>JAHUUD020000026.1:0-1335000 GCA_020010945.3 Muscidifurax raptorellus
GGGAGAGAGAGTGAGAGTGCGATTGTGGGACGGGTAGAAATAGGGAAAGAGTGCGAGTGAGAGTGAGAACGTAGGAAAAAGAAAATCTTGCGTGAAGAAATTCGTGCCGAAAACGCAGGTTAACAATGGGAGATACGCAAGATTTCGAGGGACAAAGCGAGGAAATCATCGCGACGTTGAAGTTGAGGCTCGAGGCTTCCGAGAAGGTTGCGCGGCGGGATTCGTCGTGAAGTCGAAGGAGAGGGGCTCGGAGAGCCAAGCGGGCCACCCGCGCGCCAGCGACGAGCGGCGCGGCGAGCGTGTTTACAGGTGGCGGCGCATAGTAGGGCCTTTTGAAAGAGTTTAGACAAAAATCTTGATTCAATTGTGGTTACAGAGGAATGAGATGAAACTTGGTGAAAATCTTCGTTTTTTAGTGTACTTTCCGAATCTGAATCCCTCGGAAAAATTCCTTTGAATAGTTCAAAATGACGGTCTACTATAACTCTAACAGTCAAAAATATCATTACGGAAAAGCAGTTATATTTCCTTAAGACTCGCTGGAGGAGAAAAATAATGAGCAAAAAAGCTTATTATTATGTATTTTTTCCCGCTGAACAAGAATCCACCATTGTTTTTGGCCTATGTAGCCCCCGTTCATCGACAACCTCAAAAATTGCTCCAAAAATCAATATTACGCTGTTAAGACTCGCAAAGGAAGCAAAAAAATTAAATAAAGTAAAAATGCAGATAATCGTATAAATTATTTAAATACGTGCTTTTTTATAGAAATTGATTGCGTTACATGTACTATTGCTTATAAAATCGTACTGCTTTAAATTTTTATTACAAACAACCCTCGTTAAGTCAAATATTATACAAAAATTGATTTTTTTGATGTTATTTATTAATTTTCCCTAAATAACTAGAATATATCATGTCAATATAAAAAAATTATACAACATTAACAGTTATCTTCGTTACTCGAAGAATCGTGATGTTCACTATTATCACTATCATCATCATTATCATCATCATCATCATCATGATCATCATCATGATTATTACCATAATGATCATCATCCAGGGATAGCAACATTATCATATAATCTGTTAAACTTACAAATTCATTTGTCTTCTTCGGAAATTTCTCTATTGATGACAAATACGGATCAGAGTACAGTAGTAACCTCTCAAACATATATGTATTGGTGTCAATCCTAATAATATATTGATAATTATTACTATATAGTTATGTTGTTTAAATATTTTAAATATATTTAAAATACCAACCTAGACGTTTTTCTGGAAAACTTATCACGAAATCTTTTAACATTTTTATTGTTTGCCTCCTGTGCCTCTTCAGAGAGCATCCCAATAGGCAAAAACAATCCATCAAGCACCTGATATCCATGCAATAGGATGACGTGCATCGATGGAGGCATGTAGTACCAATTGTACAAACTAACATACTGTCTTGCTGTCTCTCTGCAGTAATCACGAAAAGCTTCACTATCAATTCTTTTTCCAGAAGATACCACAGCCAGAATCACTCGAAAACGATATAATAAACTCTGGTCAAAACCTATAAAATAGTAAAATGTTGAGAAAATTTTGTAAAAGGACGTAGTTTTTAGGAAATGTTTAGAGTTTAAATTTTGTATTTTGAAAAAATTTTTTATATAAGTTATCCATGTGTATGTTTGTGTGTGTCTGTGTTTGTGCATGTTGTGCAAACCGTAGTATCTAAGAAATCACTTCGATATTATTATTAACATTTAACTCATTCTATTTCCAATTAGTTTACTATTTTTTAAGCAATATTATAATTAAATTTTTTAAGTGAAGCATAATGGAAGAAAGTTAAATTGATTACCTGTAGCTTCGGCAACGATATCCACGTTGTTAAAAAATGTTCTGGCTGTATTACCATCATTAATATTCCTAATGTTTCATAAAGATGATCTTGTATTTGTTTCTTTTTCAAAGTGATTTCAGATTCTTTATCTTTTGGTACTTTCAATGTAATAATATCAATTAAGAAGAATATTATTATAATTAAAACAAACATGCATAGATATTCACAAATATGCGCTATTTCCAATTGGAATGAAATTTATGATATATATACTAACTCTCCAGATTTTAAGCTGCATACGATAAGAAATATGTAATACAAGCTCCATAAAACGAATTCTCGCATGTAAAACTGAGAATCCATATTTTATACTTGATATTTTTATTTGCTTATCAAGGAAATTATCAATTATATTCATCTTTGATATCGTAGCTCCACATAGAAAACATCTTTGAGATGATATCTCATTCAGAACATTGCACACCTGAAATGAATTTGAAAAAATGAAATTTTTCACTTATTAGTCAGATATTAAGAATCAGTAAATCAATTAGAAAACTAACACCAATAATTTTGATATCTTTTCTCCGCAGAAATACAAATATTTAAAATGATCATCCCTACTGAAAATAATCATATTTAAAAACATATAACGTACCTAAAAAGTATATGATTAATCATATGTTTTATCATATCATTTTTAATCCGATTAATCGAAGTGTATTTAGTAAGATGAACAATCTTTCATATGATAAATCATATCAATGATCATGGCATAAATCATATGATTATTTTCAGTATGGCTTTAGACTATAAAATATCTATTATTATTATTATTATTATTATTATTATTATTATTATTATTAATTATTAATAATAATAATAATAATAATAATAATAATAATAATAATAATAACTCCGCTACGCCGGTCCCAAGCCCGGAACTCAAATGGGTAGCTCCCATGGGAGGAGGAGGAGGGGGCACACTGAACAAACAAGCACTACACTAACACACACCACACTGACACAAAGAACTCGAGTCAACCCGTGAATGGGAGTGAGGGGAGTGCCTGACCTGGCTTGCCAGACCAAACGAATGGAGGAAGGCTAGACGGGTGGACCTTGGTATACATTCTGCTAAGGTCTGCTACCCTGATAACGCTGCACGCACCAGTGCTTGATGGAGAGCTGCACCGAGGGAGCCGAATGTAGAAGGACGAGAGGGATCCTGTGAACGGATTGGCATCTCTGATGGTACCACATGGGAATACTGGGCGCGGAACGGTACAATCTACCTCCAATCTGCCCCGGTCCCAGTCGACAGGAGTGAAAGTCGGGTGAGCGTGGCGAAGGCGGACACTCTCATGCTCCATATCGCTGGGGGGCACCAGAGAGACGCTACACCATTTAACACTCACGAAACGAAAGCACTTACAGACATCACACCACACGGTTGTAGGTGGAGCCCGTTCTTAACGTGCCTAAATAACTAAGGTCGGGTTCCCACCTGGCAGCGGTGGGGGGTCCAGTGTAGTCTCCTAGATAACTCATGCTGGATTCTCGCGTTGCCCTGAGGTTGGTCACGGAGTGCATAGGGGCTGACCTCAGAAGTGTAGCATATTCTAGGTATACTGCACTGTTAACACACATAACTCGCACCGCTACGGGGAACGCCCTTCCGCCGAGCGACTAGCGTCATTTGACGTAGCGGAGCTATGGGCGGGTTAAAATCCTTTATGGATACCTGGAAAAATGGGCGCCGCTGCGTAGGTGCTCCGGGGAAGCTGTCTCTGGCCGGTGAGGTTAGTAGCCGAATCGAGTAGGCGAATTGTCTTATCGGGTGGGTCAACCGAGTGGTGAAGGAAGGGAGTGACGTCCCAACCGACACCCACGGGTCCAACGCACCCATGTTGCAAGACGGAAGGCCCCGTATGCGCCCTCGACCCGCGCGTACCCGGCTCGAGGTGGAACTATAGGGCGTTCGACTCCGAATGGGGTAAATAATTAATAATAATGATCCGCCCAAAGAAGAGTGGAAAAAGGTGGAGAAGAAGAAGAAGAAAAAGAAG
Source organism: Muscidifurax raptorellus (assembly GCA_020010945.3). NCBI lineage: Eukaryota > Metazoa > Arthropoda > Insecta > Hymenoptera > Pteromalidae > Muscidifurax > Muscidifurax raptorellus. The sequence goes on from JAHUUD020000026.1 coordinate 3,907, forward strand.
AAAAAAAAGAAGAGAGAAGACGCCAAATCCTCCTTGAAAGAGGAGAAGAAACGGACGACCCCAATAACAGAGGCCAAGGTCAAAAGAAGACCAATGACCGAGGCCATCGTCCTAAAGCCATCGGACGGGAAGACCTACGCAGAGATTCTGGGCGGAATCAAAGCACAGGTTAACCCGTCTGACCATGCGGCGGAAATTAAAAGCATCCGCCGCACCAGGACGGGGGACGTCCTAATAGAGCTGAAAAGCACTGGAGAGAGCAACAACAAGCTCGCTACCGCTCTAAAGGGCGCCGTAGGGGAAGCGGCAAGCCTATTCTCACTGATCCCCAGAGTCAAGATGGAGATCAGAGACATAGACCTGCGATGTCAGCGGTCACGGCGCTGACATCGCAGGTGCCCTTCAGCGTGAGGCTGACTGAGCCCAATAGGACCAGCAGCGAATGGCTATCGTCACCGTTACGGAGGCCGAGGCCAGGAAGCTGCTCGAGTCATCCCGCATTAAAATCGACTGGGTCAACTGCAGAGTTCGACGACGACAAGTTGTCGAGCGCTGTTACAGGTGCCTGGGTTTCGGGCACCTGAGTTCGACCTGCAAAGGCCCCGACCGCAGCACGTGCTGCTATCGGTGCAGAGGACAGCAGCACAAAGCTGCAGATTGCACGGCCGATGCCAAGTGCTACCTCTGCGCCGATGCAGGAGGATCTGGCGACGCATTAAAGCATAAAGCCGCATCAAATGAGTGCAGGGCTTTTCGGGAAGCTCTGAAGAGAACCCGCCGAAGTGGCTAAGGTTCTCCAGGCAAATCTACGGAGAAGCAGGACGGCTCAAGACCTGCTCACCCAGATCTGTCTCGAGAAAGACGTCGACCTAGTCCTGGTCAGCGAACAGTACCGAGACAAAGAAGGGGGTGCATGGCACAGCGGCAGCCTGGGTACCGCCGCTATATGGATCTGCAATCCACACCGCTTCCGAGCGGTGTGCCATGGATCCAGCAGCGGCTTCGTTTGGGTGAGAAGCGGCGACGTGACTTACGTTAGCTGCTACCTCACTCCGAACGAGGAGATAGGGCGATTCCAGGAAAAACTGGACGCTCTTGAAGACGCTGTCAGAGAAATGAAGGGAGAGCTTATAGTGGCCGGAGATTTCAACGCCAAAGCTCTCGAGTGGGGCGAACCTTATCATGGTGTCCAGACTGGGACTGGTGGTACTTAACACCGGCTCCACGTCAACCTTCAGGAGACCCGGATGTAGGAAGACCATCATCGACGTTTCGTTCGCTTCAGAACGCTTGGCCGCACACGTGCGGGACTGGCAGGTGATCGAAGACTATACAGCCAGCGATCACCAGTTCATCACGTTCCGCGTACGTGGGAACGAGCCAGTCGAGGAGGCTCCACGGAGCCACACTCGCAGGTAGAACGTCGAGAAGATGGACACCGAGAAACTATCTTCGGCCCTAAAACGTGGTCAGCAAACTTTGTTTGAGATACCAGACGGGGTTAGCGTCACCGAGCGGGCTGAGCTGGCGGTGAGCGCGATCATGCGCCTGATCCAGCGAGCCTGCAAAGAAGCGGTACCTATTAAGAAGGTCGCAGGCGGGAGACGCCCTGCATATTGGTGGACGAAGGAGATAGCGGAACTGCGTCGGACGTGCCTTCGATTACGACGCCAAGTCAAGAGGGTACGAAAGAGGCAGGATCCGAACTCCGCCTCGAGGGCCATCCAGTATCAAGCGGCGAGAAAGTGCCTCGGTCGAGCAATACTGGCCAGCAAAAAGAGGTGCATCGAAGACCTACAAGATAGTCATGCGCAAAGTGGGGGCGTTCGCCAAGGATGCCCCTATCAGCGCAACGACTATGGACGAAATCGTCCGTACCCTTTTCCCAGAATATCCAAAACGACCGGATGACCCGCGAGCACCGCTTGAGATCGAGATTCCTCCCTTTACACGGGCGGAGCTCGACTCAGCGGTGAAATCGATGAAAAATAAGAAGGCGCCAGGACCAGATGGGTTACCGACCGAGGTGCTGAAAGAAGTAGCGAAGAGCCATTCCGAGCTCTTGCTTTTCATGTACAACACCTGCCTCCAGGCGGGGATATTTTATTCCTGCTGGAAGGAGGCAAGACTGGTGCTGATAAGTAAGGGCAAGGGATCAACAGATGCGGCATCGTCGTATAGACCTTTGTGCATGTTGAACACTCCAGGTAAACTCCTAGAGAAGCTCATAAGACCCCGGTTGCACGCTGCATTGCGAGCAGCCGGTGACCTCTCTGAAAACCAGCACGACTTTCGGAGAGGAAAGTCTACCATCGAGGCAGTCCAGGAGGTTGTGGAGGCGGTCAGGAGTACGGAATACGGGAAACATTTTTCCCGCCCGATCTGTCTCCTGGTGACGTTGGACGTCAAAAACGCCTTCAACTCGTTGCGGTGGTCCGACGTGCTACAGGCTATGGGGCGTGACTTCCAGGTACCAGAGTACCTTCTCCAGACTATCGGAGACTACCTGAAGGATCGCTTCATCCTGTACGACACCTCGGAAGGTCGAAGACGGCGAGAACTAACCGCAGGAGCGGCTCAGGGCTCCATCCTGGGACCCGATCTATGGAGCATATCCTACGACGGGCTCTTAAGGCTGGAGATGCCAGAGGGCTGCTCCTTGGTCGGGTACGCGGATGACGTCGCTGTTACCATAATTGCACGCAATGTGGAAATAGCACAGACGCGACTCGACTAGGTCATGTGCCGCGTGCGCCGCTGGATGGCCAATGCGGGCCTACAACTGGCAGAGGCCAAGACCGAGATCGTGCTTCTGACCAAGAAGCGCATCTCCAAGGAAATGGCGTTCACGGTGGGAGAGACTACGGTGCACTCTAGAGCAGCCGTAAAGTACCTGGGGGTGATTACTGGGGGGTCTTAACAGCGTAATACTGCTTTTAGGAGTATTTTTTGAGGGTTTGGAAGAACGGGGGCTACAAAGGCCAAAAACAATTGTGGATTCGTGTTTAGAGAGAAAAAATACATGAGCATAAACCTTTCTCTAATTTTTTGCCCAATGTTTTCCACATTTTTCTAAGTTTTGGCCGTGTAATACTTGACTACTGATTTACTGACTGACTTACTGATTTTTAGGGCAATTTTTGAGGTTATGGATGAACGGGGGCTACTTAGGCCAAAAACAATGGTGGATTCGTGTTCAGCGGGAAAAAATACATGAACATAAGTCTTTCTCTAATTTTTTTGCCCAATGTTTTCCTCATTTTTCTAAGTTTTAACCGTGTAATACTGATTTTTGTAGCTAAGTTTTTTGTGTAAGATTTTTGTCCAAATTCTTTCAAATGGCCCCACTCTGCGGCGGCCGAAGAGCGCGAGAACTCAAGTCGGTAGGATAGTGTGTGAGTGAGAAGGAGGGGAGGCGATAGCAGGCCGCGAGCGAGCGTAGTGCATGAGTATGTTTAGCGCGATTGTTTACTTCGCACCGAGAGTGACGTGTATATTGCCGATATTGTGAGAAGGAGATACTAATAAAAGCTTTATAATTAATTCAGCTGTGTCTCTTTTCTTTTGTTGCTGGGGTTTTCACACACACCGCTGAGACTCGAGCAGCGGTTATTCCACAGAATCCCCTCCGATAATGTCGGATTCCTTAATAAATAATAGTTTCGAGGCCTTCAGGAAGAGAGCAGAGGAGTTGCATTTCTCTCTCTCTCTCTCTCTCTCCCACTCTCCCTCCCTCTCTCTCTCCTTCTCTCGCCCTCTCTCTTCCTTTCTCTCCCCCCTCTCTCTCTCCCCCTCTCTCTCTCTCTCTTTGTCTCAAGTACACTCAACCAACACGTAAGGAACCCGAGAAAAATATATTGGGTAGGCTGCAAAGCAGAACTTAAGGCTAAGATCCGTTACTTTCCTGTCGGATACGGGAATGTGGATGCCATCAATCATTGCAGCAGGATTTTAAGAGACATATTTATAAATTCTTTCGACAACAATTGTGTGAACTTAGACCGAAGAGGCCAATGAAAGGCGCCCCCTGGTGGAATAAGTCACTATAGAAACGCAGGGAGAAGGTAAGGCGTCTGTACAATCCGTCTATACACAAAGAATGACGAGGATGAACAGGCGTATTGAGGGGAACAAAAGGAATATAAGAGGGAAATCGGAAAGGCAGGGGTGGAGGGCTGGAGGCGGCGTTCGAGCCCTACAAAAAAACAGGATCGGACGGCATTTTCCCGGCTCTGATGCATCGGAGCATTGCCATACTAGTTCCGACATTGGAGAAACTGTATCGAGCTTGTCTAGCACGAGGATATGTGCCGGAAGAATGGGGACTAGCGAGGGTGGTCTTCCTGCTTAAACCAGGAAAGACACAGCACACGGTCGCAAAGGACCTTTCGCCAATCAGCATAACCTCCTTTTTACTCAAAACTTTGGAATGGCTGGTTAACAGACACTGCACTGCAAGCAGCATACCTACCAGACTGAGTAGTCGGTGGACACAGCGCTTGTGGACGCGCGTTATTATTAGTGTCTTTCCTGAACATCGAGGAGGCCTTCAACCACACGACTGGCAAGGCGATATTGGCAGGCAAGCAGGAGCATGCAATCCTGTCGCTAGGTGGATCAGCGTTATGCTGAGAACCAGGACGATAGTTGAAACCCAGGGACCGTACTTTAACTAAGGAGTGGTGAGAAAAAGATGCCCACAAGGACGAGGACGGTATAAACGCACAGGTATATGTGGACGACATCGTTATCCTGATTAGAGGAGACGACGAGAACGTGCTAGTAGGCCAATGCAATTTGTACTGAGCCTGGCGGAGGAATGCTGTAAGAAAAAACTGGGGGTGAAACAAAGTCAGTGCTGTGTACGGACAGGTATGAGACTAAGCCAATGGAACAGCTCCAATTTCATAATGCGAAAAAGCGATAAACATCTGAGCCTGCAGAAAGGCCTTTGACAATACCTGGAGTCTAAAACTGGATTAAGAGAGATGGCTGTATGATTACCCTTAAATCTATGTTGTTACACAGTTATAGCACTTCAAAAAATTCAAATAAGATAAGAATTATACGAGATATCAATGACTTCACGGCACACAGAAATATTTAAATAACCCGAAATTATTAAGGCCCAAAAATTCAAAGGCCCGCACAGGTCAAGGCCCAAAAATTTTAAGGGCCAAAATTATATCCTAGATGTTAAATTATTAGACATGGATAAACTTAAAACTTTAACAGCTCAAAAATACTATTATATATGGTCGTGAATTTTTTCAAGGGACTATATTAACACAATAACTATTAATCCAAAATCTATAAGTTTATTTAATGTAGATATTTGTATACGTTATCAGTTACATTCGATCGCATTTGAAACATTTTATTTTATCATAGAAAAAAAATTTTAAAAAAAAGTGTTGAAATTCAAAAATTCACCATAAAAGAAAAACATGTGTGGCGTGCACGCTTTCGGCAAATGCGGGGTTTTCCCATTTCCGCGCCAGGATTATATTAGACTCGGGTTTTTCGACACCCTAGCGGTCCCTCGGTTTATTGAACCTCACCTCAATAAAATGATTCACCGCGCGTACTCGAAAATCTTCGTCGCGATCCAGCGATACATCTTTTATTGCACTCGTGGCAATGAAATGATTTTCCGCGCGCGATCGATAATCCTCTCGGTTACCAAGCGGCTCATCGTTTATTACACCCACCGTAATGAACCGATTTGCCGCGCGTGACCGATAATCCCTCCGTTTGAGGGCAAGCACGTACGCCACTGACCCTCTCGATTGCCCCAGCTATCCCCTCCCTTCGGACCTTGTGGGTGGGACCCATGTTGTTCCTTCGAGGTCTGAGGGTAGGCTTCGCTGGGGGTTTTTGACACTCTCGCTCGGACTCCAGACTCAAATAGATCTCGGTCTGCCAGCCCGATCTGCCGTCTGCGTTCGACGAGTCTGCAGCATTTTGTATTTGGAAGTTACCTCATTAAATCTACTCCTACGCAAACCGTGTACCATTATTTCAGTCACCCTTATCTCCCTTTCCGTACAGTATAACTACACATGTTATTTTTCTCAAATTTAAAATCAAAAAATAAAACCTTACGCCAAATTTTAATAATATTGCCTGTATGGTTCCGAAGATATCGCGGTATTGGAATTTGATACATGGGAGGATCACTATATACAGATATACAGAAAATCCAACATGGCCGACGAGTGCTTAGCGATAAGTTGTGTTTAAATGGACAAGGTTCAGTATTTTTAATAAAAAATGATATCTCTCAAGGGTACTTGCGATCTTTCCCATCATAAGTTGATAGAAGGAGAGAGAGTTTATCAGGCAGGTCATGTCATTAAATGCGGGAAAAACTTTACAGCAGTATGTTTACAAACATCAAATTTGAGAGAAAATCCTCATGAAATTAATGAACAAGTATTAAAGAGTTGTGACATTATAAATTGTTACTGTTCCTCTAAACCTGGTTTAGGTCAAAAGTGTAAGCACATAATAGCTACTCTTCTGATGCACTGTAACCTTTATCTTGAACAGATAAAAACTGCGAATGGAAAAATGTACACAAAACTGCTTTGGTAAACTATAATTCAGCTCCACTTATGTAGCATTCGTGTTTATCTCAACCCGCAAAAAAAGAAAAAATAAATTTGAAATCCATGACAGCATGCCAGAAGAAACTTATAGAGGAGGAATCAGAGGAAGAACCAGAAGAAACTGGAGTATCTACGTTAAATTAAAAGTCTACTGTAAATATTTTTACTGTAGTAACCACAATAGCAAAAAAGCACAAGCCTCCTGTTGAAATTACACTTGCAGAATCTCAAATAGTTGAAATCAAATCTTTGATTTGTAAGAACCTGCCATTATCTGCTTTACCAAAGCATGTGTGAGTACATAATATCTTACCTTTTTCGTAAAATGATGGTATTCGTTATAATATTTCAATCATGTATTACACTTTTCAGAGCTGGAAGGCATGATCCAATTGTTTCTAAAAAGAAGAGCAAGGTTACTGAAGTTGAAAGAGAAACTGTGAAGACAATCCTAGAAAATCAAGATAATGATATAATGGAAACTTTAAAAAACTTCCAAGTGAATTTTACAGAAAACTGTTGCCTTGGGATTCTCAACAAGCTTTCAACAAGTCTTCAAGAAACTTGTGAAAAGGCCAGACATACGTATGCACATTGTATGAGAGAAAGGCACACACGAATAACAGGATCAATATGTTATGGGCTTTACACATACACACAACGAAATAGAAAGAACAAAAAATTTTAAATCTGATATCTTAGAGCATGGTAAAGTAACAGAAGAAGAAGCTCGTATAGCTTTTAGAAGAACCTTCAATTTTAATGTGGTTGAAGTTGGACTAGTGGTGTCAAGATTGAATCTATGGTTGGCTTACTCGCCGGATGGGGTCATCGGTAGGAATAAGAAACTCTTAACTTTATTGGAAATAAAATGTCCAATAGTAGGAAAAACTGCAGGAAATAAAGCAACGGTGAATAGTCAACTAAAGAAGTGCTTGGTCCTTGATGGGGAAAATATGGTAGTGAAGAAAAAACATCAGTACTACGGTCAAATTCAATTAGGAATGGCTGTGCTTAATTTAAATCTAACGTACTTTGTAATTTATTCATCATGTGACAAGAATATATTTTATTTAAGAGTACCAATAGATCATTTATTTATCGTTGGTTCATAAACTAAAAAACCAAAGTACCTGTTATTGATAAAATAAGCTTTATTAATATAATATAATAATTTATAAAAATTAAAATTATAATTTTTTTTCATTTCATTATAAAAATTCATATCGGCACAAATTATTTTATAAAAATTAGATTTATTCTTGATTCATAAATGTTGAGTCGCTTAAAATTGAAGCACTCATATTTATTGTACCACAAACAACTACAAAAATGTCTTCTAGAAGGGGCACAAGCGTAGAAGGCAGAACAGATTCAAGTATCTTGAAAGTCTTGATCCGTTGATTAGATCTCTCAATTGGACTCTTGCTGTCGCAACTTTTGGAGTTAAAATAACTTCTTCTTTACTGAATTATTTCTTTTCTTTTAAAAATGGTCGGATACATTTCCATCCATATTTTTCACAGATTTCATCAATTAAAAACCCACGATCAACCATAACAGCATCACCGGGTTCTAACAACTGCAGCAAACTGCTTTGCTGGAATAAAGTTGAATCACTCATGCATCCTTCATAAGGCATACTTGTATAAGTAATATTGCCAGCTGGTGATACACCTGTCATAATCTTGCATGTGTTGTTGCCTTTGTAATGCGAGTAAGTTATTATTTGACAACAAAGATTTTTAGGGTGCTGTATAAAAATTTCTATGCAGTCCAGTACCACATGAACACCTTTAAACCCTTCAAAACATTTGGGTAAATTCTTCTATATTTCCTGCTTTGATGGCCATGGTATTACTGCTTTTAAACACTTGCTCAATATTTTTATAGTTTCATAAAAAATTCTTCGACAGTGTTTTGGCGAGTGACAGTTAAAAAGCACAGCTAAAAAATTGTTAGATAAGTTCTGTTTCAACTTCATGTATGTCATAATGACTCTACTTTTAGTATTTATTATCATATTAAGTTTTTCGAGCTTATCATTAGAAACATTTCTTACAATTTGCACAATAGTATCTAAAATATTAAAAGATTGAATACCAGTTGTCGTACTCAGGTGGCTAGCACTCTTTATGCACTTTATTACACTCATGAAGCAATCGGTATTCATTTGTACTCCAATATCAAGGGCACTTGACTAGTAGGTTTAATGAACTTTTTGAAGGGAAACTGTGAAGACGTACTTGGTTGATCTTCTGCTTCATTAACACGATTTTGCGTCTTAGCAGGCATCTCACCTTCTATGTTAATGCTTTCTTGCGGTTCTTGAATGATTGTTTGAGGTTGATCATGTATCTGATGAACATCATTTTCTACACAAATGACTTGTTCTTGTACTTTTTTTATTTGTGTTAACTGCACTTGTACTTGTAGAGCTTCTTTCTAGTCTTCGTGATCTTTCCAATTGCGCGATTAATTTCTTCTCTCTCGTTATTAGGAAAATTACATGAATGGACTGCGTCTCTTTTTAAGAACCGTTTTTACTATTAATATCTGAAATAAATTTCATTAAACCATAAAAACACTGGTCTAGTTAACCTCGCTTTTTCGATGTGATTTAATACTTTACCTGCAAAGAAATAATCACTTTTTTGAAGTGCCTCGAATAAACTTTTATTCTTTCTGTAACTTTATGAATTTTTAATATTATTTGCCATGCTCTGTGTGCATCAATTTTCTAGCAGTTGCCAAAGATGTTTGGCTTCTTTACAAAGCGTTTATTGGGGGTCGGGAAGCAATGAAAACTGATACGTAAATTTTCATCTGCTCTGCTTTCACAACCCTGCACTGCCACCGTTGCACGTAACTTTCAAAGGCCAATGGCTTTTCTATCTACGGAGACAGCTGAGTAATAGGGCTTACGGCAGCAGTAGCCCATCTCGAATAAAGGGAAGAATGCTGCTGAAAGTGGGAACCTAGGTTGAGAGGCGATCTAATAAGGCACATCTTGAGACTTGCGGCTGCACGCCTAAGTGGGCTGAATGATCTTTAGCTCCTGCTGCCGGCAAGACGGGTGGCCGGTTATCTAGCCAATAGCGGTTAATCGTCTACTCACATGATTTCTGCCGGAAACTCTCCAGAGATCCCAGTACTTTTATTCGAGGTTGGAAGCTCGAGAGAGCCGAAGTGGCCTACCGCGATAAGATGTGCTATATTCTGGTATGATTTACCCAGTCTGGTACTGCTTACAGGCATATGTTGGGACCATATCAGCTGCCTCTATAGACGGGGGAATTCAGAGAGTCGGACACATATCGGGATGAAAACGTGTAAATGTATGAAGTTATTGGCCGAACATGAAATTAAATCAGACATTGCCGTCAGTCTCGAAAGATGGCAATGTCTGGAAGCCAGTAGCTAGCGTACGAGAAGGGACAAGCAAAATCAAGACGAGTTTTGAGCTGGTGCTACTGAACAGCCCACGGAATTCGCAATCTCAATCGAAAGACGGGTGGATAAGACAACATCACAGAGGGAGGATTGACCACCTCCTCAAATTGAGAAGAGAAAAAAGGCCGTTCCCACCGCCTACCCTGTCACTAGCTATATATTCCCAGTTTACCGAGCGGTATTAGAGAAATTGAATAAACAGCGCGGGATTTACTTAACATCTATGAATTGTCGCACGCGAAGCCCCTTAGGCGTAGATTCCCGCCTTTTTAATTTGTTCGTGATTTCGTTTCCGGCCCTTGCTCCGTAACCGGCTTGGAAACTTCCTGAGTGGTGGCGTACGGGATTCCTATATCGAGGTCTCGCTATAGCAAGACAGCTCGCTTGTGTCTCGTTTATGCGAAAATAATATAAACACTTAAACTTGTACACAGAGAATATTACGCTCAAATTAATAAAGCGACTCGATACTAATAACAAGTATAATTAAATTAGTTGGTGACAAAGCAATACATGCAATCTAAAATATTTCTAGTTGACTGCTCTCTAATGCTATGCAAACAAATCTGGTGCCGTTATGGTGGCTTATTAGTCACAGGCCGCAGAAGGGCCCACGCATGCACCCTCTTTCTTCGAGTGCCATAATTAAGAGTGCTCTACAATCCTGAACGACAAATGAGAATACGGAATTTTTCCGGACCAATTACGGCTTTATTTAATAACAAACTATAAATGCATTCATTGAAAAATATTCTTTAGATTTTTTTACAAGTGCGATGTTACCGAAACTTTGCAAAATAACACTCTGACGCGTTGAAATAAACAATGCAAAATTACACCGATACGTCGTCTGCTCGTGCAGCATGAGCACTTGAGTGTGGGACGTTCACTTGTCGGAGTGTTTTCCAACCCATTATATATCTTTCGCGAGCCTCTTGTCTGTGCTCATGCTGCACGAGCAGACGACGTATCGGTGTAATTTTGCATTGTTTATTTCAACGCGTCAGAGTGTTTTTTGCAAAATTTCGGTAACATCGCACCTGTAGAAAAATCTAAAGAATATTTTGCAATGAACGCATTTATAGTTTGTTATTAAATAAAGCCGTAATTTGTCGAGAAAAATTCCGTATTCTCATTTGTCGTTCAGGATTGTAGAGCACTCTTAAATATGTCGAACATATCGAGGCGCGAAAATCAAACCATATTCTTATAAGAGACGTGCGAGTATTATAACCGAGCAGTCTGTGAAATCATCAGATTCAAAATAATTGTCACCATCCTCACTATCAATATCATCACATTTATTGTTAATTTCACATACATCTTCCTCCTCCAACACATTTTCAGTTTCACTTTCACTTGTATTACATATATATTTAGTACTGCTTTTTTTTCACAATATTAACTATACACAAAAAACAATAGCAGCAAAATTGTTTTTTGTGATCTGATGAATCATGTTACCGTACAAACTATATTAAATATAAGTATATATAGATAGTACTTATATTTTTATTTATTTGAAACCATATACATAAGCCATTAAAAGGCTTCCTATAAAGGCAAACAAGTTGCCTGTACATAGGTATGGTACAATAATTACATGATATAAAAGTAATTACAAAAAATAATGCAAAGAACTTAAATTAAAAACTAAAACTAATATATTTCATAATGTTTCTTATATATTATAATTAACAGAAGTTAAAATATATTTCTAATTGTTTTAAACTATTATAAGATTTCTTATGAAATCCTTTAGCTTATTCTTTATTGCAACTTTCCTCATTGTTAACTTTTTAGATCTTTAGAAAGCAGGTTATAAATTATCACTGCCATATAATAGCTGTTCTTCTTACTTACAGATTTGTTAATTTTTGGCAACGATATGCTCTTATTCCTAGTAGTTTTTGTGCTTTTACTATACATTTCTCTTAATTTAGAATAATGATATGTTATTGCTTCTAATTGAAACAATTTTTTTACGGTTAAGGGGGCGTTTTGCGTTACAAAATGATTTCTGTTAACAATTTTTAATAGTTTTTTTTTGTACTCCTTGTATCTATTATATTTATTTCTTCATTATAAATAGATACTATACAATTTTAATGACATAAATAAAGGCACTATTTCTTTAATATACATCTATAAAAATAATAAGCATTAATAGTGACTATGAAATGCATAGCATTTAGGAATTTTTCATGCGCTTTTTTTCGATCTTCTACCAAGTCTGCATCTACGTAGCCTACCAATTCTTCTTCATCTATGCTTTCGAGTATAACTTCATACTCCTGCGAGCTTTCAACTACACTTTTTGCCTCTGTCCAGCCGGCTAGTGTGGGCTCTTTATTAGATTGACTACTTGTGAGTATAGTCACACTTGCTCTGATGTTTGGTCTTGTGTTTACTGCTAGATATAGAAGTGCCGCTAATAATTGTTGATATAATTCTGGATTATCTTGCATGGGCTAACTTTCCGTATTTTTTACATATCCTGTATCTAGCGGTATATGCGACATTTTTGCGTCTTTTCGGCCAAACCTTTCTACAATTTCTTCGATGTAGTTTGTTCATCTGATACAGTAGAATACACTACTGTTTTGCCTTACTTGCACGTTAAACGATTTATATAAAAATCCTAAATCAATGAGTTTAAAATTTTCTTGTAGATACAAAGCTAGTTTTTACACATTTATTTTTTAGCAAAAAAGTGTATTTTTATGTAACACTTATGCACAGTATTTCACATTTCCTCACAATCATGCACATTATTTCATATTTGTCACAAGCCTGGTTTTTTCGAGTTTGTTTCCGACATAACGACACAACTCTATTTTAAAATGAGTTCTTTATGTGCCGGTGATTACTCTAGGATGTGGTTTTGTTTATTTCCAACAAAATATTGCCTTTTAACCCATTTTCAGACAGTATATAAAGGGATCCTTATAAGAAAGAAATATATCTTAGAAGCGTATAAGATATTAGCTCAGGTGGTTAGACGTTTGACTGGCACGCTGAAGATCCGGGTTCGACCTTACCTTACCTACCTTCGGTTACCTTTTTTTATTTTCAATTAATCATTTATTGTGCCAAATATTTGTGAGGAACCGTGAAAAATCGTGAAAAATGTTTTTATAAGCAACAATGTGAAATAATGTGTAATATATTCTGTAAATAAATTTTTCTTATTGTTCCAAAACTGAATGCTTTTTTTAGTTTTTCACAATTGTACACATTTATCATTTCCGCTAGGGTAATATTTGTGAAATATTTCTAAAATATTTCATGCTGTGTGAGTATTAGTCTTTTTCGACAGTTCTCGATTTGTTTCAGTTTTTATTTTTGCCAGGAAAAAAACATGAATTGAAGATGTTTGATACTTGCTTGTTATTATCAGAGTATATACAACTTTTTATAAATTTATTTTAAATTTTTTATTGTGTCGAATTATTAGTTGACATAGAAACAAAATGCCTCGAACAGATCGATGTATAAATCCATACAATATTAAAAATCATAAAAGCAGTAACTTAAGACCGATATGTAAGGAAATGCTTAAAGAATTTCCAGCTATATCAAAAAATGATAGAATATGTCACACTTGTAGAAAAAAAATAAATATACACGCTGGACCGACCCGTATCGAACCATATTTGAAGAGTTCGACCAGTTAGAGAAATCGAATTAGAAGAGCTACTTACGGGCCTTAAAAATAAATTTTCAAGCTTAAACCGTAATGATCCATTAAGTAATTATAAAATACTTACGATTGCACCAGAATTTTGGAGTGTAAGAAAAATACAAAAAAGGTGGACAAAAATTATGAGGACACACTGTTAAAAAAATAAAAGAGTTTTACGAAAGCGATTATATAAGTATATTATTACCGGGGAAAAAAGATACAATTTCTGTATTGATTGAAGATCTACGTACTCAAGTACAGAATAGTAGTTTTCGATAGAAGTGCGTAAAAGTTGATTCTACGCGAGTGCGAGGTTTGTCGCCCGAGCGAAGCGAGGGTGATAAACTCACGAGTGTAGAATCAATTTTCGCACATGTATCGAACAATATTTTTTGATACAGGGAGCGTAAATGCGATTTTAAAAAGTTGCAAAGTACGTAAAATCGCACTTTACGCACACTGTATCAAAAACATCTTTTATTGCTTGATTTAAACGACCTATATTCTTCATTTAAGGAATCACATCCGAACGATATTGTGAGGTTTACATTGTTTGCCAAGCTTCGACCTAAAAATTGTATTCTTGCTGGTGCCAAGGGGACTCATTGTGTTTGTGTATGTACAATTCACGAAAACTGTAAAATAATGCTGGATGCTATGAATATAAATAAATTGACAGATAATCAAATATGTTATTATAAAGATTGTTTAAGTAAATTAGTGTGTGAAAAACCAACTCCCGATTGTTACCTTAACAATTGCAACAACTGTTCTGACATTGCAGACTTTTCTTCATATCTTTGATTTGTTAAATAATAACTCAATCTATGAAATACAGTTTGGATCATGGGTAACTACTGATAGATCAACGTTACAAACACTAACACTAAAATCAGTTGATTTTTTCGAAGAATTATATAATAAACTTATAAATTTAAAACCTCACTCTTTTATTGCCAAAGAACAGTCAATTTTTATCTCAGAGCAAAAATTGAAAATTTCAGAAAATGAAGTAATGGCCATTATGACTTCGAAAATTATGCTTATGCAGCACAAAACAATTTTAAGACAGAACACGACAAAATGAAAAGAAAACTGAATAAAAGATTTGAAGAGGCAAAACCAGTCACAAGAATCTTAACTCATCATGGTTTCATTATATTATCTCAAAATGTATTATTAATGAAAAAGTATTCGAATTCTAAAAATGGAGAAAAATTGCTTATGTAACTTAATGTAATTGAACAATCAACATTGAAACTTGTGTACTCTTTATGTAAGTATTAATACTATTGTATACATGCCTTATGTAATTACTATAACAAATATTCAATAATAATACAACGGACCAAAATACATAAGAAAAGCTTTGTCGCTAATTTTTTTACCACTTTATCGAGTAGGAACTGCGTAATACTGAATTTTTAGGCTGTTTTTTGAGGTTATGGATGGATAGTGGTCCCATAACAGTCTATAACGGGCCAAAACTAATGGTGTATTCGTCTTCAGTGGAAAACAATACACGCGACTAAGCTTCATCCCTAATTTTCTGACCACTTTTGCGAGTCTCAGCCAACGAATATAGACTTTGTATAGAAGAACGGATCTTATATTCTTATGGAGCCGTAGGTCCGACGATGAATGGTTTGGATAGTCCCTGTTGGATGGCGCCAAGCGTCAATTTCTATCGTGCTATCTCTCACACTCCTACGCACGATTTAGAGTTTCGAATCGTACCGAGCTTGCGTTGTAACGCGGCTAATATTATGGAAAAAAATTAATTAAAATTGTGACGAGAGCGATAGCCCTCGTCTAACCCAGCATGCTCCTGTAGGTTAAGTTCTACATGTGTTTATAGGAGAGACAGCGGAGACGAGCGAGAGGTGAGTAGAGTAGGGAGAGAGAGAGAGAGAGAGAGAGAGAGCAACGCGATACGCGACTAGAGGGATAGATACGTTTCGACTAGCTCACGAGCAAGACCTTTCGGAAGAATATATTTTTTCAAGCGCGATAATAGTAATTTTGTGCGAATTCGTGAAGGATTTTGTGAAACTGACCCGACGACTGCAGCCTGCGTTTCCCGCCTGCTGTACGTGCCAGTTTCTGCCTTTTGTTGCGGCTACGATTTGTAAGTACCTGCTCTCTTTCTCTCGCCTGCTCACTCACCAGTGCTTTCGCGCTCTCGCTGACCTCGCTCGAGCTCATCACGAGTACACGCTTTTCACGCAGCTTACACGCTTTTCACGCAGCTTATACGCTTGCCACGCTGCTGTAAATATCCGTCTTTTACTGAATAAATTGTGTGTTGTAACGTTAACTATCGCCTTTACTTATTTTATTCATTTTGCATGCATTATCGCCTTTCTTGCTGCTTCGCGTATTTCAGCAACCCAGCCGCCTCCGCCGGTACGCATTTCGTTTCTCGAAGTGCGTGCGATGACTAGCCGTCACCTCTGCGGAACCTGGTGCAGAGATCCCAAACCGCTCACCCCCGCGAGCAAACGAGTACGCCTGTCGGCTACTCGATTATAACGAGGATCATCGGTCGAATTGCACGCAGCTGATGACTGCGCGACCAGAATGTAATTAACATCGCGTTCATCCCGTTATAAAATATAATATTTAGAATATAGCCAATAACAATTGCTTTAAATCATTCAAAACTTTATTACGAGCACAATTAAAAGAAAATCATAACCCTATGATAAATAAATTAATAGCATCTGTTCAACAAACTGAAACATAACAAACAGATTTGTTAATATTTGTTTCTTTATTAGTAAATAATTATTTTTAAATATTTGGTTAATAGATAATTACTTGATTAATCGTAAGCTAAAAGGACTGTACAAATGTTGCTGTTGATTAAGTTAATCTATTTTCATCGAAACAAAGCATTTGTAATACCGCCAATTTGCATAATTTTGAAACTATTAATATAATAATATATAATTAATGATTATTAAATTTTATTTTAATATTTACTAAACAAAATTATTCAAACATCATTTAAACTTATCCAATCCAGTTATCTTATACCTAAGCTATAAACATAAGCGATATTCAAACCATTTATAGTTGAGGGTGTCGGTGGTCGTGTGGTCTAAGTCGTTAGATCAGATATTTTTTTTGGGGTTCAAATCCGGCTTTGAGGCAAATTTTTTTTCACATTTATACATTTTTTATTTTGTTTTGTTGAATAAAATTAATACTATTTAAAATATCGATGATGCGATTGTACAATTAATTAATGTATTAAATTAATTTTTTTCCAATATTTCAAGAAACTGAGTTTCCCTACTTAGATTCTATGCCTCGGTAGTTTTCCAATTAATAATTTTAATTATGCTACATGACTAACTATATATGATCTAAAACGTTAATAAAACAAGTGTGAACATAAGGTAATTAACTATATCCAATTGTTTTGTAATTAATCAAATTATAAATTAAATCAGACACGTAATAAAAGGCTTTTAGTCCATGAAATAAAATAAAGTAAAATATTTTGGGTCTTTAAAATGTAAATTATAACTAATTTTAAGAGTTGTCTCTGTTTAATATCCGCGAATTTATGCTTTACGAATTAAATGGAGCTTTCAAGATGCAACTTAAGCAGCCCCTGAATATAAAAATATTATCACAAAAATATTATTTTAATAAACTCGCTCTTGTTAATATTAGTCTTAACTAATTTTTGAAAGTAATGTTAGATAACGTTTTTAGTATTAAATAATTTAACATTCAAACTAATATTATTTGATAGAAACCAAGCGGGAAGGTGATCGAGTTATCTTCAATCAGGAAAAGGATGAGATCAAAGGATATGGCTGGTATTGGAATGAAAGTGAAACACATAAATTATTTACATTCCATGCATGTTATTAACGTAACCGTCTAAATAGATATTAAATGTTTTGCTAAAATACCGTAATTTGAAATTAAAAAATTGGAATACACATGCAAGTAATAAAAAATGATTTTATATTAAACAAATTGCAATTAAAAATTTACGAAAAAGATGATTTTAATGATTTTAATGAAATTAATAATGTTAAATTGTGTAAATAAAGCTGTGCTTATTATATTTAAAAAAGTACTACCATCAATTGACATTTGAAATTGTTCCTCTGTGAACAAAATAATAAACAATGTGTATAATAATTGGCTAAGACAACACAATAAGCAAATAAGCACTTTGATTAGCTTCGAGCTATAAAAGTTTATGCTAAACTAATGTAAACAAATTGATATTATAAATTTGATGATAAAATATAAAAGAATTTTTATATACTCGAAATGTGCTTATTAATGACTCAACTTCAGCAATTATGCATTTGGTTTGTTACCAGGAACAGGTCTTTTTCTACCTTTACAATGGCGCGCGTCCCAGTTCATCCATTTTAATTTATAATTATATATCTACTCTAACAAAAAAAAGCTATTATGCGTTCTCGATGAGATTTACATGGTCCATCAGCGCTAAAGTAATCTTGTTAGAATTAGTCCTCGCATTTAATTTTGTATTCTATCGTTAGATTATTTGTCGTGTCTATGATAATGTGTATGTGTGTGTGTGTGTGTGTGTTTGTGTATATATGGAGCGTCGAACGCTTAAACTAGTCTAGTCTAATCCGATCGCTCAGAAGTCAATGTACTTGCTAGAACAATAAAGATATTATATTATATTCAAATCCAGGATCGTTTCTTAACTGCTTCTGTCTTCCTGCATGCTCTGAAATATCAAACAAATCTGGATAAAATTCATCTATTTTAAGCGTTATTTCTATTATCAGTTTCTCTGCAATGTTCTTCTCATGACAAATATGTGAAAAATGTAAATTAAATGTATCGTAAGCGATAGTATTAACTTTATTTAAAAAATCTGAAGGAACACAAAGATTACCTAATTGGCTTGTGCCATCAAATACTTTATATGCTTTAAAAAAAATTAAGAAATCATTGCTACGTTCAAAATTTTTATTTTTTCTAGTCAAGGGAAATGAACAATCTGAGCATTTAAGTTTTGAAAAGCATTTTGTTGCTATATAACCCGCTACATACTTAACCGAGCACTCATAAAGGTAAGTTGATTCAGTGACATTACTTAAAACACTTTGAACTCTCTCTGAATGTTTTCCTAAATTTGAAGTATTTCTACTAAGATAATTAAAAGTTTCAACATCATTTTGTACTAAACTTTGCATTTCTTTAGATGAAACTTCATCATTAGGGAAATCAATAGAATCTTCTACTGCTGAAGATGATGCACTATCAGTATCTGACCCATTGTCTTTACTATATTGTTCATTATTTTTCATAGCTTCAGATGATTCCATCGTCTCTGCACATGAAATATCATCACTAGTTGAAAGTATATTAATTTTATTACCTACTTCAGGATTACTTTCGAGATTAATTTCAGTAACAGCATTAATTATGAACTCTGTAAATTTATCAGTGGTTTCGGGTTTTTCTGTTGCTAGTAACGGTACAGTTCCATGAGGCTCACAATTCGTTGACTTAGACGGTGATCTTATATTAGCTGTTATAGTACATTGAAAATTACGCGTTAATTGCATTGCTGTCGGATTTTGATTATGACCGGACCGAGCTCTTAAAACTGCGAATAAGTTCTCGAGAGGATCTTGATTTAATCGCGATGTTAATAAATAAAAACACCCGTTTTCTTTCATATCGTCCTATTGTAAAAGTATACTATTTACGGTTAAATAAAAACCATCAAAGCACGGTGGATTATTTTTAAGATCTTTGCAATGCCACGTTTTGATCCACTCTAGACTACTCCTTAAATACTTAACAACATTTAAATTTTTCTCTGATAAAGGATGACTTAACGGATTTCTATCTTTAGGGTTTCTACTATTTAAGCAATCGAAAAGGACATTGACTTTTTAAAGAAAATTACCCGTTGATATACTAAAAGGATTATTTAATTTATCATTAGTCGCAAAAGATCCGGCTAACAAAGCATATGAAATTGAGTTACTAAAAATTTGAGCCGCTAAACTCACACGCATTACTTCAAAAGGACCGGGATCAAGATGTTGCTTTGTTAGTTTGGGTGCTGCCTTACAAGTGCAAAATTGTTCTTTAGCGTACAATTCCCTTAATGCATCCCAAGACACTGTATAGTCATCAGATTCCAATTCATGAGCCTTCAAATTATTACGGAGACATTTAAGTAGGTGAGTCGCATCATAATTAAAAAATACTTTACGCCCGTATCTTTCAATAAACGGCTTCTCTTTAGTAATTTTAAACATAATAATCGCAGAACGATTTGGAGCACCACCATCGCAAACCATAGATTTTACTTTTAAGCTAGTTCCTTCTACATAATCTAATATATCTAAAATAACTTTATTTAATTGACTGTTGTTGCAGGCGTTATATGAAACATAGTAAGCGATAGGTTGTCTCCAATCATACTGCCTACCCCTTAACATAAAAACTAAAACATGATTACCATACATTCAGATTTTGCTTTTAATAATTTTGACAAAGTTTCTGATTTACCCGAAGCTAAATCGAGAGTTCGTTAACCCATTTTCCAATATTAGTGATGCAAGGCAAACAAAACTTCTGTTTAATGCGTAAAAAACAATATGCTTTAGGAGATATATAAAACAACTATGAAGCCAATTGCTTTTCTTACGCTCAGTCCTTATCGATGTTTAACATGATTCGTTTGCATTTTAAAAAACTGTAATTGTTTTTCATTCAGTTTTTGAAAATTTTTAATGAAATCTTTGGATTTTTTGCTTTGTTCAATCTTTTTATTTAAGTTAGCAATTTTTTTGTTTTTACTTTTTAAAATTTTCTGATAAGTAATGATTTGACTTTTATGTTTTGTCTGTTGAGATTTAGCGGCTTTTTGTACAAATACAATTGATTTTTTACAGTTTTCATCTTTTTCAATTAATTGCTTTTTTAACCGAGCAACTTCTTCTTCTAATTTTTTTAATGATCTGTTGTACGCGCCAGTTGAAGATTGATTTTGCGAAAGCTGGATTTCGTTTACGATGTTAGGTTTTACTTCCTGAGTGTTTGTCGAAGAAGAAGTGCATAAAGTTTAACATGTTGGCTCATTTAAATCGATCAGCGTTGACTCTATATTTACTAATTGTGGAAAATCTAAACTTGATAAAGAATCATGTTCATTAACTTCTTGAGAGCCTTCTGGAATTGCACAATAAGTATTTCACACATGTTAAAACGAATCAACTTGCGATAAAGTTACAACTTAAGAAAATACGCATTGCAGTTATCAGTTAAAATTATGATATTGTACAAACGAGTTGAGTAGCGAAGTATGTATAACCAAAGCATTAACTTTACACACTTTTTATTAGTAAATGAACGGAATATGTAATATTTAAAATAAGTTCATATTTATTTATGCAGAAAAATTACATTTTTTGGCAATATATTTATTAAAAAAACATGTCAAAAAACATGCTAAACAAAAAAAAAACAAAAAAAAACATGATCTTACTAGGATGTGAACTCATATTCTTAGAGTTTATAATATTAAAATAATAATATTATATTTAGTTTAAATTGAACTTGAGCTGAAATCATTATCAAATTATTATTTATATCAAGATAGATTTTATTTATATTTATTTGTATCAATAAATATCAATAAATAATTTAAAAAGTAAGGAATTTACGAAATTTTAATATTTTTATTTATTATTTATAATAAACGATAAAATGTAAGCAATTTTTTATTGATATCGATTGATATAAATACCAGTATTCAAACAAAATTAATTAATACAATTAATCAATTAATCAATCTACACTTATTGCCTTCATTTATCTTAAAAAAACATCAAACTATGTCAAAAAATGCTATAATAATATCAGTTGTAACGGGGTGGGACTGTCTTTGAGAGGAGGAAAATACAAAAGGAGACGCCGGGACCAAGAGTCGATCTGGTGCTCCCGAGATCTCTAGGCGCACGCTCTAGCCATTTTTTTTTTATAAACATCGTTTATTATTCTTAAAAAATACAGTAAGGACAACATTGATGGTGTGTAGCTAGCATATGTCCCAAGGGGGGGAGCTACAGCGGGTACAATTGCTTGTGTTTGTGCTTAAAAACTAGGTCGTATTTCGATATGTAAATTTTACGAGTAAATTATTTGCTACAGGATTCGTGAACTCTACTTCGGGAAAAAAAACCAGATAAGTTAAAAACCCGTGTATCATGGCTTGCTTGTTCACCTGAAGAGTATAAATATTTAATAATTTAAGAAATAGTAACATTTTAAAGTCTGCAATCGATTTATAGAGCGTTTGTCTAGCGCTAAGACTTATTTATGGTACTTTTTACAAGGTTGGCTTACATTAATATGTTAATTAATTTGTTAATTAATATGACTTAATAGTTAAAATGCTATTTATTTACTAGAGTAATAACATAGTTCAAAGAGTGATTTAATAGTGGGCTTTTCTGCGTGTTCTTTTCCTTATATCGTCGAAGAATAAGCTGTTTTCATTAAGCCACCAGTATTTATTAAGGTTGAGGCGTTGTTTGCTATTTGAATCACAGTCAGGTAATGCGGTGGAGTATTTTAATGGAGGTATTTCGTGAACGTTGTGAGGTATTCTTTTCTTGCTATTGTACCTGGACCAGTGGTATATAATCGGTATGTTGAGCTCGTTTTGAATTAGACCCTGGTGGTCCAACGATGTGAAGGCCTCGGATGGGAGATAACCAGAGTCTTTACATTTTTCTAAGTATTCGTTGTCTACATTAGCAATGTTAGTGATAATAGGGTTTGAAGTTACTTTAGTAACATTAGCGTAATAGTCTCTATTGATTTTGAGCATGAAGTTATCTATTCTGGGTATTTTAGCTCTGTTGTATAATTGTTTGTTACTCACGTATTTTTGGTAACCAGATTCGGCAGATCTGTACTGCTTCGTGCAGGCTCTTAAGCAAGATCTTTCGAAGACTCTGATTTTCTCCATGGCCGAGGCGCTTTGATTGTACCACAACGGTGAGGCGTAAGTGATGATGGGTCTTATCAATAAACAGTAACAAATAATTTTCGCCGTTTCGTATAGGTATTTGTTATAGAATAATTTACTTAAGCTTAAGAATCTGTTTTTTGCTTTATTTAATTGAGTTTTTGGGTGCACATTCAGTCCCAATAGCTGGTCGATTTGCATTCCGAGGTATTTAACGGAGTTCTTATGACTAACCTCAAGGGGCTCACCGCCTTTTTGGTCAATTTTTATGCTAAATTCGCGCCAATTCGCTTTTTTTTTTTACGTAAGTAGTGAACCGGTAGTCGGATGAGAATCGTCTCACATTTTTGTACATTGATATTTAGATGCCATTGTATATATTAGTCGTTGATTTTATTTAAAATTTGTTCTAATTTATTTTGCACTTTTATAGGCTGCTCTTCGGCGTAATACACAAGGAGGTCGTCAGCAAAAGCTTTACTATAAGTATTATTTTTTGTGTTTAGGCTAACGAGATTAAGGATATCCGCATTGTAGATGTTAAATAAAAGCGGGGAATTTACTGTCCCTTGTTGGAGACCTTCCTCTATATTAAATGATATAGTTGATTGCGCAGTATTAGAAACTGTTACAAATGAGCGGTTTTGTAACATTGACCAAATCATTCTAATTAAATAGCGTGGGAAGCCTTTTTTTGGACAGTTTGTAAAAGGATCCTTCAGCCAAACTGAATCAAACGCCTTTTCAAGGTCTATGAGGCACGCTGCTACCATTTCGTGTTTGTTAAGGTGTTTGTTGGTATCTGTGAGAAATTTGTTGACAGCGTGTACAGTAGAGTGTTTGTGACGGAATCCGAATTGCTGGTTAGGGATTATGTTGTGTGTGTTGCAGTGTGAGGTGATTGTGTCGTTTAGGAGTGCTTCGAAAATTTTGCTGATATTTGGGAGAAGGCTTATGGGTTTGTATGAGGAGGAATCGGATGGATCTTTGTCTCGTTTGAGTATCGGTAGGATTTTGGCTGATGTCCAGCGTTTAGGATAGTGGTTGTTGTTTATGATATTGTTAAACCGAGTAGTGTAGTAGATTAAGTAATTTAGGGGAAGGTGTTTGAGCACGATGCTGGGGATTCCGTCAATTCCAGAGGATGTTTTGTTTTTAAGGTGTTTGGTGACTAGCATGACTTGTTTCTCGGTGTAGAAGCAGTTGGGTTCTGTAAGTTCAGGTGGCTTGGGTTTATAGGCTGGATTTGTATTTGAGAATGTTGTAATGGTTAGTTTTTGGTTTTGTCTGGTTGTAATATCGTCAGTGAGGAGCTGGTACTCTCTATCTATATGTTCGGTGAGTCGATTGTTCGGGTCTTCAGGTTTTTTCGCGTTGATTTTTTCAAAGTGATAGTCAATGATGTCGAGAATTAATGATTTGTTAGTAATGATATAGTTATTGTCTTTAATTTGGAGTTTTGAAGTGTCGATGTTTAATCGTTCTATGCCGCCAACGTTGTCGCGGTTGAGGTTAATTTGTGAAAAGCTGGTGTGGTCTTTTGGTCTGAACATTTTGTTGATGTCTGGGAAGAATGTATCCGGATTTCTGTAGTCTACGTCTTTGGCTTTATTGGCCCAGAATTTATTACAAGAGATGGAGAATTCTTTGGCTATTTCGTAGCTGGTGTTATTGATGGCGGTTTTCAAAAGAGAAATTTCATTTATTGTCTCCAGAAGGTTTGGGTCTTGGTTCTTTTTGTTCTGTTGAGATGTGAAATGAGACGTGATTTTTTGTTGGAAAGTTTGCTGATTTTGTCATTAATATATTTAGATACGCTGTCGGTGCTTTTGAACTTGGGAACTGTCGATTCGATGCATTCGAGTATGTTTTTTTTTCAAGTAGGTCAAGAAAGTTATCAATTTCCTCGTTGGAGAGGTTTCTATTGTATGGTATTTCGATAGTTTTAAGTTTTAGATTGTGTGAAAATTTTAGCCATCTGGTATTTTTATAGTTATTATGAAAAATTATGTCTTGTGAGTTGGATTGAGCTTCAATTGATTTTAAATTGAATTGAAGATTTTGTTATTGGTGTTGTTGGAGAAATTGGCATTAGGCTCAAGGTAGTTGTTATAAAACAGTTTTGATAAGCTTCTAAAAGCTCTTCGAGCTTTTACAAGTTGAATGTCGAGGTGTTTATTTAGATTTAGCAGATGGTCCATTTGCATACCTAAATATTTTACATGGTGTTTGTGAGGAACCGCTATTTTATCATTGTTCTGCTGTATTTCGATTTGGAAATTGGGCCAATTATGCTTTTCTTTTTTGCTTAACCTGTTGGTGGATAGTCTGATTAAAATTGTTTCCCTTTTTAAAAGTTTATTTTTAGCTTCCATTTTGTGTAGTAATTATTTACTTTGTTAGTTAAGTCTTCAAGAGTTTTTTGAATTTTGTCCTGGTATTTTCCTACGCAGTACAGGAGGAGGTCGTTAGCAAAGGCAATTGAGTAAGTTCTGTTATCGGAATTATCTGTGATAATTGTATTTAACAGCGCTTCGAAAATGTTGCTTATGTTGGGCATTAGGCTAATTGGTCTATAGCTAGTAGCGTAAGTGGGGTTTTCCCTTTTCTGTGTATTGGCAGTATTTTTGCTGTGGACCAGCGCGGCGGGTAATGACAGTTATTAATCAAATTATTAAAAATTATTGTGTAATATTTCATGTAATTTTTGGGCAAATGTTTGATGACATATGTTTGGTATGTTATCTAAGCCAGATGATAGTTTGTTTTTGATACCTTTAATTATTAGCTTAACGTCGAGGGGCGCGTGGAAAATTTTCTGGTTATCGATATATAGAAATTTTGAGGACGGTGTAATGTTGTTAAATAGAATAATTGTTTCGTTTTTTGAATTTCTATCAATAATTTAATCCGAGAGTTTTTTGTATTCCGCTTCTATAATTTTCGTTAGTTTAGCCAACCTATTATATTTAGGATGTCGTTTTCATCTGAGACTACGATGTTTTCATTATTGCGTGTGGTTGTAGATATATCTATATTTAGATCTGTTAAGCATTGGGCATTGTTTTGGTTTATTTTTAATTTAGTGATGTTAGCTTGCTCTTTAGAGCGAAACATTCGATTTAGTTCAGGAAAGAAAGCATCTGGTTTTTTGTAGTTGATGAGTTTGGCTTTGTTAGCCCAGAATTTATTACACGACTTTGAAAATTCTTTATTTAGCTCATAATTTATATCAACGATTTGTTCTTTGAGGGAGTTGATCGTATTTTGTGTATCTTGTAGGTTAGGATTAAGTTACCCTCTTAATCTATTCAGCGCTGTAATTAATTTATGTTTTTTCTTAGTTAGTTTATCAATTTTTTGGTTAACATATTAAACCATACTGTTCCAGCTTTCAAATACTGGTACAGTTTCGTTAATTACGTTTTTAATGTTATTTTCAATTGAGAGTATATATGAGAGTATATGTTCATCAATTTCTGCGTTTGAGAGGTTACGATCATCCGCGATATCTAATGTTAGTTTCGGGAGTTCATTCACGAATTTCGACCAATTTGTTTTTCTAAAGTTTTTTGCTTGCTTAATTTCTATCATGTTTAATTGAGCGTTGATCGATGTGAGGTCTACGTCTGTAGCGACCGCCCGGTGGTCGCTGTCATAATCGAGTACTTCGCATTTATTGCTAATTGCGTTGGTGATGTTCAATCTCGCATCGGCTATGCAAATGTCTAGATAAGAGTTTGATCGCGGGAAGATTGGTTTCGCCGGTGGATATATATTTAGACCATAATCGATTGTGTGTGTGTCTGTTGAGCCAGTTTTCAAGGTATTCGCCTGTCGAGTTTGTGACTGTGTCTCCCCAGTCGCTGAGCCGCGCCTTTAGATCCCCCGCTATTATGTAGTATGTGTTATCGTTTATTAAGTATATCGTTTTGTAGAAATAGGTGGTTTAATTCATCGAGAAAGGTGTGTTATTGTTTCTGATTTTTATCGCGGTTGACTCTAGGTTGTTGTGGTTTTGTGTGTTGCTAAATCGAACTGTTTTATAGTTGATGTTTTTCCTAATGAGTATGTCTTTGCCTCCTTCTTGGATAGAGTTCGGTATGTCGCATCTGATGAGATTGTAATCTGAAAAACTAATTTTATGATTAGGATTCAATTTTGTTTTGCAGAGTAGTACTACGTCTGGATTATGTATTGTAACATGGCAGTCTACTGCCAGTTACAAGTGGCCGCGCGGAGCACGGCAACGCCGCGGCACGAGTCGGCGAGCGCGCGTTCGGCCGTATTCGTGGAGCCTCGGCCGACATCGGCTAGGCCCGAGCGCACGAGAGCGAGCGTAGGTAGGCGAGCGACCCAACCTAACGACGACGGCGAGAGGGGTCGACGCGAGCGCTGGTCATCACCTCTTCCCTTTTTCGTTCTGGCTGCCGTAGTGACCGGTATTTTCGACACGAGCGCATCCTTTTCTTTGGCTTCGAGTACCCAACCACGTGACGACGTTGGCGTTAACAAAGGCGTATTGTGCGACGGACTGCTGCTTAACTGTGAGTAGAGTGTAAATTATATTAAGTGATGCTCGCGGGAAAAAGTGTGCCGATTGCGGAGTAGCGCGGACTCGCGATGATTAACTCGCCTCGTGGCCAACATGACGGCGGGAGTGCGATTATTGTACTGACGCTATCGTTAACACAGTGACGACAATTATTATCCTGACGCTATCGTTTACACTTTGACGACAACTATCGTACTGACGCTATCGTTTTATACTGTGACTATAATTATTGTACTGACGGTATCGTTACACTAAGACTACAATTATCGCACTGACGCTATCGTTTACACTTGACTACAATTATCGTACTGACGCTATCGTTTACACTTGACTACAATTATTGTGCTGACGCTATCGTTTGCACTACGACTACAACTAATACACTGACGCTATCTTTATACTAATTATCGTTATCAGACTGACGCTATCGTTTACATGATGACTACTACTATTACACCGACGCTATTGTTACACCATGACTATCGTTTTCACGCTGACGCTATCGTTTACACTGACTGATTATTACACTGACGCTATCGTTACACTAATTATCGCTATTACACCGACGCTAACAATTATAACACGACTATCGTTATTACACTGACCTTTCCACGATAAAGACAAAGACCACAGCTTCACTGACACGCTATCGTCCACGTTCTCGTATGCGGCGCAACCATGAGCTACACGACGACACAAGGGCATGACTTTCGCTAGTTCTAGGTCGCGCGTTAACTCGCATTAGCTTAAGATTTAGTATTAAGTAAAATTAATAACCGAGCGTAATATAAGTAGGTAGTAGTTGGGGCAGCGGTCCCGTTAAGTTAGATATAATTGTATGGAGTGAGTGAGTGTTCGCGTCGAGGTTCGGGCGACGTCACTGGCGCGGCAAAGGCGGGTACGCCCGGAGACTTGCGTACATCGGGAGAGATTGGTTATCGTCGGGGCGCGGATTCATAGTCTCGTGAGGGCAGGCTGCGACGGACGCTACGATCGTCGGCACCGGTAGATCATCGGAAGGACGAGGCAGCTGCACCGTTCGCGTCGGGTAAGCCGTCCGGCGGCGTGTTGACGAACACGCCGCGGTTAGGAGGTTACACCGGCGGGCACGAGCGAGTTTGGCATCGGATCAGTGATTAGGAATTCGAGACGACCGGATACGCGCCCAGGGCGTGCGTCCGTATTTCCTCGCTCGAACATCGTCGTGGTGGCATGCGAGTCACAGAGCGTGTATGTGCGAATCGACGGGAATGGCGTAGTAGTAAAGCGCGCGGTCGGAGATCGCCTGTATGTAAAAGAATTAAGAAGGAGATTATTAAGTGAAATACAGAACGAATCAAAGTTAATATTGTTCATTCATTCCGTACTGAAACCCACGACCTTGTGTGATTGTCTCATTCCCTTTGTGTATAATTTCGTATACTGGCTAGCCGAGCAGGTGCACGAAGATGATGTTTCGACACGAGGCGGCGTCTCAAGGTAAGGGGATCGCGGGATCCCTGGCACTCCGGTGCCTGGCGCCCAGGACCGAGGCGGCCCGCTGCCTTGTATGTATCGAAGCGGTAGTAGGAGACGGAGAATTCATCGGTAACGCCGTGGAACAAAACCCAGTGTTACCGTACGCTGGGTCTACCGTTACAACTGGCGCCCAACTTAGCGGTAGTACGTATGGATGAATGTATGGGCGCGAATTAGGCCGAATTAATTATTTTTTAGGTAGGAATTAGATAAGTAAAATGCGAGTTATTGATAAAAACATAGGTAAATTAAATTACGTTATAATTTAGAATTAAGTAAACTAGGACGACACAACGACACTATCAACAACAGACCGAAAATTACAAAAGACAAAAATCGACAAACAGATACACTTTCTGGAAAATTTACTAAATAAGAACGAATACACAAACAAGGCGTACAAGGTTACATAGGCTACCGAGAAATACCGAATAACACGAAATACACAGACAACACGGACTGGCTAGACACATAACATCACAGCAGCTCAACTTGACCGACCATTCAACCTAGCAAAACCAATAACAAGGTCACAAGCCTGGTAAACACGTAGTGCGACGATACATTTTTTTTTGTTTTTCTTTCTCCGTCCTCGTGTACTCGTACCTACTCTCCCTGCCATTATCGGGGAACAATACGACCAAATCGCACATTTTTGGTCAGTCGTAAGCGAGCAGTCAAACAAGCAGCACACCGTCTAGCACACCGAATACTCCGCAACCACTAGCGAAAATTGTACAGCGGCGAATGTACGTGCGATTAGTTTGTTAAGTGACGAATCATAGAACGACATTATTTTATTTATATTATAACATTAATATAACTATATACATTGAGTATAAAGTGAGTGCAACGGCTTAGGTGGTCGACACCAACAAGGTAAGTCGAACATTTTCGACGACGATAAGAGTCAAGTATCGTTTTCAAACCCAGTGGCAGCGTGTGCAGTGACGCGGTTATTTATTAATTCTAGGGAAAAATTATATTAATCAGAAAAGCGACGTTATTATTATTTTGTGCCAATATTATTATTCTTTTTTTTCTCTTTCTTTTTCTCCTCTACCCATACAAATAATATTAATCAAGCGACGATATTATTATATTTTTTTTCTTTTTTTCGTTACCCATAAAAATAGTATTAATCAGGAAAGCGACATTACTATTTAATATATTTTTTTTATTTTTACCCATTAAAATCCGAGAGCACCTCTAGCTTAGTAGTTATCGTACATACTCAACGCACAGTACCGATGCCTGCGAAGGAAATTAAGACGAAACGTGACGTGACGACCGTACCAACTTATCTAGAAACTTCCTACAGCCCATACGGAAAAACAACATTACTGTCGCATAAAAATATTAAGAACAAACGTTTGGTTATAGACTTTAGATATTTAAACCCAATTAACAGCTCGTAAACACATAACAACATACAGCTATCGATTTACTATTTATACACAACATACAGCTATCGATTTAATATTCATACACAACACAAAAAATTTAATAACATACAGCTATCGAATTACTACTCATACACAACATACAGCTATCGATTTACTACCGTTCATACACAATACACACTCCAACAGCTATCGATCTACTACCGACGTTAACACAACATATACTTGAACAGCTATCGATTTACGACCGACTGTTACACAATATACAACTGACCAGCTATCGATTTACTACCGACGTTTACACAACATACACTTGAACAGCTATCGATTTACTACCATTAATACACAATATACAACTGACCAGCTATCGATTACTACCGATTTTCACACAACACACAGTTGACCAGCCATCAATTTACTATCGACTTAAATACAATATAGCTACAGGACTCGAAACAAATACTATAATACCTTACTATTAATTATCGAGCACTAGACTACATAAAGCGGGTGGATCACTACACACAAGCACAATGGCTGACCCAGGGGACCGCGAAGAGCAAATAAATAATTGGATATTCGGATTATCACCGGACGAGTTAGGAAAAGAGTTACAAGCAAGGGGTTTGAACATAGTAGGGGAGGTTCAGGAACTTAGACCACGCTTAGCGGACGCGCTATACATAGAACAGGGAATTGACATGTCAACCGCAGGCGCAACAGCAACTCCACTTAGGACACTACCAAACACCGATAACACACACAAACTCGGAAAGGACGATTCTATCGGCTACACCAAGCACACAAGCAAACAGTCAAAACACGAATATGTTTCAGAACCAACCACCCAGCGTACCCAACACACTAACAGAACTTCCAAACAATCCCAATATTCGACAGATACCGAATAACCAAGTACCGGAACAACCGAATTTTAGTAATAGAAGTAATACGAGCGAATTAAACCCTCACACAGTCCGGAACACTTTTAGTCAAAATACAGACCCACAGGATAGAGTACAATTCAACGAGACGTACAATGCGAATAATAGGAGACAGGTACGGTTCAGTTTGGACACTTTCTCCGCGAACGGGAATTTCGAAAATCAACAAGACATGCCCCGCTTAAATTTCAACGACAGGCAACAGAATAATGGGGTAAGACAAGCGAGACTCGACATCGACAATTTTCAGGACGACACTAACTATATCGAGGAACACACACGTGACAGAATTAATAATAATTACGGGCAAAATAGACGGCAATCGGATAATAGAAGTCGACAATGGACCACAAACAACGCGTTCGAATTTATGAGAAAATGGCGGTTACGATTTTCGGGGAGACGCGAAGAAGACGCAGAGGAATTTTTGGGACGGCTACGCGAAGGGAAGCGGCTTATGGAAATACCGGATGTCGAATTATTCGGTATCATACCCTTCTTCCTCGACGGTATCGCGCTTAACTGGTTTCGCAATAACGTGCAAAAATGGAGAACGTTTAATGAATTTATTGTAGATTGGAGGAGGCGTTTCTTGGACGCGAATTTCCAGTACGCGTTACTAAACGAAGCCCAGAGGCGTACCCAAGGGTTAAACGAACCAGTAGCAGACTACCTGACGTGTTTACGAACAATATTCTTAAGAATAGAACCGAGACTAGACCGAAACCGGGAATTAGATATCGCGTGGCGAAATATGGCACCGCGGATTCAATTAAAGATCGACATTAACGATATCTTAGATCTAGATGACTTAGAGCGGGTAGCAGTAATGAGAGAAAAAGGAATTCGAATCGCTCGAGATTATAAACCGCCACCCAGGGCGAATGAGTCACTGCTACCCAATCTAGCATCTCGAGAAAATAACTACCCTAGACCACAACACCCCATTAGACCCGGATTAGTAAATTTAAACGAAATTCGAAACGAACACGAGACAGATTACGCTATCGATGCTCTCGAACTCGACTATGACGACGAACTTGACTTGGCAAATTTATCAACAAACGACAGACTAGATAGACAACAGACGAGTTCTTGATTCAACGACGCAAATAAACAACGAAACCAAACTT
Organism: Muscidifurax raptorellus; assembly: GCA_020010945.3. Classification (NCBI taxonomy): domain Eukaryota; kingdom Metazoa; phylum Arthropoda; class Insecta; order Hymenoptera; family Pteromalidae; genus Muscidifurax; species Muscidifurax raptorellus. The sequence continues at coordinate 36,216 of JAHUUD020000026.1, forward strand.
ACGGTAATTATCGCAACAGAACCGACCAAAAATACGAACGCTCGGACCGTTGTCACAACTGTGGTGAGAGCGGACATTTCGCGAGAGACTGTACAGGACCACGTAGAGTATTCTGTCGCAAATGCGGGGAACGCGGTACACTCGAAAGATTATGCGCGAAATGTAACCCGAAAAACGTTTTTTGCTATAAATGCGGTAGACTAGGATTCATAAAAAAAGACTGTCCGGACTGTAACTCGGGAAACGGGAAATGAGCCCACCTCAGGAGACCGGGGCGGCTTCTACTAACATAAATACGGTCTCATTATCGACAGCCATCGACGACAAAACTAACAGTAACGTAGAATCCAACGAGACAGAAATTTTCGCAGACTATTTATCGGATATCGAATTATCTCTGAGGGAGACGGTTATCGAAGATGAACTCGAATCACTGTATACCATACCGACGAAAAAGAAACATAATTTACTTTTCCTGACAATACACACACTGAATACAGACGTATTAGCACTAGTGGATTCCGGGGCATCAAAAACATTCATAGGTCAAAAATTATACAAACTTGCTAAACAACAAGGTTTCCAATTATTAAATAATATTCGGGGGACAGTAACAACAGCTGTGGGATCACCGGAATCCATTAAAGGCGGTATGACTCTGACAATTAGAATAAAAGGAATAACAAGAGAAATAACAATACGCGTACTAGACAAATTAGATTATGATCTGATTCTCGGATTAGACGCGTTGATAAAATTCGGAATAAAAATAGATTTCGCAAATATAACGTGGAAATTTGAAAACGACCAATCAAATCGATTTACTTTCGAAACACTTCCGACAGATAAACTAACGAACAATAGATCTCGAAATTGCGGACTTAGAGATCTAGACACTGACCAAGAACAAAAATTACACGACTTCCTCACACGCGAGTTACCGCCACATATGGATAAAATCGGACTCACGACTTTAATCACACACAAAATAGACGTCAACGGACACCCACCTATCAAACAACGCAATTATCCGTTATCAAAAGTTCTCACGAAAATACTACATGACGAGGTAGACGACATGCTAAGACAAGATATAATTGAACCGTCACATAGTGAATGGGCCTCACCCATACTATTAGTTAAAAAAGGTAACGGGAAAAGACGACTATGCTTAGATCTCCGGAAGTTAAACAAAGTTTCAAAAAAAGACGCCTACCCTATACCGTTTATGGACTTAATACTTGACAATTTAAGACGAGCACGCTATATTTCGACAATAGACTTAAAACAAGCATACTACCAAATACTACTAGACTAAGACAGCAGGGAAATGACCGCGTTTATAGTACCGAGACGCGGACTTTTCCATTTTAAACGACTATGTTTGGGCCATGCTTTACAACCTTACGTATTTTATTATTTAGACGACATTCTAATCGTGACCGAAGACTTTGACGAACACTTACGTTACTTAAAGACAGTTTTAGACAAACTTAAGGGGCGAACTTAACTTTAAATAGAGACAAATGCGAATTTCGTTGCGCATCGGTAAAATACCTGGGATTTATCATTAACGAAGACGGCATGAAAACAGACACGGATAAAATTGAACCCATTAAAACCTATCCACCACCTCGTACCCTAAAGCAAGTTAGGCGATTTATCGGAATGGCATCTTGGTATAGACGTTTCATAAAAGACTTCGCGACAATTATCGAACCAATAACGAGACTGTTACACAAAAAACAACGCTGGGAATGGGGAAAAGAGCAAACTACCGCTTTCGAAACTATAAGAAACTTACTAACATCAGACCCTATACTAATCAGACCGGACCTAGACAAACCTTTCTCCTTCCACACAGACGCTAGCTTAGTTGGACTAGGCGCGGTACTGACACAGACAAATGACGATACGGAACGCGTGATAGCATATGCTAGCAGAGCACTATCGAGCGCAGAGAAAAACTATACGACTACAGAATTAGAGTGCCTCGCGGTGATATGGGCGTGCGAAAAATTCCGACGATACGTGGAGGGGTCTAAATTTACAATTATTACCGATCATAGCAGCTTATTGTGGCTACAAAATCTGAAAAATCCCCACGGCAGACTAGCTAGATGGGCCATGCTACTCTTAGAACTAGATTTAGAAATTATCCACAGAAAAGGTGCACTCCATCAAGTACCGGACGCACTATCGCGAATGTTCGAAAACGACGACGAAATAGCTTCAACCCTCAACGACACATTAAACGACTGGTACGAAAGACACCTACGTGACGTGACAGATACACCCAACAAATTTACTGACTGGACAATACGCGACGACAAACTTTTCCGTAAACTCCCGAATCCCGTAGTCGACGCAATAAAAGAAGACGGGTCGAAATGGAAATTAGTACTCAAAAATGACGAACAGGAAAAAGCCCTAACCTTAGCTCACGAATCAACCCAAGCCGGCCATCTTGGCATCAATAAGTCATACGCACGACTAATTCAGGAATATTTTTGGCCTGGAATATTTAAAGACGTAGTATATTATATTAATAACTGCGAAACTTGTCAAAAGTCTAAAGTTGATCAAACGAGGGCACCAGGGTATCTAGGCAAGCGAATAATCGAGCACCCTTGGGAGGTAGTAGCTATGAACATAATGGGCCCATTCCCAACCAGTAAGTCCGGAATGGCTTACCTCTTGGTTATACAGGACCTGTTCTCAAAATGGATTGAGGTTAAAACCCTCCGCAAAGCTACGGGAGAAACAATCAAAGACGCAATGGTGGACTTAGTAATTGACAGATGGGGCACACCGCGTGTACTATTAACCGACAACGGGACAGAATTTGTTAATAACACAATGTCAGAACTTACAAAAGAACTAATCATTCTAAGACGCCCCCCTACAGACCACAAGCAAACCCAGTAGAAAGAGTAAATAGAGTATTGAAATCAATGATCTGCGCATTTATCGGGCAGGATCACAAAGACTGGGACAAACACATTAATGATTTCCGATTCGCATTTAACACTGCAAAGCACGCTTCTACTGGGGTGACACCAGCGTACCTAAATTTTGGACGCGAACCGTTGCCATTGCACTCGCTTCATAAAGAACTGGACTGTAATTATGACACCGACAACACTAATGTAACGACATGAACGAGACGAATGACGAGATTACAGGCAATCCACGACTGGATCGCATTGAATATCGAGATGGCACACGAGAGGCAAGCCAAGCATTACAATGTGAAGCACTGCGATCTCGTGTTCAAGGTAGGCGAGAAAGTATAGTTGAAAAATAGGGTGTTGTCAAAGGCTGACAAAAATGTATCAGCCAAACTGACTGACAAATATAAAGGACCGTTCAAAATTTCTAAAATAATTTCTCCATTAATTTCCGAACTAATCTCTGACGATAACAAAATTATCCCACGCATACATATTACAGACATAAAGAAATATAAATCCAGACATTATACTAACAAACCAGACTGACGTGACTAACACTAAGCGGAACACCGGACACAAAGCACTAACGAATGCTTAAATTTCAGCTTCCTGCTATCGCTCACCTATCGCCACTGCTACCGCAATCACCGCTGCTATCACGCTTACACACGCTTCACCCACCTTCATCCACACTAACATATCATCCACCCACCACACAACAAACACACACGCACACACACACAATCCCAATTACCGCTACCGAACGACCCCCTTATCGAATACCACTGACGCAAAAGACATGACGCAACAGACTTACGCTGACGAGGACGTCCTCCTGGGGGATACGTCCGACTTGGAGGAGGGGGACTTCGACTGCATCACTATTGACAGTGATGAGTCGACAGCGAGTTTCTCTCGGTGTGCTTCGCCGCCACTCTACACCCCCACGGAGGAGGGGGAGTCCATGGATTGGGATGCCCTATCCACGGACGAGGAACGCCCCCTTCGCCGTCCACATACGAAGCCACGGGCACAGACGACCCCGACACCACAAGACAGACGAGACCGACGGAACGCGACCCCCGACCGTGACATACTATGGGCCTACGAGCCCTTGGACCCGCACATGAGCCGGATCCAGCGACTCCTACGCGACGACCCCGAGATCCTGGAGGCTATCCAGGAAACTTACAACAGGGTCGTCGAGCTGGTGCGCAGCCGGCCATGTAAGTCACCGGGCTCCACTTTGCCGTGCTTAGGCAAAGTGGAGATTCCGGTGAGACCAACATCACGCTCTCGACGGTACGTCTCGGTACACACGGTCCTCCCGTCCGTGGATGCCGAGACGTCGACAGAACTATTGACGACGGACAGAGACAGCCAGACAGAGGACACAAGGGTCCGGGTAGAAGACTACACGGGGTGGAGGTTAGTAGGGGATCGGCAGGTGTACGTAACGGCACCTCGACCAGGATGCTGGGCCTGCGGGAGCCACAAACACCGGGCTCCCCGACGTCCAGACCGCACACGCCACCAATATCGGTATTGCTACCGGTGCGGTCTGGGCAATGTCACTATTACCCATGTTATTTTTTAAAATAGCACGGTTTCCTAGGCTTCCGAAGCTCGCCACCAGAAGTCGTAGCAGTATCGTCTTGTTGCCAATGGGTTGCGGCATAGCTGGTGGAATATTCCAAGGTGCTGGCGGGAAGTTCATCTGGAAGTTACAGAGGGTCGGTCGCTGTGCGCTTGTGGCGCTCCTTCCAAGGTAGGCTGTGATGTTGCTTCGTTAGTTTTGCTGGCTAGGTTGTTGTTGCGATTTAAGATCCTCTGCGTCTTCTTGTTCACTCCGGATTTGATTCTGGCGAGTCTTTTGGCGCCTCTTTTTTACGTAGGTATTCTCCTTCTTTATGAACCTCACAGCATTTGACGTAGCGGTAGCCCATGTAGCAGTTAGCGCTTGCGTGTCCGACTCGTTGGCATCGAAAGCATTGGAAGACTTTTGCCTTTCTGTATGGTTCCCATCTGATTAATTGATGAGCGAATTTCCTTACTTGCGTGAGAAGTTGAGTTTTGGTCTCGGGCGAGCAGTGTACTAGATAGTGAAATTTCTCTGGGGTTTTGGCATTGGAAATAAATTTTTCAATCTTCTCTATGGTTACTTCTTCTAGATTAAATGTTGCGAGTTCATTTTGTATATTCTCGGGCGTGTACTCTGCGTGGAGGCCTTTCAGCACTGACGTCTTCTTTTTTTTATCAGTTGATGAATACGTGAAGAAGGTAATTTCTTTGTCTTGAAGGAGCTTCTATATAGCTGTAAAATCTTCGGGACTCCAGGTGTTGACTACGTGGTCGCGGTCTCCGGTGTTTTTAACGTGAAAGTTGGTAATATTCGAGGATTCTATTAGCAAGACGAGCGCTTTTGTTCAGTTGTGACTGCAGTATATCGGCGGCATTCTTGCTTTTGTTTTGTTCGATGCCGGGATAGTGTTATTCTGAGAATTAGCCGTATGACCGGCTATACTGGCTTGTGCTTTGCCGCACGCGCTTCGTCTTGTTTCTGGGAATTGACCTCTAGCAGTTAGAATTTGTTTTTCGTTTTAAACTCTCTCTGTCTGTTTATTATGTTTTGCACATTTGCCGTTTTTTTGGCGAGATCCAGCCCAACTCCATGTCATTTTCATCGTCCTCTTGGGAATTCCTCGAGTCATTGAGCGGGTTTTTGTCTTCGGTTTGATTTCCCTTACCTCTCGGTCTTAGAATTAGGTTTGGCTTGGTTGAGTGTGCTTTTTGTCTACCGAACTCTCGGAGCAGCGATTTGAAGTCCTTTTCGATCTTGCTGGTTAGCGGCTCCTCTTTTCTTCTTTCGTTATGCTTAGTGATTTTGAATGTTCGTCGTTCATCGGCGGTGGCATTTTCGGGTGAGCTTTCCAGTGTAGGACCTCGTTTTCGCTGATCAGGGTTCACTTCCGATTTGGTTGAGGCCATGATCCTTGTCCCCGCGAGCGGTGAGCTTCGCTGGGGAAGCGTTTTATCACATTCAGATAATGGTGATGCCAAATTTCCGAGCGGTGAAAACACTTACACTTCACAGTGTGCACAGCTGCCGATTAATTGATAACGTTTTGTTGTGGTATAGTAATTAACATTCGAGAGGGTGTTTTGAAAAGAAACGCGTTGGAGCGAAGTGTAGCGTGATGAGGTTATGTACGCACGTCTGCATAGCTCGGAAGTCTGCGCCTCAATGCGCCTTTAACCTCTCGACCAAAGTCACATTACTTATATTCATGTTGAAAGTAGTACATGTTCATCATAGAGAAAAACTTGCAAGGATATAAATTTTTCCTTAGTTTAATTTAAACTAAATAATGACATTATATTTAGTTTAAATTGAACTTGAGCTGAAATCAAAATATTATTTGGTAATCATAACAATTTAATTTTATTCAAATTATTATTTATACCGAGATAGATGATAATATCAATAAATATCAATAAATAATTTAAAAAATAAGTAATTTACGAAATATTAATATTTTTATTTATTATTTAATTATAATAAACGATAAAATGTAAGCAATTTTTAATTGATATGGATTGATATAAATACCAGTATTCAAACAAAATTAATCAATACAATTAATCAATTAATCAATCTACACTTATTGCCTTCATGCATCTTAAAAAAACATCAAACTATGTCAAAAAACGCTATAATAATAATATCAGTACACAATATAATAAAATACTGATAGAAAGGTTCATAAAATTCTAAGATTAAAAACAAAACCGAAAAGTTCGCATGTAAAACATGTAAATAAAAATGCTACGTTACCCATCACAAATAAATAACAAATTAATTTAACTATATTATGGATGTTTATTCGATTCCGCTAGCGTCCTGTCTTGTATATATAAACTGAGTATACGTCTGTGTGTCCACTACAGTGTCACCGCGAAAATATATGTAATTGCGCACCTCTGCATACACAAGTAAGCGCGATCAGTTAAATTCTTCCCCGCCTATGTGCGATTTTCATCGCATCAGTCTGTAAGTTCCCTTCTGCCGATGAGGTGTGTATTAAGTTGCTGCCATAGACTCTCTTATAGTCCAGAGAATAAAAGAATTTAATTGCCATAAGTAAATAATTTATTTATCCACTGCTCAGTCCACACTGTAATGTCCTTAAAAAACTAAACCTTTTCTTTCAACAACTTTGCTGAAATTGTACCTCAAAAAATCTAAATAATAAGTTTTAAATAATATCTTGGTTTTGTCCTTTAATTGAAGTTGATCTGAAATTTTCGTAAACAATGAATTTTTTACCATCATAACCTCTGCATAATATCTGTTATTGAATTAAATATTTATTTGCTACATAATAATAACAAAAAAGAAAAGAATATGAACATGATTTCATTCGAAAGAAAACCTGTGAAACGTCAAAGCAGGATTCTTTCTTTTGCCACTTTTGCATCCTTCGTAGCAGCAAATCGTACGTTGATTCATCATTGACGTAGCTTCAGATTGACTTCTAAGAAATTTCTGCACTACTATTTTATAAAATGACGATTCGAGATTTAATATAATACTTAATAACTTTCAGTAAAATCAACGCGAACAAATAATGCTGTACTACAATCTCCAAAACTCGAGGCGATGAAAAAGCTTCTCGCGCTGTTTACATGCAGAAATAATTATATATTTACATTGTTTTTTTCTTAAATTTTATTGATAATAATACACAATAAATAAAAATATTTGCAGCAGAGTTACGCGCATGCGCACAAGCGAGCTGAGAGAAAGCCATACGTGGCGGCGCCAAGCGGATGGGGGACAGTACTAATGGCCTGTCCCCCAAGAATTCGTCCCCAAGTTCTAGCCCATAAACGTTCTTCTATACAAGGTCTGTATTTGTTGATTGCACCTTCCAAGTTATTGTCAAAATTATCGAAATTTTCCATTATCATGACGTACGCGTGCACTCGCACAGACACGACTTTTTCTCCGGCCTCTGAATTCTCGGAACTCAGAGTCGGTTAGCATCTCGCTATAGTTGCAAAGCACGAGCAAGCGGTCCCTTCCGCCAACGCAGTAACCAATCCGACCCTTCTGCTTGGAGAGAGACTCAGAAGTTTACCACTACTACCATCATAACGACCAATCCGAGCTCTCCGTCGCTGTCGCGCCAAAGCCTATAAAGGGGAGTGTTGAACGTGCGCGCGGCAACAATTAGTTTCGAGCTACCGCCGAACATGGTGTCGTCACGTGACGCTGCTCCTCATCACTCAAATTACTCGGACATACGTTCGTTGCGCCCTGAAACTCCTCTCTCGCCAAGTGCGATTAACACGCACAGGCATACGGAGCCCTGCTTCTTTCGCTCAAAGCGAACGTTCGTTCACTCGTGCATACGAGTGGCAGGCTTACGAGCTCGCTCTTTCTAGCGCTGCCACGACCTGTTGTAGGGAGAGCTTCACTCTGTGTCGGCCGCGACCGAAGCAAACGAAAACGCGACGCACAAACTCGAACGAACTCTGCTCGGTTTTACCGAAAACCTTTATTGAGGAAAAAGCGTTTTCTTTTCTTTTCATTCCCTTCGTGCACTAACCTTTCCACCTTGTCCGCAGCCTCTCCCCCCTGAAGTTGACGGCAAACTGGCGCAACCAACGTGTGCGCGCAACGCCGCAATCGCGAAACGTGAAGAAAGTGCATACAAGTGTGATCGTCGAACGCAGGACTACGAGCTTTCGAATGTACAACACATTTACGACCTTGAGGTGGCCGGCAAATTTTTTTTAACGACGTATACTCGACTTCTGGCAGTCGCTAATCAACCAGTGGCGCCCATTAAATACTTAACCTACAAACGTACGTAATACGCGAAACTCGTATGTTTACCGTAGGGCAAGTAGTATATGTGCAAAGATAGAAACAAGATGGCGGCCAAAGCCGAGTGGTGGGGTCGAAGCGGTGAGAGCGTGCAAAGGTAGAAAAAGTATGGTCGTCTCTAATGTATTGTGCCTGGGTCAAAAACCAACATGGCCGCTGTAGATGTGGCGGGTTGGTGGAGGGGAGAAAGGACCTGTACGGGTATGGAAACACTCCCTCCCCTTCAGCAGCTGACGTTGTATATATATAACATCTGTGTGAGTATGAAAAATTTCCCTTTCTTAAATGGCAGGTTATGTATTGGTAAGGGAGATTTCTGTACTTGGATCTATGCGTGTGTATGTGCGTTTGTGTGTACATACATGTACGAATTTTCATGATGATATAAAAATAATAAATGATAGTCGAATTTGTAATACAATTCATCATAGTCAAGTGTCATGGCTGGCGAGAGCGGAGGCTCGTTCCATCGTCCAAAGCATATCGGTTACAAATGCCATCCAGAGCAAAAAGTTAAGTCTATAGTGCGTCTAATATGTGAAAGTGTATATCATACTAGCGAATTCGAAAATAACAAAGGTGTAAAATTAAGTGAAGTTCTTGGAATATGTGGGGAACACGATGATCTAGACCTAACCTCAAAAGTGAACAGTAGAACGCTGAGTAATGAAGCAAAGCTTATAATTGCCCAAGTCAAGTCTACTGAGAGAAAAAATATAAGCCGCCAAATATTAAAAGAATTTGACAAACAACTCAACGAGAATGAAGATGAAATTCTACATAACAGCTTGCTACGTGAAAATACGATACTAAGAGAATTAAATAAAGAACTTAAAGAAAAAAAAAGCTTTTACAGGATCTATTGGAGAAACAAAAAAACGACACACCAGCTGTTAACATTAAAACTTTTTCTGAAGTTATCTCTAGTACAAAAAATTATAATAAACCAAAACGTGTACCTAAAATTATAATAAATAAAACTGCTGAAGATCAAACCATTGAAAAAGTGAATCAAATGGTGTCGCACTATTTGATCAAAGACAAATCAATTCAAACAAAAAGAGTTATCAAGAAGAAAAATCAAATGATTATAAACTGTTTAAACGAGGAAAGTGTCGGTAAAGTGCATAAAGTGTTAAAGTTAAAACTAGCAGATACATGTGAAGTAAACAGAGAGCAAGTAGTGAATCCGAAAGTTAAATTGTGGGAATAGATAATTTTGAAAATATGGATGACAGAAATATTGAAAAGGACATCAATGAGAGGAATTTCAGCAGTTTTAAAAAGAAATGCGTCTTGTTGCACTCCTACAAGAATAGCAAGACTCAACTGCAGACGGTGATATTAGAGATGCCTGCTGACGCATACGAACACGTCAGAGAGAATAATAACAGAATCTTCGTGGGATATCAAAATTGTAAGGTGTATGATTACTGTAATGTCAGACCATGTTTCAATTGTGGCAGGTTTGGCCACAATGGTACTAAATGTAAAAATAACTCTATCTGTCTAAAATGTGCCGGAGAACATAAAACAAGGGAATGTCAAGTTAATAAAAGAATTGCACAAATTGTGCTTTTAGTAATAGCAGATATAAAACAAAGTTTAACATAGAACACGTGGCGACAGATAGCCACGAATGCGAAATTCTTAAGGCCAAGATAAGGAAGTATATCGACCTTACCGATTATACCGTACAACCAATATTACCAAGATATGTCGGTACAGTAGAAAAAACATCAGATAAAGGATTACTAAAGAAAGCATCTGGATTGTCTGCAGGTTCACTGAACTCCATCAACACACGTATAGCAGATAGATTAAGAAGCAAGAAATAAGCAGAAATGGATCAAGACCTTAATTTTGATGAGGTAAGCAAGATTGAATGTGAAGTAGAGGATATCAAGAAGCTCAACAAGACTATAATGAAGAAAAAGAATTTAATTTTGTCCGTAAATATAAGAAGTCTAAATGTAAATTTTATAAAACTAGAAACTTTTATTGAGCGTTTAGTAAAAAAGCCATGTATTATAGTATGTACGGAAACATGGAACTTGCAACATCCTCAATTCTTCAACTACAGGGTTATAAAAGTTATTATAATGAAAGTACAATCAATAAGGCTGATGGTGTCATAATGTATATAAAAAATAATTTATATGATGATACTAGAATAGAAGTGGTTGATAGACTGAGTATTGTAAGTACAGTTATTAAACTTATGAGTGGAGAGTCAATAAGAATCTCTTCGATGTACATGTACAGGTGCCATGATATACCAAAGTCGGAATTTGTAAATAGCGTAAGAAAGTTTTTGTCTAAGCATAGAAATAATAAAAACCACTGTATTTTTGGAGATTTTAATATTGACATATTAGAAAAAAATGTAGTGAAAAATGAAATTAGTGAAAAAACAATTAGTCAAGAATTTATAAATAATTATCTTGAACATGAATATGTACCATACTTTAGAGGAATTACACGCCCCTCCTTAGACTTGGAGAAGGGTACATGTATTGATAATTGTTTTGCGAAAACTAGAAATATTCAAATCGAGTTAATTAAATTAAATATTCCTTTTAATGACCATTATCCATTGTTCATAAACATGGACCAGCTTAGATTGCAGAAAGTTAATGAAAATGTTATAGCACACTTAAACTATAGTAAATTAATAAATATAGCTAAAAGGCTTGAATGGCAGTCATTGCTGGCAATACAAGACTCCAATGAAGCTTTAAACAAACTAGTAAAAATGATACAAAACTGTGTCGAGAGAGCCACGTGTGATAAAAAATTAAATAGAAAGAATAATAATTCATTGCTAACAAAAAATTGGATAACTAGAGCAATACAAGTGTCTTGTAATACTAAAGAAAATTTGTATAAACTGTCGAAAGATAACCAAACTAATTCAGCACTGAAAAACGAATACAAAAATTACGAAAAAATTTTAAATAGAGTCATAAAAGACGCGAAATACAAATTTGAAAATAATGAAATAAAACGAAATATTGACAATCCAAGACAGCTTTGGAATATCATCAATACTAAGCTAGGCAAAAACAACCAAAAAAGCAAGGCACTTGACTATCTAGTTGTAAACAACCAAAAAATTGATGACAAACTAACTATAGCGAACACAATGAATGATTATTTTTGTAAAGTGGGCATTGATCTAAGTAACCAAATTCCAAATTTGGATAATAATCAACTAAAACTTCCAGAAAGAAATAATAAATCTATTTTTATCTACCCATCTAATAGTTTTGAAATTCTAAAAATCATAGATTCATTGAAAAAAAAAACTGGAGGTGTTGATAATATCAATGCAAAAACGATCAAAATAATAGCAACTTTTATAGCGAAACCGTTAGAACACATTTTTAATCTGTGTATCCAGCAATCCACGTGGCCTAATGCACTAAAAAATGCTGACATAGTTCCAATACATAAAGCAGGTGATAGGTCCTGTATGGCGAATTACAGACCAATCTCGCTTATATCAAACATAGCAAAAATTTTTGAGAAAATCATGTACAATAGATTGTACATGTTTTTGACGGAGTGTGAAATTATATCTGACAAACAATATGGATTTGTAAGGAATAGAGGAACTATGGACGCGTTAAACTATATTTCGAACATTATTTATAAAAATTTAGGCAAAAGTAAACCTATTATCACTACCTTCCTGGACTTAGCAAAAGCTTTCGACACTGTGAACCATAAAATACTATTAGATAAATTGGAAAGAAACGGAATAAGAGGCAGCGCCCTAAATTTAGTAACTAGCTATCTCTCAGGTAGAAAACAATGTGTTAAAATACAAAGAGTGTAAAAGCGAATACAAAGAAATATCCATTGGTGTACCACAAGGGACCATTTTAGGACCTTTATTTTTCATTCTTTATGTGAACGATCTACTGAGAGATATGCAAGACGACACTATTATGTCTTATGCTTATGACACTGTTATAGTAGCTAGCGATAACACGTGGTCATCTGCACAGGACAAGATGAATAAGTATCTAAGTAAAGTCGCGAAGTGGCTTACTTTGAACAAATTGTCATTAAATGTTAGCAAAACAGTTTACATAGCTTATGGCAGCTACTGTGGCAGCGTCCCGGATAATTTACAAATTGAAATAGGCAATAATATAATAAAAAGAGTAGAAAGCCACAAATATCTAGGATTAATTTTCGACTTCAATATGAAATGGGATAAACATACTGATTATATTGTAACAAAACTAGGTATTTAATTTTCATTTTTGCTAAAATTAAAAATGGAATGGATCGCAAAACATTATTGATGGTATATTATGCATTTTTCAGAGTTTAGTTAACTATGGTATAATTGCCTGTGGAGGAGCATACAATAACTGTTTAAGTTCAATTCAAAGAATTCAAAAGAAAGTACTAAAAATTATAAATAATAAACACTTTTCAACACTAGACCTACCTCTTACAGTCAGGCAATTATTCTAATTAGAAGCTATTTCTTTCCATTATGATACATTAAGAAAAATATATACATCAAGCATTAGCAATACTAGAAATAAGAGTATACAATTGCCAAGAATAGGTAAGACTGTAAGTAAAAAAAACAGCTATTTCGTAGCCGTTAATATATACAATAATTTGACAAATGATCTCAAAAAGTTAGTATACAGCAAATCTGCAATAAAGAAAAGACTAAAAAATTATATAAGAGAAAAATATGTATTATAAAGAAGAAACGTTGTTATCACACTGTTACTTAATCTTTGGATGGACCTCCTTAAAGGTTGTTAAGAAAATTTTATTTTAGACATTATTTAGTTTTAAGTTAGTTGTAAGTTTTGTACCATCCCTATGTACAGGCAAGTCTGTTTGCCTCTATAGGATGCCTTTTTCTGTTAGGCATATGTAATGGTAATCATAAATAAATGAATAAATAAATAAAATTCAAAAATAAATAAATGATGGGGTTAGATGTGTGTATGGGATGTAACTTTTGTTAAATTAGAAGGATGAAATAATCTTACAATAAATATAATATTTATTTAGGTGTGATAATTTTTTCAATGACACTCTCGCATATGGCATTACAATGCAGTGCTATTAGTTCGCTAAAAATTACATCAAAATAATTTTCATTAAAATTTTATCAAAATTGACTGCTATTATATTTTTAATTACAGTACTAGCAAATTATACCTCACTCGCTAACGCTCGTTCGGTTGAGGTTAATTTTTAATGAAATCTTTTATTGGGCATATAAGAATAATATAATTTATAATTATTTTTAAGATATGTCGGTAATTCATAATTATTTTTAAGGGTTATTTTTGTGCAGTTTGTTTAGTGTCATTATAAGCCGTGAAATAACGTTATATTTTTATACTTTCACTCAGTTGACCAAGAAAAAATTTCAATAAATGACGAAAAATTTTAAATTAATAAATAAATAAATTCGGTTTTTATACTTAGATAATTATCTTATTTTTATAGACCTCCATTTAGCGCTAATGATCTTTGTCTTTTAAATACGGGCCTCCATCTTAAATATAAGTTAAGTTTAAGTATATGATTTATTAAAAAAGAATTATTAAAAAATAATTGAAAGAGAATTGAAATCATTATATATATTTTAATATAAAGGTAGTATTATAAATACATTTTACACTTGAAATATAAATACAAAATACGTTAAAATAAACGCATTAAAAAAGTATATATACAAAAAATGTTGTTAATAATGAAATTTTATAATTAGGCAGCAAACGCAATACACTGAAAATGTAAAAAATTTAAATAACAGATTCAAAACCCATATTTGAGCAAAACAGAAAATGAAAAAATAAAGAAAAAAAAAGCTTTAAAACAAAAAACTAAAAGACAAAATAGAAGTGTCGTGGTTTAACATGAATTAAATTAAATAATTAGGACAAAAACCCGCTGCCAATTCATTTGCACGTAGCTTCCTCCAAACAAATCTATTGTTCCTTGTTCATATGTATCGTTCAAGTATAGTAAATTTTGTAGTAATCATAGTCGACAGCGGAGTCTTAAGCGGTTCCTCAAGATCATCAAAAACTTTGCGGTGGATGTGCGGCTCTGAAGATGACTCTGTAGTTTTGCCGTATATAAGCGGCAGCGCAACGCGGCAGGCCTCAGTCGACAGCGGAGTCTTGGGCGAGTCGGAGCTCTTCAGGGTCATCAAATAATTCAAGGTGGATGTGCGGCTCTGAAGATGACTCTGCAGTTTTGCCGTATATAAGCGGCAGCGCAATGCGGCAGGCCTCAGTCGACAGCGGAGTCTTGGGCGAGTCGGAGCTCTTCAGGATCATCAAATAATTGAAGGTGGATGTGCGGCTCTGAAGATGACTCTGCAGTTTTGCCGTATATAAGCGGCAGCGCAACGCGGCAGGCCTCAGTCGACAGCGGAGTCTTGGGCGAGTCGGAGCTCCTTAGATCGACAGCTCTGCTTAAAATACACTGATTTGATACTTAGCGTGTAATTGATACTTAGTTTTAATAAAATTGTTTAGACAGAATAAAATAATATTAGATTAGAATTTAATTAAATATGATTTGTAAGGTTGGTCTGATGAGTTTCAGTGGAGGTTCGCAGTTCGCTTCGGCGTTCGGTCAGACGTTTCCAAAATCGTTACTCAAAGACTATATGCTTTACAAATCCAAAAACCTATTAGAATAGTCGTTATAGTTATAAAAAAATATGAATTTCAAAAAAATGCACCGGAGAACCGGAGAACCGGAGAAAATTTGGATATGTCACTTTAATATAATATAAGATTATAAGATTTCCAAAATTGTTACTCAAAGACTATATGCTTTACAAATCCAAAAACCTATTAGAATAGTCGTTATAGTTATAAAAAAATATGAATTTCAAAAAAATGCACCGGAGAACCGGAGAAAATTTGGATATGTCACTTTAATATAATATAAGATTTTGCGAGCGTAAATATTGCTTAACATATGGTTTAGTTTGAGGCATTAAAATATTTTCTATAAATTTTTTGTAAACATTATTAATAATATTAGCACTGCACTGCGATACGATGGCTGCTATTTGTTCATTAGCCTGGATTGTATAGTCGATACACTCGACCATATTAACAATCCCTTCAAATGTTGTCTTCTATAGAATAATTGCTGGTGAATAAGCTTTTTTCTTCTCGTTTACTTGACACTCCACTTGTTCATCTATGATTAATGATGTATAGGTTGCAATAATCTTTTCTTCGATTTTGTCTAGTAATTTAACTTTAGTACCATATGAAGTTGTAAAACTCTTAGTTTACAACAATGAAGTTGTTATTTTGTCAAAATGTTGTTTAAATGACTGCCAGGCTTCAATTGTAAGATTTATACCAAAAAATGTTTGATTAATTATTTTTACAACGGATGTAAAATTACTATTTTTCGAGGTGCAAGACCAACGATAATTTTTTGAGTGCACGATGTATTTAAAGAATAGACTCTTAAATATAGTAGGTATTATAAAGCGTCTTCGCGGGAATTATAAGATGCCATTTCGATACGTTTTGTATCTCTTGTCAACCGCGTGTTGTTCATGTTTCAAAGAGAAGTTGTAGTATTAGTGTAAAAATACTGCGTATGTACTGATAGCTGTTCTTACTTAAAGTTACAACTGAATACTTAAAAGTCTGGAGACACGCGTCTTTATATACGACTTTGTTAATAGCCGGTATGTGTATAAGAGAGAGTAAAAGAGAAAAGCGCTAGTATGAATAATCACATTAGTGATTAATATGGAGAAATTCATGTAAGTACACATCATTATTGCGGAACGCTGAGTTAAGTCATTACCGCCGAGGTTATAAGAATGTTTACTTTTCAACGAGTTTATTCATTATGTGATCGAACCAAACAAATAATGCTATAACTCTATTCCTACGCAAAATGTGATGCTCTTGCAGAATCTGAGCTCAAAATTTCGATTAGACACCAACAAAAAAATATGACATTTTTGAAAAAAATATTTGTTTGCATTTTTTTTACAATGGTAACGCAAAGATATCAACTTTTTACTATGATCAGAGGTGATCATGATACGCAAACAATTAGAGGAAATTTTTTTCAGAAAAATTCATCAACGTGGTTTTTCAAAATGGCGGCGTGATTTTTATAAAAATCTTAATCTTTTGTTTTCTTAAAAACTATAAACTTAAAAAAAAAATTTCTAACAACAAAAATGTCTTAAATCTAGTCAAATAAAAGTCTCAAATTTTTTGAAAATTTTTGGTAACAATTTTTAATTTTCAAAAAATTTTTAAAAATATCTAAAAAATTCTTTAAAAAATTTGAGAGGATTCCTTGACTTCCTTTCTGATTCTGTACATATACATTGTTTTTTTCTACTCTTAGCATTACCCAGAGACAAAGCGTGGACGTGGTAGAACTTTGGTCCCTTTGGGGTGCTTTGTTTTCATGAATCCCCTTGCCTCTCACTTTAACATTTCTTTTATCAGTGCTTTTTTGCCCAACAATTATTGCATACATATAGATTGCATTTTTTACAATAGATGCTTGTTCTTATTAGAGATTTTTAATTGAACACCTTTTCAATAGGCCGCTACTAGATCGTTTATGAAATGCTTTACTTATTTGACCTTTTTGAATATAATATTTAGCAATCGAAATAGTTAACTCTTTTATTCGAAACTTTTTCTTTCCATCACATGTAGCATTGAAAATGATGTGGGTATTTGTAATGGATACCTGTATAAATCTTATAAAAACGACCCATATCCATTTTTTGGAACGTATACTTGGAAGTATATTGTTGCAGTGTCCATCATGCACGTCAACACCGCCCATAAATTTGTTGTATAAATGAAAAACTTGCGGAAAAGGTATATTAATTTTGAATTGAGCCTCTGAACTATATCTTCTCGAAGTTGACAGTGGACTTACACCCGCAGCAGTTGAAAGTATTGAAATGGGTTTCGAATCCATAATAGTGATGAAATTTATGCCACTATTTTGATCATGTTTTACAATATAAGTACCTCGTGGAGCTTTCTTTTCAAGTATATTCTTTTCTTTGACTCGATTGTCTCTTATAGTGCCAGTGCATATCAAACGTAATTTTTTCAAGTGTAAAATCCAATCCATATTTGTAAAAAAATTATCAAAGTACAAATGAAATGCAGGAATTTTATTATAATTTATTAGCCGAAAAAAGGTTGTAATACATGCAACACTACACGAATACCTTAAGTACAGTTTGCTAATTTGTTTCCGGTTTGCGAATTTTTACCGCAATATAGATCTAAATTCAGTAGATAGCCGTCTGAAGTGCATAAATCCCAAAATTTCAAACCAAACCTTATTGGTTTCCCTCGAATAAATTGTTTTAATACAGTTCTTGCATAAGACTTGGCCATCATTTCATCAATAGATATAGAAGTTTTTCATATTCCGAACTTTAGGAAGTTGTTTTGGAAAAGTTTCAACATCGAACGAACCCGCCACCCTCTATCGTTTAGATCCTTGACTGTTGTTTAGCTTTTCAATATTTTATTTTAGACTTGATTTCTTCAAATTTATCACGAGTTATTGCAGAAGAAACAATTTAACTAGATAAGAATGGATCAGATGACCAATATAATAATATCTCTGATCTGATAATAATATAATAATCTCTCTGAGACTTTCTTTTATTGAATGAACTAAAAATAACTATACCTATAAAAGTGTGAAGATCTTGTAATTTCAGATCATAATTATTCTCTTTAGACGCATCAATTATATTGTTACATACACTAAAGCGAGAATGCGGTCGTGGGTTCTTTCGCAAGGAAAAACACAAAAGTCAGAGGTTGCTGCGTGCTCTTTATTGGCGCGTGCACGAGAGAGAGCAGCGAGAGCGAGGTGTGATGCCCTCGACAGGTCGGTGGCAACACCCGTTATGCTCCGCAGCTCGCGAGGAGCTGCGCTGCACCGCGCGTACCTTATCGCAAAGCGACAATGCAAGTCCGCGGCGAGGGATTGGGATTCTCCGAACGTGCAGCACGTCACACGCCCAAAGCAGCGGTCAACGCCGATTTCGAAGTTGTGAATTCGCGAGTCCCGACTTTTGAAAATGCCTTGAAATATGATTACAAATGTGTGTTGTGTGAGTAATGTTGTGTGTGTGTGTTGCGCTTGAACACTGTGTTATACAGTCATTGCTCGTGTATGTGTTCACTCTCTCTCTCTCTTACAAAAATTTAATAAATTGGTTAAATTACTTAATATAGTTGCATATATGATGATATGAAGAGATAGATATGATTAATATTGACTGATATGAAGTAGATTATGCTGCTGATTATTACCTAGAGTATACTAAGATATTATGTGGAAAGGTACAATGATTATTTTAATTTGTGTAGTAATGTATAGCCTACATTCGCTGCTATGAGAGAAAATTATTTTGAATCGATTAACATGGTGGTGTATTAATTGTATATATAAAACTACGAAAGGGAATCATTTTTATTGATATAGTTATGTGTCGGTTACATATAAGATATTAAAAGATAATTATTTTGATTAACATAGTAATATGTGTTGATTACATAAATAATACTAAAAGAAAATTATTTAAACTACTATAGTAGTGTACCAATTATATATAAAATTAAAAAAGAGAGTTATTTTAATTGATACACTCCTGTCTCTAATTCATAAGCTATCTAAGGAAAAATTAAAGCACGAAGTGGATGATCTCGATGTCTTCTTTGTTGACTGCCATGGATGGGAACCATGCGCTGTGGGAAGTCGAGGTGTCGAGTTGCAGAAGTTGTATTGATCAACACGTGCCGGCGTGCCAAAATGCTGAGGTCCCTTTTTGGTTTGCTTTTTCAAGATCGATTTTCTGTGAGCTGTAATCTGTGTAAGCCGGCGTGCCAGCGCTCACACAGATATTGTTAGGTTTAGGATTTGCCGTTTTGGAGATTCTCCATGTGCGCCGGCGTGCCTGCACGCACGTGAATTCTGTAGTTATCGGTTGCTTTTGCTTGGAGGTTCGACCGTATTACACACCGACATGCCTGCACATGTATAGACCAACGAATTTTGATCTGTGCAAGCCGGCGTGCCAGCACTTGCACAGTTGCAGATAAATGTCGAAGTTATTTCTTATTATCTTGAATGTTCAAGAACGAAGATTTTACATGGCTGGTTCGATGGCTCTAAGCCATGCTTGCTGCGAGGCCGGTAGTTCCAGAATGCTTGCTATGCGAGCATACTGTTTGAGTTGTGGGACAGGTGGCTAATCCCAGGTTATGTTAACCATGGGTTCATGGTGCAGACGTGCGGAGTGTTGCACGGCCTGTACCCGCTGCATCTCAGCTGTTGAGTCGTGAGAAGGACCTGAAATCTTTCTTAGACAGATTAGTAGACGGGACCCCCCGGGGATTACGAATTTCCAAGTTACCAAGGCCGCAATGATTATCCCGATTAGCGAGTAAATGCTTGTGTATGTGTAATCTTTGAACGAGTCGAAATTCTTATTGATGTCTCTATACTCTGATAATTGTTTAGCTTTGTCTATAATCTCCTGAAAACTAGTACCCGTTCTAAGAGAATCTACATGTACACCGTGTAAATTTCTTGCCTTTAGCGAGATTTTAGATTGTATCACGCGTTGTATCAAGCTAGAAAAATTTCGAACATTCGCATAGTTGGAAATTATTGAAGTTAAGTTTAGATTTTGTTGGAGAAAGGCAATTTCGGAAGAGTGCATCAGAAACTCTCGGAAAACAGTTAGTCTCGCATTATTTGTGTGAGCAGTGCACCCGAGTTTAAGTCGGAAGATACCTACCCCCCCTATTTCATCTACCTGATGCGCTGATTTCGGTCATTGTAGAAAAGGATTTCCGTAAGCGCGGCAGAGAAAGCCCACGAATTAATTTCGTGTAGTCTGACCCAGTATGTGTCTTGTAATCCGATAATTTTTATGTTGCAATCAATTAAATTGAGCGTATAGCGACGAGTTGTGAATTTGATCTCACACCCGGCATTGCTCCTAATTTCGCGGACCGTTTCAGTGTATTTACAAATTAAGAGACTGTTTAGACTTTTACATTTGTTTAATTTCTCAAATGGAAAAGGAATGTACGTATTATTGCTCTCACTAATAGCGAAGTAGTGAAATTCAGGCCAGATGTAAGCAAAAGTTTGATTTTATAAAAAGCTATTCTGCTTGACTGGTAGAGCAGATGCTTTGTAAAAGTTGAACTTTTGTAAGTCGAGAAGAGGAATCGCAACGTGGTAAATTAGTTTGTTGTTTGCAAAGAATATCGTTATATGAAATATCTTCGCGATTTTTAAGGAAGATGTGTTTTCATCACCTGGGAAAACTGCACTGCCGATGCTGTCTGCAGTTAATTTGGCGGATTTATCGAACAGAGTAGAAGGTACAAAGTGGGGATACATTGCTCCTTGAGAAGCAGGCTCCTTGAGCATCAGTAACAATCTCAGTATCGAGCTTGTACTGAGTGACGCCATTGTTTAGAAACTGAATAGCATTCAATATAGTGTCAGATTTAAAATACCAGTTAGTGGACTGGGAAATGTTGCGCAAGGCAACATTCAGAACCTCTTTTTGAAGCTATTTTGGTGAATTTTGCTTCTACTAATTCTGTTTGTTCGGCCAGGAGTCTGGTCACTTCTTTAGTGTTGTTAGAATTGATTTGAATTAGGTTTCATAGGCTCACTTCCGTGTTCTCATCTAACGTTCCGAACAAAATTTTGCTGATCTGACCTATGAAAGGTAATATGGAGCTTTGTCACGACCATCTTTAGAGCCACACAGGCCCGATAAGAGTTGTGTGATCCTATTCGCCTGGTTGATAGAGTAATCTAGTTGCTTATGTGTAGCGTCTAATAAACTTTTGTGAGTACACGGGGAGAATAACTCATCGCAGTAATGAAACAGTTTCTCCCATTGTTCGGCTAAGATGGCCCCTGTGCCAAAGTAGGAGTCCAGCTGAGGCACCTTGCTGTCAGTGGCTGCCTCTCTCTTTTCCTCCAAATCCTTCACCATTTTGCTATATAGAATGGATTCCTTGAGTATAGCTTTGATGCGCGATTGTTCATTTGGACTCAATTTAAATTCGTTTTTGCGTACTTTGACCAATTTGTTGTTGGTGAGGATAGAAGCAAAGTGACTGTGGTCTTTGTAATTCAGAAAATATTCATATTTGGAATTCTCTTTCAATGAAATTATTATAGGAATATCTCTCTCATTTGATCGGATATTGACCAAGGCCTTACATAGATAGAAACTGTTGCAGGGATTTCTGAATGTTATGATTTCCCCTTTCTTGTAGGCTATATATTTGTCAGAGATTCCTTCATTATCTGAGGTGTCAAGATTTGTTGACTTGGACTCAGAGTCATGATGGTTGTTTCTGACACGCTTCTTGGCTTGTTTCCGTATTACTACATGAGCTTTGAACATGCGTGCTGGTGGCCCCATCTCGTGGAGGTTACTATCCTCCTTTTTTTGCTTATCCGCTAGCGCATATAACTGTGCACGGGGGAGTTCATGATTATCTTCCCGTTCATCAATAACCGGGTTTCGCGATAAAGCATCTGCGTTAGCATTGTGCTTTCCAGGTTTGTAAATGATGTTAAAATCATATCCCCTGAGCGCGGCCTTCAGTCTGTTAAACCTGAGGTCCGGCTTCTTGGTGGTATGGAAGTGTTTCAATGACTTAAGGTCAGTGACCACTGTAAAGCGTTTACCGTAGATATAATGCCAGAATTACTCTTTGGCAAATACTACAGCTAGTAGTTCTTTGTCATAGGTCGGGTAGCGAAGTTCGCTGCCTTTGAGAGGTCTCGAGGCATAGGCGCACGGCCTGTTCTGACCTAATTTCCCTTGGATAAGCACTGGACTCAGACTATAATCGGAGGCATCCGTTGTTATTATGAACGGTTCGTCTAAGTTCGGATTTGCCAATACCGGTTCCGAGCACAGAATATCCTTCATTTTGTCGAAAGCAGCTTGGTGTTCTTCTCCCCAATGGAACTTAACACCTTTGTGTAAGTCTCGTGAGAGGTAGGGCAATCTCCGCAGCGTTGGGAATGTACATTTTATAATAATTCCATAATCCCAGAAGTTACCTAACCTTTTTGGCGGTGGTTGGAGTGGGATACTCTCTTACGGCTTTAAGCTTGCTCGCGTCAACACGTATGTTGCCTCCCCCAACAATGTGACCCAGAACTAGAGATGGGCGATACGTATCGATATTTAGAGATATCGATTTTTTCTTCGCGATATATCGATAATTGTTATCGATATTTTCGCCACCGATATATTGCAATATCGATACAATACAAAAGATATCGGCTTTCGATATTAAAAAAATTTCGAATTTAAATTTCGCGGTTTCGCGCCACGGCGACTAGAGATACTACTATGCCTATATCACCTGACTTAAACGCACCAGCGTGTCAGTACGAGTTCAACTTTCGACGCAGCTCCGCAGTGGCAACGTAGCAGTAGCAGAGCGCCACAGCAAGCAACGTGCCAACGTGCGGTAGTGGTGAGTTCGACCGTCAATACCTTACGCTTGCATGAGAGGTCGAAACATCGAAAGCCGAGACTGAGGACCGAGGACAAGGAAGCGTGTCAAAACGAAGACAACTGTGCGATAAGAGTGTGCGACTTTTTCGAGTTCGACGAGTACAACGCTACAACCTATACATCAACTGTACAAGATACGAGGCTCGAGACGATCCGCTGCTGCCACCGGCCCACTGCTGTTGGGCTGTTTCCCTGTCGTCGCTGCGACCACTGCTGGGCTGTGTAAAAGTCAAAAGGTCAAAACGAACAACGAAGACGACTGTACGATACTTGAGACAACTACCAAAACAAAGACGTCTGCCACCGCTGCCGGGCTGTGTGAGAATTTTAGGAAATTTTAACCTTGCTAACGCGATCCACAACAAAGTCGCCAATGCTTCAGGAAAACAATCATGTAATAATAAGGTAAGCAATAGAAGTTATCTTTATCTGTGAGAAGTGTGAGCCCGAAGCCTACGTTCTACGTTTAAGCATGTATTAAGAAATGTCTATTAGTCAGCAATAGCTAGGCCGCTGCCGCTGTCGCTGTCGCTGTTGCTGTTGCTGCCACTGCTATCGCGCGGCCACCGTTGCTAGGCTGTGCGAAATTCTAGGAAATTTTAAGTATCATAACGCGACCCAGAGCAACGTCGCCGAGGCCGAGCTAGCCGGCTGCCGGGCTGTTTGAGAATTCCAGGGAATTTTAACCTTACAAAGTCGTCAATGCCTTTAGGGAAACAAGCATGTAATAATAAGGTGAGCAATATATATTATCTTTATCCATGAGAAGTGTGAGTCCGAAGTATACGTTTGAGCATGCATTAAGATATTATTATTAGGTAGTTTGTTTACTATTTTTTGTTCACAACCAATTTAAAATTTTTCAATTTTTTAAATGAATAACGCGATTAATGACCTTTTGAAATATTTAGAAGAACAGAAATATATTTTAGTCTTATTAGAAGATAGATTATTTATTTATAAAAGTAGTCTATACAAACAAGATATTCGCGATATTGAATCAATATTGTTACGTAATGTAAAAACTTTAATGAAAATTTTATTTTTCATTGATAATGTTAGAATAGAAATTCTAGACAAAGTAAAAATTTTATTAGAAGAAAATTTATCGCGTATAAAAAGTATTTTAAATACTTTGTTTGATGTGGATTCGTACGATTTAGATGATACCATTATTATTAACAGTAGTGACGAGGATGATTTTTAAATTACAGTAAATACATTTTATATTAGGTATATTTCTACTGATCATATATTTTTAAGATTTTGGAAACAATATAACGTAATTTATAATTTTATTCTTTCATCTTATAGGCATTATCGTTTGGTTGAGGTTGAAACTTCTGAGTGAATTTAAGATTATCATTAACCGTGTGCAGAGAGTGATCCTGTCTCCCTTACCTTTTAAACTCTTCATGCTTATATTTTTCTAACAGTACGCATAGTATACCTAATTTCATTATTTTCATTGTCCTACATTTTTTGTAAATCACAGTAAAATCTTGCTAACGAGATACTTGACTGAATAGTTTTGTATTTTCTTCTATAAATTAAAATTTATTGATTTTCATATATACATTTAAAATAAAATTTTTTGTTATATAGTGTCAAAATTCAAGAGTGTCGTGTGGAAATATTTTCGAAAGGTGGACCAGTTTGAGTCGGAATGCTTAGTCTGTAATGTTACCATAAAATCAACGGGAAATACAACAAATTTACGTGATCACTTAAGCCGACATCATCCAAACATCAGTGTTGAAGTTGTGAAAGGAGTTAAGAAAAGAAAAACTTCTGATGAGACAGAGTCAGCTGAAGAATCAGAATCACCCTGTAAAAAAATCAAAAAAAGTGACAAAGAAACGACAAATTCGATGACGTCTATAACTCCTACGACCCCTACATCTACATGTACAACGTCGAAGCGAACAAAATCTCAATTAAGAGTGGATAGTATTTTCGAACATCAGCGATCATACGCAGGTAAATTGTAAAATCATATTAAAAAATAGAGTTTTGAATATTACTTTAAAAATACAAATATGCCTGTAATTATTTACATTATATATTTATTTTTAAATTTTACATTTTCATATGGATTTGCAGATGATGGAGCAAGGGCTGCTGAAGCTACGAAACGACTTATTTTTATGCTTGCTAAAGATAAAATGCCATTATCCACAGTGGAAAAAGAGGGCTTCAAAATGTTCGTTAACTATACGGCGCCTTTTTACAAAATTCCTAACAGGAAACAAATAACAGAAAAAATTGAAGACAAGTATAGAGCACTTTCAAATAATATGAAAGATATATTTTTTAAACTGAAGGATATAGTTCTAACTACAGATATATGGACTGATACTGTAAATAACAGAAGCTATTTGGGTTTGACAAGTCATTTTATAGATAATGGTGCGTTAAGGTCGATTATGATTGGAGTATTAGATTTGGACGATCGCCATACAGCAAATAATATTCAAAAATGGTTAGATGAACTTCTTATTCTATGGAAAATCCAAAAAGAAAATGTCGTCGTGGTAGTAGCTGATAATGTAGCCAACATCAAAAAGGCGGTGATTGATACTTTCGGTGACGAAAAATACTTACCCTGATTTTCTCACACGCTTAATTTGGTTCCTGCAAAAGTTCTAGAAAAAAATACAGTAGCTGCACCAATTATTACGAAAATCAAAGAAATTGTAAGATTCTTCAAACAGTCTGTTGTAGCTAGCGATGAGCTCAGAAAGCTTTCGGAACTTAAATTAGTTCAAAGTGTAAATACACGCTGGGGTTCATCATATGCTATGCTTGAAAGATATTTAGCTCTATCAGAAGTTACATCGTCAATACTTATAAAATTAGATGGAGACAATGTACCGCCACCGCTAATGGGAGGAGAGTTAACTACAGCAAAAGAGCTGATGAAGATGCTGAAGCCATTTAATGACGCGACTCAAATTATCAGTGGCGAAAAATATACGACAGGGAGCGAAGCATTGTCACTTATCAAAAACTTAAAATACACTTTAGATACCTTAGATGCAACTACAGATGTTAGCAAGAACTTTAAAAAATTACTTATTGAGGAGTTCAATCATCGTTTCAAAAACATTGAATACATAAGTGTTATTGCTACAGCATCATTGCTTGATCCTAGATACAAAAAACTGTACTTTAGTGATAACATAGCTTGTTCAAAAGTAATAAATAGTGTCACGCAAAAATTGAATACCAAAATGTGTGAGCCAGAAGTTACAGAGTCAGATTCAAATGAGAACATTTCTCCTAATGTTAATAAAAAAACTACAAATGATGTTGATTCAGAAGACACAAAAATATGGAGCTTCGATGAAGAGTTACGTTCTAGATTAAAACAAGAAGCTAAAGAAAATATACAACAATCTCGTTCCGAAATGCCTGAAGAATTTCGGTACTATCTATCTCAGCCTCCTATAAGCAGGACAGATGATCCAATCAAATATTGGAACCGGATGCCGCATTCAGCTTTATCAAGATTAGCTTTACGCTATTTAACTATAATTGCTACATCGGTACCGTCGGAAAGACTCTTCTCTCAAGCTTTATTAATTTTAACAGAAAAAAGAAGTAGACTTACAACAACTTTGTAAGTCTACTTCTCAAAAAAGAAGTAGAGCACTTCCAACAACTTTTATTCTTGGCAACTTTGCCAACAGAATATTGGTGCTTATAAGATTAAAAAGTAGTACTTGTAGGTTTAATTTTCAGTTTTATGTATAAGTGTAATTGTATACCTGTAATCTTGTACCTACACCTGTAATCTACACCTGTAACCTGTAATCTTGTTTTTTTATTAATCAATAAAATAAGCTACTTTCTAATTATTTTTTTTAGATTCCGATTTTATCGATATTTTAAGCACGATATTTTATTCGTATCGATCTTTCAATGGACGATACGTATCGATACAAAAAATCGATATTTTAACAAATATCGCCCATCTCTACCCAGAACCTTAGCTTCTCGCTTTAGGAATTGACATTTCTTGGGCTCTACAGTCAGATTTGTATCAATGTGTCGTTACATGACTCTCCTGAATCTGGTCTCGAGCTCTTGGAGATTACTTCCAAAGATCATCAGATCGTCTAGATATGTGGCTACCTCCTGAGATTGCAGCCATCGCCACGGACATGGCTCTCGAGAAGGTGTTTGTTGCCTCCTTAAGCCCCATACCCATGCGTGTGTATTCAAAGTACTGGCAGCCATTCGGACCAACAGGAGTGCTGAATGCCGTATATTTTGCTGAGTCTGGATGAATCGGAATCTGATGGAAACCTTATTTCAAATCCATGACTGTTATGATCTGTGCACTGGCAAGCTGTTGTAGGATATCGCTGGTGAACGGGATTGGCCACGCACTGCCTTCCGTCTCTTTATTGATATCACTGAAATCCATAACCAATCTCCACCTTTGCTCCCCATTGGGCCCCGGGCTTTTAGGAACAATCCAGAGATTGCTACTAAAATCCGAATTAGATGGAACAATTACTCCTTGTTCGTATAATTTATCTACTTCCTTTAAGATGTTCTCGCGAATGACTCTCGCATAGCGATGTCTTTTGGATCGAATTAGTTTATTCGTTCTTAACTTTATTACATGTTATATAATGTTAGTCGCGGGTAAAGGTCCCCCATCTAGACCGAAAGCCCAGAAAAATCCGTAATCAAATCTCGCACACGTTCTATTTCCGCCGCATTACAACTGCTAGTGTCGATTAATTTCATAATTTTATCAACCCTTTCCTTTAGCAAATGTGGGTTTTCTAGCATGGGTCTATTGCGCACCGCAACATCAATTGGCGTATTCACCTTGTTGTCCGAGAATAGATTCAAAATGTTGACTCTGCTCGTGACACTATCGACATCGTCCTCACCGAGGTCTGCGTCACCAGTAGGTGCAAGAGTGTAACAAGGTATTAGATTCACCTGAGGTACTGGTATCGTAAACGGAGTTGATTGTTTGCCAGACTATGACTTTTTAAGGTTATGACGGGAGGTGAACGCCTACTTTCGCCAAATTGATGTTTACCTCTCTGATGTTGTGGATTTTGGCATCTACTTTATAAATAACTGGGCTGCTCGTCCGCTGAGGATCGAGTCGAGTACTCGACGAGTTTAAAGGATTGGTATTGGAGTTATTTCTGGGTCCGTAATTAATTGCGTTGTTGCTGTCACCACGCACATCACGATCTCTGTCAAAGAAGTTTTGTACTTCTCTTATGTGCTGGTATCATTCATAGTTGTCCTGTCTATTTTCATTTAAATATCCCATATTGTCTTAGTTACTGTTGCTACGCCCGTAGCCGTTGTCGTTGTTAGATCTGCCACGAGTATTGACGTAGCCTCTGCGGATGTTGTTGCTGTTGTAACCTCCACGATTGCTGCCCTTGTATCCGCGGTGATTACTATTTCCCCGATTATAATTTCCCCGATTGTAGTGATTACTGTCATAATTGTAGTCCTGGTCCCTGCGGCTATTCTCCTGCTTGTTGTAACCGTATTGAGGGTTATGAGGGTTACCTCGATTGTTGCTAAAGTTCCCCCTGTTCCTGTTGTCAGTACCGTTGTTGTTATTGTTGGAGTGATTGCGAGGTGTATTACCGGCTCCTCGGTTACTAAAACTGCTCTGGTTGTTGCTGGAATTTCTGTTGTTTTGGTTATTATTATTGTTGCTACTCTCTGAATTCTGCATTATTTGCACATTGACGCATCTGGCACTGATGTCATTTTCTAGTTTGTATTTCTATGTATCTATTCCATTTGTTAGGTGTGTCCAGCGATGGGTTAGAGTATATTTTGGAGTTGTTGTGTTGGCAAGACCCGATACTCTGATCCAAGCTAGTGTTGTATATGACTTCGGGAGGATCGGGTGCGCCGTTCACATTTTCCGGTGAATTCTCCGGAGTGTAGAATATCGGCGGAGCCTGTCGCGTGTCCCATGACACTCTTGCGATCGAAGGTGGCCTTGAGGTGTCGTTAGCTGTCTGGAAGTTATTGTTTGCATAGTACACTGCCGATATTCCGGATATGCCTGTTTCTCTTGTTGGTTCCTGGATCTCAAAATTCTTATTATGTACTGGCTGCAATCTGCCGTCATTACTGTTAAAGAATGCTTGAGAGCTTTGGTTGAGCATTTGCTTCTGCAAGTGGCTACCAACGAGTGGATCCGGTCGATAGAGAGTGGTTGTGCTAAGTAATCCTGGATCCCGCTGAGTAGGCATGCTGGTGGTCAATTGGCCAAAGAGACTATATCTGTTCGACATGTTGTTTGATGGGGATCTCGCTGTAATTATCGGTGCATGATCAGAAACGTCCTTGTATGCAGATATAGTATTGAATGCAGAGTCCAACGATTCCGGGTTTAGCCCAGTTTTCTGAGCCAAGGCTCGATTAATTTTGCTCCGCATATCTAACAAGTACATGAGTAGTAATCCCCCCACAGTGGCGAGTCAAAACAAACCAGCCGCCGCCACTGGTTGTGCTCACGCACCACTGTGGGGGGAAGGGGGGCTGCAGCGCGCGGGAGAGAGAGAGAGAGAGAGAGAGAGAGAGAGAGAGAGAGAGAAAGTTGGAGGTATTATATATCTATATAATAATACATATTTATATAATATGATTGGAAAATATACCTTTAATCCCGATATGTGAAGGTAGACTTCAACTGCCTTTCCTTGGCTCTCAAACCCGTCGACTGCAGAATTGTCCATCTTGATGCGCCTAAATATATCACGACGTACTTCGGTTTACATCCAGGCTTCAACTTTGGCATCGTCGAATAATTTGTACGCCAAATTAAAGACTTATCTGCCGGCACTTTAAACAAGCTCTCTGCTTGTTCTATTGGCATCTGTTGCAGACTATACAGCCGATAATATTCAGGCCACATCAACACTTCTACAACACGAAACTTAAGACTCCATAATAATGTGATAGGAGTCTCATGTAATCGCCTCGCGCGAGCTATTAATCGCCGATGAAGCAAATCGGGAAGCGGCCTTACAATAGCACTGGTTCTGCTACATGCTCTTCGATCTGTTCTTCAGGTGAATCAGTCTTGAGAGCAGAGGCATCACTTTTACCATCATCCGGAAGCATAATTGTTTTTATCCGCGCACATGCACCAAAAATCCACGAAATTATTTTTTGTTTTTTATACACACTTAACTGTTCATGTATTTAAAAGTTTATTTATTTAAAATCACTTAATTATACATTTATTTTAAAGTTTATTTATTAAAAACACTTAACTGTTAATTTATTTTAAAGTTTATTTATTTAAAAGCACTGCACTGTTCATTTATTTAAAAGTTTTTATTTAAAATCTGCATCTTCTTGATATTGCAACGCGGGCACATCCAAACCTTAAACTTGATCCTGTACGACCAGCGTATACGTTGATATCTGCCCTGGCGATGCTAGTGCACATGGCAGAGGTAGCACTTGTCCTCCTGTGTGATTTTTCTCATTGCGCTGTACGCTCCTTTAGAAATGCTCCCGGTAAAATCACAGCTACAATCGCGCATGATAATCACCCGGAGAGTGTTAAACCATCATTGATGGCTGCTCTCTTCCAGAGGTGTGATACTGCGACACTTTGTTAGCCCTGAACACGTGCGATCCCACGCTACAAGCATATCTTGCTCATTTTCTTTTTGCTGATGTTTCAAAATTCACAAACAATATCTTTGACCAACTCCCAAAACATTTGCACGTGTATTAGAGCCTGTACCGTGCAACTGCATTTTCTTACTCATGCTTTGTTTGCTATAACAGCGCAGCTGCATTATCTTATTCATACTTTTTCGCTGATTATCAAATACAGAGAAAAAGAAATTCGGTAATGACACTGCTTGAGACCCAGGACAAAATTGACCAAAATTCACGATTTTTTACATCTGATTTTCGCAGGATATCAAGTGTCGTCGATAAGCTCGAGCATCGTGAAGACCGAGCTCGAGCACTGTACATGAAGTCTCTTTCTTTCTTTCTTATCGCTTCTTTCCAATTTACAATTTTAAAATTTCATAAATAGTTATGAAAAATTAATTTTACCCCTGGCTATGGGGTAAGCACCCCTACAACCGATTCTCGTATGAGATATAAGCTCGTATGAGAATGAAAATTTCGTTATTTTTTCGATATCTCCAATATTTACGGAGATATCGCAATCTTTTAGTTTTTACCTGTTTAGCAAAAATTTAGTTTTCAACCTAGCGCAATGATTTTTGGACTGTAGGTGTATCTTAACGCACTCTATCAATTGCCATTGAAAAAAAAATTAATTTACCAAAATTCGCGATTTTTTTATGTCTGAATTTAGCAGGATATCAAGTGTCGTCGATAAGCTAGAGCACCGTGAACGACGATCTCAAGTATTTTTTATAGCGCTCTCTGTTTCTTACCGCTTATATCAATTTACAATTTAAAAATTTCTTCAATACGGATAATTGCGAATAGTGCTTAAATATCGATGTGAAGAGAAAAAAAACAAGAAGTCAGTTGTTAACAAAGTCATCACTGCTCGTTATTCCGCGAAATTATTGCTTTCAGTTTTTTTTCATGTCAGCTCTCTCACCATGTGTGCTGTAAATATATCTTCTACTCGACATTGTTGCAAATGTCATTGTAAAAAGTCTATAACCAGCGAATACCAGAAAATATATGCACACGTGCACATGTATAGCCAGTATGATCCCCCCGAGATGTATTGTCTTTTATTAGCAGTATCAGCAAAAAAAAGCGTTGCGTTTTATGCTGCATTCCCACCGTGTAGACAGAGACAATATTTAAGGATCTACACTTGCACGTTTCGGCAGTTCCACTTTGGATAGTCAAAGCATCTCTGTCAGAATGATTAGGGCAAGTGTGGCACATTTAGCCAAAGTTATCGGTCAGGCATTGAGTATCGCGAAAGATCGAGATTCACATATTCACACAATGTGTGGCAGAGTGTGGGCCTCAGACTTATAGAACCAATCAGCAGAGGTTTTATGCAGAAAGCTGCATTTTCTCTTGCTGCATTGTAGAATAACCACGGTATATCACATGTTTACCGTCGGTATATTCCGTAATCCAGACGTTCTGTCGATTGCTCTCCAAACAATACGACAGCGCAACGATCATGGGCACCCGCTAGCTCGTGCAATGTTTCACTGTCAATGTAAGTATCAATTACTTTTTTTCACATCTAAACTCTTAGAATATTATTATTTATTTCAATATTTTTTCATCAACATTATTTCAGTGATTAACCAGATGATGAGAGACACCGAGGGTGATTCATTCATTATGGTGTGTGATGAGCCGATAGGAAACGAGAATAATTGTAAGTATTGAGCCAATTAAAATACAAATATTAATTTTTCATTTTAATTAAATTATTTTAATTCTCTTAATACTTAGTTTCAGAGCCACGTGCACGTATGACGGATCAACAAGACGCTGCACACTTAGTTACAGCCAATTGTAAGTGGTGAATATGTTATAATTAAAATTTTTGTAATTATTATTCAATTAAATGCACATTCTCCATTTTAGTTATAGACGCTGGACCATCAACATCTGGAAATTACCACCCACAGTCATCGGACCATCGAGGAGACTCATTATCATCAAACATAAATAATCGTAAGTATTAAGTCTGTCTGTATATAATTTTCATTTATTGTTTTTTCTGCAATATAAAGGCACGCTCTAATACTTAAACTTCAGAGAGGTCAAGAGAGAGGCATCAACGTAATCGAAATGGAAACATTGACGACGTATCCGAAAATAGTTGTAGTGATAGGGAACGCAAATGCAGAAGGCTTACCCGCAGCAGTAGTAGTAGCAGCGAGAGTGACAGCAGCAGCAGCAGTAGCAGTAGTAGTAGCAGTACCAATACCAGCAGTGCTAATAGCAGTAGCAGCACTGATACAGCTGACGAAGAAGGTAAGACTCTTATTTAAATTTGTTTAATTTAATAAAGTACATGTATAAATCGGCTGATCTTATAGATGCTCATTTGCAGACCGGTGAAGGAGGAGAGCGACCTAGATTTGTGATTCAGAATGAGGCAACGTGTTTTTATCGATATTTTGGATATGAGAGTAGAGAGATCCGTGGAATCATACCGCAGCCACCAGCCAATGCCCATGTTTACAACTGGTTAAAGGGTTGCATGGACGACCTTCATCGGCAGCTTTGTGATAGAGGTGGACCAATGGATTTTGTTGGTGTAACCATCAATTCGGACCAGTTCAATCATGGCCCCCTTTGGCTATCATTCAGACTTATACAGGATTTTCAATTCGAAGATCTTTGGGAAATATTACGCAGTGCTATGCAAAGTGCGAACGAGTTCAATGTAAATGAACGGTTATCTGTTAATTGTGGTGTTGTCAGAGGCGTGGCCGGTCGTGGACGAGTTCGTTTAACACGAGGAGACAGTGAAAAAATAATCTATATTAAACATCAATAACGATGACAATCTTTGTCTACCGCGAAGTTTAGCTGCTACTTATTCCTATGCCGTCAGAGGTCAGGTGCGTTCAGGACTGCTTCACAAATATTGGAACCAGATTCGTCAATCACAAGGAAGAATTAAAAAAACTGCTGCCACAGATCTTAAGAATTTGGCAAATGTTCAAGTGCCGGTGGAAGGTTGTGGACTAGCAGAAATCCATAAGTTTCAAGATTTCTTCGCTAGTACCGGTACGGCAATCGTTGTTTATAATTTTTCATCGTTCGCTCGTGGAAATCCACCAATCTATGACGGCATACGATATGTCAGTGAAAATTATGGTGATGTTATACACGTATTACGCATAATGTATTACGACCGGACAAATCATTATCAACCAATATTAAATCTTGCTGAAGCAAGCGGTAGCAGGGATACTGTATACCATGCAATATAAGTTACAGGCGAGCCGAGGAACATAGATGTTTAAACAAGTGCTATAAGTGCATGTCCGTGCCATCGTGTAATACAGCGGAAAATCATCTTTTTGCAAATGTCAAATGTTTGCAAAATCATCTTAAAATAGGATCATATAATAAAAGCAGTAATGTATGCAGTAAAATAAGACTCTGCAAATTTGTTTTAAAATAGTTCAAGTAAATAAAAGTCAGCCGCATGAGTGTAATGTATCTTTTTGTAAAACGTGTAAATCAAGATTACCTATTAGACACCTGTGTTACGTATAACCGATCAAACAGACACAGCGTGTAAGACCAGTCTTATTTTTGTTTTATGATTTTGAAACCCAACAATCTCTTCGGGTGCTGGGCGACGATGAATAAAGTGCACGTTCCAAATTTGTGTGTTGTATAGCAAGTATGTATCAATTGCATAGAGATTGAAGATATTTCAATTTGATGCGAGATGTGCGGTGTTCGGAAATACATGTTTAATCGCGACCCGGTAAAGCAGCTTGTTGATCTGGCATTGGCACCAAGAAGACAATTTCAGCAGGTTATATGCATAGCACACAATGCCCAAGGATTTGATGCACAGTTCATATTTAAGTACGTTGTGGAAAATTTCAATCAAAATCGAGTTGTGCCATCGGTAGTGATGAATGGTTCAAAAATAATTTTAATGGAGGTTCTACATGCAAAGTTTATTGATAGCTTAAATTACTTTCACATGCCTTTGAGTAGTTTACCAAAAGCGTATGGATTATCCGAAATGGAGAAAGGAGCTTTTCCGCACTTATTCAATACGATGGAAAATCAGACTTACGAAGGTCCTCTACCACCTCTTGATTCATATTCACCAGACTTGATGGCCATCAAGGAGCGAGAGAAATTTTTGAAATGGTACGACGAACAAGTACGAAATGGCTACGTATTCAATTTTCAACGAGAAATCGTAAAATACTGTAAGCAAGACGTGACAATTTTGAGATTAGCATGTTTAGCATTCCGCAAAACATTCATGATATTTGGTGTGGACCCTTTCGTCGAAGCTACAACTATTGCATCATCTTGTATGCGGGTGTTTAGAAAAAAATTTCTAAAAAAGTCGCAAATCGGTATTATACCACCTCGTGGTTACAGAATGGTAGACAATCAGTCTGAAATTACCCTGCACTGGCTCTCTTGGATGGAACAACAAGTTCTTCATCGCCAGATCGAGCATGCAGGTCAGGAAAAAAGACTACTAGAGAATATCTTTGTCGATGGTTACAGTGCACCCCAAGACGGTGAGAAACACAACGGTATTGTGCTTCAGTTTCAAGGCTGTTTTTGGCACGGGTGCCCCTGATGTTACAGGATAAACAGAGATATAGATTTGAAAAGTGGTGAATCGATGGATGCCAGATACGAAAGAACATTGTCCATTAGCTATAGGCTAAAGATGACAAATTATCTGTTGATTGAAAAATGGGAGTGTCAGTTTAAGAACGAGATCTCACAAAATGAAGAACTTTGTCATTTTGTTCGAGAAAATGTGGTGAATGTAAAAAGAAAAGTACTTGATCCACGTGATGCATTTTTCGGTGCACGCACAGGTAACACAGTCAAAGTGTTTGATTATCAAGGCGAAGAGAAGATCAAGTATGTTGACGTGTGCTCACTGTATTCGTTCATTTGTAAACGTGGCAAGTATCCCATGGGTCACCCGAAAATTTATATCGGTCAAGAAGAGTGTGGACAGCTGATAGGGCTGAGTAACGACATTTCACAAGTGAACGGGTTGATCGCGTGCGATATACTACTACTACAAAATCTATATAATCCATTATTGCCAGTAAAAATGCATGGTAAATTGATATTTCCTCTATGTCGGACATGCTGCGAGCAATTAATTCAAGAAGACTGCCCTCATGAAGATCCTGAAGAGCGTATACTGCGAGTAACTTGGGTTTCAGAGGAGGTGAAGGCTGCTGTCACGTTGGGATACATTGTCTAGGCTGTCTATGAAATTTGGCAGTACGAAATGACGCAGTACAGTCAAGAAGAGCGGAAAGGTGGCGTATTTGCGGGATACATCAACGAATTTTTTGCTCAAAAGGTCGTGGCGTCGGGATACCTACCACACTGTATCACAGATGAGGATAAGGATCGCTACGTGAGAGAGTTGAAACACGACGAGGGTATAAAATTGAACAAGGATGATATACGTTTCAATGCTGGATTACGATGTGTGGCTAAACTGTGTCTAAATTCTCTATGGGGGAAGTTTTGTTAATGCGAGAATTTAACAAAAACAATCATGGTGAAGAATCCAGAGAATCTTATGAATTTACTTACCAGTGCAGAGGTTGAAGTTAACGGTATTCTACCAGTGAATGACGATACACTCTACGTCAATTGGTGCTACAGAGACGAGACTCTGTCATCCTCAGTATCGTCATCAATGACAAACGTGGTCCTCGCTGCTTTTACAACAGCATATGCACGTCTAAAACTGTTCCAATATCTGCATGCCTTGGGTCCACGAGTACTCTACTACGACACTGATTCGGTATTTTACGTTAGCAGAGGTGAAATCGGTGAATACGAGTTGCCAATCGGTTTGTCGCTGGGCAGTCTGACAAATGAACTAGCCGACAAGGGCCCTGGTGCATATATAACGACCTTTTTGTCAGGTGGTCCAAAATTTTACGCGTATAAATGTAAAAAATCTGATGGTGAAGAGGAGTGTATATGCAAGGTTAAAGGGATTTAGTTGAACTATACGAAGAGTGAACAAGTCAATTTTGATTCGATTCGAGAGATGATCATTTCTCCACACCTGGATATAGTATTGACGAATTCCGCTATACGTAGAACGGCATTTCATGACGTGATATCTCAGAATGAGACAAAGACATGCAAACCAATATATAGCAAACGAAGATTTACAGAGTTAGACAAAAGTTACCCGTATGGCTATAAAATATCGGTAACTGACAGCCTGTAGTTACATGTGGCGAAAACTTGTGTATAGACGACACTACAAAAGAAAAAACTATTTATTGGCTGAGAATTGTGCTGACATCGTGCTGATTGGCCACGACACACCACCATCAACCTGATTGGACAAGGTACGTTGCCGTCGAGCTGATTGGCTGTTTGTACTGATGTAGCTAGTGGTGGTGGTGGTGGTGGGCGGTCACAATGATAGCGCTAGTCGCGGGGGGGGGGGGGGGTCTATATTTAAGTCAACGTGTTCGCACTGCAAATTACCAGTATTTGACTAGCTACACGGTATAGCTTTAAAGAGGAACTACACGATTTTTTTTTCATCTATTTTAAAAGAAAAAGTATATATATCAATTATAATTATTATTATTATTTAAATAATATAATAATAAAATGATGTACATTATATGTTTAGATGGATTTAGAAGGTCTGAACAAGATTGCTAGTGGAGGTTACCTTCCAACGAAGAAGGTATCTGAGCTGGAGGTTGATTGTCATCACATGGTGACGGCACTAAGAGAAGTCAAGACAGTTTTTGGCTCGAAGATTGTGGCAGTTCTCGATGAAGAATTCCAAATTTTTCTTCCTTCTCAGGTATTTTCTGCACTGACGAAGGATACTAACTTGTTCAATAAGCTGAGTGTCCAAGCCAACAAATTACAACTTTTCTTAAATTATAAGGGTAACAACGCTATTGAGTTTACCACGGTGTAACTCTTTTGTGAATAAAAACTATAAATATGGAAAAACGGTTACGATTTCAAGAGAAATCAGTGGTTCATTCAACGTGTGTATGGGAACAAATAGCCCGTGATTGAGCGCATTTTTGAATGAGAGTTTTAAGAACTAATAGCATTATTACTGTTGTACTTTTAAAAGAACTCAAAAAACTGTCCATTAAATAACAAATTGTTTGCACTTATAATTTTTGTCTAAATAAATGTATTTTTTACTTTCATTATTTCCTCAAATATCTTAATCCCTTATACCATACCTAATTCTTATGCATGTGGATGAAAAAAAAACTTCTATTGTGTAACTATAGATGGCACTGTGTTACGTGAAAGGTGATTGGTCGGTCATCACTCCATCGCTAACCTGATTGGTTGGTTGGTTGCCTTTTATGTGAAGGTTAAAGTGAAGTGTTGGTTACATGATTGTCTCAGTAGCAGTTATGGATACGCGATGGAAACATCCGTTTACCTCCATGCTGTGTGGTCTTACAGGATGTGGTAAAACGGTATTTGTGAAGAAGTTTCTAAAGGATCTTGATCATCTGTGCGATACCCAAATTGAACGTGTCATTATCTATTTCGCAGAGTGGCAGCGGAGCTACAAAGATCTTCAAAGCAAGAAGGTGGAATTTCGCGAGGGTTTACCGCAGACTAGTGACTGGGCCAGTGATTCCAGACCGAAACTCGTGATCATTGACGACTTGATGCGAGAATCGTCGTCGAACGGCAGTATAGTCGACATTTTCTCGAAGGCCTCCCACCATCACTCGCTCTCGGTGATATTCATCACACAGAACGTCTTTCATCAGGGTAGAGGACAGCGTGACAATCTCTAAACGCACAATACATTGTCGTGTTTAGAAATTTGCGAGATAGATCTCAGATACAGCATCACTCAGATACATCAGGGACGCCACATCGAGACCATACGGATACCTTCTGCTGGATTTAAAACAGACTACACCGGACAACTGCCGATTTGGCACCTGTATCTTTCCGGACGACGAAGTGCACTACGTCTACTCTCTCTCATCTGCACTACGTCCTCTCTCTCTCCGTAAGTACAACAGCTGTCTTTTCCTGCACGCCTCTGTTTTTGTACTGCTTTCTGCCGCTTTTTGCCCTCGGGCAGTTTCATTTGCAGTTTGTTGCACGCTCCTTAATGCAACCTTCAAGCTGATATAAAATTCACTGGAGGCTGCATTTGCTTTTACTACATTCCTACACTTCAAACTTCATCTCTGCAACATAACCTGCAAATTTGCTGGCGCCGTTTTTCTCTGCTTGGCTTGGTTTCTATCTCTTCGGACATACACGTGGTGACACCTCTTGAGTCGACGGAACAGCAACTCCCGCTCCATCAAATACAGGTCGGTGCGCTCCACTCTACTTACTCACCATCACCACCATCTGGCGACGAGTCTTACAAGCACTCTTACCTGCTCTACCTTATCGACTGCCAGTAAGTTGCCGGCAAAAATGAGCAATAACGTGGAGAAGCTCACAGAGCCATATCAAACCATCTGCCATACCTGTGATAAAGCCATCCAGACCAAAGACCCCAAAAAATGCGAAATATGCAACTATTACTTCCACACAAGGTGCATTTCCTTTAGGTCTGTGATAGTGAGAGCTGTTGCAACGTTTGCGTGCTCAGCCTGTGCTGAAGCAGAAATAAGAAAGAGACTTGAGTCCTCTCTCAATGGCAGTAGCACAACATCCAAGGGCGCCAAGAAGAAGACTTAGTCTGCACCACCATCTACAAATCCCTCGCGTAGTCAATCGCCAATGCGCGCTATAGAGACATCGGCGTCGACAATGGAGTCTACCCTCCAAAACATCTTTGCTGCTCTGAGGGAGATCAGTGCCAAGCAGGATAGCGCAGCGGAGGCTCAGAGATTCCTAACGGAGAGGATCTCCGGGCTTGAAGCAAGGCTAGGCCCCCTCGAACATCGCCTTCAAGCCCTCGATGTACTGCCTCAGCTCTAAACTCGCATGATAGATGCTGAGACAACCATCACCGAGCTAAAGGCACAGTACGGCAGCTCACATCAGGGCACGTCTCCTCGCTCTCAGCGAACAGCAGCAACATACCTCCAGCCGCCGCCGATCCCCTCGAGATCACGAATCTACGAAGGGAACTAGCGGCCATCAAGCATCGTCAGGAGCAGAGCAACAACACCGCGGTGGTGATCATTGGACTGCACTACACTCAGGAGAGTTCACTCAACATCCTGGCGTTTTCAGTACTTTCTGCCCTCGATCCCACCATCATTAAGAGGGATATCGTTGCCACTGGGATCATGGGAAGACTTAGCGCAGTCAACAACACCTCGGCAGCTGACAGCAGACTTCCACCTATCGCTGTACTTTGTCTTCCCATGCCCTTGTACGTTCCACCTTGGCGGCGAAAATAAAGAAGGGTAAGCTCCACACATCTGAGCTTAATGCCAATCTACTGGAGGAAGCCAAGGCCTTAGCCCCAGACCATCAGGATCTCATCAACATCAACGAGCTGCTTCCCCAGAGATACATAAACGTCGTGTTAGGGCCAGGCTGGAGGCCAGGAGGAGACAAGGGTGCAGATCCTACGTGAGAGACGGGAGAATCTTCATCCGCACTGCTGAAGATAAGGAGCGAGCCACCATCATCACCAGCGATGAAGAACTGACTAATTTTTTAGCCAG
This sequence comes from Muscidifurax raptorellus, assembly GCA_020010945.3. Taxonomy (NCBI): domain Eukaryota; kingdom Metazoa; phylum Arthropoda; class Insecta; order Hymenoptera; family Pteromalidae; genus Muscidifurax; species Muscidifurax raptorellus. The sequence goes on from JAHUUD020000026.1 coordinate 77,031, forward strand.
GAGGCCCCTGATCAACATTTCGATTCCAAGATGATCTTCATTTCGTTTCCAAGGCAACTCTGTCCGACGGTCTAAGGGTCTGCCATTTCAATGCGAACTCTCTTACGGGTCACATTGAGGCGGTAAGGCTCTTTTTGTCCACTCGTCCCCTTTATCACGTAATAGCTGTAACTGAGACCTGGCTGGACGACAAGGTACAAACAATACCTCTACTCGACAACTACATACTTCTCAGACGGGACCGGAACAGAAACGGTGGAGGTGTGGCCCTCTACATACATCTTTCACTAACGGCTACAGTTCTGACATCATCTGACGGTGACTGAACATTTCTACTTTAGAGAGATAACTGAATCGGACGTTTTATCTGCAGTGATGCACTTTGAGTCCCAGGCCAGGGATAGTGACGGCATCCCACAGGTTGTCATTTACAAAGCACTGCCGGTACTCGCTCCATTCTTATGTCGTATTTTCAACCTTTCTTTGAGCGAGTCACGTTTCCCCTCGGACTGGAAAAAGTCACTAGTGCATGCACTGAATAAAGTCAGTTCACCAACAGCCTTAACTGACTATCGTCCGATCTCTCTTCTTTGTTTCCTGTTCAAGGCGCTGGAGTGGCTAGTGCACAGACAAACCTCGGAGTATCTTGAGTCAAGACTTTTCCTTGACAACTTACAAACTGGTTTTCGCACTGACCACAGCACACAGTCCGGCTTAATTAAGTTGACTGATGATGTCAGGCTTGGAATAAACAGAAAGAAGGTAACTCTTCTACTTCTTTTTGACTTTAGTAAGGCGTTTGACACAGTGTGTCACGCCAGACTACTCAAAAAGCTAATCTTTTTCGGCTTTTCTAAGCAGGTTATCCGTTGGTTTGCCTTCTATCTCACAAGCAGAAAGCAGGCCGTCATTGGTGACAATGACGAACTCTCCACTTTTCTATCGCTAAACACGGGAGTACCACAGGGGTCCGTACTGGGACTACTATTATTCGCATTGTACATCAATGACATCGGGCTCTGTTTGGACTCAGACGTATCTTATCTCATCTATGCGGATGACCTGCAAATCTACAGCCAATGCCACCTAGAGGAGCTCGATTCCTGTTCCGAGAGGATGAGCGCTAATGCCGAAAGGATAATGGGCTGGGCTGCGCAAAATCATCTTAAACTGAATGTACTCAAAACTCAGGCGAACGTCCTGGGCTCCTCCTATTATATAAACGCTCTACCTTCCACTGCTAACACCTACATTAAAATAGGAGAGGCCCGGGTTGAATATCGGTCGACAGTGCGTAGCCTGGGGCTAGTGCTTGATTCTAAACTCACCTGGAAAGAGCACGTTACACAACTGTGTAAACGTGCACACTCGCTCATGTAGAGATTGTATTTTTTTAGAAAAAGCACTGGCTTCGAGCTGCGCAAGCATCTTGTGCAAGCTTTACTTTTCCCCATCATTGACTACTGTTCATTGGTATACTGTGACCTCTCACAAGAACTTGACACCAAACTATAGAGACTGGTGAACGTAGGAATACGTTACATCTATGGTATAAGGAGGGACGAGCATATCGCCCCCTACAGGCGTGAGTTGCAATGGCTCACCACCACCGGACGTAGGAAGTACTTTACGGCCTGCTTTCTAAGAAAACTCTTCAATACCGCTACTCCATCCTACATCTTGGCCTTTTTTGACTTCCACGTCGCACTCCGCCCAGTGAGGGGCGAGGTGACTCCCCTGGACATCCCTGTTTTCGCCACAGAGGCGCTGAGGAATTCATTCCACGTAAGCGCCTCATATCTCTAGAATTCATTACCAGCTCATCTCCGCAATGTTAGATCATTACCTCCTTTCAAACGTCAGGTCAGGCAACATTACCTTGATTCTGAGAAAACTTAAATAGCCGTCTCGAATCCAGCTTTAAATAATATTTCTCACCCCATATACAACATGCATACCACACTCATTCAAAGCATTCATCTCACACCATTACTCATATATGCATCCTCATTCTTCATTTTAATTTCAAAATTTTTAAGCTGTGTCTTTTTCTACAAACACCCTTGTAAATATTTTCTGTATTTTATATATTTTAACTCTTTTTTGTATAACAAAATGTACAGCAAAATAAATCTAATCTAATCTAATCTAATCTAATCTAATCTAATCTACGTGTCACGGAATAAGAAGATGAATAGTGGCGACACATTGAATCTGGTACCAATCGTTTCCTTGTGATGGGTGTGTCTAAGAGACGACATCCCTTTGCGCGTATGGACGCTGTCATTTTAAAAGCGCTGTTCCATTTGAACGATAAACAGCGAAAGGCTCTCTTGCAGACGGCTGATTCGAAATTAGTGCGTCATATTTGTGAGTGTGCTTTGAATGTGTTGATCGGTAACGTGCCGCTGGAGAAGTCTCACAAATCACGCTTACGTAGGCATGCAAAAACACTGCGGAAGTTACCCGAACCTTCTGTGAGCCTGTCGAAAAAGAAAAAAATCATTGTACAACGCGGTGGTTTCTTACAAGCATTATTAGCTCCTATTATTAGTACACTGTTGGCTAGTATCATTAGTAAGTAGACGACATGGAACACGCTAAAAAGATGGTGCTTGTGCTGCATGAGAATGTTGAACGTTTCCAGAGTGTGCTAACAAATAGCGGGTGCAATAATGCTGCTAATATATTAAAGACTGTTCAAACACCCGCAACCGTGATGACTAGACTAGATGCTGAAATGAACAACATACTGAATTCATCTACTTGCAAAAGTGAGCGAGAAAAATGGACACAATATCGTTCTGTGCTGCAGCGTTATCTCCAACTCAAGGATGTCGATAACTATGATAAGATTAGAAAAAAAGAGGAAAGAGATAACAAAGATTGGTGTCAAATGCAAAACAACAACCATGATGATGATGAAGAAAACGACGACAATTATAATGATGAGGCACAGCAACTCGAAAAAGAGGATCGGATTGATGCGAGCATCATCGAGAGCGTGCCTACAAAGTACAGGCGACAGGCTGGACAAGTATTGCGTAAATTACGTGTTAGTGGGAATATTGCCTAGGATGCAAATGGTACCGTGACAATAGGTGGTGTGTATACACGGAGCCAACATGATTGACCTGATAAATGATGCTATGAGAAATAGAAAAGGTTCTCCGCCAGCTGGGTATACGCAATTTGCCGTTGCTCTTCGAGAATCATTTATACCACGCGAATACATCGGTAATAATCGTGTTTGGAATACCATAGTAGCCAGTACACCAGGTCGGGCTATCCCGTCTGAAAATATACCACTACCACCAGATGGTACCACTGGTGCCGCTCCATGCCAGAAATTATCACCAAGTAGCGTTGGTCGAAAGAACGGAGGCATAGTAGCGCGAGTACATAAACGGGAAAAAGCAGCAGCAGCAACTGGTCAGGGAAGTGCAAAACAATCGAGGAAAAAAATTGTTGCTGGCAGTTCTGAAATTACATCATGGCGACGATTGAGCGGGAGGTTCGACCAGGACAGAAGATTGAAATCACCGACCAAGAAGAAAAAGAAGAGCAAGAATGAGTGAACGTGAAAAATAGCGCACTGGATGAATTGATCGATTTGCTACCGTTTGAAATGCACGTACCCGGATAAAGATTTTGCGGCCCAGGTACAAAACTAGCGGAACGTATTGAACATGGTGAAGTTGGTATCAATCCATTGGATGAGGCGTGTCGTCAGCATGATCTAGTCTACGGTGACAAACAAGGCAAACGGCACAAGGCTGATCGAGTTTTAGCTGAATACGCATTTTCACGAATGCTCGCGGATGAAACAGATGGAGACGAGCGAACACTGGCTATGATGACAGCCTGCTGCATGGTGAGCAAGATAACCTTTGGAAAGTTTTTTTCAAGAATTAAGAAAGTACTGAAGAGAAATAAGAAAAATGTACAAAAGAAATCCAAAGATAGTAGTAGTAGTAGCAGCAAAGTTGATGAATCTGTGAAAAAGAGGATTAGCAAACAACAAAAAGAACGCTAGGGGTCGAAAATAAAAAATAAAAAAGTGAATAAACAACTATTGCATGATGAGTAGAGAAAGAAGAAGATTCGAGAACATTTATTACGCGCCTCCACATCCGGCAGCGTACGCTGGTATTGATAAACTTTTTCAAGCTACGCGTGAGAGAGGTAAAAACAGTAAAAATGAAAAAGTTAATCGTGAGGGTGTTGTAGAGTGGCTCGACAGTCAAGATGCGTATAATCTACATCGACCGATACGACATCGATTTCCGCGACGTAGTTACAATGTGCGAAATTTGGATAATGTGTGGGAGGTTGATCTCGTGGATTTGAGATCCTTGAAAACTTACAACGAGGGCTACAGTTATATTTTGACTGTCATCGATGTTGTCAGCAAATATAGCTGGTTGGAAGCGATCAAGCAAAAAACCTCCAGAAATGTCGCTGAGGCTTTCTTGCGTGTACTGTTTAGAAGCAATGGACGTAAACCAAAGTGTCTCCAGACAGATAAGGGTAAAGAATTCCTTGGTCATGAGACGCAGCAAGTTTTGCGCGACAATGACATCAATCATAGAGTGGCACGCAGTCCGAATACAAAGGCTGCCATCGCGGAGAGACTTATACGAACTATTAAGGAGCGAATTTGGCGATATTTCACTCACAAAAATACACGGAGGTACATCGATGTGTAGCAGAATATTATAGAGGCATACAATCAGAGTATACACTCAGCGATAAAGATGACACCTGCATCTGTGACCTTGTACAACGTTGGAAAAGTACGGGAAAATTTACAGCATCGCTATAATAATAACAATGGTTGTAATTTATCCAACTTCAAAGTCGGTGAGTTGGTTCGCGTCAGTCGTGCCCGATCCATCTTTGACAACGGATACGAGGGCGGCTGGACACTAGAGTTATTTAAAATTGTGCGAATTTTTCTGACACGTCCACCACCTGTCTACCATTTGCAAGATCTCTCAGGTGAGGACCTAGATGGTGGTTTCTACGCGGCGGAATTGAGCAAAGTTCAAAAAGATCTGGTCACGGAATCATTCAAAATAGAAAAAATTTTACGCAGTAGAGGTAAGGGTCGCTGAAAGGAGTATTTCGTCAGCTGGAAAGGCTATTCAGAAAAGATCAACTCCTGGGTCAAGGCTAATCAGCTTTCGCAAATATGAGGGATCAATTTTACATTATTCTGCCTAGCAACAGCAGTATAAATTATTTCGCGGAAAACACTACAACGCATTATGTTACACAGTTGCCACAACAGATCCGATTACAAGGTTCATGGTTGGTCGCGCTCACAGAAGTTCAAATTCCGCTAACGTTCCAACACCTGTCAGTCGACAAAGAAGAAAGAAAATTTTACCTGAAACGAACTCCCCCCACAAGACTCGAGACGAATGAGCTAAGAGTGGAAAATTTTACAATCGCAGAATCGCTGATTCGTTCAGGAAATTACAGAGACACTCACACTCTCGTTGAAGAGATAAATAACTTAGAATGTATTAGTGGTCATTTGCGGCTTATAGTTGAACGTGGTGGTTATGTGACAGTCAGCAGAGTCTGTGGAAAGGATAGCTGCTCTCAGTTCAGTCACGAGCTTTGCTTATCGGAGAAAATGCGAAAAATTCTCGGATTCGAGAAGGATAGGCAGATTATCTTTGTTGACGATCAATACACCATAGAGGCTGATAGACCTGCTCGAGTTTCCAATGGTCTACCAGCCATGTTTATAATCTACAGCGACATCTGTGAACCGTATATGACGGTATCGATGAATACCGATAATTACGAATACGGTACTACCAGAATCCAAAGTTTCTCTCCGCCAATGTACGCACCATTGTTATTTAGCTCATTTCAGACCATTGAAATAGATATAAGAGACGAATGCGGATAATCGATACCATTCGATTATGGGACAGTGACCGTGACACTTCATTTCAAGAAAGTCGACTAGATGAATCGCTACGAAGATTACTTCAGTTGCCAAGTTGGCAATGGCTACCGTGGGGTAGGAGGAGGAGGTAGGAGCGGTCACGGTGGTATCGGCTTCTTCCTAGCCGGTATATTTCGTCGAGTTCTCCCGCTTATTAGTCGGGGGGCCAAAGCTGTGAGTAAGGAGGCTGTACGTACGGGTTTTAACATTGTGTCCGACGTTACGGCACGCAACACACCAGTTAAGGAGTCCTTTCGCAACCGTGTGAGAGAATCTGGTGAAGTTCTGAACAAAAAGGCGGAAGAAAAATTGGACAGACTGATGGAGGTGTCGGGATATAAAATGGCACGCTACGGGAATCCAGCTCAGTTGCAGTTGCTCGGTGAACCCGTCACAGTGCGCAAGAGAAAGAGGGGTGTCGGTAGGAAAAAACCTAAAACTGACAGTAGTATAAAACGCAAGTCGAGAAGTGGTGTGAAAAAGACGAAAAAGAAGAAGAAGAAGCAGACAGCTCGAAAGAAGAGCTCCAAGAGGAGGGTCAAAAGAAGCAGAACGGCTAGAGATATTTTTGACAGTTGAACAAAAAAATAAATAAAAAAAAAATGGCATTCCTACACACTCATTTGTGCGAGTGTTTGAAGTCCGAGCTACTATTGTTCGACATTCCACCAATCCGAACCACAATCGAGGGATCGCATTGGGTTCAATACAAACCGATATCATCTTTGACCGATGACTCACCTATAGAATTTGTGATCCCTGGCAATAGTGATGAATACCTCGATCTGGCTCATACAATGCTCAGTCTTTGTGTAAATTTGAGATCTACCACATCCGTCGAAGATATATCTGAGGCAAATCGACCAGCTTTTAGACTTTTACAAGCCCGAGTAGGACCAATCAATAATTTGATGCATTCACTGTTCAATCAAGTAGATGTGTCTTTCAATCAGAAGCCCGTGTCACCACCTACCAACGCCTATGCCTACAGATCGTACATCGAAACATTGCTGAATTACGGACCTGCCGCAAAATCCTCCCACTTCTCGACTGTCTTGTGGTGTGAGGATACGGCTGGAAAAATGAACGACACAGAAAATCAGAACCAGGGATTAGTTGAGAGACGAAAATTGCTTACTGCGGATAAATTTGTTGATCTTATTGGCCACCTTCACGCTGATGTGTTTAATCAGGAGAAGCTGCTGATCAATGGAGTTGAAGTGAGAGTACGCTTAGTGAAATCTCGCGATAACTTTTGCCTGATGGATCCTGCAGGCTCTTATTCCATACACATCGAGGAGGCGAACCTTCTAGTCAGACGTGTAAAAATTAGTCCGGGCATATTGCTAGCACACGCTCAATCACTCTCGAAAACAACGGCTAAATACCCTTTGACGAGGGTGGAAATCAAAGCAGTGACTATGCACAGTGGTATACACGGTTAAACATTGGACAATATCATATTGGGTCAGCTGCCGAAGAGAATTATCCTGGGTTTTGTCAATAATAAAGCTTTTAATGGCGATCGGCTGCTCAATCCCTTTAATTTCGAGCATTTTAATATAAACTTTCTATGTTTGTACGTTGACGGGGTACAGGTGCCTTCGAAAGCACTGCAACCAGACTTTGGAGCGAGAAATCTATATGTCTATATCTAAGTCTATATGTATCTATACTCCGGTACAGGCATACACTTTCTCAACGAGGGCAAGCAAATAGCGCGCGAATCATACCCCCACGGATACTGTCTATTTGCCTTTGATTTGACTCCAGATTTATCGGCAAATGACTGCAGTCATTGGAATTTGATCAAACACGGTAGCGTTAGATTAGAAGTACGTTTCAGTGCGGCTCTAAGAGAAACAGTCAATTGTATTATATACGCAGAGTATGAAAATATTATGGAAATTGATGCCTCACGTCAAGTCATTGTCGATTTTAGCAGTTAAAACGTTCACCTCAAAGATGTCGCTACTCTCTACTACTATACATATATACATCTAGCGAGTTACTTTGCAAATTCAGTCTCTCTCTAACACTGTTCTTATACACTTCATCCAAGCATGGACGTGATTATTGACATTCAGTTCTTCAAAGGCACCCGGCATCGAAATCTACCAAAAAAAGTAGCCGTAGCGGCTGTGAACAGTAATTTTAGTAGTCATTGACTGGTAACACCGGCAATAGCGCTTGGTCATCTGAATGAAGATATACGGAGTCAGAACGATTGGCTCACCCAGTACCATCACGGGCTCGACTACTTTGATGGTGAGGTGTCTTTAAAGGCGGTGAACACAATTTTAAGAGAACTTTCGAAAAGTGTGCGGAAAATATACGTTAGGGGTAATGATAAATGGCTAGTGTTACATAAAATAATACCTCGTCAAATCCGTAATCTCGAGTACGATCAGGATTGCCCGTCTTTCGATAAATTATCGTCCGATGTATACTGCATGCATCACGCTGTCAAACCTTGCTACAAAAATTATCGTTGTGCACTAAATTAGGCTTGTAGGCTAAAATCGTGGCTACTCACAGGTACGATTAAAAATTCGAGCAGTGCTTTTGCAGACATTTGTAATGATGGACAGTCCTCAAATATTGAGAAACCTCTCGAAAATCCGCTCGCACACTGTCGGTGTATTCCCAGCCGATCAGATACCGAAGGTGTGGACGAAACCGACAGCGTTCGTTGTAAACACGGATGATCATACGAAATCGGGTATGCATTGACTTGCCCTGTACGCTGACAAATCTTGCAACGCATTTTATTTTGATAGTTTTGGTCTCCCTCCATTCATACCCGATCATGTAAATCGGTTGCGAAAAAATTGTAAACAATTTCGCTGGAATAATTTCGACTACAGAGCGACTCTTCTAAAGTGTGCGGTCAGTATTGTATTATGTTTCTGCATTATATGAGCGCGGGTCTGGGTTACAATAAATTTCTCGAGAGTTTCTCTGATAATCTGCGAAAAAACGATGATGTAGTCCGGCAGTATGTAGACTGTAAAGAAAGAAAAAACGCTGACAAAAATTTTATCGGAAGCGGTGGTTGCATTGTCAGATGCTTGCAAAGCTGCAGTTCTAAGTTGTCATTGTTGTAGCGCAAGATGGTACTGTGAGAGACAGAGTTTTTTTTTCTTCGAATGTTTGCTGCTCAATCAGTGTTAATGCACTCCCTTTGTTCCCCCTCCGATGAGTGTCACATACGTGGCGGTTATCACCTCCATAGCCAGCATCTCCACCATTGCCTATACTACATACCAAGCGCTCGGAGTAGTTTAGTCGTTTCAAAGTGGTGGTAGAGGTGACAGCAATGACATGGCACACCAAAGGGAAGACCGGTTTCAGCTGCTGAATACTCCATACACTTTAGACAAGTCGTACGCAACGGAGATCATTGTAGGCCTGGAATATACCAGCTTCAGAGACGAGTACTACGAGCCTGTGGTACGTCTACTGGGCGACGACTCCAATGGAATCGCTTTTACCTACGATGGATGGCTGCAATTCAGAGACTGCTTCAACGAATTTTTCAAGTATCTTTGTAGACACAGCAGCGAAGACATGACGGGTCAACAGATTTGCGGTTCAGGATGGATAGCAAAATTCAACACAGTGGGAAAGACAGGGGTATCGAAATTGAGGATAATACTCCTGCTAGGATACTTGGAGTTCTCAGCAAATGCTATTGTGCAACTATTATTATGAATAAAGGTAAGTTTCTTTGTTTGACTGAATTGTGAAATGTATTGATGCACGCCTAGAATATCTTAAGCTTGTAGCGGGCAGTGTAAGTTGTGTTGCCGGAGAGACTGTAGAATACATTAAGAGTGTTGATCTAGACAATATACCACTCATGAATAGTAGTGTGTATACAACGACTTTTTTCAAACAATTTATTAATCTGATTGATGATAAATGGTTCGATATTATTACAGCCAGTGTGCAAACGCGTGCGAGAAAATTGAAAGACCAAATTCCGTTTATCCGAAATGATATTGTCGATGTATTTTATTTGCTTGCGTCACAGCACCTCGATGTAATTGTAGACTTACTGAACAGTCACAACGAGTGAAATAATGTTTTTTTGTTTTTTAAATTTTTGATTTTATAACCAATTTTATATATATATAATTGGTTATAAAATCAAAAATTTAAAAAACAAAAAAACATAAGATATATATATATCTTAATACCGTATATTGCAATGAATTTGTAGAAATATCGATGATTGAATAAATAATTGATTATTAGTGAATATAAAAATACTTACCTTCTTTTTATTTTTATCCTTACCATTTATCCACTTCCATGGTACATTCTGTAGATATTTCATACACTCTTTTATTCAAACTTAAGCGTAAAAAAAAGAAAGAAAAGAATAAAGAAAGTCAGAAAGAAAAAAATAATAAAAAAGGTGGAAGAAGTGGAAGGCGGGGCTGTTACCCCCTCCCCACCGCCGGAGCAGTCTCTCCTCCCGCGCGCTGAAGGTCCCCCTTCCCCCCACAATGGTGCGTCAGCACAACCAGCGGCGGCGGCGGCTGGTTTGTTTTGACTCGCCACTGTGGGGGGATTACTACTCAGGGTTATTTGTTACTTTATACGCTAAATTATCTATTATATTCTAGAGATTCTATATTTTTGTCTAATTACTAGTTTCATGACAATGTCACAAAAATTAATACTTGCTGATAAGATTACATTGCACAACATTATCTATGAGACTCTTATCTATGAGATTCTATGTTTTTGTACATTATGTTTCTATCTTATCTAAATGTTCGTTCTTAAGATCTAATCTTTGTGTCCACGCATTTTAGTTTATTAATTCCTTACTAGCATAGATCTTGCCGTTGTAAAAGTTTCTGTTGTTGCATTTTTGTTTCTTGCATATGCTATTCTTTCATATGAGTTAAGCCTGGCCGGGCACGTGAGTCCAACTGCACAGGTAACTCTGTAATGTGGAAACATCTTTTTGTGTTGGTTAGCTGAATCGCATTTACATGATGAAGTAAAAACTATGTCATCAATAACTACGATGTCATTATACGGTGACTGTTTTTTGAGTGAGCACATTGAGTTTAGGAATATTTGTTTCCCTCTTATTCCTCTATCAAAGTAAAAAATCGCCTTGTTTGAGCCTAGGTAGTTGATATCTCCATATGTCATTCTATTACTGGCTGAGTTGTTAATAGGTTATCCCGGTGCATCCATTGCCTTTTTATTACTAATTTTTTTGTTTTTGATTTTTTTTCTAAATCATTAATTGTTCCTTTTATGAATTTTATACATTTGATATTGGTTTTTCCGTTTCCTGTTTTTTGCCTCCATGCATTTATTATTTCATTTGCTATGATCCCTAGGCTATTTATAATTTTCGGATATGAGTTGATCATTTTATTGTAGTTGTAATTGGAAATACGACGATGTTGTCGATTATTGTATAATTTACAATTACCCTTGGCGCAAATATAAGTTCTAATATCTAACGTTATGTTATTATTCAATGCTGAGTTTTTTCTGGTTCCATCCTCGCTATTGATAGTTTCTTTTTTGATTAATGTTGTATTTTTATGTTTAAGTAGATTTTGCATTTTGGTGTATATCATACAGTGACGTGCACCTTTATTTTGATAGAATATCGATTTTAACCACAAATTAAGTAGCTGGCAATCTATTCTCACTATTGCATTAACTTTATTCATTGTTCCTAAGCCAATCTTTTAATTTGTTTATACTTGTTCTGTTTTTTATTCCTAACGTTTTGAGATCATTTGGTAATTTATTAAAGATACTAATAGTTTTGATATAGCTATTTTTAGTACTTATAGTTTTGTTATACTTTGGTGGTATTATCAGTTTGTGTCTAGTTTTACTCGCAGAATTGATGTATTGCTATTTAAGATCTTCGTAGTAAAATCGGAGACTCATATGCGAAAGATTGCTTCAGATTTAGAGGCATTATTTTTTGAAAGGTGTTTTTATTTATGATTTTTAATATTCTTGTTTGAACTTTTTGCAATAGTTGTAATTTGTTTTGATATGCACTAACCCGTGCAATTATGCCATAATTAGTTAGGCTGTAGAAGAAAGCATAGTATACAATTTTTAAAGTTTAATGTCCATAAATTTGGAGATTTTACCAAAAATGAAAATCAGATATCAGTAGTAGGGGCTAAGATGGTTCTGCGCCACTTACCGGCCCCCCTACCTTACCGACCCACCCGCGACCTACTCTACCGACTCGGCCCTGCCCTACCGACCACCCCAAGGCCACCCGCCCGCGCCCCCTGGTGGTCTGCCTTACCGACCCGCGATCGCGGATCAAAGGCCAGCCTGCCCACGCGCGGATCGAAGGCCGTCACCCGGCGCGCCCTCTGCCCGCCAGCATCTGGCATCCGGATGCCTGCTTTGCCGACCCACGCTGGGATCGAGTGCCAGGGCTAAGATGGTTCTGCGCCACTTACCGGCCCCCCTATCTTACCGACCCACCCGCGACCTACTCTACCGACTCGGCCCTGCCCTACCGACCACCCCAAGGCCACCCGCCCGCGCCCCCTGGTGGTCTGCCTTACCGACCCGCGATCGCGGATCGAAGGCCAGCCTGCCCACGCGCGGATCGAAGGCCGTCACCCGGCGCGCCCTCTGCCCGCCAGCATCTGGCATCCGGATGCCTGCTTTGCCGACCCACGCTGGGATCGAGTGCCACACGCGATCGAAGGCCAGCACGCGATCGAGGGCCGCGCCCTCTGGTGCCCGCATCCCGATGCCCGATATATGTATAAATCACATTGAGCACTTCTTATTGTACATTTTGTAACACTTTTGCGAGGATATGTGAACAAGGAGAAAAAGGATTCATACAATAATAAGATGATATATTTTTTTTTTTTTATAAAAATGTCTATATTAAGAAAATATTATGTTGGATACATTTTTGAAGGCCATCCACGCGCCCTCTGTTGCCCGCATCCCGATGCGCGCTTGTATTTGAAAAGAAAAAAACCAACTTTTTTTTAGAACTTGTCTTCTATATGCAAGAAAGATTATTGAACACTTCGTAACACTTTTGCACACTTATTTGATGAATAAAAAACACTAATGGGAAAAAGGATAAAAGGGTTTTGTAGAATAAGAAGATATTTGTACAATGTTTTTTTCTTTATTTTGTTATGGTTCAAAATATATTCTTTCTTGAAGGTATAATTTTCCAGCTTTTAAAGTTAGGTGTTTTTTTAACAAACCGTCTTGATCACAACCTCTGTTTCCTGTCATCACTTCATTATATTTTTTAATATACCACGTTCTCATGGCAATGATGTTTTGCAAAGAGCAATTCTTGTTCCAGTCTGGCGGATGATAATCACAAACGTCTGCACCTCTAAAGCCTGGTTCTTGCAGCGATGGACATCCTATATCCTCCAAGTTAAATACATGATCCAGGTGTTTATTGAGTATGTTCAGTTTATGCAGCCCCTTTACATAGAAAAATACTTGCACACCAGGTCCGCCAAGTACTCGTAGTTCATGAAACACTTCAATTATGTCACTATAACTTCTATTACCAGAATCCCATTGTAATCCATGGTAGCGATTTTGCAGCCATCTATTACATTTAACTGCCTTATTATTTAATGTCTCCCACTCAACAGGAGGTTTAAAAAGGTATAACTTTGGCATCAGTTTGAGATCAACATCTACGGCAGCCATTTCTTTTATAAACACATCACTATTTAAATCAAAGCACTGGATATCTATGATAACTTCCATGTTTCGTGGAGGGCTGTAAAATAAAAAAGTATTATTAATGCAAATATAAAAAACTATTTCAACTTATCATAAAGCACTTACACTGGTTGACATCGAGCCATAGCTAACCTATATGCACTCTTACTATATTCACAAGAGCATCAGAACAGTGAGCGCACTAGTTTTACGGCTGAATTTATACGTAAATTCAAGGTCATATCACTCTCCCGCTAGCGTATGCGCGCGCCGCCAAGGTCATCTCCCACCCACCCGCTCACGATGCTCTCTCCCGCTCACGATGCTCTCTCCCGCTCGCGCGCTGCCAAGGCTATTCGCGGATGCGCGCGCCGCCAAGGCCATCTCCCACCCACCCGCTCGCGATGCTCTCTCCCGCACGCGCGCCGCCAAGGCTATTCGCGGATGCGCGCGCTTCCAAGCTCACCTCCTACCTACTCACAATTTGCGTACAGATTACGACTTATCTTTTATCTTCTACAAAAATGATCTTGAAGTGATTAGGATATAAAGAGCGCTGAAACCGCCTGTCCTCACTTCTTTTCTTTCTTCTTTGTGGAAAAAAAAAAAATATTGTGATGGATCTCGTTCAAGAGTGTAAAATTTATTTGAATTTTTTAGAAGAAGCAGCTAATCTTCTAAACTCTTCTGCACAAAGTGATATGAATAATCGTTGAAAAAATCACTATAAGCTTGCATGTAAAACTCTACATAAAGTGTTGAATAATAAAAGCTTGACAGTGCAGCAGAAGCAAAGTGTTTTACATATGACAGCCAAAGTTGAGTGCATTCGTGTAAAACTTGAGGCTTTAGAAAAAAAAAGTGGTGGCGCACTTATGCAAAACTCGAGTAAACGTGTTCAATGGATTGATTTAGACAATGCATTTAAAAATCGTATGCGTACAAGCATTATTGCTAATATTGAGCATATTGACGTTAGTGCATTTTTAGATGATGCATCTGTATTATTTAGAAGACGTTTAAAACAGTTTCTAAGGAAAGCTGACAGTGCTGTAAAAATAAATACTTCTTTATCATGTAAATTTAAAAAAGTAATTATTGATGCTGAACAAGAGCACATTATCGAGACGAAACATTTTAATACGGCAAATTCTGAGATTTTTTTATCGTCTGATCTGAAACAATGGTTTATTGAGAACGTGAAGCAGCCTCTGTTACGTGATATTGAAGAATTTGAAGAAAAGGATTCCGGTTGGACTTTGGAATCGATCATCAATCTACAATTGAATATTAATAAGATGAATCCAATGAGAAGTGGTGGATCATATATACCTTTACCTGATTTTATTGCGAAAAAGAAAGCATGTGTTAATGTGAAAAATTTTGATGATCAGTGTTTTAAGTGGGCCATTCTGTCAGCGCTACATCCAGTTTCACGTTGTAATCATCCTGATAGGGTAACTAATTACACGAGATTTGAGGAAGAGTTAAATATGGAAGGAATTGAATTTCCAGTACCGTTGCGAAAAATAGCTAAATTTGAAAAACAAAATACTGATATTTCAGTGAATGTTTTTGGTTTGGACGGCAAAGAAATCGTACCACTTCATCTATCGTCTGAAAAAAAATTGAATCATGTGAATCTCCTTCTAATTAGAGAAGAAGAAGAAAATGACACTGACTATAGTGATTTAGATGATAATTGTGAAGATTATAATAACGATGATATTATTTTTGCGAGTAGTGACAATTATCACTACGTATATATTAAAAACCTTTCAAGATTAGTGAGAAAGAATTTGACATGTAAACAAAACAAGATTTATATTTGTGATAGATGTCTACATTTTTTTTCAACGCAACAAAAGCTTGATTCTCATGAAGAGCAATGCAAGATGTTAAATAATTGTAAAATTGAATTACCTAAGGATGGTAACAATATAATACAATTTAAAAATGATAAATTTAAAGAAAAGTTACCGTTTGTAATCTATGCAGATTGTGAGTGTTTACTAATACCAATTAGTAATACAGATGATGTTGATTCCGAAGAAGCTGGTATAAAAAATACTATAGCTTATCAAAAACATAAAATGTTCAGCATTGGTTATTATTTAAAATGTAATTATGATAATTCTCTATCACGATATAGAAGTTATAGAGGTCGAGAACCTGCTCTCTGGTTTGCAAAAGAACTGAAAAAAGTTGCTGAACAAATAGAAAACATATATGGTAATCCTATACCAATGGAAAATCTTAGTTTAGAACAACAAAGATCTTTTCGTGAGTCAAATAAATGTCATATTTGTGAAAAATCAATAGATCATAGAATCAAAGTTCGTGATCACTGTCACTTAACGTCAAAATTTAGAGGACCTGCTCATGCTGAATGTAATATAAACTATCAAGATTCAAGAATAATTCCAGTAGTTTTTCATAATCTTAGTGGATATAATGCTCATTTTATAATAAATGACATATCAAATTGTTTTCCAGGCAAAATTGATCTTCTTCCTTTAACAAAGGAAAAGTATATTTCATTTACGAAAAATATCACAAACAGTATAATAAAGTTTCGGTTTATTGATTCGTTTCGCTTTATGGCTTCATCTTTAGATAAATTAGCATCTTATCTGAGTGAGTTTAAAATTCTTAAATCTGTTTTTTATGATGTGGACAGTGAGAAAGTTAAACTTTTAACTAAGAAGGGTGTTTTTCCTTATGAGTACATTAATTGTATGGAAAAACTTGATGAAACTGAACTGCTTAGTAAAGAAAAGTTTTACAGTTCATTAACAGATTCAACTCCGTCAGACGAAGATTATTATCATGCTCAGAAAGTATGGACTATGTTTAACATAAAAACGCTTGGAGAATATTCTGATTTATACATGAAAACAGATATATTATTGTTGGCAGACATTTTTGAGAATTTTCGAGATCAATGTTTAACAGTTTATGGTCTTGATCCAGCTCACTACTATACTACACCTGGTTATACTTGGGATGCAATGTTAAAAATCACAGGTGTAAAATTGAAGCTTATTACATACATTGATATGTTGCTTTTTATAGAGCGTGGTATTAGAGGTGGATTAAGTCAATGTTCTCATAGATATGCTAAAGCTAATCATAAATATATGAAAGAAAATTACAGAAGTGATCAAGATAATTTATATCTTGTATACTTAGATGCTAATAATTTGTACGGTTATGCAATGACTCAATCATTACCCTACGATGGTTTCGAATGGGTTGATAATTTTAATTATATTAATTTGCAAAACATTGATGACAATGCTCCAGAAGGATACATTTTAGAAGTAGATCTAAATTATCCTGCAGAAATCCACTGTGCGCATAATGATTTACCTTTTTGTCCAGAACATATGAAACCACCGGGATCTAAGCAAGAAAAACTTTTAGCTACGTTAATGAATAAAAAAAATTATGTTATTCATTATCGTGCTCTAAAGCAGGCAATAGCAAACGGACTTGAGCTTGTTAAAATTCATAGAGTTTTAAAATTTAGACAATCTCAATGGTTAAAGCCTTACATTGATTTAAATAGTTCAATGAGAGCTCAAGCTAAAAATGAGTTTGAAAAAAATTTGTTTAAACTTATGAATAATGCTGTATATGGAAAAACTATGGAAAATGTACGTAAACATGTTGATGTGAAACTAATGACAAAATGGGAAGGACGTTATGGTATAGAAGCTCTTATTTCTAAACCGAACTTCCACAGTAGCGCTATATTTAATGAAAATTTAGCTGCTATTGAAATGCGAAAGACTAGTGTATACATTAATAAGCCTATTTATATTGGTCTTTCTGTGCTAGATATTTCAAAGATTGTTATGTATGGTTTTCATTATGATTATATGCTAAAAAAATATAAAAGCAACTGTAAGTTGCTTTACACGAATACTGACAGTTTAATTTATGCAATAGGTTGCGAAGATTTTTATACAGATATTAAATTAAATATCGAACGATTCGATACGTCAGATTATCCAGAGAATAATGAGTTCGGAATACCTCGTATGAATAAAAAAGTGGTTGGACTTATGAAAGATGAATGTAATGGTAATATACTTACAGAATTTATTGTGCAGCAGTTATTAATCCAGTGCTTTTAAAGAAAATTTCACAATTATGTTAATATATTTTTATAACAAATACTTATATAAATTTGAATAAATAAACTGTAAACATATATTAAACTTTCTTTTTATTTCTGTATAACATTTACATAATCAATTGTTTTTTCTATTCATAATTTTTTTATTACAATATTATATGTGCTTCACGAAGTTCTTCAATTATTGACTGTATTTCATTCTCATGGTTTTGATTGTCAGCATATTTTTCAGCAATTAATAATCTCAATCGATCTACAAGTTCATTTGGATCATCCCAATAAACGTAATCAGTATTTGAATAACGTTTTGCAATTTTAAATGGTAGCAGAAAACCTGAACCTCCTCTAGACGATCGTTTATGCAGAAATTTTCCAATGTAGTCAATAAATTTTTTTGAATTTGATTCACGTATTGACTGATCTTCTTTATAATATCTTTTATGAGCACACGTTTGTTTTATAATTTTAATGTAATCTGTTATATTCTCTTTAGTTATAATAGTCGAATTTGGCTCCTTTTTGAATAATAATTCAATTAACCCAATACTTTTTTCATACTTTTTATCATCAATAATAATGAACTTATCATCGTAAGAGAAGGATGAGTTTCCTATTACAATCTCATTTAATTTTTTACGTACACCATATGTTATATCTAGAGATTTAGTTTCACCTCTTTGAATCATTCTAATATATTTATCTATGATCTCATCTTTTTTATGATCATCGCTTGAAAAATAATCGTCTTGACTAGTATCAGATTTCATACTTTTTTCATTGTCATAATCATTGTTACTATCTTTATCCGTATAATCATCATTATTAAAATCATTATCATCATCATCATCATCATCATCATCATGATCGTCTTGTTTTATTTCATTAATATCATCACGTGCTTCTTCTTTTTTAACCATCAATTTTTTCATAGGACGTTTACTTTGCGTTTCTGTGATATTAATCAATTTTTCAAGCGGTTTAACAATGGGTTTAAAAGTAGTATTTACCACTTCTTCGGCATTTAATTTATTTAACTTTAAACTATTATATTTACGTCTAATCGCTTCTCGAGCGTTTTCCATTTGCTGGAGAACATTAATTTGCTCTTCAAATTTAGACATGTTGAACTGATAATATCTCACATGCAAATGTTTGATTTATTCCAAATTTATTGTATTTATAAGAAATTTATCGAAGCCTTTTCTGTACCTTCCTTTTTCCATACTACAATCTTTATTTATAACAATAAAGCTATGATTATCATTCCAACATGATCTGCAGAAATCTTTGAAACGTTGAAATGACATATCTGTATTAACATGATCATTATAAATATGTTTTAAATTCATTTCATCTTGACGAAATATAATTAATAAATTAACATTATCCCGTACAAGATGTTTAGGAACTTGAGCATACGACTGGCAAAGATAAAAAGAATCAACGCACTTATGTCTACCCATGCAAAAAAATGCTTTAACATTGTCCTGTTTTTCACACGCAATATCATCAAATATCATAATCGAATTTTCTAGAGCTTTATCTGGTGATACAACTTGTTCATGTTCACTGAAAGGTAAATATTTTATATCCTCTATAGGTTCAATAAGTTTTTGTAATAATTGATACTTTGGTTGATTCAAAGACTTTGAATAAACATAAATATTCTCAAATTTTAACCCATTAGGATGAGTAATGAGAGATAATAAAGCATTCGTCTTGCCACAGTTAGATGGTCCACAAAAAACAGCGCGAATACTGTCTGGTAAAAGATCTCCATGCCTTCTTTTCTTGCAACGATCTGATTCGGTTAATGTATCAAAGTTGACTACAGGAAGTTTGATTGGTTGCGGTTTCAAATCCATACTGTCTGAAGTTCGAATCGTAACTGACATGGAAAAATATAAAAAGCAGCTTTTTATAGCTTTGAATTCAGTTATATGCTTATCATTGAAGAGTCATGATCATGCATCAAGGTCACGGTTTAATCAATAAATTGATTAATAAGTTACCCTTTGAAATGCATATACCAGGCTATCAATATTGTGGTCCAGGTACAAAGCTATATAAACGGCTAGCACGCGGAGATCCGGGCATTAATCCTCTAGACGCTGCATGTAAAGAACATGACATTGCCTACTCGAAAAACCGTGAAGATATAGTCGCTCGGAACGCAGCAGATCGTGCACTGGCTGAAAAGGCTTGGCAACGTGTTATAGCTTCAGATTCTAGTTTAGGTGAAAAAGCTGCAGCGTACGCTGTTAATAATATTATGAAAGTGAAATCAAAATTTGGCATGGGTTTGAAGAAAAAGTGTAATCAGAAGAAGAAGAAAAGGTTAACCTTGAAAAACTTGATAAAAAGTGCTTCAAAAGTAGCAACAACTAGCAATGATTCACGAGTTGCTATCAAAAAAGCTCTTCAAACAGCTCGTACTGTTATGAAAAATGCTGGAGGTAAACGTAATGTAAGTTTACCTCGAATACTGCCTGTTCCAAAGATAGGAGGCTTTCTTCCCGCACTCATACCAGTGTTTGCGGGACTTAGTGCAGTAGGTTCATTAGCAGGTGGCGCTGCTGGAATTGTACAAGCTATAAATAGAGCAAATGCAGCTAAACAACTTTTAGAAGAGCAGCAGCGTCATAATAAAAAAATTGAAGCACAAGCTCTTGGTAAAGGTTTATATTTGAAACGTCATCAGAAAGGTTACGGAATAATTGTAAAAAGAAAAAATATTGTCAAGAAGAAAAAAAAAGCTCGAGAAAGGGAAAAAAAAGCATCATAAAAGTAAAACTGCCTAAACGTCCACTGACTGACTATGATCTAAAAAAATTTGCTAAAAAGGTACATACACCAAATTTTCGAAGAGTCTACATGAGAAATGCGTTACCAGCTAAAGGACCACTTTTCAGAGAATGTGCTATTGTTAATCTTGATGATAGAACTGGACCAGGTACACATTGGGTAGCTTACCGTAAAAACGGTAAAAATGTTTCATATTTTGACAGTTTTGGCGATCTACGGCCACCTACAGATTTAATGGATTACTTTAACCTTGATACAATTAAATATAATTATAATCATTATCAAGAATATAATACTTATACGTGCGGACATTTATGTCTCAAGTTTTTAAATAATTTATTAGATAACGCTGATAATTTTAACTTATATAAAGTATTATAGTCAATCAACTTGTCACTTGTGTTTAAGAGCTCAAGATGAATGAATCTCTAACTCTCAGTTTGTCAGGTACATCATCAGTACTTGAAACACATTATTTTCCACCTATAGAGCTCGATCGAGATAAAACTTATGTTCTTGGACTTGTTGAATTGCTCACATTTAACTCTATACCAAATATCGATCTAGGACAAAATAAATTTTATGTTGACGATAAAGTTATTGAGCTTCCAACCGGCAGCTATGAAATATCTGATATTGAAAATTTTCTGCAAAAAGAACTGACATCTGAAGGAATAGAGCTCAGTATAAAACCAAACAATAGTACATTATGTAGTGAGATAAAGTGTAATCATAAAATTGACTTTCAACCACAAGATTCTATAGGAAAATTATTAGGTTTTACGCAGCGAGTTTTACAACCCTATAAAAGTCATGTGTCAGACTTACCAGTATCCATTCTAAAGGTGAACGCTCTACGAGTTGAATGTAACATAACTTCTGGAGCTTACATCAATCAGCATAAAGTTCATACCATTCACAAATTTTTTCCTGCTGTGCCGCCAGGATATAAAATTATTGAAATACCAAAACAAATTATATACTTACCTGTTTCTGCCAAAGTCATCGACTATTTACAATTACGCATTGTTGATCAAAACGGTGACCTTGTAAATTTTCGAGGTGAAACAGTTACGATCAGATTACATGTTAAGAAGATTGCGTAATGGGTATTGTTTATAATACTAAGGTTGGTACGAAGGTCGGATTAGGCTATATAAATAAGTCACCATGTCATCAGAAAGTTATTCCTCGTCGAAAACTCAAAGGTCTAACACCACAGAACGCTCAGTATCTGAAGAGCCTCGGCCTCAGATTAATCGCAAACGTCAAAAAAACAAAGAGAATTCTCAAAAAGAGAAAATAAGTTGTTTATTTATTTGCTGCTGTCAGCTAACGGATAGAAATAATCAGCTAACGGATTGAAATAATAAGCTAACGGATTGAAGTAATCAGCTAACGGATAGAAACAATCAGCTAACGGATAGAAATAATCAGCTAACGAATAAAAATATAAAAATGGAAGAAATTCTTAGTGTACAAACACCAGTTATCTTCGATGAATCAATCGCTCACTATGAGATTCATGCTCATCAACCGTATACTTCATTGAATTTTAATAACAGTGATGAAATTCGTATTGCAATTCAGCATCAAGAGTTATGTCTATTACCTTCAAAAAGTTCACTGCATATTTGTGGAAAAATAAAAAAAAATAACAACGAAAATGTTACTGTAACAAAGTTAGTTAATAATGCTATATGTCACTTATTCGATGAAATTCGTTATGAAATGAATGCTATAGAAATTGACAGATGTAAAAATGTAGGTATTACAAGTACCGTCAAAGGTTACGTATCATTTAGTTCAAATCAAAGTAAATTGTTAGAGAACGCTGGTTGGCTTGATGTTGAAGAAACATCTAAAATAGTTGATCAGAATGGACAATTTGACGTATCGATTCCACTCTCAATGATTTTAGGATTTGCTGAAGATTATCATAAAATTGTTGTGAATGTTAAACATGAACTTATACTTACAAGATCAAGAAATGATGCAAATGCTATTATACAGTCTACTCCTGCCGCAGGTTCCACAGCTGAAGAGTATAAAATTGAACTCACTCGAATTGAGTGGATGATGCCTTATATTATCATGTCAGATAGACATAAGATACAACTTTTCACTCATATTAAAAAAGATATTCCCATTTCAATGAGTTTTCATTCATGGGAATTATATGAATATCCAATGCTTCCAGCAACATCAAGACATATTTGGACAGTAAAAACATCAAATCAATTAGAAAAGCCAAGATTTATCATTTTAGCATTCCAAACAAATAGAAAAGGTATAGCTACAAAAAATGCTAGTCAATTCGATCATTGTAATATTACAAATATAAAACTGTTTCTAAACTCACAATATTATCCGTACGGTAATTTAAATCTCGATATAGAACAGAATCAATATGCATTACTTTATGACATGTTTGTCAATTTTCAAAATGCATATTATAATAATGATTTACAATTTGATCCGCTTGTAAGTAAAATTAAGTTCATCAATTATACACCATTCATTATAATTGATTGCTCTAAACAAAATGAATCTTTGAAACAAGCTGCTGTAGATGTTCGTATTGAATTTGAAACTAAGAAAAATATACCTGCGTTAACAACAGCATATTGTTTAATTTTACATGATCGTATAATCCAATACAATCCTATTAGTGGAGACGTGAAAAAGCTTGTATGAATATTCATATCATAAAACATATATTTTTTAATATAAAAAAACAAACAATTGTATACTTATATAACTTATAAAAAAAACATGAATAAATTTTTTTTGTTACAACATAAAAAAGGTCTCAACATATTATTTACTTTTCCATTATCTTTTATAAATATCTACTCAAATATTTTTTCACAAATCTGTTTGTAAATTCTTAACCAGATGAACTTATTTAGAAAATGTATAAAAACAGTATGAATGATAAAAACATTTCATTTGAATTATAAGTGTCAACCTGTTCATTTTAATATACTTACTAATTTCTAAGCTCAATCAGAGTATATAAATATACTAGCAAATTTGCAATCAAGTCATTTGAATAATGAGTGTTGACCTGTTCGGTAGACATCTGAATAACTCAGAAGGTACTCGTGGACCACCAGGCATTGGTTATAAAGTAACAACTGACGGTCAATACAGTTTAGAAGATAAAAGACTATGCAACGTAGCAGACCCTGCAGAATCACGAGATGCGGTTAATCTAAACACTCTACAGGCTGTTACTCAAACTGTAACATCTCAATTAAAAAGTGAAATCAGTCAATTAGATGAGATAGTTGAACTTCATAGAGACGAAATTGATGAAAAATTTAGAACACTTACACAAAAAGACGAAATTGATGAGAAGTTTAGAACGCTGGCAATGAATATTGCTGTCATACACGAATCATTAAATCAAGTGAAAAATAAAATTGAAATTCATAAAAACGAACTTGATGAGAATTTTAGAACGCTTGCAATCAATATTGCTGTAATACATGAATCATTAAATCAAATGAAAAATAAGCAAACATGAATCATCAAAAATATTCAACTAATACATACTCTTTTCCTGAACAAAAAGGTTATAAAAGATTCGATAATACTACCTCTAATAGTCAGTCAACAAAAAGTAGCTCGTCGTCATCATTTTCATGGAAAAATATTACTCAAAAGTATTCACCAAATACTCACTCTTTCCCTGAACAACAAGGTTACAAAAAATTATAAAAAGAAATATGGATCAACGACATGAAGTTGTTGAAGAGCTTCATAAACCAGCTCGACGTAATTACGCTCGCAGGGCTGTGGATATTCGAACAATTGATGAAACTTGGCAGGCTGATCTTGTTGAAATGATACCTTATGCTACAGAAAATAAAAACTTTAAATATATGCTTACTGTGATCGATATTTTTTCGAAATATGCATGGGCGGTGCCGGTTAAGCAGAAAACTGCAAAAGAAGTAACAGCAGCAATGTTATCAATTTTAAAGCAAGGAAGAGTTCCAAAGAATTTACAAACTGATAATGGTAAAGAATTTTACAATAAAGAATTTAAAAACCTCATGGAACTTTATAAAATACATTTATACTCTACGTATAGTAACTTAAAAGCTTCAATTTGTGAACGTTTTAACCGTACACTGAAAACTAAAATGTGGAAATTATTTTCTTTAAATTGAAATTATAGATGGTTAGAAATTTTACCAAGCTTATTAGAACAGTATAATAATACTACGCATCGCACCATTGGAACCAAGCCAATACTTGTTACAGTTGATAATGCACTTCATATATATAATAAAATTTATAAGCGTAAATATATAAATCTATCATCGAAACACGCTAAGTTCAAAGTTGGTGATCGAGTTCGAGTGAGTAAGAGCAAGCATGTTTTTGAAAAAGGATATACTCCGAACTGGTCAACTGAAATTTTTACAACTGATCAAGTACGTCATACTATTCCACATACTTATCACTTAAAAGATTATAAAGACGAGAAGATTTCTGGGGGATTTTATGAAGAAGAATTACAGAAAACTAAGTGTCCAGATGTTTATTTAATAGAAAAAATTATTAAAAAGCGCGGAGATAATTACTATGTAAAATGGTTAGGATTTGATAATGTACATAATAGTTGGATTAATAAAAAAGATTTATAAAATTAAATAAATGATATATTTATTGATGTGTGTGTGTATGTATGTGTGTGTGTGTGTGTGTGTGTGTGTGTGAGTGTGTGTGTGTATGTAGATACACGTCACAGCTTTCCAATTACTACAAAAAAAGACTCAGTCTTCATAACTTTATATCTTATAGTTAAAAAACTTATATTTAAATTTATCCTATGATATGACAATAATACATTCAAACTTATAATTCTAAAATTTTATATAATCACTCCATTCATCCTTCAGATCGTTTAATTTCTTCAGATCATTTAATTTTTTTTTGATCGTCGCCGTCATCTGATGATGATGATGTAGTGGATGAAGATGAGGATGATGTTGAGGTCGACGACGACGACGACGAACTGCTGGAGGATGAAGTGGACTCTTTTTTATCCGATTCTTTTAGACCACAGAA
This sequence comes from Muscidifurax raptorellus, assembly GCA_020010945.3. Classification (NCBI taxonomy): domain Eukaryota; kingdom Metazoa; phylum Arthropoda; class Insecta; order Hymenoptera; family Pteromalidae; genus Muscidifurax; species Muscidifurax raptorellus. Next base: position 102,761 of record JAHUUD020000026.1, read on the forward strand.
CCTTTTAGACGACGGTTCCTCGTCATCTGAAAAATCGGATTCGCTATTAATAGGTGAGTATATTAATAACGAATCCGATTTACCATTGTCCTTAATTATGCGTATCTTACGTTCAAACGGTACATCGGATAAAATTTTAATTTCTCTTTTACCATTGTCCTTAATTATGTGTATCTTACGTTCAAACGGTACATCGGATAAAATTTTAATTTCTCTTCCTCTTGTCAGCCTTTTGTATAAAATCGGGAACGTCGCTGACATTGGTGTAACGTCTGGTTTAGCGTTAAAATAATCCAGGTCGAACTGAAAAAGAAAATGATATATTAAAATATATAAATTAAACATTTTATTTTATTTTATAAACATACAGTTATGAAAACTAGAACTTATTTTAATACAATGAAAAATTAAAAAACTTACTTGTTGGATCAAGTCCTCATCGCTAATATCAATCTCTGGTTTAGCGTTGAAATAATCTAGGTCGAACTGAAAAAGAAAATGATATATTAAAATATATAAATTAAACATTTTATTTTATTTTATAAACGTACAGTTATGAAAACTAGAACTTATTTTAATACAATGAAAAATTAAAAAACTTACTTGTTCGAACAAGTCCTCATCGCTAATATTGATCCTTTTATCAAGGTCATAAGTTGAACAAACTGACTCCTGAACAAATTAAATTTTATTAATATAAACATATACGTCAGTAAAAATGTCCTCTTGATTCAAGAGGAATTAATTTGTTGAGCTCAACAAATTGATTCCTCTCATATCAAGAGGACATCGATGTGCATATATATGTAAAACACTTACTGCATTATGCTGCTCACCCAAGTTCAAAGATTGAGGAGAATACTCCTCCTGCTGCTGCTGATGATGCTGTATCTCCAGGTCATAGGTCGGGTAATAAACCGGCCCCTGAAAAAATAAATTTTTATTAGTAAATAGCATACATTAAAATGTTCTCTTGATTCAAGAGGAATTAATTTATTGAGTCTAAATTGATTCCTCTCGAATCAAGAGGACATCGATGTACATATATATATTTAAAACACTTACTGGAGCATGGCGTTGCTCCGGGTTAACAAACTGCGGAGAATATGGCTCCACATCGTGCTCCTGCTGCTGCTGCTGCTGCTGCTGTTGCTGCTGCTGTTGTTGCGCATCAAATTCGTTGGCATCAAGCTCCTTCGCTGGTGATTGCACCGGTGGTGGTGGTGATTGCTGAAAAAAAAATAGGAGTATTAAAAATCAACACACTCATATAATATTTTTTTAAAATTTTTACCAATTGCTGAGGCTGCGGCGCCTCGAGCTCCTCCTGATGATGCTGCGCCTCCTCTGGGTTAACAAACTGCGGAGAATATGGCTCCACATCGTGCTCCTGCTGCTGCTGCTGCTGCTGCTGTTGCTGCTGCTGTTGTTGCGCATCAAATTCGTTGGCATCAAGCTCCTTCGCTGGTGATTGCACCGGTGGTGGTGGTGATTGCTGAAAAAAAATAGGAGTATTAAAAATCAACACACTCATATAATATTTTTTTAAAATTTTTACCAATTGCTGAGGCTGCGTCGCCTCGAGCTCCTCCTGATGAAGCTGCGCCTCCTCTTCCGCAGCCTCCGGAGATCTTGCTTGAGTTTGCTAAAGAAAAAAAAATTTTTAACTGTCAGAAATCAACGCGTATATATAAATCATATACACTGTATATAATTTTTTTGTTACTAGTATCGAATAAAAAACTTACTTGAAAAAAACCGCTGCTCAAATTACGTATGAAATGCGGCAATGGTAAGTCGATTTTGGCACGCTGAACTCGCGGATCAGGTCCATTGTGCGACACTGCAACTAACTTGAACTCACGACTCATTTTTGAAATTCACTCTTACTCGGAGCACGACACAAACGAAAATGAGCGGAGCTGCATTTTGACCCGGTCAAGTGCGTGACGTACTTCGAGAAAAATACGTAAACACGAGAATAGTACCCCCATTCATAAGGATACAGCGCCGAAACGAAAAAAATCTCCGAACGATTGTCGCCATGTGTTCGTTGTAGAATTGTGAAAATTTAGGAAAATTTTCTCAAGTAATACGTGTTTAATCTTACACGCTTAATATTTTCGTTTATAAAAATCAAAATATGCGAAAAAGTTGCATAATTTTTAATTTTTTAGAGTAAAATAGATCAAAATGCGCGAATGTAAGAGTTGAGCAGGGGAGATGAGCGCTGGGAGACACTACCTTGGTTCGTGAGTGGGTGGGGGAAATGGCCTTGAAAATTCGCGAGTGGGTGGTGCGAGCGGGAGAGATGACCTCATTGAGGTGGCCTTGGCGGCGCGCGCATCCGCGAATAGCCTTGGCAGCGCGCGAGCGGGAGAGATGACCTCATCGCGAGTGGGTGGCGGGAGATGACCTTGGCGGCGCGCGCATGCATCGCACATTGACCTCGATTTTATACTATAAAAGCGGCAGCGGAGGTCCGCTCAGTCATATCGATCCTGTGCTCTGTGAAATCTAACAAGTAAGTGTATGGTTCAAGTGAATAGTGAAATTTTAAAGTGATGCAAAAATTAATTCTGCTCTTGTTTTTTTCTGTTGTAGACTCAAACAAAAAGGAGAAAATGGATTTATTGAACGTTGCTGGCTCTACACCAAGTTATCTACCAACTAAAAAATTAAGGGATTTAGAGCTCAATAAGCTCTATCTTATTACAAGTATTAAAAGAGTGAATACAAGATTTGGAATGAAAATTGTCTTACAACTGGACAATGAGTTCGACGTATTTATGCCTACAAAAGTGAACAATGTTATAATCGATAACGAAAATGTTTATCTCGAACTAAATAATAAAATAGAAAAGCGAAGTGTTAAATTAGAATATTTAGGGAATTGTCTTGTAAAATTTGTATAACAGAGAAAAGAAAAATGTATCTAACATAATATTTTCTTAATATAGACATTTTTATAAAAAAAATACATCATCTTATTATTGTATAAACCATTTTATCCTTTTTCACATATCCTCTGGCTTTCGATCGACGCATCGATCTCTGTAGTGCAAAAGTGTTACAAAATGTACAATAAGAAGTGCTTAATGTGATTTATACATATGTGTAAAGCAAAAACTAAGTGTAAAAAAATAGTGCAAAAGTGTTACGAAGTGTTCAATAATCTTTCTTGCATATAGAAGACAAGTTCTAAAAAAAAGTTGGTTTTTTTCTTTTCAAATACAAGCGCGCATCGGGATGCGGGCAACAGAGGGCGCGTGGATGGCCTTCAAAAATGTATCCAACATAATATTTTCTTAATATAGACATTTATATAAAAAAAAAAAATATATCATCTTATTATTGTATGAACCCTTTTTCTCCTTGTTCACATATCCTCGCAAAAGTGTTACAAAATGTACAATAAGAAGTGCTCAATGTGATTTATACATATATCGGGCATCGGGATGCGGGCATCAGAGGGCGCGGCCCTCGATCGCGTGCTGGCCTTCGATCGCGTGTGGCACTCGATCCCAGCGTGGGTCGGCAAAGCAGGCATCCGGATGCCAGATGCTGGCGGGCAGAGGGCGCGCCGGGTGACGGCCTTCGATCCGCGCGTGGGCAGGCTGGCCTTCGATCCGCGATCGCGGGTCGGTAAGGCAGACCACCAGGGGGCGCGGGCGGGTGGCCTTGGGGTGGTCGGTAGGGCAGGGCCGAGTCGGTAGAGTAGGTCGCGGGTGGGTCGGTAAGGTAGGGGGGCCGGTAAGTGGCGCAGAACCATCTTAGCCCCTACTACTGATATCTAGTCTTTTGTATAAGATTATCAATATGTTTTTCCCATTTCATATTCGTATAAAAAATTAGGCCCAGATATTTTGTTTCATTCACTATCTTCAATGTTTCACTATTAATTTTAATTTCGAATTTTTTAGGTACACTATCACTATAGTTTCCAAAAGTTAAATAGACTGTTTTTTGTATATTTAATATTAATTTATTTAGCGCTAGCCATATTGAGACATCATCTAAGTATTTAATCATTTTACTTTCAACTTCTGGCCAGGTTTTCCCAGTTACTATAACTGCTGTATCATCAGCATATAACAGGATAGAGTCTTTAGGCATGCTTCTTAGCAAGTCGTTTATATAGAGCATAAAGAGCAAAGGACCAAGTATAGTACCTTGAGGTACACCAGTGTTTACATTTTCAAAATCATTTACGTGTGAATCTATTTTTACTTTTGGTTTTCTGTTGTTTAAGTAGCTTGTAATCAATGTATGCCCCTTTCCTCTTATACCATACGCATAAAGTTTGTTTAGTAGTATTTTATAGTTAACTGTATCAAAAGCCTTTGCTAGGTCTAGAAAGTAATAGCTATGGGTTCACTTTTTTCTAAGTTTTCATATATTGTTTTGAATAATAGATTTAATGCATCTTTAGTTCCAATATTCTTGATAAAGCCAAATTGTTTTTCACTTAATATTTTACTCTGATTTATAAAGTTTGTAATTCTGTTGTCGATAATTTTTTCAAAAATTTTTGCTATATTTAATATTAGCGATATCGGTCTATAGTTTCCCATATCACTTTTTTCCCTGCTTTATAAATTGGTATAACTTCAGCCGTCTTCAGCATATCGGGCCATATCGACATTTCAATACAGTGATTAATCACAAATGCCAAAGTGTCTACTATAATTGGGGATATAGTTTTTAATATCTTTGAACTAATATCATCTATACCACCTTTTTTCAATTTTAAGTTGTTTATTATTTTTATAATTTCCGTTTCATTTGTGGGATTTATCAATATTGTTCTTGAATTGCTTTCAGGTAGCTTTAAATTTCTGTTAATAGCTATAGTTATTTTATTACTCAGTGTTTCTCCAAGTTTACAATAATACTCATTCATTTTGTTCGCAATTACTTTCTTGTCTTTTATCGTATTATCATCAATTTTCAATTGAGAAATATTGGTATCTGTTTTATTTTTAATTTTACCAATTTTTGTTTATGCGTGACCAAAGTTTTCTATGATCATTACTATTTTTTGCTATAGTTTTTTTGTCATGTTTGATTTTTGCTTCCTTTATGACGAGTTCAATATTGCTGTCGTTATCCAGTCTTTTCTGGGATTTTTCTTGGAATTGCGAATATTCTGTTTTTTGCGCCTTGATTTCTTAATGCAGGATTGTATATCTTTTATTATATTATTTATATTTTCATTCGGATCTTTTGAATTTTTATATTTTGTCTAGTTTATTTGTTTGGCCGCATTAAATAGTTTTTTGTAGTTATAGTAGTACGTGTCTGTTTTTGTCTCTTTGTGTTTGAGTTGAATTTACCTTTTCTTATTTCTAAAAATACTGGATAATGATCAGTTATCGGCACCATGAGCGTTAGAGCTTTTGTGTTGGGAAAGTCTGTTTTGATAAAAATGTTATCAATACATGATCCTTCCTCTGTAGTGGTATTAGACGGTCCGGTAGTATTAGTAAAACCCGGAAGGAAACCTTTTTCTAATAAATTGTTTTAGAAAATTGGTGCTAATAATGTTACAGTCTAGTATATTTATATGAAAATTGCCGATTATAATATGATTTGTAGTTTTACTTTTATGATTTAAGTAAGTTTTTAAATTCAAATTAAATTCAGTACAACTCAGACCGTGTGATCTATACAGAGATGATATTTCAAGTTGCTTGTTATTATTCAATGTTATAGTAGTGTTCAATATTTTAAGTTTGTTTATAACTATTGTTTCGTTAGTGTGTATTACATTCTCATTTACATAAACTACTACATCATCATTTTTATTAATTTCTCCGTGGTTATAATATAATTTATAATCCTTGATTCTATAATACTGATAATGCGTTAATTTCCATGCCTCTATACATACAGTAACATAAGGTTTTATTTTGAGACTTTTAATAAAGATTTGAAGTTTTTCAAAATTTGCATTTAGGCTTCTAATATTCAAGCGTAAAATTAGACTATTATTACTATTTCTATCCCTATTAAAAGTCTCGATATCCTTATACCAACGCTCTTGCTGATGTATGCTATCTTGTATTTCTTCAATTAGCTCCACTTGTGCTGCCATTGTTGCTCTGTTGTTGGAGTGTTTGTTGGTTGTGGCTTCTTAGTTGAGGGGTAGTTTTCGTAATTAGTTTATTTTCTGCGTTTTTGCCAGTATTCACCTGCCTTTTGTAAAGCTGTTTATTAGTTTGTAGATTACATAATTGTATCATAGCGCTTGATTCATCCCAAATCGCTAAAGTAGGCACTACCGGGTAATCAATAGAATTAATGTATTGTTTAATTTGTTTTTTAAGAATACTACATTTGAGCCTATCTGTTGGTAAGTGGTCGTTGGTAAACTTGTTCTATATGTCGTATTGTTGAAACTGCAGTTTACGCATTCGATTTTTGTATTATTACACTCACTCACGTTAGGATTATCGGAGCACTTAATACAGGCGGGATCATTTCTACATTTGTTTGCACTATGGCCAAATCTTCCACAGTTGTAGCATGGTTTAACGTTTATGAGGTCATAGGCTTTGCAGCACTGATGCCCTACGAAAATCTTATTATTACTTTCACGAATGAATTTATATGTTTCAGGCGGTACTTCCATTAGGACTGTGTTGGTCTTATTCCTTGAATTGGTGTACATGTGCAATACCCTTCCCTTAATATTAAATTGCTTAAAATTTCTTACATTAATATCTTTTTCTCTTTCATCTTTATCCATATTTGTAGCATTGCTTATACCCGTTATTTTTATTTTCGGACTACCTTGTTGTTCTAACTTGATTTCACAGTTTTTAAATTTATCTTTTAATGTAGCCTCCACAGTTTCAATACTTTGAGAATTCATACAACTAATTTCGATTTCACTTTCATTCTTTTTGCGAATGTACTTAGTTTGTATATTTTTCTCTGCGACAAGACAGCTTGTCAGCAATTACATAGTGTTTCGCTGGCTGGGGTCATTGGCCATAACCATTGTACTTGGGACACGTTTCGGTTTTGGCTTTATCTCTCTCATAGCATCAGTATATGATTTTAAATTTGTCTGCGACTCTGTATTTTTCTGTTTTTGTAACTCAATCATTTCTTTCTGAAGTTGATTTTTATCTTGAAGTTCGGCAACTAGTTATTTTAATAAGGTATTTGCAGTAACAAGATTTTCTATTTCATTCTCCTCGCCTAGTATTGTTGAATTATGTTTTTCAACTGTTTTATTATGAATTTCTTGTAGCAGTTGTTCTTTGATTTCTTCAGATTTCTTCATTTTTATGAGTGCAATGGTTTTTCTTGCCACGTCACTTAGCTTATGCTGTTCCGAGTTGGATGTTATGTCTCCCAGGCCATGTTCTGGGCAGATAACCAGGTGTTCACCAACAAAAACAGGATTTTTGATCTTCTCATAGTCACTTTTATGATAAATATTTTCGCATATTATGCAGATCACTGTTTTCACTAGCTTTTTTGGATGGCACTTGTAAAAGCTGTGGTCCGGCTTATCCGGAGGTGTTTTCCCTTTCGATGCCATATTGGCAAGATAATATGTAACTATTTAAACAAGTAACATGTTTAAATTTTAAGTCACTAACTAATGATATACAAAGTTTATATATACTGCTCCAAACTGACGACACGCGCGCGAAACACGACTGATCGCTCCGAGCGCTCATGATACACGTCATTTGTTTTAAAGATTGCTGCATAAGGCCCGAATTGCATTATCGCTTACGGATTCATTCATCAACGTCAACGAATGGTTGCCGTCTGATGTCCTTCGGCTTCGCAAAACTGTAAGGGAAGCTGCAAGAGAGCACGGCCGCACCTCGTTTGTGAGGGATGGTCGAATATACATCAAGCTAAAGAAGGAGGATTATGCTATGAATATTGCGTCGGATGAAGATCTGAAGAATTTTTCAGGCTCGATCACAGCCAACTGAAGTACACACCCCTCATTCCACATAGATCACCATCATCTGAATCGTCCACCTCATCTTCTATCACTCCTAAGGTAACTCTGTCTGAGGGTCTAAGAGTCTGCCATTTCAATGCGAACTCTCCTACGGGTCACATTGAGATGATCAGGTTCTTCGTGACCACTCGTTCACACTTCCACCTAATAGCTTTAACTGATAGCTGGCTAAGCGACAAGATATCGTCGATCCCTTCACTGGACGATTACACTCTGTATAGACGGGACAGAAACAGGAACGGTGGAGGTGTGGCTCTCTATATCCATCACTCATGACAGCTAGTATCATCTCGTCATCTGATGGTGAATGATCGGGCAAACCAGGTAAGCGACTGTAACCAGGTAACCAGGTAAAATACTGTAACACCTAGACGTAAGCGTCAGCCGTGGTTCACCGCGGCTCTTGGTGACCTTTGGTGACTCTTGGTGGCCAGGCTGAATTACTATTATTCACGCTTGTCTACTCTGATCGACGTTGCAGAGATATGGAGAGAGCTTGAGAATTTTGGTATTACTACCTCCAAATCTACTCCACCTGCTCGGTTCTCTCGAGATGCTCTCAACCAACACTTTAGTTCCATCTCAAATGATCCTCAAGCTCCATCTGTTGAGGAGTATCTGCGAACCCTCGAGAGTCTAGACCTCCCTGAATACTTCATCTTCAGGGCTATCACAGAGACGGACGTGTTTGCTGCAGTATCACACTTCAATACCCAGGCTAGGGGAAGCGATAGCATCCCTCAGGTTGTAATTTCAAAATCATTGCCAATACTCGCTCCTATACTCTGTCAAATTTTCAACCTGTCTTTGAGTGAGGCATGTTTTTCTTCTGCCTGGAAAGCATCGCTCGTAAGAGCATTAAACAAGATCAACTCTCCAACAGCTGTAACAGACTACCGTCCGATCTCTCTACTTTGTTTCCTATCCAAGGCGCTGGAGTGGCTGGTGCACAATCAAATCTCTGAATACCTTGAAACAAAACTTTACCTTGACAATGTCCAAACTGGTTTTCGCATTGGCCACAGCACGCAGTCCGGCTTAATTAAGCTGACTAATGATGTCAGGCTTGGGATAGGCAGGGTGAAGGTCACTCTTATGCTTCTATTTGATTTTAGCAAGAGAACAGGCCGTCATTAGTGACAACAATGAGATCTCTACCGTTCTACCACTAAACACTTGTGTCTCACAGGGGTCAGTTTTAGGCCCCTTGTTGTTCTCGTTGTACATCAACGATATTGGTTTTTGCCTAAATTCAGATGTGTCCCATCTAATCTACGTGGATGACCCGCAGATCTACAGCCAATACCACGTTGAGGAGATCGACTCCTGTTCTGTCAAGATAAGTGCTAACGCCGAGAGGATAATGAGCTGGTCTGCACTGAATAGACTTAGACTGAATGTAACTAAAACCAAGGCTATTGTCCTGGGCTCCCCCTACTATATAAACGTTCTACCTTCTACTGCTAACACCTATATAAATATAGGGGGAGCCCAGGTCGACTTTGAATCATCGGTGCGCAACTTGGGGCTTGTGCTTGACTCCAAGTTTACGTGGAAAGAGCACTCTTTAATGTATCGGCTCTATTTTTTTCGGAATAGCACTAGCCTCAGATTACGCCAACATTTAGTGAAGGCACTCCTGTTTCGCCTCATTGACTATTGCTCACTTGCTTACTGCGACCTGACTCAGGAACTTTACTTAAAACTGCAGAGGCTTGTCAATACGGGAATCCGTTATATCTACGGTGTAAGGAGTGACGAGCACATCTCCCCTTACAGGCGTGAGCTGCAATGGTTTACCACCGCCGGCCGTAGGAAATACTTCATGGCCTGTTTTCTAAGAAAAATTTTCAACACCTTAATATTTTGATTTCCACGTCGCGCTAAGGCCTACCAAAACTAGTGCTTTTAAGAGTATGTCAAAAAATTGTCCGTCCGTACTATTATTCGATTGGGCCATACATTGTCCTGGAATGGTGTGGACAGTGCTTTTCGGTGTTTGATTTTTCATTAAGTTACATTAGGACTAAAAAGGTTAAAAAAATTCTCAAATAAAATTTTGCAGTTCGATAGTTTTACAAGGAAATCCGAGAATATTACTCCGATATATTGACAATATAATATTATGCCGTAAGTAGCCCACAGAGATTATGACTATCTCTGTCTTCTAGTCTCTGTATTGGCGACTCGAAAGCCTAAACATCTTGCCAAACATTTTATTTTTTACGATCCTGACGAGGGGTATCAAGGCGCTGCTCTGTTTTTCAACTAAAGGTGACATGGGCTCGTACAAGCTGTCATCAGCTCTCGTATTCTATCCAAACGGCCAATTTGTGGAATGCCCTGCCGACTAATACTTAGACCTTTTACAAACGTCCCTGATTTAAGCATGTACTAGCTCAATACATTATAAGCGTGACGTTTGCCAAGGACTCTAATCGTCTATAGCGTCGTTAATTGTTGACTGTTTTATTATTGTACTAAGACCATTTATTTTTAATACTGCGCCCCTTGACCGACATTGTATTGTGAATGTCACTATGTATTTTATTTTATTCTATTTGTAATCTATTTGTATTATTATTATTACATTATTATAGTATATGGCTGAGTAAACCGCTTCCAACTGTTACCCTACGTTAAATATAATTATATTTAGTAAACATTTTGTAATGTAATTTCTCTCTCTCTCTCTCTCTCTCTCTCTCTCTCTCTCTCTCTCTCTCTCTCTCTCTCTCTCTCTCTCTCTCTTTCTTACCGGCTTTGTGGATTAGGAAAGCCTCTTCTTACTTTCTTAAAACTGCCTAATTTTATACTCTCAATTTTACTCTCGTGATTTATGTCGAAATAGTTTATTGTGTTGTAAGGGCGTAAGTAGGCTTTTTTAGACACAGGAACTGCAACTACACGAAGTGAAAAAATCCACTTCGCCGTTAGCAAACACCATATTCTATGTTACACGCATACGTATTTTCGCATTTTTGTGTAAATACAACGAAATCAACTGCTAGGAGCTGATAATAAAATATCCTTTCCCTAAAACTTTATATATTCACATATGCGGGTAATACAATTACCATTGCCCAATGCTCAAGATATAGTTACTTTACGGCTTTTTGGATACAAACAACATGAAAATCGTGCGCCTTACGTAAATATATTTTATATTAAAAAAAGAATCTCTGTAAAAAAACAAGATTCCCTGGCAAGAAAAATCACAAGATTTATTATACGATTAATCACGCGATGAATCACTTGAATTCGCATGATTTATTACGTGATTTCTCACGTGACTATTTGGCGTGATTTCTCACGTGAAAAATCACTTTTAAAATCATGTCAGAAATAACTCATAAAATTAAAAAATGTGTTATAATTAAAATAAAATCATTTTTTTATTAAACAATTATTAAAAACATATTTGTTGATAATCCAAAAAAATTGACCGCAACAACGTTGGTTGTCTTAATTAAGGATGGAACCCCGGCCCTCAACTTCATAATCCATTATCTCACTGACTGAGATATTTCTGCGGTTATAACTATTGAAATTTTATACTGTTTTTATCTAAAAATATGATTGATTTATGACTTTGTACAGTTTGTATACTTCAAGATAAAAATTAAAAAGATTTAAAACATTTTCGAAGTTATAATTTATATTTATAATCTAAATTTGATATTAACATTATATTATTTAGTATAGAAGAATTATTCCAAAATATAAAGTTGAAAACGCAAAGTAAACGTAAGTTTAATTGTCAAATAAATTTTTTTTTCGTTAATTTAATTATTTTTCTTACTTTATTAAATAGTAGCACTCTATATACGTTAACAACAGATTACTGAGATTCATACATGATATTCGAGTAACCATTAGGGCAAGTAACAATAGCTTAGACAATGAGCTAATGGATTGTGAAGTTGAGTACCAGGGTTCTATCCTCGGTTACGGCAATATTTAAAAAAAAATTTTTTTAGTCAATTTTTTGATTATTAACAAAGCCATTTTCATAATTGTTTAGTAAAAACAAAATAATTTTATTTTAATTGAAATAAATACTTCAATTTTATGAGTGATTTTGAAAGTGATTTCTCATACGAAAAATCACGCCAAATAGTCTCGTGATAAATCATATGAGAATTCAAATGACTTGATCGATTGTGTAATAAATCACATAATTTTTCTTGCTAGGGTTAATAACAGGACTATCGTGATAAACCTTAAAATAATAATTATTCAAGTAACAAATAAAATAATTGAAGAAAATCACAATTTTCTATCAAATGCAGTCTAACGTAATGGGGTGTTTTTCTGCACGAAAGCGAAATAGAGCGTTCATAATATGTAGCGACGACTCTATTTTTTCGTTATATAATGCATTAAAAGAATAACAAATTTTATCTGACATATATTTAGCATACTTTGTATCCGATAATTATATTACTTATAGACATAATTAGTTAATTTGGAGATACCTTCGTGTTGATGTATTGGTAGGATTTTTGCTTTCACCTAGAGAAAGTTTTGTAATAGTCAAATTTTAGACTTCGTAACAGGTTAGAACAGTTCGTATCACGTGTTTTTAGAAATCACCCGTGTGATTGTGTGTGTATATTTTATCTTTCATACTATAAAAAAGACATTGTAACCAATCTATTGCTATTGTGATTGGTTGTTTAACTGATATATCTGATTGGCCAGTCGTATTACTCTATAACCGATCGAAACAGGCGATTTGAATTCCTTAAGCATAATTATCGTGCTCGATTGCACTCAGTGCTGAGGGCACTTCTTGACGAGAGAAAGAGAGAGATACGTGTGGGCTATTTGCCGACACGTCGCAACTCACGGTAGACGCTTGTGATGGTCGCCGCGCTGTCCTTGTGGATGGTGCGTGGCTCTCACTAGAATCGCCGGTTGCGTCCGTTCGCTACCACAGCCGAACGTGAAAAGCCGATGAGTTTTGCTGATTACTCGACTCATCCCCCGTTCTTGTCTCGGGCCCTTTGTGTTAGTTTTGCTCGAGACACTTTCTTTCTCTCTTTCTCTTATGACGCTGCTCCGCGCCGTATAATAAGTATATTGTCTCTCTCCGCGCTACTCTCTCTCTTAACTTGTTTAGCTTCGCGTGCGGCTCCTGCCGCCTCGATACTCGCCTTGCCATGCTTCAAGTGTATTTGTGAGTGCCATGTATATATGTGTGCTTGCATATGTGTGCTGGGCACATGATCGGTTAGTGAGCGTGTGCACTGTCTCAAAATTCAGGCTATAAATGCGATTAATATTTGATATGTAGCTGGATTAAAAATACTTGATTAGGTAAAAAGTTGTCTGCGCTTAAAATTTAAAAAAATCTGAATTTTTATAAAATCATGTTATTTATATCTTTTCTAAAATGCTTATAACTTCTTACTCGAGTTGTCATTTTTAACTGACCGCGACTTGAATTAAAGCTTTTTTCTTACACTTTCATTCTACTCTTTCTTAATGTAAAATAGTGAACATTCACTAATTTGGAGTGAAAAGTAACTTTTAGAAACAGTGATAAGTTGGTAACTAACAAATAGTGAATATTCACTTTTGATAATAGTGAACTAAATTAACTTTTTCAATTACTGATTATATACTTCTTAACCAGTGAATATTCACTTTTTAACCAGTAATTATTCACTTTTTAATCAGTGATTATTCACTGTTTAATAGTGACCATTCACTTTTTAACTATAGACTATTCACATTTTCACCAGTGAGTATTTACTGATTTTCCAGTAAATATTCACTTTTTGAACAATGAATAAACGCGGCAGAAAAACAATGAATTTATTATTATTTCGTAATAGATATTCACTCTTAAAATAGTGAATGTATGTTGAAGACTAAGCTCTGAGAGCTCAAAAGTTTTCCTGTATAGTTGCATCAGGTAAGAGGCTCCTAAATTAAACGAAAAATATAATTACTAAAAATGTGATTTTATTGAGCGGATAAACTTTCTTGTTCGTCGTCTATTTGCTTATCAATCAAAAGCATACATTTGTACACATTTATAAAAATTAGTTAGTACTAACAGGTATGCAACGTTAAATACATAAAATAATATAAAAAGAAGATCAAATATGGGAATAATTATTAAGGGAAATTTCCCTTGATTACTTTCGCGCTACTATGTATCCGTCTGCTCTTGCTCGAGCACTACACGTGGTGAGTTTGCTGGCGAATGCAATCTCTGTACCAGTAAATATGAAATAATAGTTGTTACTTTAGGTACGCGTTCGTTAATCAGCAATGTAATATTATTTATACTTACTGATTTACAAAACGTTTGACATGTCAGTTCCAGAGTATTCGCTTATACATAACCGACTGCATTTTCTCTTTAATCATTCAACCATTTCTAAACCAGCTAGGCTCAAATGCAAGCTCTTTTCTCGCATTTTAATCCTATTAAGATACATATTTTATTTGCAGCCTCAGACGTTGAGTGTACGGCGTTTAAAAATGGCTACTTTTTGCCTAAACCGATTCTTTCAACTTTAAAAAAACCGCCGCCAATTCATTGGCATGTAGCTTCCTCCAAACAAATCAATTATTCCTTGTTCATATGTATCGTCCAAGTATATTAATTTAATAATGCATTTCTTATTCTCCGTTTTCGTTAGCAAGTTATAAGGTTTAACAAAAATATTAATTTTCAGTTATACAGGGTATACTGGATGAGAGACAAAGAATTTGTATTTTAATATCTTAGCCGAGGTAATCAAAGGATCTCTCTTTTCCCAAAATTTAAAGTTAATTAAAGCTTTTTTAATCAACAGTGTGCGTAAAATGCGATTTTACGTACTTTGCAACTTTTTAAAATCGCATTTGCGCTCGCTGTATTAAAAAATATCGTTTGATACATGTGCGAAAATTGATTCTACACTCGTGAGTTTATCACCCTCGCTTCGCTCAGGCCACAAACCTCTCACTCGTGTAGAATCAACTTTTCATTACCAAAATGACTTAAAATTTTTACAACATGTAGACATTATTATTCTTTGTTATCGTGAATTTTTCCAAAACATTAGACTGTTAAATTTGAGAGATATGAATTAAAAAAAAATACACCTTTTTTGTCATAACAATTGAACGAAACGGTCAAATTAGAAAATCTTGCGGAAAAAGTAGGAAATTTTATACTTTTTATACAAATTATATCATTTAAAAAAACAAAACAAAAATTTTCAACAATTAAAAACTGGCCAAAAAACGGCCACAATTGTCAAAATCAAAAAATGTTTTTTTCCCGAATTCAGAATCAAAAAACAGATATGCATGTCAAATTTTATTATTATAGACCACGTAGTTCCAGAAATACGACGGTATGCATACATACACACACACAGCCATCCGCACGGACATTTTCTAAAAACATATGATTCGTACTCCAAACACCTCAAAACACGTTTCTATGAAGTTTTAGCGAAACTGAAATTTGTACTATTACAAAGCTTCCTCTAGGAGCAAGCAAAAACAATTGAAGTGACTATAATCCATGTCACAGAACAGTTATCTCATGTTTCACTGAGATAACTGTTCTGATAAAAGTAATTAGGAAGGTATGCTCTCTTTTAAGGAGGTCTGAAAGTCAATAAAAAATTCAAATTTCGAGCCACAAAATAGCACACGAAAAAATAATTAATGTACTTATAACAATTAATAAAAGCAAAATTACGAAAACCCAAGAGTTGGCTGCCGTCTGTTATGTAAGTAATTATCTATCATTTTCCAAAGTTTCAAGACATTATAACAATATGTCGCCGAGAAAACCTTGAAAAATGCGATTTTTTAATATTTTTCAAGGTTATCTCGGCGACATATTGTTATAATAACTTGAAATTTGGAAAATGATAGATAATTACTGGAGGGCAACCAACTCTTGGGTTTTCGTAATTTTACTTTTATTAATTGTTATAAGTAAATTATTTATTTTTTCGTCTGCTATTTTGTGGCGCGAAATTTGAATTTTTAATTGGCTTTCAAACCCCCTTAACCCTTTGCGGCATAGTGTTCCCTATAGGGAACACCTTTTTCTATCGAGTTTTTTTTTTATTAGGAGCTCAAATCACGTTATATGAAGGCGGTTTTTTTTGCATTGGCTCTTATATATTATAGAGATGTGATTTCCGTGACTCTCACGTGTTTGTTGCTCATTTGTTTATTTATATAAATAAATAAAGGTCGAAATTTCATGATTATTTTACAAAGAATGTGTGTCAAAGAGAAAAAATGATGATAGGGTAGTGAAAATTAGTATAAAAGGGTTTTCGGGGTCGCTGATTACGAATCTGACATCAGAATTTCAAAATTTTGAATTCAAGATGGCGGATTCAAGATGGCGACCAATGATTTTGTTTATTTTCAGTCCTAAATCAATGAAACTGCTTATTCGGGGGTTTTTGGGATCGCTGATTACGAATCTGACATTAGAATTTCAAAATTTTGAATCCAAGATGGCGGATTCAAGATGGCGATCTACAATTTTCTTCATTTCTGATCCTGAGTCAATAAAACGGCGTTTACGGGGGTTTTTGGGGTCGCTAATTACGAATCTGCAATCAAAATTTGAAAATTTTGAATCCAAGATTGCAACTTATAGTATCCTAACAATTTTCTTCATTTCTAATTCTGAATCAATAAAACTTGATTTCCAGTACTGTGCACGAAGAACAGTTCGTGAACTCATTTCGTGCATAAAACTTTCCACCGTCAGAAGAAAATCGTAGGTCGCAGTTTCATGGGCTTAGGACTACAAATGAAAAAAGTTGTTGGTCATCTTGAATCCGCCATCTTGGATACAGAATTTTAAAATTTTTATGATAGATTCGTATTCAGCGACCCCGAAAACCCCCGTACACGTAGTTTTATTGACTCAAGATTAGAAATGAAGAAAATCGTAGGTCGCCATCTTGAATCCGCCATCTTGGATTCAAAATTTTTGAAATTCTGATGGAAGATTCGTGATCAGCGACCCCAAAAACCTAGTAAATACCAATTTTCAATGCATTTCCTCTAATAGAAAAATGTGTGCATGAAAGGGTTAAGGAGTGCTCGCCCTAAAACACATGAGCTTTTATACGCTTAAAATTTAGAGAACTAGCGTCTTTAGACGCGCTATGTGCGTTCTATATTTCCTCAGTTTTCATTTCTTGAGGTTAGGAATTCAATTCACATGTTCTGATTGGCCAATGAGTAATACCACTGGCCAATCGAATAGGCAAATTAAACAGCTAATCACAACAGGAATAGATTGATTATAATTTCTTTTAGAGTGGAAAGATAAATCTTTTGAATATCGCAGATAAACTCTTCGTGCAGCGTTCGAAATCCTGTGATTTGTAAGAAATAGAGAACATTATTTTTATTACTAGTATCTCTTAACGGAAAAGTTAACTACTTAAAGAGAAAATTATTACCCAATGAAATAATGTTAAATTCAGTTAAAATCAACGGGTGATTTCATGGATCTATTCTTGATTAAAAATCAATAACTGAAGCAGCAGATAAAAGTTATTTTGCCCATGCACGCCAGCAATGTAATAATTGAAACTCTTTGTTAATGTATGTAAATTAACAAAGAGTTTCAATTATTTATTTAACACAATTACAAAATGCTTGAAAATATGTTATATTAGGACAATCTATTAAATATAGAGACCATAAATTAATTTGGAGGAAGCTACGTACCAATGAATAGGCAGCGGATTTTTACAAAAGCGAGGTGCATAAATTTCGGGCAACGTTATTAATGTGTTTAGAATTAATATTGCTTAATAATAGTAGACATATTATACAAGAGATTTGATAATTTTGTTTAATAATTAGCATACTTTAAAGTATACAATATATCATTACTTTTTAATCAATATAGTTACTGCTTTATGTTTGCCCAATTTTCGAAGGGTGAATAATGCAATGTCATATTCGCAATTAGCACACTTGCAAAGTTTAGTCATTTACGAAGTATGCTTTATAATGTCTCGTGCGATGTCTATCCCCTATTCTGATAGATTCCCATTACTCAATGCTTTCGTTAAAAACAAAGAAAATTGTATTTATAAAATCAACTTTTAAAGCGCGTGTGTGATTCCCGTATTTTTTTCTTTTATTTCATATTTAATGGAGGAGCAATACAAATTTTCACCGTTCGTTTATTGTTTTACATTAAGAAATTAGAGACAGAACATTCTGGAAAAGACGAAGCGATTTCATTGACTAATATATGGGATGAATATCAGGTGTAAATGGCGCAATATATAACACATTTTGATACATTTTAGAATAATTTAATTTTACCAAAGAATTAAAGAATTAAAAATAGCTAGTGTATGAAAGTTTATTCCCTGTATTTTTTTAATGAAAATTTTAATTATATATGGCTCGCACTAAATGAACTATCTTTAAATGCAGCTAAAACCGTACACATGACTTATAGTATTTATAGCAACAGCGTTCCGGCTAGTATGCGAATTTTTATTAACGATACTGAAATTGAAAGAGTCAACTATACAAAATATCTAGGTGTAATTTTTGATTATCAAATGAATTGGAAAAATCATATAGCATACATCGTTAAAAAAATGAAATACTTACTGTTTATTTTTAATAAATTAGCAAAAGTTATGAATAAGAAGTCGCTACTAGCTGTTTACTACGCTTTTTTCCACAGCATTGTTAGCTATGGAATAATCGCTTGGGCTGGTGCTTATAATAATGTGATAAAGATAGAATCTCTACAACGTAGATTATTAAAAATAATCATAAATAACGATAAAGAACTGTCAGACCACTTAATATAAAAGATGTATTCGAAGTGGAATTGATGCATTTTTATAATGACTTAAGTATGAAGTATGAGAACTGTAAAAGTATTACGAGAAACAAAAATATTATTTTGCCTAAAGTAAATAAAACCATTAGTTTTAAAAATTGTGAACTGATTGCTATAAAAGTATTCAATTCCTTGCCAAATGAGCTAAAAGCCCTAAAATTAAGTAAAAAAAAGAATTAAAAAGAGAATTAATCAATGGTTGCGGAAATAATCATGTTAGATTATTTCAGGTTTATGGAAAGATTACTAAGTGCAACTATCAAAATAAGCTATATAGGGTTAGTAGTAATTTTTAGTTTGTAAGTTAGCTTTAGTTTTCTTTCCAGACCTATGTACAGGTAACTGTGATTACCTCTATAGGATGCTGGTTTTATCAATTATATATTTGTATATGATGTAAACCTGCGTGTTTTTGTACTCTGGATTAAATAAATAAATAAATAAATATTCATTTTGATAAATATGAAACTAATTTTAGCTTCTGGCTAGATGTGTGGGTAGAATTTTAAGTATGATAACACCTTACAAACGTGACTGAAGATACTTAGAGTTCAATCCTCATATCTTTAGAAAATGTTCTTACATCTGAATTAACGTATGTAAAGCTCTTTTTCAGAGTCAAATATTTTATGGAGATTCATTAAATTATACATACCTCAGTGATATAGTACAGTACAGTGAGAAAGTACTGATAACAAGAATTTTTTTAATTTTAAGTGGGTTTTATGGTATTTAATAAAAACTTTCGTATTCGAGATATTTCGTATTATAAAATTAATCATTTTCTAACATACTTTTTTTGTAAAAGGTTATTGGGTACTTTATCCATAATAATTACTTAGTTTAAAAGAAAATATATGCACTTAAATTAAAAAAAAATCAAATATTGCCTGTATTCAATTGTTTATTTTATAATAGATCGATTTCTTTATCATACATATTATTGTTTGTTATTATGAATTTTTAATACAGTATCTTCAACAAACTTTTCTTAAAAGGTAAAAAAATTTGCAAGTGTGCATTTGTTTTGATCGAGTATTAAAGTTCAGTAGAGAAAGAACACTAGGTTTCAAGGGGCAGATACTTTATTTGGACAGATAATTTTATTTTTATATTTAACATAAATGGTTTAAAAAATAATCAAAAGCGTGAATTACCGTGAGGCACTGCTTAGCTGTACTTTTGCAATCATACTCTTGACAAAAACATTTAATATTTATAACAGTTTCAGCTGCCGTAGACTCCAAATTTGGGCATCTAAGAGCTCTTTGAATCTTATGCATATCTATAAAAGAGATATAGTTTTCAGATGAATAAGGAATTTGGAAAATAATTTTGATTAAAAAAAGTTATCTACAATTAAAGCATAATATTTGTTATTTTGTTCATTTTTAAATTAATTAAATTACACACAACTTCTTAAAAGCAAAATTATTTTCAAAACCGCACATTTATCACAACATTGTATTTTTTCATGTATTTATATCAGTTTAAAAGTGTTCTTCAATGCCAAAATCTTAATGTACAAAATCTTAAGGTACTACTACTACTACTAATTAGGTAGTCAAAATAAGTTTACATTTTTTCGTTTATTTGCGAGATGTCAAGGTGTGCGGTGGTGCCCCAATGACAAGTATACGTATACGTAGGTATACATGTATACTGTACTGTCGGGAGCACCGCAAATCTATTATACTTTTGTTTTGCTTTTTAACCTAAATGCATTTTATTATTACTATCAATATCTCGTTTGGTACGCTATTGATGCTTATGTATGTGCATCATATTTGGAAGATTTTAATAAGACATTTCTATTTATCATACTATTTTGAGAAGGAAATTGCTCTTTTAGCAAAATAATTATAATTAACTGGCGCGTCACCCGCTAGCTTAGTAGCTTGTAGTCTTACATCGGTTGGCGATGCAAAACACGCAAAATGCTTTGCTTTTGCATGATAGGCACGATCGATGCCACTTGCGCTTCACACTCGCCTGTTTTAGCTTGACTGTTACAAATTTGCGTATTAAACTTGTATTATTAACTGTGTAAGTAAATTATATGCATCAAAAATCGTTTTTTTGACTATCCTTTTGAGTTCAAGTATTTAAAAAGTATATTTTCCAGGGTAAAAAATTGTGTTTTTCAAATAACTACAACTTTTTCATTTAACTCTTTTTATTAAATGCTTGGATTTAAGGATAAGACCCAAAAATCTTCTCAGCGATTTTTGAAGTTGGCCTCATTCTACATATATGTTAGTGATTAGATTTGTAATAGGAACGTCAGCTTACTATTATGAGGGAAGTTACAAAAGCATTTTTGTGCCCGATCGACTGATGTTTTTCATAGATAATCGCATCACAACAAAATTTTTATTTAAAAATACACATAAAATGCAAACAAATTATGCTCATTTTCAAACGTTGCAGAGGATAGGGATAAAAACAAAAAGTTTTTTTGTAACACATGCATGATTTTCGCATTTTTTATACCTATTAATAGGGACTCAAGTGATCTTTTTTGGACGGAGAGTAGCGAGCGTTTTTCATTTTATTTGCTAGCTTATTAACAAATTTTTTACTATGATCAATACTTGCATTGCATTATACTAATTGTATAATATGTGGCACCCCCAGTCGTCCGCCTCCCGCCGAGTCAACAGCTACCGGCATCACCGACTGGGCATCGCCGGAAGCAGAACTTTACGACCGCGCGTCGACCCGGACTACAGCGTCGCCCCGGCCTCTTATCAAATATCATCCGACCTTCGTCCAGAGCACACGTGCCTCCCACAACTCTGGCCCCGAAGCGTTTGGACTTACTAGAGTGCTCGTACTCGCTTAAAGTGTTCCTCAATAAAGGTTTAATACAATTTCCACAACCCGAGTGTTCTCATTCATCCGCCTATATACTCGCGCAACTCCTTTTACGTACTCCGGAGGAGCATAGCATCTCCGCGAGTAATACTCCAAAACATAATAAATGTTCAAAACTTCATATTTCAAATTTGAATGTTTTACCGCTTCACTGCCGCCATAGTAAACTATGAGTGAGGTCAACGTATGCATCGGTTTGCTTTAGTGTCGTTACCTCTCGCTAACTTATCGTAAGATCAAAGTAACTTACAAGTACAGCAACGGCATTTCAAAATTCAGAGTTCCAGAGCTGCTTTTGTGGTGACGCAATTTTTATTAAAGATGAATCTTCAAACTTGTAAATAGTAGAATTAGTACTAATTCAGTATGAGTGATTCGGGTCTTGATGAAAATTAAATACTTTACACTCCTGAAATATGTGAACAAGCAGATATTGCTACATTTGAGCAATATCTGCTTGTTATTGCCAGTAAAGTGTGCTCGCGACTACACGAGACTCTCGTTGCTCGCTTTCGTATTTCTTTTATCCTATATGCACACAGTGATAAAAGAAGTACGACACTACGGTGTAGTGACTATGGAGGTGTGTTACAGAAAGTCTTCACAAGGTCTTCTCTTACCCTGTATATTCACAGTGGCAAGAGAGAAACTACGGTTCTATTGGTGACCGAACGGTATAAGCAGTAGAAGTTACTCAGAGTGACACCCACGTGTGCTCACGACGACGGTGCTCCTAGTTCCTTCATTTACCGGGATTTCCCTTAACCGATGTGCATACCATGGTAAGGAAATTGACGGTACGGTGATCCGGTCTGGGTGATGTCGTTGGTGAACTCGCAAAACGGCATCCACGTGTGCTCACGAGTATGTCGTTTATAGATCTTCTAGTCCTGTGTGCGCACAGTAATAATCCAGAGGATGGTTTGGCATCGCAGATTCACCGTCAGGTGTACTTACGAGATGGTTTGTTTCAGGGATTGTTCCATTCGGACTGTCTCCACAGTGCGGTGTGCGCACAGCACTGTGTAGATTCGAAGCTCAAGTTCACCTGCCGTCGTGACCCAGCGTCCCACCTTATATAGCTGGCTGCTACGCATTGATGCGTATTATCGTGTCAGTTTAGTCTTAAGAGGACTATTTATATACAATATGCACGTCTCCTCGGTGGTTGACCATTGTTATCGTCGTCTTCCATTCGACGCCTCTTATAATGAAAGAGTACCTTAAGTTCAGGCAATTTTTCCGGGGACGAGGTGAAGTCTATTAACTCGGGTTCGTTCTTTGGAAGTGGTCGAGGTGGACGAGGAAGCGATATCCTTGAAGGTGACCGCGTAGATATCACGAACATTGTACTTGATGGGCTCAGAAGTCCAGCTAACATTTCCTAGATTTCAAAGCGAGGTATCGACGGTTAATACATATTGGGATCGTTCTGAGGGTGATTCTGTTGATGAAGAGTCGTCATAAAATCCTGGGGGAGTCGAGACAATCTCAATGTAGTTGTATTTGTTGAATTCTGGAGACGACGGTGTCAGCATATTGCTGAGAATATTGATGATATCTTGATTTGTGAATCCTGCTACTTCCCACAACAGAAACTCCACATCATCGTCGTTCAGCGGAATAAGCGCTTCTTCGTCGATACTCCTCACGGTTGTAGAATGAATTTGAATTTTGTTGATCGAGAAATCCTTGTATTTTGATTGTTTGCGTTGGCTTTCGGTATGTCTGGTCCCCTTTTGGTCGTGTCGTCACTGTCGAGTTCAGCTAGAATTTCTAAAAATTCCTCAATTGTCTGAATTTTGTGACCAGTAACAGTCTGCCTAATTTCGCGGTCAAAATGTTCCGCGATTTTTCTGACGAGCTCTGGTTCTTTTAGAGTCATCTCTAGTTCGCGAGCTAATCCGAATAGATATGTGGCACAGTTGAGGCGACTTCGTTGTCCGGGGAAATATTGGCTAAATTCGACTTTCCTTCCATTTAGTTCGTGATCCTCCGGTTTCACGGTATTTATGTAATTTTCGATCTCTTTCAAGAACTTCATAGGTCTTTCACCCGTAAGCCCTTTGAATTTCGGTACCTCGATTTTCATACGTCGCGTGATATCAGATGGTCATTCACTGTTTTTTGCGAATCCGCGTGTACGAATCATCTTTTTGAGTCTTGTCGTATTAAATTTTCGAGAGCTGTAGCTAGAACATCGATGCCTTTATCGGTGCTACTTAGCGTCGACTCTCCTCCCAGCGTCGGTTTTTGATTAACGCTTGTGAGGTTGATGTCATCTTCCGCACTCTCTAATATGTCTACCCACTCCTCGGGTGCACTTTGTCTGTGGTCCAATAATGAGAATACCAAGATTACCGCGTCTTTCCATTCTAGACTTTTATCATTAACCCGGCTTGTGTCTTCTTGTCTAATTTCTTCGAGAAGCACTTGCGACCCTCTTTTATTCTCCATGTTTACGTCTATTGTGCTTACAAGAAATGATTTATTAAGATAAGTTAATGATTTTACAGATTTTATTTTCAAAATATGGAATTTAATTGCTTAAGAGTTCAAAGAGGTTTTGCATCCGTCTTTCATTTAAATCTGGAAAGAAGCGTTTCCTTTTCTCAGGACCAGGGGGGGGGGGGGTCGCGAACGCGAGAGTATCTAAATTATCAAATTCTCCATACCCTTCGTGATCTCGGTGATCTGACTCGTCAATGTTGGAATGCGGTATTCTAATCCTTGACAATCACGCTTTGATGTACTCGTCAGATCAACCAGGTCGCACCGGGTACGTGAAAAATCAACGCCGATCTCGTTTATTCGATCCACGGCCTCGCTGAGTACCTCCGAAGAGTCGCGAGCAATGTCTTTGAGTTTGTTGATTTGCTTATATAAATCAATGACTATGTAATTCAATAATTTAGTCACCTCGCGGTGGACCTGATCGCACCGTTCAAGGGTATCGATGTACTCCGCAATCTCATCAATGCGCGCATATAGCGCTTTTTCTCGAAAGGTAGCGTCAGCACTAGAATCATTTGATGCTTTTCGTAAGTTACCAGAAATTTAAAATTATAATTCCGGAGCTGACTCTCCTTTTGTCTCGCGCTAATATCAAACACCGGTCCCTGTTCGGGCGCCAATGAAACGGGACAAGCAGTGCAGAGACTAGGCCGTGTGTGTCATTCAAGACGCGATGTAGTGATGAAGCGAGAATGCACTTGAGGAAGCAAGATTGGACTCGTAATCACCCCGCACTATCGGTTGGGTGAGGGCAAGTCTTCCCTACCCTCTGTAGTGGAGAAACCACCAGAGGGAAGCTGCTCATGTGCACGGGGAGTCGTGGAGGAGAATCTACCCCACGAGATCCGCATAGTTAGGCAATCCACGCAGCTTTGGACCAGTATATGAAGATCTACAATCTCACTACCAATCCATGCTCGAAAAGTATCCACTTAATAACCGGGAGATACCATCCCGATCTTAAGGGGTATTCGAGAGAGGAGGGGTGAAAAAAGCAATAATTATGATTTGAATACGGAATTATATAAAATACATTTATATTATCAAAAAGAATACAATCTGGTTCTTACACTAAATAGAAAGGGGGAGGGGTCCCCTTAGTACTGTTCGAGAGCGCTATGCTCGTTTGCATACTGTGTACTAAGGAGACAGAGCACTCGAAGAGGACTACCATTTTTCTCGTGCTCTCCGCACTAGAGCCAGATCGTCAGTGATCACTGCTCCCTCTCTCCAATGCTTTATGCACACAGGCCATATACCTGCGCTTAAGTAGACTATTACATGTAACTACTAGCGCTTACTTAGTCAGTAACTTATCTCTTAGTGTTTATTGGTAATTTATCTGTTGGTGGTCTCTTACCTACCATGTGGGGCCGCCGTCTCAATGTATGAAACGATTCTTGGTTATTTTGAGGAGAGGCTATGAGGAGGGGTTAAATCATACTCTCCAGTCGATACAACTATATAATATAAGTGTATTTATATATATATATATATATATATATATATATATATATATATATATATATATATATATATATTTATTTATTTATTTATTTATTTATTTAGACCATGTACAAAGCTTTGACAAATTAGAACAAGGCATCCTATAGAGGCAAATAAAATTGCCTGTACATAGGTATGGTACAAGAAAAATACTTAAAAACTATACACTTACATACTAAATTGACCTATATAATATTGTTCATTTTTATATCACAATTCAAAATAGAAGTTAATTAACAAGTGCATGCTTTCATCTATACAAAATTTCCCCTTATAAATCTTTTTAGTCTTTTTTTATTCTTATTTTTATTTTTTTCTCTTCTATTACCGCCGCAGCCTCGTGGGCCCTGTCAGCGGGGGCCACCACTTCTGTGTCGAATTACAGCCCAATCCTCTCTATTTCTATTGCTTTCAAACTCCGGTCTGATTTAACCTCCCTGGGGAATTTTTCCGATGAGGACATACTTTCAGACTCGCACCGTATTGGTTAAGCCAACGCTCTCTGTCCTTTTTTTATAGGACATCGGGTCTATCTCCCAGTGTAGACGATCCAGAGAAGGTCCATCTAGCGGGCGTCCAGCTAGAGTAGCGCTGTATTGAATTGACACTTACCTTTTGTCGAATCGGCTGCTTTGTTGCTCTGTTATATGTTCGTAATCTCAGCGGAAGATAGGAATCACTGGATCAGTGGTCGACACGGATTATAAGTTATTTAGTTAAATGATGATAATATGCAAGAACTCGGAATTTGGATTTCGATTAAAAAGTCGTGATTTAATAGCAATAAATCCTTGTTTTATTTGCTTGAAATAACAATTACCCCAAACTTTGTCGACGCTCAGTGTGACTATCGCGTTAATGAAATATACTAAGTCGATGTAGTAGTGCTAAGCTTACAAACTGTAGGTGAGAGACGATCTACTCTGAGAGACGATACGAGACGTAATGATCGTATACTTCTTTACTGAAAGGGTTACTAGTACCCAAAATGAATAATTTAAAATGCACTCGATTCTGATTGGTTCTCAGATGACTTTACTTTATTTGACTCCGAAGCGCGTTTGAAAGGCTTTTATGGTTTCCGTCCAAATTATACTATATGAAAATTATTCGTGTTTGTTTTAATTTGAAGCGAGGCTCTAATTTCCTTCAATAATAAATCTTGTCGAACTTGAATCCCGAACCGAATGATTTTTGCGCGCACTGAAGCTAAGTCCCGAAACGAATAATTTATGTGCACCGATGCTAAGTCTCGAACCAAGTTTCGATTCGGCTAAATTTTTTCCGACGGCGACTATGTCCCGATTGAACTTCTGAGATCGTGATAGTGCAGGTGTCCGGTCCCGCTCAAGATTCTAAGTGCGACTGAAAGAGATTAACCCCGACTGAGAGATTAAGTCCGAATGAGGAGTCCGTGCAGTTTATCCGGGCCCTTATATAGCCCGGGCTCGTGAATGTTCTAGAATATTCTAAACAAAATTTCCAATAGGAGGGGTTAGCTTTTTCATATATGGAGTTATCTATGATCGCTCCCTACTCTTCTTCTTACTATTTTTCGTCTCTGGCTTTTTCTTGCTGCTTATCATACGTCCCCTCCCCCGGATATAGTTCCGTCCTGCTCGGCTCTATATTTGTTCAGGTGGTCGAGCTTCTTTGCATCGCATGTCTTCTCCGGGCTTTTTGTAGTCATCAATGTAGTGATCTACTTTGCCGTGAATATGAACTCTTACCGTTTACGGGTAAGGCTGCTTCTTTCATGTACCTCTCTTGCAATAGGTATCGAAAGAGGGACCGCTGTTGGCTTAGGCCCCGCGATGCGTAGGTAAGGCGATCCGTCGGTAATAGGTGGAGTATTGCATTTCTAGCGTCTGCATCTCCTAAATTGTTCTTGATTTTTCTCGTTGTGGATATGATGTTTATACATTTTTACACTCGCTGTGTCTTTACACTCGTTATTGAACTGCTTCTAGCGACGTTCGATATGCTCAAATCTCAGTCTGGTTTTAACTTTCGTTTATTATAATTTTATGACGTATTTGAGTTAGTTATTCTTACTCTTGTTTAATTGTATTTTACCAAAATTTGTATTTACATAATAATGTCGTTTCGCGCATGATTGTTCGTATTTCGTTTTGGATATTTGTTATATCAATCATTTTAAATAATCATTTTAAATTAAATCCAGAAAAGCAGCAATAATAGGCTTGCTTTTATCAAGATGCTTGTATATGATATTAGAAATAAAATTCAGTGTTATCAGAAATGTTTATCAGAATTGTTTATCAGAAATGATATTACATTTCATCAAAAACACGAAGATTCTAGTGTGTATTATTTTCTCAAAAATGTTTCCAATATTACATATGAGCGATATTGGTCGGTAATTTGTTAGACAGCCAATATCACCAGATTTATAAATTTGAACTATTTCAGCTTCTTTAAGTGCTTCCGAACATGTGGACTGATGAATATATAGATTAAAAACTATCAGTTGGATAGATGTAAATTGTTTTATTATTTCTATCTGGAAGTCTGAGCTGATCATCACCCAAATTTGGAATTTGGTTGCTTAAAAATAATCATTCATTGCAATAGCAATAGTTGTCTTATCGTCTATATTTTTATTACTTACCGCTATATATAATAAATACGCACTTTGCAGACATTTATGAGTCTGCTAAGTTAACGACACTTTAAGTTAGTAATACTTTAACAAACTGTGTATTTTGTTATAATTTACAGTAATATTTGCGAACAATATATAACATTCTATTATACGTTATTTATATTCATAAGTTTCATTAATCTTGCGCAAATGTAAATTATACAAAACTTCGGATCAACATCCTGAAATACAATTTATGCTTATGTTAGTAGCCAGATATTGTTCTTGTATGAGCTGACATAACAATTTAGCTCAGTCTTTTCAATGATGTTGAGCTTCGTATATTAAAAGCTTATTGCATTAAATAATTAAAGTATGTTATCTTCTTAATTTATTTAATCCTAACTTTCTTAATTGAATGGGCAATTAAATTTTTATCTGTAATTAAAATTTCAATTAATTTATTATAGCTATTTTTGAAAATGATGTATACAGAGACACTATACTATCGTTAATTTTTTTTTGTCTTGAGGGAGGGCATTACAATTCGTCATCAGCATTCGCAAGTGTATAAGCTTAAATATCATCATCATCATTATCATGTTCAAGTTACAGTATTTTAAGGACACCATGCTGTGTAATGGATGTGTTGAAATATTAATTGGTACGGCTGATTTAATAAAGTAATAAAACACTCAATACAATAACTAATTAAATACTCACGACAATCAGTTACTAAGTTACAGTATATGCAAACGGTTTTCCATGTGCTTAATGAAAAAAGTGACAGGCGAAGACCGGTAGCTCTTCACGTCTTCTGCTTTGAACGCGCGCATGTACATGCACGCGGAAAACCGCGTTTTTTAATATTTAAAAACTTATATTCAATTATAATTAATTTACTAAGACTAGAACTTTAAACGTATGACGTATCTTAATTTACAATTGAGTAAATTGCATTATAGACAACAGAATAGTTTCCATATTTTCGTAATATGACTTAAATTCATATTAGAAAGTAAAACGTAAAACATGCAATATATATACTTACCTTTAACAATAATAAAATATTCACTTCATATAATAAAATGTAACAATGAATATTTTGCTTTAACAGATCTTAAAATTCAATTGAAGAAAATTTTTTATTTAGTTATATAGATAGAGCAGTTTTTTAATTAAAACTGTTCGGATTTTGGTTAAACCAGTTTGTTTATTAAAAGTGGCATTGGTAGAGTATTTTGTTTTAACAATCGAAGTTTGTAATAAACGCATTTTATTTTATAAGAACAAATGTATACATGGATTATTTAGCTTTAAGCGCTACAGTTTAGGTAAAAGCGATTTATATGATCGAGTATGAATGGAGGGAGGCCAAAACTATTAAAATAAAATGCGCTGCAAGATTTGTCAGCGTACATGGCAACCCAATTTCGTATGCATACCCGATTTCGTATGATTATCCGTATTTACAATGAACGCTGTCGGTTTCGTCCACACCTTCGGTATATGATCGGCTGGGAATACACCGACAGTATGCTAATGAACACAGGCACTGAGCCTACATTTGTAAGAGGCGAAAACTCTTCAATAATAGACCTGACCTTCGCTAGCGACGATTTTACCTCACGAATACAAAAGTGGAGGGTAAGTGATTAATATACGCACAGCGACCACAGGGCAATACTATATGAGATAATTGATAGAAAAAGACCGCGACCAGGCCTCGAAAGTTTAGCACCCGCAAATGTAACGCCGAATCAATAGATCGAGAAGCCTTTGCCCTCATGATGGAAGACGAAGGGCTTGACAAAGGTACTTCCGACTCCGAGGCCGACTCTCTCATGGAGCTCGTAAAAATGGCGTGTGATCTCCATGACGCGATCTGGACAAGTAAAAAACGGCCATAGCGAAATATACTGGTGGACAAGAAAAATCCGCAGAGTTGCGCAAGAAATACCATCGAGCGTGAAGACTGTCCCAAAGAGCCAGAAGCAATCGAGAATACTGGAGGGAACAATACCTGTTGGCACGAAAGATTCTCCGCAAAGAGATAAAGGCAAGTAAAAACCACTGCAACATTGAACTTTGTGAAGAAGTGGTCATGGCACGACTCAGAGGCAAAGTAGTAGCGCCACCGTGTGAGGCAGAACTTTTGAGCCAGATAATAGAAGTACTCTTCCCTGAAGATGACCAATGTGAGGTTTATTGGAAAGCGCCATCACAAGATGGCATCACACCATTAACCGAAGTTGAACTCATTAGAGCCTGTGCAAAGACCAGGGACGCAGCCGCCCTCGGCCTGGACGGGGTCCCAAACCAGGTCATTAAACTAGCAGTAAAGGTTAATCCCAGGGAATTCTTGAGGATTTTTGAAACCTGTCGCAGAAAAGGCACATTTCCTAAACGTTGAAAACTGCAACAGCTAGTTCTGCTACCAAAAGGCGACAAACCACCGGAGAAACCGTCATCCTACGGGCCCATTTGCTTGTTGGACACGCCAGGGAAGATTCTAGAAAGAATCATAGTCGGACGCTTTGAAGACTTCACCAAGGGACGCTACGGGCTATCTGAGCATCAATTTGGTTTTCGCAAAGCCAAGTCAACCACAGATGCAATCAACCTGGTAGTAAACACAGCACGTGAGGCAATTAATGGTAAGAGATGGAGGCGAAGAACAAAGAAGTACTGCGCTATCATTGCCCTCGATGTCAAGAATGCTTTTAATTCTGCACGCTGGCCCCAAATTATTGCTTCCTTGGAGTGCCTCGGGGTACCAAGCTACATACCAGAAATAGTAGGCAGCTACTTCAGCAATAGAACGCTCCAATACCACACGGACGATGGTATTGCCAAACACAGAGTATCTGTAGGAGTTTCACAGGGCTCTGTCATGGGACCAACTGTCTGGAATATTATGTATAACGATGTACCGAGGATCCCGATACCCCACAATATTAAGATTGTTGAATTGGCGGATGATATTGCGGTAGTAGTGACTACCGAAGACGTCGACGACGCAATTAACAGCATTAGAAGGTGGCTCATGACAGCTGGTCTTAAACTGGCAGAACACAAGACGGAGGCAGTCTTAGTAACTAGCCGGGAAAAAATAGAGGCAATTACTCTAAGGGTTGGAAGCAATAATATAACCTCGTCGCCTTCCATACGATACCTAGGAGTACAAATGGACGCCCGACTAAAGTTCGATGAACATTTAATAATGGTCGATAGAAAAGCATCCCAGGTTGCAAATGCACTAGCGGGACTGATACCCAATATAGGGGGACCACGACAAACACGGAGGAAACTACTAGCCCAAGTAGTTGACTCAATCACGCTTTACAACAAAGCTGTCGTCCTCCACAAGACAGATAGCGTCAGCACGCCGCCGGGCGTGTTTACAAGTCACTAGTGGATACAGGACCATCTCTAGTGATGCGGTCGCGGTGCTTGCAGGAATACCTCCTCTGGACCTTGCCGCAGAAGAAAGAGCAAGACTATTTGAAAAGTGCAAGAGAAGGAGTCGTCAAGTGCACAGACAAGAAAGATTGAGCGACAGCGCACCGTGGAAGCCTGGCAACGCAGATGGGATGCCTCGACAAAAGTAAGATGGACACACCGGCTAGTGTCTAATATAAAGAAAAGAATTAATAGACCTCACGGCGATCTGGATTTCTACCTCACCCAGCTTCTGATCGGCCATGGCTGCTTTAATACTGCAAGACGTCAGCGTACAGAATTCTAAGACGACGAGATTACCGTCCGTATATACGCACCTTAGACCGATGCAGAGGAACGTGGGTTATGGAGTTGAGCCCGGCTCCCGTACCTGATGCAGAGGAACGGCCGACGATGCAGAGAGAGAAGAAGACGAACTCGATCCGAAACCCTTAATCACAGTAGTGGAAGGGGGATGTATGTGAAAGTTAAACTAGCACAAGAGACAACCGGCTATTACGCGGCCCCACCGAGCGATGGTACCGGTGGGGTTCGGATGTCGTAGGGCCACTTGCGCAGAGCTTGCTCTGCTTACGCACGTTGGAAAAAAAACACTGACACGCACACGCACACGTGCACACACACACACACACGCAGAGCCATACAGACGCACACACACGCTGTACCCCCATGTGGCGCTTTTCGGGTGGCGGATAGAGGAATGATCGCTGTAGGCACATAGTGCTACCTGCAGAGGGTAGGATAAAAATAAAATATCTCCCACGGACCAAAACCCAAACGAAGATCAGTTTAAACTCACCACAAGAAACGAGCGTGGAAAGGCAGATGGAGCAGACGCCAAACAAGCGTATGAGAACATCACCGCTGGAGGAAACCGCGACCAAAAAGAAGGCAAGGGAGGCAACGTCTCAGCCCCCACTGCCGACCTCAAGCATGAAGATATCTTGGCAAGTGGTCGAAACTAGGAAGGCGAACAGTAGGAAGGATAAGAAGGACGACAAAAGTGGCACTGGTACCTTAAACCAAAATGGCACCAGAAACAAGAGACCGCTACGGGCAAGACCAACCCGGTCGGATGCCGTTATTATAAAGGCTGCGGAAGGGAAGTCTTACGCCCTCCTTGCTCGGAGATTTCGTAAGCAGGGTACGCAAGACGACGTCCGGAGACCTACTCTTAAACCTCCAACGCAAGGCGAAAGGGAAGACAGCAGAACTCCGAAAAGTAGTTGAAGGGGTGCTGGAGGATGGTACGAAGATTAGGACCCTACAAGACGTAGGGGTCTTTGAAATAAAGGACCTTGACGTATTAACCAGCAAAGAAGTTTTAGAGGCGCTACGCAAGGAGTTTCATAGTGACGATGCGCTTACGACTGAGGAGATGGTAGTGAAGTCTTTACGGAAGGTATACGGCGACACGCAGACAGCCGTCATCCAAATGTCGGCAAGAATGGCACCGCGGATTCTAGCTAAGCAGAAAGTCAGGGTAGGCTAAGTAATTTGCCGGATAAGGGAGATGAAGCGGAACACACGACCGCTTAGATGCTTCAAATGTCTGGGTTTTGGTCACATCGTCAAAAATTGTGCTGTAACTCAGGATCGCAGTCGCCTATACTATAAATGTGGTGATCATGCAACTGGTAGTTATACATGCCCAATCTACCGAGCTGCAGTAGGAGCGCTAAATAGATCAATAAAATGAAGATAGTGCAGTTGAACTTGAACCACTGCGAGACAGCACATGACCTACTAAAGCAGTACATCCGTGAGACAGAAGTTGACGTAGCTATTGTGTGCGAACAGTACAGGGTTCTGGACGAACCATCGTGGGATATGGACATTACTTGTAAAGCGGCCATCTGGGCATGTGGTGACGTTGCTTTCCAGGAAAAAAATGATTTTAATGCCTGGGCTGTAGAGTGGGGCAGCATAAGGACAAACCAAAGAGGTCGAGTGCTCCTGGAAGTATTTACTCTTTTAGACTTGGTGTTGGTCAATCAGGGTTGCGTCAACACCTTTAGAAGAGGAGACACAGGATCTATTGTAGATCTGACGTTTATAAGCGGTTGTCTAATTGACTCAGTTGACACGTGGATTGTGAGTGAACACTACACCAATAGTGATCACCAGAGCTTAATAATGGAGTTAGGTAAATCGAAGAAAGGAACTACTGTAAGTACAAGGACTAACAGAGTCGGTTGGAAAACGAAGGACTACGATAAGGAGATGTTTCAGTTGGCACTGCAGGAAATACAACTATTTGGGACTGCGGACAGTAAAGCTAAATAGGTGATGGATAATATCACCCTCGAGCCTGTGACGCTGCTATGTCATGCTATGCGCCAGAATGGATCAGGCTATAGAAAACTCAGGACGACTTGCTGAACACCAGTATGGATTTCGGAAGGAAAGTTCTATCCTGAACGCAGTCGGCCTGGTAATTGACACTGCACGATCAGTAGTACAGAGAAAAAGATGTAAACGTCGAAAGAAGAAGTACTGCGCCATTGTTACACCGGATGTTAAGAATGCATTCAACTCAGCCAAATGGAGTAACATACACAAGGCACTCCGAAGGCAAAATGTGTATCTATGCATACAAAGGATGATGTCCGACTATTTGAAGGACAGAATCTTACTATATGACACCGAGAATGGTACCAAGACCTATGAAGTCACAGGAGGTGTTCCCCAAGGTTCAGTACTTGGCCCGCCGATATGGAATATAATGTACGATGGAGTACTAAGATCACGACTACCTGAAGGGGCAACCATAATAGGATTTGCGGACGACATAGCGGTAGTTGTGATAGCAAAACATATAGAAGAGGTTAAAGGAATAGCAGACGAGGCGATCTATATAATTCACGATTGGCTAACAGAAACAGGCCTGACACTGGCCAGCCACAAGGCGGAAGCTCTCCTAATTTCCAGCAGGATGAAATTGGAGACGTGAGATTGTCTCTCAACCAACCATCAAGTACTTAGGTATCACCATTGATGCAAGACTGACTTTCAAGCAGCACTTAGAGATGGTGAGCGATAGAGCAGCAAAAGTAGGCGCTGCTTTATCGCGACTAATGCCAAACATAGGGGGACCAACACAGAATCGAAGGTTACTACTGGCCAGTGTGGCGTCAACGATCAAGTTGTAAGTGGCACCCATATGGGCGGACGCCATACTGGTGCAAACATACGCGCGAAATATATCGTCAGTGTACAGGAGAAGTGCATTAAGGGTTACCTCTGCTTACCGTACGGTTCCTTACGACGCCGTATATATAATAGCAGGTATGCCGCCAATTGACCTCTTAGCAATAGAGAGGAAGAATGTATTCGAGGCGAAGAACCGGAGTAACGATAACACATTTTTAAAGAATTATGGTTTTTTCAAAGAAGTTCATTTAGATGGAAAATCCGCGTGAATCCGCGATTAAGTCACGCAAATGCGTGGCGTAAGTAGCCTTTTAAGGCACCATGCATATCACCCTCGCTACGCCACTTGTATCGTAATGTACTATTCCGTAGGATAGTTGATAAAGTCTATTTTTCATTTCAGCAATTGGTTTTTTTATACGATTATTTTCGTTTTTCAATTCATTTGGATTTATAGCGTCGAATACATTTTTTCATGAATATATATCTGTAAAAACTTCTGTTTGACTAAAATACTGCAATTCGCTTAATATGAAGGACGTTACAGTATTTATTATAACAGTGGAATGAATCTGTCTATCTTGATCATATATTTAAAGAAAGTACATAATTTAGTGATTATCAAATGCATGGTCGTTGAATTCATATATCGACTATATCGTTTATTATGTTTAATATAATTCTATTGATAATATAATGAATTATGATTATTACGATATTTTACATTTAATTATTCCCAAGTCCATAATTTCTTAAAATATTTGAATAAGATTCTCTCTATTTTAGTCTTTTAAAACGCTATACTTTAATAATTATAAACAATGGCTAATTGTCATGAGGAGCGTTTTGCGTTTTATTCTAAGTAAAATACGACCCCTGTATACTTGTCAGGGATCAACAAAGAAGGTTTTATCGGTATTCTTTTGTCAAGTGAGTATGATGAAAAAAATATTAGTTTAACGTTATTAATAACATGTGTTTAAACAATGTTTATTCAACTTTTATATATAATTTGAACAATGGGGAATAAATTTTGAATTTCATTATTATTTTAAACATTGTTTGATTATTCAAGGTGTTTTAACTAAAGCAATTAACAAAAGCAACTTCAAAAGCAATTTCAAAGTATTTAACTAAAGATAGCATTTTGTTTTTAGCACCCAAATTGTAGGTTTTGTTTACATTAGTTTGTCTAAAAATATTAAGCCCAAAATTAAAAGTCCCCCAAAAATATAAGACCCAAAATATAAGTGTCAAAAAATACAAGGCAAAAAAATATTATAAGGCCCAAAAAATATGAGGCCCAAAAATGTAAGACCCAAAAAACATAAGGCCCAAATTATAAGGCCCAGAAATTATAAGTCCCAAATTATAAGTCCCATTCAAGGGGACTTAGGTTAACTTATTTAAGTTTCACCGCAAACGACACACGACACACCGTTAGCTCCTTTGCGACGTGCTGCCTCCCAGCAGCGCGCACGCAACTCTTGCGCCTCTTCTGCGCTCGATTTATTTATTTCGTCGAGGGACTCGACGCGATCACTTTAGCTTGGGAGAGCTGGGAAGGAGGAAAGAAAATAATACCACAAATTTTATTGGGACGACTCTGTATTTCGCCCAACCCCTCCCTACAACGTGGTGGCTAGAGAAGCCTACCACGCGTCGTACAGCCACGCAGTACTACACGTGGGCTCGGTGCTCTCCCGGTGCGTAAGCACCTGGTAAGCAGCCGGCCAACCTCTCTCGGTACACGCGCTCTACCTGCCTCGCACGACACGCGCCGGCCTAGCGCAGAGCCAGACCGTGCAGCTCGCTGTCGCCGGCAGCACTCACTCGCTCTATCTCTCTCTCTCTCTCTCTCGCACATACGACCGCGCGCGCCCGCCTCGCGTTGGCTTTTTCCTCAGCGCAACGATGCGCTGGGTCAAAGCACGACCGGCTGTACCGCGTACACTCAGTCGCTGTCTCTCGCTTTCTCTCTCTCTCTCTCTCTCTCTCTCACTCTCGCAAGCCCCGCACTGCTCGCTCACGTCCTCGTGCGCCCGGCACCGCACGCGAAAACTCACGGGTACTCTCTCTCTCTCTCTCGCACGCTCTTTCTCTCTTTCTCACATGCACACACGGGTCTCCGATGGCACGCTTGCTCGCGCCGGAGATTTCGCGTAAAAACGATAAGTCTTACCTCTCGAGGGGGGGACGAGCCCCTGGTTCCCTCCTCTCCCACGAAGCGCAGGAAGCCCCGCTGCCGTCAGGCTCGCTGGCTTCCCGGGTGGCCGGGGTCTCTTCTCTTTTAGAGTCTGCCACAGTAACATTAACCACATCTCCGCTAACTTCAACAAACTCGAATGTTTCCTGTCGTCCAACGCTGAATATGATGCTATTGCTCTCACAGAAACTTTTTTGTCTCCTGGAGTCCCAGATCTGCCGTATGTGCTAGATGGATACAGCTTCTTGCGGCAGGATAGGATTGGTAAAGAGGGCGGAGGGGTTGCCCTTTACATTCGTGACTGCTACAAGGCTAGGACTTTGGCCAGCTCCAACCATCAGTTCGACAATAAGCCCGAGTACCTTATTGTTGAGATTAAGCATAGTTCAGTTAAGATGCTTCTTGTCGTCGTCTACCGCCGACCTCATGCAGCATATCCAGTCGAGCTTTTTGAGTTGCTGGCGGAGTTGCGGACAAGCTATACTGATGTTATTATTACGGGTGATTTTAACTTTCCAATGCACCGTATTCATGCAGACTCTACGTACTTCAGCAACCTTCTTTCGGAACAGAACCTAACTCTAGTCCAGTCTGAACCAACGCATCATATTTTTAGGGATGACGGTACCTGTTGTAGTACCTGGCTGGACCTCTTTATTGTTCCATCCAGTGATGTAGTGCGTTCATATTTTAAGACCGACACGCCACTTGCGGCCGGTCATGATCTGATCTCATTAGAGTATAATTTCCCATCGCTGGCTACTAGAAATAAGGAGATACATATTCGTAATCTCAAACGAATCGACCTTGGTTGTTTTCTTGACGATTGTGCCTCTAGGTTTAAGGATGTCTTTCCGGTTGAGCCGTTTACTAACGAAAGTACTCAATCCACACAGGATCTTTCATCACAGGCTGCATCCCTCGCACAGAGGCTTAGTGCAGCCTATGACCTTCACGCCCCATATCACAGAGTGATTCTTCGCACGCGTAACAAACCGTGGATCTCGCATGACATCCGCATGCTCATCAATGCCAAACGTGCGGCTTACCGTAGAGCTTGTTCCACTGGGATTCGTGCTGATAGAGTAAACTACGTTGCTTTAAGATCTCGGGTGAGCAACACTATCGACTCTGAAAAGAACCGCTATTACTCGACTTTGCTCGAGTCCAACCCGAACCCCAGTGCGGCGTGGAAGGTACTAAAGCGGATGAATATTTCAGCATCGAAACCTCCCTCGCCATTAAAGTATTTTAGTCCAGATGAGCTGAATCTGCATTATGCAAATGTTTCACGCACGACGCCCCCCCTACAACCATCAGACATTACTGACACAACTAATCGCCCACTTCGGAGTGACCTACCCAGCTTGTTTGAGTTCTCTCCTATTACTGGAGCGGATGTTGACCGG
Organism: Muscidifurax raptorellus; assembly: GCA_020010945.3. Taxonomy (NCBI): domain Eukaryota; kingdom Metazoa; phylum Arthropoda; class Insecta; order Hymenoptera; family Pteromalidae; genus Muscidifurax; species Muscidifurax raptorellus. Next base: position 141,359 of record JAHUUD020000026.1, read on the forward strand.
GTCTTTGCGAAGTTTTCGAAGAATTGCACAGGTCCTGACTCCATATCAACGGATATGCTACGTATCGCTTATCCGGCGCTACGCCCTTACCTGGTGGAGATGTTCAACCGTTCGATTGAGCAGGGAATCTTTCCGGACTGCTGGAAGCAGGCGTCGATTACTCCTCTATCCAAAGTGCACCCGCCAAGTTCTCCATCTGATACAAGACCAGTTGCTCTTCTCCCGGAGATTTCTAAGCTTCTCGAACGGTTGGTCCATGAGCAGCTATTTGAGTACTTGAACTTGCACGATCTTCTTGATGCGAAGCAGTCTGGCTTCAGACCGTATCATTCTACACAGACCGCGCTTCTGGGGTTTACAGAGGAGGTGAGGATAGCGATGGGGAAGCGGAAACTTACCCTGCTAATTCTATTCGATTTTTCTAAAGCTTTTGACACTGTTTCCCACAAGCTTATTCTTCAAAAGCTTCGAGCCCTGAACTGCTCTGATCGTGTGATCAAGTGGTTTGCGAGCTATCTGATGGGCAGATCTCAGGTTGTCAGGGGAGATGATATGTCAACATCTGCCCCAATAGAGACATTTGCAGGTGTTCCACAGGGTAGCGTTCTTGGACCGCTTCTCTTTTCGATCTTTATTAATGATCTCTCGTCTTCTCTTCACTTTGCCAAACATGGCATTTACGCTGACGATACGCGCATTTACTTGCACTGTTCGCCCAACGAGCTAGATGCACACATTAGCATGTTAGCGAGCGATGCATCACGGGTCTCGGAATGGGCGCGGAAGAATATGATTTGTCTGAATGCAGCAAAAACCAAGCTGATGATCTTGGGTAGCCAGCCCTTCATTTCCAGACTTGATTTGGCTTCTCTGCCAGTGATAAAGATTGATGGTGTTGATATCGAATATTCTAGCCATGTTAAGGATCTGGGTGTCCAATTGACGTCAACACTAAACTGGACTCGTCATGTCTCTCAGATCTCTAGCAGGGTGAATGGGGCGCTTTATTCTATCAGGTTTCACAGGCATGCGCTGTCTCGTAGTCTCAGGCAGCGGCTTGTGGAGTCCCTTATATTTCCGCATTTTGACTACGCGTGTGTAGTTTACAATGACCTGCCGAAGGAACTAAATCTAAAGCTTCATAGATTGCTCAATCAGTGTGTCCATTTTGTTTATGGATTCATTCCTTGGAGGGCTACCATGACACCCTATAGACTAGCGATTGGCTGGTTGACGGTTGACGATAGGCGTCTATTATTCATGGCCACCCTTGCTCGCTCGGTGCTCATATCTGGTCGGCCAATGTACCTGGCAAATCTGTTTAGGTTAACATCTGATGCTGTAGACAGACGTGCTATAGCTCGACGACCACCAGCGCCTCTCATTATCCCTCTAGCAAACTCGGGTGCAATTGAGGGCTCCTTTCATTATGCTGCCTCAAGTTTTCTCAATGTATTGAGCAGTCACAGTATAGTGTTTACTGAGTACTCACTAGCTAGTTTTAAGAATTCCGTTCGCAAGTTCCTGATGCGCCAGGAAGTTGAGCAGTGGCTCTCCAGGGTTGATTGTGATGCGAGCCTTGCTCTAAACCCGCTTCCATACGGCAGCGTGCCACATAATGTACTTAATGATCTCGTAAATATGACTTAATTAATGCGTGAGTTTCTGTTATTATTACTGCGTTATTTGTTATACTCTTATTGGTACAGACTCTACACAGAAACTGCGCAGACACTAGTCAAGAGCTAGTCACTTATTCCAGCTAAGCTCTATGCATTGATTGTAAGCATCGACTTAATTATTAATATTGAGAGAAATTATTGTTTGTTAATGCGAATTTTTTACGCTCATCTGTTATGAAGAAAAAAAATTATTTTGTTACCTTTGTATATTGCACTCAGGGCTGTATAGGGTTATACCCAGTGGCCTTAACAATAAATCTAATCTAATCTAATCTAATCTCTCTCTCTCTCTTCTCTCGGCGCCTGGCTGGCGAGGAGGCTGAAGCTCCCCCGAGCTCGTTGCTCCTGGCTGGCCCTGGGCGTCCTCTCGTACTCTTCCCGCGGATGCCTGCTAGCCGCTGGAGACACAACCGCCAACGGGAACAGGGGAATAGTCCTGGGGATGGCGTGGACACCGAGTGTCTCCGCCGTGGCACTCACGTTGTTTCTCTCTCTCACTCTCACTGCGCACAACACTCGCGTGTATCGGCACTTTTAATCGTCGACTTGCGTCGAATTAACGCATATCGCGGGCCCGCTCATGTAAGAGCCGCGCTGATTGGCTCACGGTCCGCGCGAGCCGTTGAGCCTCGCGTTGCAGTCAACCGATAGGCTGAAAACCGCGAGACGCTGGCTCTGGCTTCGCGCGCTATTCCGCGCTCGTGTCGCTGCTTGCTGCGCCGATTTCTCAGAAATCGCGCAGCAGGCTCGACAACAAGCTAGCCCGGCGCCGCTTCACCGAAAACAGTCTGGCTCTCGCATGTTTACGTGCGGGCTTAGACTCGCCGAATCGGTCGGAAATTTCCCGACTCGACTCGGCTGCGACGTACAACGTCGCACCTTAATATAATAATAGATTAAAGAAATTCAGATTCGTAAATCGTACAGTCGATAAATTTCAAATAAAAATTATAATATAAAAGACAATAACTCAATAATTCTGAATAATTTTCTTGAAAATAAATATATTCCATTTTTAGAGAAAACACAAGACCATCTCAGAACAGTGAGAATGATACATGTGTAGTCAATTGTTACGCCAAAGTAAGAAATATTGAGTTGGAGTCTTTCAAATTAAATATTCCATTCAACGATCATTTCACACACTTTATAAGTATTAGCAAATTTAAGATACAAAAATGGCAAAGTAATAAATATTGCAAAAAGAGTTGAGGGGAACGCATTGTTTCAAATAAATGATCCTGATGAAGCTATACATGAATTAATAAATATGATCCAAAGCAGTATTGAAAAAGCAACGAATAGAAAATATTCCAATAAAAACAAAGAACATTCAGTTCCAAAGAAAGAATGGATTACCAAAGCAATTTGAATATCCTGCAAAACTAAAGAAATGTTATATAACATGTGGAAAAAGAATCCAACAAATATAAAACTGAAAATAGATTATAAAAATTATGGACAAATTTTGAGTAGGCTAATTAAAGATGCTAAGTATAAATACGAAAATAATGTTATTAGTGTAACGGGGTGGTTTCTAGGCAGCTAACTGCCTATATACCCCGTACAAATGCAAAGTTCTCCTGCACTTTGCTTTTGCAAGATGCTGTCCTCGCTCGTGTGGTCGCCTACCTGCGACGATGCTCCGGTGCTCAGTATGCACTACACTCCTGTCTAGTGCCCGCGGAGGCGGCGGTATTCGGCGGTTTGACTAGGAAGAGGGATGGGGACGACAATCAAATGAACACACTACCGATTCTACTAAAAAGGCGTTTATTCAGTAAGAAATCTGTAGTCCGTGTTGCGCGTATTCGCGTCGCGAGAAGGCCGCAAAATCTACCGGATCAACGACTGGGGCCAAATGCCTCGCCAGTCGATCGCGCATAAATAAAATAGAAATTAACCTCTACCGCCGCCCGTTACATTAGATAAAGTAGTGGTAATTAAAACCAGCTTTGGAACATAATAAATTATAAATTAGGAAAAAAAAGAAACAAGGAGGATCACTTGATAATATAATAGTAAATGAACAGAAAATTGAAAATAAGACTACTATTGCGAACACTATGAATGCATATTACTGTAACGTAAGAATAAACTTAAACAATCAAATTAAAGAAATGGACTCAGAGCAATTGAAACTGCCAGCTAGAAACAACTACTCAATTTTTATTAATACAACTAATATATACGAAATTCAAAATATAATTAATGCAATGAAAAGGAAAGCTGGTGGGGTAGATAATATTAGTGTGATAACTATTAAAACTTATTATTTAAACACTTATCAAAATCATTAAAGAATATATTTAATGTAAGCATACAGCAATCAATCTGGCCAAATGCACTGAAACAAGCGGATATAATACCTATATATAAGTCGGGAGACAATAGCTGTATTTATAATTATAGACCAATATCGCTAATTTCTAACAATGCCAAAATATTTGAAAAAATCATATACAATAGACTATATATTTTTATCATGAAACACAAAATAATATCTGATAAACAATTGGGCTTCATATGAAAGAGAGGAACGAAATATGATCTTAATTGTCTTGCAAATATTATATATAGAAACCTAGATAAAATTAAACCGATTATAACAGCGTTCTTAGATTGTAGTATACTGCTGGACAAATTAGAAAGATACGGTGTACGAGGAGAAGCATTCAAATTATGGATTAGCTATCTATCTGATAGGAAACAATGTGTGAAAGTAAGTAACTGCAAGAGTGAGTACAAAGAAATGCGATAGGGGTTCTACAAGGAACCATACTTGGCCCTTTATTCTTTATATAATATGTTACTGACCTATTGATAGATATGCAAAATGAAACTACATTATGTTACGCAGATGACACAATTATCATTTTATGTAATAAGTCGTGGACACCTGTACACGAAATGATAAATGAGTACCTTCGTCAGGTTGCAATATGGCGAAAGCTAAATAAATTATCACTCAATGTAAGCAAAACTGTATACAGGGTGTCTGAAAAGTTCCGGAACGGCATGATAACATCTGAACTAACAATGATAAAAAAAAATAAAAACACATGGTTGTTAGGATTTTTCCCAGCTTTCCGATGGGGACCTTGAATTTGACCTAGACCATGTTCATCAAGGTCATTTGAAGGTCAAATCGATTTTTTTAAATAGGACCCCCATTTTGGACCCCGGAAATGAAAAGAGCGGAAAATTATACGTTCAAATATGGTCTAAAATATTTTAAAATTTGACCTTGGAAGGTATGGACAAGGACAAATGTAGATTTGGTACGATAACTCGAAAATCAGAACTCATAGAAGACAACATTTAAAACGTAACATTCATAATATTTCTCCAACTATCTGATTAGGACCTCGAATTCGACCTTGACCATGACCTTCCTGATGATATGAAGGTTAATTTTTTTAAATAGGACCACCCATTTTTTATGAATTACGGCAAACCTGATGTTATCCAAGGAGTTTACATAAGACTCGGCCCAAACAGTAAGGTTAGACGGGGTTTAATCAATTGAGGCAGGTCTTGGTTTTTCCAACCAATTGAGGCCAGAATCTTTCCAGCCAATTAAGGCAAGACTTAGTGTTGTCCAACTAGTTAAGGCAAGACTTGGTGTTATCCAACAAATTAAGGTAAAATCTACATTTTTCCTTGTCCGTACCTTCCAAGGTCCATACCTTCAAATATGGTCTAAAATATTTTAGACTAGCGATTGACTGGTTGACGGTTGACGATAGGCGTCTATTATTCATGGCCACCCTTGCTCGCTCGGTGCTCATATCTGGTCGGCCAATGTACCTGGCAAATCTGTTTAGGTTAACATCTGATGCTGTAGACAGACGTGCTATAGCTCGATGACCACTAGCGCCTCTCATTATCCCTCTAGCAAACTCGGGTGCAATTGAGGGCTCCTTTCATTATGCTGCCTCAAGTTTTCTCAATGTATTGAGCAGTCACAGTATAGTGTTTACTGAGTACTCACTAGCTAGTTTTAAGAATTCCGTTCGCAAGTTCCTGATGCGCCAGGAAGTTGAGCAGTGGCTCTCCAGGGTTGATTGTGATGCGAGCCTTGCTCTAAACCCGCTTCCACACGGCAGCGTGCCACATAATGTACTTAATGATCTCGTAAATATGTTATTGTGTAGGCGTTATTGTTAAGGCAAGACTTGGTGTTATCCAACAAATTAAGGTAAAATCTACATTTTTCCTTGTCCGTACCTTCCAAGGTCCATACCTTCAAATATGGTCTAAAATATTTTAGACCATATTTGAACGTATAATTTTCCGCTCTTTTCATTTCCGGGGTCGATCAAATGACCTTGATGAACACGGTCAAGGTCAAATTCAAGGTCCCCATCGGAAAGCTGGGAAAAAATCTTAACAACCATGTGTTTTTATTTTTTTTTTACCATTGTTAGTTCAGATGTTATCATGCTGGTCCGGAACTTTTCAGACATCCTGTATATGCGTCCACATATGTGAGTGTCTAACTCACAGGACTCGCTGTAAATGCGCAACTACCGATATTATAGGTACATGTACTCGCGAACCAAGTACAAGTATACAGCGCGCTTGCCTTTCTTCCGATGGCGCTCCTTCGCGCTAAGCGAGCATAGCTTCCCACTCCGCGGCAATCCACCTATACTCGCAACGCGCCCATATACCCATATATATATATATATATATATATATATATATACACGGTTGCGTACCATAGCTTAGTCCCGCGCGTTTGTTTTCGTTCTCTCTCTCTCTCTCTCTCTCTCTCTCTCTCTCTCTCTCTCTCTCTCTCTCAGAGACAATCTCCGAGCTGGAGTCTAGGCTGGACCCCATTGAACACCGCCTCAAGGCTCTTGATGTCCTGACCCAGTTACAGTCTCGCACAACAACTGCCGAGACATCCATCTCCGAGCTAAAGATGCAGGTTCAGGAACTAACATCAGGCCGCCTCAACCTACAGCCCGCACACAGCGGCAACAGCATCGTCGATCAACCTTCCCCTGCTGCCATAGTTCCCTCTGAGATCGCTAGTCTTTGTAGGGAACTCGAGGCTACAAAACGTCGGCAGGAGGTTTTGAACAACAATGTGTTCCTGATAACTGGGCTGCACTACACTCAGGAGAGCTCTCTTCACTTACTCGTCTACTCTGTACTCTCTGCCCTTGACCCTACTGTCCTCAGGAGGGACATAGCTGCCACAAGGATCATGGGAAGACTTAATGCACCCACCAACACCTCGGCTGCAGACAGCAGGCTACCACCGATTGCTGTCACCCTGTCCTCCCATGCCCTTGTTCGCTCCACCTTGGCAGCTAAAATAAGAAAGGGCAAGCTGCACTTCTCCGAGCTCAGCACGGACCTACTGGAGGAAGCCAAGGCTCTAGCCTTAGATCATCAGGGGCTTATCAACATCAACCAGCTGCTCCCTCCAGACGTGCATAAGCTACGCATAAGGGCCAGGCAGGAGGCTAGGCGGGCACAGGGCTGTAGGGCCTACGTGAGGGACGGGAGGATTTTCATCCGTGCTGCTGAGGATGGAGGAAAGGCTACCATAATGACCACTGAAGAGGATCTAAATAATTTATTTGCCAAGAGACCTCCGTGCAACAGCAACAACGACCGCTAAAATTTGTTCGCATCATACAACCCTCACCACCATCATCATTCACGTCATCATTGCCTGCATCTTCAACCGTTTCTAAGGTAACTCTGTCCGAGAATCTTAGGGTCTGTCACTTCAATGCTAACTCCCTCACGGGTCATATTGAGGCGATGAGGCTCTTCTTGTCCACTCGTTCCCTCTTTCACGTAATATCAGTAACTGAAAGTACTTAGACGGGACAGGAACAGAAACGGTGGAGGTGTTGCTCTCTATATTCATCATTCACTTACAACCACAGTTCTAACATCCTCCGACGGTGTCTCGTCGGGCAGGCCAGGGAAGCCGGAGTATCTTCTCTGTGAAATCTCTGCAAGTGGTCTCTCACCCATCTTTGTCGGTGTTGTGTATCGTCCACCTCATGCCCCTTTGATTCAAGGCAATAATTTTATTGAAAAATTTACTACTTACATGCACACCTACTCCACAAAGATAATCATGGGTGACTTCAATGCAGACCAACTCTCCCGATCAGAAGATGCCAAGTTCATCAAGGCTTTCATCGAAAAGAACTCCCTGCAGTCGGTTTCCTATGGTGCTACACATCATAAACCGGAATCAGACACCTGGCTTGACCTCTGCTTAATCGACGAGCAGGATCGCCTGCTGTTGCACTGGAAGACTGATACACCTTTCATCAATGGACATGATCTCATTACAGCCACTCTCGACGTCCAGAAACCACGCTACAAACCCAAAACGATTACTTACCGTAACTATAAAGGAATCTACGCCGAGAAACTAAGGGTTTATCTCGGCGCTTGTGACTGGTCATCACTCGATACTTCATCACTTGACGCTTGTATCACCACTCTCAACACCAACTTGACTAACGCCGGATAACTTGACTAACAGTGACTCCTAGACCAAAATGTCACCCGTTTTTTACCACGGCTCTTCGTGACCTTTTGAAAGAAAGGGATAGACTCTACAGACGGTTTCGCAGATCACGTGTTCCGCTGGATCTGAATAAAATCAGTTCTTCAACAACTCTGACTGACTATCGTCCGATCTCCCTCTTATGTTTCTTGTCCAAGGCGCTGGAGTGGCTAGTGCCCAGGCAAATCTCTATATATCTCGAATTAAGACTTTTCCTCGATGACCTACAGACTGGTTTCCTCACTGGCCACAGCACACAGTCCGGCCTGATAAGGTTGACTGATGATGTCAGGCTTGGCATGGACAAAAAGAAGGTAACACTTCTACTTCTTTCTGAATTTAGCAAGGCGTTTGATACTGTGTGTCACGTCAGGCTACTCAGAAAGCTAACCTTTTTCAGCTTCTCTAAGCAGGTTATCCGCTGGTTCGCCTCTTACCTCACTGGTAGAATGCAGGCTGTCATTGGTGACAGCAGTGAACTCTCCTCCTGTCTACCGTTAAACATGGGAGTACCACAGGGGTCTGTTCTAGGCCCACTGTTATTCTCATTATACATCAACGATATCGGCCTTTGTCTAGACATTGACGTATCACATCTCATTTATGCGGTGACCTGCAAATCTACAACCAATGCCACCTTGAGGAACTCGATTCCTGTTCCGTGAGGATGAGTGTTAACGCCGAGAGGATTATGGGCTGGGCTGCACAGAATCATCTTAAACTAAATGTCTTCAAAACGCAGGCGATAGTCCTTGGCTCCTCCTATTATATAAATGTTTTACCTTCTACAGCCAACACCTACATTAACATAGGAGGAGCCAGGGTCGAATATCAATCGTCTGTGCGTAGTCTGGGACTGGTGCTCGACTCTAAACCTACCTGAAAGGAGCACATTACTCAACTGTGTAAGCGCGCACACTCGCTTATGTATAGATACTACTTTAGAAAGAGCACCGGTCTTCAGCTGCGCAAGCATCTCGTGCAAGCCCTATTGTTCCCCATCATCGACTATTGCTCATTAGTTTACTGTGACCTGAGGCAAGAACTGGACATAAAACTATAGAGACTGGTAAACACAGGAATTCGTTACATCTATGGTGTAAGGAGGGATGAGCACACCACCCCCTACAGGCGTGAGCTGCAATGGCTCACCGCCTCCCGACGTAGAAAGTACTTCAAGGCCTGCTTCCTTAGGAAACTTTCTAACACCGCTACTCCATCTTATATCATGGCCTCTTTTGACTTCCACGTCGCACTCCCCCCCGTGAGGGGTAGGGTGACTACTCTGGGTATCCCCACCTTCGTAACAGAGACGCTGAGGAATTCATTTCATATAAGCGCATCATATCTCTGGAATTCATTACCCTCTCATCTTCGCAGCAACAGAAAACTATCATCTTTCAAACATCAGGCAAAGCTGTATTTTTTTAATCTGGAGAACACCTAAAAACTGTGCAATCACTCTCATCCCACAATCTCATGATTCGGTCATTCATTCTCTCATACTGTCGCATCACCCATTCATTTATCTACAAAGCTCAATGTATTCTATCAATGTATCACTTTTAATGTTTTTTTTGTACAACAAAATGTACAGAAATAAAAAATTATCTAATTTAATCTAATCTCTCTCTTGCGCGTAGCCTATCCTCAAGCGCGCGATCTCTCTAGCCTGTCCCATACGGCGTTTGACTTTCCGAGAAGAGAGCATGAGTTTTCTTCAGTTATTTTCTTACGCGTGATATTTGTTCTTTCGACGCCATTTTAATACATCAAATCTTTCGACTTTCAATCTTCTTTAACTAAAATGATTTTACTTTCACGTGATTTTATTCGTTTATAGATTTCCATGCGATTAGATTTAACGTTCCTTTTGAGTTTTTGTTGCAAACATGGTTTCCATAAAACGTTTCACTTCCGATTTTCATCTTTTCTATTATATTTCCGAAAAGCTATTTGTGTTGTTTCTAGGAAAATCATCGCGTGCAAACAAAATTCTTTCGCGTAAGTTATTTCGCATTCGATTTTTCTTTGTTAAAATTGTTATTCGCTCCTTGCACAATTTACTATCAGCGCCACTTTTGCGGCAAGAGTGAGAACTGTTGGTTTAATGAAATGTATATGCTTATATGGGAAGTTGCACAAAATAATTTATTTAGAAATGTTGATTGCCTTAAACTGTTGGAAATTTTTTTGTAAGATAACTGTCACTGTACTTGATACATATAAAAAAGTTACAAACATTTTAAACATCTAGAATTTGGTTAAAAAATATTTTTTGTCTTTTTGCCCATATAAGCAATACATTATGGCAACCGTTTAGTTCGGAGGCCGGCCACGAATTCACATAGAATACGCGTCAAATACGTATACGCCCATAGCGAATACACGCACTCCCGAATTAACATGCTTCTTTTAAACGTTCATTCGGGTTTAATTCACCTACTAGACGATTTTCCACTTACTTGCTTTCTCAGCAGCTTTCGATGCTTCCTGTGCTCCTGCACCTCCTGCAGTCACGTTCTGCACCGTGGAAGCTAGCTGGGACTCCATAACCTGATGAAGTATTGGGATTGTGGAGGCAGATCCAGGACAATTTAACAACACTATAGTCTTTATTTACTCTCGTTTATTGAATAGAAAAATAATTCAACCACTTCCGAAATAACACACTTTTGATTTTACTTCCGTAGGATATGTTTATATATATCAAGGATCCGTTAGCTCAGACGATAAAAGTAGATGTGAGCGCGGCGCACTCTCGCACCCGTAGCTCGCGCAGCAGAGGAGTGGAGGGTCACGGAGTTAAGCTCAGCAGAGCACCGCCGCATCCCGTATGGGGGCGCTGTTCCGTCGAAACTCCGGGTTTAGCTTCTCAGAGGGCGACGGTGTCGATCGACCCCGTGAGAATCAACGTAGAGCACGTAGCGCTATCTCCCGGCGCTCGATGGAGAGCAATCGAACGTCGCGACTCGCTGTGGGGGCTTGCGGTGCCGCCGGCCTCGTGTCGCGCGCCGCCTGTTGTACTCGCAGTCAGTCGCTTCTGAGCAGCTAGCGAACGATATCGCCACGGAAGTTCTTAAGTGATTTTGACAGTTTGACCACTGTTTCGATAAATCCGACCGTTCGAAGTTAATTCGAAGTAATCGCCGTCGTAGTAGTGGGCGTAGTGCACTTCAGCTCTACCTTTGTGGGTTCTCCTCTCATTCTCTATCTATTCCTACGCTTGGTGACGGGAAACTCGTGTGCGGGTCGCGACCGGTAACATCGCGTTTGCACGCAAAACCGAACGAGAACTTTTCTGTGGCACTAAGGCCTCAGCTCAGTCCATTGGTGATCTACACGACACAAAAGATTACGGAAGAATCTTTCGATACGCCATACGCATACACACACGTACACTAGTCACATTTTCCAATTCCGCAGCTTGTACACACCACGAGAGGATTTTTTTGCCGCACGGCTTTTCCCTTTCGACTTGAGTGATTAAATTTATCGTTTTTCGCTCAATCGACCTCGTTTTTTTTTTTGCAAACCTACCCATCCACATCTCCTATACAAAATAAATAAAAAAGCGGGAATCCATGCCTGAGGGGCTTCTCGCTCGACAATTTATGGTGCCTCCTGTGAGGTGAGGACACGAGGGCTTTTCGGCCAGTCGGCCAGGGACAACGAGTGCATCAAGGCTTCCCGGATCATCACCGACATCATCCCCGGGTCACCTCTCCAGCAGCCGCTTCAAGATCGTCGCATACTAGAAAGATAAGTAGCCTTGATTTTTACGCAATTTGCCGTTGCTCTTCGAGACTCGTTTATACCACGCGAATACATCGGTAATAATCGTGTTTGGAATACCATTGGAGTACCAGATGGTACCACTGGTGCCGCTCCACGCCAGAAATTATCACCAAGTAGCGTTCGTCGTCTATTTCAAACGCCAAGCCAGACTGCTGCCGAGACCAGTAGCTCTGACACCGACGAAGGAGACGAAAGCAACGGAGGCATAGCAGCGCGAGTACATACACGGAAAAAAGCAGCAGCAGTAGCAGCAGCAACTGGTCAGGGAAGTGCAAAACAGCCGAGGAAAAAAGTTGTTGCTGGCAGTTCTGAAATTACATCATGGCGACGATTGAGCGGGAGGTTCGACCAGGACAGAAGATTGAAATCACCAGCCAAGAAGAAAAAGAAGAGCAAGAACGAGTGAATGTGAAAAATAGCGCACTGGATGAATTGATCGATTTGCTACCGTTTGAAATGCACGTACCCGGATATAGATTTTGCGGCCCAGGTACAAAACTAGCGGAACGTATTGAACGTGGTGAAGTCGGTATCAATCCATTGGATGAGGCATGTCGTCAGCATGATCTAGTCTAAGGTGACAAACAAGGCAACCGACACAAGACTGATCGAGTGTTAGCTGAATACGCATTTTCACGAATGCTCGCGGATGAAACAGATGGAGACGAGCGAACACTGGCCATGATGACAGCCTGCTGCATGGTGAGCAAGATAGCCTTTGAAAAGTTTTTTTCAAGAATTAAGAAAGTACTGAAGAGGAATAAGAAAGAAGTACAACAGAAATCCAAAGATAGTAGTAGTAGTAGCAACAAAGTTGATGAATCTGTGAAAAAGAGGATTAGCAAACAACAAAAAGAACGTAAGGGGTCGAAAATAAAAAATAAAAAAGTGAATAAACAACCGATGCATGATGACTAGAGAAAGAAGAAGATTCGAGAACATTTATTACGCGCCTCCACATCCGGCAGCGTACGCTGGCATTGATAAACTTTTTCAAACTACGCGTGAGAGAGGTAAAAATAGTAATAGAAAAGAAAAAGTTAATCGTGAGGGTGTTGTAGAGTGGCTCGACAGTCAAGATGCGTATAATCTACATCGACCGATAAGACAACGATTTCCGCGACGTAGTTACAATGTGCGAAATTGGGATGATGTGTGGGAGGTTGATCTCATGGATATGAGATCCTTGAAAACTTACAACGTGGGCTACAGTTATATTATGACTGTCATCGATGTTGTCAGCAAATATAGCTGGTTGGAAGCGATCAAGCAAAAAACCTCCAGAAATGTCCCTGAGGCTTTCTTGCGTGTACTGTCGAGAAGCAATGGACGTAAACCAAAGTCTCTCCAGACAGACAAGGATAAAGAATTCCTTGGTCGTGAGACGCATCAAGTTTTGCGCGACAATGACATCAATCACAGAGTGGCACGCAGTCCGGATACAAAGGCTGCCATCGCGGAGAGACTTATACTATTAAGGAACTGAATTTGGTGATATTTCACTCACAAAAATACACGGAGGTACATCGATGTGTTGCAGAATATTATAGAGGCATACAGTCACAGTATACACACAGCGATAAAGATGACACCTACATCTGTGACCTTGTACAACGTTGGAAAAGTACGGGAAAATTTACAGCGTCGCTATAATAATAACAATGGTTGTAATTTATCCAACTTCAAAGTCGGTGAGTTGGTTCGCGTCAGTCGTGCCCGATCCATCTTTGACAAAGGATACGAGGGCGGCTGGACACTAGAGTTATTTAAAATTGTGCGAATTTTTCTGACACGTCCACCACCTGTCTACCATTTGCAAGATCTCTCAGGTGAGGACCTAGATGGTGGTTTCTACGCGGCGGAATTGAGCAGAGTTCGAAAAGATCTGGTCACGGAATCATTCAAAATAGAAAAAATTTTACGCAGTAGAGGTAAGGGTCGCTGAAAGGAGTATTTCGTCAGCTGGAAAGGCTATTCAGAAAAGATCAACTCCTGGGTCAAGGCTAATCAGCTTTCGCAAATATGAGGGATCAATTTTACATTATTCTGCCTAGCAACAGCAGTATAAATTATTTCGCGGAAAACACTACAACGCATTATGTTACACAGTTGCCACAACAGATCCGATTGCAAGGTTCATGGCTGGTCGCGCTCACAGAAGTTCAAATTCCGCTAACGTTCCAACACGTGTCAGTCGACAAAGAAGAAAGAAAATTTTACCTGAAATGAACTCCCCCCACAAGACTCGAGACGAATGAGCTAAGAGTGGAAAATTTTACAATCGCAGAATCGCTGATTCGTCCAGGAAATTACAGAGACACTCACACTCTCGTTGAAGAGATAAATAACTTAGAATGTATTAGTGGTCATTTGCGGCTTATAGTTGAACGTGGTGGTTATGTGACAGTCAGCAGAGTCTGTGGAAAGGATAGCTGCTCTCAGTTCAGTCACGAGCTTTGCTTATCGGAGAAAATGCGAAAAATTCTCGGATTCGAGAAGGATAGGCAGATTCTCTTTGTTGACGATCAATACACCATAGAGGCTGATAGACCTGCTCGAGTTTCCAATGGTCTACCAGCCATGTTTATAATCTACAGCGACATCTGTGAACCGTATATGACAGGTGATGTTCAATCAAGGTTGTTACGCGCTGTATCGATGAATACCGATAATTACGAATACGGTACTACCAGAATCCAAAGTTTCTCTCCGCCAATGTACGCACCATTGTTATTCAGCTCATTTCAGACCATTGAAATAGATATAAGAGACGAATGCGGAAAATCGATACCATTCGATTATGGGACAGTGACCGTGACACTTCATTTCAAGAAAGTCGACTAGATGAATCGCTACGAAGATTACTTCAGTTGCCAAGTTGGCAATGGCTACCGTGGAGTAGGAGGAGGAGGTAGGAATCCGTACACCGGAAGAATTGGCCATATTTACATCGGTTTACCATACCAAAGAGGTCACGGTGGTATTGGCTCCTTCCTAGCTGGCATATTTCGTCGAGTTCTCCCGCTTATTAGTCGGGGGGCCAAAGCTGTGGGTAAGGAGGCTGTACGTACGGGTTTTAACATTGTGTCCGACGTTACGGTACGCAACACACCAGTTAAGGAGTCCTTTCGCAACTGTGTGAAAGAATCTGGTGAAGTTCTGAAAAGAAAGGCGGAAGAAAAATTGGACAGACTGATGGAGGGGTAGAGAAAATAGTACGCTACGGGAATTCAGCTCAGTTGCAGTTGCTCGGTGAACTTGCTCGGTGAACGTCACAGTGCGCAAGAGAAAGAGGGGTGTCGGTAGGAAAAAACATAAAACTGACAGTAGTATAAAACTCAAGTCGAGAAGTGGTGTGAAAAAGACGAAAAAGAAGAAGAAGAAGAAGCAGACAGCTCGAAAGAAGAGCTCCAAGAGGAGGGTCAAAAGAAGCAGAACGGCTAGAGATATTTTTGACAGTTTAAAAAAAAAAAAAAAAAAAAAAAAAAAATGGCATTCCTACACACTCATTCGTGCGAGTGTTTGAAGTCCGAGCTGCTATTGTTCGATATTCCACCAACCCAAACCACAATCGAGGGATCGCATTGGGTTCAATACAAACCGGTATCATCTTTGACCGATGACTTACCTATAGAATTTGTGATCACTGGCAATAGTGATGAATACCTCGATCTGGCTCATGCAATGCTCAGTCTTTGTGTAAACTTGAGATCTACCACATCCGTCGAAGATATATCTGAGGCAAATCGACCAGCTTTTAGACTTTTACAAGCCCGAGTAGGACCAATCAATAATTTGATGCATTCACTGTTTAATCAAGTGGATGTGTCTTTCAATCAGAAGCCCGTGTCACCACCTACCAACGCCTATGCCTACAGATCGTACATCGAAACATTGCTGAATTACGGACCTGCCGCAAAATCCTCCCACTTGTCGACTGTCTTGTGGTGTGAGGATACGGCTGGAAAAATAAACAACACAGAAAATCAGAAGCAGGGATTAGTTGAGAGACGAAAATTGCTTACTGCGGATAAATCTGTTGATCTTATTGGCCGCCTTCACGCTGATGTGTTTAATCAGGAGAAGCTGCTGATCAATGGAGTTGAAGTGAGAGTACGCTTAGTGAAATCTCGCGATAACTTTTGCCTGATGGATCCTGCAGGCTCTTATTCCATACACATTGAGGAGGCGAACCTTCTAGTCAGACGTGTAAAAATTAGTTATATTGCTAGCACACGCTCAATCACTCTCGAAAACAACGGCTAAATACCCGTTGACGAGGGTGGAAGTCAAAGCAATGACTACGCACAGTGGTATGGTTTTGTCAATAATAAAGCTTTTAATGGCGATCGGCTGCTCAATCCCTTTAATTTCGAGCATTTTAATATAAACTTTCTATGTTTGTACGTTGACGGGGTACAGGTGCCTTCGAAACCACTGCAACCAGACTTTGGAGCGAGAAATCTACATGTGGACGCATATCACTCACTATTCTCCGGTGCAGGCATACACTTTCTCAACGAGGGCAACCAAATAGCGCGCGAATCATACCCCCACGGATACTGTCTATTTGCCTTTGATTTGACTCCAGCTTTATCGGCAAATGACTGCAGTCATTAGAATTTGATCAAACACGGTAGCCTTAGATTAGAAGTACGTTTCAGTGCGGCTCTAACAGAAACAGTCAATTGTATTATATACGCAGAGTATGATAATATTTTGGAAATTGATGCTTCACGTCAAGTCATCGTCGATTTTAGCAGTTAAAACGTTCACTTTAAAGATGTCGCTACTCTCTACTACTGTACATATATACATCTAGCGAGTTACTTTGCAAATTCAGTCTCTCTCTAACACTATTCTTATACACTTTATCCAAGCATGGACGTGATCATTGACATTCAGTTCTTCAAAGGCACCAGGCATCTAAATCTAACAAAAGAAGTAGCCGTAGTGGCTGTGAACAGTAATTTTAGTAGTCATTGGCTGGTAATACCGGCAATAGCGCTTGGTCATCTGAATGAAGATATACGGAGTCAGAACGATTGGCTCACCCAGTACCATCACGGGCTCGACTACTTTGACTGTGAGGTGTCTTTAAAGGCGGTAAAAAATTTTAAGAGAACTTTCGAAAAGTGTGCGGAAAATATACGTTAGGGGTAATGATAAATGGCTAGTGTTACATAAAATAATACCTCGTCAAATTTGTAATCTCGAGTACGATCAGGATTGCCGGTCTTTCGATAAATTATCGTCCGATGTATACTGCATACATCACGCTGTCAAACCTTGCTACAAAAATTATCGTTGTGCACTAAATCAGGCTTGTAGGCTAAAATCGTGGCTACTCACAGTTACGATTAAAAATTCGAACAGTGCTTTTGAAGACATTTGTAATGATGGACAGTCTTCAAATATTGAAAAACCTGTCGAAAATCCGCTCGCACACTGTCGGTGTATTCCCAGCCGATCAGATACCGAAGGTGTGGACGAAACCGACAGCGTTCGTTGTAAACACGGATGATCATACGAAATCGGATATGCATTGGGTTGCCCTGTACGCTGACACATCTTACAGCCCATTTTATTTTGATAGTTTTGATCTCCCTCCATTCATACCCGATCATATAAATCGGTTGCGAAAAAATTGTAAACAATTTCGCTTGAATAAGATTCGACTACAGAGTGACTCTTCCAAAGTGTGCGGTCAGTATTGTATTATGTTTCTGCATTATATGAGCGCGGGTCTGGGTTACAATAAATTTCTCGAGAGTTTCTCTGATAATCTGCGAAAAAATGATGATGTAATCCGGCGGTATGTAGACTTTAAAGAAAGAAAAAACGCTGACAAAAATTTTATCGGAAGCGGTGGTTGCATTGTCAGATGCTTGCAAACTTGCAGTTCTAAGATGTCATTGTTGTAGCGCAAGATGATACTGTGAGAGACAGCGTTTTTTTTTCTTCGAATGTTTGCTGCTCAATCAGTGTTAATGCACTCTCTTTGTTCCCCCTCCGATGAGTGTCGCATACGTGGCGGTTACCAACTCCACAGCCACCATCTCCACCATTGCCTATACTACATACCAAGCGCTCGGAGTAGTTCAAAGTCGTTTCAAAGTGGTGGTAGAGGAGACAGCAACGACTTGGCACACCAATAGGAAGACCGGTTTCAACTGCTGAATACTCTATACACTTTAGACAAGTCGTACGCAACGGAGATCATTGTCGGCCTGGAATATCGTATAGCATTCTTTTAAACTGCCATAGGCTTGAGCCTGGAATGGAGAACGCCGTATAATTTCGACTCTCCTTCGAAAGCGGAATCTGGTAATACGCCTGTTTCGAATCGACTTTTGTGAGGTAACAAGCATTGCGCAGCCTGTCTGTAATCGAGTTCATACTCGGAATCGGATGTTCGTCCTTTTTGGTTACTCGATTCAGATCTCTGTAATCGACACATAACCTCCAGGTTGCGTCCGATTTACGAATCATAACAGGTGCACTCATGTAGTCACTGGCTGACCTCTCGATTATTCCCTCATTGAATAATCGCTCTAACTCATCGCTCTAGCTCTCTGCTTCGCTGGGGACTCACGTCTTGGCTTATGTCGAATTGGCGTAAAATCAACTAACTCGATATGGTGCTCGGTGAGATGCGTCATCCCCAACGAGGAGCCTTGGTCCTTCAACAGCCTCTCTAATACTTCTTCTACTCGCTTACGCTCCTCATCCGTGATGGTGGTTAGGCCTGCACATTCAGCGTAGACAGTGGCTTCCTCTTTGCCAGTTAAATCGGCAAATGGCTGCCACTCTCCCTCGCCTGTGCGCCACAAGCCTCTTCCCAGCCGCACTTCGCAATCGAACTTTTTGCAGAAATTCATACCCAGGATTATCGGCTGTTCGAGCGACGGTGCGGCCTTGAATGATATGGCTTGAGCTTCGCCTCCAACATCAAGCATTAGCTCTAATTCCCCGAGGATTTTGTTTAAATGTCCCGTGGCGGTGCGTAACATGGTGCTACTCTTCTTTAATCGATCCCGAAACCTCTCCGTGATTTCTGGATCAATCAAAGAGAGCGTTGCCTCAGGATCAAGCAGTGCTTGATACACCTGCCCACCAAGACTTATCCTCAGAAAATTCCTATTCTCTGTATTTACTTCCGCTATTACCACCTCTTCACTCAAGTCGCCACCTACAACACCGTCAGACGTCTCGAGCTGGGTAGGGTTGTCTACTGGGCGGGAAGCCATGCTCTCCTCCCCCGCAGCTTCCTTTCCCTTGCTTTCTGGTGACGCCCAAGATGGCATGGACAAGCGATACTCCCGATCAGCTGTTCGAGCTTCGCTTCTGTCCCACTTTGTCCTATCACCTAGCAGTTTTGTGAGTTTCTCCTCTAATTCCCCTAATTCAGCGAACCGGGAGGCCTCGTCGCTCTCCCATGTCGCGGTATCGCTAAATTCACTTAAGGGATTTGCGAAAGTCACCTGCGTTGGTGAGGTTTATATCGCATAGATGCGTGCTAACCGTAGATATCGAGAAGATGTATCACTAGAGCTACTATGCACAACTAAGATGTTACGTTCGGGGTATCTTCTGCCCCATACCTTGCGATAAGGACTATGCACAGGCTGGCGGACGACGAGGGAGCTCAGTATCCCCGAGCATCTAAGCTCCTCAAGAGAGACTTATATGTAGATGATCTCTTGATGGGTTCGGACTCCTTGGTAGACATTTTGGAAGCACGTGATGAGATAATCACGGTTTTGAAACACGGTATATTCAACATCCGGCAATGGGCCTCCAACCACAATCACGCGTTGGACAATCTAGATAAGAAGGTGCTGAGCTTAGAACCGGAGGGCGAAACCGAAACAGTTTTAAAAACGCTAGGCGTTTCTCGGGCGTCAAAACGCCACGAACTGAGATTGCGAAGATCTTTGACCCGATAGGTGTGGTGGGACCGGTGGGTTCACATGCGAAGTGGATCATGCAGGAATTTGTACACGTTTTTGATGGAATTCGCAAGTCAATTGCAATCTCTTTCCAGCGTTTCTGCACCACGTCACGTAGTCTGCGTTAATTCCTCACGGATTGAAATTCATGGGTTCAGCGATGCGAGCAAAAAAGGCTATGGCGCTTGCCTTTATGCTAGGTCTACTTATCAACACGGGAAGATCATGGTGCGATTGATTTGTTCGAAATCTAGAATCGCCTCTTTGAAAGAGCAGACTATTCCCAGGTGGGAGTTGTGCGGAGCTTTGACTCTTGTAAGACTACTTCAAGAAACGCTTCCAGCGTTAGAGTTTTCAATTAAACGGATCGTTTTATGGTCCGATTCCACTACAGTCTTACATTGGTTACGAAAGTCCCCACAACAGCTTAAACAATTCGAAGCGAATCGCGTGCGCGAAATTCAAGAATTAAAAGAGCGCGCCAGTTGGCGATACGTCCCTACCCAACATAACCCGGTCGACGCTTTATCCCAAGGACAACTCCCGAAAGATTTCTCCCGGCAGACGGAGGCTTTTTGGCCCGCGAACATCGTTGATTCATGTCCGGATATCCCCGGTCTGAAAAAAGGAGTTTGTCTCCTGGTCGATAAAGATATGGATCGCATGTTCCTATCGCAATTTTCAAAGTATCGCACGTTGCTTAATGTCGTAACGAGATGTTTACGATGGCTTCCTTGTGAAAGACCGTTCCGGGGAAAGTCCATCTCGGTCGTCCAAAAACGAAATGCCGAAACCCGCGTGTTTCGAAGGATTCAGCAGGACGCGTTTTCCGATTCGATTGCATGCTTAACGCGAGGTGTTAAGGTGAAGGGGTCGCATATTGCGGCACTTACTCCGTGTTTGGACGCGAATGGAGTTGTTCGCGTGGGAGGGCGTCTGAAGAACGCTAACATCCCTATTTCGAGCAAACATCTCATACTGTTACCCTCACGGAATCACGTAACGGACTTGATTATTCGGGAAGCTCATGATTCAAATCTTCACTCTGGTGTTCAAAACACCCTTGCTTTTTTGCAACAACGGTTTTGCTTGATTGATGGTAAGAGTCAAGTCCGTCACGTTATTCGTAAGTGTGTCACGTGTATAAGACACAAGTCTACACCGCTTCACTGCAAAATGGCAGATCTTCCGACATCTAGGGTCACAGAATCCTACGCCTTTTCTCTCGTAGGCGTGGATTTCTTTGGCCCCCTTCTCATTAAAGAAAGAAAGCGTAACAACCGAACATCCCTTAAGGCGTATGGGTGTGTCTTTATCAGCATGGCTACAAAAGCAGTAACCATAGAGATAACCAGCGACTTGACAACTAACGGTTTCTTGGGCGCGTTCACTAGATTTATAGGACGCAGAGGGGTCTGTGGGAGGCCGCGGTAAAGTCTTTTAAACATCATTTCAAACTGCGTTGTGGGTGGCCAACTTCTTACCTTCGAGGAGCTTTATACCCTTGTAATAGAAATAGAAGCGATTTTAAATTCTCGACCCCTCTGGTCAATTTCTCCCGATCCTAACGATCCGACAGCGATAACACCGGCACATATTTTAATCGGTAGGCCGCCTACAGTTATGCCAAGTGCTGATTTCACATCTATTCCTGATAATCGACTATCCGTCTGGAACTTCATCACCAAGGCCCGGCAGGGCTTCTGGAAGCAATGGCATTTGGAGTATCTCCACGAGCTTCAACAACGTCAGAAATTGCACGACTCTACTGGAGAATTAAGCCAAGGGATGGTCGTCATCCTAATAGACCGTGTACGCAGTGGCAGCTGGCAGTCGTTCAGGAGGTGCAGCCGGGGACCGACGGACTCGGCAAGAGTCGCCACCGTACGAACGTCACGAGGGACACTGAAGCGCAACATCACGCAGTTGTGCCCACTACCGAGTTCATCCACCAATGAAGATGAAAATGAAATTATACACGCCACAACATAAACATACACATACACTCAACCACACCTACGATTTCGATGATCTTGCTCGTTTCCTCGCAAAGGGGGAGGCTGTTCCGTCGGAACTCCGGGTTTAGCTTCACCGAGGGCGACGGTGTCGAGCGACCCGGTGAGAATCAACGTAGAGCACGTAGCGCTATCTCCCGGCGCTCGATGGAGAGAAATCGAACGTCGCGACTCGCTGTGGGGACTGGCGGCGCCGCCGGCCTCGTGTCGCGCGCCGCCTGTTGTACTCGCAGTTAGTCGCTTCTGAGCAGCTAGCGAACAATATCGCCACGAAAGCTCTTAAGTGATTTTCACAGTTTGACCACTATTTCGATAAATCCGACCGTTCGAAGTTAATCCGAAGTAATCGCCGTCGTAGTAGTGGGTGTAGTGCACTTCAGCTCTACCTTTGTGGGTTCTCTCATTCTCTATCTGTTCCTACGCTTGGTGACGGGAAACTCGTGTGCGGGTCGCGACCGGTAACATCGCGTTCGCGTGGAAAACCGAACGAGGACTTTTCTGCGGCACTAAGGCCTCAGCTCAGTCCATTGGCGATCTACACGACACAAAAGATTCGGAAGAATCTTTCGACACGCCATACGCCTACACACACGTACACTAGTCACATTTTCCAATTCCGCAGATTGTACACACCACAAGAGGGTTTTTTTGCCGCGCGGCTTTTCCCTCTCGACTTGAGCGATTAAATTTATCGTTTTTTGCTCAATCGACCTCGTTTTTTTTCTTGCAAACCTACCCATCCACATCTCCTATACAAAATAAATAAAAAAGTGGGAATCCACGCCTGAGAGGCTTCTCGCGCTACAATTCAGGCGCTACTTTCAACAATAATTTAATTTATAGTTATTAATTTAAATAATTTACAACATTAATTTCACAAACAATAATAAAAGATAAATTAAATTAGTATCTAGGAATATATGTGTGATTTATATTTTTCAATAACATAAGTGTTTAAACAGTTAATCAATGTCAATGACAGTAAGGGGACAAAACAGTGCTATTAACTAAAAAATAAAAAAAAAGAAAAATAATATATAAATTAAATTTTATGAAAAGATGTTTTCTATAATAATAGTAGGTAAAATTATCTACAATTTGAGCCCTCATAGGCTTCATATTAACCTACCTGATAATGGTGACAGTACGTATACCTATCAAAGTATTTTGGCACTGCCAGTAAGATTCCAAGTGAACCGATAGATAAAATAGGGTCAAATTTTTATACACCTGTTATTCGCATATGAATGATGTAATTTTGATTTGAATGCGTAGAAGTTGTTTTACAAAATACTATATTTTTTATTCTTTATCGACAAATTTTACTACTAATTATTTTATGAAACAACTTATACACATTCAAATTAAAATTACAACATTCATATAAGAATAACAGGTGTATAAAACATGTAAAAGAAATTTAAGCCTATTTTATCCATCGCTTCACTTGGAATCTTACGGACAGTGCTAAAATACTTTGATAGGTATACGTACATTCACCACTATCAGGTAGGTGAATATGAAGCCTATGAGGGCATAAATTGTAGGTAATTTAACCTACTGTTATTATAGATAACATCTATGCATAAAATCTAATTTATATATTAATTTTACTTTTTTTTATTGTTCAGGTAATAGGACTGTTTTGTCCCCTTAAATAATAATCGTGAATATTATTATTTATTTATTATTATTTATTTATTATTACATTTGCAAATTTAAAAATCGAAAATCTGACAATATAATCGTATATTATTTATATGATCTTGACTATTCTTAAGCAAATTTAAATATATGATTTAAGAAACATACATTTGTATGAAATGACATGTATTCGGTACATGTACATCAAATATCAGACCAATCCAAGCATCAGGACAGATGGTATCTTACGGACACTGAACAGATTTCAAGAAAAACAGAAATCAGAGAAAATCAGCTTTAAAGGTTGAAATTATTTTATCTATCATAAATTACATTTGGACTTGTAATATCCTTCAGCATAAAATTTACAGCATTCCCTACACGCATACCAGAATTTTTGTGTACTTGTATGGTATATATTTTCGTACCATAGCTGATTTTAACGGCTGAAAGCAAATAAAATCGAATTACTTATTTTTGTTAAACTGGAATAAAATTAAAAAATTGCTATAAAATAATTGTATATTATATAAAAGTATTTTTATCTTCTTAAAGAATAAATCGTGAAAAACTCCAGTTCGAAGTTGGAGCTACAATATCCTTGAGAAACCTAACCTCGAGTGTTAGTTTGCTGGAGCAGACACACTGTGACTGAAATCTGTTCGCTGTTCCATTATAACTTGAAGTTGTTTATTGGTACGCACAATCTACTGCTAGAAAAATTAAATAAATTAATATATGCGCGGCCATCGTGTCACGTAAGCAGTCAACAATTTATTATAAATGTCATCCAAAGCAAGAAGTTAAAACAGTTTTGTGTCTATTATGTGAAAACATTAGTGAGTTTGCTAAATTAGAAAATGCTGTTAGATTAAGTACGGTTCTTGGAATGTGTCCTGAACATGAAGAGTTAAACGTAACCTTACAAGTAAACAGCAACGCTGAGCAATGATGCGAAGCAAATAATTACACACCTAAAATCAGAGCAAAAACAAGAAGTAAAAAACAAATGCGTAA
Source organism: Muscidifurax raptorellus (assembly GCA_020010945.3). Taxonomy (NCBI): domain Eukaryota; kingdom Metazoa; phylum Arthropoda; class Insecta; order Hymenoptera; family Pteromalidae; genus Muscidifurax; species Muscidifurax raptorellus. The sequence goes on from JAHUUD020000026.1 coordinate 166,017, forward strand.
TGAAATTGAAAAGAAAAATGATGAAGGAGATGTCAATAAATTAAAATACGAAAATATCTTGCTAAAAGAACTAAATAATAAACTGAAAGAAAAAAATAAGCTATTAAAAGAATTACTTGAAAAACAGAAAAATGATATGGGTGTAGTAAAAAATAAAACTTTTGCGGAAGTTATTTTAAGTATCAAAAGTGACATCAAGCCATAAACAAAGCGCACACCTAAGATTATAATAAAATATATAAGAGCGATCAATTTACGACAGATGAAGTGAATATTGCTGTTGCACACCATTTGACCAAAGATAAATCCATTCAAACGAAAAAAGTAATTATGAAAAAAGAGGAAATTATCATAGACTGTTTAAATGAAGAAAGTGCTGATAAAGCTTACAATAAATTAAAGAAGATACTGGCGGAAACTTGTGAAGTATACAAAGAACAAGTAGTAAATCCTAAAATTAAGGTTGTAGGAATAAATAATTTAGATTTTATGGATAACAAAAAAATTGAAGAGGACATCAATGAGAGGAATTTCAGCTTAAAAAAAGTTGCAATTCTCACAAGCTGCATGTCACCGATGCGAATCGTATATGCACGGCTAGCGTGCAACATTTTGGCAGCGCGGTGACATCAGCGGCTGATGAGCTGCATCACGTTACAATAGCCAGCATCTTTACGCCGTGATTGCTGTTATTCGCTGGCTTCTAATGCATTGCGAAAAACAGCTGTCGTTGATTCATGTCTATAGAACGAATAGATATTTACGGAAATAGTAGCGTCGGCGAGTGAATGAGAAGAGATGCATTAGGTGGTTCGAGCAGCGTGCTCTGTGCTGTCTCTAAGAGGCTATTTAAGCATTCCTAGAATTAGAGTTTATGCTGTAAGGTTCCAAATTGCGAAATGCAAATCATGTATGCGAGTTTGTGTATTGTTTATACTGACGAAGCATATCAAGTGAGTGTGTGTATGATATCGGTGTGCGTGTGCAAGGCAATGTGCCGAACGAGTGACGAGCATATCGTCAATCAGCTATCGGGAGGCCTAGAGAATAGAGGCTCCTAGTTGAGTGACCTTTTTGACGTGATACCGAGTCATACCCGAAAGGGTTTTGGAGTACTGGCGATAAAGATACAGACGAGGCTCTGCACGAAACTAACAATCTGAAAGACCACTGGTGGCAAGCTTGACAGCACAACGAGCAGCATAACTGAGCCTGAACCACGCCAATTCAAGGACGAAACCGATACTCCAGCACATATCTGAAAGTCGGATATTGTAATAAGGTCGATTTTAAACAATTTTGTTATATAACGAATCAGCTGACAAACATTTACGTAGAGCTCTGTAGTATGAGTGTATGAGTGTGATTTATGTGTGAGGCATACGTCGATAGATTGTGTAATGCGACAGCTTAATGTATTAGGGACCTCAAATTAAATTTATAATAAATATGACTAATGAGAGAAAGATCTCGAACGCGCTTAACCTATTAACGTCCAAAACAGAGAAATCGTAACTCTGTTTTCAACCGTAAATCTATCACATATTCCACGGATATATTCAAAGCAAACATACTTTATCTTAAATATTTTTTTCTCTACTTTCCATTTCTGGTATCAGAATTGCGAAGTTTTCACTCAAAAATCCAATATGGCGACGTTTAAAAAAAAAGGCAAAATTTCGATACTTTTTTTTTTAATCCAATTTCTTGTTGTGTTAACGTTGAGGACAGAACTTTATTTTTCAACTATGAATGCATAAATGAGTTGTACTTTAAATTCAGTTTGGTCCCGAATCCAGAAATTCAATATGGCGGCTAGAAAATGGCGCCTGAAGCGCAAAATTTTGCCCAAACTCACGCATTTTTTTCTCGAATATAATGCATTCGACGAAAAAATCAATAAGAATAAAAAGTGCTTAGAATCAATCAAGGAATATATCTAAATTTTTTCACTAAGTTTGGACCAACTTTTTTATTTTTGCCAATAGGCAATTTATGACAAATTGGAAAAATTAATCGAATCGTCTCGAAAAAATTCGGTTTCAATCGCATTAAAAAAATATTCTGTATCAAGCTTGCCGAGTTTAGAAGTAGTTATTGTGTGGTGCTCGGCACTTTGACCTTGGGATCAAATTTGAAGGTCATCACAGGGCCAACTTTCATTTTTTTTTAAAATGGGATAACTTATTTTTACTCTAAATATAACTATGCAATTACTGTAACTATAAAAGATGACACAGGCCCGTTTATGAAAATGAATGTTTATATAAATGAAGATTGTAATGTTCTTCTATCAAATGTTACATATTTGACAAAGTAAGTTAGGCGTCTCTTTTAAGTCCCTTGTTATTTTTCAATAAATCATTCAATACATTTTTATGTAAGCTTATATAAAATACTCATTTGATACAGAAAATTAGAAATCAAGATTTCAAGATGCATTTAAGTAAGGATGGTACAAAAGTGGTTATGCAGTGACAAAACCTATAAATTTTGAGAATTCAGTTGCATTCTGTTTTAAAGTCGAAGAGGAACCGATTTGTGACATGTGCGGAGACGTAGCAATAATAAGATGTGCATGGAGTAAAAAACAACTATGTCTTAAAATACTTTTCATAGATTATCATTATTGTAATAAATATATACCCTGAAATAATTGTATCATTCATGGAATAAATTCTTATATAAAATATGAAATTATTTTAATAAAAATAAAAATATAATAAAATATAAATTTTAATTATCTGCACACTGTCTAAAATACAATACATACTATACAGTTTCAAATATGTGATATGTCTTCAACATATAGAATGAATTTTTTTAAATATATTGGTACATAAGTAAAATTTAAATCTGCCTCTTCAAATGTCCAAACATCAGGCAATGATGTTTTTTATACAATTACAAAAAATTGCGAGGCATTTATTATTGCAATCTTTACACAATATATTACATTTATGAAATAAAAATTCTTATTGTTAGAATAGCTGACAATTAGCTATTCCAGAACTTCAAAATTTGAATGTTAAAGTCTTTACTGAAAATATTCATCGAAAAACCAAAAATGTATTGAATAGATCTTGGGTTTTCGATGTAAAACATTGGAATCTTCATTTACATAAAAAATGAGAGATTCTATTTAAAAAATGAATGTTGACATTGCAATGGCCTTCAAATTTGATCTCAAGGTCAAAGTGCCGAGCACACAAACTTCTAAACTCGGCAAGCTTGATAGAGAATATTTTTTTAATATGATTGAAACCAGAGAAGGCGTGAATACATTCAAATGGGACAAAATACATAGTAATATTTGGAAGGGTGGTGTCTACTAATTACGTGAGTTTTAGAGTAAAAGCAAAAACACGTATCGAGTACTTTTCAGCCTCTTTCAGATTGTGTAATCAAAAAAATTATTAATTGTCTCTTTGTATTTAAGATTGATGCATGCATAATACCAAAAATACCTATTTTTATCATTTCTAGGGTGGTTTTCACCCCTTTCATTTGAGCTTTGGCACAAATAAAAAAATACGTGTCCAATATTTTTCGATACTCTATCTATTAGCAAAGTTTCATCAAAATCGGTGACGGACACCAACCTGACCCCCCCCCCCTGTAAGTGATAGAGCAAAATGGCCGGATTTAGAGACATCATTCAACGATCGTTTTATTTCAAAGCCGAATCAAGACTGCTTTAAAAAAGGAGACTGATGTGAAAGTGTATACTATATTGGCATCTGAATACGTCATCACCAAAACTGACAAAGAAATTACGGAGATAAAATATTTTAACACAAAGGCTGAAACTATTTTTCAAAACACTAACCTCAAACAGTGGTTTAGTCTCTATTTAAGTTGTAAAGCCCTTTAAAATCTGGTCGTGGGCTCTTACCTCGATATAAAATTGCAAGAAAGCGTACTCTCGTGGACTACTATATTGGGACGATCCTAACGAACTAGTTGGTCGTCTACGTTTACTCATGGCCGAAAGATTAGGTAGTAATAATAGCCACGTAAATGAGATTCATTCCATTATCAAAGAATTGCGTGAAGCCAAAATCATATATTAATTGCTATAACCAACAAATTCAAGTCAGTAACAAGATGAGCGTTGATTTTGTTTGGACGTCAATTACGTCGCTCCAAAAGTCGTCGTGGTCCTCCTGGTGTTGGCTATAAACTCACTGCCGACGGTCACTTCGACATTGGAAGCAAAAAATTGTGTAATATAGCAGAACCAGAGCAACCAAACGATGCGGTAAATTTAGCAGTGCTTCAACACTTAATTCAATCAGAGATTCATGCTGTTCACGCAATCACGGGTGCTCGGAGAAAAGCAATAGACGCTATAGAATTAGCTATACAAATCATCAAGGATGAGAACGCGAAGAAACTGAAAAAACAGTTTTGGCTATTAGTGAACGAATGCGTGGTTTGGATGATACCTGGCAAGCTGATTTGGTAGAGATGCTACCTTACACACAAGAAAATAGAGGTTACAAGTACCTACTGACAGTCATCGATGTATTCTCAAACTACGCCTGGACTGTACCTTTAAAGCAGAAGACTGGAAACGAAGTTTCAGCAGCAATAAAATCTATTCTAAAGCAAGGTCGAGTGCCAAAAAACTTGCATACCGATCGAGGAAAAGAATTTTATAACTCTTCGTTTGAAGGTCTCGTGAAATGTTGTGGCATCAATCTCTACTCAACACATAGCAATTTAAAAGCTTCCATCTGTGAGGGCGTCAATCGCACGCTCAAAAATAAGATGTGGGAGCAATTTAGTTTACGAGGAAACTATAAATGGATCGATATCTTACCTGATTTACTGTATAACAGCATACATCGCACCATCAGTATGAAACCGAAAGATGTCAGTAGAGAGAATGAAGCTAAAGTCCTTAAACGTTTCTCTCATCAAGAAAGCAGGAAGAAAGCTAAATTCAAAGTTGGAGATAATGTGCGAGTGAGCAAAATGAAGCGAGTATTTGAGAAGGGTTATACGACCAACTGGTTCACAGAAATTTTTACCATTAGTCAAGTTGAGCCAACGTATCCAGTGCCAACGTACAAGGTAAAGGACTATCAAGATCAACCTATCGATGGTGGTTTTTATGAACAGGAATTGCTTAAAGCCAAATATCCAGATGTTTATTTTGTAGAGAAAGTATTAAGAAAATAAGGAATTAGTTTTATGTAAAATGGTTAGGGTTTGATAATACGCACAATAGTTGGATAAATAAATCAGATTGATAAATATATGTTTACAAATTGTCTTTTAATTCTAACAGACTGCTGGTGCGAAAATTTTCAAAAACTTCAGCTAGCAGCAGTACATCTGTTTTTAAATAGAGGTCTGAATATTGACCCAAGTTTAAAATATCAAGTGGCGCGGTAGCCCACTTGATATTTTAAATTTGGTTTATTAGTGTCTTTTCTGTGTTGAACTATGATTTCCTACGAAAATATTTGTAAATAAGCCGTTTTGTTAAATAATAAACGAGTGTATATATCACGAATGCTCGGAACAGTTTCTTTAACTTTTTCTCCAGTGTGGTAGGACCGTGAAGTTGGCTTTTTATCCGAAAAGTGGTAGGACCGTGAAATTGGCCGCATAAGCTATATTATGTGTAATACAGTTGGGTATCGCTTTCCCACAGATTTTATACATCGCATCAGTGCATGCAGGCCGTCGTGTCAGATCATAAAACTTTGCTCAACATACTTATAACATCGTGACGTCCAACAAGAAGATTCCTCTACTAAAATAAATAAACAAAAGTGATGAAATTAAATTAAATCATATTAGTGATAACAATGTTACTAAGAAATAATGGCCTAAAGGTGCTAAAAATGTTTATATTTTATTTTTAGAACAAATTTAAGGTGCTCAATAAGTTCGCTCAAAAAGAAATGAAATCTCTAAAAAAAAATTTTAACAAAAGTAAAAGGTTAGTAAATTTTGGACCACGCGTTATCCAAAATCTATTCAAACCAACAAATATATACGCTGAAGCATCTAGCTCTGGAATGTTATCTAAAGAACTATTCCAAATTTGGCTACAAGAAATATTTTTACCGCGTAGCGGCAACTCTCCAGTTCTTTTATTGGATTCTTGGAGTGGGCAATGTGCAAGTACAGTAAGAAAAGTTACACCTCCACACCTTAATCTGAAGTTGAAAACAATACCACAAGGTACAACTGCCATGATTCAGCCTTTAGATGTATACGGCTTCCGTATTTGGAAGAACTTCGTTAGAAAATTTTCAGATATAGTTATTTTACTCGGCTATAATGTAAATTTACACGAAAGAAATAATATTATACGAATGCAATCACTGACGCATAACCAGCTTTCTGCGCCAAGATTTCAAGATGCATTTAAGTAAGGATGGTACAAAAGTGGTTATGCAGTGCCAAAACCTATAAATTTTGAGAATTTAGTTGCATTCTGTTTTAAAGTCGAAGAGGAACCGATTTGTGACATGTGCGGAGACGTAGCAATAATAAGATGTGCATGGAGTAAAAAACAACTATGTCTTAAAATACTTTTCATAGATTATCATTATTGTAATAAATATATACCCTGAAATAATTGTATCATTCATGGAATAAATTCTTATATAAAATATGAAATTATTTTAATAAAAATAAAAATATAATAAAATATAAATTTTAATTATCTGCACACTGTCTAAAATACAATACATACTATACAGTTTCAAATATGTGATATGTCTTCAACATATAGAATGCATTTTTTTAAATATATTGGTACATAAGTAAAATTTAAATCTGCCTCTTCAAATGTCCAAACATCAGGCAATGATGTTTTTTATACAATTACAAAAAATTGCGAGGCATTTATTATTGCAATCTTTACACAATATATTACATTTATGAAATAAAAATTCTTATTGTTAGAATAGCTGACAATTAGCTATTCCAGAACTTCAAAATTTGAATGTTAAAGTCTTTACTGAAAATATTCATCGAAAAACCAAAAATGTATTGAATAGATCTTGGGTTTTCGATGTAAAACATTGGAATCTTCATTTACATAAAAAATGAGAGATTCTATTTAAAAAATGAATGTTGACATTGCAATGGCCTTCAAATTTGATCTCAAGGTCAAAGTGCCGAGCACACAAACTTCTAAACTCGGCAAGCTTGATAGAGAATATTTTTTTAATATGATTGAAACCAGAGAAGGCGTGAATACATTCAAATGGGACAAAATACATAGTAATATTTGGAAGGGTGGTGTCTACTAATTACGTGAGTTTTAGAGTAAAAGCAAAAACACGTATCGAGTACTTTTCAGCCTCTTTCAGATTGTGTAATCAAAAAAATTATTAATTGTCTCTTTGTATTTAAGATTGATGCATGCATAATACCAAAAATACCTATTTTTATCATTTCAAGGGTGGTTTTCACCCCTTTCATTTGAGCTTTGGCACAAATAAAAAAATACGTGTCCAATATTTTTCGATACTCTATCTATTAGCAAAGTTTCATCAAAATCGGTGACGGACACCAACCTGACCCCCCCCCCTGTAAGTGATAGAGCAAAATGGCCGGATTTAGAGACATCATTCAACGATCGTTTTATTTCAAAGCCGAATCAAGACTGCTTTAAAAAAGGAGACTGATGTGAAAGTGTATACTATATTGGCATCTGAATACGTCATCACCAAAACTGACAAAGAAATTACGGAGATAAAATATTTTAACACAAAGGCTGAAACTATTTTTCAAAACACTAACCTCAAACAGTGGTTTAGTTTGAATGTTTAGCAGCCTATCTAGCGAGATATGGACGAATTCCAGGAGCGTGACTCAGGATAAAAACTTCGAGCAATTCTTAATCTATGTGTGCACATTAATAATCATAATGCAATGAGAGGCAGTTCATATATAGAACTACCATACGCAATAAAAAGGAAAGGAGCTTGTGTCAACGTGAAGAATTTCGATGACGCCTGTTTCAAATGGACTATTCTTTCAGCATTACATCCAGCAAAGAATCATTCTGATAGGGTATCATCATATAAAGCTTATGAAAACGACCCGATTTTCAAAGATCTACAATACCCTATGCTGCCAAAACATATACCTAAATTTGAAAAACAAAGTGGTATTTCGGTTAATGTTTACACTTTAAAAAAAATGGAGGAGCATTCAAAGTTGTACCAACGCACTTGACATCATGTAAAAAAGTAACTCACGTTAACCTTTTACTGGCATAAAATCATTACGCAGATGAGAAAGCGAAGGTTGATGACAATCTTATAGTTTATCATTACGTATGAATCAAAGATTTGTCCCGCTTAGCATCCAGACAATTATCAAGACACTACGTTAAACTATACATATGTAATCGTTGCTTACATTATTTCCGAACTGAATCACAATTACAGGCACATGAACGTGATTACTCACTACTAAATAAATGTCGAGTAAACTTGCCGAATATTAAAAATTTGATTCTGCAATTTAAAAATTTCAATACCAAAGAAAAAGTACCTTTTGTAGTTTACGCTGATTTCAAATGTATCCTCAAAGATATAAAAGAAGGAAATGCTTATCATCAGGATAAAGCTTTTAGCATAGGATATTATATGAAATGCAGTTAAGATGATTCATTCTCATATTATCGCAGCTACTGAGGACCTAATTCTGCAAAATGGTTTGTTGACGAGCTTCTCTCGAAATTCTTCACGTTGACACAAGCTCCTTTCCTTTTTATTGCGTATGGTAGTTCTATATATGAACTGCCTCTCATTGCATTATGATTATTAATGTGCACACATAGATTAAGAATTGCTCGAAGTTTTTATCCTGAGTCACGCTCCTGGAATTCGTCCATATCTCGCTAGATAGGCTGCTAAACATTCAAACTAAACCACTGTTTGAGGTTAGTGTTTTGAAAAATAGTTTCAGCCTTTGTGTTAAAATATTTTATCTCCGTAATTTCTTTGTCAGTTTTGGTGATGACGTATTCAGATGCCAATATAGTATACACTTTCACATCAGTCTCCTTTTTTAAAGCAGTCTTGATTCGGCTTTGAAATAAAACGATCGTTGAATGATGTCTCTAAATCCGGCCATTTTGCTCTATCACTTACAGGGGGGGGGGTCAGGTTGGTGTCCGTCACCGATTTTGATGAAACTTTGCTAATAGATAGAGTATCGAAAAATATTGGACACGTATTTTTTTATTTGTGCCAAAGCTCAAATGAAAGGGGTGAAAACCACCCTTGAAATGATAAAAATAGGTATTTTTGGTATTATGCATGCATCAATCTTAAATACAAAGAGACAATTAATAATTTTTTTGATTACACAATCTGAAAGAGGCTGAAAAGTACTCGATACGTGTTTTTGCTTTTACTCTAAAACTCACGTAATTAGTAGACACCACCCTTCCAAATATTACTATGTATTTTGTCCCATTTGAATGTATTCACGCCTTCTCTGGTTTCAATCATATTAAAAAAATATTCTCTATCAAGCTTGCCGAGTTCAGAAGTTTGTGTGCTCGGCACTTTGACCTTGAGATCAAATTTGAAGGCCATTGCAATGTCAACATTCATTTTTTAAATAGAATCTCTCATTTTTTATGTAAATGAAGATTCCAATGTTTTACATCGAAAACCCAAGATCTATTCAATACATTTTTGGTTTTTCGATGAATATTTTCAGTAAAGACTTTAACATTCAAATTTTGAAGTTCTGGAATAGCTAATTGTCAGCTATTCTAACAATAAGAATTTTTATTTCATAAATGTAATATATTGTGTAAAGATTGCAATAATAAATGCCTCGCAATTTTTTTTAATTGTATAAAAAACATCATTGCCTGATGTTTGGACATTTGAAGAGGCAGATTTAAATTTTACTTATGTACCAATATATTTAAAAAAATGCATTCTATATGTTGAAGACATATCACATATTTGAAACTGTATAGTATGTATTGTATTTTAGACAGTGTGCAGATAATTAAAATTTATATTTTATTATATTTTTATTTTTATTAAAATAATTTCATATTTTATATAAGAATTTATTCCATGAATGATACAATTATTTCAGGGTATATATTTATTACAATAATGATAATCTATGAAAAGTATTTTAAGACATAGTTGTTTTTTACTCCATGCACATCTTATTATTGCTACGTCTCCGCACATGTCACAAATCGGTTCCTCTTCGACTTTAAAACAGAATGCAACTAAATTCTCAAAATTTATAGGTTTTGTCACTGCATAACCACTTTTGTACCATCCTTACTTAAATGCATCTTGAAATCTTGGCGCAGAAAGCTGGTTATGCGTCAGTGATTGCATTCGTATAATATTATTTCTTTCGTGTAAATTTACATTATAGCCGAGTAAAATAACTATATCTGAAAATTTTCTAACGAAGTTCTTCCAAATACGGAAGCCGTATACATCTAAAGGCTGAATCATGGCAGTTGTACCTTGTGGTATTGTTTTCAACTTCAGATTAAGGTGTGGAGGTGTAACTTTTCTTACTGTACTTGCACATTGCCCACTCCAAGAATCCAATAAAAGAACTGGAGAGTTGCCGCTACGCGGTAAAAATATTTCTTGTAGCCAAATTTGGAATAGTTCTTTAGATAACATTCCAGAGCTAGATGCTTCAGCGTATATATTTGTTGGTTTAAATAGATTTTGGATAACGCGTGGTCCAAAATTTACTAACCTTTTACTTTTGTTAAAATTTTTTTTTAGAGATTTCTTTTTTTTTTGAGCGAACTTATTGAGCACCTTAAATTTGTTCTAAAAATAAAATATAAACATTTTTAGCACCTTTAGGCCATTATTTCTTAGTAACATTGTTATCACTAATATGATTTAATTTAATTTCATCACTTTTGTTTATTTATTTTAGTAGAGGAATCTTCTTGTTGGACGTCACGATGTTATAAGTATGTTGAGCAAAGTTTTATGATCTGACACGATGGCCTGCATGCACTGATGCGATGTATAAAATCTGTGGGAAAGCGATACCCAACTGTATTACACATAATATAGCTTATGCGGCCAATTTCACGGTCCTACCACTTTTCGGATAAAAAGCCAACTTCACGGTCCTACCACACTGGAGAAAAAGTTAAAGAAACTGTTCCGAGCATTCGTGATATATACACTCGTTTATTATTTAACAAAACGGCTTATTTACAAATATTTTCGTAGGAAATCATAGTTCAACACAGAAAAGACACTAATAAACCAAATTTAAAATATCAAGTGGGCTACCGCGCCACTTGATATTTTAAACTTGGGTCAATATTCAGACCTCTATTTAAAAACAGATGTACTGCTGCTAGCTGAAGTTTTTGAAAATTTTCGCACCAGCAGTCTGTTAGAATTAAAAGACAATTTGTAAACATATATTTATCAATCTGATTTATTTATCCAACTATTGTGCGTATTATCAAACCCTAACCATTTTACATAAAACTAATTCCTTATTTTCTTAATACTTTCTCTACAAAATAAACATCTGGATATTTGGCTTTAAGCAATTCCTGTTCATAAAAACCACCATCGATAGGTTGATCTTGATAGTCCTTTACCTTGTACGTTGGCACTGGATACGTTGGCTCAACTTGACTAATGGTAAAAATTTCTGTGAACCAGTTGGTCGTATAACCCTTCTCAAATACTCGCTTCATTTTGCTCACTCGCACATTATCTCCAACTTTGAATTTAGCTTTCTTCCTGCTTTCTTGATGAGAGAAACGTTTAAGGACTTTAGCTTCATTCTCTCTACTGACATCTTTCGGTTTCATACTGATGGTGCGATGTATGCTGTTATACAGTAAATCAGGTAAGATATCGATCCATTTATAGTTTCCTCGTAAACTAAATTGCTCCCACATCTTATTTTTGAGCGTGCGATTGACGCCCTCACAGATGGAAGCTTTTAAATTGCTATGTGTTGAGTAGAGATTGATGCCACAACATTTCACGAGACCTTCAAACGAAGAGTTATAAAATTCTTTTCCTCGATCGGTATGCAAGTTTTTTGGCACTCGACCTTGCTTTAGAATAGATTTTATTGCTGCTGAAACTTCGTTTCCAGTCTTCTGCTTTAAAGGTACAGTCCAGGCGTAGTTTGAGAATACATCGATGACTGTCAGTAGGTACTTGTAACCTCTATTTTCTTGTGTGTAAGGTAGCATCTCTACCAAATCAGCTTGCCATGTATCATCCAAACCACGCATTCGTTCACTAATAGCCAAAACTGTTTTTTCAGTTTCTTCGCGTTCTCATCCTTGATGATTTGTATAGCTAATTCTATAGCGTCTATTGCTTTTCTCCGAGCACTCGTGATTGCGTGAACAGCATGAATCTCTGATTGAATTAAGTGTTGAAGCACTGCTAAATTTACCGCATCGTTTGGTTGCTCTGGTTCTGCTATATTACACAATTTTTTGCTTCCAATGTCGAAGTGACCGTCGGCAGTGAGTTTATAGCCAACACCAGGAGGTCCACGACGACTTTTGGAGCGACGTAATTGACGTCCAAACAAAATCAACGCTCATCTTGTTACTGACTTGAATTTGTTGGTTATAGCAATTAATATATGATTTTGGCTTCACGCAATTCTTTGATAATGGAATGAATCTCATTTACGTGGCTATTATTACTACCTAATCTTTCGGCCATGAGTAAACGTAGACGATCAACTAGTTCGTTAGGATCGTCCCAATATAGCAGTCCACGAGAGTACGCTTTCTTGCAATTTTATATCGAGGTAAGAGCCCACGACCAGATTTTAAAGGGCTTTACAACTTAAATAGAGGGGCAATTATGATATTATATTTATTGCTGTTTTGCTGACGTATAGGCTGATCGAAACTGAAACCTTTTCGACGTGCGTTTGTAGCTTCGAGAATTTTCTTATAATTTTGCAAATCATCAAGCTGAATCAATGACATATCTGGGTTTATTTTAAAAAGCAGTTCTTGTAGACCTTTAGATTTTGCATACTTTAACAAACTCCCGTTTCTATTTAAAACGCTAAAATATTTTTTGTGGATTACTTGTTGTTCGTATCAATATTCTTCTCATCCTCTTCCCCGCTATCAGTTTTGGCACTTCTAAATAAAGCATCAGCTGTTTCATTGAGTAGTGTATCATCGAAATTATCACGTTCTGAGTAACTCATCAAGTTTATCATTATTATCATCACGTTTCTCATCAAGTTTATCATTAAAAAATTCTTCTTTTTGAGGTTCTAGCTTGATCTCTTGTTTTACTTTCACTAGCTTCTCCAGCGGATCTACTATAGGTTTAAAAGTTTCACCAAGAGCTTTTTCCATGCTAGCTTTGCCTTGCTTTAGCAATCTATGTTTGCATCTAATTGCTTCGCGAGCTTTTGTAATTTGTTGAAGAATGCTTTTTCACGTCGAATATCTGCCATTTTGACTCTTCGACTATTTACAGTATACTGCAAATATTCAGGGTCTGCTGTAGGTTATATATTTGTGGCAAAGCAATCAAAGCCTTTTCTGTAACGTCTATCGTTGAGTGCTCGCTCCTTGTCGATAAAAAGAATCCATGTTTATCATCATTCCAGCATGCTGAACATAAATCTTTGAAGTTTGTATATATCATATCAGAATTCACATGATCATCGTACATATGTTTAAGATTTACATCATCTTGGCGAAAAACTACCAGCACATTTACGTTATCACGTACCAAATGTTTTGGAATGTGAGCGTATGACTGACAGAGATAGAAACAGTCTACGTTTTTGTGTCTCCCCATGCAAAAAAAGGCTCTGACATTGTCCTGTCTCTCGCAGGCGACGTCGTCGAAAACCATGATTGAGCGTACCACTGACAGAGATAGAAACAGTCTACGTTTTTTTGTCTCCCCATGCAAAAGAAGGCTCTGACATTGTCCTGTCTCTCGCAGGTGACGTCGTCGAAAACCATGATTGAGCGTACGATTGACAGAGATAGAAACGGTCTACGTTTTTTTGTCTCTCTATGCAAAAGAAGGCTCTGACGTTGTCCTGTCTCTCGCAGGCGACGTCGTCAAAAACCATGATTGAATCAGGGAGTACGTAGTCAGGTGCCACAACTGCATTATGCTCACTGAAATGGAAGTATTCTATGCCGGGCAAAGGTTGTAAAAGCTGCTCGAGAAACTTATAGTTGGGCTGTTTCAGCGATTTCAAATAGATGAACACGATTTCAAACTTGAGACTATTGGGATGTGTTATGAGAGCGAGCAATGTATTAGTTTTGCCACAATTTGATGGTCTACAGAATACTGCTCGAATATTGTCAGGCAGTAGTTATCCATGACGTTTTCGCATGTTCTGCTGCTCTACTAGAATATCGGAATTTGACATTGGCAGATTGATTTATTGTTACTAGAAATCCATGTGAACGCTTCATCAGCCTAAGGGCAACTGTCACGTTAGCTATAAAAAACGCGTTTATAGTATGTCAAGATCAGTCGAGAGCTGTCCTCTCATGCACCATGATCGTACACAAGCAGAAACGACGCAAAGGTCGTGGTGTATTGAATACACTTATCAACAAGTTTCCAGTAGAGCTACATCTTTCAGGATATCAGTACTGTAGTCCTGGTACTAAACTAGCGAAACGACTAGCACGTGAAGATCCTGGAATCAGTGTTCTTGATAGAGCTTGTAAAGTGCACGATATTGCTTACTCACAAAATCGAGAAAACGTCGAAGCAAGAAAGGCTGCAGATAAGATTTTGGCTGTAAAAGCTTGGGAGAGAGTCCGGGCGTTAGACGCGGGTGTTGAAGAAAAGGCAGCTGCTCTCGCCATAACAGGCACCATGAAGGCAAAATCCAAGCTTTGAATGGGTCTCAAACGGCAAATAAAGAAGCAGAAGAAGAATAAAAAGAAGCCATCTATTTCATTGGCCAAAATAATCAAAGCTGCTTCCACTTCTGCTATTCCAAGCAACAACTCTCACACAGTCATTCGTAGCGCTCTGAAAGCTGCTCGTTAAGCTTCAAACAAAGCTGGAGGCAAGAAAAATGTCCGCATTCAACGTGTGCTACCAGTCCCATCCAAAAGTGGAGGATTCCTACCATTCCTTATACCGATATTTGCTAGTTTAAGTGCAACAGGTACATTAGCAGGTGGCGCTGCTGGTATCGTTTTTCTGTCAGTGAATGAGCCTAGTGCTGCTAAACGACAGCTTGAAGAGAGTCAAAGACATTACAAAACACTGGAAGCTATTGGGCTCGGCAGAAGTCTATATCTACCACCTTACAAAGAGGGCTATGGTATGTACTTGAAAAAATATGGACAAGGCTTGAGGAAAAAAAAACTTCAAATTATCGCAATGTGCATTAACTGACGCTGATCTGATAAAATATGCACACATCTTGAAAATTCTATATTTTCGAGGTGTTTACATGCGATATGCACTACCAGCGAGTGGATCACATTATTGTGAATCAGCAATCGTCAATCTCGACGATGAAAGTGGACCTGGCACGCATTGGGTCGCATATCGAAAACGAGGCAACGATGTAGTGTATTTTGATAGTTTTGGAGATTTACAGCCAGCTCAGGATCTTATTGAATATTGGAATGTGAACGGAGTCAAGTACAATCAGAAACATTACTAAGACTACAACACCTACAGCTGCTGCCATCTTTGTCTAACATTTCTTTTGAATGCTATATAAGTATTGGTTGGAATTCCAGTTTACTCAGTATTGTGTGAATAGTTATGAAAGACTCACTAACACTGAGCCTGTCTGGAACCTCTTCTGTGCTGCAAGCTCAATATTTTCCACCGCTTGAACTCTCGCGAAGTAAAAATTACGTTCTTCAACTTGTGGAACTGCTCACATTTAATTCGATACCCAACATCGACAGAAGCTATAACAAGTTTTACTTAGGAGAGGAAGTTATCATTTTGTCTACACGCAGCTACGAAATTGAAGATATTGAGAAGACTCTGAAAGAGGCTCTAGCATCCAAAAGCATAACAATTAAACTCAAGCCGAACAACCACACCCTTCGTTGCATGGTCAAGTGTAGCCAATAAATTGATTTCCGGCCAGAAGATTCTATTGAAAAATTGTTGGGTTTAGCAAGTCGCGTACTACCGCCAAATATTAATCACGAATCTGATTTGCTAGTAGTTATATTGAAAGTTAACGCATTTACGCGTTGAATGTAATATTACTTCTGGGGCATACATAAACGAGCATAAAGTGCACACCATACACGAATTCTACCCAGCTGTTTCTCCAGGCTATAAGATCATCGAAGTTCCATCACCTATTAATTACCTGCCAGTCACTGTCAAGGCTATAGATAACTTGCAGCTGCACCTTGTCGATCAAAACGGACATTTAGTTTTTCGCGGTGAAGTCATAACAATTAGATTACACATCAAATCAGTCTAAGTATAATGGGCATTGTGTACAACACCAAAGTTGGCTATAATAACGTAAAAAATTAAGCTGTATACTTTTTTGCCGTTTTCAACGAAATGGAGGAACTCTCTCTCTCTCTCTCTCTCTCTCTCTCTCTCTCTCTCTCTCTCTCTCTCTCTCTCTCTCTTAGGCCTCTTGGTTGCTGCGTTGCTTCATCTTGAAAAGGAAACATCGTTGCCGCTGTTTGTCCAACTCTTTTTCATCCAAGTTGGTCCTCCTTGATTCCTGCTCTCGTCGCCTTTCACTGGGCCGCACGTTTGCTCGCGAGGATATAAGAGCGGTGATCGACATGAACAAGATATTAATTTCCGGATCCGGATGTACGGCAGTGTCCGGACTACCTGCTAGGAGGCATGCGATTAAGCGGCACGCTGCAGCCAGACAACCTTATACAGTTGGAAACCAGCTCGCAGCAGCCAATGCTGACAGAGGGACGGCTGAGAAGACCTCATCGCAATATCGAAGTCATCGATGTATCGTCATCTCCGAAACCATCTTCAGAAATAACGATCGTCTGCGAGATCAAGAAGATGCATTGAGATGACAACGATGAAGAAAGCCATTCTTCTGCCCGAAGGAGGCTCTTATTATAAATTAATCTGTCTTTTTCAAGACAAATAGCAATCAATCAGCCCTTTTCAGGGCTAAAATATTCATTTAAACGTATAAAAAAACTATTGTTGTTGACCAGTTCTTTTCAGAACTATATATTTTAACATGACAGTTCACTGCCAGTTACAAGTGGCCGCGCGAGCACGGCAGCGCCTCGGCACGAGTCGATGAGCAAGCGTTCGGCCGTATTCGCAGAGCCTCGGTCGACATCGGCTAGGCCCGAGCACGCGAGAGCGAGAGTAGGTAGGTGAGCGACCCAACCTAACGTTGACGGCGAGAGGGATCGACGCGAGCGCTGTTCGACATCTCCACCTTTTTGCGTTGGACCTCCAGCAGAGCAACAGGTCAGTTTATCCACCGACTCTACCGCTACCTTTCCGCTTTAGACTATCGGACCACCTGAGCGACTTTTGATATCGTAGGGAGTGCTGTGCGACGGACCGCTGCGTATCCGTGAGTAGAGTGAATTATTGTATTAGTGAATTAGTATTCTTTCGGGAAATAGTGTGCCGATTGCGGAGTAGCGCGAACTCGCGATATGTAATACGCCACGTGGCCAATATGGCGGTGGAGTGCGGCGAAGTATGAGTGCAGCGATAGCATGCTTCGTCGATTTAACAGCGCTGAGTCGTTCGGCATGTTAAATGAACATCAAGCCTCATGCCAATTTACCGCATACCGTAATTACTGTACACTGACTGACGAACACTCTTGGCGACATTTTTTTTACCGACAAGCTATCGTTCTCACTATTGTTTACACACCAGTTAAATGTTACAACACCGATGCTACCGTTTTCACACTATGACTTTAGACTCGACAAGATTTTACACTACAGATTATCGTTTTCACTCTGGAATGCATAACTATCGTGAAAGGTACTTTCAAGCTATCGCTCTCGTTTCATGACAATGACAAAAATCAAACTTACACTAACTACTACGCTCTCATATACAACACAACCGTGACCTACACGACAGGCACACGGTCACGACTATCGCTAGCTCTAGCCCGCGCGTTATTTTATATTAGATTAAGACTTAGTATTAAATTAGATTAAAAACCGAATGTAATTTAAGTATAGTAGTCGGGACAGCGGTCTCGTTAAGTTAAGTATAGGGGTATGAAGTGAGTGAGTGGTCGCGTCGAAGTTCGGGCAAAGTCACCAGCGCGGCAACGGTGGGCACGCCTAGGGACCTGCGTACGTCGGGAGAGAATGGTTATCGTCGGGGCGGGAAACCATGGTCTCGTGAGGGCAGACTGCGCCGGACGCTACGCTCGTCGGCACCGGTAGACGATCGGAAGGGCGAGGCAGCTGTTCCCGTCCGCGTCGGGTAAGCCGTCCGGCGGCGTGTTGACGAACACGTCGCGGCTAGGGGGTTACACCGGCGGGCACGAGTGGTTTCGGCGCTGGACCATTGATTAGGATTTCGAGACGACCGGATACGCGCTCAAGGCATGCGTCGGCATTCCCTCGCTCGAACCTCGGCACGGTAACATGCGAGTCACAGTGTGTGTGTGTGAGTAAAATCGACGGAACGTCGTAGTTTGGAAAATTACGCGACTGGAGATCGCCGGAACGTAGATTAATAACGAATAAAGATTGTTAAAAGGAATACTGAGAGAGTCAACGTTAACACGTAACCATTTATTTTGTACTAGTGTAAGGTTCGAATTTACTATGCTGAACCGCGCAGTAATTCTATATACGAATAATTGTTTATTTGAGTATAGGTGAACTATCCTTGACTCGAGAGTCTTCTGTTACTATTAAGTAGGTTATGATTCTAATAAACTGTCTCTTTATGGTACTTCTTTGTTATGACTTTATTTAGACAAAGGCCCAATGCTTTGGTACAGATGTTACACAGATGTTTTAATCTAATCTTTCGTTCGTTCTTAATGTTACGAATTTACTTATTTCTATATTGGTTCGACTTACAATCACGTTCGGACACTACTAGTTGATTGCACAGGTCGATGACTGGGCGGTGTTTAGTATTATCCTACACGGATAGTTCCGTAGCGTGTTGAGAGTAAGTTTCCTTAACTAAGCTGCCGAAGCTAACGCCAGATATGTTGACGGTCCTTAAGCCTCGTACTGTACCAACTCACGTCCAGAGTATGAAGAATTCCACCGGTTAGCTTCCACGGAGTTTGAGTGGTTTCTAAGCACCCAATAGACGACGCGAAGGACTAAACGGCACTCGTATTCACACACCAGGTCCAGCAGTACAACACTCGTTGTCCTTGTAAAAAGAGACTTCACTAAAGGCTAAAGGCACTATGAGGACTGAGTGCGGGGCTTATAAGGCTTTGCGGACGATCTCAACGTTAGGGTAATAACCAATCACCGATTGCCACCGAAAGTGTCTTACAATATAGGTTGGTGATGGTGCAGAATAAGTAGGTTTTGGGATTGCTGACTCGGGAGTCAGTTGGTTTGATTAGTGGGACGCGTTTGATGTCGTAAACGCGGTTGCGGAAGTGCTTACATTGTGATTATCGTCGTATACCTGCGCCTGTACACATACACGCCGTCATACATCATTCTGTATACAGTATATCCATACATATAATTATCCTTTATGAACATGGGACGTTACACTAGTACCCACGACCTTTGTGATTGTCTCATTTTCATGTGTATTTGTTCGAATACTGGCTAGCCGAGCAGGTGGACGAAGTGGTGTTTCAACACGGGGTGGCGACTCAAGGTAAGGGGGTCGCGGAATCCCTGGCACTCCGGTGCCTGGCGCCCAGGGCCGAGGCGGCCCATCGCCTCGTATGCATTGAAACGAATATAGGAAACGGAGGATTTCATCGGTAAGACCAATGGGGAAAACCCAGCGTTACAATATATATATATATATATATTATAACGGGATGAACGCGTTGTTATTTATGCGGCGGTCGCGCAGTCATTAGCTGCGTGCAATGCGACCGACGATCCTCGTTATAATCAAGTAGCCGACGGGCGTACTCGTTTGCTCGCGAAGGCGAGCGGTTTGGTATCTCTGCACCTGGTTCTGCAGAGGCGACGGCTAGTCAGTTCGCACGCACTTCGAGAAGCGAAATGCGTGCCCGCGGAGGCGGCTGGGTCGCTGAAATACGCGAAGCGGCAAGTAGAACGATAATGCATGCAAAATACGGAAAATAAGCCAAGGCGATAGTTAACGTTACAACACACAATTTATTCAGTAAAGAAGGAGATTTACAGCAGCGTTGCAGCGTATAAGCAACGTGAAAAGCACGTAAGCCGTGCGGAAAAGCGTATGCTCGTGACGAACTCGAGCGAGGTCAGCGAGAGCGCGAAAGCATTGGTGAGTGAGCAAGCAAGAGAGAGAGAGAGAGAGAGAGCAGATACTTACAAATAGTAATCGCAGTTACAGGCACAAACGGGCACGGATAGCAGGCAGGAAACACTCGCTGCTATTCTCACGTTGGTCTCTCGAAAAATCGCCCGCACTATTATCCCTAGATCCAATCCAAGAAGTTGACTCAACGGTAGTCGAAACGTATCTGTTTCGCTAATCGCGTGTCGCGTTGGTCTCTCTCTCTCTCCCTACTCTACTCACCTCTGGCTCGTCTCCGCTGTCTCTCCTGTACACACATATCTATAACTTAGCCTACAGGAGCATGCTGGGCTAGACGAGGCCTATTGCTCTTGTCACAATAAATATATATATTTATTTATTTATTTATTTATTTATTTATTTATTTATTTATTTTATTACCAGTAAAAATTTACATCTTATATTACGTAATAGTAAACTATCGCAGAGATAAACGTAGTTATCTGTTCGCGACACCAGCATAACCTTATATACTAAAGTGACTTACAAACTAATCAACCTCATAAGTTTTGTATAATCAAAATATAATATTCTATAATTACTTTACACTCTAGAAAGATTACAACAAAACATATATTCACATATACTCATTTTAATTTTGAGTTGAATTCTCATTTTCTATGAGTTATTCCTAATCCATTTTTTGTAGTATTGATTTATAATTCTTTGTATTAATACTCTATAATT
Source organism: Muscidifurax raptorellus (assembly GCA_020010945.3). Taxonomy (NCBI): domain Eukaryota; kingdom Metazoa; phylum Arthropoda; class Insecta; order Hymenoptera; family Pteromalidae; genus Muscidifurax; species Muscidifurax raptorellus. The sequence goes on from JAHUUD020000026.1 coordinate 187,166, forward strand.
CATTTGGTAAGTCATTAAACGTACCGATAGCTTTTACATAGCTATTTTTATTACTTATACTTTTTTGTCTTTGCGGAACTTGTATGCTTTTTTTCTAATTTTACTGTTTGAATTGATGTATTCCTGCTTTAAGACTTCATAGTAATATATCAGCGATTCATATGCAAACATTTGTCTTAGATTCATAGGACTATCTGCGAGTATAAACTGATTTTTGTTTATAATTTTCAAAATTTTGTTTTGTAAAGATTGCAATAGATTTAAATTATTCGAGTATACTCCTCCCCATGCTATTATATCATAACTAATAATACTGTGGAATAGCGCATAATATATCATCCTTAATGTTTTTATATCCATAAATTTAGATGTTTTTCTCATAACAAACACTAAGTATTTGGTCTTATTAATTATATACTCTACATGATTTAACCATTTCATATTATAACCAAAGATTATCCCTAAATACTTTGCATCTTGGACTCTATTTAATGTTATACCATTGATTTTTATTCGTATTTCATTTGGAACGCTATTACAATAATTTCCAAATGTCATGTATACAGTTTTGTCAACATTTAATGATAATCTATTAAGTGCAAGCCAATTGGGTTTTCTTATTTCCAGCCTTAGGTATTGGTATTATTTTAGCTTCTTTTAGTTTATTTGGCCAAATAGATTGTGTAATGCAAAGATTAATAATATGTACTAATGGTTCTGTAATGTAAACTGCTGAAAATTTAAGCGTATTGGAATTTATATTATCCGTGCCTCCATTTGTTAGTTTCATTTCCTTTATTATTTGAAATATTTCCCTATCATTGGTTGGGTAGATAAAGATAGATTTTTGATTCATTTGAGGTAGTTGTACTTTATCATTCTACGGTTGCAAAATTTTATTACTTAATTTTTCGCCAATCGAACTAAAATATTCATTCATGTGGTTTGCAATTTCCTTCTTTTCTGTTTTATTATTTTTTTCATCATATAGATATTCAATGTGGTTGTCCTTTTTATAGTTGTCTAATTTTTGATTGATAATATTCCAAAGTTTTCTCGGATTACCACAATTATTAGCTACTAATCTACGATCATATAATAGTTTTGCTTCCTTTATTACTTTGCTCAAGACTTTGGCATAATTTTTGTATTCTGTTTTAGCGTACCATTATTAGGTTCTTTTCTCCACATTTCATATAAAAATTCTTTCCTTTCACAGGAAATTAATATTGCCTTAGTAATCCAATTACTTCTAGGAATATTTTTACCCTGTTTTTTACTAATATTTTTATAAACACTTGCTTGTTTCGTACACTTATTTATTTTTTCTATTAAATTATTTACTGCTAAGTTAGGATCACTCATTGATAATATTATGTTCCAATTTTCTTTATCCGCAATTCTACCTAGTTTATTATAATTTATAGATATTTTTGTATACTCAGATTTTACTTTATCAATTTTTTCTAATGACATGAAAAGTGTATAACGATCTGTTATTGAGTTTGTTGATTTAAAATGCTTATTTTTAATTTTGTGTACTTTCGTGAACATATTATTAATGCATGTTCCCCTAGCAGAGTTATTCGAATTATTTGTAACAGATGGCCTAGTAACACCCTGAAAGCCAGGTTTGTATCCCTTATCCAGGAAATTCATTAGAATTTTTGGCTAACTCCATCTATATCTAACAAATTTATATTAAAATCTCCTATGATTATATGGTTCGTAACATTTCTCTTTAGATTCATTAGCTCTTTTAGGTTTATTAAAAAATTAGTTTTTGTAATATCTTGCAATCTGTACAATGCTGATATTTCTAGATTACCATTAGTAGTTTTAATAATTGAATTTAGTATTTTCATCTGCCCAATTTCAATTATTTCAGTACTTTCAGTAATACCGTCTTCCAAGTATATTACTACACCATCTTACCTGTTTATTTTACTATTATTATAGTACCTTTTATATCCCGGTAAAAAGAAATAATCACTATGCTCCAAAACCCACGTCTCCACACATACTATAATAGTCGGCTTGGTATCCAAGCCCTCAATAAATGTTTTTAGTTTTAAGAAATTTGCGTTTATACTTCGTATGTTTAGATATAATAAAATATTATTTTTATCTTTTATGTATTTATTGAGAACTTTAATACTATGAAATGTACTTTCCTGTTCAATTAGCACATTGTGTAACTCTTCTATTAACTGGATTTCTTGATCCATGTTGAGTTTTATTTCGATTTTAAATTTGTAGTACTAGCTGCCTTGTTGACATTTCCACTGACACTGCTTCTTGGTGATAGCGATGCTAATGATGACGTAGATGTTAGTCTTGCACTTTTCAGTTTATTGCCCTCCGTTCTTATAACATCTACCTTGCCAATGTATCTGTCGATAATTGGACTTATAGGATAATCTGTCTTAGCTATGTATTTCTTAATCTTCTTTTGTAGTGTCGTGCAATTCATGCTATAATTAGCCACGTGTTTAGTATTATATTGTGTGTTATATCGATTATTATTATAATTACAATTTATACAACATAATTCAGCTGTATTTCTACAATTAATAGTACTATGCTTCCCTGCACATTTTAGGCACACTGTGTCATTTCGACATTAATTTCCATTATGTCCAAATCTGCCACAATTATAACATGGTTGTAAATTCAGATCGTCGTATACTTTGCAGTTTTGGTATCCTACAAAAATTCTATTTTTGTTCTCTCGGATGTGTTTATATATTTCCGATGTTACTTCCATATTATAACGCTATCTAATCTAGTTTTCGTATTTACAAAAGTATCTCAGGACATTGCTTTCGTTTCTTTCTTTTTAAAGTTCCTTGTATCTATGTCTTCTTCATAATACCTTTAAATCCATGTTTTCATAATTATCTATACCGACAATTTTTATTCTTGGTTTTTTAATTTCTTCTCTTGCAATATTACATATACTTGATAGTTTTTTACTTAATCATTTTTAAATATTACTCTTTTTGATTGTATTGCTTTTTCCTTGTTTACGTAGTGTGTAACGTATTTCTTGAGATCATTTCCATCAGCTCTGTTTTTCTTTGTTATTGCAATTTTTGGTGTACGTTTTTCTATATTGGGTTCAATAATTACTGCTTGCGCATATGTTTTATTTTTTATTTTTTGCACTGTTACTAAATGATCTTTTAGAATTTTATTTTTGTCTTGCACCTCCTCAATCAATGTTTTTAACAATCTATTTTCTTTTTTCAAGCTTCTATTTTCAGTGATTAGATCATTATCGTCCTGCGTACTTATATCACTACCGTTATCAGCATCTTGAATTTCCTCTAATATTTCTTGTCTAACAGCTGTTTTCAAGGACAGTCTCATTTGTACGAAAACTTCTCTGGCTTCTTCGTTTAGTGTCGATCCATCACAGTTTGAGGTTATATCGTGCTCCGGACATATTCCCATGTATTCAGTAATATATTTTTTGTTGTTGTATCTTTCTAAGCAACTTTGATCATACACACCACATATTATGGACATCACTATTGCAACACTTTTCTTTTTATGACATTTGTAGAAATTTAGATCCACCTTGTCAGGTGGCTTACTTTCAGGCGGTGCCATGTTTGCGAATTATATATATATATATATTGTAACGCCACACTTTGTGTGTGTTACATAGCAGAGCAGGATGCGATTGTGCAAGCACCAGTCCTGTTCATGCTGAGATAGAAAACCTGACTAGCGAACAAAGTGCATAGATTGAGGAAAGGCTCTATGCAGCCAATGCGTCACAACCCCCCAAAACCTAACCCCTCACATGCTAAATCCTACCTAACTAAGTTATATCTGCCTAAGCTGCCCTATCCCCTCACATACCACCCTACGCTCTACCCATATCCCCCTTATACCTTCCTTCTTCAATGCCCTGGCAGGCGTTGAGCTGTTGGGAGGCCAGTCATACTCCAACCTAGTCCCCTGTAAATAGGAAGAGATATTAGTAAATCATCAGAAGAGAGAGAAATACTTAGTGCAGTGCAACGACATAGAATGTCTTACCTCGACTCCTAGGCAGCTCCTGTAAAGAAGAGGACATTAGTACAGACTCACTACGATGCACAGAAGGAATTAAACATACCTGCTATCGCTCAAGGAGTCACCATCGAAGTATGTTACTTCACTGGATGTCCTGACAGGAGAAGGGAACAGCAGGCACCAGACAGCCTAGAAGCAAAATAGACTACATAGAAACTGTCAGAGGCATACAGTCACCATACATAGGTATCATAACCTATGTATGTACTTATCCGGTCACAAGTTCCACCAGCATCCTTGCACACTGTGTCCAGGAACGTCGAGGAGAAGATGGGACGGCCAACTCACGGCACTCGCAGCAGGAACAGCTGACTGGTCGTATTTCCACGGCACCAAGAGGAAACCGCACCGGTACACGCGCACCGCACTACGTGTCGTAGGTCATGCTGTAGCAGCATGCCCGCTCTCGTTCGCTCTCTCTCACTCCCATACCTACAGTCCCTTCCCCGTCACGTGACTGGCCCTCTCAGCGTCTCAACGGCTGTTATGGGAACTACGCAGTCGGACCACGCCGCTGCCGAATCCCCATAGCCTCGACCACTTTGTTCCCGGATAGCGTTGTGATCACACACCTAGTTAATATTCGTCTTCGCACTCGACTCTTCGTTCCGGATAATTGTGAGAAAGCTTTGTATTCAAGACTCTGCTAGGAAATAACGCTGAAAGTGCGCGCCTACACTCCGTCCTCGACATCCTCGACAGAATCCCGTATTTAGTTTATATCGAAGCCTGGTGCGACATACGAGAGCCAACAAGCCACGCTAGGAAGGAGACAGTATCCAAATTGTAAGTTGCACTTGAGTATTGTGTGATACCGCGCGCGAAGCCAATCTTGTATTTACTTAATTGTATTCGTGCTACAAAAGTAGCTGGCGCCCAACTAATGTAATTATCGTATATTGTTAAATCATTTTACTTTATATTTATTAAATCATTTTACTTTTAATCACTTAATTGATTTCTTTTCTCGCCACCTATAAAACGTATGTTAAAGTCTGCCAGAATGCAGCGCGCATATTCCAAGGCATTGGCGGAATATGCGTCATAAAATATATATATATATATATATATATATATATATATATATATATATATATATATATATATATATATATACATATACATATATATAATTCGGTGTAGAGAACCGTGATAGCAACATAAAATATCTCGCTTTGGTAAATGATGTGAGCCGGACGGTTGTAATTCTCCAAATTTTCTACGTATCGTCTAGTTATTCTTTGTATAAGATGTGTCTCTTCTGCCCCACGTGTAAAAATTTGTCTGGCTGTTCTTACTAATTCTCGAAGATTTGCGTGTAGTTAGCGGTAAGGTATGTCTCTTTCGTACCACTTGATACCATGGACGTTGCTTGTAATCAAGTTATTGTGTACTTGTATTTGAATAGGTAAGTTTAAGAATGAATGAAGTGCAGCTGCGATTCAGTGTGCGATGTGTTCTTTATTTAAAGAAACTACAGCAAGTTATTTGATCATGAACTTGTCGGCACCTTTTCGAAAACCCAAAACGTTAACTATATAATCCATAACTTTGTAGTAGATGTGAAGAGAGCTGAGTACGAAACCTTTCTAACTACTGTTCATACAACAGAACTGTAATTTATACCCAACACTACTCAATGTAATGAGTTTTGTTATCGGTAATTACCATATCTTACGCGGTGAAAAATGTCAATTAGTGGTCATTATATAATGTAAGTGAAACATAAATTTTTTAAAAGTTATCCTCTGAAATCGACTATGACTTGACGAGCTGAGTCAATTTCAAGAACGTTATCGTATTCAGCATATACGATACAATTAACTGATTGTTGTAGAATACTTTCGAATCGTACTCGGAGAAAAATTTCGAAGGGTCAGCATTCGATACTTCGATGTGTAAATACTGAACGATTTTCGCGAAAATAGGAGAGTGAGGACTCCGAAACTCTCCGCACCGCAGAGACTCGATGCTTTGCAATTTCAGACCTTGAAACTTGAATGCTAACGTGCCGACTGATGGCTGTTCTACGCGGCTGTGTTTCGTGTTTACACCACACTAGTCCTTTGCGTTATTCGAAGCGGTAGACGCTTATGCTCATATTGCCAGAATGCCGAAACTTCGGATACGGGAATGACGAAAATAGACTGCAAAACATTCGATCGATAGAGATCTGTACGACCGCAATATTATGGAAGGCTGAACCTTCGAAATTTTTCTCCGTGTAATTCTAAACGAATAGCTCCTGTTTTCACTAAATTCCAGTGTGTATTACAGATTACTGATAAATCAGACGTAAGGTCAAACGCGTATAAACAATAACCGTCGGGATAGGCTTCTCTTGATATATTATTACCATCGTCTGCAAAATGAATGCTGGCACCACTAAATAATGTATGATAAACATCTACATATCTGTATGGATAGTTTGATTGTATAGCCCTGCTCGGTACTTGTACTCCGTCTACACTCTACTAGCGTTAAAAGCATTAATTGACAGTAAACCTATTATTATACGTTTCAGAATCTATCCAAGAATAATGTTGTCCAAAGTCTCACCAGTTATACCAGTGTGTAAGGTGAAGGACTTTACTTCAACACGGGTTAGTGGGTATTTAGCTGTACCTTTACATAGCGCTTTTGTGTGTGCAAGTAAAATTCCGGGATTGATTTTAGCACGACGTACTCGTAATGAAGCATCTAGAATTTTCACTTTTACATTTTCAGTTTCATAGTTTATTAAACAAAAAGCGTCTTTGAAGCGACCTAGTAAATCAATGATTTTACCGCCTTTGGTATAGTTACGACGAACCCACACGCTCCGATATTAGCGGAAAAATAGGTTTTACCATCATCACTAGGTTGTCGTAGAGCTGCATCCATCTGTCCGGGTGTATCATTATACCATAGACTACAGGCCAAGTGGGAATTTTCAGCTTCTTCTGAATAATTAAGTAATGCTTCTATGTATGCACGACAAGCAGAAGCATTACTCGGTGGTGAAGCAGCTTTTTGATTGAAAAATACATCTACTTGGTTAAAAATACTATGCAGGAAGTTGTTAACAAATGCAACTAAAGTTTTATCTTCTATAGGCGAGTCTCCTTTTTCAAGACGTACATTGAGATTTATCATAGTATGGGCCATATCAATATAATCATCCGAGTTTCCAGGAATAAGAAATTCTAAATACGAGTCTTCAGAAACACTAGTTTCAGGTTTATACTTTATCCATTGAGTACCTTCTATAGATATCTGAGAAGGAGGAAGTGTAAATAAGTCAAGCTCGGATTTTGCACACTCGTAAGAGTGAGAGTGAAGAAAAGCCATTTTTATTAAGCAGGTCCAAAAATGTCACGAACTGAACGAGTTTTCTTCTTAATATTTCGAGTCTTCCTTTTCTTATTTGATTTTTTGTTAGTTTTCCTTGTCTTTGTTTTTCTTGCCTTTGTCTTACGTGTAGTGCGCTTTCTACCATGACTAACTTTCGACTGACGCTTCTGCCGTCGTTGTGATCTTTTATAACCAGAACCCTCCAGAGAATTTCTATTTTTTCTTCGGCTTTTCTTTTCAAATTTAGACCTGATTCACGTGCTCTCGTGCGTAGAGCTTCTTTAAATGTAGATTTATTTTCGCTTACATCATCTATTATATGCATTCCTGCTCTGGGTGCTTCTTTCCCTACAGCATGTGCACCTCTTTTTAGAAATGGTAACGCCCTACAAAAAAGACCTCCAAGAAAACGACTAATACCATCATGACCTTCCTAATACGGTGCTCCTACGTATACATGTTCGACGCCACCGCTACCAACTTGTGAATCATAATATTGCTCGTAATGACTCATGGTGAAGGTCGCTACGTAGTTTGTCTAAAATGAAGTGTCACCGTTGACGTACCTTACTCGAATGGTATAACAAAGCCAAGATGATCTCTTATATCGACCACGATGGTTCGAAAACAATTCCTTGTTAAAGGCACATAGTTTACAGGTGAGAAAGTTTAATGTTGGTTAGAACCGAATACGTAATCTTTGTAATTTACAGTGCAATACGTAGTTGAGCTGTTTGTACATTTATATATAAATATACAACTGTCTCGGGAGAGCATTCAAAATATTGGCAGGGCCAGTTGCGACAGCAGGTTTACTCTGTAACAGCTAAACAAGTTTTGTCAACAGAAGTATATGGTAATTTTTTAAAAGTTCCTTGTTTAGATGATAAACTACTGTTGTTTCCCCTTGAGTTGGGTAATGCTTGTGATGTAATTTTTTACTCTTCCTTGTATAATTCTGTATTCCCAATAAATTCCAAAGGCATCCCAATGTCTAACAGTAACCAGGCGAAATGTTCACGATCTGCAGCTCTTACTCCTTTTCTATTACACACAGCGTCATTTATGAGATCTATGATATTTGAATTGAGAACAACAACGCCATCTATCACGACGGTGGGGCGATTGTTCCAAGTTAATCTCGATGAATTGTTGGAGTTTTTGAAAAATTGTAGCATTAACTCGGTTTTATGCCTATAGTTTCCTGGACATAGCAATTTTCGCTGTGTCAATATCATGCGCTGGTTCTTCTTCTTTATCTGTTATTACATTCGAGGCTTTGCTACTCTTTTTTAATTCTTCAACGAAAAACAAGTATCTTTGTAATGCACGTTTGTATTTTTTCCATTTATCTCTTACATCTTTTTCAGAAGAATTTAAAATTTTGTTCATCTCAAAATCTAGTCTTGGCAAATGATTACCAGGTGTTTGCACGCTTTTTATAGCTGTTATGATCTCATTTTTATCATCTATCTCGTTAATATTCTGAATCTGTTGTTGTTGCTGCTGTAGTTTGCTTATATTGTCATGTGGTACTAGTGCCATTTTACGAGCGTGCTGCATTTTTACTGCCTATTGGGAATAAGTGCTGAAAACATTGTACCTATTAAGGGTGCCAATATAGCCCCTATGGAACCGTTTTCTTTTTGAATCGTTTTTTTGTTTTTTCCAACCTTTGGATTTTGAGTCTGATAATCGGCGTAAAATTGCTTTATGTTTTTTTAGTTTGGCTTTTTGTGATGCATTTAAAGGTACATTACCTTTTAAGGTATTTAAAGCACATTCACGGATGCCTGTAACTAATTTTCTATTTGCTTTTTTCAATACTGCTTTGCGCTGCTCTTTACTCAAATGATAGAGAGCGTGTAACGCATCCGCTGTTTTGGCATCGAGTGATGTTCTAGATGTTGACGGTGCCATTATATACGTAAGACTGCTAGATCAGACTTTCCTACGTTTCTTTTTATATTACGCGGTATATAAACATACTGCTGTGTGTCATGGGGTATTGATGTAGCTTCAAAATAAGCCTCTTGTAAAAATATCGGATTTCTGGATAAACTTGGCGAGCCATATGCTGAGTCTGTGCTCTGTCTTGGGGATTTTTAAAAATATCAATATAGTTCGCGTTTAACGAGATTTCTTCCTCGCTGCTGCTAACATTATCAGCATCGATTGCAACGCGAATCAATCAATTACTGCTCGGGCCGACCATTGCAACTTTCAATGATGGCATGGAACAGCTCAGCCATTTCGAACATAGTCATAGAAAGAAACACTTCTGCGGATTCTTCAAGTACGTTGTTCAACCAACGTACTTCTTGCGCCCGTCCGTTATACAGAATTCGTAAAACAGCGGATTGAAAAATCGCAGCTGTGTCGCTTTCTGGAACTGTGTCCAGGCCAAGCTCCAAACCAAAATTCTCGCTACGCCTGATAACTTAAAAATTATTATTATTATTAGTAATGATATATTTAAAATTAATTATAAAATAATTTAAAAAATTTGTTCTCACTTTCATTAATTTGGCGATCGAAGGGCGAAAGTTGATTAAACCTTCCCTGGTTTGAATTTCGCTCGAACTCTGCTTCCGTTTGTTCGCGGGTAATAAACCCAGCGAACACTTCTGCTCGAGTGAGTCCAAACTCCGGAGCTGGCTCGAGTGGGTCCAAACTCCGGCACTATACCGACTGGACCGACAAAATTTCCATTGTCTTCAAATTCTCCATTAGCGTCGAACTCTTCCTCCGATTCTGCAAGATTGCTGCCCTAGCCACCCTCCTTCGCCTCTTCGATAGCGGCCTCCTCCGCTGCTTCAAAATGAGGCTGATGCTCTTGTACACGGGGCCACATACGGTACCACGCGAGCCGCACCATTCGCACCCGCCTTTTCAATTGCCTTTTCTCTCAGTCCACTAGGATCGGGCGCATCGTGCACAGCAGGGACCACATCGTTCACTTCATCGTTAGCATCTGATTCGCCGCTGCTTTCTCCTGACACGTAGGCCTCGTCGTCTTGCATGGCATTATCATCCGCCTGCTCCTCCACCTCTTCTATTTGCATGGCCTCCTCAACCACCACCTCCTCCTCCTCCTCCTCCTCCTCCTCTCCTTCTTCATCGGAGTCGTCCGCAAGAATAATGCGAACTAAAAAATTTAATATAATTTTTACTGTTTTTTCTAAATTTATTAGTATAAAAAAGCCCGTGTAAAAAAATTTGCCTGGGCTCAGCCCGGCACAAGTATGGCGTAAGTCTGGCCAGATTAGTCTGGCATTAGAGACTTTCCCATACTTAATCTCAGACATTTTATTTTTGATTTGCTAAGTCTGGCAAAAATCCCAGACTTATTTCCCAGACTACTTTCCAGACATTTTTTTTTATACTTGTCAAGTCTGGCAAAAATCCCAGACTCTTTCCCCATACTTTTCACCAGACGTTTTTGCCAGACTATATGGGTATTAAAAATTTAACAAATATTTTATTTAAAAAGAAAACATCGATTGAAATAAGCTAATGAACTTCAAGAAAACTAAGATGATTCATAAAAAATAAAACAATTAAGTATAAGTTAACAGACATTAATATTTTTTTTGTATTGTTTGGGATTTCTTAAGGTATTGCACATATTGGTGAGGACTCGCCTGTATCGTTGCTCTACCAACTTTTTCTCTCCTTGCGGTATTTTTTTGTTCACGTACACTTAAAAACACAAAAATTTATATAAAAATGAATGTAGAGATGTATAAATATATTTTTATTTAATATCCTGCATTACTCGCATAAAACTGCTTTGTAGACTGATAGAGGGATACTCTTAGTATTCGCTCTTCCTGTGGAAGTCATCTCTTTTAGTTCATCCTTGCCTATAATTAACTTCATAAGTCGACGAACGAATTCTTCTGGCTTTGAACGCCATTTCATCTTCATATACGCTAGCTCTGTTGCATCGATACATATATCAATGCCTTTGATAAACTGTACCTGGATAATTGAAATTTGTAAAAGATAAATATACTTTTGTTTAATTTAATAAATAGTGCACTCTAGACCTGATTACAATGCGCAGGATCAGCGTTTCTACCAGGCACTACGTTCTGGCCACGATTTTTTGCATCGGCTACGCCATCACGAGGTTGAATCATGCCTTGACCGGTCTCGTCATCTATTTCGCGGTTTTCCTCATTGTCCGTCGTCTGCTCGTTCGTCCTCTTTTGATTCTTCTTCGATGCCGTAGCTTTAACTTTAACCTCACTTCCTGACGTATGGCTCTTCTTAGCGATCTTTTTCTCACCGCTACATGTGGTTTTCGGGGCATCGCCATGGCTCTTTTCACTACTAGGATTTTCTCGGCGTTTCTTCGCGATCACTTACTTATCCTCGTCTTCTTCTTTCTTATTTTTACGTTTCTCTTTGCGCGTTCTCCCGTAATTCTCTTCCTTATCGTGGTTTCCAGTCGCACCGGTCCCTTTTATATCGCTGCCGTTATACTTTGATTCTGCCTCCGAGCTTTCCATGTGCATTGTAGATCTAAAAAGTAACATATTAATTACTCAGTGGAATAAAATAAATAATGAACACGCTTGTTATAAGTTAACATACTCATCATCCGAGACAACGCAAAAATTGATTTTTCAGAGAGAAGTTTTTCGTCAAGTTTTGCGTTGGCACTTGATGCTGCTGCCATAATTTTTTTGTTTTTCGAGGCCATCTCGCGTTTTTTCAAGATCACAGCCTGTGGAAATGATTTTCGTCTCTGAGGCGTCATGATCCTTCCAGAGACATCGACATCGAGAGAATCCAAGTAATCCACGTCATCTTATAATATAATAATACAGCAGTTTTCAATTAAGTTTGGGAATAAATTCAAAACAATGATCGCATTTAATAAAAATGTATTATAAATACCACTGCTGATGATTATTTCGACTTCATGCCATTCACCTCCCTATCTGCTGAAAGTTTTCGTCTTTTTCCTCTTGATATCCTTGTCACTCAAAACACTAGATTTTTTCGGATCCGCATTTATCCATAGAACCAGGGAATGCATTTTGTATCACTTGATTTGTTATTTCGTTAAACAATATTTTTATTGGTAAAAAGTGTTAGCTTATTCTTATTCGTATCCTCGACTCTTTCCGTCTGCTGTTATTTATTTACATCGCAACCAACTTCGTGCATGTTTCGATTTTCATTTTTCAAATCTTGTCGCTTCTTTATAAACATTCGACAGCGAGCGCATTAAAAATCGAATAAGTTATTATTTACGGTAATTTACTCATAATAATAGAAAATAATGAAGAGAGCAACGAATTTTATCGAATCCAGCAGGGCTCAGCAGTTCAAAATTCGAAAAGCATATCGGCAGTACTGTCTTTTGGGTAATAACCAAAGCTCTGAGGATAAATCTGATACGGAGTGTGACATAGAAGTGCAGAACCCTTACTTATCTTCGAACGACAGTAACAGTAAGTATAATTTATAGTATAAGAAGTAGACACGAATCATTTATATATTTCATACGATTTTCACTCGACGCGATTGAAAATTACTACCGATATTTAACTGTATATTTCAGTCTTAATCAGGTGCAAGTAACGTCCAACGAAGAGCTGGATATACGCGCGCGTGCTCTGTCATAAATGCGTTACGCGTAGGAAATTTATGTGTCGATTTCTATTGTTCAGAAACAATGCGTATTACTAAATAGCTATTTTCTTTCACAATATAGATTCTTGAAATAATTCATTTGAGAGGAAAGATAGGGAAATAATTGAAGATGAATTGATCGATAACCAAGATACCGATGAGGAAGAGGAATATTACTTCAGTGCAACGGATGAATATGAGACTTAATCGAGCGATAATAATCAATCAGAAACATCTGAGAACTACGACGAAGAGTACGAAGAACATGATCTGTCCATTAAAAATGCAAGGAAGCCTCTGTATCCCGGCGCGCCCCTGACCGTAGCAGAACATATACTGTCAGTCTTGTCGTTAATGCTTAGGTTTAAGATGACATGTGTTCTTTTTGCACACATACTTTCTCTTGTACAGCTGCACTGCATTCAGCCGAATTTTAGCGTCAAAACTTTGTATAAATTTTAATTGATTTTTCATAATATCAAGTCCCCTTTGAAGCGATATTATTATTGCGAAATGTGTTTTACGAAGCGGCATAACGAAGCCGCTGACGACACTGAATGCAATGAGTGTAAAGAGATAACGCGATCAAGTTATTTTATAAAAATTCCTATCATTTCACAATTGGAAAAATTATACAAGCGCACAGGTTTTAGAGATCTTTTAAATCATAGATTCACGCGAGTTAAAATATGTACACAACCTTGAAGATATTTATGATGGGAGTATTTATAATGAACTATGCGATAGTGGGTTCCTTGCAAATCCGAACAATATTTCTTTAACCCAGAATACCGATGGTGTGCCACTGTACAAATCTTCGAAAATAGGCATCTGGCCTGTTTATTTTGTCATTAATGAATTGCCCTATGTGCACAGATTCAAACGAGAAAATACGATTTTTGCTGGTCTGTGGTTTGGAGCGAAAAAACCAGCCGCAAATTTATTCATGGGCACTTTTAGACAAAACTTGCAAAATTTGTACAAGGGTGTGGATTTTTTACTGCCAAATGCTGAATCAATAAGGGTACGTGGAGCAGTTATATGCGGTACGTGCGATTTGAGTGCGAAAGCGCACTTTCTAAATATGAAATATTTCAATGGTGATTACGGCTGCCCCAATTGCAAGGAAAAAGACAAACAATTAGAGAACGTACACGTTTATCTGTATACTAACAATTTTGAATTACGTACTACTCGAGAATGTATTGAATTTGCTAAGGAAGCTAAACTAAACAACCAGGAAGTTTACGGAGTTAAAGGGCCCACACAATTATCAAAAATAGTTCATCAATATATCGCGGCAACTGCCATAGACGTCATGCACTGCGTTTACGTTGGTATTACGAAAAAATTGGGTTCACTTTATTTCGATTCTGAATATCATAGCTATGCGTTTTCTTTAACTAAAGTGCAGTCAATAATTAATAAGCGAATAAAAGTCATTTGTCCACCGAATTTCGTTGCCCGTTTACCGCGCACAACATTCTACATGACCTACTGGATAGCCTCTGAACTAAAATTGTTTCTACTTATTTATAGTTTACCGATTCTCCATGATGTTATGCCAGAACAATATTTTAATCATCACAAACTATTGGTTCGCGCTATATATTTACTAAATAAAGAAAGTATAACGCATGATATGATTGAGAAATCAAATCAATGTCTCAACGAATATGTATCTGGATTTAGTCATTTATACGGAGAGAGATATATGAGCTGCAATGTGCACCTTTTGTTGCATCTACCCGAAATAGTAAAGGGTTTGGCCCGTTGTGGACCGCGTCCTGCTTTCCATTTGAAAACATGAACGGTATACTTAAGAGTCTTGTTCATGGGACAAAACATGCCGTGTTACAAATATATTTTTCAGTTTCACTATTTTTTAATTACTCAGAATTGAACAAAAATACCTAATTCCAGGAAATGTAGTAAGTAGTTACTGTGCTATTTTGGAATCAAAATCAAGGTTAAAAGCATTTAAAATTAATGATAATATATCAATTGTTGGGAAAATAGAGAAAAAAATACACACTCTAGATTTAATATTATATTGTTTCAGGAATATTGAATTTGATGAAAATAAAGTTCATGTATTTCATAGAATTCTTATTGGCAATGTACTCTTTGATTCTGCATCGTACAGTAGAAAGATAAAAACTAAATCAAACGTAGTGAAATATTTAAAAGATGGAATATCCTGTGTTGGGGCAATTTTGACATTTGTTAAGTTATGCACTTGCGATTGTCACCGCACTCGAATGTCTAAAGATGGAGCGATGCAGTCTGTCTATTCGCCGATAGCCAACGGCGGCTAGCAATAATCGCAACTCACGGCGAAGTTGAGTGAACGTGGCATGGAGTCTTATTGCACTAAACCACTCACGATCACACCTACGTACTGCACGCGCAAAACGTAATACTGCATTGCGCAGTTGGGCAATCGATTCGTCGTTGAAGTTGTGCATTATCGCGTCTACTTCCTGTCTCACAATGTCGCGCATTTTGAGCAGAATGATCCCTACGTGAGTATGCGAACGAGTTCTGTTGGTCAAAAAATGCCATGAAAAAATAAGACCTCCCTCCTCAGAGCAAATCCTTGGACAAACCAGAAGTCTCATAGAACGACTGAGATGACTAGAGAGGGGATATCGTTTTGTAAATAAACACTATGAAAAAATAAGTCCCTCCTTAGAAAGAGATCTCGGCAAATGACAGAGCTTTACGCGGAGAAAACTTTCGCATGAAAAAATAAGGCCCTCCTCGAGATGGGAATTTGGCAAATCACAGCGTTTTCCTCGCTTTCATCGGTGGAAAAGAGCTCTTGTGATAAAAAAATCTAAGTAGCGTTGGGTATCCAAAAATTCAACATCTGCCGTTAATAAATTTCCCAAGTGTCGCGCATGTTACGCACAAAGCTAAGAAAGTCTCCAGTCTAACGTAGCTACCCAGATTTATGACTGCTAGTACTTAGGCACGTAGCAGTCATAAATCTGGGGTACCGCTCCCACAAGTCTTAGTCGTTTTCTGACTCAACGGCAGACCCTTTGAGAGGTCCAAACGATAATACCCAAACGAACATCTCGTCCCTTTTTTCTTCTCTCCTCAACTACCTATAGCTAAGAACAATGAACCGATCTATGCAGTTTGCTTACTTCTGAAACACGTTGAGGCAATAAACCTCTCTCCATCGCACGTATGCTTGCAGACACAGGGAAAGCCCTGCCTAGTGTTGATTTGTAACACAATGTGTTTCTTATTTCTTTCTATCGCCGTATAGGCTCAAATTTTTTTTCATAACCCCGCGCCAACGCTGAATCTCAAGTACCCAACATAAACCTATAAATCAGTCACACCCATACTATGTTAGAATCGTATTCTAATACAGCACAGAACGTTAAGAGGCAAAACAAATGGACCCGTGTTGCCTTCTCCTACAGCATCGATCCCCAACTGCGTCAACAGAGTATTTTAAAACAATAACCGTCAGTAAAATTCGTCGGTTAAGGAGAACTAAGTCCTCACCCCTACCAGCATGTGTCGATTGTTTCTCCACGTAGTCTAAAGGCTTACGCTTAAGGCCACGTGCACGAAAACCAGTTCTCTCTGAGCGCTAGCAAAGAACAAAAATATCAGCGGAACGCCATGCGCTCCTGGTCAGTATAGATGAGAAAAAACGGACACTGGAGAAAGTGCACGGCCAATTGGAATGTTACCAACAACGTCTATTGGACATATCAAAAGTGCTGCAAAAAAAACAAGAAGAAGAAGAACAAAAGGCAGCTCTACGCGGACAATTAGTGCCCTTCAACGTACGCTGCCGATTGTGCCTGGCAAAAACATCGGAGCACGGTTTGTGGGAACAGTGTTGGAGGTGCTTATTATACCGTGCTGGAAATGTCAAGAGCAAGCCTGTAATTGTATACAGGATATGGACTCACCAAGGTCCCCGTCGCCCCCACCATCTCCAGACGACAAGGGTTCACCATCATCACGTCGGGGTACATCGCTTAACTTTTATAAACTGCCAACTCCACCCAGGGAATTCTCATGCGAACTGCTCAGAGGTGGGACGTTGCTTTTTTTAATCTCCTAGTGTCTACGTATTAATTTAAGTTCTGGTATGTGTGTATCATTGTAAGTTTATATTTTCTGTATTGTCAACGTATATTGTAAAAATAAAGTATTATTGTAAGACTTTATTTTTTCTAAATAATGTTATTAAAGAATCACCAAAATATTCAAAATTTAATAGATGTATTTTTTATTTGATTCCTGAAGCTGAAATTTAGAGTAGGCTTTACGATAACGTGCAGTAGAACACCCTTAATTTCCCTTAAGAATATCGTAATCATCTCTTTATATTGTGAGAATGGAGCAAAGTTAACTTTAGGACAATAAACGGGACAGGTATACGAGCGACAGGTAGCTGCTTGTCGGATCGCTATAGTGCAGCTGCGAGAGGGTCTGGAGTGGTGGGGGAAAACGGCATGCGGCTCTAATACTATAGCGT
This sequence comes from Muscidifurax raptorellus, assembly GCA_020010945.3. Lineage (NCBI taxonomy): Eukaryota > Metazoa > Arthropoda > Insecta > Hymenoptera > Pteromalidae > Muscidifurax > Muscidifurax raptorellus. The sequence continues at coordinate 204,747 of JAHUUD020000026.1, forward strand.
ACACCGGCGGGAGAAGGGTACTGCTATGGAGTGAAAGGAGAGGGGGAAGTCTGGCTCTCTGACGTCAGCACTGGGGGCTGGCATAGTGTACAGCGGCAGGAGAAGAGCCACAGCAGCGAGGGAGAGACCGGGACTGCTATGGAATAAAAGGAGAGAGAGAAGTCTGGCTCTCTGACATCAGCACTCGGGGCTGGTATAGTATACAGTGGCGGGAGAAGAGTCCGAGGCTACTATGGTGTAAAAGGGGGGAGGAAAAGACTCTTGCAGAGTTCAAGGGGCCCGTATGTCGTTAAATGGGAGAAGGGACGCACAGTTGTCGAAACCTATATAGTTTAATATTTATAAATACATAAAAATTTAATAGCTCATAAATTTTTCTCGACCTACTAACACACTTGTTTACACTTGAGTTTTATTATTTGTTTATATGAATAAATAATTAAATTGTTGACATATATTTTTCTAACTCGGTCACTTACATTCCTTTGAGAGGCTATTTACATAAACAATAGCTATTTACATAATTATATCGGTCATCTATCATTGTTTATTTATTATAACAGTAGCTAATTACCCATTATAGGGGTCATAAATCGTGTTAATTGACCTATTTAGCTACTGTTTACATAAACAACTGCTACTGTTGACATACTGCTACTGTGGCGCCTACCTCCCCCACTTTGGCCACGACCACCCGTCTCGCTATACGGGCCCATATGCTACTACGACACCCCGCGTGTACGAATTTCCGAAACCCGACAACAACGGAAGCCGTGAGTTAATAAATATGCAGTCACTTAGCCCCGCGCATTTGGTAGCAGGAGCCGTGGAACCGCCGGTTATGCAAACGTCTAACGAAGTCGAACTCAAACCGTTGGAGCGCAGGCTAGAGGATTTAAAATTAAATTTAAATTCACCAACATCGAACTCATGGGGAGAAATCGTCGAACCCCTGGAAATACCAGAGCAGCCGGCAATAAATGAGAGGTACCAGCAAAATACTTCGAATCTGTGCAGTGTAAAAAATATAGTGTGGCGTAACAATGACGTGCTCACGAGTGGTCTGAACCTGCAAGATTATCTGACCCCCCTGGTAGCTAGTGACAGCACCCAGCAAGCACAGTATCCTCTTGGCGAAATTACAGGCGTGAATATAGCGAGAACGAGGGAAGATCGTCACCGAATTATTGTAGCATGAGCTACCGGCAATACAAGCGAGGACAAATCAATAATCGGAAAATCCACGCGAAAAGCGAAGCGAAAGTCTCCGCGAAAGAACACGATCAAGCCAAACTTATAGCGACGAATCCTAACAGGAATTTCACCATAGAGCGGTAAAAAGCACGCCAGAAAGCGTAAGCAAGCGCGAGGTACCGGGTCAGAGACCCGAACGTCACAGCAAAAACACAGCGTGCCCGCACAAACGATACAGTGAAACCGAGAAAGAGGCAGAGTGCGTGTCGGAAACGAGTACAGACTCAACGTCAGAGTGCGAAGAAAACTTGAGTGACGGATCTCGATTTTCAACGACTGGAGTAGCTGGTCCGATAATTTCGCTAGAGTAAGGAAATAATCGTCGAAAAGGAAAGACTCAACGAAACGCATATTGAAACGCACGAAACCTAGGCAATCGGCTTGAGAAAAATAAGCGATAAGCGAGGCAAAAAAACGAACACGCAGAAACAGAAATCCGGAAAAATCACCCAAGAGAAGAGCTGCGAGGCACGGTAAAAGAGAAAGCGACTTCGGAGACGCTTGGCGCCATTATCGCGATAGAAAAAATCATAGGCAACCTGGAGACGGCGATCACAAAAGACGCGGAGACGACAAATATCCGCGCCGGTCCAGAGAACGTGAAGAGAGTCCGCGACACTGGATCCTCAAAACTCATCGACCAATTCGGATCAAAATCCCAATTGGCGAACTGGAAGACAAGACGCGAGCGGCGCGAGCAAACACCCCCACACCGTAAATCCTCCATCTAAGTTAACATCGTCGAATTCGCACGCAAGAAAATGTCGTTCCAAAATTTTTGTTGATGCAAATCGCTAACCGCCTAAAAGGCAAAGCCATGGACTATTGCGAACATCGAAATCGCAAAGTAAATAAATGCTGAAATTCGGTAAATAAGCAAGGGGAGAGTGAGTCCGCAGGTGATTACAGCCTACAAACCGGAAAATTGCACAATCGATTGAAAACCGCAAAACAGCAAGCGGTCGACGACGTTCTCCTCGAATTGCCACCGCTAGGCCACTTAACACAAAGTAAATTCCCGAAATCGCTCGAAGCCGCGATAACAACGGCAATAGGATAAGAAGACAAGCAAAGTGCGAGAACCGCGATTCCAGCCGAAACAATATATTCAAAACCAGCCGCACAAGTACGTCGCGCGATCGCCGAAGAACCAGCCATCGTACAAAAACAAAATTTTAACCAAAATTCGGGAAACTCAAACGAGCAAGCCAATAGGCCGGCGAGCAAAGCTTTCTGCGGTTATCGAAGCGTACCGGGACACTCGACAGACGAGTGCCGCACGTTGATAATACACGCGGTCGAGAAGAAAATCGAGAATCCGTTTAAAAACAAAAATAACAGGAACGGATAATAAAGACACAAATAACGGAAACTTGGGAAGCAGCGACGTGCGCAGATATCTGATAATAATAACTGGGGAAACGATAATCGTAAGAACGCAAACGGCGGTCATTGCGGAAGAATCTTCAACCCGAACTATTGTAATAACTACTACGTCAACCGCTACGGCAACCAAAATAATAACAACAATCAAAATAACAATGGCCAAAGTAATAGACACAACACCGATAATGGCAACAATAAGAATCGCAACAATCGAGACAATAGCCTGGACCATAATCGCGATAATAACTGCGATAGCAACAATAATACCAAAATAATTCAAACAACGCGGATAATTTAAAGTAGAGACACGACCGTCACGCTCCTCAAGTGCCGATCGTCTAGTAAAGCAGTAAAAGTCTAACGAAAATCTAACAAAAAAATCAGCAAATATAAAATTTTTAACAGCCGGTAGTCAGCCGCCGATAGTAAATTAAATATAAACCCAGACGTGTTCGAGTTGAAAAAATACTAGAGTTAGCGGATACCGAGGGCTGCAAGGAGGAAATTGAATGTGTACGCGAAACCATCGACGAATATGCGGATCGAGGACACGTGCATCGAGGCGGAAGGGTTGCAGTCGCGAAATGCGAGCCCATCTTCCGAGAAAACGCAGCCGAACTCGCAGAAATTAGACGCACCTAGAGGAATAGACAGAGCCGAAAATACACTCACTCGCGCTAAGTCAGCACGACGAGCAAATGGACACCGAAACAGAAGCGCGCGTGTACTCAAATTCCGAAAATGTCGGCTCGGATCGAAGACTACAGCGGAATTCCAAGAAATTATGATCGGGAACCGGAACCGCCGCACAGTGTGACGGAATGAAAATATTGGTGAGAAAATAAAATATCCCCTGCTAGGAGCAACCGATCGGGATGATTTTTTTTTAAATGTAGCTTATACTATACAGATTTAGGGAAAAATATACAATTTTTATGAGCCAGCGTTGCTGACTAAGCCAAATTGCTGATATCAGCAATTTTTCGAACCGCAATTGAAGTGTAAAGTATGGAATTTATCGAAAAATTGCTGATATCAGCAATTTGGCTTAGTCAGCAACGCTGGCTCATAAAAATTGTATATTTTTCCCTAAATCTGTATAGTATAAGCTACATTTTAAAAAAAAAATCATCCCGATCGGTCGCTCCTAGCAGGGGATATTTTATTTTCTCACCGATATTTTCATTCCGTCACACTGTGCGCCGGATCAGAACTCGTCAATGAACTCGGGTAACGTTTCATTACAAACTTATATACGCAAAAAGTGCTGTGCGGAACCACGAGTAAAATTTCGTCGCTCTAATGATATTCCCAACTCGCCTCGCCGCCCGGGAAGTGTTTATTTTTTTCGCTTATCGAATTAGCAAAGCTCGACAAACCCGTGACGGAATTGCAACAATAGCTGAGTACTTCTCCCATGATAAAATTCTGCGGCGAACCGTCCGAAACCGAATGAATTCTAGAATTGGAAACAGAATACGGCCCGGTAGACTACGCATTTTCATTCGCTTATGCTTACGGTGTAAATATCTATATACATTACGACCTCCCGAATCAGAGCCGAACTTTTTTCCATATAATAGTAAATAGAGCCGAAATCTACCTACATCTCAATCTAACCGCCATGCATTTTTCACCGTATGCGCGCATTGTAGTGTCAAAGCGAGCAGCTAAAACTCCCACGAGACCCGTCACCCTAAGCGATAATAGTCGATATACTCATAATCTCCCATACTCGGCAGAAGAAAAAGTTGGAAAAGAAAAACCCCAAACATCGTCGCTGGCGAGGAAAATCGCAATGAAAATAAGCAAAACGCGGAGACAGAAAGAAATTCGTCGAGTACAATGCGCGGCATAGCAGAGCCATCCACGCAATCGATGCTGTGCGCGCCTAATTCCCCGTTAATTAGCTAGCGTTTAACAGCGGAAAATCCTGCAAAAGGTGACACAAATTCATTGGCGAGCATTGTTCCAAGAAGCATAGCAGCGGGAAAAGATGAGTGCGAGAATGCGTTATCCCAGCTATCTGTCACGCGACCTGCACGCAAGGCCATCGCACCGGCAGGCACACGGAGCGTCAGCAGCGACGGTAGTCGGGCCGCAAACGAAATAGCAGCAGCAACGGTCGAGGCTGCATTAGACAACGACAAATTAAAATGCTACGTAGTAGCAAAAGTTAGATCGCCTTGGGAAAAGCCACTATGGGCCATCCCAGAAGGCCAAGAAGCCCCACCCTTTGTGCACTTACAATCTGTCAGAGAATATCCGTTCCACTTTGTCGAAAATTTAGTTTACTTAATTTCGGTCGATAACTTTATATCAACCGAAGTAGATAGGCTATAGGCATACCAAAACATAGGCATACTAAAACACCCCCTCTCCTCTCAAAGTGTTTTGGTACCCGATGAAGGAGTGGGATAGTCCCCCGCTCTCCAGGATACCAAAACGCTTCCTCTGCTCTCAAAGTGTTTTGGTGCCCGATGAAAGAGTGGGATAATTCTCCCTCTATCACATGTTTTGGAGCCCGACGTGGGACCGTAAGAGTGGGAATATTCTTCCCTCTCTCACCTGTTTTAGTATCTTGAATAAAAAGAGTGTGGGGGAAGTTTTTCCTTTCAATCTTGTCCCTGAAAATTCAGGCTCCGTAGACCGCCCACAAGAGAAAAAATCTATTGGTTGAATTTAGGAAGGTAGAGAAAGGGCAGCCCTTCCTCCCTCCTTTTTCTAGAAAAATTTACAAAGATTTTTTTCTGGAGAGAGCGCGACTCCCTACAGGTGAAAAAGGGCCTTTCGAAGCGTTGAATGTATGCAATCAATATCCTGCGAAAGTGTACACATTTATTGCTGTCCCGCGGCAAAAGACTTCAGTCCGAGAAAAAAACATTCACGCAACTGACCCTTTCACAGGTGAAATAAAAAAAGATTCCTTCACGGTGAAAAAAAGATCTATTGACGTGAATAACCTTATGGGAAAAAAATGTGTACAATAAACTCCCGCACAGGTATACACATCCATTACTGTCTCGCACGCAAGGCCCCCTACGCAGGTATACATATCGGTGACTTGTTGACTCCTAAAAGCAGATTCACGCACAGGTATAAAAAAACGGATCTTTGGAGCGGAAGGCGTAAACTTATTGTTTCGGTCACGTTTAGTAATTTAATTTTAAAGAAACGTAGCGTGCGTAACCTTTTCGGAAAATGTGTACACTAACGATCTAAGTTTTGAATGCCGGTATACACGCAGGTATACACATCCTTTGCTGTCTTCAGAGGTGTATGAATTTTTTCCATCTTTAAGAAAATCCGAAGATGTGCACGAACCCTTGTGTTTTGAGAATTTGGGGGGGGGGGGGGGATTTTACCAAGTCAGAGGACTTTTCAAGATGGTGGTGGAAAGAGGAACTCAACCAATCAGAGGTTTCTTTCCAGGAGACTTGTAGAATTAGGGATAAAAATTTCGCCAATCAGAGGATTTTTGTAGGTGCGTCATAGAAAGGGCAAGCTCAAATTTTGGGTACAGATAGCCCCAGTGCTAACTGCAAACAGTCAGTTCAGTCATCGATTTTTCTAATTTCACAAGTTTGAAGAAAAAATCAAGATGTCAAAGAAGAAGTCGAGTTCCAGAAGAAGCAGTATTGAAGTCGCCCAGGAGCGCATACGTTGGCTGATGTCCAACGCACCGACTCTGCTGACTGTGCTGGAGTACGTCTCCTGATCGATAGAGGTAATAGAAAAGTGTAAGTCAATCCTCGACGATTCCAGGCGGCTGAAGAGCATCAAAGATCCCCGGCGGCATTAGAACTATCGCAACCTCGACGATCCTCAGCTGCAGCAGCAGCTTCACAACCCCGACGATCCTCGGTAGAAGCTTCGCAGCCCCGACGATCCCCAGCGGTGGCTGAACCATCACAGTCTCGACGATCCTCGGCTGCGGCAGAACCGTTGCAATCCCGACGATCCCCGTTAGTACTGGGTTTTCAGCCCCGACGAAACTGGTCTCGATCGAGCTCGATCTCGAGTTCAAGTAGTTCTAGCAGTTCGAGCAGTTCGAGCAGTTCCTGTGCGAGCGGATCGTCGTCGAGCGGGAAGTCACGCAAATCGGTTCATAAGCATACATGATCTTGGGCCGATTCCCAAGAGGAAATTAAATGGTGATTATTAATTTTTCTTAAAATAAAATTGATTTATTTATTACAAAAATAATAAAATTGTTTTTATGTTTTTTACAGAAGACAAGGGGGGGAATGAGCAAAAAAAAAGGCATCTGGTGAGATGTCTCAAAAAGCAGGAACAACGAGAATAAACTCAGGTAAGAAAACAAAATTTTAATTTTAAATTAAGTTTATTAAAAAAAATTTTTCATAGAAAAAAAATTGTATTTATTTTTCAGAAGTTACAAGAACAGTACGCGAAAGGCACAGTTTATTGCAATTATAGAGGACCAGCAGCAGTGCCGACAAAAACGACAGCAGTGGTGCGAAAAGCAGTCCTCATCGTCAGCAGCACCAACAACAACAGCAGCAACAACAACGCTATCTACCAAGGATTCTAGATGAGGAGATTATTTTAGATCCAATTAATATAACAAAAATTTGTAAAAATTATAAAAAATAAATTTAAATAAGTTAGTTTAATATAAATAAATAATTGAATTGATTAAGTCTGATGTAAAGGGCTCTAAAGCCCATTTAATAAAGAAATAAATAAATGAATAAATAAATAAAATTAATTACAGGTTACTAAGCCTTTCCTTCTCCCAAGCAATCCTAAGAATTTTTTCATTTTTTTTTCAAGATAATTACGAAATACTAATAACCTTATAATATTGTTATTACATTGAGCGAGGAGAGTGATACATTGATAACAATTTTAGATAAATTATTGATTTTTAATATTTATTTCCAATATAAACATGTACAATTATCTTTATTTACATCAACTTCATCTTGACCAAATGTATTGTCAATTAAATTCAGCAGCCAAGCTCGAATGGAAATGACATTATGAACAGCTCACATAGGTTTTCTTCTGATGCAGAGATCATGGTTAAAACAAACGTGATTGTTATAACTTAATATGTTCTCTAGTGATGGACATTCAAATTCTTCAATATTTTGAATTACGCTGAAAGAGAGAGAAAACTGTGTGATTATTTTTTTTTGTATAAGAAAGTATGAAGTAAATATGAAGTAAATATGAAGCAAGTATGAAGCAAGTTTGATAAAGTAGCAATAGGTTTTTTGAAAAAATGCAATGGAAAGTAATGTAAAGCATATGTGAAAAGAAAAATATACAAAAGTATGGAATCGTATCAGAAAAATTTAGAAAAGTATTAAAAAGTATAAATTTTAAAATAACATACAGTTAATACTTACATGTGTAGCAAACGATGTTGTAACCATTACGCCTTCTGCTGTCCCTTGACGTATAATTTTTTAACTCCTTGTGTACAGATTTTCAATATTTTTTCAAACAGACTGTAGGAAATATCGCCAGCGTCCCATGCTATTCCATGATGGCTCTTTACTAACCAATCAGTCATGCATTTTTCTTCTTCACTTAACTCATACCAGAACATAGGAGGTTTAAAAAGATATGCAGTAGGAAAAGCTGCTTCTTGAATATTCAGAAAACTAATTTCTTTAAAAATGAAAGAGATATTTTTTGAAATCCTTGAATATCGCAAATGTACATGTTCTCTTCTTCAAATTAAAAAATGTTATTTCTGAACAGCAGGTTATAGTCTTGAGTTCTAGCCATCTTGCAGCTCTGTAGACAGTTCAGTAAGAAGTAACCTCGGAAAATGAATAGGAAATTCTCTCATCCTAATTTTATAACAGGACACTCCTCCTCTTGCTCCTTTACGAATGGTCACTCAAGAAAGCGCTGACGCGATTAATTTAGACTCAAAGTCGAGTTTTGGTTGGTTCAAAAAAAGAATATTCATCCCTTCCCGAGAACATTTTCCTTCTTCATCGATCCTGATTGGGTTTGACTAAAAGATGACTTTTGGTTGGTTCTAAAGCATGAAAATTTATCCCACCCCAAAAAAAATCTCCTTTCTCTTCTCAAATCTTGTCCCCTCCTTTTGTTACTTCTTCATAATGCTTTACAAAGTGTTGGTGAAATGCGAAATGATGATATTAATTATTGGTTGGATATGTGTAACTCCGCTATAAACGAATTAAGTGAAAACATTATAAAATCAAATCTTACAAGATTAGATTAGATTAGATTAGATTTACTTTGCTGTACATTTTGTTATACAAAAAAAGAGTTAAAAGATATAAAATACAGAAAATATTTACAAGGGTGTTTGTAGAAAAATACACAGCTTAAAAATTTTGAAATTAAAATGAAGAATGAGGATGCATATATGAGTAATGGTGTGAGATGAATGCTTTGAATGAGTGTGGTATGCATGTTGTATATGGGGTGAGAAATATTATTTAAAGCTGAATTCGAAACGGCTATTTAAGTTTTCTCGAGATTAAGGTAATGTTGCCTGACCTGACGTTTGAAAGGAGGTAATGATCTAACGTTGCTGTGATGAGCTGGTAATGAAATTCCAGAGATATGAGGCGCTTACGTGGAATGAATTCCTCAGCGCCTCTGTGGCGAAAACAGGGATGTCCAGGGGAGTCACCTCGCCCCTCACTGGGCGGAGTGCGACGTGGAAGTCGAAAAAGGTCAAGATGTAGGATGGAGTAGCGGTATTGAAGAGTTTTCTTAGAAAACAGGCCGTAAAGTACTTCCTACATCCGGCGATGGTGAGCCATTGCAACTCACGCCTGTAGGGGGCGATATGCTCGTCCCTCCTTATACCATAGATGTAACGTATTGCTGTGTTCACCAGTCTCTGTAGTTTGGTGTCAAGTTCTTGTGAGAGGTCACAGTATACCAATGAACAGTAGTCAATGATGGGGAAAAGTAAAGCTTGCACAAGATGCTTGCGCAGCTCGAAGCCAGTGCTTTTTCTAAAAAAATACAATCTGTACATGAGCGAGTGTGCACGTTTACACAGTTGTGTAACGTGCTCTTTCCAGGTGAGTTTAGAATCAAGCACTAGCCCCAGGCTACGCACTGTCGACCGATATTCAACCCGGGCCTCTCCTATTTTAATGTAGGTGTTAGCAGTGGAAGGTAGAGCATTTATATAATAGGAGGAGCCCAGGACGTTCGCCTGAGTTTTGAGTACGTTCAGTTTAAGATGATTTTGCGCAGCCCAGCCCATTATCCTTTCGGCATTAACGCTCATCCTCTCGGAACAGTAATCGAGCTCCTCTAGGTGGCATTGGCTGTAAATTTGCAGGTCATCCGCATAGATGAGATGAGATACGTCTGAGTCCAAACAGAGGCCGATGTCATTGATGTACAATGCGAATAATAGTGGTCCCAGTACGGACCCCTGTGGTACTCCCGTGTTTAGCGGTAGAAAAGTGGAGAGTTCGTCATTGTCACCAATGACGGCCTGCTTTCTGCCTGTGAGGTAGGAGGCAAACCAGCGGATAACCTGCTGAGAAAAGCCGAAAAAGATTAGCTTTTTGAGTAGTCTGGCGTGACACACTGTGTCAAACGCCTTACTAAAGTCAAAAAGAAGTAGAAGAGTTCTTCTTTCTGTTTATTCCAAGCCTGACATCATCAATCAACTTAATTAAGCCGGACTGTGTGCTGTGGCCAGTGCGAAAACCAGTTTGTAAGTTGTCAAGGAAAAGTCTTGACTCAAGATACTTTGAGGTTTGTCTGTGCACTAGCCAGAGGAGGGAAACAGAAATGTCAAACTTGCATGACGCATCTTTCGTGTGTGCAAGTTGAATTTGAACAGCATCTTCAACGAGGAGGTAGTTTACAAGCTGAAGAACAGAAGCTAGAGTTGAGTGGCGAGACGTGCAATCGACATTCCAAAATCGAATCAGAACAGGTGTAGTTGTAAACATAAAGCATGTAGACATTTTGAGTTTCATGAATGATGCGCAAAAGCTCTTTAACGATAAGGCACAGACATGCCTAGAAGAATATAATGCTCTGAAAATAAATTTAGATTTCATCGCGGAATTTTCTATGCAGAAAAATGGTGTAGAAACGACTGACATTAAATATTTTACAAGTGAAAGTGCCACAGTATACATGTCAACAGATCTAGAAGAATGGATTAAAAATAATATTAAAGATCCCATTCTTACACAACTGGAAGAATTTCAGGAAAAGGATTCTGGCTGGGCTCTGAAGAGAATCATAAGCTTGTGTACAAATATGAATAAATATTTTCCATTCAAAGGCAGTTCTTATATTCTTCTTCCTAAGTTTATAGCGAAGAAAAAAGCATGTATTAATGTTCGTAACAATGACAATCAGTGCTTCAAATATGCTGTGCTTTCTACATTATATCCTAGTGAAAAGAAACCTAGTAGAGTAGATCAGGATCGTTTGCATGAGGACAAGTTTTGCTTTGGTAATATTGAATTTCCAGTAAAAGTTAAAGATATTCTGAAATTTGAAAAACTGAATAATATTTCTGTAAATGTGTACATGTTTAGGAAGTATAATGCAAAGTTTGTAGTATCGCCTTGTCACATTACATCGGAAAAGAAGAAAAGACATGTAAATTTACTTAATAATAATAATAATAATCTTTATTGTATTCATACATGAGTATTTTACAATGCTGTCTTTACATATATACATTTGTGTGCATTAATACGCCTCTTTTTTTTTTCCTTCCTTTTTTCTCTTTTTTATTTTATCTCTCCTCCTACTCTTCCTTCTTCCTCCTTTCCTCTCTCACCTCTTCTTCACTCCTCTTTTCCTCTCTTATCCTTCTGATCCTTCCCTCCTCCTCCTTCCACTCGTACAGGATTCCGTCCACTCTCACCTTGAAGTCCCCGTTCCTTAGCAGCTCCCCATTCTTTTTCGCTTCCTCTCTTCTTCTCTCTCTTATCCCCATGGCTTCTTTCTTTGCCCTTCTCTCCTCCCAACTCATCCACTGCTCTATTCTCACCTTTCCCCCTTCATTAATTCCTCTCTCCTCTTCCATATCTCCTCCATTTCCTCTTCTGCCGCAAAGATGATTTTTTTTTGTGTCCTGGTTTGCGGTCTCCTCCAGCTCCCAACTCGTTCCCTCCAGGATCTCGTCCAGCCAGTCCTGCAGCACCTCCTTCTCATTCCAGTTTGTCCCTTTATGAATGATCACACCTCTCTCTCTCTCTTACTTTGCTCCTCCCTCCCTCCGTCCTCTTTCTCTTGTTGGTGTTCACAATCCTAACCTCACTTTTCACGTTGGTCCTTTCCCTTTCAATCCCTTTTCTCTCCTCTCTCCTTACTTTTCCTTCCAATTTTTCTACCAGTCCCTTTAGTTCTTTCACTGTTCTCTGCATCTTCTCCCTCTCTCTCCTTTCCTCACTCAATTTTCCTTTCAAAATTTCTACATCACCTTCTATGTCCATCATCTTTCTCTCCGCCGCTTCTCTTCTCCCTCTCTCCAATTGCAGCTTCACCCTCCACTCCTTCATCTCCTCTCTCATATCCCGCATCTCTCTTTCCACTCTTCTCTCGTGCTTCGACATCTCTCCCTCCTACTTTTTTGTCGCCTTCGGTTCTTTATCTTCTTTTTCTCTCTGCTGACTTTGCACGCTCTCTCTCTCCCTGCTATAACCTCTCTAGTCACCTCACCATGTGCTCTCCTTTCTGTTCCTCTCGTTCCTCTTTCTTCTCCCTGTTCCCTCCGTCTAATTCCTCCTAGGGACTTTCCCTAGACTTCCCCGCATGCTTTGCGCGCGCTTTTCAAATCTCCTTTCTGCTTCGTCCTTTCTTTTCCTTCCTTCCTTGCCTTCCCCTCCTTTATTCTTGCTGCCTTTCTTTATTTTTCCTCTTCCATATAGTGCTATAGAGTTTCCCCACTTGCGTTCTTCTCCCTCCGACTGTCTCCTGCCACTTTTTCCCCTCTATCTTCGTCTCCACACATTCTTCGAACACATGTTTAAGCGTCTCCTCCTCACTCCCACATAGCCTGCATACCCTTTCTTCTTCCTTCTTCCAGTATTTGTTCCCTCTTGTCTCACATCCTAGTCTGAACCTTGCCGTAACGCTGAGCGCCCCTCTTCTGTGTTTTCCCACTTCCATCAGGTACTCTGGTATTTCTCCCTGCTCCATCATTACCACCCTTATTTCACCCACATATCTGGACTCCTTTATTTCCTCTCTCCACTTCTGCCATTGTGTATCCTTGCTTATCCTTTCTATTTCCTCCTCCACTCCCTCTTCCTCCTCCATTCTTCTCGTATAATCCTCCACCGATATCCCGTACTTCTCCAATTCCATTCTTCTCACGTCCTTCCCTCTTCCCTTCCATTCTCCCCTTTCTCCCTCTCTCTTCAGCAGCCTCCAGCATTCTCCTAGCAAAGTATTTTCTTTTGCTCTCCTCAGTTTCCTTTCAAACCTAACCGCCCTTTTCCTTGTCCTTGTCTCTAATTTAAACCTTTTCGTCTCCCAGTGAATCACATGTGCCGGCGTGGTCCTATCTAGGTGCAGCACCCATTTGATGTACCTTCTCTGTATTTTCTCTAAATCCTCCTGCCCTTTCCAACCCCATATCTCCGCCCCATATTCTATTACGCTCTGCACTAGAGCGTCGAACAGCTTCATCCTCATCTTCCAGCTGTCCTTGAACGTTGCCTCTCCTAGGCCCCACAGAGTACTTATCAGCGCATTTGCCCTTTCTTACACCTTCTTCACCTGTTCTTCCTCTTTCCCGTTTTCTTTCATCGTGTATCCCAAGTATTCAAATGTTTTCACCACCTCTATCTCCCTTCCATCCCATTCAAATTTCTCTTCCCTCCTCCTTCTTCCTCCGTTTCTAAAAATCATGATCTTCGTTTTCTCTGTGTTTAGCTCCAATCCCTTTCTTTTGATGTATCCTTTGAATCTTCTTAACATTTGTTTCAACCCGCTCGCGTTTGTTGCTAGCATTATTACATCATCTGCATATGAGATCGACCATACTTTCCTTCTCCCTAATATTATTCCTCCTTCTTGCACCTTTCCCATCTCTCCTTCCAAGTCTGCCATTGCCACGTTAAACAGCAGTGGACTTAGCGGGCATCCCTGTCTCACTCCCTTCTGCGTCTCAAAACTGCCTACATTCCTTTCCCCTATCCTTACTTCACACTCCGTCTTCTCATAAATTTCCTTTACCCTTTCCCTTATCCTTCTAGTCACTCCCAGCTTCCTCATCATCTTCCACACTTCTTCCCTGTTTACTTTGTCAAAGGCTACTTTCATGTCCGCGAAGCACGCGTATACCTTCCCTCCTTTCTTCCTTAGCTCTTGCTCCACCGCCTTGTTCACCACATATATAGCGTCCGTTGTACCTCTCCCTCTTCTAAATCCCATCTGCGTGTCGCTTAACTTTTCCTCTTCTTCCAGTTTCTTCTCCAATCTTCCCTTTATCAGTTCCGCATATATTTTGTATCCTGTGTCCATTAGTGTGATTCCTCTGTAGTTCTTACACTCCCCCTTATCTCCTTTCTTGTAGATTGGCGTGACTTTCCCTCTCCTCCACTCTTCTGGCAGTCCTCCTCCTTTCCAAATCTTTCCTAGTATCTCCGTTAATTCCTCCACAATCTTTCCTCCGCCCTGCTTCCAAGCCTCATTTTGGATTTCATCTTCTCCTGGTGCTTTCTTTTCCTTTAGCTTCTTGATTATTTCCCTTACTTCCTCTACTTCTATCTCTCTCTTCTCTGCTTCCTCTTCTTTCCCCGACTCTTCCTCTTTATCTCTCCCTCTTTCCTGCGTTTCTCTCTCTCCCAGTTGCCCTTTAAAAAACTCTTATCTTCTATCCCTTTATCTATCTGCTCCCTTTTGCCTTTCCTTCTCCTTTTCACCATTCTCCAGAATTTTTTTCCTGACCTATCCTCCTTTGCCTCCCTTAGCTCTTTCTTCATCCCTTCCTCCTTCTTTTTCCTATACATGCTCCTTAACTCTCTTTTCGCCTGCGTGAACCTGTCTTTTCCCCACCTCCTTATCCCTTTTTTGCCCTTTTCATTTCTGCCCTCTTCTTCCTGCAATCCTCATCCCACCATCTGCTGTCATCTCTCCTTTTTCTTCTCCCCCTCTTTGTTTGGATCACGTTTCTTATTTTTATCTTCAATTCCCTCCACGTCTTTGCTTCCCCCCCTTTAGCTAGCCAACCTCTATACTCCCTGATGGCCTCCTCTGTCCACATCGTTCTTTTCATTTCCTCTTCCAACCCTTCCGAACTTCTCCCAGTCTCTAGTTCCAATTCCAATGCTCCATGGTCTGACTCCATTCTATCTTCTACCTTCATTGACTTTACCTTTCTCCTGCCTTCCTCATTTACTATCCCATAGTCTATTACCGAGCATCCCATTCCCCCCACGTACGTGAGTTCCCCTTCCTCATCCGCTTCTGTACTTCTATTTAGGATTGAAAGCCCCCACTCTTTTAACCTATTTAGCAGCTCTTCGCCTTCTTTGTTCACTACTCTATCCTTTGACTCCCTCCTTTCCTCCACTCCCTTTTCATATAAAAAACCCCCCTCTTGCCCTGTTCTCGCGTTCAGGTCTCCACACCAGAGTATCTTCCCCCCCCCCGCTCTTTCTACCATCTCCTCTATTTCTTCATAGTTCCTGTCCTTCTCCTCCCTCATGTATGTCGAACCTATCCACCACTTTTCCCCCTTTATACTACATTTGCCACCTATGACTTCTCCTGATCTTCCTCTCAACCATTCAACTTTGTCCTCTTTCCTATCTTTCCTAACTGCCATTACCATTCCTCCCTTTAATCTCCCTCTGCTCCCCCTTTTTCGCCTCTCTTACCTCTGTTTCGAAGCCCTTCATTCTCCTCCTTATTCTTTCCTCCTCACCGCTCTCTGCCCACGTTTCCTGTAGACATATGACGTCAAATCCTAATATGTATCTCCATCCTTCCTCTTCTATTCCTTTCAGTCCTGCCACATTCCAGCTCAACACCTTCAGATTCTCCTTTCTTTTCCCTTTTCCCCTTTCTTCCCTTTTCTCCTTCTCATCTCCATCTTGCCTCCCCCTCTCGAAAAAGCCTATCCTCTCTTTCGTTCCAGAAGTACGTCATGTCTCCTACCGTTAACTTGTTTCTTCCTACTTTCACTGGTTTTCCTTCGCTTCTCCATTCTCTTGCGAGCCCGTTCAACCTTTCTCTATTTCTCCTCTCTCGCCACGTCAAATCGTGGTCGATGAAGCAGTCCGTCCCCTTCAACTTGCTCTTTTCCTCCATAATCTTCTCTTTCTCCTCTCTATTTTCACATTCCACTCCTATTTCGCTCTTACCTTTTCCTCTGATGACCCCCGTCCTTTTCACCTTTACCGAAATCCCCAGCTTCTCATCTACCCATTCTGCCACCTTCGCTTTGTCTCATTTTCCTTCTTTCAGCCCTGATACCACCACATTGTTCCTTTTCCTTTCTCTCTCCCCTTCCTCAATTCTCCACTCTAACTCCTTCAGTTGCTTCTTCTCTTGCTCCCTTTCCTCTGACCCCTTTTCCCCTCTCTGGTCTCCTCCTTCTGTCTGCCTAGTTTTTGCCTCTTCCTCCATTTTCTTTATCTTCTCCTCCATTTCTCTTTCTCGCTCTTCCCTCTTTCTCCTCTCCTCCTCGGTTGCCCTCTTCATCTCCTCCTCCGCCCTTGTCCTCTCCCTCTTCTCCTCCTGCACTAGGCTTCTCACCTCCTCTAGCTTCTTATTCATCCTTTCTTCCGTTTCTAGCCATTTTCTCTCCCATTCTGCCCTGTCCCTTCTCCTTTCCTCATTCTCCTCCTCCAGGGTCTTCAGGATCCTTTCCAGCGTTCCTTGGAATTTCTCCATCTCCCCCTCGTTCTCACCTTCCTTTCCCTCCTCCTTCTTTGGCGAGAATCTCCCCGTCGATCCGTTCTTCTCTAACGTGTCTCTCTCTCTCTCCTGTCTTTTTTCCTCTCTCTCTTGTTGTCCTCTTCCTCCTCCGGTGACCTTTCTTTCCTTTTTCCCCTCTCCGTTTTATCTACTTTGAAGCTCTCTGGGAGCTCCAACTGCCTTAGCGCTCCCCCCTTTCCTCCGCTTCCCTTTCTTCTTCCCTTCCCTGTCTTCGGCGTGCTTTCCCACCTGCACGTTTGAATTTCTCTCTCCGGCTCCCGTTCCAGTCCGCTCGGCGTCTTAAATTCCTGTTCCCCTTTGTTCCTCTGTTCCTGATTCCCTATCGTCACCTCTACCGTCTCCTCTTCTCTATAGTTCATGGCCCGCGGCTTTGCCGCTCTCTCCTCTATCTCGGCCCTTTTCTACCTTTCCTAACCTCCTCCTTGCGCTTTCTCCTTCTCTCCCTTCTCTCCCTTCTCCCTTTCTCGCCCTTTCTTGTCCTATTATCCTGTTTTACTCACCTTTCTCTCCACTTTCACTCTGTATTCCTCTTTCTATTTTTACCTTTTCTATTTTAAAAAAAAGCTGCGTATTATGCACACCCCCTTACTACACGTCTGACCCTGCCAATGGCTTCGTCAGCTCCCTCATGTAAATTTACTTATCGTTCAAGATTTTTACATAGATAAACATGAAGAAAATAATCGTGGTGATAACGGTATCTTACCTAAATACCACTATGTTTGGATCAAACATATGTCTCGACTTCTGAGTTCACAATTATCTAAAACTCATGTAAAATCATTCCATTGTGAAAGTTATTGTGTTTACAAATATTTTATAGTGAAGAAAGATTGGAAATTCACGAAAGGGATTGTAAATATATGAATAATTGTCGAATCAATCTACCCGATTATAAAAATAACATTCTCAAATTCGAAGATTATAGTAAGAGTGAAAAGGTTCCTTTTGTTATTTACGCTGATTTTGAATGTTTATTGAAGCCTACTGAGAATGAGAATGCTTATAACAACATGAAGCTTATAATAGTCTAGGGTACTATAAAAAATGTAGCTTTGATGATAGATTGTCTGGCTACAAATCTTACAGACAAGAAAATGAAGATGAAGAAACGCCGGCAAAATGGTTTGTTCGAGAACTGAAATCAGTGGCTGAGTAGATAGATTTGCTCTACAAATATCCAAAACCAATGAAACTTAGAGATCTAGAGAAATTATCTTTCAGGAGGGTAACCAATTGTCATATATGTAGGAAACGTATTCGTGGAGAAGAACTTGCAGTACGTGACCATTGTCATCTTACAGAGGGGTAAGTTATCAGTTTTTTAAAATAAAAAGATTAATAAATTTGTTCCGTCGAAACTCCGGGTTTAGCTTCACCGAGGGCGACGGTGTCGAGCGACCCCGTGAGAATTAACGTAGAGCATGTAGCGCCATCTCCCGGCGCTCGATGGAGAGCAATCGAACGTCGTGACTCGCTGTGGGAGCTGGCGGCGCCGCCGGTCTCCTGTCGCGCGCCGCCTGTTGTACTCGCAGTCAGTCGCTTCTGAGCAGCTAGTGAACGATATCGCCACGAAAGCTCTTAAGTGATTTGGCAGTTTGACCATTGTTTCGATAATTCCGACCGTTCGAAGTTAATCCGAAGTAATCGCCGTCGTAGTAGTGGGTGTAGTGCTTATAACTTCAGCTCGATCTTTGTGTATTCTCTTCTCACTCTCTATCTGTTCCTACGCTTGGTAACGGGAAACTCGTGTGCGGGTCGCGACCGGTGACATCGCGTTCGCGCGCGAAACCGAACGAGGACTTTTCTGTGGCAATAAGGCCTCAGCTCAGTCCATTGGCGATCTATACGACACAAAGATTCGGAAGAATCTTTCGACACGCCATACGCATACACATACGTACACTAGACACCTTTTTCAATTCCGCAGCTTGTAAACACGACGAGAGGGTTTTTTACCGCACGGCTTTTCCCTCTCGTCTTGAGCGATTGAATTTATCGTTTTTTTCGCTCAATCGACCTTGTTTTTCTTACACACTTACCCATCCACATCTCCTATACAAAACGAATAAAAAAGCGGGAATCCACGCCTAAGGGGCTTCGCGCGCGACAATTCAAAATTTAGACTTTTGATGAAAAACATTTTCCTCTTTAGTTTCAGAGGTGCAGCTCATAATTCTTGCAATTTGAACTATAAAGATTCGAGATTTGTGACAGTTAATTTTCACAACCTGAATTACGACACACACTTCATTTTGAAAGAAATTGCTACTCCTGAATTACTGAAAGGACGAGTCTCGTTGATACCACATAATAAGGAGAAATATATTTCATTTACAAAGTACATAGATGATTGTGACATAAATTTTAGATTATTATAAATTTAAATAGATATTCATTCGTGACGTTTTTTACCCTCATCATTGGAGAAATTTGCATCGTATTTAGAAAATGTACTGATAGTAGTAAATGAGTTTCGACCTGGTGGTTTTTCAGATGAAAAAATTGATCTTCTCAGGCAGAAAGGTATATTTCCTTATGATTTTGTAGATGGATTAGATAAGCTGATGTCAACAAAACTACCAGAAAAGAAAGAATTTTACAATAAATTAACAGATATTGATATTTCGGACGAAGATTACAAGCATGCTGTTCAACATTGGGTGAATATTCTGATTTGTATTTAAAAATGGATGTTCTATTATTGGCTGACGTTTTTTTTCTCAGCAGCTCTAAAAATGACAAAGACAGAATTAGAGCTTATCACAGATATTGATATGCTGATGTTTATTGAAGCAGGTATTCGGGGAGGAATAATCCAATGATGTAATCGTTATGCTAAAACGAACAATTCATACATGGGTCCTTCGTACGATAAGAACCAGAAAATGAAGACACCCTTATACTTTGATATTAATAATCTTTGGATTGGCTATGGTGCAGCATTTACCAGTTGGAAAATTTAAATGGATTGAATATGATGCGACGTTGTACGTCGCAGCCGAGTCGAGTCGGGAAATTACCGACCGATTCGACGAGTCTAAGCCGCACGTAAACAGTGCGAGAGCCAGACTGTTTTTCGGTGAAGCGGCGCCGGGCTAGCTTGTTGTCGTGCCTGCCGCGTGATTTCTGAGAAACCGGCGCAGCAGGCAGAGACACGAGCGCGGGAAAGCGCGCGAAGCCAGAGCCAGCGTCTCGCGGTTTTCAGCCTATCGGCTGACTGCAACGCGAGGCTCAACGGCTCGCGCGGACCGTGAGCGGGCCCCCGAGATGTGTTGAGCATGTGGCGCGGCAGTTTGCGAGAGCGCGAGCGAATCGAGTCAGTTCTCGTGCTGACATCGTCGACGTAAGTCGACGATTCGAAAAGTGCCGCATAACGCGAAGTGGTGTGTGTATGTGGAGAGAGAGTGAGAGAAACAAAGTGACAGTGCCACGGCGAAGACACTTGGTGTCCACGCCGTCCTCCAGGACTATCCCCCTGTTCCCGCTGGCGAGTGTGTCGCCAGCGGCTTGCAGGCATCCGAGCGAGGAGAGAACGAGAGGACGCCCATGGCAAGCCAGGAGCAACGAGCTTGTGGGAGCTTTGGCCTCCTCGCCAGCCAGGCGCCGAGAGTGAGAGGAAGAGCGAGGGACCCAGGGCATCAGGGAAGCCAGCGTGAGGTGAGATTCATCTTTGTTTACGCGGAATCTCCGGCGCGAGCAAGCGTGCCGTCGGAGATTCGTGTATGCATGTGAGAGAGAGAGAGAGAGAGGGGCGAGAGAGGGAGAGAGAGGAAGAGAGAGGGAGAGGGAGAGAGAGTAGAGTAGAGTAGAGTAGAGTAGAGTATTTATTGATTAGGCAGCTCAGGACTCGAGGTCCGTGGTAGCCAACGGCAGTTACAAACGTTTGTCAGTCATTAAACATAAAACAGTGTAGACGGGGCTCGCTGCCTACATGACAGAGTCGCACAATTATATAAAAAAATAAAAAAATAAAATAAAAATAAACAGATGAATAAAATATATGTATGTACAAATAAGAATAAGAAATAAAAATAATAAATAAATAATAAAAAAATAAAACGCTTACATAAGATACAAAAACAATACTTATATAAAATACAAGAACGCCAAGTCCATGCAAACGCATACGCCTTAAAGTTTTAACGCTCAAGAAGGTAAGAATAAAGGCTGCTCTTGAATTTACGGTGCCTATATAGCTCCCGCACAGCGTGTGGAAGACTATTCCATAGGTAAGCTGCGCCAATGCGTAAAGAGTGTCTGAGACACTCCGTGTCAAACCCGTCAATGTCGAGATCCAGGAGAGAGCGTCTCTTGCTTCCCGGCCTATTCTGGGGAATAAATCTAAAATTTATGGCGAGATAACCCGGCGTTTTTGTGCGCAAACCGCTGCCAAGAGACAAATGCTCAGGTAATCACGTCTTGCTGTGTATTTCAGAATCTCGTACCGTTTGTAGGTCGGCGATATGTGTTCAAAAGTCCTCACACCCGTAGCAAAGCGCAGAGCCGCATTTTTACACCTCCCTAGCTTCGTCGCGAGTTCTTTTCATAGATCTAAGAAAATACCCGCGCAATAGTCAAGGTGCGGGAAGACGAGAGTCTTGATGAGCATCAAGCGGGTATCCGCCGGCAAATAATTGCGGCATTTCCGGAGCCTTGCGAGGGTGGCGAAGCTTTTTCTAGCGATGACGTTACACTGCGCTCGCCAAGACAAGGTACAGTCGAGGATCACGCCAAGAACCTTGAGAGAATCGCCTGGTACAATGACAGTTCCATCGAGAACTACATCAGGCACGGTGAGATCGCACAACCGGCTTATGTACCCCCGAGAGCCAACCCACATAGCTTGCGTTTTTGCAGCATTGATAATGAGCCCGTTCTCAGACGCCCAGTGAGAGATGCTAGCAAGATCTTGATTGACCTTCTCAATGATATCGCTCACATCGTGAATACTGCCACTGAGATAAATCAGAAAGTCATCGGCGTATAGGTGATACGAGCAGTGCAGAAGAACGCGAGGTAGGTCGTTAATAAACAAGGCAAAGAGCGATGGATCAAGTAGGCTTCCCTGCGGCACTCCGGCAACTCTATCGAGGGGTGTTGACGTTTCGCCACTGCTAAAGGTCACCACCTGGGATCTGTCAGACAGGAAAGAACGGACCCAGTTGCCCGCTGAATCTGAGAAGCCGAGCAGAAGAAGTTTTTCGACCAGTAGGTTGATATTGACTAAGTCAAATGCCTGCGAGAAATCAATGCCGATCATCAATGTCACGTAACCAGCGTCGATGCTTCCACGAATATCGTCAGTAATTTTGATGAGGGCAGTATGCGTGCTGTGGTCCTTCCGAAAACCAGACTGACAAGGGTCAAGCAAATTCTTTACGACCAAAAAGTCTGATATCTGGTTATACGCAACACGCTCTAGGATCTTAGCCGGTGAGCATAAGATACTTATCGGACGGAAGTCGGACGGGACCGAGGCCGAGGATTTTTTTGGCAAGGGTCGGACTATGGCCCGTTTCCAATCCGACGGTAAAATGCCGGACTGAAGAGACGTGTCGAAGATGTCTAATAGTGCGTGCATAATAGTTGGCAAGCAGTTGGTTAGTCTTTTAGGGAAATATCGTCGACACCCTTGGCGTTGGAGTGCGCAGCCGAGAACGCATCGAGCACATGGTTAACCTCGACATACCTAAAGAAAAACTGAGAATCGAGCGGCGGTCTCGCAGGTGGGTTCGAGAGATGTAGGGAGGCCGGGCTGAAGGGCCCTATGAAGTGCCTGTTAAAGGTGTCGGGATCGACAGGCATTGGCGGTGTCTCGGTCAAGCGCGTGACGCCAAGCTCCTCGATGATGCTCCAGAGTTCTCGCGAATTCACGCAGCTACGCAATCTTTCCCTGTAATAATTGAATTTCGCATTCCTTACGGCCGTTTGTACCAAGTTGCGTAGTCGATTGTAATGACGGCGGGGCTTGCTGCGATGTCTGAAATCCCTCCACGCTTTATCACGAGAGAAGATAAGTTTTTTGATGTCAGATGTAAGCCACGGGGATGGATTGTTTTTAGGCGTAAATGCGCGGTATGGCGCGTGGATGTCATAAGACTCGGTCAAGGTTTTCGTTAAGAACCTAACCTTGACGTTAACGTCAGATGTGCCGTAGAAGGGGCTCCAATCACGCTGGGCGAGGTCACCAAGGAGCTTGTCAAGATTAAGCTTCTTGTAAGAGAGTCGTTTTATGGTCGGAGGATCATGTCGCGGCACGATGAGAGACAATGTCGCGAAAAGTACGTCGTGCTTGGAAATACTGGGCAGATGCTGCTGTCTAGAAGATATGACCTTTGACCTATCTGAAACACAGATATAGTCGATAGTAGTGTGCGAATTGTCGGTGTGATGTGTTGGTGCGAAGGGGATCGGCTCAAGAAGGCAGCTCATCAGAGAGTCAGACAAGGTCATGCGAGATGACGATTTAGAGAGCCAGTCGATGTTAAAATCGCCCATAAGTATATACAGATCATATGCGCCGTTGCAATTGATTAAGGCATCTTCGACATCAGACCAGAAACCCGCCTTAGGTGGGTTATAGACAGTACCACCATGCGCCGTGCTCGTGTGCCCGGCACTAACGCAGTTGTTGCAACGCAAAGACCCTCTCGTATCGCAAGTCCTACTTTCGTGGGCACCGGAACAAAATCCACCACACGCACTTTTGCTGCACTCCTTTGCCAAGTGACCGAACCGTTGGCATTTGTAGCACTGTCTAACAATAACATGATCGGAAACGCGACAGGCTGACCAGTCGATGTAAACTCTTTTTCGATTAAGCAGCTCGTGTCTAAGTGAGGGCTTCATTTCGATGACGCAAGAACTTTTTATTGCGAGCTGGATACAGGAAGACTGGTTTTATATCGTCCCTAGTAGCGTCTGGCAAATTTTGGTCGATGACACAAGTAACGATGTGTTCGGAGGTAAGCTCCACTGGGATGTCGTGAACGATAAGACGAGGATTCATTTTAGATTGCTGCTTAACCTCTAAGCCCGCCTTGGCTAAATTTGCTGACATACGCAAGGCAGCCAGGGAGCTGCCCTCGACACGCACGGAACTGTTCGGACCATTCGAAACGCGCTGTACATTAATTTTTAGTTTCGCCGGATCGATAACTTTACGAAGCGCAGTCTTAGTTTTCCTAGAAGAGGGAAAGGCCGGATCATCGCTATCAATAGGACCGATCATTACCTGTTCCGAGGTGTTAATAGGAAACGCCTTACCGCGGCTCAGCGAGACCCTGGCGGACGACGCGGGAGCACGGCGAGATACCACATCAGCAAAGGACAGGTCTCGCTGGGACGTAGTGCCGTGTCCATTGACCGCAAGATCCTCCGTGAGACGCTCGATATTGCTGCATGCGCGTGACAAAGCTTCAATACAAGAGCCAGCGAGTGCCTCGGTCGACAATTTACTAACGTATGCACAAGAGATTTTGGTGATCGCTGCGTTGACAGACGGACCACGTTTTGCAGTTTTAATTTCGCCGGAGGTAACTTTTCGTTACCAATAAAAGTGAGCAGCGCCTCACAACTCGCGTTCACTTCACAAACTAGCGCATTCACTTCACCAACGGTAAGCTCAGGAGCGGACGTCGGACGACTCCCGAAGAAGGTAGGCACACATGCGGACTTAGCGCTCACATCATGAAGTGTATCAACATCGTCACTACCACACGGTTCCACAATCGCACTGTTGTCATCGTCCCTTTTCCTCTTCGCTGCTCGGAGAGCTGATAGTGCTGCGGGACTCGCCATTATCATCGACGGTCCGAGCGTCGAGTTCCCGACATGACTCATAGGTGTCGTAGGCTGCTGGCCGATGATCGAGAATCGATGAGACAGCAGAAAATTCGAGCGTTGTCAAAAGTGAGGTTAGGAAGACAGCAAACGAAAATCAAGGAACACTCCAGAGAACAGCCATCCACCTCAAGAGAAATTATCTGGACAGGTGGAGGCATCGAAAAGCTTGCCTTTACTGCAAAATAAAAAGGCCCGAAGGCACAAAGACAGCAGAAATAGTTCAGGAAAGTAGGAGCGTATTGATGAACGAACTGTACTACTCACCAGAGGGAGAGAGAGAGAGAGGGAGAGGGAGAGAGAGAGAGAGAGGGAGAGGGAGAGGGAGAGGGAGAGGGAGAGAGAGAGAGAGAGAGGGAGAGAGAGGGAGAGAGAGGGAGAGGGAGAGAGAGAGAGAGAGAGAGAGAGAGAGAGAGAGAGAGAGAGAGAGAGAGAGAGAGAGAGAGAGAGAGAGAGAGAGAGATGGCGAGTGAGTGTACGCGGTACGGCCGATCGGGCTTTGACCCAGCGCATCGTTGCGCTGAGGAAAGAGCCAACGCGAGTCGGGCGCGCGTGCGTGTGTGCAAGAGAGAAAGAGAGAGATAGAGCGAGTGAGTGCTGCCGGCGACAGCGAGCTGCACGGTCTGGCTCTGCGCTAGATCGGCGCGTGTCGTGCGAGGCAGGCAGAGCGCGTGTGTCGAGAGAGGTTGGCTGGCTGCTTACCAGGTGCTTACGCACCGGGAGAGCACCGAGCCTGCGTGTAGTAGGAAGAGCGAGTAGGCCCTGCGTGGCTGTGAGACGCGTGGGAGGCTTACATAGCCACGACGTTGTAGGGAGGGGTTGGGCGAAATATAGAATCATTTATAATAAAATTCGTATTACTATTCTCCCTCCTCTTTCCCAGCTCTCCCAAGCTAAGGTGATCACGTCGAGTCCCTCGACAAATGAAGCATGTATGAAGCGGCGAGTCGAAGAAAAATGTAAACTTCTTTACATCGACACAGATATTTTAATATATGAAGTTGTTGACGTCGATATGTATAAAATAATGAAAGAAGGCATACATAAATTTTATACTTCCGATTACGAGGAGAACAATCAGTTTGGAATTCCGCGTGCCAATACAAAAATGCCTGGATTAATGAAAGACGAATGCTGTGGCAAAATTATGACTGAATTTATCGGCTTGCGAAGCAAAATGTACAGTATTTTGATTGATCGGCGAGAGACTGTGAAAAAGCCAAAGGTATAAAATTAAATGTTGTGAAGAAAACTATCACGTTCGAAGATTATACAAAATGTCTTGAAGATCATATTATTGTTAAACGTGAATAAAATTGCCCTAAGTCCTCATGATGATAAAAGGTATATATTGCCTCATAGTACAGAAACTTTGCCATGGGGTCATTATAGAATTACGGAGGAGCAGATGCCGCAAGCTGCAATGCAAGTGAAGGGGGATTCGTAGGAAAAAATGGATTCTGCAAAACAAAAAAGAGAGGAGGGGATGGAGGCGGAGAGGGAGTCTAAAATAACCAATGACAGTAGAGCAATGAGAGAGGGGGATGAAGTCACCAATGAAAATAGACCAACGAGAGTAGGGATGACTCTCTATGGCATTGAAGGCGAACAAATCATCATCGAATATGATATCTAGCGTTCATGCACGAATGGCATCCATCGATCGAGAGGATTCGTACCCAGGATGGTGAGAGGAGAGATATTCTACAAGAGGCTATAGAAGGGGCAAGCATCGTGGAGGGGAATGGGCTATATGAACCAATGGATAGTAATGAAGAGCACAGTCGAGCTATCAAACAGCTTGAGAACAACCAACCTTGTAGATAGAAACCAAGAATTACCTAACTTACTAAGTAAGTATGCAGCTAATTCTCATGTTCAACAATCTCTCTGAGACTGCAAACAAACTCAGCTTGTTTATAAAATATCAAGGTGGAAGCTCTTTTAAATTTGATACTGTTTAGAAATGATGTACAGATTATTTTTTGATAATTATTCATTTATTCACAATAAAAAACTTGTACATAGTTCGAAAGCTATACATAAATAAATAAGTAAACTTAACATTACTGTTTTTCATATTTACTACCTCCTGTGATCCTTACATCTTAGATAATTCATACTATGTCATTTTTATTTATCCAACTATTATGTTCGTTACTAAAACCTAACCATTTAACATAAATGCGTTTATTACTTTTCTTTAACACTTTTTCTACTAGATAAATTTCGGGATATAAAGTTTTATGAATTTCCGTTTCGTAAAAGCCGCCTGAGATGGGTTTATCATAATAATCTTTAACGTGGTAAGTAACAGGATTGGTTTTTACAACTCGAGTTATTGTGAAAATTTCAGTAGACCAGTTTGGCGTGTAACCTTTCTCAAAAACTTGTTTTAATTTACTAATCCGAACTTTATCTCCTACTTTGAATTTTTTTTTTACTGGTAATTTTTCAATCCAGAAACGCTTCTTAACCTCTCGTTCATTTGCCTTCACAACGTTTTTAGGTTCAATTTCTATTGTTCGGTGTTTCCTTGAATTGTAAGCTGCAACCAATTCAAGCAGGATATCCAACCACTAATAGTTGCTTTGTTTACTGAACTCTATCCACATCGCATTTTTTAATGTTCTATTAAAATGCTCAACTATGCTTGCATGAAGATTACTATGTGAAGAGTATAGATTTATCTTATACTTTTCATGAGATTTTGGAAGTTTGAGTTGTAAAATTCTTTTCCTTGGCCAGTCTGTAAATTCCTCGGTACACGTCCTTGTTTCAATATCGACTTCATAGCAAGAGTAACATCATTGCCACTCTTTGATTTGACTGGGACGGCCCATGCATATTTCGAAAATATATCGACGACAGTGAGTAGGTAACAAAAACCTTTATTCTCGCTAGAGTAAGGTATCATTTCTACAAGATCAGCCTGCCAAGTCTCATCTAGTCCACGTATATCATATTTTCTTTGCTTATATCACGGACGTGCAGGTTTGTACAACTCTTCAGCTACCTTTTGACGTTCCATCTTCGACTATATCAACTTTTCTATGTCTATTCAATTCTGCTACCATATATTGAATACTAGAGAAATTACGTTGAGATAAATCATGAAGATATGTCAATTTCTTGTCTACTTCTAATTTAAATTTTTCAACTTGCTCCTTATATTCTTCTATAAGTTCACTTATTGCACCAAGTTTAGAAGATAAATAATCTACTCCAGTCTGAAGGATAACTTTCAGCGAATTCAAGGTAATTGCATCATTTGGATAAGACGGTTCTCCTACGTTGCAAAGTCTCTTATTCTCTAAGTCAAAATTACCATCTAATGTAAAATTGAAACCATTTCCTGGAGGACCGCGACTCACTTCTTGCGAGCCCTCAAGTTTTCTTTCAAACACGTCGAGACTCATGTTACAACTGATCTTAAAAGTAAAGGTGTAATTTAATATATATGTCCAGCTTCACGTAGTTCCTCAATAATTGATTAAATCTCGTTGGTGTGATTGTTATTGCCAGCAGATCGTTCTGCAATCAATATTTGGAGTCGCTCTATATGTTCGTTTGGAGATTATATTTTCTATTTCTTGAAGTGCGTATAGTCTCATTTCTGCTATGTTTTTATTGATGAGCATTCGTTGCGTCCAGGATTGTTCGATAATTTTGACGATTCATTGCAGTTATAACACTCTCCTTTGGTTGCTTTTTGAAGAGCAATTGCATAAGCCCATGGCTTACAGGATAACTTACATCTTACACTTGTACAGCTTTATCATCGAACGCAATTTGTGAATCACCAATCATATGTGTTCTATCGACTCGTGTCTAATAATGATAAAAAGTCGGATATCTCTTTGCCATCATGTGAAGTAGATTTGAACGTAGAGTTTATCATTGTGTCATCCATTGAAAGAAAATCATCTTCATCACTAGGGTTATCGTCTGAAGAACTCGACTCATTTACTATATAACTTGTTTGTTTTCTCTTCAATTTTTTGTTGATTTTTGATATCTCGTCTAGTGGTGTAATAACTGGTTTCAATGTATCACCAATGACTTTTTCAAACTCATCTCTCTCCTACTTCAATAATGCGCATTTTTGTTTAATAGCCTCACGAGCTCGCATGAGCTCGCTCAGAACATTCTTTTCTTTCTTAAATTCTGACATGCTGTCGAGATGCTGTCTGTGATTGAACTGTAAGTTTTTAGATTTACATCTCCTTTTTCATTGCAAAACAGTCGAATCCTTTCCTGTATCTACCATCATCCATCGCTCTATCTTTATCAATGATAACAAAACCATACTTGTCGTTCTTCCAGCATTCAGAACAAAGGTTACGAAATTCATTGAAAGTTAAATCAGTATTAACATGATAGTCATAGATATGTTTAAAATTAACATCATCTTGGCGATAAATCACCAACAAACTGATATTGCCCTGATGAGCTGTTTCGGGATACGAGCATATGTTTGACATAGATAGAAGCTGTTAACACTTTTATGTCTCCCCATGCAGAAAAATGCTCTCACATTATCTTGCTTTTCACAAGCCACATCATCAAAAATCATGATTGAATTTGGAAGAGCTTCATCTGGAGATACTACAGATTCATGCTCACTAAAAGGTAAGTATGATACTCCTTCAATCGGTTCCAAATCTAAGTCCATTTGGATGTGTAATTAAAGCCAATAAATTATTTGTTTTACCACCGTTAGATGGCCCGCAGAATACAGCTCGTATACTATCCGGCAGTAACTCTCCATGACGCTTCTTTCTCTGTAGTTTCCCGAAATCAAAGTTTGTGACGGGGAGTTTAACATTCTGTTTAGTAAAATCCATGTTCACGTGACAAAGTCGAGTTTGATATTGAACGTGAGAAGTATAAACGCTCGTTCTTATAGTGTGCTCTTTAGTTATGAATCAGCACTGGAAGAGAGATGATCGTTCACAAATCTAAAAAGCAAGCAAAGGGTTACGGATTACTTGATAAAGTGATCAATAACCTGCCGTTTGAAATGCACCTACCTAGTTATCAATACTGTAGTCCTGGAACTAAACTGCTGAAACGAATGAAAAGAGGCGATCCTGGATACTCTAATAAAAATGAAAATTGTAAAGTTGCTGACTTGAAAGTTGCTGCAGCAACAGCAGCAGCAAAGACAGCAGTCCTAGCAGCAACAGCAGCATCGTGAGCAGCAATAGCAGCAACCGCAGCAACCAGAGCTACCACGGAACAGCGACACGGCAAGGTCGAGCAGGAGACTCCCTGGCCAGAGGACAACGGAGATAACCGCGACAAAAAGTAGGATCTTATTTCCTTTTATTTATGCGCGATCGACTGGCGAGACATTTGGCCCCAGTCGTTGAGCCGGTATATTTTGTGGCCTTCTCACGACGCGAATATGCGCAACACGGACGACGGATTGCTTAATTGAATAAACGCCTTTTTATTAGAATCGGTAGTGTGTTCATTTGATTGTCGTCCCGATCCCTCTTCCTATTCAAACCGCCGAATACCGCCGCCTCCGCGGGCACTACACAGGAGTGTAGTGCATACTGAGCACCGGGGCATCGTCGCAGGTAGGCGACTACACTAGTGAGTACAGCATCTCGCAAAAGCAAAGTGCACGAGGACTTTGCATTTGTACGGGGTACATAGGCAGTTAGCCGCCTAGAAACCACCCCGTTACAACTGGCGCCCAAAACGTGTGGATACGCGGGATAGGAAAAGAAAAAGGGTTGCGCGCGAACTCGAGATAGGGAATTCTCGATCCGGCGAAAAGTAAGCGAATTTCGTAGAAAGACGGTTGAATTTCCGCGAGTTCGAAAAGGCCTAGGCGTGATATACAGCATTATATTTGCGCCGAGCCGATCAAAACAAATATCGGTTCGTTGGTCGGCTAAGCAGCAGTGCACGAGAGTAGGAAAATCCGTGCGCGCAATACTAGTGTGCGAGCGCCGAGTGCGAAGCAGCTGGTGCGTGTGAGTGCGCTGCGTAGCGGGAGTATACGTGAGCGCGCGGAGAGCGTGTGCGCTAGCTGCTCGGTGGGAGCGTCTGTGAGCGCGCGGAGAGTGTGTGCGCGAGCCGCTTGGTGGGAGCGTCAGTAAGCGCACGGAGAGTGTGTGCGTGAACTGCTCGGCGGGAGAGTACGCGCGAGTGCTACAAGTGCGTGTGTCCGCTACAGTACGTAGCGCAGGCATAGTGCAAGCGCCGTATCGCAATAGAAGCGATATAGTACGCATATGCGAGCGTGTGTGAGTTTGCGTGCGTATAGGATAGCACAGCTGGCTACTAATAGAGCCAACCTGTATACGCAGCATAATGCGAATTATACGATGGCAAAAGAGTGCGAGAGCAGAAATTGGGTGCAACGCACGCCGTCTCACAATTAGAATCCGCGAAATAAAATCACGCCACAATTATTGAAGTAGAGGCGTTAGATTTATTTTTATTAGATAGGCTAGCTTAATCTAGATAGGCAAGCGGAGGGTTTTCGTGTATTGGAAATACACAGAAACACGCAAATAAATTGTCAGATTAGTTAGCCGCTGCTGCTGCGCGAATCTATTTTTAATACCGCGACGTAGAAACACGAGTAATAATGTTGACGCTAGCAAATATGACAGAAGGACTGCGGAGTCAACAGAAGTTGATAGCTGATGCGTTGGAAATTGCCGCCAAAGATTTAAAGGTGAGAAGTTGTAGCTTCTATCAATTGCCAGATGAAGCAGTATTTTTGGCAGAATTGATGTCGGAAAGCACAACTGCGAGTACCTACAGTGAAGAAGCTCAACAAAGGATGGCTCAGGAAGCCAACGGATTTATCTGGAAGCTGCCAGTTGAGTCCTTAATAACGGTAGCAGACGCTCTGTTATTGGATGCCAAGGATTCACCAATAATTATTCTTATCAGAATAAGAGCTAGGCTCGGAGGTGACTATAAGGAAGCAGATTTCGTTACCTCAAACGATCTGGGCAGATGTGTCACTCGAGATGTGAGAGACATAAGGCTGTTGATGCTGTTACGAGCAGTATTACCGCATTTTAGCGACGTAGTGGCAGTAAGAACGGCGTATGAAAGAAGCGTCTGCGGTATTACAAGTATAACGTAAGGCACAAAAGATGACAGCCAGATGTCAGAAGCGGACCAATCAAAACGAGACTGCAGAACGCCTTCGTCGAAGATAGACAGCGTTTTGGGGAAGGAGAGTACCTATCAACTTGCTGTAGATAAAAAAAGCTGCAACAGAAGATGAAAACGCTGCTATGGCCTCGACTACGACCAAGGTAGAGCATACGCCTGTAGGCGCAGAAACAGCTCAAAGCCTAGAGCGCGAGTCAGATGCAGAGTCGCTCAGCAAGTCATGCTATAATCCATGTGAAGAGGTAACATGTCTTCTCGCACACTTGCACATACTTCAAGAGGTTCAGAGTATGCGTCAGCAGTTGCTATAGCTGAGACAGAAGTTGAGCAGTCTCGAGAATCAAAAGGCAGGCCAGTGTAGTTGTCAGTGCAATGACGTTAAAACACAGAGCTCGTCAAAGGCCAGAAGAAGGCAGAAGAGGAAACAGGTGTCAGGTACCGTGCAGCAGAATATGAAGTCTGCAAGCAAAGAACGACACCTAGGCATAAAGAAACGTCCCAGACGCCGGAGCAAAGTGAAGCCTAAGGAAGGTACATGGCTGTCAGAGTAGCCTCGTTCTCAACAAACAAAGAAGCCAGAGCGAAAGAGCGGCAAGGTCACCAAGTCCAAGACAAGCCAAGCCTATCAGGTAAAGGTGGAAAAGTTGCCCGACAGACGGAAGTGCCAAGGACTTAGCACGCCGAGGGAGCGGCCTAGCCCAAAGAGTAGTCCAGGAACGGGGATACAACTAAAGGCGCGTTGCCTGCATAAGAAGTGCTGGGTATCTGGATCAAAGGATCACTTGAGGCGAGATTGCTTCGAGGCGATAAACCAGGATATGCAGCTGTTTAATCAAGTTCATAAAAGACTCGAATGTTGGACATGCCGTCAGGTGACTCATTGCATGAGAGACTGTCCTGAATGGAAGGACTGGTCGCCAAAAGCACGGCCAAGTAAAGTCGCTAAATCTGGAATGAATGTTCCTAGCGAGACAGAGAGAAAGGGATGTAACGCTAAAGAAGGAACTACCAACAGAGGACAGGGACGGACCCTACTTCTAAGGCAAAAGAAGTAGCCATTCAGTATGGCAAGGCTTCGATGCCACCATCTGAAGGACGACGACGACAACACCCAGAGCTGGGTGGATGCAGGTCGACTGGTAGGAGTCCATAAATCAGAGATCCACTCGGAGGAGAGCAATCAAAGATGGATGATATGAAAATCCGATGGATGTGATAAAAAGAGTTACTGAAGAGACTCTGATAACGAACAGAGCAATAATACGGAATCGCGTCCTGATAGATCGCAGCACAGCGGTGCTCGAAGTGTGAGTCTTCCTCAGCGTACCACGGAGCGTCAAGGTGACGACGCAGGCGACTCAACCTCGTCCCATCGCAGGTTCCGGGGGCAACGCAACACTGCGCAGCGGACGGACGAGTCAATCTCAGGGCGGCCAGAGACCAAACCGCGCGGTAGGCCACGGAAGGCCCAATGCGCGACTCTACCGATGCTCGCACAGCCGTCGACAGAGGCTCGTGCGACAGGCATGGTTAAGAGAAAACCTGATCGGCCTGAGGGTTCACGCAACTGTGCGAGGTAGGCAGAATAATCTGTATTTTTGTTTCAGGATGGATTCGGCTGACTGGGACGGTGTCCTCAGCAGGCTGTTTGAATAGGCCCGCTTACCGGAGGATTCGGTCATAGATGAGGATGACCTCATGAACCTCGACCACCTGTCTGAGGAGGAAGCCCCCCCAAGAAGGGATTGGGCAGAGGAGACTCGGGAGGATGAGCTCCTGATGACGCCCCCGAGTACCACCGTCAGCCCACCGCTGGAAGAAGACGGTGAGGCTCCGCCGCGCCGCCTGCACTTTGCAGGCTCCCATCTCGGCGCGGCTGGAGTCCGCCCAGCTCATTGCCCCAGCACCGTTGGCACCTGCTCCGGATACTGCCTCAGAGGTAGAGAGGGAGTGGGCTGAATTACGGCCAATGATCGAGGAGGCGATTGAGGAGAACCTGGAGGCTCACAAGCTGGAGCGGGAGGCTTTTAGGCCCTATGATAGCGCCATACGCCAGCACGGGACGGCCTTCCAGCAGCGCTCGAAAGCCTGGGTGCGGCTGATCGAGGAGGAGAAGGCCGCGCTCAAGGCTATCGATCAGTCGCGCCGCCATAGAAGACCTGAGGGCCAAAGAGTGGGCCTAAAGGTAGTGCCCCATCCAGGAGCATTCGCGCGAGCGCGCCAGGAAGCTCGACGGCGGCGTGCTCAAGAGGAGCAGAGCCGCGCAACCCGGGCCCTTAAAGAAGCCGAGGCGGCTTTGGAGAAGGTCCGGGCGTGGAAAGTGCTCGCCGACAAGAACGCGGCCAGAGGCAAAGCTCCCCGAGGGGTCCGGCCAGGGGCGTGCAGGCGACCCCGGACCGATGTGCGTTCGGAGAGCACACCACAACCAGAGAAGCCTATGCGCTTTGTAGGTGGTGGCTCTTCTCGGCGTGACCGGTCTGGGAATCGGGAGCACGTCTCTCCCGTGAACCGGCAGACGACGCCGGTCATGCGGCCCAGCAGGTCCCGCACAGGGTCGCGGGAACCATCGAGGGAGCAACGAGAGGAGCACCCCAGAGGGACGAAGAGGCGCCGATCCAGCCGTTCCCGTTCCAGGTCCAGGAGGAGGCGCCGGCGATCCAGCAGCAGGGGGTCAGTTCCGCCATCGCTAGCTCGTCCGCATGGAGTGCGGACGACCAAAACAAGCTGCTTCATCTGTGGCCACGAGAGGGTGAACCGAGCTTCGCGGTGGCCTAATTACCCTCATTCGGGCGGCGCCCAGGGCGCACCCTTTTATGAATAAATTTTGATTTGTTTATTGTTGCAGATGAGGAGTTTGTCATTTGGCGCCACCCTATCCCTCTATGTATGGTAGAACCAAACTCGGGGCGATATTTTGGTTCTAGGGGGGGGGGGGGTGTAACGGGCGGCGAGACGCGCACGTCGGCGCGGGAACCGAAGCGCGGGAAGGCCGGTAGAGATCTCGCAATTAGAGGAAAATTCGAGGCAGTTAACTTTTGACCGCACTCGGGAGCAGTAGTGATGACGCGCGCCAAAAGTTATAGCAACAGCAGCAGCAAAGACAGCAGCCCTAGCAGCAACAGCAGCATCGTGAGCATTCTCTTAGCCGTGCCTGTCGCACTAGCCTCGTTCATCGGCTGTGCGGGCACCGATAGAGTACTGGGCCCTCCGAGGCCTACCGCGCGGCCTGGCTACTGGCCGCCCTGTAACTGGACCTCCCATCTGCTGCGCAGCGTTGCGTTGCCCGCGCAACCTACGAGGGGACGGGGTCGAGTCTCCTACGTCGTCACCTTGACGCTCCGTGATACATTGAGGGGGGCTCACACGTCGAGCACCGCTGTGCTGCGATCTATCGTTACGCGCATTGCCACGCTGGTCGCCTCCAGAGCGGTCTTCGCTCGCTCACAGTTCCCGTCGCGTGTCTTCTCTAACTTCCCGAGGACAGTCTGCATTACCTGCTACAGTCTCCTCTTCTCGAGATATTGCCCTCGCCGGATAAAATCGTTTGAGTTGATTGGCATGGACCAAATCTATCACTTGTCCTTCTTCGTCCTTCAAACGATACGTGTTGGTGACCAAGACATCTATAATCCTGTATGGTCCAACATATGATGGGGCGAACTTGACTGACCGTTTATCCGCTGCGGAAGAAAGCACATAATTGGATACTCATAGTATCCAGCTTGTCGCTCTTGCTCGCGCTTGGCTCGTTCAGCTGCATTCTCATGCACTTGGCTCAGCCCTTTCATGCGGTTCAACCAGTCGGCGTATGCACTATTTTGTAACTCCTCTGCAGCCGCTATATCTTGGCTGCGCCTGGCAGATGCCGGGTTTGGTGGTTGCCTGCCATATAACATCATCGCTGGACTAACCCCAGTTGCTGAATGCGGAACTGTGTTATATCCGAAGATGATTTCGCTCAAGTGCTCATCCCATTTGGAATGGTTTTCGTCTATGAGCGCTCGTATCCTACTGGTTACAGTCTTATTGACTCGCTCCACTGGATTAGCTTGAGGATGGTAGGGTCCGTCCCTGTCCTCTGTTGGTAGTTCCTTCTTTAGCGTTACATCCCTTTCTCTCTGTCTCGCTAGGAACATTCCTTCCAGATTTAGCAACTTGACTTGGCCGTGCTCTTGGCGACCAGCCCTTCCATTCAGGACAGTCTCTCATCCAATGAGTCACCTGACCGCATGTCCAACATTCGAGTCTTTTATGCACTCGATTAGGCAGCTGCACATCCTGCTTTATCGCCTCAAATGATCCTTTGAACCACATACTCAACACTTCTTATGCCGGCAACGCGCCTTTAGCAGTATCCCCTTTCTTGGACTACTCTTTGGGCTAGGCCGCTCCCTCTGCGTGTTGGGTCCTTGGCACTTCCGTCTCTCAGGCAACTTTTCCGCCTTTACCTGACAGGCTTGGCTTGTCTTGGTCTTGGCGACCTTGCCGCTCTTTCGCTCTAGCTTCTTTGTCTGCTGAGAACGGAGCCACTCTGACAGCCATGTGCCTTCCTTAGGCTTCGCTTTACTTAGGCGTCTGGGACGTTTCTTTAGACCCAGGTGTCGTTCTTCGCTTGCAGACTTCATATTCTACTGCGCGGTACCTGACACCTTTTTCCTCTTCTGCCTTCTTCTGGCCTTTGGCGAGCTCTGTGTGTTAGCGTCATTCCACTGACAACAACATTGGCCTGCCTTTTGATTCTTGAGACTGCTCAATTTCTGTCTCAGCTCTAGCAACTCCTGACGCATACTCTGAACCTCTTTGAGTATCTGCGAGTGTGCGAGGAGACATGTTACCTCCTCACAAGGATTATAGCTTGACTTGCTGAGCATTGAGTCTGATTGCGACTCTGCATCTGACTCGTGCTCTAAGCGTTGAGCTGTTTCTGCGCCTACAGGCGTATGCGTTACCTTGGTCGTCGTCAAGGCCATAGCAGCGTTTTCATCTTCTGTTGCAACTTTTTCTTCTACAGCAAGTTGATGGGTACTCTCCTTCCCCAAAACGCTGTCTACCCTCGACGGAGGCGTTCTGCAGTCTCGTTCAGATTGGACCGCTCCTGACATCTGGCTGTCATCTGCTGTGTCTTGCGTTATACTTGTAATACCGCAGACACTTCTTTCATCCGCCATTCGTGCTGCCAATACGTCGCTAAAATGCGGTAATACTGGTCGTAATAGCAACAACAGCCTTATGTCCCTCTCATCTCGAGTGACATATCTACCCCGATTGTTTGACGTAACGGAATCTTCTTCATTATAGTCACCCCCGAGCCTAGCTCTGATTTTGATAAGAGTAACCATTGGTGAATCCTTGGCATCCAATAACAGAGCGTCTGCTACAGTTATTAAGGATTCAACTGACAGCTTCCAGATGAATCCATTGACTTCCTGAGCTATCCTTTGTTGAGCTTCCGCACTGTAGGTAATCGCAGTTGTGCTTTTCGATATCAATTCTGCCAAAAATACTGATTTAGCTAGTCTATCAAAAAATTAAAATCTAACGCCTCACCTCTAATAGCTGTGGCGTGATTTTATCTCGCGAATTACAAGTTCAATACAGCGTGCGTCGCTAAAATGCGGTAATACTGCTCGTAACAGGATCAACAGCCTTATGTCTCTCACATCTCGAGTGACATATCTGCCCAGATCGTTTGAGGTAACGAAATCTGCTTCCTTATAGTCACCTCCGAGCCTAGCTCTTATTCTGATAAGAATAATTATTGGTGAATCCTTGGCATCCAATAACAGAGCGTCTGCTACCGTTATTAAAGACTCAACTGACAGCTTCCAAATAAATCCGTTGGCTTCCTGAGCTATCCTTTGTCGAGCTTCTTCACTGTAGGTACTCGCAGTTGTGCTTTCCGACATCAATTCTGCCAAAAATATTGCTTCATCTGGCAATTGATAGAAGCTACAACTTCTCACCTTTAAATCTTTGGCGGCAATTTCCAACGCATCAGCTATCAACTTCTGTTGACTCCGCAGTCCTTCTGTTATATTTGCTAGCGTCAACATTATTACTCGTGTTTCTACGTCGCGGTATTAACAATAGATTCGCGCAGCAGCAGCGGCTAACTAATCTGATAATTTATTTGCGTGTTTCTGTGTATTTCCAATACACGAAAACCCTCCGCTTGCCTATCTAGATTAAGCTAGCCTATCTAATAAAAAAAAATCTAACGCCTCTATTCTAATAACTGTGGCGTGATTTTATTTCGCGGATTCTAAGTGCGAGACGGCGTGCGTTGCACCGAATTTCTGATCTCGCACTCTTTTGCAGCCGTATAGTACGCGTTATGCTGTGAATACACAGGTAGGCTCTATCATCAGCCAGCTGTGCTATCCTATACGCACGCAAACTCACACACGCTCGGGTACGCGTACTATATCGCTTCTATTGCGATACGGCGCTTGCACTATACCTGCGCTACGTACTGTAGCGGACACACGCACTTGTAGCACTCGCACGTACTCTCCCGCCGAGCGGTTCGCGTACACACTCTCCGTGCGCTCACGGACGCTCTCACCAAGCGGCTCGCGCACATACTCTCCGCGCGCTCACAGACGCTCCCTGTTGAGATATACTCATGTAAGAGTACAATCAGTCGCGGTACTTAAGGAACGCGTGCTCGAAGGAGAGCGATTAAGGGAAGGAGGTACACCTATACTGTTGTGTGTGTGGGAGCAGGTATAGCAGCGTGCGTAAGTGTGAGAGTGCAGAAGTTGTACACTAGCCATCCGAGCATGCGTAGACTGTATCCCACAACACGTGGGATCGAAAGATAAGAAGCTGAGTCGAACGGTAGCTACGCCATGACGCATGGCTGTAATCTCTAAAAATATCGCCTGCGATATCCTCGTGCATCGAGCACATGTATTCCTCAATTAATTATGTAGTTAAATAAAAGTATTCTATAATATTCTGTGCAAACCATCCTTCTCTTATTTCGCCAATTAAATTATAAAATAAGTGCATATTTGATTCTACACTCCCACCAAGCGGCTCGCGCGCACACTCTCCGCGCACTCACGTATACTCCCGCTACGCAGCGTACTCACACGCGCCAGCTGCTTCGTACTCGGCGCTCGCACACTAGTATAGCGCGCACGGATTTTCCTACTCTCGTGCGCTGCTGCTTAGCCGACCAACGAAACGATATTTGTTTTGATAGGCTCGGCGCAAATATAATGCTGTATATCACGCCTAGGCCTTTTCGAACTCGCGGAAATTCAACCGTCTTTCTACGAAATTCGCTTACTTTTCGCCGGATCGGGAATTCCCTATCTCGAGTTCGCGCGCAACCCTTTTTCTTTTCCTATCCCGCGTATCCACACGTTTTGGGCGCCAGTTGTAACGGGGTGGTTTCTAGGCGGCTAACTGCCTATGCCAATCAAATGAACACACTACCGATTCTAATAAAAAGGCGTTTATTCAATTAAGCAATCCGTCGTCCGTGTTGCGCGTATTCGCGTCGCGAGAAGGCCACAAAATATACCGGCTCAACGACTGGGGCCAAATGCCTCGCCAGTCGATCGCGCATAAATAAAAGGAAATAAGATCCTACTTTTTGTCGCGGTTATCTCCGTTGTCCTCTGGCCAGGGAGTCTCCTGCTCGACCTTGCCGTGTCGCTGTGCCGTGTTAGCTCTGGTTGCTGCGGTTGCTGCCGTTGCTGCTGTTGCTGCACTCGTTGCTGCTATTGCTGCTCACGATGCTGCTGTTGCTGCTAGGGCTGCTGTCTTTGCTGCTGCTGTTGCTATAACTTTTGGCGCGCGTCATCACTACTGCTCGCGAGTGCGCTCAAAAGTTAACTGCCTCAAATTTTCCTCTAATTGCGAGATCTCTACCGGCATTCCCGCGCTTTGGCTCCCCGCGCCGACGTGCGCGTCTCGCCGCCCGTTACAATATATATATATATTGTAACGGGGTGAGACTGTATATATATATATATATATATATATATATATGGGCCATTCTATGTCAACCCGTGGCAAAATTTTTTAAATCTCGGTAAAATTTTTTTTCAGTTCACTCTACTTCTAAACGAACGTAAAATAAATTTCTAACCTCAAGGTGCCTTGGTTGCAAAGTTATAGCCATATCAAAATTTGAGATTAAAGATTTTTTAACTATCTCGCAAACTAAATCATTATTTTATGCATGTCAAAAGCAATTTAGCTATACATACATATATACATTTTTATTTGCAAATTATCTATGGAATACTGTAAGATTTTTTTCGAAACCCAATTAAGTCATTTTTTATCAGTCGACATACAGGTAGTACTATAGATATATAACTCGTGTTAATGCGCTTATCTCAACGTCGGACTAGGCTCATTTTGAAGGTATTGTTACTAAAGAATTTTGTGATTATTTTCAAAGAAATCAAGACTGCCGAACTTTAGTTATAGCAATATAAAGAAAATCTCTATGTATTTTGTATATAATTAAAGTTCGGCAGTCTCGATTGCTTTGAAAATAATCACAAAATTCTTTAGACCGATATTGGGATAAGCGCATTAACGTGAGTTATATATATCTTGTAACGGGCGGCGAGACGCGCACGTCGGCACGGGTAGCCGAAGCGCGGGAAGGCCAGTAGAGATCTCGCAATTTGAGGAAAATTCGAGTCAGTTAGCTTTTGACCGCACTCGCAAACAGTTGTTAAGACGCGGGCCAAAAGTGTAACATGAGCAGCAGCAGGACGTCAGTCCTAGCAGCAACAGCAGCATCGAGAGCAGCAATAGCAGCAACGATGGCAGCAACAGCAGAAACGGCAGCACAGCATCAACCGCAGTCACCCAAGCTACTACCGCAAAGCAACACGGCAAGGTCAAGAAGGAGACTTCCTGGCCAGAGGACGACGGAGATAACTGCGAGAACAAACTAGGACTTAGTTTCTATTTATTTATGCGCGATCGACTGGCGAGGCATTTGGCCTCAGTCGCTGATCCGGTCGTAGATTTTGCGGCCTTCTCGCGACGCGAATACGCGCAACGCGAACGACGAATTTCTCATTGAATAAGCGCCTTTTTAGTAGAATCGGTAGTGTGTTCATTTGGTTGTCGTCCCGATCCCTCTTCCTATTCAAACCACCGAATACCGCCGCCTCCGCGGGCACTACCCAGAGGTGTAGGGCATACTGAGCACCGGGGTATTGTCGCAGGTAAGCAGCCACACGAGCGAGATCATCATCTCGCAGAAGCAAAGTGCAGGAGGACTTTGCATTTGTACGGGGTACATAGGCAGTTAGCCGCCTAGAAACAGCCCTGTTACAAACTATAGTACTACCTGTATGTTGACTGATAAAAAATGACTTAATTGGGTTCCGAAAAAAAACTTACAGTATTCAATAGATACTTTGCAAACAAAAATATATATATATATATATATACATATATATATTACAAAATTGCTTCTAACATGCATAAAAAAATGATTTAGTTTGGCGAGAAAATAAACCAAGGCACTTTGAGGTCTGAAATTTATTTTACGTTCTTTTAAGTGAACTATAGTGAACTAAGAAAAAAGTTTTAGCCGAGATTTAAAAAAATTCGCCACACGTTGACGTGGAATTGCCTACATATAAGACAAGAGATAACTTGGAGTCAGCAACAAATTTTTTCAAAATTTTTCACTGCGTACATTTGACAGGAATCCCCTTTTAAAATTTTGCAGGGCTGCCACTACAAAGATTAATAAATAAAATTAATAAATAATAATAAGTTATTTGAGCCAGAAGATACAAATATTGAAATCTTAGATGACGAAAATGACAGTGAAAGTGATAGTGAAGAAGAATATTTACCAGGCGGTATCAAAAATAAAATTCTAGAAACTTTCTATCTAAAGGACTTAAATGATCTCATAAGATATTTGGAATTATCCAAAGATGGAATTGAGTATCTAGCCGCGGCATTCAAAAGGAAAAACTTGTTGTTTAAAGGAAGTAAAGCTTGTATTTACCGTAACAGAGAGAAGAAGTTCCGGCAATTTTTCACCACAGACAACTTCTTGACGTTCTTTAGAGATGTGAGAGTGTTGATGAATGAAATGAAACCTAACATTATGAAGATGATGAGTAGAGACTATTTATTGAATCTTTGAAAATGAGCCTGAAAGCTGTTCTTTTGCAAAATGGAAAGTAGTTTGTACATATTCCAATGGCTCATTCAATGAAGTTGAAAGAAACATATGAGAATTTAGAGCTAGTTCTTGACAAAATTAAATACGAGGAATACCAATGGCGCATGTGTGGCGATCTCAAAATTACAACCGTAATTCCCGGACAGCAGTCGGGTTTTACAAAAAATCCTTGTTTTTTATGTCCCTCTCTGGGATAGCAGAGATAGAATTAATTACTATGTGAAGAAATAGTAGCCAAGGAGAACTGATTTCCACTCGTAAGTCAAAAATATCATCCGTAGACCTAAAGGTACTAAAGTATATTTTTCTAAAATTTTGCTTCCACTCATTCATACCAAACTTGGTTTCATGAAGCAGTTCGTTAAAGCTCTGTATAACGGAAGTCCATGTTTTGACGGTGTATAAATTGGTACTTTGTTCACAGATAAAAATTTTGTTATAAAATGAACCCTATAGAGAAGGCTGTTGCATGGTCAAGTTTTCAAGAAATCGCAGAAAATTTCTTGGAAAATCAGAACAGTGAAGATTACGAAACTTTGGTTAAAGATTTTTGGAAAATCTACAGAGAATTGGGTTGATTAATGAATTTAAAGTTGTATTTTTTATATTCACATTTTGATTACTTTCCAGAAAATCTCAGAGACTGCAGCGAAGAACAGAATGAAGAGCACACACTCTCCTTCCTCTCTCTCTCTCTCTCTCTCTCTCTCTCACTCTCTCTCTCTCTCTCTCTCTCTCTCTCTCTCTCTCTCTCTCTCTCTCTCTCTCACTCTCTCTCTCTCTCTCTCTCTCTCTTTCTTTCTCTCTCACCACACAAATACGCGCTGCGGGCACTTTCGCTTCATCGACGTTAAGTCGACGAGATTAACACGGAAACTGCTAAATCCGCGCGATCTCGCGAGCTGCCACTTGACGCGCTTAAGTCGCTCTTGCGGGCCAGCTCTTGTGAGAGCTGCGCTGATTGACTCGCGGACCGCGCGGGCCGCTGACCTTGCGTTCCTGCGAGTTGATAGGCTGGACTCGAGGAATGCTTGCTCTGGCTCGCCGAACCGGTGGAAAATTCCCCGACTCGATACGGCTGCGACGTACCACGTCGCAGAGGTTATAAGGTCTATTTTTTGTACAAATTTCAATTAAATTACAATAAATAAGATTATTTAATTCATAACAACTGTTCTGTATTTTAAGTTATTTTTAACGCTGCCGATTCATTGGCTTCATCTAACTAAATGGAACGTTCAAAGAAATAAAATATTGCTTTAATATTTTAATACGTATGTACATAGTATACATAGTCGTATATAGTCTGCGTGTAATCTCCATATTTTAATGGAGAATACACGCAGACTATGCATACAAAAATTAGATATAGATTATGTGTTAATTATGTAAATAATTAAAAACATTTAAAATTTAATATTTGAATTTGAATGGTAAAGAGTTAAAAAAAAAAATTTATAGCACGCTAACCTCAAAATGATAACTTTATTGTCGATTTTGAGGTTGTCGTGCTATAAAATATCGTATGAGACTGTTGTGGGAGGTGTTTTTCTACCTTGCGCGAGGTTTTTCATACTCGCTTCGCTCGTGCGAAAAACCTCGCGCAAGGTAGAAAACCATCTCCCACAACAGTGTCATAATATACTAAAAAAACGATAGTAATTAGGTTAGTATTAAATTTTGAGATTAGTTTTGTGACAATTAATTATTATGCCATAAAATAAATAGCGAATATCTAACCTCAAAAATGGAAGAGCACATAACCTACATTGCCTTGGGCGATATATGATTTTTAGAAAGATACAAAATTAACCCAATACATACATATGTATTATAATATAGAGTGTGGAAAATTTTAACGTTTGAGTTCTTTTTGGAGTGTAAAGAAAGACAAGCGTAACGATATTAAACGCGCGGAGCGCGGTCAATTTTCCTAGTTTGTATATAAAACTTATTTTCAATATTTATCACAGTAAAATAACAGTTTTGTATAA
Source organism: Muscidifurax raptorellus (assembly GCA_020010945.3). Classification (NCBI taxonomy): domain Eukaryota; kingdom Metazoa; phylum Arthropoda; class Insecta; order Hymenoptera; family Pteromalidae; genus Muscidifurax; species Muscidifurax raptorellus. The sequence goes on from JAHUUD020000026.1 coordinate 248,466, forward strand.
TTAATATTTTGGTAATCAGAGTATTTCAACTTTAATTTTAGAGGTTTATTAGTTACCTGACACAAATTGCACAAAAAAAAACACGTTTTTTCACAATACATACTTTTTTTGATTTCAGATTTTTTACCAAAAAATGTATTTTGAATTGGATTATATTAATTATTTTTGAATATATAGGGATTCGGTAAAAAGACATCTTATTAAATATCACAATAACTATTAATACAACAATAATAATTTTTTGTAATGTTGGTATTGCTTTCTTCTAGAGGAAGTCTTCTAATAGTAAAAAATTTGAAATCCCTTTTGAGATGTTTGGAGTTCGAATCACGTGTTTTTAGAAAATGTTCGTATGGATCTGTGTGTGTGTGTGTGTGTGTGTGTGTGTGGATGTGAGTGTGGTTATACCGTAATATTTCTGGAACTACTTAGTCAACATCTAGACAATTTGACATGCATATCTATTTTTTGATCCTGAATTCGGGAAAACAGTAATTTTTTATATTCCAACTAGTGTTTGTTTTATGGCCATTTTTTGATTATTTAAAAACACTGATATGCATTTTTTTTCAATCATTCCGCTAAAATGTATTTGAAAGAGAATAAAATTACCTACTTTTTCCCGTTTGGTCCTCGGGATCGACCGCATCATTTGGCAGCAAAAATTAAAAAGGTGATTTTTTTTTAAATTCATATCTCTGAAACTACACAACATAACTTCCCGAAAAAAATCATGTTAATGGGTCACATGTCGAACTATATCTCATTAAAATTTCAAGTTATTTGACTACATATTTATTTAGTAATAAATCGAAAACTGAAAAAAAAGAAAAGGGAAATGGTAGATATTTGATTTGTTTCGGTTAAGTTCTTTGCGCAGTTTTTAAAACCTTATAATTTGTAAGATATGGTTGATTAAATTTAAAAAAGAAATTTTTTGATTCTTTATTATATCTTTAAAACTAAGCAGTAGACTGCTTCAAAAATAATTTGGTGCTTTATCATAGCAAAAAGTAATTACTGTTAAAATTTTAAATAATTTTGTTGAATGGTTCCTGAGTTATAAGCTATTCTCAAAAATTCGATTTTTCTATACAGTTTTGCCTCCTCCTAAAGGAATTTTTGTAATAGTAAAATGTTCAGCTTCATGAAAAACATGTTAGAAACGCGTTCGAATAAATATCGTGTTTTATTTTAATACCAGAACCGAACGTAACTTAAATTATATTCGAAAGTAGGCGAAAAAATTTAGTCCTGTAGGAAATCTTTTTCAAGAAAATGAACATGAAATGTACTATTTTGGTTTGTAACAATATAAAATTCTAATAAATATGACATTTGAATGTTACATATATTTAATTATTAGACTACGAATTTTTCTAAGTTTGCATAAAGAAAACATTGAAAAAAAAGTATTAACATACTACCATCTATTAAAACAGTATTTTACTTATTGGAACTATGAATTAAGTTTGAGGAAGTTACGCGCCAATGAATTGGTAGCGGTTTTTTATACACTATCAGTTCAGTTTGATCGCAGTTTGAAAACTCTATTTTACCATAGTAAAAAACCACTGCCAATTCATTCGCACGTAACTTCCTCCAACCAAATTCATATTCGCAATAAATTAAATATTGTTTTTATATGTATATATATTAGCTATTTTTCTATATTTTCAAATAATTTTTCGCAAAAGGTAGCAAAATAACGCATGAAGTTTTGATTTAATATAAAAATCCATATACAAAAATAATAAGTCGAGACACACAATGCCAATCGTACGTATTTAAACAATATATTATGTTAATTTTGTCGTACAATTATAAAATTTGGCAACTAATTTAAAAAAAGTAGAAAAACAGATCTACGTAGTCTACTGTTTAATGAAAACACAAAAAATTTTAAGAGTCGAGACAATGATAGTTTGCGTAAGTATCATTTCATAGTTTTAATAAAAAAGATATTTATTTTGTAAACTGACTCATAACTGTTGTTATATAACCTTACATTCATTTTTACAAAAATAGTTTATTTTACAAATAGGATCAGGTACTTTTTTTGAAAGATAAGTGCATACATTGCAATACATAATTTAAGAAAAAACACTAATATTCCGATTGTTTGGTCGAAATTTGACAAGACCGACGCCTTAATGCCTGGATTGGGTCAGAGTAGAGGACGTTGGTGTATACCTGGAATAATAAGTAGACTTTCTTGAGTAGAGATGCTGCTCATGAATGGAAGATTTAATATTTATTATCTGTAAAGGACAGAGCAACCCATATTAAAGTGATTAACAAAGCCTCAAATATTGTCTATGTTTGAGTCATAAGCTGTTGTATGTATGACATAAGCTGTAGAGAGCTGACCTGTAGTTGCTAGCCTGTGTGTTCGTTTATAAATAACACATTGTTATTTACCGTATTACTACTTAGTACAGTACTAAGTAGATTATTTACTCAGTAACGAATCGATGAAATCAGTTAAAATTAGATAGCACAGAGTTCTTACGTTGCATCAACTTGACATTTTTTGAAGTCGTTGACCCTTCAGTTTTAAAGATAAAGGCCATCAAAAAGAGAGAGAGAGAGAGAGAGAGAGAGAGAGAGAGAGAGAGAGAGAGAGAGAGAGAGAGAGAGAGAGAGAGAGAGAGAGAGCGAGAGAGAGACAATTCGCAGAAGGTTTTATTTCGATTTAGGAATTGAAAATAGTGTATTATCAAAGCACTATATTTTTTTAAATTGCGCTAAGACGTGTATTATGTATACTGTGGCCAGAGTCTTTGTGTTGCTCTCAACCAGCAGGTGGTGGTATGAGATTGGCGGGTAGTAGGCGGCGGTCGACGTCGGGTGCTGCATTGCGGCACAGACCTTTTTGCGGGTGAGTGCGCGTGTGATGGGAGGCGCCATCGTACTAGGCTATCGACCAATGGAGGATCAACCGGTATACGCCTTCGCAGATCATGACCGAACACAGGGCGAACGAACATTCGCAGTTGCAGATGAATCCTTCAATCTTCTAGGTGCAAGCATAATTAGTGAAGTCGCTTGTATTATCTTGCGCATCTGCAGAATTGACATACGCAAAGCCTAGATAAGATTTTTTCAAACACGCCCCCACATACACGCACATATAAATACGCACAAGCTGAAACATTCTCCCATATACACGCATAAACGCACACAAGCACGCACTCCCCAGTAAATACATCCACTTACACCCACCCGTGCATGCTCATGCACATGTACGCGCACACTCACAGACTTACCCACATGCACACAAACATAAACGCAAACATACATGCAACTATATATGCATAAGCATACACACAAATACACGTCACGCACATCCCCATTTATACCACCATTCATACCCACACGTACATACGTCCAAAAATTTATTATATGGAAAAATTACAAATTAATATACATTGCAACATTTGACAATAATAATACATGCTAAAAGAACTTACAATAATTTGAGTATCACAAATAGATAGTTGTAATAATCCATCTCCGCCGTATCGTCGGCAGGATAAGAGAAAGAGACAGAGAGGGAGAGAGAGAGAGAGAAAGAGAGAAAGGGAGATGTTTGTCTCTCAGCTGCATGGTCTTAAATTCTCGCGAGAGCTGGTGTATCACCCCCTACTCCAGCCTATAAAAGTATAACTTTTTCAATAAAAACATACTAACCGATGTATTTTAATTAGCTCTATCCAAAAACATCGCCAAATTAAACTGCTCCACTTTATAATTCTAATAAAAAATCAATAAAAACTTGGGGCCAGAAATAAATTATCTTGATTTTAATATTGTCATATCTTTTTAAATAAACAATATTTTAAACTACTCTAAACGCCAGTAAACTGCTCCAAATACATATAAAGTCAAAATAAGTCTCAAAATAAATGAAATTCATTTTGGCAGAAATGAGCTGACTAAAGCGCGCAGCTCCTTCATTGCCGCATTGCCGTGACAAAGTTGGAATCAAGGTAAACAATTAATATATTACAAATAATTTAAAAATCGTTTGAAAATAATGTTTAAGTTTCTAATTAAATACATTTTTTTATTATTATTTATTGCAAATGGTGTTTAATGACGTATTACTGAAAACGGATTTAAAAGTACTATTACAAAAATAAAATAAGCTAAATTTTTTAATTTCTTGTTAATACAGATTTATTTTTTATTTTTGTTGGTATTATACTAAAACAAAGTAATAACTATTATCAATCAATATTATTAAATGTTTTCTCATATGCATAATTTAGTTCAAAACTATTTTTGAAATTAAAAAATATCTTTTCTCAATTACAAAACATGTTTGATCGGAACACTGAGTACAAAAAATATTTCAATATTTGTGGTTAGAGAGATACAAAAAAATGCCGTATACAGCAGTTTACTTTTGATCTTGTGTAAATATTTATTACATGTATTTTGAACAATAATTTTTGTTTTTTTTTACAATATATATATATATATATATATATATATATATATATATATATATATATATATACACAGGGTGTCCCATTTTAGTTTTCCACCCGCTAAAACTGGTTAATAATTTGCTCTGAGAAAAAAATGTTTCAAATAAAATTTGTTGGGTTCGAAGGGGGGGCATCTTTTGGCTATTTTAGCTGCGACCTTGAACATGACCTTCAAGGTCATTTGAAAGTCAAGACCAAATTTTCATATGAAATGTGCATATTTTTATGGCGGATTCGGATTCTACTAAAAAAGAGAAACACTTTTTGTTCGAATTATTTTTTGAAAAAATCCCAAATTTTTGTTGTAAACGGCTTTAAAAAAGTTGAAAAAATCACTAGATATCTCTTATTGCCCCACCCTTTAAAAGAAGTTAAAAATTTTACTTTTTATCCGAGGAATTAGAAACGTACACAATTTTACAAATTTAAGTCCAAGTATGACCTTAGCCATGAACTTAACCAACAAGGTCATTCGAAGGTCAGTCAATTTATTTAACGGTAATCCTCGATTTTTATTCCGGCAATTGAAGCTTGGCTATGACCTTGACCTCGAACCTTAAATTCATTTTATGAAAGAACCATACTTTAATGGAAAATACTTTCTTTTTCAAAGAAATGAAATTACCAAAAAATTTATCAACAGAACCAAAGTTCATTAGAACGCTAATCTGATTCATTTTTTATCACATGGGGGAAGTTTGCAATCTTCGGGGTATGTTTGACATTCTCTGGGGCAAGTTTTGCAATCTTCGGGGTATGTTTGACATCATCTGGGGCAAGTTTACGGTCACAACTGGGACAAGTTTGACATCATCTGGGTCAAGTTTGAGCAGTAAGGGGCATGTTTTCAACTGAGAATCAAAATCAAGCTTAGTTTTTTTAATGAAAATTGTACATATTTTAAATCATATTCAGATTCTCTGATAAAGTACGCATCTTTTTAAGAAATATTTTTCTCGTAAATGCTTTATTTCTCGCTAAAAGACATTTTTTTGCTTCGTTATCGTTCTATTGGTAAAGCTTGATAAATTCTTACAGCTCCTCAAAGCTTCTCATCATTAGGTTTTCATTGACTTTCTGAATTTCAGAGCAGAAAAATACTTATAATAAATTATTTCTAGTAAGATTAAATATTCCCTAAAAAATCTACCTACAACAGATAATAGCTGACTACACGCCAGTAGAGATAGTCAACATGATCAAGATTCTTCCTCGATACTCTTCGCAGTAACGCTATAACGGGAACGACTAATAGGAAGCTCTGACTCTGGGAGGACGCAGGTATAGTGGTAACTGTTGACTTGCATATCCACTCATCACTACACAAACACGCACTGAGGACCTTGACGGAAGGAGGTTGAAGGGGGGAGTGGATCGGGCTACCCTATAAACGGGTTATTGCTCATAAATGCTGGAGGTGAATACTTATAAACGGTGAATTCCTAACGGGTTATGTATGCGGGGGCTCTATAAACAGGTCTCTCCCCAGTAGTACGTTCTGCGCGGCTACGGCGCCACCAAGTACCGACAGTCGGTAACTTACCGACAGCAGTCGGCAACTTAAACTGTCATACTGACGCGGGCAGTCTGCATTCATTTAGCAATCTGCCCTACCGACGTCCGACACCGGTAGCCTACATTTGAATTCGATGATTTTTTTTACAAGCTGCCTTACCGACGTCCGATGCCGGCAGCCTGTATTTGAATTCGATGATTTTTTTTATAAGCTGCCTTACCGACATCCAATGCCGGCAGCCTGCATTTGAATTCAATGATTTTTTTTACAATCTGCCTTACCAACGTCCGACACCGGCAGCCTGCATTTGTATTCGATGATTTTTTTTACAAGCTGCCTTACCGACGTCCGACGCCGGCAGCCTGCATTTGAATTTCAAATTCTTAAACGTGATTGGCTGAAAATTTATTATGGCTGATACCCACACCGGCAGCCTGAATTTGAATGTCAAATTCTTGAACGTGATTGGCTGAAAATTTAATATGCCTGATCGTCCATCAAACTTGTATTACTATATATATCTTGGTCACAACCCCGTGTCAGAACCCAATATAGATATGTATGATATATATTTTTTTACTTTTGTATGTAGATCATTTTGAATATTTTTGTTGTTGCTGTCATATAAAGGTAAGAGAATTATTTTTTCTTGATATTATAATTTATCACTTTATAAATAATGATTCTTTACTGGTATATAGAGAGAGTTTAAATAAATAATAAATTTTTTCTTTCTAATTTGGCGAAGGTGAAGGGATGCGGAGATAGAATGTTTCAAATAGAAAAATCATATTTCAAAAAAACTTCTGTGTTTAATCAAAGTTACTTATATCTAATAATACATTTTTTAAATATTTAATGCTAGATACGCATCATAAAAGTAATACAAAAACGAAAATGTAGATTATGTGTAATGTTACCCCTTACAATGATTCATTACGTCTTCATTCAAACTATAAACTTAGATATAGAATACTAAAATAGTATATGTACTTTGCGTTTAGTCTCTTACAAAAAGTAACATTTGTATATCAACTTAATTTAATAAAAAAAAAACTTATACAATAACAGTAGTGAAAAGATGAGCTGCAGTCTGAATAAAAATTATAATACTAAATAGAGAGAAACATTTAAAAATAATAAAGCGTTGTAACGGGCCAAGCAATGCTGAGGCGAGGCCGTAGGTAGGGTTCGAGACTCGATGTGGGAAGAGGCGAGAATGCGCTCAAGGAAGCAAAGATTAAACTTACAATCACCCCGCACTATTGGTTGAGTGAATGTACGGTCTCCCTATCCTCTGCAGTGGAGGAACCACCAGAGGGAAGCTGCTCGTGTGCACCGGGAGTGGTGGAGGGAGATCTACTCCACGAGCTCCTCACACTTAGGAAATCCACGCAGCTTCGGATCAGTGCGTGAGAATCCACTTTCTCACGACCAATCCGTACACGAAAGATATCCACTTGAGAACAGGGAACTACCTTCCTGATCCCAAGGGATATTCGAGAGGTGAAGGGTGAACAAAGCAATAATAATATAACAACTAATTGAATAAACTATAAATGTATATATATTGTTTTAATAATACAGATCTGGCCTTATACTAAATGGAAAGGGGGAGGGTCCCCTTAGTACTGTTCGAGAGCACAATGCTCATTTACATACTAAGTACTAAGGAGGCAAAGCACTTGGAGAGGACGACAATTCTCCGTATGCTCTCCGCGCTAGGGCCAGATCGTAAGTGATCGCTGCTGGCTGCGGGTCTCCTTTTATATCCGTGGCCGTCCCTCTCTCTAATGCTTTATGCGCGCACGACCTCTACCTGCGCTTAGGTAGACTATTACATGTGAATACTATCGCTCACTTAGTCGGTAACTTATCTCTTAGTACTTATCGGCAAGTTATCCGTTGGTGGTCTCTTACCTACAACGTGGGTCCGCCGTCTCAGCGTGTAAACATTTTTTCTAAATTACATAGTGTAAAATGGAGAGGATATATACTACAGTCTAGTCTCAGTAGAACAATGGAAATTTTGGAAAAATAATCGCAGTCTTTACAATAAAATAAACTTCATGTTCGTCATTTTAGTAAAATGAACTTATACAAATTCAAATAAACAGCCTCCCAATGATTTGATGAATCTTGAAAGTTAGCATACGCTTGATCATTTTCAATCAATAGATTGTTGACCTTCGTTTTCAGAAGGAATACGTTAAAGCTCTCGTCTAACTCCAGCACAATTTTTATTCCGTAGCGGGTTGATAATTTTTTAATCTTAGTGATCTTATGCATTTTATTCAGCTCCAAATCACGAATTCGCCTTGTTGGTAGAAAGAATGGAGTTTTGACAGCAAGATTAATAAGGTCCATATTGTGAAAGCATTGAAAAAATAATTATAATCTATTCAAATACTGACGAATATAAAATAAAAGAAAAAAATATTTACTTAATCTTCGTCACTAGAAGAATCTGATGAATCTGATGACTAAGATTTTAGAGTGAAAGCGTTGAATCGCCCACCACAATTTTCTTTCCAACCCTTTGGATGGTATTTCCAGATTATTATCTTCTAAGATGCCATCCAATAAAGGATCTGGGTGTAGGTGATACAACCTCACTCCGACTAGCTTCCATTGAGGATGGTGTGTCGGGTTTTGAGATACTTGAGCCTTGAGGTTGTTATACCATGCGTCTTGAGACGTCTCTTCATTAGTATCATTCGCTCACTTCATCCTCGTACATGCGAGATAAGGCGTCGGGTACGCAATGCAATGAGCCTTTGCGATGTACGATGTCGAAATCATAGGCTTGTAATTCCAAAGCCCACCGAGCTAAGCGACCATTCGGGTTCCGCAGATTGCAGAGCCATTTCAGGCTACTGTGATCGGTGATTAAAACTTCTGAATAGCCCATAGAACAGCGAGACATCCGCGTTCTGTAACGGAATAATTTCGGTCAGCCTTATTAAGCGTACGACTCGCGAAAGCAAGCACGCGTTCTTCGCCGTCAATTGATTGCGTGAGGATAGCACCAAGGCCAGTCTCACTCGCATCAGTTTGGATCGTAAACCGATCCTCGAACGAAGGGCTGTGTAATATAGGAGCAGAAGCGATTAGCGCTTTTACCTACTTCAAAAGCCATCTGTTGCGTGTCGCCCCAATGATATCTCACATCCTTTCTCGTAAGTTGTGTGAGAGAGTCGACGACTGTGGCGAAGTTATCTAAAAATTTCCTATACCATGAAGCCATGCCTAGAAAACGGCGCAATTGCTTCAGGTTCTTGGGGGCTGGATATTGCATAATAGGCGCAATCTTATCTGGGTCGGGGCGAAATACGCCCTGATTCACCACAACTCCCAAGTACATGACTTCGCTGCAGCAGAACTTGCTTTTCTCACGATTGATGGTCAATCCAATGTAGGTGTTCTTCGAACGTGCTTGTAGTGATAATAATGTCGTCCAAGTATGAAAAAGCGTGTGGTTCCAATTCAGTTCCGATAATTTTGTCGCTGAGTTGCGGATAGGTACTCGGGCCGCCTAGTACACTATACGGCATACGAGTGAATTCGAAGAGGCCTAGACCAGGTACTGTAAAAGCAGTCAAATGCATATCTTCTTCCCTCATTGGGATCTGATGATAGGCATTGCTAAGATAGATCGTCGATATGTATCGAGCATTCTGCAATTTGCTAAGGATCGAATCCATGTAAGGAAGCGGGTACGCACTAACTTTGGACACAGCGTTGAGTTTGCGGTAATCCACGCAAAAACCGATAGGTACCATTCGCCTTTCGCACCATCACGACAGGGCTTGACCATTCGCTGTCCTTTGCGCGTCTTATTATTCCAGCTTCGAGCATTCCATATACCTCAGCGTGAATTTGTTCCTCGATCTTGCGAGAAACCGGGTAATAACGTTGCTTAATCGGCCGCGTTGTCCCCACTTCGATTGCATGCTTGATAAGCGTTGTGCAACCGAGAGATTTCTCGTTAGTAGGGAGCCAACATTCCAGAACTTCCTCTAAGTGGCGACGTTGGGTTTGCGTTGCATCCGCTAGACCGACAGCAGCTAGCGCGTTCGTAACTCCCTCTGTCAGAGCCGATAATTCAAGAGAGACGGACTCTGACTCATCTCCGATGTGGAGACGATTTTTTCTGGACAAAAGCACTGCGTAGAACGCTCGCATGAAATCCGTGCCGAGTATGCACTCAGAGTCTAATTCGCTCATGATCATCACTTTTAAATGTCTGCGATGACCGAGCACTTGGAATGGCAACTCTACATAACCGTAAATCGGCACAAGTTGACCATTCGCTAGTTCCGCACCAGGACCTTTATAAGGCGTGATCAATTGACCACATGCTGAAGCAATCTGGATCCCAATAGGCCCAATAGCTGTGCGTGCCACTCCAGAGTCGCACAGGGCGCGGAGCGGAAATCCGCCAACGCCAACCTGTAGCCACCATCGACTACAGTCAACTTCGGTCGAAATATCTTCGTCTTTCAATGGCATAACCGGATTCTTAGACGGCGTCTCCGCTGGAGGAATCGAGGCCGTTGAAGCATCGGAAGGAATAACGACCTGGCTTATTTCCTCCGTGCCTCTTTTCCCGACTTCTTCGAGCACTTTGGGCAGTTAAAAGTGGTATATCAGCTACAACCATAGCCTTTAACCGGGTCGGGTAGCTTTCCTCTCGCTTCTTGATGCAGGTTATGGCTGCTGTCAGGTACGCGAGGCAGAGGTTTCGCGTTATCGCTGCTTGCTGACGGACTTATAGCTGCAGTTCCTTTTGGCTTCTGTCTTCCTCTTGACTTGCCATTTCCCCCAGTGCCATTTGGTACCTTACGGGGTGTCTCTCGTGGTTTGACCGGTTGAGTGATATCCAACTGAGCGATCGCTTCCGTGACAGCCGTAGCCACTAGCGAACAAAACAACAGCAATCTGGCAAAGGTGGAGGTTTATAATGGTCGCGCTCGTGAATCAACTTTTCAGCGGATCTCGCTTTTGTAATAAGCGCATCCAAATCGACGACTTCGTTCCGTGGAACCAACATTCGAACGTCGGCTAGCATATTGTCGTAAATCATCTTAAGTTGCGCATCTACGGGAGGTGCCTCATCTAATCGACTGGGGATCGTTAGAACTGCAAAGATGTGTTCCCTAACTGGCTCTTTCTTGCCCTGACTGCGTCCATGCTTGCGCTTCCGCTAGTAGCTGCATTTGAACGTCTTGATCAACGCCGTAGCTTCTTCTAGCAGCCTTGCAAAAATCACTCCAAGTCACCCACGTGTGCCGTAGTTGCCTGCACCAAACGAGCGCTGGTCCAGTCAATACATGCGGCATTGCATTTATTGAGTCGTTATCATCAAGATGCGATGACATCCTGCATTCGTTAACCCTTTGCAAGAAGTCTTCGATGCAACTACCTTGACTGCCGTCGAACTTAATACTCCAATCTCTGGCAATTTTCCCAATATCTCGACGGTTCGAGTACCATGATTGTGTTCCGAGCGATGCGCTGAATGGGTTGGTGGAAAATCTTCCCCCTGTGCATATCGCCTTCGTGCAGGAACGGATTATTACTACTGTTCAGTAGTCCGCCCCCCCCCCCCTAGGGTTTGACAAGGCTGGAGCTGCTTGAGTCACTTGTGGTCTTACTATCCACGGGTTTGTATTTTTGTATGTGCTGCTGGATCTATATGTTGGATGTCAATTGTGTCTTGAAATTGGACTTTCTTATTGTTGCTCGTATATGCTAACTCTATGATCATACTCTCCAGATATTCGATGTGTTTCCGCAACTCTTCTTTTTCCTTCAAGTCTCTCCCTCTGTCCTGCAGCACTTGCTCATATTTAGATATTAGATCCTGTGGTTGTCGACTGAAATAACTTTCCGAGTAAGTGACTTGCGTATTCGCTCCTGTTGCCATTTTCGCGATATTTGTGGTGGTAGTTGGTGTTGTAGTTGACAGTACTGGCTGCGTCGATCGCCCTGTATTATCTACCTCTTCTATTCTTGGTTGTATATTTCTTGAGGTTGTGACTGATGGTAGTTGTCTTCTATTTGTCATCTCTGCATTGTCGAGAAAAGTCAAATTTGAACTAAATAGATTTAGTCTTCCTGCGCGATTTCGCTCCATTATTGCTATCTTCAGAGCTGGTTGTAAAGTTTGTCTCTCTGGATCATCCTGTGCAAATCTGTGTCTCTTCTTGATAACGCTATGAATTCTGGGTCGCTTGTTTCGAGGAAGTCTTCTGCCGTATAGTCCCCGCGCAATCGCCTAGCTAATCTATGAATATTTTCTAGACGCGATGTACCCGCTTTCAATTCTAATTCCGTCAGCCTCGCCTGAATCTCAACGGGTTGTAGCGACATCGCCCAATCATCTATTTGTGCATAAATTTGCTCTCCAAAATATCTGCTATTCTCAGCCATTTCTAATAGGTGTATTTGCCTATACAAAACTATTGCAAACACACGCCAAAAAAAATAAGAAAAAACGAATGGCTGATTTCGCTAAATTATTACGTTTCGCACGCTGAAATTCTTTTAATTGATTTTTCCTAATTACTAGATACCAAAAATTTTGTTCGATACAAATTATCGTTTGCGCGAAACTCTCTCTATTTCCCCGAAGGTCTTAGAATTAATAAACGAAGCACAGAGTTTATTTATTGTTCTGTTCAGCAAAAGAGATAAAAGAAATTTTGTTGCATATACTTGCGATTATTATTAAAAAAAAATGTTAGAAAAGGTAAAGAAAATCAACCTTATAGTTAATTTATTGTTAATAAACAACAGTAAATAATTTTCTTGTGCAAGTATACTACTCTCAATATGTATTGAGATACGTTTCGTTTACATGCATAGGAGAAAAAGAGATAGAAAAATTATTGTGTCTCCGCTTGTGCAGAACCTTACACGACAGAGCACAAGATTGTCTCTACGCTACACGCCGGAGTTTCGAATATCGAAACTCACGTCGTGTGTTTATGTAGACGTGCGCGTCTATTCCCATAAACGAGTCGTTCTCGAGCTCGGCCGGACGCCGATGTAAACAATAACACGACGCGCCGAGCGAAGTGTCCCGTCACTATGCGTGTACGCAGAATACGCTGACCTTCTCGGAAACGAGAAGGTCAGCGAGAGGGTGGACGAGCCCTGGTGAGATTCGCAGGAGAGAGAGAGAGCTAGTACTTACATAGACTCGAAGGTCGGAGAAGTCGCTAATAGGCTTTCCCTAGGAAGAGGTGACTCGCATAATTGGAGTCTCTCCGGTCGAAAGCCTGGCGCAGTCGCGATGGTAGATGCAGCTCGTCACAATCACTCTCGGGATCCAAACAATGGGCAAAACCCACGAGTTCTCTCTCTCGGTAGCCGAAACGTATCTCTCGGCGCGTGTCGTGTGTCGCGCCGCTCTCTCTCTATCCCCGCTCCGCTCAGCAGTTCCGCGGTTCCGCTTTCTCTGTAATAGCCTGTAAACACATGCTACGGGAAGAAAAGCATGCTGGGCTAGACGAGGGCTCTCGCTCTCGTCAGAATATATATATATATATATGTAAGAACAATGGTAATGTAAGACACACTTAACTACTGCTTAAAACAATTAACCAGTTGTTGACATACTTAGGGGTCATAAATCATGTTACTCGACCTATTTAGCTACTGTTTATATAACAACTGCTACTGTTGACACACTGCTACTGTGCGACTTCTCTCACTCTGGCCACGCTCACTCGGTCTCGCTACGCGGGTCCAGATACTACTCATAGGGCTTTATTCTCCTTAGGCGTTAATATTATTGAAATTTTCATAGTATATACTCTTATTAGGATATACAAACGCATTTATTTTAATTATTTCATGATATTTAGTTTTTCGAAAATTTTAATATTACTTATCGAGGAGGAAAAATTTTTGATAAAAGTGGCGTTTTAGATTTACATTTTTTACTGAAGAAACAATGAATAAAATGATTCAAAAATTTAACACCATACAGATATCTTTATGATGTATCATCATGCATTTTTTAAAGCAATTAACCGTTTAGTTTAAGAAATACGGTCCAAAAAAAATGTTCATGTAAACTTATCTTATACAAACAAAAAGTCAACCGATCTTCACAATCTTAAGTAAATGTAACGTTTTTAATCGCGAGACAAAATAACTCTTTACTTTCGTTTTCGATTTTTTATTCTGAAAAAAAAGAAGTCAAATCATTTGAAATTTTCATAGTATATAGCTCTTGTTTTAAAAATCACCATTCTTGTCTTTGCTGCCGAACGGAGCGGTCGATCCTGAAAACCAAACGAAAAAAGTAGGCAATTTCTTTCAGATGCTAAAAACCAGAAATAACTTTTTTTCTCAAATTTAGAATTCAGAAATAGATATGTATGTCAAATTTTATTACTATTGACGAAGTATTTCCAGAAATATTACGGTATACATACACAAAAACATGTGATTCTAACTTCGAACACTTCAAAATGTATTTCTACCTTGCTTTTTTATGAAGTCGAAACTTTTAATATTGCATAGCATTCTCTGAAGGAACCAAAATTATATATATTTATTAACATTTATAAAAGTATAACTCTATTCAGCTAAATTTAAGTTTAAAAAGTATTTTTTTAAAATGATTTAAACATTACATTTATGACATAAGTTGATGTGTTAATATACTGAGATTACAATTCATGTAAAATGCCTAAATTTTACAAAATATTTTTACAGGATATTACGCTTATTTACATAAACATCGGTTCGTAAATTGATGAATAATTATATTATTTAGATAGATGTAGATATCCAAAAGTTTATTAAAATAAAATGTAAATTTAGTCTTTGACAAAACGTGAAATCTATATGCAGTCAATATAGCAAACATATAGCAAAAATTAAGGGCAATAAGTCTGATTAAGAAGGAAAAAAGGATGTACATTATTTGTTCTTTTCATAGCAGGTCCGTGAATTGTAACCATTGAAAAAAATGTGTGACATGAGCTGTAGCTATACTATTCTTGTTAGCGAAGAACCATGTTAAAAATGTTTACTCCCCCTGCTTGCATTGTCGCCGAATACGTATTAATTATGAGACTTGTACAAATACGTTAGCTAACAGAGGAATACAGCTCCTATTGTCGCTGACGTGAAGATCCCCTTTATTGCCAACAAAGCAGTCGGTAAAATCTATACGTGTCTCTACATATTTTGTCTGATTTCTCATTAGCCTTGTTGTTTTAAAAAAATGTATTTATTATTAAAAACAATGGAATTATAAATCAATTGTTCTAAAATAAATATAATAGTAATAAAATTTCATAACCTCAAATTAATACACTTTAAATTTTTCCGAACTGTTGGTTAATCGTTGGCTAATATTCGGTATAAGCATTGGCTAAAGTTGTTCCCTGGTAGAAATGGTAGCTGATTTTAAGCTTAAAATAAGCTTATTATTGTAAAATTAGCTTCTGGAAGCTTCCCATTTAAGCTTACGACTAACTACATTGATTTTAAGCTACAATAAGCTGAAAAACTCTTAAAATTAACATAATAGTGATGCGAACTTTTTAACTCTAGGTATATATCGTTATATAGGTATATAATTATTAAATAACAACAATAAAAGTCTAATTGAACAATTTTATACAAATAATTCTGATCCTTTAAAAAATCAGTAAATATATGCATTATGTGAATCAATTTTGGATGGTATTAAGAAAAATTATGAAATAATAAAAATATTTGTTAACTTATGTTGAAACTTTATGAATAACCTATACTACTTAATTTTTTACACAAGATTTGTGACACTCATTTTCTACTTCTGCATCACAAATTATCCTATCGTACTACTCTTCCAATAAGTAGTCCATTCTTTTCTGTTTTTTATTTTGAAGAAAAATTTTACAATTTGATTTGTTCCATTTGCTCACAATGAAATCTTGCGAAAAACTCAAAAAAAAATAAATGTCCTTTATTTCACTCAAGAAATGTATATGTTATGAACATCCAAAATGTTCAATATTGAGTGTAAAAAAATAATGCTAAGGCAAAATTTTTAAAACAACTGGGAAATTTTCAAGTCATTTTCAAATTTTGTAAAGCAAAGAGAATATTGACAGCAGTATTCCAAAGTAGAATAATATAAAGTATTTTTATAATTATTTATAAACATATATAAGCATGAAGCTTTTCTGAAAAACGACCATACTAAAAACTTTAAGTATTTATTTGTGGTTCTTTTTATAATATGATTAAAATTATAATAAAATTGTAATATGTCATTTATTTACAGCATCTAATTATTTACGAATGATAGACATTTTTAGAAAGCATTTCAAATGCTAAACGCGGAGAAGTAATACGCTTCAAGCATGTTACAAAATACGTTTTAGTGGATTTGAAACGTTCTGTTTCAAAATGCCTAAATGTTTAATTTTAAACACATGAAATGCTTGAAATTTTTACACTTCTGTATCCGTGTAAAATTGGCGACAGAGGTTTTACACACTTGAGTGTGTTATCTTAACACACTTGGATTTGCAGTGTAGTTGAACAACTCGCCCAGCATTTTGTTAACATCATTAGAAACCATGCTTTCATCTGTGCTTAGAATAACGTTGACACACTCATTTATAATCTAGAAAGTATGAAAATAAAATGTATGTAATTTCGTTCAACAGAATCAATTTAGGTGTACATACCTGGTAAATAAAAAAAAATTACCATTTCATAATATGCAAGAGGAGAGAATTGCGCTATTATGTCTGGTACACTCATAGCTTCATTTTCTTTCTATGGTCTCCTGTCTGTTTTTGTAATTAATATTAATCGCTTGTAATGCTATAGATTTTTTCCATTAGTGAACTTTTGTAATTGCTCTTTAGCTCGAACAATATCTGACTCGATCTAGGGAAAAATTATTCAAAATAGAACTATTCCAAAGCGTTCAACTCACAAGATTGCTATAACAACAAGTTAAATATGAATCGGTACTTACGCTATTGCAACTTTCTTATATGCCACTGTACTAGATTCGGCTTCATCATCAATAGTTTGCTTTTTTTGTTTAAAAGATTTTTTATCTGATGAACGATAATTCCTAATCCATGTACTTAATTGAGTTCTTACTATCCTCTTTAAATTTGTAGAAAATCATGAAAACCTTAATCATTCCTCCATGTAATTCTGGGTATGCAGCGACAATCGTAGACGCCAGATTTTAATAATCTTGCTGGAGTTCATTTGTCTCTTGCAGCAAATATTGCCCCCAAAAGCGAATCAAATCATGTTCGGATAGTAGAATACCGCTTTTCTCTATTTTATTTTCTAAATCAAAACTCAATTCAGGAAGAACAATTTTAAGGCGATATATAAAAGATGTACAATATTTAATAACAGTTGGTGTAGACATTGAAAGATTTTAATTCAAAGTTATCTCGTTTCGATTTTATCCATTTTAAAAACGACCAACCAGCTCAAATTCAACAAGATCAGCTATGTTATGACGGAGTATTACGTAAAAGCGCTGCACAAACGATTACACTTTCACACACTTTACTATTTTTAATAAACGAGTGGATAGTTCCATGCACGGATGAAAATTTATACAATTGTATTAAATATTTTGTCTTATTGTTACAAATAACGAATATCGCTCTAGCTTACATGATTCGCGAGGTAGCAAATACATTAATTTGCTATGAAGTTTGTTAAGTCGCATGATTCAAATATTTCTTCATGAGTTCACTAAAGTAACGACCAGACTAAAATTCAACTATGCAACATATTCATATATTATAATGTAATTAACATGAATTTCTACCATTTTTCTTTGTGTGTGTGTGATTACCGAATTAATAAAACAATATCAATAAAGGGAATCCCTTTTGGCTACCGCAAGCGCGGTCACTGCCTAATACTGGGAAAGGGAGCCGGATACGAAATCACTCTTGAAGTTTTAAATTGAAAGAACACTTGTTTATTTTTACAAGCTTAGAAGAGAAAAGTACCTTGAGTTTATAGGCGTGAGTGTGTGTGTGTGTGTGTGTAGGGGCGTAGATATCCGTCGGTCCTTTCCTTGATGACAGCTGTCGATCCTTAGCGCCTCCAAGCCGTGTGTCGGTGGTTCAGTGAGTCAGGCTGTAGATGCGCTGGGGAGCAACGGCTCGTTTCCTCTCATTGATCAGGTAGAGACAGTTAGACGCTGCGTGCGGCTTATTTTTTTCAAGGGTGTCAGCGAGTGGAGTCCGGTGTGTAAGTATCGACTAAGCCCGATTTTAATACTTTGAAAATAAACTTTAGTCAACTAGACTGGTCTGATAACGAGCAGAGTAACGTTCTCTTGGTGTTGTTGATACTCTGGTCTGATGACTTCAAGAAAACTGACGACTGACTGAACTGACTGCGACTGACTACTGATTTTTTAAGAACTGGAGACTGACTGCTTTTGAAGAACTGATCTCTCCTAGCTCTTTGCTCCCGGGCTTTATAGACTAGTTTCACGTACTCTTCCTCATCCCATATTTGGAGTGGGTAAATTAAAATATTTTTTTAATATCTAGCTTAATAGAGTCATGACAGGTCAAATCATAAACTCTTGGTTTTATCACTCACAAATTTGGGAAATCGAGCTCGTAACTAGCTCTTCCGCTGTTCTTCTTTGCTTGCTCCCTCGTTGGGAGTGTGCGCGTGAGATTTTCCAGATTGTTTCGATTTGGAAAGATTGCATAGCCGGTGTATTTTTATTATCGCTTTGCTCTCGTTCGGTCACTTGCGCGTGAATTCATAATTATTAATCTTCTCTTTTTAGTGTGTTGCGGCGTATTTCATTTTTATTAATTGTCGCGTTGACAAGTGTCATGATTTGTATGTGGTTTGTTTTATTGATTGGCTTTTCCGTTCTAATGTCCGTGCCGTTTCCTAGAAGTTACTGTTATTGCGGAAGTTGAGGTAGATGCGCACTGACTATGACTTATTGTCTATGTCAAAATAGTACTGGTCTTTTTTCTTGGCGGGCGACAGCTGCGATGGCGGTGTTTTTGATGTAGCCATGTGTGTGTATGTATGTGCGTGTATGTATGTATAATATTTTTATATTTAGTTAATGCGTAATGGAATTGACGATTCCATTATACTAATTTGTTTCCAGATGTAATTTCATTTTCTCATTCATGTTGTCATTATATAAGATCATTTGGACACTGTCATTTGTTTGAAACAACACACTTAGTTTTGCTGTGATGGATTCAAGAATTCTTGTTTTGTAGTTTCGGTTCTCGCTCTTGCCCTCGTCTCTTCGATGTATCATCGTATTTTTTTAATTTGGGCACGTGGAATAGGTGGGTTTAACTGTTCTAGTTTAAGATAATATTCTTACTTAGGTCGCCTCTCTCCACTTTACCGGCGTATTGTTTAATGAATAATGCTGCAGATAAATAAAACTGTATGCCAGCATTATGCTTACATTTACACATTTTTTGATACCCGATATATATAAATAAAAACCGTGAAAATGCATTTAAAGAAACTGTATTTTCTTATTAAAAACATAAGGAAAGAAAAATACATAAATAATAATACAAAATTAGTACAAAATTAATATAAACTATTCAACAAAAAATTAATTGCACTTTTCAACAAAGTCTTTTATAGCTATTTTTAATTGAATTGAACTTTGATAATATAGAATTTCCAGTAAAACTTAAAGATATTGTAAAATTTGAAAAATTAAATCATATTTCTGTAAACGTATACATGCTGAAGAAATATGGAGCAAAGTTCGAAGTATCACCATGCCATGTTACGGCGGAAAAGAAGGATAAACATGTAAATTTACTCATTATCCATGACTTTTACATAGATGAGTATGACGAAAATAATTGTCCTGATGATGGAAGCTTACCTAAGAACCACTACGTTTGGATAAAAAATATGTCCCGCCTTCTGAGTTCGCAAGTATCTAAAACCCACATTAAATCTTACCATTGTGAACGATGTTTGTAAATATTTTACAATGAAGAAAGATTGAAAACTCATGAAAATAATTGTAAAATTTTGAATAATTGGCGAATCAATCTAAAAGAATTTAAAAGAATCAATCAAAGTTAAAAGAAAATGGCTGCGGTGAGCGGAGGCTCGCTCCTTCGTGACACAATAAAAACTTATGAATGTCATCCTAAAAGTTAAGTTAGTAGTGTGCATTATTTGTGAAGAAGTATATCATACGAGTGATTTTGTAAACAACGAGAAAGCAATACTATTGAGTTCAGTTCTGTGAATCTGTCATAAACATGAGGATCTAAACCTAACCTCAAAATTACACAGTAAATCGCTGAGTAATAATGCGAGCATTGTAATCGCTCAAGTGAAGCGTTTTGAAAAAAAAAACGAAACGAGAAAGCAGTTACTGGAAGATTTTCAAAATGATCTATCAGAAGATAATAGTGAATTAATAGATGTCAACTTAAAGCGTGAAAATGCTCTTATAAAGGAACTGAATTCAGAATTGAATGAAAAAAACAAATTATTAAAGCAATTATTAGACAAAAATAGGAATGAAGCAGTGTCGGTCAGAAACAAAACTTTTGCTGAAGCAGTGTCAAGTATTAAAAATATTCAAAAGCCTAAACGTGTTTCTAATATAATATTTAAAAAACAGATGAAGACGAAAGTATTGATAGTTTAAACAAAATGGTATCCCATTATTTGATAAAGGGCAAATCCATACAAACGAAAAAGGTTATCAAAAAAGGAAACGAGATAGTCATAAACCTACTAAACGAGGAAAGTGTCAACAAAGCACATAAACTATTAAAAGGTAAACTTGCAGACGTATGTGATGTAAACAGAGAAGAAGTTGAAAATCCCAAAGTCAAGGTAGTAGGAATTAATAATTTTGAAAATATGGACAACAATACTATTGAACATGATATCAATAAAACAAATTTTAATGCTTTTTAAAAAAAAAAGTGTGATTCTGAATTCCTATAAGAACAGTAAAACTAGATTTCAGTCTGTGATATTGGAAGTGACTGCTGAGATATACCAAAACATTAGAGAAAATAATAATAGACTCTTTGTAGGATATCAAAACTGCAAAGTTTATGATTATATTAATGTTAAACCATGTTTTAATGGTAGCAGATTTGGTCACAGTGGCACCAAGTGTAAAAATAGTAATATTTGCCTAAAGTAATGATACTTATAAAACAAATTTCAACGTAGAACATGTGGCAATAGATGCCACGAATGCGAAATCCTGAAATCTAAGATAAGGAAGTATATTGATTATACCGACTATACAATTAAACCTACAATACCAAGATATATCGGCACAGTAGAAACGTCTGAAAGAGGCATGGTAGCTAAAGCTTCAGGAATTTCGTCAACGTAGCTTCAATCGATAAATTCAAATATAGCAGGAAGACTACGGAGAAATAAGAAATAGCAATGGATCAAGACATCAGTGTTGAAGATATAAGAAAGTTTGAGTTTGAAGTTGATAATGTAAAAAAACTCAATAAGACACTAAGTGGAAAAAAAACATTATTTTATGCGTAAACATTAGAAGCTTAACTGCTAATTTTGAAAAACTGGAAGTTTTCGTAGAGTCTTTAAAAAGAAAACCGTGTATAATTGTATGCACGGAAAGTTGGAATTTACAATTTGCTCAATACTATCAACTACAAGGCTACACAATTTGTTACAATCAGAGTAATATTAATAAGGCGGATGGCGTCTTAATTTATATAAAAAAACAATATATATAGCAATAATAAAATTGATGTAGTTGACAGATTGAGCGTTGTGAGTACTGACATAAAACTTATGACAGGAGAATTAGTTGTAATATCTGCTATGTATAGGTGCCATGACATATCAAAGTCTGAATTAGTTAATAGTGTTAAAAAATTTTTGATAAAACATAGAAATGTTAAAAATCATTGTATTGTTGGTGATTTTAATATTAATATATTAGATAATAATGTAGTAAATTTGGAGGCTAGTGACAAAACAATTAGTCAGGAATTTGTAATTAACTATCTTGAGCGTGAATATGTACCGTATTTCAGAGGAATCACTCGGCCCTCCTTAGATAATAAGAAGGGAACGTGCTTTTATAACTGTTTTGCTAAAACTACAAGTATTAAAGTTGAATCTATTAAGCTACATATTCTTTTCAACGATCATTATCCGTTATTAATAAGTATAGATCAGATTAAGCTACAGATGCCAAGCGAAACAGATAACAAATGCATTAATTATAGGAAATTACAAAATATAGCTGGAAATATTGATTGGCAGATAGTTTTTGCAATACAGGATCCAAATGATGCTTTAAACAAATTGATACAATTGATACATGATTGTCTTGAGACGGCCTTCATATAATTAAAGAAAAAAAATAACAAATCAATGCCAAGAAAAAATTAGATAACTAAAGCAATCCAAATCTCTTGCAAAACTAAAGAAAATTTGTATAAAACATGGAAAATGAACCCATCTAATTTGGAATTGAAAGATGAATATAAAAATTATGAAAACCTTAAATAGAATCATCAAAGATGCTAAATACAAATTTGATAATAATGAAATAAAAAAATTTAGTAGCAATCCAAGACAGCTATAGAACATTATTAATGCTAAGCTTGGTAAAAACGCGCAACAAAACAAGTCATCTGACTATTTAGTTGCAAATAACCAAAAAATTAAAGACAAATCTGCCATAGCAAACTCCATGATTGATTGTTTTTGCAAAATAGGTATGGACTTAAGTAATCAAATTCCAGATTTAGATATAGATCAACAAAAGCTCCCAGAAAGAAATAGCAAATCAATTGTTATATACCCTACAAACTGTATTAAAATTCGAAAAACTATAGAATCATTAAAAAACAAATCTGGAGGCGTTCTGGAATAATATCAATGCAAAAACAATCAAATTATTGGTAAACTACATAGCTGAACCTTTGGAACATATTTTTAATATTTGTATACAACAGGCTAAGTGGCCAACTGCGCCAAAACAAGCTGACATTGTTCCCATCTATAAAACTGATGACATGATGACTAGTCATGACATGACCAGTCAAGACATGATGACTATGATGACAAGTCCTGT
Organism: Muscidifurax raptorellus; assembly: GCA_020010945.3. Taxonomy (NCBI): domain Eukaryota; kingdom Metazoa; phylum Arthropoda; class Insecta; order Hymenoptera; family Pteromalidae; genus Muscidifurax; species Muscidifurax raptorellus. The sequence goes on from JAHUUD020000026.1 coordinate 271,603, forward strand.
ATATCGAACTATAGACCGACATCACTAAAATCGAACATGGCGAAGATATTTGAGAAAATCATGTATAATAGGTTGTATTTGTTTGTGACTGAATGTAATGTTATATCGGAAAAACAATTTGATTTTGTTAAAAACAAAGGAACAACAGATGCGTTGAATTATATTACAGATATTGTATATAAAAAAATTGATAAATCCAAGCTAATCATAACTCTCCTTCTTGAATTTGGCAAAAGCGTTTGATACGGTGGACCACAGAAAGCTCCTAGATAAACTAGAGAGATATGGAATAAGAGGCAGTGCCTTAAAACTAATGAAGAGCTATCTCTCAGATAAAAAACAATGCGTCAAAATTCAGAATTTTAAAACTGAATATAAAGAAATATCAATTGGTGTCCCACAAGGGACTATTTTAGGACCTTTATTTTTTATTTTATACGTAAATGATCTACTGAGAGGTATGCAAGATGGTACTATTGTTTGCTATGCAGACGACACTGTCATTATTGCTAGTGATGACTCGTGGTCGTCAGCACAGGATAAAATGAACACATATCCTAGTAAAGTTACAATGTGGCTTACTGTAAATAAACTATCGTTAAATGTTAATAAATTGGTTTATGTTACGTATGGCAGCTACTGTGATAGCGTTCCTGACTCGCTAAATATCGAAATAGGGAATCATACACTAAAGAAAGTAGAAAATTATAAGCATCTAGGCCTAATCATTCATTATAACATGAAATGGGATAAGCATGTAAACTAAATAGTTAAGAAACGAAATATTTAATTTTTATTTTTGCAAAAATTAGGTATAGAATGGACAACAAGACTTTAAATATGATATATTATGCTTTTTTCTAAAGTCTAATTAATTATGGTATAATTGGTTGGGGTAGAGCGTACAGTAATTGTCTGTACTTAATACAGGGTATACAAAGAAAATTATTAAATATTATACAAAAAATCAATTTCACCGACAATCCCCTTCACTTACCGCAAAGCAATTATTCCATTTAGAGGCCATAACCTATCATTATGCTACGTTAAGAGATAAATATATGAATAGCACAAGCAATACTAGAAACAAAAGTAACCAGCTTCCAATTATTGAGAAAACCATCAGTAAAAAAACCAGCTATTTTGTTTCTATAAATATTTTTAATACTTTAACAGATAATCTGAAAACTCTAGTGAATAGCAAAGTCTCGATCAAGGAGAGACTGCAAAGATTATAAGAGAAAATTATATTATATAGTTAAAGAGAATTTTTATATTATATTGTTACTTATCTCATTTTAGTTTTTAGGTTTAAACTTTAAGTTTCTATGCCTGTACCATCCCTATGTACAGACAATAAAGTTTGTCTCTTTAGGATGCCTCTTTTATAAGGCATATGTTATATGGTCAATAAATAAATAATAAAATAAAATAAATCTGCCCGACTCTAAAAATAATGTAGCGGGGTGGTCGGGTAATAACTGAACACGTCTTCTGATTTTTGCGGCTTTATTAAGGAGACTAGGGAAAAGGTTCGGTTTGCCCTACGACGGCTCAACATCAAGTGACTTCTCCGATCACGCTCGCTTACTTGTACCTTGTCGCTGTAAGAGGGCGCCACGTCGCTACAAATAATATTCTCAAATTTGAAGATCATAATAAGAGTGAAAAAGTACCTTTTGTTATTTATGCGGATTTTGAATGTTTATTGAAGCCTACTGAGAATGAGAATGTTTTTCAACTTCACGAAGCATTCAGCATAGGGTACTATATAAAATGTAGCTATAATGATAGTTTATCTGGTTATAAATCATATTGGCAAATTAATAAAAATTACGAAACACCTGCAGAATGGTTTGTACGAGCATTGAAATCAATTAGTGAGAAGATAGATGTACTCTTCAAAAATCCGAAACCAATGAGACTCTCTGATCTTGAGGAATTATCTTTCCGGAAGTCAACAATATGTCATATATGTCGAAAACCATTAAATTATGTCGAAAAACAGTGTTTTCGACACTATAGAAAAGTAAAACTATAGATAGGGCGTGTCTTGATCACGTGATTAGACAAGCGGGAAGAGCACTGGTGACGCAAAGCTATTCGAAAAGCTAGAATGTAAGACTACGAGCGCGCGACTCTGGACAGAGTTAGCCCGTGTACCTTGTTACGAACGGACGCAGTACTCTCACGGCACAATAGTCTTTTCTGTATTACTGCATTTCTGTATTTGCAAATAAAGCATTTTATACTCAACACATATACACCATTGCCAAGTTCTTTTTCCTTCTCGGTAAAAGTATAATAACCTAAACTCTTAAAAGAATTAAATAAGCTAACGTCTACAAAACTTCCAGAAAAGGAAGAGTTTTACAATAAATTAACCGATTCCCACATTGCCGATGAGGACTACCAGCATGCTATTCAAGATGGAATAAGTTTAATATAAAAAATTTAGGAGATTATTCAGATCTTTATTTTAAAAGAGATGTTCTACTATTAACTGACGTTTTTGAAAGTTTTCGAGAGACATCTTTCAAAGCCTATGGTTTATGTCCTGCTCAGTTTCACACTACCCCAGGACTGACATTTTTAGCAGCTTTAAAAATGACAAAGGTAGAACTAGAGCTTTTTACAGGAATTAATATGTTAATGTTCATTGAAGCAGGCATTCGAGGAGGAATAAGTCAATGCTGTAATCGCTATGCCAAGACTTCGATTAAAAAACGTACATAGAATTTTGAGCTTTGAACAGAAGACCTGGCTAAAACCATACGTGGAATTTAATACAGAGAAGAGAAAGCAGGCTAAGAATGAATTTGAGAAATCCTTCTACAAATTATTAATTAACGCTGTCTATGGAAAGTGTATCGAGCGAGAGCGGTCTCGTGTTGTGTGCGATTAGTTAATAAATTTGCAGGTAGATATGGAGCTGAAGTATGTATAGCTCTACCTAATTTTCATAGTTGTGCAATCTTTGATGAAAATCTGGTTGCTATACAGCTGAAGAGAACAAGTATCACAATCAAAAAACCAATATACGTTGGTCTTTCTATTCTCAATTTATCAAAAACATTAGTATATGCTTTTCATTATTCATATATGAAACAGCGAGTTGGAGAAAAATGCAAACTACTTTATACGGGCACAGATAGTTTGATATATGAAGTTGTGGACTTAGATATGTATCAAATCATGAAAGAAGACCTACACAAATTCGATACTTCGGATTATGATGTGAACAACCAGTTTGAAATCCCACGGGTTAATAAAAAAGTTCCTGGACTGATGAAAGGCGAATGCTGTGGCAAGATTATGACTGAGTTAATGGGTTTAAGAAGCAAAATGTTAGATGGAGGTAAGACTATAAAAAATGCTAAAGGAATAAAATCAAGTGTTGTGAAGAAATCAATCACGTTTGAAGATTATCGAAAATGTCTCGAGGATCTAATTATTGTTGAACGTTATTAGTGGGAGATACGTTCCAAGTTGCACATAGTGCATACAGAAAAACAAAATAAAATTGCTCTAAGTCCTCATGATGATGAAAGATTTTTATTCTCACATAGTACAGACACTTTGCCATGGAGTCATTATAGAATTATGGAGGAACAGATGGCGCATCCTGCAATGCAAATGGAGGGAGAATTAGAGGAAAAAATGAATGATAATGGAAGCTCAGATAGAGAGAAGGGGATAGTGGTGGAGAGGGAATATGATGTAGTCAATTGTTATGCTGTAGGACGAGAAAGAAAAGGCGAAGGTGAAAGAGGGGATGAAAGTAAACAAATCAGGATTGAATACGATATGATGGAGGAGTTTATGCACAACTGGGATCCACCACTGGATGGAAAAAGATATAATCAAGAAAATAAAAATATCTTACAGGAGGCAATGAAAGGAGCAGATATTGTGGTGGGAAATGGGCTATATCTAGGGATGGACCATGATGAGGAGCATATTCGAGCAATCGAAGACCTCGAGAACAATCAACCTCTTGCAAAGAAACCAAGACTCTTCTAATTTTCTAAGTAAGTTTCACAATTCATTGTTGGCAAAATGATTTCTCTGTCAAAATATATTTCTCTAACAAAAAAAAATCTTATTTAATTTTTCAGAATGGATCTATCTGCTCTCAACAAGATTGCCGAGCAAGAATTCCTGCCCAGGAAGAAAGTTACGGACTTGGAGAAAAATCATCAGTACTTGGTGACATCACTTAAAGAACTAAAAACCAGATTCGGTCCGAAGGTAGTTGCTGAGCTCGATGAGTGTTTCCAGATCTTCTTGCCAGAGAAGATTGCGACGTGCAGGTTTGTGGAGTTCTTCAGCTACTCTTTGACGTTCCATCTTTGACTTCTATATTAGTTTATTTAATTATTTAATCATGTATTCTATACTAGCTAAATTACGTTGAGATACATCATAAAGATATTTTAATTTTTTCTCCACTTCTGATTAAACTTTTTCAACTTGCTCCTTATATGCTTCTATAGCTTCAGTAATGCCAACAAGTTTAGAAGATAAATAATCTACTTTAGTTAGCAGGATAACTTTCAATGAATGTAAGGTGATTGCATCGTTTGGATTAAGTGGCTGTCCTACATTGCAAAACCGCTTATTTTCTAAATCAAAATCGCCTTCCAATGTGATATTGAAACCAACACCTGGAGGACCGCGACTCGCTTGCGAGCCCTCAAACTTTCTTCCAAATACATCCAGACTCATGTTACTACTGATACAAGAAAAAATGTATGTGTGTTAACATATATGCCCGACTTCACGTAATTCCTCAATAATCGATTGGATTTAGCAGTACGTTCCACAATCAATAATCGGGGTCGTTCGATGAGCTCGTTTGGATCATCCCAGTAGACGAGATCTATAGAAGAACTTTTCTTAGCTATTTTATATTTTGGCAATAATGCTCCTCCGATTTATTGCTCCTTGATATGCGTATGGATTCATCTTTGCTATGTGCTTTCTTATGAGCATTTGTTGCTTCCAGGATCATACGATAATTTTCACGATCTGCTGAACTTAAAAGAAGCTCATCCAGATATTTTTTGAAGAGTAATTCCATTAATCCATCTGTTTTAGGATAAGTTTTACTTCCAACTTTTAGTTCTTTATCAAAAAATTCAATTTCTGATACGTCAATCATATAAACTCCATTAACTTTCCTCACGCCGTATATATTATCGATTTTACTGCGGCTTTTATCTAGTAGTGACAAGAAGTCTTGAGATGAATCCCTTCTTTTATGGGCAGATTTAAATGATGAATTGGTTATTGTATCTTTTATTGTATCAAATTTATCATTATCATCAAAATCATCATTATATATAGCTTTTGCACTATTATTAAGATCGTTTAGTATACTCGATTGATTAAACCTTAATCGTATTTTTTCTTTCAATGTTTTGTTCATACTTGTATTCAATATTTTCTTAGAAGGATTCAAGCTTTCACTGTTCAAAACAGCCAGTTTTTCAAGTGGTGTGATGACTGGTCTCAATGTATCAGCGACGACTTTTTCAAAATCATCTCTCTTCTCTTTAATAAAGTATATTTTTTTTTAATAGCCTCACGAGCCCGCAAGAGCTCGCTGATAATATTTTTTTCTTTCTTGAAGTCGGACATGTTTACGAGATGATGACTATAACTGTACTGCAAGTTTGAGTCTCATAATTCCTTTTTTATTGCAAAACAGTCAAATCCTTTTCTGCCCTCATTCATCGCTCTATCTTTGTCAATTACAATGAATCCTTAGTTATTCTTCTTCCAACATTCAGAACAAAGATTTCGAAATTCATTAAAAGTTAAATCAGTATTCACATGATCTTCATAGATATGTTTAAGATTTACATCGCATTGACGATAAATTACTAAAAAATTAACATTATCCCTAATGAGATGTTTTCCTATATGAGCATACGATTGACACAGTTAGAAACTATCTACACTTTTATGTCTTCCCATACAAAAAAATCCTCTGACGTTATCTCGTTTCTCATATGCCACATCATCAAAAATCATAATTGAATTCGGTAGAGCTCCATCTGGAGATACTACAGATTCATGCTCACTAAATGAAAAATATGATACTCCTTCAATCAGATCCACGACATTTTTGAGAAATTGATACTTTGGTTGATTTAAGGATTTAGAGTATACATACAAATTTTCAAATCTAAGACCATTTGGATGTGTAATTAGAGCCATTAAACTATTTGTTTTCCCACAGTTATATGGTCCACAGAATAATGCTCGAATAATATCTGGCAGTAATTCACCGTGACGCTTCTTTCTCTTTTTTTTTTACAAAATCGAAATTCGCTACGGGAAGTTTGATGTTCTGCTCGGTGAAATCCATATTCACGTGTCAGAGTTAGATTCGACATTGAGCTTTACTAATAAAATCACTTGTTTTATACTTTGATCATCAGTTGTGGCTCCACACTCGAAGAGAGATGATTGTTTACAAATCCAAGAAACAGCAGAGAGGTTATGGATTGCTTGATAAAGTAATCAATAACTTACCTGTTGAAATGTATCTTCCTGGATATCAATACTGTGGACCCGGAACTAAATTAAATAAGCGTTTGAAAAGAGGTGATCCTGGAATTAATCAGCTTGATCAGGCATGCAAAGAACATGACCTTGCTTACTCTGACAAAAATGGAGATCGTAAACCAGCTGATAAGAGCCTGGCTGATGAGCTTGGCAACGCGTTAGAGTCAAAGATGCCAGTCTTGCTGAAAAAGCTTATGTTTTTGCTGTTATCAATGCTATGAAATTAAAAGGAAAAACTGGAATGGGACTAAAATTCAGTATGTTAGTAAATGCAGCTAAAAAATCAATGATAGCCAGTAAACGTTCTCGCAAGGTTATTCAATCGGCCTTGAACGGTGCAAGTCAAGATGTTAAGAGTGTAGGCAGAAAGAAAAAAGTTATCATTCCACGTGTTCTGCCGTTTTCATAAAAAATCGTTAGAGTTCTTCCTTTTCTCATCTCATTGTTCGCAGGACTTAGTGCGACCGGTGCTCTAGCAGGAGGTGCTGCTGGAATAGTTAAAGCAGTTAATAATGCTAACGCTGCGTAAAAAGATCTTGAAGAAAGTAAGAGACATAATAAGACCATGGAAGCCATTGCTTTAGGCAAATGTCTCCATCTCAAACCATATAAAACTGGGATGAGTTTATTTATGAAACCTCATGTCGGTGGTGGTGGTCATCATGTCAATAGCAAAAAAACTTTGATTTAAGTTTGCCAAATCGTCCACTGGCTGACTCCGATCTAAAAAAAAATGCTCGTATGATGAAAATCTACCCGCCGATGGCCCATGGTTTAATGAGTCAGCTGTTGTCAACTTGGATGAATTTCAAAATAGAGGCACTCACTGAGTTTGTTATCGCAAGCATGGTTCTGATTTGTACTTTTTTTTACTTTATTTTACTTTATGAAGAAGATCTGGAGATAAAAATCTAATACTGGAAAAATTGTTTTGATAACATGCAAGATTTTCATACTAAAAACATATATTAAATTAGAGGAATGCGTACTAATGAATTGGCAATGTTTTTCTATTTTTTGAAGTCATATATTATAGAGTTTGAAAAAAATGTATCAGCAAAGCATTTATATTTTTGTGTCGTCGAATCTCCTTAATATAAGTTTATTTTTTAAAAAGGAGTTTCACTCTAATTGTACATTACACTTTTTCAAATTATGTAAAACTTACCCATGGTAGAAATCCATCCGAATAATTAGCTATTTATTGAATAATATTCTCCTGTTAGAGTTATAAACAATCTTACAATCTTGGTAAAAGCTGAAGCATTGATAAAACGCTTTTTCGAATATTTTTGAAGCATTTATTAGAATGAAGTGGTTTTAGATATTGCAAGTGTTCAGACTGTATTTACTATAAATGCGGGCTTGCGCGGGTCTGGCAAATAATTACTTATTCGCGAGAACTAGCATAGGCTCGAGAGCCTCATAGTTTATTTAAGATGTATTCCAAATGATACTATCGGACAAATGGAAGTTACTACGATGTTTATCCGAATGACAGCTTGTCCGTGCTGTCTGCTAAGCAGAAAGACTCTAACGGACGTGTGACTATAGTGAGAAGTAACTGAATTGAATGATAGTCCTTACCTTAACGATGTTTATGTATCCGATGCTTACATCGGCACACAAAATGAAAAAAGTTGTCTAAATTCGAATATAAGGTCAGTTTTACCCGATCACGTCAGGTTCAAGGTCAGTTCGAGGTCAAACTGAGAATGGTTAAAAGATGTATGGCATTTTTATTTTTTTTTTAACCATTCTTCTCAGTTTGACCTGGAACTGACCTTGAACTTGGCGTGATCGGGTACAACTGACCCCGGATTCGGATTCAGCGACCGAAAAAACATAAATGTATGGCATTTTAATTTTTTTAAACCTTTTCTTCTTAATTTGACCTGCAACTGACCTTGAACCTGACGTGATGGGGCCTAACTGACCTTATATTTGAATTCAGCGACCCGAAAAACAAAGATAAATAGGTCTGATTTCTCGCGCAGACAACTTTTTTTTATTTTGTGTGCCGGTGTTATTAGGGATTTCGTAGGTTAGTAGATATTTATTTATATTTTGGAATAAATAAACACTAGGTTCATATAAATTGTTATAATTTGTTTTATTAGCTTAAGTTCAGATCACTTCATTTCACACTTTTGGCAAATATTATAATATTTGATTCTAATATAGTTTTTAGTTATATGTTACGTGTTTTATTTACTAATTATATTAATTATTATCTATGCTGCTATACTAAGGCGCCTTACAATTACAGTCGTTCTCTTGCACATTGGATGACGTAGTCTCCTTTTTGGCGTGGCAGATGCTCACTGTTCTATCCTAGACGATTTCTCATGGTAAATTATTCAAACTTATCTAAGCTGTGTTCCCGCTAACTCAAGATGTATTGACGGACCTTTTCCTATTAGGTACTAGACTCTTAACTAGATGGTGAAGAGATCTACTATCGTATTCTACACAGAGTGCACGCACTCAATAGATGATGTGTACAGGTGGCTTGCACTCATATTCACTAACCAATTACAGCTGGTGGTAGCAGCTTGACATGCCTAAAAAAGCGCTGGGTGGATCTGCTCGGGGGTTTTTAATGCTTCGGTACCTATGCCAGCAGTTGTGAAATGAAGATGTACAAAACAAAGATATCTTCTAGAATTTTGTCCCATAAAAGATTTTAAAAAGGCAAAATATCGTTGATAAAAAATTAAAAAATTTATTATAATGTTTTGCTATTCTTAATCTTGAATAACATTTTAATAATCGTTTTTAATAAATTGAAGCTTATTGTATAGACTCTTTTCTAGTGATATACAATGTCGGTATATGATCTTCAAAATGGAATTTTAAAAGTTAAGAAAATGGATAGCCCTCGTGGATTTACGTACAAGAAAACATTAATTGATCAGTAAATTACATTGATATATGGTGTTCTTTACTACCTTATACTCGTCTGGTAAGTGTTTTTTCAACAATACAATGCTTCCATTTTTGGACTGAGAATTGTCAAGTTTCTCATTATTTTATTCATCTATGCACGAAAAACAACGGAGTGCTCTTCCTAGATCGAGTAATCATTCACTAGCAACGATCTGTATACTTGCTCGAGGTAATGAGAGGGAGAGAAAGAGATTTGCCGCAGCAAATGAAATACGTTGAACGATCATGATTTTGTGACTAATAACTAACCGTCTTTTGAGGATGTTTAACCCATTAAAGCCCATGCTAAGACTGGTTGAGATAGCGACAAACAAACTGTGCCATCCTTTGCATAGCTGAAAAATAAAATATACGTATTTTTTCTTATGTCATTTGCAATTGTTTATAACAAATTATTTAAACAAATGACAAAAAAATTCATAATTTTCAAAATCTGAATGCGGGAATCGATTCTGGAGGTAAAATCGAGACGAAAACCTATATAACACTTTTTTTTGTCAGAGTTCAATTTGTTATCTTTATGTAGAAATAAACTATTAACAAATAAGTGTTTTCATTCTCTTGCATGGTATGTGGAATCATATCAGTATTCTTTACTGGTAAATTTTAAGTTCTTATACTGTAATTGGATAAGTTTATTTCATTTCGCAAATCTTTCCGTGTTAGAGATCACGTTTGAGTGGCGGACTAACGATGAAAAACATTCATACATTGGATCTATTCTTTGAAATGATAATATCGAAAACTTTTAGATTTTATTTTGTTCTAAATTGGTAACGTCACTGATAATGCCGAGACGGAGAATTAGAGATCTACCAGATTTAGTTGAAGATTCTGATAGTGATGAAGGTCAACATATTGAATTTCAACATGTCGGACAAGAACGAAATGGTATTGTGAGAAATGTTTTATACCTGTTTGCAAAAGTCATAAAGTAGGATACGGAAATGAACAATAATTCAATCCCACCGAACATATTTACAATAATTCATGTGATTATTGATGGATAAATACAATAATTGGCTTCATTCTATACGATTTTTTGAAACACTCTCAGGAGGCCGGATGTTTCTTCCTACATTACAATAACTAATTGGCCTCTAACAGAAAAGTGTTATATAGGTTTTCGTCTCAATTTAACCCTCAGAATCAATTACCGCATTCAAAATTTGAAAATTATGAATTTTTTTATAATTTGTTAAATAATTTGTTATAAACAATTGTAAATGACATAAGAAAAAATACGTATATTTTATTTTTCAGCTATGCAAAGGATGGTACAGTTTGTTTTTTGCTATTCCAGATAGATTTTGCTTGAGACTTGACATGGTCACTTTTTCTCCCCAAGATGCAATTGTTTATTCCTACATTACACTAACAAATTGAACTCTGACAAAAAAGTTTTGAATAGATTTTCGTCTCGATTTTACCTCCAAAATCGATTCCCGCATTCAGATTTTGAAAATTATGAATTTTTTTGTCATTTGTTTAAATAATTTGTTATAACAATTGCAAATGACATAAGAAAAAATACGTATATTTTTTTTTCAGCTATGCAAAGGATGGTACAGTTTGTTTGTCGCTATCTCAACCAGTCTTAGCATGGGCTTTAATGGGTTAAGGAATAACTGAACGTATTGCACGTAACTCGGCAAAAAATTTTCTAACAATACGTCCCGCTCATCATAGTTGTTTCTATTAAGATGTAAGTATACGTACAAATACTTAAGAAAATGTAAGAAAATTGTAATAATATGTACTGAATTCGTTTTTTTATACTTATGTAAGATTGAATTTGTCATTTTCAAACAAAAATTACGTGAAATACTTACAGCAATGGATGCGGAATCAAATCTCTAAGGAATGTAATAAATTGTAGTAAACTGCAAAAAAAGACATAAAATGTACGAAACCGAACAATCTGGTATAAAATGTTACAGTATGGTACATATTCTTACGTTTTAATTCGTGTTTTATTTTCACTAGGGAAGATATAGCACCACAAACAAAATAATATTATGTTTAATTTAGTATATATAAAGTGTAATATATTGACTTTATTAAAAGTGGTTAATATGTTATTTTAATGACAAAGTAAACTACTGTATGATAAAGACTTACATAGTTAATTGAGGAAATTCAAAACTCAACTATAAAGTTACGCATTTATACTGTTTTAAAATCACATGACACGTAAATTTGCGTATACACAAACTGTTAATTTATTTCACACAATTTGCGCTTTCGTATTCATTTCCTATTTTATACGAAATTACGCCATTAGTACGCCAAACATTAACCTTGATAAATGATCGCAATTTAGATTGAAGATCTCATTTCGCCTCCTTTAAGACTTAGACACAAAGACAAAGATTAGTCCAGAACAACTAGAGGTAACTAGAGAACTACGTATTAGTATAATTTTAAGAATAAGATACGTATTATCTTAATATCAGTGCTTAAATTAATCTTTTCTCCTGCTTTAAATAAATAAACGAATATTTTTGAATACTCGTTAATCAAAAAATCGCTGATAGTATATAATTGGTATATCGCTTATATTCAGACGGCTAGCGTGCGTTAAAACCTGTAAAAAAATAATATTATATTTATTAGTGAGGAGAATTATTATTTATTATAGGTCAACAAAGCAGATCGGCTAGAAAAAAAAATAAGAACGCAAAAATATTTCTTTTTTGCCTTTTTTAAACGTTTGTATGTATGCGTGTGTGTGTGCGTGCGTGCGTACGTGCGGGGGATGCTAGTATATATATATATATATATATATATATATACTAGCATCCCCCGTAGCTGCTTCGCCCGCTTTATAATTTAGTAAAATTTAGAGAGCGTTAATAATTGCAGGTAACAAGTTTTTTAAATAATTTATTTTAAAACTTCAGAGTAAAGAACTTGTTTTGTTTTTAAACCATCTGGTAATAGAATAAACTGATTTTCCAGTTTACCTGTTAGTCTCACATATATTTGACCGCATGTAAAAAACAGTTCGAACGCAAATCAGTACCAATATATTTAAATGTTTGACCTTAAGCCTTATTATTGGTAATCGCGAAGGAAACATTAATAGGAAATTGAAGTCTCTTAAATTAGAAAAGTAGGTCTGTAGGTATCATAGGTATATGGGGTATGAAAGCATTTTTCCTACTGCTTGTCCAGTAAGGATAGTAGCTTCGATGACATTATTACGCATAAATATTATCCTGTAATCCCGTACCATTACATAATTTTGGTGGGTTTAAATTACGTAATAATATTATAGGAACTCCAACTTTAATTCGTAAATTATGTGATGTAAAGTCATTAAGTGAATTAAATTCTTTACGATACTGTAGTTTTCTGTACTGACAACAGTATCGATCGATACTCTTTACGCGATTTAAAATAACATTATTAATTTCAAACGCAGATACATTTCTTGGTATTATAATAGCTCTTTTACAATGCCAGGAATATGGCTTCAGTAATAGTTGTTTAACAAGACCTGATATACTCACAAGGAAGGTACCCGAACCCGACCTCACCGATTTCAATGATTTCACGATATGTTGTAGTACATGTGAAAATAAGAGGCACGTATTTTTTATTATTGAAACATATTCGAGGTTTTTCTCGTACAACAAGAGCAAGTAATTCATGGTGATGTCAATAGTAAGGGTGGCATCCCCTATTTTTAGGGGTCAAAAACATATATTTTTTGGCATAATTTAATAATAAAAAAGTTTTAAACGCCTAGAAAAATTGGAAACAATTTGAAAACATCCATAATGAAAAAATAAAATTGACGTCTTTCGGCTATTTAAAAAATATTACCCCTACCCAGCCCTAAAAGTACCCTAGTAAACCAGCCCTCACAAAAATAATTATAAGTATGTACTTTAATCCATAACATTTCGTAGGAAGTTTGTATATAGGGTTTTTCGAGTTTGTTCTTTACGAATCTGTATTTTCTTCATAAGGAACTTATTTATTTTTCGAGACACTATTCTATGTGTGGTTTTAAATTTTGATAACCAACTTCTAGAAGCTTCGAATCTAAAATCTTCAGAAACTATTTTTTTTTTGAGCTTGTAATGAACATCGGCGATATTACGATCATGAATAATACAAATTATTTAATGTATATTGACAAATTTGAGCGATTTTTTTCTGTGTAATTGCCACCTTATTGATTGTGCGAGCCCAACGCTTTATATGACTAACAGATCTAACTTTCTTAAATCTTTTTTTTACAGTTTCAAGTTTCATGTGTGACTTTATTTTAGGACTTTTCCAAAATTCTACAGTCCTTTTCTTATATTCAAAATTGACTTCATGATTTTCTTCTGTGCATTCTTTTGTTGGTGGTTCCGGAAAATCAGGAATATGATGTAGTACTTGATCCTCAACTATTTTTGTATTTTGATATTCGAAATCTTCTAGAAAATCCAATGATTCAAGTCATTTCAATGTCATTGAATTCATATGCTGCACCTATTAAAATATTTTTAATTTTCTCCGACAATTAAATTTCTATATAATTGGTCTTACTTTGTGGTATTTGTAATGTTCCACAGTAAACTGATAATAAACTTGTAACATTTAGAGGGTTAATTCTCATCTACAGATCTAATGTGAATAAAAGGAAAACAATTTATTTGTTATGTGATAATAAACTTGTAACATTTAGAGGGTTAATTCTCATTTACAAATCTAATGTGAATAAAAAGAAAACAATTTATTTATTATTTGATAATAAACTTGTAACATTTAGAGGGTTAATTCTCATCTACAGATCTAATGTGAATAAAAGGAAAACAATTTATTTGTTATTTGATTGTAATTATCAAACAATTTAAATAAAGCATTTCTTAATTTACCAAGATTAATTAAAATATTTAATACTGATATTGGATACACTATTCCAATTTTCCAATTTGATTGCTGATTCCCAGATAGTAGCCACTAATAAAAATATCTAAAATTTGAAAAATTAACCTCCTATAAAAGGCATATAAAAATACCCTAAATTTGTATGATGGTGCACAATAATATGTGTAAAATAGTAGTATAACAGCATGTGTAAAAAACAAATTTTTTGGCTATACATTGCTTGTGCACAATATTGTTATGTTTATGTAAAATAAATGATGGTTAACAACAAATAAATTTGTGTATAATTTAATTGTGTCGAATAATATGTGTTAAATATCAACTGCTCTTACTTATTTTTCTAAAAATTATAGTGCACAATATATTGTGTACAATGTAGGGTATGATTAAATATTGATTTTTTGTTGTGTAGAAACTACACGTGTACAATGATACAACAGTAATTGTGTGTTTAATTAAAATCACATTGTGCAAAATAAAAATCACAGAAGAATGTGTGTTAAATTAAATTGTGTATAATTCTTATGTGTACGAAACTAACCCTATCATATAGCGCCTGTGCAGGATGGGTTAGGTTACATGAGCACAGGTAAACTGAGTTTCCAACAGGAAGTAAGAGAGTAGGAGATTAAACTCCCATAGGCACGGAGATGAAAAGTGGGTCCTGCTTTTTCGCCAAAGATCGGCGCATTCGCCCGCGGGAATGATCGACGTTTAGCTGATGACAGAGGCTTCTGGTGGTGAAAAAAGTTACTATTGAATTATTTTTCTTCGGAGCTGATGACCCAAGTTCAAGTCCACCTCGGATTTTTTTTTTTAATAACAATTGTTTAAAAACATGAGATACTTGCAAAAAAGCAATATATAATAAAAATTTTCAATTATTCATGTTGTATACACATACATGTGTGCTTTATTATAATGATAAACGAGATGACCCATACTGATCCTTGTAAGTTTACTGATAAATAAATGAATGCGCGTTTAAGCTAACAACCTTAAAATATATTTACTTAACTTTAATTAACATTAAGTAAACAAATTTCGTTACGCTTGAGCTATGAACATATGTAACATCTGTTTTCTATAGTTGTAAGTGTTCGTGGTCTAGAGGCTAAGGCGCTTGCTTGATGATCTTTTTGACTACGGTTCGAATCCTCGAGCAGAATTTTTTTTTTTTTTGCATTGTACGACTTGTTATTTCTGTACATTAATATGATAATATTAAATTTGTTCGTTAACTAATTATTTTCATTTGATCTTTGTTTTTTTTGTGGTATCGGACATGTTGTAACTTTACAATTTTTGTTGCTCTTCGCAGTTTTTCATTTAACTGCACTATTGTTTTGTAACAAAATAGCTTCACTATCGTTTGCGTATGACAACTTTGATAATTTTCTTTTCTCTCTAGTTTTTTCTTTCTCTATCGAGTCGTTTTATTGGCTTGTTTAGTAATAAAAAACATTCGAGTCGTAAGATAAAAATCTAGTATCCTATGGGTAAACATAATTGTATGCTCTTTACATCCGACTAAAGGAAGAGGTGACAAATCATGTAGAGCAGTTGTTATATGAAAGAGCGTATCAGCATTAATAGGAGACGTGTTTAAAATATTCAATGTAGCTCTTTCTAATACGCTAATTAATTGAAAGAGCATCATCGATGGTTTGCATAAGTAGCCTTTCGAATGCATTTCGATTAATTTATATTGCTCCGACACATCCTCTTTTTCTGTCAAGTGAAGAGAAGTGATGCAACTCTCACAAATGACGGACTTTCTACGATCGCTCTGTATGCGAGCAAAACGCGTCCCTTTTCGCGCTACAAATCCCGAGATATAGGCCAAAACATAATCGGAAGTGGAGCACTGGAAATAATCATGGTCTTCCATTAATTCTGCTGCCTTGTATAGCGTGTCGGAATGTATTCCGTTGTCGAGGATGGTGTCGATTTGAGCATCCCACTGCTTTCGTCGATCATTTTCATCTTCAATATCTTTTATCTTTAATAAAATGTCGAGTACCTCTCCATTCGATATATTTGAGCCTTTTGGCGGCTTTATGAGAGAATACGTAGAGATAAGTTTATACATTTGTATAAAAAGTGCAGAATCGGGGTGATCATTAGATCCACAACAGTGCCTCATCATGCCAAAGAAACGCTGAAATGTGTGTAATTGTGTATGCATATATAAAATAAAATATAAACGGTTAAAATTAAAGTTTATTCACCTCTAGATTGTCTTGACTTAACCTTGATGTCATCAAATAAATAAAGCCGCACTCGTGAACGAGAAAATCACAAATTTGAAGAGTTCCAGTCAATGAAAATTTAGTCCGTAGCATGTTGAATTCGTAATAAATTCGTACTCATTTCCATTTCTTTTTGCTTCGTTCTCCCATTCTTTCAAAAATTTCAAAAAGGATTGTATATTCTGAAATGAAATAATATTCTTTAGTTGCGTAAATAATGTAAAAGGACAGGAATAACAATAAATTATTATTTTCGTATGATTGACGAGTGATTACCTTGTACGCTTCATTACCAGGTTTTAAGCTACCTTTGGGTGTACGACTATTCATAGCCGAAATGAGGGATTTAACTCTTCGGCAAAACTTAATCGATCCATCGCAATCATCTAACTGAGGATGTTGATCTCTGAGCAACTCCATGGCATCAGCTGCCCCAAAAAACTATAGCGGATGGAATCATTTTTACAAAAATATGTAGTTGTTATAGTATGTATTATAAAGATGTATGCATAAATAAAATATCACGTAAGTAAATAAAAACACGAGTGCAGAGCACTGTAATACATACCTGAAATGCCAGAGCTACGTTCATTTTTTAATAATATTGAGGTTTGATGTGCTCCTCTCTCAGATGGTAATTTATTTTTAAATTAAAATCTTGTGGGTTTTCCACTTCTAGCACTGCATACCAGTGCTTGAGAGATACAGGTCCATCAGGCGTCTGTTTAATGTCAAAAGGTTTATACAGTATGTTATGTAATAAAACAAGAGCATAATAAGAATTAGTTCAACGAAAATCTTACCCAAACTTTGTCGTATCTATTCAGTTTTGAAAAAAAGTTGCGTAAGCACTTGATCAAATGTGGGAAATCCGAAAAAAACCATAAACGTCGTGTCGGATCGACTATGTGCTCAACGCTAACGCTTTCTTCGCTGACTCCAAAAAGATCCCACATAGCTCTGTTCCATGAGGCGCCATCGTTAGCGATACCATCAACTTTTAAACCCGCTTGTTCTGCTAATATTATAGCTTCCATCATGAGTTGATGTAACACTGTTCCATTGGCACTGCCTTTGCTCAAAAAACAGCCTAAGGTTTGAACCCATTTGCCTTTAAAAGGCTGAAACATTATTACCAAAGCGTGATCGCCCTTTTGTCCCTGTTGATGTTTTGGTGTATGATTGCCAAGATTGGTAAATCCTTCCATCTTCAGTTTTTGCCGATCAAACTTCAACGTCTTTGTCAATTTCATCTCGTCGACCAGTAAAATACCTATTTATGAAATTTAAACAATATATTGCTAATCGCCGTTGATAGATTGATTTGATGAAAAAAATACCGAAAGAGCTTGCGAGAGCAGAGGACTGAAACGTAAGTGCCACGTGCTAAAAGGAGCTTTTTGCATTTCCTCTCGATTATCGCGTATACGCGAATTTTGACGCTACAAAGAGAGGAAGAGAGAGAAAGATAAGAGATAATGTAAACAGAGTGAATGGCGCTAGGATTGTTAAAATTCTCTACGAAAACAGTAAATAATTTGAGAATCAGGTTCTCTCTCTCTCTCTATCTCCCTGTGTAATGTAAATAGATACGTTATATACATACGTATATATTTAGAACTTGTATGTAATAGGCGTGTTTATCTATTGCAATACAAACAATGACTGAAAATGCGACAGTCATGGGCTTGTAAGCTCTTTCGTGCAATTTCGAATAGATACATAGCTGAACGAAATTTAAACTATGATTTGATGATTTTTTTAGTTGAATAGATAGGCGAGGGAGAGAGAGAGGTAGAGAGTGGCAGAGAGAGAGACAGAGAGAGAGAGAGAGAGGAGGCGATCCATTATCGTCGTGCTTTTAGTTTATGCGACGAGGAGTGCTGTTTCGTCGATGCGATTCGGATGGGACTCATCATATACTCATTACTTCTTTGAATTTTAATTCATGAACAGTTACACCTTTGCGAAGTATACATTGCGTAAGAAAAGAGCGAGAGAGAGAGAGAGAGAGGGGGAGGGGAGAAAACGAAAGAAATGTCGCGAAACGGTAGCAAATATAGAACGGAACTTTCGGCGGATAAATAAACAAAAGTACTTATACACACAGTATTATTGTTTCAAAAAAGAAAATACGAACCCCGAACATCACTTGCATCCATGCTTGCAGTTTTCTTTTTCAGTATCTCAAACGTTTTTTCATCAAATCCATATGTCCCTTTTATAACTCTGAGATACCTACTCAATGTTTCTAGACATGGTAATGCTAATATTTTGTGCGTCCTTAGATGATTATACGTTTTACGACTTTTTATGCGCAACAACAGACATTCATAAATCCATTTGTTCGTATAGCGATTATCCCTGATATCCTTTATCTTAGCAGCATTGAAGCAAGCTTGCACTGCCGCCTGCTGACTTTCCGGCAATTGCTTACAAGCTTTTTGGAGAGCTTCGGTATCAGCTTTTGCGCATTCAAATTTTATTTTTTCCACTCTTTTTTTTAACATGTCGATCTGAAAGTATGCAAGTTACATTAGAATTATAATACGAAAACTATACATTTGGTATCATTACATAATATAACGTTGTAAATACGTACCTTTCTTCGAAGTCTTTTTGTCTTATCCTTAAGCTTCTTAACTTTTACAAAGTAATTTTGACTACGCGCTTTCAATTTGAGTATTTTTTGGGTTGAGTGCAGTCTTTTTCTATCATTTACACGCGCTTTTGTACATTCAATACATCGAATATTTTTCGGTCCAGGTAAGGATTGCGAACCTCTTCGTAGCACGTAATTGGAACATTTTTCTGACCTGCATTTAAGAGAATTTAATCATTATATTTCAATGTATTTGTACACAGCAAAGGTAAAAAAATGAAATTACTTTCGTAGCCCATCAATCTTATCACAAGCAAAAATGTTGTTTGAAACATGGGCTATTAATTCCGAATATCGTTGGCAGTTTTTATATTCCCAATGTCATCTAAATGTATTAATGACTCTTCAATATAAATCTGTAAAGACAATAGTTCAATTCATGAAAAATGTAATACTCGAACTAAATTAAGCGCGCAAGCTCTTTGTTACTGTTCGACACACCAATCATTAGGTGCTTGCGAAACGTCGACGTCTATCGTATAAGAATTACAGAAGAATTACAAGTGAAAAATTACGTTTATAAAGAATTATATTTATAATGTTCTCATTTTATTTAATTTGCCAAATAATAATAATTTTATAATCAATAATTTTTTTAGTCAAAAATATGACAAGACGCGTGCGTAGCACGCGCAAGATTTCTAGTATAATTAAAAGTCGATTATAATAATGTATTGAACTGACAACCTCAATATTCTCACCATCATGGAAGCGACTGCGTTCGATCAAAAAACAGTACTGCCGAATTACACATTGCCATTATATAATATTTTTATACGTACGTGAACTTTCATATCAGAAAATAGCACAATTCTTTTGGATATCCCTGAATATCGCGGCTTCCACTCAGACCACATTATACATTGTAGATTATTTACTACAACTTGAGGTATCCACGTTAAAGGGTGGGCAATTGATTGTGGGTTCTCAATTAACGAATCACAAATCTGTTTAAAAATTTCACTATTATTTCTCGGGACTTCGCATTCTGCCGCATCGTTTGCGATATCTTTTTTTTTTGTAGAAGGTGCTATTGTTGATTCGCAATTTTCTTCAACGCTCATTTCAAATTCCACAATATCCTTAGCAATCGGTACATCTGTACTATTATTTCGCGGGACATCACATACTTGTTTACTGTGTACGATATCGTTTTTTGTGGTAGAAGGTGCAATTGTTAATTTGGAATTTGGTTGTTGAATGCTCGTATCAAATCCCACAATATCCTCAGAAGTCGTTGCACTACGAACTTTTTCAATTTCGGTGTGTGCATTTTTTGATAACGGCAATGTTGAATTTTCGTCTATCACTATTATTATTATTATTATTATTATTATTATTATTATTATTCGAATATAATAGGCATGATTCTTATTTTATAATACTGCAGTTGTACTTACTATGAGATCTTGTATTTGGAGGAATGATACATTCTATACAATAATCCACTGATTTCGAGATTGATTTTTCCGCCGAAAATTTCGAAGGCAATGAACCTTTTTTCAGTGTTGGCCTCTGTTTTTTCATTTGGAATATGTTTCCATCCGGCATGGCATAGTGGACGAACTCTTTCTCTATATCGTTGTCTTCAAAATGCAATTCGCAAATCGAATGATGCTTGCGCAGTAGATGCCCAGAAGGTACCACATTTTGCCAAAACTTCAGAACTTCATCCTATAATTATGCCGATAACCACAACAAATTATTTACGATTATATCTTACCAACAATTCGCTTATTTTAACGTTTAGTGCCAATTAAATAAATTACGGTTGTAGGTTTAAAAAGACAACCCGCTCTCTCCCTTTTTATCTTTTCTTTTTCGTTTTGTCGTACATCCTTGCACAAAACAGGACTGCATTTTGCACTTAATTAAACTATCAACTAGGTAAGTCACACGAAATAACACGTCTGTCTTTGCGAAAAGCAAAACAGTAACTAAATTTGCCATAGAAACAAATTACGAGAAAACTCGATGCAGTCTTATGTTTTTAGTTGTTTCTTAGAATTTACCGAACGCACGAAATCGAGCGCGACTCCACCGTTCGAAGAAAATTTTCGGGCAGTTAATTCAAGAAAAGCAGTATTTCGTTTTTTTACCCATCTTGTTTTATATAACATTCACTTACCGTATCCATATTTTATAACGAGACTATCTTCACTTACACCGGTTTCCGTACGTGAGAATACAAGATTAATCAACGTGCAAAACATTTATTGCAATAAGTAAATAAATTTAATATTATCATATTAATGTACAGAAATAACAAGTCGTACAATGCAAAAAAAAATTCTGCTCGAGGATTCGAACCCTAGTCAAAAAGATCATCAAGCAAGCGCCTTAGCCTCTAGACCACGAACACTTACAACTATAGAAAATAGATGTTACATATGTTCATAGCTCAAGCGTAACGAAATTTGTTTACTTAATGTTAATCAAAGTTAAGTAAATATATTTTAAGGTTGTTAGCTTAAACGCGCATTCATTTATTTATCAGTAAACTTACAAGGATCAGTATGGGTTATCTCGTTTATCATTATAATAAAGCACACATGTATGTGTATACAACATGAATAATTGAAAATTTTTATTATATATTGCTTTTTTGCAAGTATTTTATGTTTTTAAACAATTGTTATTAAAAAAAAAATCCGAGGTGGACTTGAACTCGGGTAATCAGCTCCGAAGAAAAATAATTCAATAGTAACTTTTTTCGCCACCAGAAGCCTCTGTCACCAGCTAAACGTCGGTCATTCCCGCGGGCGAATGCGCCGATCTTTGGCGGATAAGTAGGACCACTTTCGACATTTGGAGTTTGGTCTCCTTCTCTCTTACTTCCTGGTTTCCAACATTACCGTCGGGCATGCGCTCTAACATTTGTCAAGAGGAGG
Organism: Muscidifurax raptorellus; assembly: GCA_020010945.3. Lineage (NCBI taxonomy): Eukaryota > Metazoa > Arthropoda > Insecta > Hymenoptera > Pteromalidae > Muscidifurax > Muscidifurax raptorellus. Next base: position 293,823 of record JAHUUD020000026.1, read on the forward strand.
TATGCAGCGCGGAGATATTCAAATTCCAATTTTCAAACTGTTAGGTGCGTCTTGTATAGAAAAGGTGCGATCTTTTCAAGATTTTAGTATATGCTTAAATTAATTTATTTATACGTATACACGTGTAATTTTTTATTAAAATACACGTAAATAATATATATGTCTTATATATTACAGATATTAATAATAATATGTTGCAAGTCATAATTTTTTTTGTTTATTTATTCGTTTATTAAAGAAAAATTAAAAATACGTAATTTTCCGAAAAAACGTTAAAAAGATAGATTCGGTATTTAGCTTATAACTTTGTAATAAATTTTTTTTTTCAAAAACGGGTTTCGGGCGCTTGTTTTAGGTACAATTTGCTATCAAAATATCACGTAAAAGAAAACCGATTTTTTCAAGTAATAGGACGGTTTTGTCCCCTTAAGGTACGGTTAATAATATTAATAATAATTAAAATAATAATATAAAATAATCATAACAACAATAATAATAATATCCAACTTACATTTGTTGAAAGTTCGTCAAAAAATTAAGTTATTAAAAATGTTCAATATTCTACAAAATTTACAATAATGATATAGTAAAATTGGTTATAGTATGAGTATATCCAACGGTTCCTATAAAATATAGCAATTTTTCCTATATATTTAACTAATTTTACTACGAAATTTTTCTCAGTGTAGTGATAACACATAGATTCCAGCGTCTGGAACGGGGATTAAAGTACTTTCGGAAATAAGGACCAGTCAAATATATATATAAGTAGGTAAACTATAGGCATACTAGATCATAGATATCGCCGCCCGTGTATAAGCATAGGGCCTCCCTCCTCCAGACCCGAGTCTCCCTTCTCTCGAGTGATTCAGTATGCCTATAGGATACTGCATCATTGGAGTGAGTGAGAAAGCCTATAGGATACTGCATCACTCGGCCTGTGGTGGTACGGCGGCCTGTGTGTAAGCATAGGGCCCCCCTCTTTTTGAGAGTCTCCCTTCCCTTTGGCTCGCTGGCATAGTGGGAGAAGAGGTGACCCCTCGCTCGCTTAGACACGAGCAGCGGCTCGCTTGCGCGCTCTGTCGGATTCGGGAGATATGGATTGCGGTTGGCGGGAAATGTGAGGGAGTAGTTTGAAAATAATGCAGAGTATATTTTTATTTCATTTATATTTATTCATTGTTATTTTTTTTCTTCACAATTTCATGAATTTACATTGTGTAACGCACAGATAGTCTTATAAAATAGGATTATAATGTGTACACAATTAAATAATGGTTTTACAGAATAGTCGCATTGTACAATATTATTAGAAAAAACTGTAGGCTCACTATGTCTAGACGAGTTTTCTTACATCTCCACTGATAGGATTATACTGTACGATACGATCGTGCAAGATCAAGCAGTAGGCTGAAGTATTAGGTGGAAAGTCTTGCGCAGCTTCGAATTCAAGACGTACATCGACAGGGGCGCTTTTAAGAGATTCGTTTTGACGAGAACAGTCGATAACTATTAATGGTTGGAAATTTAAAAACTCATGTCTTGTGAGCAATGGGTGAGGCTCTTTTCCATAGTAGGATTTTTGAAAGCCTGCATACATATCGTATAAGACTGCAAACTGTTTATTATACATGTCAAGATTTAGGTTATTGTATGGATAATATTGTGAATTTAGGAAAAGTTTTACATTACTTATATAACAATGATCAAAATGACCAACATTTTCAGTTCTCAGTCCCTTCTTGTTGCTTTGTAGTCCAACAATTACATAGCGAGGTTTTTCCAATTGATTTGAAGTTTTTACTGTCCAAACGTGTTTATTTGTGGCAGGCAGTAGAGGATATTCAAATAACTCCCAGGAACGGAAACTCAAAGAGATTGGATTATCTTTACCAATGAAGTTTAACATCTGGATTTTTTGTTTGTCAGATGCGATGACATATGGCATTAACCACTCAATTTTTGCAATCACCACACGAAAGTCTTCATATGTAGTAACGCCATTAGCTATATTTCCGGTCTGAATGATTGCATTTACGTCAGTTCTTGATCTTGTGAGAATGAGTTCATGTTTTACATTAATTACAATTTTTTTATAGTCTTCAGCAAACCCCAATATCATGCTCAGAGGTATAGAAATGTCAAAGTTGCCTTGTTCATCGGTCAAGGTATTGTTGTCATCTTTATTACCAAACCAGCCAGCATTTTCCAACATGTAAAATTGATTTGCGTCGAATGAAGCCCATCCCTTCATAAGACTGTTCATACCGACATTTTTACTTTTATCAATTTCTATGCCATTAATTTCATATCGGATTTCATCAAACAAATGACAAATGCCATTGTTGACAAAATTAGTTTTAGCCACAGCTGTTCCATCTGCTTGCTGCAATCTTCCGCGTATATGAATACAGCTGCGGGAAGGTAACAAACAGAGATCTTGATGTTGGATTGAAATACGTATTTCGTCACTGTTATTAAAGTTGACTGTTGAATATGGTTGATAGGCGTGAATCTCATAGTGCGCTATCGACTCATCGAATACCACACCTGATTGAATGCTTAGAATTTCGTCCATTTTTCTGGAAGCAGCAGAGAATTATGCACGTAAATTTTTTTAACGTACTTTTAGTCCTAAGCTTCTCAGGAACTGAATGCTCTGCCGTGTTAACGGTTTGATTTTTTTCGGTCGACTGATTGGAGTTTGACATTCTCTCTGGCTTATATACACTCCTTTTGAGTTGTAAACTATGCCCATTATATAGATTTGATATGAAGTCTGATAGTAATTTCTTCTCCGCGAAAATTCACCAAATTTCCGTCTTGATCAACGATACGAATTTGAAGTTGATCGATGCTCTTGACGCTAACAGGCAGATAAATGACGTGATTCGGAACTTCTACAATTTTATAACCTGGAGGAACTCTTGGAAAAAATTCGTGAATAGTATGAACTTTTTTGCTGTTGATGTAAGCACCAGTGGTAATGTTACACTCTACTCTAAGTGCATTAATTTTCAATATCTTCACAGGCAAATCAGAGCTGTGCTGAATGTTTTCTTTGAGAATCCTAGATGTAAATCCAAGTAGGCGACCAATTGAATCGTGAGGTGAAAGATCTAATGGTTGACTGCAATAAATTTCGCTTCTCAAAGTATTATTGTTGGCTTTTAGCACAAATTGAACTCCTTTTGACTTTAATGTTGCTTGCAAAAACTCATTTATAGCCTCTATCTCGTAACTGCCAGTAGGTAAAGTAATAATATCTCCATTCACATGTAGTTTATTATTTGTAAAGTCTACATTAGGAATTGAGTTGAATGTTAAAAGTTCAACTAATCCAAGAACAAAGTTTTTATCTTGAGATAATTCAATGGATGGAAAATATTGTGCTTCTAAAACAGATGTTGTTCCAGAAAGACTTAGAGTAAAACTATCTTCCATGACTGATTAAAACTGAATGATGCATATTCGCAGACATACAGCTCTTTTATAGGTTTCCACTTAGAAATTGAAGACAAAGATGACCGCAGATATATGTGTCAAATTTCTGATATCTCATATAGTTGTATTTTACTTCTTTTACGTTGAAATATGACATAAGATCTTTGGGAGGTCTGAGATTGCCAAAACTGTCAAAATAGATCACTTCGGCACCATGTTTTTTATAACACACCCAATGAGTGCCCTGGTTTTCATAATCATCCAAGTTGACAATAGCACTTTCGTTTGTCCATGGGCCGCTTTGAGGCAGATTATTTCTCATGAAAACACCTCGAAAATGAGGGATTTTTAGCATACGAGCATACTTTATGAGATCGTAATCAGTAAGTGCGCGATTGGGCAAAGTTAAATCGAAGTTTTTTTTTTTCTAGAAGCAACACCACTACCGCTGTATGGTTTTATAAATAATCCCATACCAGTTTTATATGGCTTGATATAGAGTCCTTTGCCCAAAGCAATGGCCTCCATTACTTTATTATGCCTCTTACTTTCTTCATAATTTTTGTCTGCTTCTTTAGCACTGTTTACTGCTTTGACAATACCGGCAGCGCCACCTGCTAGAGCACCGGTTGCGCTTAACCCTGCGAAAAGTGGTATGAGAAAGGGAATAACTCCACCGATTTTCGAGGGAAGCGGAAGAACGCGTGGAATGATGATTTTTTTCTTTCCGCCAGCTTCTTTAATGAGTCGTCGTGCGCCTTTCAATGCAGATTGTATAGTCTTTCGAGAAGATTTACTGAGTTTCATCGATTTTTTAGCTGCCGTCACTAATTTGCCTAATTTTAGCCCCATTCCAGTTTTAGCTTTTATTTTCATGGCATTAGCAACCATGTAGGCAGTGGCTCTCTCACCGAGGCTGGCGTCTTTCGCTTTTGCACGCTTCCAAGCTTTTTCAGCAAGCTTCAAATCGGCAACTTTACGATCCTTGTTTTTATCAGAGTAATCTATATCATGCTGTTTACACGCTTGATCAAGAGGATTGATTCCTGGATCACCTCTTTTCAATCGTTTTTTCAAGTCAGTTCCAGGACCACAATATTGATATCCAGGCACATGCATTTCAAAAGGTAAGTTATTGATCACTTTATCAAGTAATCCATAACCTTTCTTCGACTGCTGCTGCTTTTTACTTTTGTGTACGATCATCTCTCTTCGAAATCTGATTTACTACTGAAGTATGAGATAAAAAGCATGTGTTTATATTTTTAAGCTTAATAACAAATCTGACTTTGACGCGAAAACATGGATTTTACCGAGCAGAGTGTCAAACTCCCTGTTGCAACTTTCGATTTTGGAAAAGAGAAGAAGAAGAAGCGCCATGGAGAGTTATTGCCAGATACTATAAGAGCTGTCTTCTGTGGTCCATCCAACTGTGGAAAAACTAACAGCTTATTATCTCTTATTACACATCCCAATGGTCTTAAATTTGAAAATGTATATGTGTACTCGAAATCGTTGAATCAGCCGAAATATCAGTTTCTCGAAAAGTTGTTGGAGTCGATAGATGATGTGACTTACCATCCATTTCGCGATCACGAGTCTGTAGTATCTCCTGATGATGTTCTACCAAATTCAATCATGATTTTCGATGATATAGCCTGTGAGAAGCAGGATAGTGTCAAGGCATTTTTCTGCATGGGAAGACACAAAAGTGTGGATAGTTTTTATCTTTGTCAATCGTATGCTCGTATTCCAAAACATCTCATTCGAGATAATATAAATTTTTTAGTAATTTACCGTCAAGATGATGTGAATCTTAAGCACATCTATGATGATCATGTAAATACTGATTTAACCTTCAACGAATTTCGAAACCTGTGTTCTAGCTGTTGGAAAAATGACAAGTATGGATTCATCGTTGTCGACAAAGATCGAGAGATGAATGATGGCAGATATAGAAAAGGATTCGACTGTTTTGCAATAAAAAAGGATGTGTGAGTGACAATATTAACAGTTTGATTGCATCCAGCAACTTGTAATCATCATATCCGATTTTGAGAAAGAAAAAAATATTCTCAGCGAGCTCATGAGAGCGCGTGAAGCAGTTAAAAGAAAGTGCTCTGTACTCAAGCAAGAGAGAGAAGATGCGGAAAAAGTCGTTGCAGATACATTGAAACCAGTCATTACACCGCTTGAAAAACTTGTCAATTCGAAAATAAATGATGTACAACAGCAGCAGCAATCTTATAATATCATCTCTAATGCAAGCATGAAAAAATCGAGGAAACGATTGAAATTTGACCTATCAAATGCATTGAATTCGACGATGGATGAGCAAGAAATTGATGGTGCTTCCAAGGACGAAGATGAAAGTGCTTCTTTAACGAATGATACAATAATTAATTCAACATTTAAATCTGCATATGACGGTAATGAATCAACACCAACTGACTTTTTGACAATGCTCAATGAAAGTCGTAGTCGAATCGACAATATATACGGTGTACGTCAAGTCAATGGAGTGTACATGATTGGTGATTCGGAAATACAATTTGATGATAAGTCAATACGAGTAAGAAATGTTAGCTATCCTAAAAGTGATAGATTAATGGAATTGTTGTTCAAAAGACAGCCCGATGATAATATTTTAAGCTTAACGGATCGTCGGAATTATCGCACTATTCTGGAGGCGACAAATGCTCACAGAAAAAGACATAGTAAAGATGAGGATCTTCGCGTTTCAAACAGCAGAAAATATCGATCAATCATCGAGCCAATGTTTCGCAGTTGTCGTAAAAATAAAAAAAACAAATCTACTACTGGAGCTGGACTCTTGCCCGAATATAAAATAGCAAAGTCAGATTCATCTATAGACCTAGTCTACTGGGACGATCCGAATGAACTTGTTGAACGACTACGATTACTCATTGCTGAACGAACTGCTGGAAACAATAATCATAATAATGAAATTATTTCAATTATTGAGGAGTTGCGTGAGGCTGGACATGTATATTAACGCTGTCATTCACCTTATTAAATCAGTAGCAAAATGAGTCTCGATGTGTTTGGAAGAAAACTCGAGGGTTCGCAATCAAGTCGTGGTCCTCCCGGCATTGGTTTCAATTTTACATTAGATGGCAATTTCGATTTAGAAAATAAACGACTTTGTAATATAGGCGAGCCACGTCAGCCAAACGATGCAATCACCTTGCACGCACTGAAAGTTATCCTACAGACCGAAGTGGACTATCTAGCTTCTAAACTTGGTGCAATTGGTGATCTCATAGAAGATTATAAGAAGCAAATTGAGGAACTTCAATCAGAAGTGGATGTAAAACTGAAATATCTATATGATGTAACTCAACGTAATTGCCAGGCTATTGAATATATAACTGGTGAACTAAATAAGCAATTGAACGTCGCAATAGATTAACATGAAACGAAAGGTAGTAGCTGAAGAGTTGCACAAACCGGCACGTCGAAGATACAAACGAAGAAAATACGACATTCGTGGTATTGACGAAACGTGGCAAGCCGATCTTGTCGAAATGATACCTTATTCTGATGAGAACAAAAGTTACAATTACATACTCACAGTCATAGACATATTTTCAAAGTATGCATGGGCTGTGCCAATTCTGTCAAAGAGTGGTAAAAATGTTACTCGAGCTATGCAGACAATATTGAAACAAGGCCGATCACCTTCCAATCTACATACAGACCAGGGAAAAGAATTTTACAATTCCGATTTTCAATCCCTCATGAAAAAGTACAAGATAAATCTATATTCGACACACAGCAATCTTCATGCAAGCATATGCGAACGCTTCAATAGGACATTAAAAAATGCAATGTGGATAGAGTTCAGTAAACAAGGAAATTATAACTGGATAGATATTCTTCCCAACTTGCTCGAAGACTACAATTCAAGAAAACATCGAACAATAGCCATCGAGCCGAAAAATGTCTCGGAGGCGAATGAAAGCAAGATCCTGGAACGTTTTTTGAATCAAAACCGATTCTCAGTAAAACGAAAAAAGCCAAAATTCAAAGTTGGAGACAAAGTGCGCATAAGTAGGCTGAAACAAGTTTTTGAAAAAGGTTATACACCAAACTGGTCTACAGAAATTTTTACAATAACACGTATAGTCAAAACTACTCCAGTAACTTATCATCTCAAAGATTATTATGATAAACCCATCGCTGGTGGCTTTTATGAAATGGAACTTCAGAAAACTAAGTATCCAGAAGTCTATTTGGTAGAAAAGGTCTTGAAAAAAAGAGGGAAACGTGTGTTTGTTAAATGGTTAGGATTTGGTAGTGAGCATAACAGTTGGATAGATAAAAATGAGATTCTGTGAGGATTACAGGTTGCAGCAAATAAAAAAAAGCAATGTTTTTTCTTTTTATAAATATATGTATTTATTCATTATTATGTACAAAATAATAAATTTGATTAAAAATAACAGTCTTTGTGTGTGTTTATTTATTTTCTACATTCAATTTTCAAATTTGAAAGAATTCCCACCGAGATATGTAGCAAATAATGTTAACTTGTTTGCTGATTCGCATAGCTTGTTAAAGAACTCTTCGTTCTGCAACATGGCTGATGAGATTTTCTCGGGTAAAAAGACTTGAAAGCTCGAGTCCATTTCAGCAACGATCTTACGACCGTATTTTGTTTTAACCTCTTTCAGAGCTGTGATCATGTATCGATGATTTTTTTCCAACTCTGTAAGCTTCCTTCTTGGCAAGAAGCTGCTTTCAGCAATCTTGTTAAGTGCTGATAAATCCATTCTAGAAAAAAGAAGAAAAAGTAACATAAGTAAATGAAAATTTTCGTATAAGTTTTTCGGTGATGTATAAATTTAAGTGTAAACTTACTTTAAGTATCTTGGAGTTTTGCTTTTTTTCTACTAGGTTGGTAGGCTTCTTCGACTGCTCGAATATGCTCCTCAGCCTCGTGCACCGCTTCATATAGCAGATTCCCCTCCACGATGTCTGCCCTTTCCATAGCCTCCTGCAGTATATCACTCGTCATTGGTCTCTCCCACTCATGTGAAAACTCCTCCATCAAATCAGAAGTCCATTCAATCTCGACTCTTGGGGGACTCCTCATATTGGCTCGTTCTGACCCCCTCTCCACGCTTGCTGAGCTGTTATCATTGGCTCGTTCGAATGCCCTCTCCACTCTTGCTGGACTGCTGGCATTGGCTGGTTCGTTTTCCCTCTTCACATCGTTTTCCCCCTCCACATTGTTTTCCCTCTCTACTTCATGCAAAGCTTGCGCCATCTGTTCTTCTATAACTCTGTAGTGTCCCCATGGTAAAGTATCGGTACTACCCGGCAAGATAAATCGCTTATCGTCGTGGGGACTCAGCGCAATTTTATTTTGCTTTTCGGTGTGAACAATGTGCAATTTCGATCTAATATTACACTGCTCACGTCGAATGATTGCTAAATCTTGCAAACATTTTCGATAATCATCAAATGTAATTGACTTTTTAACTACACACGATTTTATACCTTTGGCTTTTTTTATAGTTTCTCCATCTTCAATTAAAATACTGTACATTTTGCTGCGCAATCCGATGAATTCAGTCATAATTTTGCCGCAGCATTCGTCTTTCATGAGACCAAGCACTTTTTTATTTACTCTTGGAATGTTGAATGGATTATTCTCATCGTAATCTGAAGTATCAAATTTATAAATGTCTTCTTTCATGATCTGATACATATCGAGGTCTTGGACTTCGTAGATCAAACTATCTGTATCTGTGTAGAGAAGTTTACATTTTTCTCCTACACGTTTTTTCATATAAGAGTAATGAAAATCATAGACCAATGTTTTCGACAAATCCAAAATACTGAGTCCTATATAAATTGGTTTTTTGATTGTAATACTTGTTCTCTTCATCTGAATAGCTACTAAGTTCTCATCAAAGATTGCACAACTGTGAAAATTAGGTTGTGCTATACGTGCTTCAACTCCATATCTACCAGTATATTTGTTCACCAATTTCACGTCGACTCGAGACCGTTCTCGCTCAATACACTTTCCATATACTGCATTGATTAATAATTTGTAAAACAGTTTTTCAAACTCGTTTTTTGACTGCTTTCTCTTCTCAGTATTTAATTCGACGTAAGGTTTTAACCATGCTTTTTGCTTAAAACTTAAAATTCTATGCACTTTTTTTAATCGAAGTCCATTGTCTAATGCTTGTTTTAGTGCTCGATAATGAATGACATACCTATGTTTATCATCTAAAGTTGTTAGAAGCTTTTTCTGCTTTGATCCAGGCGGTGAACGATGCTCAGCGCAAAAAGGTAAATCTCGATGTTCATCGTGTATTTCTTCAGGATACTCTAAGTCAACTTCAGCGATATATCCCACGTCCGAATCGGGTGCTGCGTTGTAGAAGTTTGGATTTGACTTGTAATCAATCCATTTAAATTTTCCAACGGGCAAGTGCTGAACCATTGCCCATCCATAGAGATTGTTAATGTCATAATACATAAGAGTCTTGATCTTCTCTTGTTTGTTATATGACGATCCCATATATGGATTATTGGACTTGGCGTATCGATTGCAGCATTGGCTGATTCCTCCTCGAATGCCAGATTCAATAAACATTAGCATGTCTATATCAGTTAAAAGCTCTAATTCTACTTTGGTCATTTTCAGAGCTGCTGAAAATGTTAATCCTGGTGTTGTATAAAAATGAGCTGGACACAAACCATATGCTTGAATAGACGTCTCTCGAAAACTTTCGAATACATCAGCTAGTAATAATACGTCTGTCTTTAAATAAATATCTGAATACTGACCCATCGTTTGTACATTGAATGTATTCCATACATTACGGGCATGCATATAATCTTCATCGGAAATATGTGATTCATTGAGTTTATTGTAAAACTCGTGATTATCGGGTAAACTTGTAAACGTGAGCTTTTCTAAGCTATCCACAAAATCATATGGAAATATGCCTTTTCGTCTGAGAAGATTAATCTGTTCGTTAGTGTATCCATCTGCTCGAAATTCCTTAACTGCTATAGGTACATTTTCTAGATAAGAAGACAGTTTGTCTAATGATGAGGGCAAAAAACGCCATGAATCTATAAACCTAAAGTTTATTTCACACTTGTCTATATATTTCGTAAAGGAAATATATTTTTCCTTGTTGTGTGGTATGAGAGTCACTCTTCCTGGTAAAACGGATGAAGTTGCAATCTCTTTCAAAATAAAATGTGTATCATAATTGAGATTATGAAATACAACTGGTATAAATCTCGAGTCTGTATAATTCAAATTGCATGAATTATGAGCTGCTCCTCTGAATCTATAATCAAAGAAAAAAATATAATAGAAAATATAATTTCCATTAGTTCTTTCTTTAAATCTAATACATACCGTCCTGTAAGATGACAATGATCTCGTACAATCATCTCTCCATTACCAAAAGGCTTTCGACATATGTGACAGATAGATTCTCGCCGGAATGATAATTCTTCCAAATCTGTAAGTCTCATTGGCTTCGGATTCTTATAAAGTTGGTCGATATTTTCACTGATTGCTCTCAACTGTCTAACAAACCACTTTGCAGGCGATTCTTCATTTTCGCTCGTTTTTCTATACGATTTATAACCACATAGTTTCTCATCAAAACTACACTTTATGTAATAGCCAATACTATAAGCTTCATGAAGTTGAAATGACATTTCATTCTCAGTAGGCTTCAACATGCATTCAAAATCAGCGTAAATTATAAAAGGCACTTTTTCGTTTTTGTTGTAATCTTCAAATTTCAGTATGTTATTTTTTTCATTTGGCAAGTTGATACGACATTTATTTAAATTTTTACAATCCAATTCATGCACTTTTAATTTTTCTTCGCAGTAAAACACTTGCAAACACCTCTCACAGTGGTTTGATTTTATGTGAGATTTATTAAGTTGAGTGCAGAGAAGGCGAGACATACTCTTGATCCAAACATAGTGATATCTAGGAAGATGTTCTTCATCACCACAATTACTCTCTTCATGTTCATCAATATAATAGTCTTGCACAATGAGTAAATTTACGTGCTTTTCCTTCTTTTCCTCAGTAACGTGACAAGGCGACACTTCATACTTTCCTCTTGATTTTCTTAACATGTATACATTCACAGAAATATTATTTAGTTATTCAAACTTTGGAATATCTTTTAATTTCACCGGAAATTCAATATTGTTAAAGTTTAATTCCTGCTCATACTGTTGATATTGGCATACTCGATTGGCATTTATTTTACAAGGATGTAATGCCGAAAGAATAGCGTATTTGAAACATTGATTATCTTCGTTGTGCACATTTATACACGCCTTTTTATTTTCTATGAATTTAGGGAGAGGAATGTACGAACTGCCTTTAATTGGCGAATATTTCTTCATGTTTACACATAAACTTATAATACTTTTTAGAGTCCATCCAGAATCTTTTTCCTCAAATTCTTCTAGTTGTGTCATGATGTGATCTCGTATATGAGTTTTAAACCACTCTTCCAAATTAGTTGACAAATATATCGTAGCACTTTCACTTGTAAAGTATTTAATATCAGTGGTTTCTTCATTGCTTTTTTGAATTGAAAATTCTGCTATGAAATCCGAGTTCACTTTTAGTGCATTGAACTCATTCAAACATGCTGTAACTTTTTCACTAAACAGATGGTAAGCATCATTTAAAAAACTTGCAATATCAACATGTTTTAAGTTTACTATCACTCCCGTTCGAATTCGATTGTCAAAAGCAGAGTCAACATTGCGCCACTCAACTTTAGCTTCTTCGATAATTCCTCCTCCTCGTTTCAGCCTTTGCTCGAACTCAACTTGCATGCAGGACAAATGTGTCATGCAAGTTTGGAATTTTTGTTTCTCACCTCGTGTAAGATCACTTTTATTTTTTTCGATGAGTTCTTGAATCGTATTATTGCACTTATCTAGCCAATAATGAATTTCATTATTGGTTAGATGCTCTTCACTTTGTAATGTTTCACGAATCAACGCAACAAAACGTTCGTAAAACTCCATCGAAGCCATTTTCACTCTCAAACTTTGTGATGCAGATTCGCAGATGAGTGAACTATGCTCTTCCAAGGGAACTGCGTCCCTTTTGAAGGTGAAAATCTTGTGAAAAGTGTTGGGGGGGGGGGGGGGATTTACATTGGAAACCAATGCTGAGGAAGATTTTTTTTCCTCGTAAGGAGAGAGGATAAATTTTCTCGAGTAGGGATGAATTTTATCATTTTTCGCCCAACCAAAGAAAGTTTACTTTTCCAAAAACCAATGGAAATTTTGCCTTCCTTCCACCTCTCCACCTTTAGACAAAATCATGAGGCGGAGTTTTGTGTTTAAAAATCCGCCGAGAGAATTTTCTTCATCAGTTCTTCATGGCACAAGCTAAAAGCAAGATGGCTAGAACGTTAATGTATGATTTGTTATTTAAAAATTATTTATTGAAATGCAAAGACGAAAACGCATATATATGCGATATCCAAGGATTTCAAAGAATTGCTGAAGATTATTTTATTATTAAAGAAGTGAGTTTTCTAAACTTGAAGAAAACTGCGTTACCGACTGCTTACCTTTTTGAATCTCCATTACCATGGGAGGAACTCACGGCTGAAGAAAAAGTAATGACCCAATGGGTTGAGAAAACTCATCATGGAATAGCTTTTAACTCTGGAGATATTCCATATCATCGACTTCAACGCATTTTTCAAATATGTACACAAGGCGTTGAGAAATTATTTGTTAAGGGAGAAGAAAAAATGCAATGTCTACAGAATCTGCTGCCTAATGTGTAAGTTTTTTTCATACTTTTTTATACTCGCTTCATACTCATTTCATACTTTTTCATACTCGCTTCATACTCATTCATACTCGCTTCATACTTTTTCATACTCGCTTCATACTCGTTCATACTCGCTTCATACTTTTTCATACTCGCTTCATACTCATTCATACTCGCTTCATACTTATTCATACTCGCTTCATACTCTTTCGATACTCATGCATACTTTTATCATTCACATTTTATACTCATCCAATTATTTTTTTTCTTGCAGATCTATTTGCAACATTGACTATTTAGGATGTTCATCCTTAGAAAATATAAAATATAACAATCACTACACATGTTTCAACCATGATTTGTGCATCAGACGGAAACCATGGTGTGCAGTCTATAATGTTCTTGCGATAAGAACATGGCTTCAAAATTACTTAAGTGGTACTTATACTAAGGATGAGGTGGATGATTTGGAATGTGATTGTATTTATTGGAAATAAAAAACAATAATTGTATTACAAAATGTGTATTTATTTATTTATTGAAATTGTGAAGAAAAAAAATAACAATGAATAAATATAAATGAAATAAAAATATACTCTGCATTATTTTCAAACTACTCCCTCACATTTCCCGCCAACCGCAATCCATATCTCCCGAATCCGACAGAGCGCGCAAGCGAGCCGCTGCTCGTGTCTAAGCGAGCGAGGGGTCACCTCTTCTCCCACTATGCCAGCGAGCCAAAGGGAAGGGAGACTCTCAAAAAGAGGGGGCCCTATGCTTACACACAGGCCGCCGTACCACCACAGGCCGAGTGATGCAGTATCCTATAGGCTTTCTCACTCACTCCAATGATGCAGTATCCTATAGGCATACTGAATCACTCGAGAGAAGGGAGACTCGGGTCTGGAGGAGGGAGGCCCTATGCTTATACACGGGCGGCGTACTGGATCACCTCCCCTGATCCAGTATGCCTATGATCTAGTATGCCTATAGTTTACCTACTTATATATATATATATATATATATATATATATATATATATATATATATATATATATTCGACTGGTCCTTATATAGTTATGTAGCGGCCGAGCTACACACTCTCTTGTCAAACACACATACACACACACCGTACACGAAAACACAAACCCTAAAACCGGGTTTTCCCCGGAACCGTTTACGGCCCTCTTTCTCTCGCGAAAGAGCCACATCCCGTAAACGTTTTAGTGCCGGGGTTTTTCCCGAAACTGTTTACGACACTCTTTCCCTCTCGAAAGAGCCACATCTCGTAAACGCTTGAGTGCCGGGGTTTTCCCCGAAACTCGTCACAACCCGCATGCTCTCTCGAAAGCGCGTCCGAGAGCGTCCGGCCGAGGACCATAAAAAAGCTTAAGCGGACCGGCCGGACGGTCTCGGGGGCCCGAGCGTGCGGGCATGCGCACACCGCCACCGAGCGCCCATTCCCTTACCGCTGATTGGTCAGAGGTAAGAGAGTGGGAGGCAAGAGAATTTTCCACGATAACGGAACAAGCCCGAAAAAGACACTTCTTCTCGGGACTCGAACCGAGCAACAGTTACCTAACCGAACTCTCTACATCCGCGTTACACGCCTGTGCTACAAAAAGAAAAGTTTCTATTACGAATTCGCCGAGTGTGCTTTTCTTCAATCTACACCCGATCACCAAAATTATATATAGAATATAGTTATATCGACCCCAGAGAACGATTTACTCCCTCCGCATACCATTCCTTATTTTTCTTGAATATAATTGAGTTCATGAAATTATGTAAGTGATTATGTGTAAAGTTATACTATATGCTTTTTCTATATTCAGCAAGCTCTAAAAACACATTTCTTGCACAGCTGTCATGCGGCGCGGGCTCCTCCACCACTCTCTCACTCGTTCTCTTTCTTTCCCTCTCACATAGAATATGTAGCTGATAATGTGCCTCGTGCTGGCGCAGTGAAGATCTCCCGGCGGGAAAGATGACAGTCAAGCGAGCGATGGTACTGCTACGGCTCTGGTACTACTCAAGTTGACTGAGTTCGGGGTCCTTACTCTTTAACTTCGTCACTGGTAAGAACTAAGAGATGTGACGAGATGAACAAACCAGAAATTTTTAGGTTGGTTAGCAGTTTTCCTTGGTAAGAAAGAGTGACAAGAATGGGAGAGATGATTAAAAAGGTTTGCAATTGACAAGCGAGGTTTGTCACCTTTTCCTCTAAGCAATTTTTTTGCCAACTTGAAAAATTAAATTTAAAAATATAAATGTTAAAAAGTCTTTGTATTTTATTTTGTATATTTTACAAATTATGAATAAATATAAAAAACATAAAAACCAATTAACAAAATGAAGAAAATAAATACAGCGAATAAAACTTTTAGACATGTATGGATAACCCAATAACCCAATAACCCAATAACCTCTACAAAATATTCAAATATTTATATCTTATTGAAATACGTTGTTTCGTCAGGCAAATCAGTGTTATTTTTATAGATATTAAAAAAACTTTCATTTAAAAAAAGTTTTGTAAAAAATGAACGATCCGTTATCATTCTATAGCTGACTAAAATTTTGTGTTCTGTTTTTCTTTTCAATTTTTTTTTCTTCTCCCTATTTCCGTTTTTATCCTTGAAACTTCCGTGGCGCAAAAATCAAATCGAATTAAAAATAAAATGTATACAGGGTGACCCATTTTAATCACCGCACCCGGATTTTTCGGAACTTAAGCCAGATAGAGAAAAACGGTTTAGACAAAAGTTATAGGGGACAGAGGGGGTCACACAATGGCGCTAACGTCGTTGACCTTGAACTTGACCTTCAAGGTTATATCAAGGTCAAAGTGGTTTTTCCATATAGGAACACCTAGTTTTGACCCCGGATTCGGAAAGAGCGGGAAATTTTACGTTCAAAATCACATTGAGAAATTTTTTTCAAGGTCATTTCAAGGTCAAACTCTGAAAAGTCCGTTTAAAATCAGTTTTTCCATGAACCACGGGCTTAGCTGGTTAAAACCCACACACCCTAAACCCAAAAGTTACACATCCTAGTAAACAAAACTCAAACTCGCACATCCTAACCCCATATACTTCATGCCCTCACATGCTGAACTGTTACACCCCGATCCCACACAACCATACCCCACATTCCCTAGTCCCACACATCCCTACCCCATGCATGCTATCCTGCACACCCCAAATCTGTTATAAATGTATTAACCTTACTTTTTGCTCTACCCAAAAACAGCGACGTTGGCGTAGTAAGGATTGTTTCCTTTAGGGTGCTTGATTAAAGTGAGTCCCCTTGCCTCTCACTGTTCGGGGTGCTTGATTAAAGTGAGTCCCCTTGCCTCTCACTAATGTAAATAAATTCGTATTAAACCTCGAAGCAAATGCTCGAAATTACGGCAATTTGCTTCAAGGCACATAGTCAAACGCCTTTGAAAATGGCGAACGGTGCTCTGCAAAGTTTGTCTCGGAATGGCAGCGCATGCTCGACGGATCATGTCCTGCATATCTGCTCTTGTAGTGGGTTGTTGCTCAAAAACAGCATTTTTTAAATACCCCCATAAATAAAAATCTGGTGATGTAAGATCGGGTGAGCAAGCAGGCCAGTTGACCGAACCTGCTCGACCAATCCATCTGTTACCATAGTGCTCATTTAAAAAGCCCTTACAATTCGCGCGAAATGTGGTGGTGCGCCGTCCTGCTAGAGCGACATTCTTCGACGCGTTTCTAAATCAACATCTCCGATCAATCCAGATAGTTCATCTCTTATTAGCGTCAAATAGGTATGTTGATTTACATTTTCTTCAAAAAAATAAGGGCCAATCAAATATACATTTATAATCCCGCACCATACCATAATACTCCAACGTCTTTGATGGTTTACAGTTCTGACCCAATGAGGATTGACATAAGACCAATAATGGCAATTATGCCTATTCAGTTCCCCATCACTTTGAAATTTTGCCTCATTAGAAAAAAGAACCAAGTTAAAAAAGTCTGGTTCATTTTCTATCGATTCTAAAAAAAAGCTACGATGTTTTTTGTACAAAAGAGAAATGTTGTATCCTTATTTTTTAGAAAGTTATAAGTTTTTTGTAAAAATAAAAATTTATTTACATTAGTGAGAGGCAAGGGGATTCACTTTAATCAAGCACCCCAAAGGAAACAATCCTTACTACGTCCACGTCGTTGTTTCTGGATAGCGCAAAAAGTAAGGTTAATAATAGGTTAATAATATTTATAACAGATTTGGGGTGTGCAGGATATCATGCGTGGGGTAGGGATGTGTGGGACTAGGGAATGTGGGGTATGGTTGTGTGGGATCGGGGTGTAACAGTTTAGCATGTGAGGGCATGAAGTGTATGGGGTTAGGATGTGCGAGTTTGAGTTTTGTTTACTAGGATGTGTAACTTTTGGGTTTGGGGTGTGTGAGTTCCCCTATTAAGCCTAAGATCAATTTTAACCAGTTAAGCCTGTGGTTCATGGAAAAACTGATTTTAAACGGACTTTTCGGAGTATGACCTTGAAATGACCTTGAAATTGATTGATGATTTTAAACGTAAAATTTCCCGCTCTTTCCGAATCCGGGGTCAAAACTAGGTGTTCCTATATGGAAAAACCACTTTGACCTTGAAATAACCTTGAAGGTCAAGTTCAAGGTCAACGACGTTAGCGCCATTGTGTGACCCCCTCTGTCCCCTATAACTTTTGTCTAAACCATTTTTCTCTATCTGGCTTAAGTTCCGAAAAATCCGGGTGCGGTGATTAAAATGGGTCATTCTGTATATAAGAAAAAGACGCATTTAGTGCATAGTCTTCATTAAAATGAGTCTAGCTTTGCTATTCGAGGAGTATAGGAGTATCTGAACACGAATATCGAAACAGCAACAGCCTCCGAGGTACCTGGTTCTCAGGGTGGACAGTATCAGCGACGCCTTCAAGAGTTTCATAGGAATTTGTAGAATCTGTTTGAAATTTGTTTTCATGGGAATTTGTAGCATAATTAGTCAAAACTCTATTTTTTTACCATACTTTGTCACTTATATAAATAATTATTTGAATGAATTATATCATCATCAAATAAAAAATTAATAGTAAATGAAACCCAGTTTATACTTTTACCTTTAGAGAAAGGTTTTATTTTAAAGATCTGATAAACGCCAACATAATAGTTCAATAATAAATTCATCAATAAAAAATAGAATTATATGTGTATATATATGGGACGCTCTTTGTCAACCAAAACACCTAAATACCCGAAATTCCTTTTGACCTAAAAATTTGTAAACATATGGAAAATTTAGGATTTTTTATGAACTTTTGATTAGCGCGTGGCCTTTTTTGAAATTTCATTTAGACGGAGCTGCACGCCCCTTAACCTTAAAAAACTACTTTACGAAATGATCAAGCTGTCAGAAATCACAGGGGTTCAAAAAAATTCCAAGCATCAACTACTTACATATATTTTGAGCTGCTGAACACGAATCCGTCAACCGTTTGTACCGATATCTTAAGCGTTCGTCCTTAACCTCAAAAAGCACCCCCACATTGCTCTTTCACGCAATTGAAGTATATATAATATCCTGTGATCGAAGCGAGGAAAATTATTGACAGAGAGAATATTTATGTATTTACAGCCGCTAAATACGAATCCGGCGATATTTTTTACCAATACCTCAATCGTTCGTCCCTAAACTCAAAAAACACTCCCCAAAATTGCTGTTTCATGAGTAAGTTTTTCCTCGAGGATGCCTAACCTACACCCGATCCCGAAAGTGGTGACTTCGACGTGATCAACGTGACACGAACTTCTCTTCTTTGTGAGTGATCAAGTGTAGTGCTACGAGATGCCGCTTACCAAAACCTTAAGCCAAATCAGGAACGACACAATGAACGAAGTGCACCGTGTCGCGGTATGTCTGCTACAGTTCGACCCCAGCGAGCCGGCGCTGTGGTTCGCGATGGTTGAGCGTAGCTTCGACGCTTTATCAAGCGCCTGGGAACGTCGCAAGAGGCCAACACGCGACAACTGCTCGGAAGAGATGAGATAAGCGACTGCAAGCCATCCCAGTTCCTGCGTCGACCCCGCTATCTTGCAAACGGCACGGTGAGGACTCAGTGCTACGTACCTTGTAGATCGGCCGCCTGCCGCGCAAGCGATACTTGCTACGCAGAAGGACAAAGAGCTAAGCTAGGTGGCGGATCTCGTGAATATCGTCGTCACAGCTACGTGCTCGGGAGTGCACGTGAGTAAAGTGCTAAGTGACGTGGCCCACGGAGCAGATATGGCCGTCAATTTCGCGCACCTCTCGCTGGGTCTGCAGGACCAGCTTCGCTCAATCTTCGGCCGGGAACTAAGTGTGGCATCCAACTCAGCCAACCAGGCTCGCCACCTATTCGTCACGGACAGGGAGACGAAGCGAGATTTTCTCATCGACACCGGCGCCGATATCTGCGTCATCCCTCGCTCTCGTCATACATACGTATGGCACAGCCAAACTCTCTCTTAACTTTCCGACGAGGGAACCAAGTGCCCGACACGCGGACGTGTCTCTACATGCGACGTGCCAAGCATAGAAGTCATCAACTCGGGTTAGTCAGTTTATCATAAGTTGTTAGCTGAATTTCCCGAGATCACTCGACCCGACGACCGCGCAACGGTGATCAAGCACAGCACGCAGCATCACATTGAGAAAACACCCGAACCGCCCGTTTCCTGCAGACCTCGGGGACTCACGTTTGACCGCTGCGTAGTCGCGCGGAAGCAGTTCGAGACCATGGTGCAGATCGGTACCGCTGCACATGGTGTCCAAGGACGACGACCGTTCGGAAATTAGCGGACTCAACGCGCGCACCGTAACCGATCGCTACCCCATATGACACATGGGCGACTTCGCCCAGACGCTCCGCGGTAAGAAAATCTTTTCAAAGGTTGACTTGGTAAAGGTGTTCAACCAAATACCAGTAGCTGAGGAAGATATCAAAAAGACGGCCATCACGACACCGTTTGGCCTATTCGAGTCGCCGTTCATGACGTTTGGCCTCCGCAACGCGGCCAAGACCTGCCAACGACTGATCGACGAGGTCACTGGAGGAGTCAACTTCTATCACCCCTACATGGACGACATCCCCATCGCTTTAAGTGACGAGACAGAGCACCTAGCGCATCTATGCGCCCTGTTCCAACGTCTCAACGCATACGGGATCGTCATCAATCCCGCGAAGTGTGTCTTTGGCATTCCACAAGTGCTGTTCCTCAGCTACTGGGTCAACGTCAACAGAGTACGTCCGCCCTCAGAGAAGGTCGCAGCCGTTAGCAGGTACCCTCGCCTGAATAGCGCTGAGGAGCTGCGGCAATTCCTCGGGATGATCAACTTCTACCGGAACTGCGCCAAGACACAGGTCCCACTCACCGGTCTTCTCTCGTCGGCAACATCAAGGGGACAAACTCCACTGGACACTCGAAGCAGAGGCGGCTTTCCGGAAGGCCAGGAGCTACCTTTCTCGCTTACCCCAAGACGGGAGCGCTGCTAGCACTCTTTACGCATGCCTCAGACTTCAGCGCAGGAACCGCCTTGCAACAACGAGTCGACGGTGTATGAGAATCGTTGGCCTTCTTCACGAAGAAACTCAGCCCAGCGCAAACCAAGTACAGCGCCTTCGATCGAGAACTTCTCGCTGTCTGCTTGGCCATGTGCCAGTTTCGCCACATGGTAGAAGGACGCGACTTCGTGGTGTTTACAGATCAGAAGCAGTTGACTTCCGCCTTCCAGCAGAAGTTAATATTGAATGTTTTCGGAACGAAATCGAGCAAACTAACACTGGAGTTCACTTAAGCACTCATTATCATACAACTAACTACTAACTACTGTACAATTAACTAACTACTGTACAATTTTAGATGAGCCTGCGCTATTTGAAGTTTTCATTGTCAAAGCACAATAATTTTTGAATCAGTAAATTAATACCGCTACTTTGTAGTCTAGAATATTCTATAGACTTTAAACTGCTAAACATGCTGTAGTATGGAAATTATTTTATCCCCTAACATTTATATATATTTAAAGAACGTGTGCGAGTTTTGAAAGTATGGATGTTGAACATATGTGCGCCGATGCTCGGCCCAAAATCTCCACTACCGTAGAAATCTAAAACAAATTCCCCGCTTTTTGTTTCGCCTTTCTGCGTTTACTCGCTTGGTGACGGTATGCTAACGGGCATAGACCAGTCAGTCGAAATCGATCTCTACCAGCGTACGGAGCTCCCTCGTATTTGTATACTGTAAAATGTTACATGCATTGATATGCATAAATCGGTCACCTTTAGCTTTCGAGCTACTTGAATCCTCGCCAATCGGGCTGACTGATTCTATATTGAATTAAAATCAAAAACCGTATTTTATAGGTCTAAATGCATAGTGCTTATGTGTGAGACACCGCGATTATATCAATAATCATAAACTAATACGTAAGTCTTTAAATATTAATTGCGTAAAGAACGTTTCAGGTAGAATTAATATTAGGCTTGTTTATATTAGTCTAGCAAATTGTATGGCCCATTGATTGTCCACATACAAAATACCCTCACATTGTAATCCAATTTCACTCAATAATGATCTAGTCCATATAATTTCCTTAACCACAGAGTTCGCCGGTATATACTCTGTCTCCGTAGTACTTTGCGCAACAATATTTTGCTTTCTAGAAAACCACGTAACTGGAGAAGACGCTATTTTGATCGAACAACCACTAGATTTAAGTTTCTCTTTATCACCCCAAAATCGGCATCCGAATACGGTACTACATTTAATTCAGTCTTTTCGTTTAGTTTATATAAAATACCTAAAGCTAATGTTCCATTAAAATAACATAATACACACTTCGCTGCCTCCCAATGCGTGGAGTCAAAATTGTTTACAAATCTTCCTAAGTAGTTTACAATATAAGATAAGCCGGTCGAGAAACTATTAGTAAAAACCTTAAAGAACCTACGACTTGTCGATACCGCACATTCGGCTTACAACTGTTATTTCGTGTACAAAGGTTCAACTTTGAATCAGCTAGCATACTGGAAGCATATAAGATAAGGCTATATAAAACCTATATACTACTTTTTTGATACAGTGTGCGTAAAGTGCGATTTTACGTACTTTACAACTTTTTAAAATCGCATTTATGCTCCCTGTATCAAAAAATATTGTTCGATACATGTGCGAAAATTGATTCTACACTCGTGAGTTTATCACCCTCGCTTCGATCGGGCGACAAACCTCTCACTTGTGTAGAATCAACTTTTACGCACTTGTATCGAAAACTACTATTCTAACATAAGCTTCTTAACGTATAAAAATTTCTATTTCTTTACGATTTCTGACTATTTGCATTTCAACCAATATGTTATCTGATCCAGTAGTTACCTTAAATTTACTCTTCAAAGTGCTGAGAACTAAAAATCATTCCGTCATCGATGAATTGAGCCAAGTACAACATACAATTTTAATCCAAACAATCCAAAGTTATACAAAAATTCGCTAAACTTCTTATTCCAACACTTTGGCGACTGTTTAAGTCCGTACAACGATTTTTTCAATCTGCATGCCTTTGAATTCGGATCTTCAACTTTTAACCCTTCTTATATCTTTATATACAACTGTTCTTGCAACTCAAATTTTTGGGCTGCTATGACTAGAAGGATGCGAAGTGAATCGTAGTACCACTAACGCAAAAGTCTCCTCGTAGTCAATGCCATATCTCTATTTGCAACTCCTTGCACACATTCTCGCTTTCTACTTGGTTATGTTGTCTGCCACATACCTTTACTTTGAATATCCTTATGGAATCAAAAAGTGGAATGGCAACCTTTCATTCTTTTGCTTCACTGCTACCTACGGCATCGCAGTAATCTATATGTTCATAAATTTCGGAAAAGTTTACCTGATATTTCTTTAGTCGCGGTGCAGAACTCTCCCTCTGGTTGTGCTGGTCTCTTGGTTGATACGCAGATCCATCTTTCATAAGTTGTTCAGCTGAAGCAGGCATCTTGAAATTAAAGGTGATTTCTAGGTTTCTTTCATTTAATCCAGGCCCGAACACCACATTCTTAGATACGACTATCTTCTTGGATACGACTATCTTCTTTGATTCTGCTTATGTTGTAATCAACCAATACTTCTTTCTCAGCTTTAGTCCCGAATTGTATCGGATTGATACTTTAGGCCTTCGGCTATTATCTCTTCTATACCTTTCACCTGGATCTCAACTCTGTCGTTCTCCAAGATTGCTCGCGAACCTCGTCTCGTACACAAGTTTGTCGAAAATAAATTTTTTTTGTAGTCCGGCCCAATTAGAACATCTTCTAGGCTACAATCCAGCCACTGTTCTTTAACAAATCGTTTAATTCTTACGAAGCCAACTCTAGGTACATTCTTAAGGTGATTGTCGCCGAGTACAATTTTATCGCCATCAGTCAAGGTAAGGTCCTGAAACAAAACTCTCCTAAATGAGATGTGTCGAGAGGCGCTACTGTCTGTTAGCCAAACATCTTTTGTATCGACGCTCGGCAGCACAGTTGGGAGCCGCACACTTTGGAGTGCGCCTCGAACTCTTGTTTATCTTCTGGTCGCGTGATCGAGTAAACAAACACTCCAATAAACTTAAAATTTGTTTTTTCTCTTCTTGACTGACCTATTTATTTATCTTCTCGATATGACTCTCCTTAATGTCTTCTCGTTGACTGTTGTTGATTTGCTGGCAGCTCCGTTCTGTATTTTCAAGCAATATGACCTTTTTTATTACAGCGATAACATTTCTTGTCTCTTACGTAATCTTTCTGTTATGAATTTGAATTTCCCGTAGATCCTCTCATGTCGATTGAAGTGAACGCGTTCGTGACTTCTTCTACGTCCTCGGTTGCCAATTTCTTTTCTTCTTTCATTAGTCGCTGTTGCAGATAAGCTAGCTTTTACCCCTCGGTTTCTACGCTGTCCCACGCTGAACTAAACAGTCCAAATTTTGATGGTAGCCCTCCCAGAATTTTCGCCATGATCGACGTTTCAGTTATCCTTTCGCCAACAACTTCGATTTGGCGTGCGAGATTTTGCACTTTCGTTTTAATCTTGATCATGGTATCTTGTAGTCCCATTTTGCACTGATAAAACTTCTGTAACAGCGTCAACTTATTTACCTCAGAACGCTCTTTGTATATCAGCTTTAGTTTATCCCACATTTCTTTGGCCGTCTCGCAAGCCAGGAGATTTTGTAACTCCTCAGGTATTATCGCCGACGAAAGGACAACCATGGCAAAAGCGTCTTTCTGGTCCTACTCTGATATTTCTTTTTCTGTACTATTTCTTTGTTCTGTCACTAGTCTAATTTCGGTGCCGGTTGTACAGCCCTTGAGTCCTAGCGATGTGTGAATCCTCGTCACTAGAAATTTCCATATTTAAAAATTTATTTCATCAAACTTTACAACGTGGTTTTTGATGCTTAGTTCGTCAGCTATCTTGTTCACTATTGAGAAATACATTTCGCCGATACACAAAACACAGAGCCCTTTACACAGCTTTATTTATTGCAAGCCTGGGCCCATAACTTCTTAAAATATTAATCGCATAAACAACACTTCAGGTAGAATTAGTATTAGGCTTGTTTATTTAAAACAATGGCATCAGAGTATTACATTACAGATAATAGTCTATGCCAGTTCAGCGTAGTAGCTATTAATGAATTGGCTCGCATAGCATTTCGGAGCAAGGCGCGAAGCAAGCATTTGGTACATGGCGTCTCATAACCCCGGCACACTCACACATATCTAATCAATAGTTTACAGGTATCCCCTACTTACGCAGCTACAGGTGCCGCTATTGCATCAGTTGTTACTACAGGTTCTGATTCCTTATTAGCTTTAATTCTCTTATGCAGATCATACAATTGCTGTAAAACTACGTATATTACATCAAATATTGTTACAATTATTATTACTGTTATTGTTGCACTAAAAGAAATCAGTTTTCTTACAATAAATTGCGGTCGAGAGGAAGAAGGTCCTAACTTGATACGCGCTTGAAGAAGAGCCTAACTCGGCGCGCAGTTTAGAAAGGTCTCAACTAGCGCTCGATTCAAGAAGGTATTAACTCAAAATTGATTGATTTTAAAGACCTTTTCTATCTAATTTTAATCACAGATGCAATTTATTTTCTCTAGTTGTTTGCGATAGCGCTGAGCACATTTCAAAAGTGGATAGAACTGCCGCAACAAAACTGGAAAAAATAAATTACACATGGAATTAATACTACATAAAAAAGCCTTTAAAATCAGTCAATATTGAGTTCGAACCTTCTTCCTCTCGACCGTCGAAATATGCTCAATGACGCTTTTCATTTTTAAAATACTAGTAGCATTTAGCGCGCTCCGCACACGCGCAATGTTACATTAAAAGTTTATAAAAGTTTAACACGCAGAAATGTTAAACTCTGAAAAATAAATTAAAATTGGACTTATCTTTTGATTAATTGAAATAGCTGAGATCATATTTTTGACCAATTGCCGAGCAAAGCCAAAATTTTAAACTATTACCGTAACTGATTCTGAATAATTTTGAACGATCTTATGGGGGTAAAATAAGATTTTTTCATAAAGCTATTATATAAAATTAGTTTGTTCTCTAATAATACAGGCGCATGAACGGAAACAAATATTAGTATTATATATTATGATACGTGTGACTTAAGTGACACTTTATTATAGGACAAGTACTTAGCAGCGGTACCTCAACGCCGTATAATAAAATGCCACTTTAGGTTATAAGTATTGTACAGTATTTTATAGCATCTACCTCCTCTAACCCCCCCCCCCCCATTATATATCACAAATTATCTAAAATTGTTATTTTTCAAAAATGTCTCTCACTTAGTCCAGATGAATACTGATAGTGAAGCTTTTCACGAAATTTCAAGTGATTTGCTCATCCGGGTGCTGATATATCCTGCAACGCGTAAACAAACAGGCTAAAAGACAGTACTTAATCAGGGGCTTGATAAATATGCTATATACTATTATATATATATATATATATATATATATATATATATATATATATATATATATATATATATATATATATATATATATATATATATATATATATATATTATGACGCATATTCCGTCAATGCAGCGGAATATGCGCGCTGCATTCTGGCAGACTTTAACATACTTTTATAATGCCGAACAATTAATAGGGTGTAACTCTGATATATAAAGTGAAAGCACTCGTTAATAATGTGTATAATATATTTACATCAGTCTATATACATGATTATATTAATAATTATATTACTCTAGTTGGGCACCAGCTACATTCGTAGCACGAATTCGGACAGAGTTTATTACGCGCGGATTATCGCACAATAATTAAGTATAACTTACAAGTATCTCGGCGTACGGCACAAGGGCTACGATGATGGCTACGATTGTTAATAGTTGCTAATGGCGATTTCGATGTCCAGAACGAGGTGATGCGAACGCTATTCAGGAACAGAGTGATGAGTGCGAAGTCAAAGTATAACTCGAATGCTATCCGGGAACAGAATGGAATGACGAGTGCGAAGTCAAAACGAGGTGATACGGATAATAGTCCCGAACAGAGTGGAATGCGATATCAAAACGAGGTGATACTAGTAATAGCCCGGAACAGAGTGATGGAGACTATGGGGATTCGGCAGCGGCGAGGTTCGACTGCGTAGTTTCCATAACAGCCGTCGAGACGCTGAGAGGGCCAGTCACGTGACGGGGAAGGGACTTTAGGTATGTGAGTGAGAGCGAACGAGAGCGGGCATGCTGCTACAGCATGACCTACGACATACAGTGCGGCGAGTGTGTACCGGTGAAGCTTCCTCCTGGTGCAATGGAACTACGACCAGTCAGCTGTTCCAGCAACTAGTGCTGTGAGTTGGCCGTCCCGTCTCCTTCTCGACGTTCCTGGACACAGTGTTTGAAGATGCTAGTGAAACTTATGGTCTGACAAGTGCATACATAGGTTATGATACCTATGTATGTTGACTGACTCTTCTGCCAGTTTTTGTGTAGTGACTGTTTGCTTCTAGGATGTCTGGTGCCTGCTACTATCTTCTTCTGTCAGGACGTCCAGTGAAGCAACATAATTCGATGGTGACTCCTTGAGCAGTAGCAGGTACATTTAATTTCTATAGTTCATCGTAGTGATCCTGTACTAATCTTTTCTTCTTTACAGGAGCTGCCTAGGAGTCGAGGTAAGTCAGTCTGTGTCGTTGCACTGCACTAACTATTTCTCTCTCTTTTGATAAGGTATTAATCTCTTTTCTAGTTACAGGGGACTAGTTAGGATGGTGACAGGCCTCCCATCAATTCAACGCCTGCCAGGGCATTGAAGAAAGGAAGACGTACAGGGGAATATGGGTATAGCGTAGGGTAGCATGTGAGGGGATAGGGTAGCTTAGGTAGTTGTATTTTAGTTAGGTAGGATTTAGCATGTGAGGGGTTAGGTGTTGGGGAGGTTTTGACGCACTGGCTGCATAGAACCTTTCCTAAATCTATGCACTCTGTTCGCTAGTTAGGTTTTTCTATATCAGCATGAGCAGGACTGGTGATTGCACCATCGCATCCTGCTCTGCTATGTAACACACACAAAGTGTGGCGTTACAATATATATATAAATATATATACATATATACAGGGTGTCCCATTTTAATTTACCACCCCCTAAAACTGGTTAATAATTTGCTCTAAAAAAAAATGTTTCAAATAAAATTTGTTGGGTTCGAAGGGGGGCATCTTTTGGCTATTTTATCTGCGGCCTTGAACATGACCTTCAAGGTCATTTGAAAGTCAAGACCAAATTTTCATATGAAATGTGCATATTTTTATGGCTGATTCGGATTCTACTAAAAAAGAGAAACACTTTTTGTTGGAATCATTTTTTGAAAAAATCCCAAATTTTTATTGTAAACGGTTTTAAAAAAGTTGAAAAAATCACTAGATATCTCTTATTGCCCCACCCTTTAAAAGAAGTTAAAAATTTTACATTTTATCCGAGGAATTAGAAACGTACACAATTTTACAAATTTAAGTCCAAGTATGACCTTAGCCATGAACTTGTCCTTAACCAACAAGGTCATTCGAAGGTCAGTCAATTTATTTAACGGTAATTCTCGATTTTTATTCCGGCAATTGAAGCTTGGCTATGACCTTGACCTCGAACCTTAAATTCATTTTAAGAAAGAACCATCACTTTAATGGAAAATACTCTCTTTTTCAAAGAAATGAAATTACCAAAAAATTTATCAACAGAACCAAAGTTCATTAGAACGCTAATCTGATTCATTTTTTATCACATGGGGGAAGTTTGCAATCTTCGGGGTATGTTTGACATTCTCTGGGGCAAGTTTTACGTCATCTGCGGAAAATTTGACATCATCTGGGGCAAGTTTACGGTCACAACTGGGACAAGTTTGACATCATCTGGGGCAAGTTTGAGCAGTAAGGGGCATGTTTTCAACTTAGAATCAAAATCAAGCTTAGTTTTTTTAATGAAAATTGTACATATTTTAAATCATATTCAGATACTCTGATAAAGTAAAATTGTACTTATTTTAAATCATATTCAGATTCTCTGATAAAGTACGTATCTTTTTAAGAAATATTTTTCTCGTAAATGCTTTATTTTTCGCTAAAAGACATTTTTTTGCTTCGTTATCGTTCTATTGGTAAAGCTTGTAAATTCTTACAGCTCCTCAAAGCTTCTCATCATTAGGTTTTCATTGACTTTCTGAATTTCAGAGCAGAAAAATACTTATAATAAACTATTTCTAGTAAGATTAAATATTCCCTAAAAAATCTACCTACAACAGATAATGGCTGACTACACGCCAGTAGAGATAGTCAACATGATCAAGATTCTGGGAGAATGTCAAGACAATTACAAGGCTGCAGCGAGGCTGTACGCTGAAAGGTATCCGGATGCTCGTCATCCTAGTAGGAGGAATATTAAACTTCTAACGATAAGAGCTCAAGGAGGTAACTTAAGAAGGAAGAGGCGACGGACGGGCCCAAGAGAGCATATTGCGCTTGGGGTTCGTGCTGTAATTGCCGAGGATCCTCATATTTCGACGCGACAAATTCAGCGAATGCATGGAGTACCCAGATCAACAGTTTCCCCTGTATTGCGTCATTTTAGATTTCATCCATATCACTTGCACCTTACACATGCCATTGAGCCTGGTGATCCTGCTAGGCGACTTAGATTCTGTCAATGGGCGGAAACACGAATGCGCATAGATCCATTTTTCTTTGATCGGACTCTCTTTACAGACGAGGCAAAGTTCGACAATATGGGAGGAGTTAAACTTCATAACGCGCATTATTATGCAGAAGAAAATCCACATTGGCAGCGAGATCACCGTACACAAAGACGGTAGTCAATTAATGTTTGGGCGGGCATAGTTGGGGAATACGTTGTGGGTCCAATTTTTTATGACCGTAATTTAAACGGCGAGCTTTATTTAGATATTCTCGAGAACCAAATTCCACCTCTTCTAGAAAACATTCCACTAGAAATAAGGCGAGACATGTGGTTCCAGCAAGATGGTGCTCCCGCTCATCGTAGACTACTTGTCAGGAGATTTCTGAACGCGACATACCCAAATAGTTGGATTGGAATTGGTAGTCCAATCTGTGAATTCCCTGCGCGATCGCCAGATTTGACCCCATTGGACTTCTTTCTGTGGGGGGCCTTGAAGCAGAGAGTTTACGCGGAAGCCCCGACGACAGCACAAAATATGATGGAGAGAATTGTTGCAGCATTCCGGGCGTTCACCCCACAAACATAAATAGATGTCCAAAGAAGTTTTCGGCAGAGAATACAAATGTGCATTCAACAAAATGGGCAATTGATAGAGCACTTGAGACGTTGAAATTTCCGTGACTAGCTGAACGAAGGGGTCTTGCCTTGGCTGGACGTGAAGGTCTTGCCTTAAGTGGTTGGACGGGGTCTTGCCTTAAGTGGCTGGACGGGGTCTTGCCTTAAGTGGCTGGACGTGAAGGTCTTGCTTTAAGTGATCCAAAGGATACCTCTGTCTTTGTTCGAAGCTAGTAACATTCATCTAAAACAGCTTATTTCTAGGACAAATTCTCTTTTCAGTTAAAGGGAGAGCTACCTATTGATGATCAAAAAATGGTTAAGACAAAAAGTGTTACTTTTTTAGTAGAACCCGAATCTGTGATAAATCTTATTCAAATGACCTTGAAGGTCATGTTCAAGGTCACAGCTGGAATAGCCAAAAGATGCCCCCCTTCTAACCCAACAAATTTTATTTGAAACATTTTTTTCTCAGAGCAAATTTTTAACTTCTTTTAAAGGGTGGGACAATAAGAGATATCTAGTGATTTTTTCAACTTTTTTAAAGCCGTTTACAACAAAAATTTGGGATTTTTTCAAAAAATGATTCGGACAAAAAGTGTTTCTCTTTTTTAGTAGAATCCGAATCCGCCATAAAAATATGCACATTTCATATGAAAATTTGGTCTTGACTTTCAAATGACCTTGAAGGTCATGTTCAAGGTCGCAGCTAAAATAGCCAAAAGATGCCCCCCTTCAAACCCAACAAATTTTATTTGAAACATTTTTTTCTCAGAGCAAATTATTAACCAGTTTTAGGGGGTGGTAAATTAAAATGGGACACCCTGTATATATATATATATATATATATATATATATATATACCGGGTGTCCTAGACCACCCGTCCACCCCTTTTAAAATAGAGGAAAATGACTTATTTGGAAAATGGAAAATATGAATTACCAAGTCGGGCATGCTCTATCTTTTGGTCGTATTGCCGACTTCCGGTTTCGACCGGAAGTGCGTTAAACATACCGGAAGTTCATTTTTTTAAATGGGATACACATGTTTTTACCACAGAACTTTTGTTTGAAACTTTTTTCTCATAAATGCCTATTTCAACCTCCAAATGACCTTCAAACTTCAACTCATCCTGGGCTCCTTTTCAAAAGTGTTGAAAGCACCAGAAATCTAATTTATACGACAAACAAGAAAAAATTGTCAATATCAACCACAAACGGTCTGCCATTCGGTGATTTTATCAAGTTCTGGATACGGCCTGTAGGTAGAGACTTCGATTATACCCACTAACGACCGAATAGCTCATCAGCTCTCAGTTTCACACGAAACTAGATTATTCTAACTAGGACAAGTGTACAACATTAGTCTTTCTTCCGTAGCTGTGGAAATCGGGTATGTAAAATTAGTTTATTAAATTATTCCGTCTTGAAGATAAGTTTCAACTGATAAAGTTTGCATTCGTTCAGCTACGTGATTTTTTCTCGAATACTTATGTACCTACGTATAATTTCTCTTTTCAGCAATGGTTTATTCGAATGAGGATGCGCACGACATGTTAAATGTTACGTTTGAAGCTGGGTCATTTGCTGCTGCCGAAAGACTATGGCGAGAACGTTACCCTAACAGGTTTCCTCATTCTCGGAAAGTTTTTTCACGACTGTCGACGAGAATAAGAACCATAGGTATTGTACAGCCTCACCACAATAAAGGGAAAGTCATTCGTCGACGAGTTAGAGATTTAAGATCCGTGGATATCATTGCATCTGCGATCGTTACTCCACGTGATTCTACAAGACGTCGAGAGAGAGATAGTGGCATAAGTAAATCTACGATCAGTCTCATTCTAAGGGCATCGAAATTCCATCCCTACCGAATGGAGTTACATCAAGAATTAAATAACATCGATATTCGACAACGGCTTGAATTTTGCAATTGGATGAGACGTCAGCCAGAAGATTTCCATCGCAGAATAATATGGTCAGGCGAGAGCGTATTTAAGAGTGATGCATCTGTCACCACGTGGAATTGTCGATATTGGGCGCAGCAGAATTCTCACTGGCTAAGAACGATCGATAACCAGCGTATCTGGAAAGTAAACGTATGGTGCGGTATTATTGGCGATCAAATTTTAGGTCCAATTTTCTTTGACAAAAATTTAGATCGCTTCCGATACGCAGCTCTAATTGAACAGGATTTACCTAATCTACTAGAAAATCTTCCTCTTCAATTACGTCTAGATATGTGGTTACAGCAGGACGGCGCCCCAGCGCATACAGCACGTATGAGTCGACAAATTTTAAATGGTACTTTTCCGAATAGATGGATTGGTAAGTTTGGTCCGATGAATTATCCACCTAGATCACCAGATCTGACCGTACTGGACTATTACTTATGGGAGAGAATTAAGGATCTAGTCTATCGTGACCGTCCAACCACGAGAGCCGATATGATGCGTAGGATAACGAGAGCCGATATGATGCGTAGGATAACGAGAGCCGATATGATGCGTAGGATAACGAGAGCAATTCAATCGCTGGATAATGCAGAAATCTTACGAGCCGTGGATAATATTGCAGCTAGAGTACAGTTATGCATTCGGCAAGGCGGGGCTCAATTCGAACACTGATGTGAATGGACTAAATGATTTAAGTCGTATACTAAAAACGTATCCACTTTATAAAGTGAATTGGTTTACTAGGTATTATACCTAGCATATCCTGTGTATTGTTACAATTATTTTTTATTTGTGCAATTATTAAATATAATAAATAAAATTATTTAAGTTGATTACGATTATGTAAGATCAGTTGATCTAAAGCAATTATAAGAAAAATTTAAGTTCTTTATCACAATAAAGACTGTATGACTTGTTGAAATGGTATTTTTTATTATAAAATCCAAGGTAATTCTAATAAAATGCATGTTCCATTTGAAAGAATGAATTTCTGGTATGTTTAACGCACTTCCGGTCGAAACCGGAAGTCGGTAATACGACCAAAAGATAGAGCATGCACGACTTGGTAATTCATATTTTCCCATTTTCCAAATAAGTCATTTTCCTCTATTTTAAAAGGGGTGGACGGGTGGTCTAGGACACCCGGTATATATATATATATATATATATATATATATATATATATATATATATATATACCTACGAAACCATGGTATAAGATCCAATCTAAAATCAGCTGATTGGACTCTGAAAAAAATCTTACAGTATTCTACAGACAAATTGCAACAAAAAAAATATGCATGTTTGTATACCTAAAATGCTTCTTTCGTACCTTAAAAAATCGTTTAAGTTTGCGATAAAAGCACAAAAATCTGCAAAAATCTTAAATTTCAAATTTTGATATTGCTATAACTTTGCAACGAAGGCACCTAGAAGCCTAAAATTTGTTTACGTTCTTTCGGGGGTATACTGAACTAGGAAATAAATTTTGGCCGAAATTTGAAAACATTTTCCACGGGTTGACGTGAAATAGCCCATATATATATATATTGAAACGGTGGGTTTTTCGCGCACGCGGCATGGCTCAAGGCTGCCAAGGCCCAGGGCGCCAGGCACCGAGGTGCCGGAGATCCCTCGATCTCCTTCCTGAATAACTGCCATGCCGCGCGTCGGTCCGACCGCTTCCTTCCCGGCTAGCTGTGAAGGCTACGGAGGGATAGCACAGGATCGTGGGTTCGGGAGGGGGCCACACTGAGCCAAACACATGAGTGCGTTTATCTTTTCTTTGTTTCTATCAGTCTTTATTTCGTTAATTTACAACATTGATCATGACAGCACTCTGTCATCGCAAAACACGGTCATTATCCCTACATTACATTGGCGATTCAAAACTACGCAACGGCGCGCCTGCCGTACTTTCGCGCGCGACCTCGGCGATGTGAACGGGGAGCAGCGCAGTCGGCTCCTATTCGTGAGGTTATCCTCCATTCTGCCAACCATCAGAACGCCCCCTCGCGCCCACCGACGTGGCCCCCTGCCGCAATCCGCTCGTCAGCGGACTATCGGGGGTCCACCCAGTGCGGATCGACGCCGACCCCGCCTCTCCGATGCCTGTCGACTCTGGTACTCCGGTGCGCCTGCTGCCGCGCGCCTCCACAAGGCATGGACGCTCCGACCTCCCAATCGTCACCATGTCGCCCGATTTTGCGCGTACTTGGCTCCCCATTTGGTCGCCGGGTCACCGCTTCCTAGACCTACCTAGACCTAGCTCCTGGAACTTTTTCTTCAATTTAGAAGTTTCAAAAGCTTGGCTCGTGGACTAAGCTTTAAATATGTTTGGCACAGAGGCGGTCGTTTTATGGTAAAAAGACGAGACGGGGATATTGCTCACGCGTTTAAGACAGCTGCTGACTTGCACGCAATTGCTGCGTCTTATGACAGCGCAACTCGCGCCATTAACCCTGTAAATATAGTGACAGCGGTACAAAACTGTATTTCTGCGAACGATGCAGTATCTTCGTGTGACAAAGCGCGGGATACGGCTAATAATGTTTGACTAGACGGAGAAAAGGCTGAGGGGACTGAGCTCGAGGGATTGAGGGCTGGTTTCTTAAATGCAACGTCCTTGAATAAACATATGGAAATGTTTCGCCAATTTATTGTAGGTGCTCGTCCCTTCTATCACTTGTTTGGTGTGGCTGAATCGCGTTTCGGGCTAAATGTTGATGATGTGTTTGCGCAGGTTGATGGATACTCGGTTCTTCGACAGGATAGGAATACCCAGGGGGGTGGAGTGGCTCTTTATATCCATAATAGTTACAAGGCTACTCTGTTGTGTTCATCCTCAACAATGACAGATGTTGGCAAACCGGGAATTCCTGAATATCTCATGTGTACAGTACAGAGGGGCCAATTACCCCCTGTTTTTGTTGCTGTAATTTACAGACCACCGGGTGTCTCTTTCACTGAGAATTCAGACCTTCTCGATAACTTAAGACTACATGCGGTTGACTTTGATCATCGCATAATAATGGGAGATCTGAACGCAAATATGTTGTCGGCGTCCCAGGATGCAAATTTCATCAGAGAGCTATCTTGTGAGCTGAATCTTCAGCTTGTTGATCATGGCCCGACTCACCATGTTGCGGATTCTCACACCTGGATAGATGTGATGTTTGTTGATGAGGGTGAGACAGTTCTGGATAGGAATAACTTGTTGGCGACCTTTCCGAGCAGGCACAACATCATTGACCTAACCATCCCTGCTCCTAGATCGTCACCTCCTACTTTGAGCTCCTTTTATTTCAGAGATTTTAAATCTGTTAGGCAGGGTGAGCTTCTTTCTCTCCTTGAGACACTTGACTGGTCAACTGTCCTCTGTCCTGCTGAGACATTAGACAAGAAGCTTGAATCTCTCAGCCGAAATGTCGCAGCTGCTATTGATGAACTTGCGCCCTTAAAGCAGTTTAAACCAAAGAAGAAGGGTCTCTCGCCATGGGTCAACGTCGAGCTTCAAGAACTGTATAATCGACGTGATGCTGTTAGACGTCGGTTTCGTCGTACGCGTGACAATCGCCTGTGGACTGAGTTTCAGTCGCTCGCTGCGGAGGCTGAGCTACGCACGGCCGAGGCGCGGGATGTCTTCATTCAGAATAAAATCTCGGAGGCCTTGGATGGCGATAAAAACATCTGGAATGAGCTCCGCAATCTTGGGCTGTTAAGTAGGACTAGAGAGGAATTACATGGCTTTTCACCAGATGAATTAAATACTCATTTTGCGGGTGTTTCCATTTCTCAGTCAGAGCGTGAGGAGGACTTGCATGCTGTCCTTGCAACGGCCAGTGAAGATGGTTTTAAGTTTCGTTATGTAACGTTTTCTGATGTTGTTCTGGCTGTTGCACATTTTACATCACAGGCGAAAGGGGTAGACGGTATTCCTCAGGATATCATTGCAAAGTCTCTTCCGGTTTTGGGTCATCATCTGGTTACAATTTTTAACCTTTCTCTGTCAAAGGGAGTTTTTCCTGCGGCATGGAAGAGGGCGCATCTGGTTCCTCTGAAGAAAAGAGCAATCCCATCTACTGCCTCGGACTTCCGTCCAATTGCTCTGCTGTGTTTCCTCGCCAAGGTACTTGAGAAGATCGTTCACGATCAGATCTCTGAATACATCGAATCGAAGAAGCTTCTTGATTCCCGTCAGACGGGCTTTCGCCCGTTCCATAGCACGCAGACGGCGCTTCTAAGCTTGACGGAGGATATCAGAGCGAGCATTAACAGCAAGAAGCAGCTACTGACTATTCTTCTGCTGTTTGATTTTAGCAAGGCGTTTGACACCATTTCTCCCTCTAAACTCCTTAGCAAGCTGATTAGGTTAGGGTTCTCTAAGTCGGTGGTTCTGTGGATTGGATCGTATATCACAGGACGTAACCATCGAGTAGTTACAAAAACTAACGGCGACTCAGATTGGCTCACTACCAATCTTGGAGTACCACAGGGCTCGGTGTTGGGACCTCTGCTTTTCAGTTTGTACATAAATGATCTTCAGGATGTTTTGGCCAATTTTCAGGGGCCTGAGGGTTCACTATCAGACGGTGTTAGGCACTTGCTTTATGCGGATGACCTCCAAACATATACTCAGGTAGCTAGAGACAATCTTGTGGAGGGTGTGCATCGTTTGTCGATGGTGGCGAGAGCTGTGTCGGCGTGGGCGACCGAGAATGCGCTTCGCCTCAACGTTAGCAAGACAAAAGCTGTGATATTTGGTTCGGAATATAACATTAATAAAATACAAAGTCTAGAGCTGCCCGGCATTGAGGTTGAAAGTGGCGTTTTCGTTCCATTTGTTGACGTTGTGACTAACCTTGGTGTTGTGATGGACTCGAAAATGACGTGAAAGCCGCAGGTTGATGCAGTTGGTCGTAAAGTAAATAGGGCTTTATATGGTCTCAGATCTTTCAGATCCTGCACAACGGAGGCGCTTCGTAAGCGGTTAGCTAGTGCTCTTGTAATCTCTCATCTGGATTATTGCTCTCTTGTTTATATGGATATCTCAGGGGAGCTTGAGTCTCGACTTCAGAGGCTGCAGAATTCTTGTATAAGGTATATCTGTGGTGTTAGGAAGGACGAGCATATTTCCCCGTACAGAAAGAAATTGGGATGGATAACGGTTCCAGAGAGGAGAGAGTATTTTGCCGCGGTCATGCTGTACAAGGCTATAGTTATGAGGCAGCCTCCATATCTTGCTGCTCTTTTTGAGAGAAACCAGTCTAGGACCTCGAGCAGGGACCCCAAAGAACTCGTAGTGACGGACCTCAGGCTTGAACTGAGGACCTTTGGTTTACAAGGCAGACGCTCAGTTGTGCTAAAACCACCACTCATATTGCACTCTCCTATACGTCTTCTTATAGTAATTAGAAACCCCACGGATTTCTAATTACTATAAGAAGACACCCTTTATATAGTAATTAGAAACCCCACGGGTTTCTAATTACTATATAAAGGGTTATACATCCAGGGCCCAGACGGGTCGACAACCCCGTCGATCGTCGATGGAACACGCAGCATTGTAGATTTCTTCATTTATCGGCGCGCGTCGCACGGGTCCGCGTGATAACTTCAAACTTCACAGAAAACAACGTACATATACAAGACGTAGATAAGATAAGCGACTGGTTCAAACACAATCCAGTTTGTAGGCGACTTGTCGTATACTACTTCGTTGACACCAGAAAATGTTACAAGTAAAATGTGCAATGAAAAAGTGATAGACCTCTGGCTTTCAAGGTAGTCGCTCAGTCGTCGCGCCAAAGCTGCCATCCACATTGCACTCTTCTAGTCGTTTTGTTGTAGTTATTACATACCTGTGACGTGTGTATACACGTGATAATGTATATATCATTTGTTGAAAATGACAATAATGCCAACAATAGAATCAGATAAAAAAACTAAATTTAATTCATTTTCATTATTTGTAACAATATTTTGACCATAATCAATAGAATTTTGAAAATTTATACTAAAACCGCAAACACGCATGTTATATATTTGGACGATTATTTTAATTTCGACTTCTCCGCCGCGCTGTATGTGCCATTCATAGACATATGCGTCTTATATTTAATTCTATGAATAATTTTTAAACAGCACGATTCATCACCTAAAATGTATGACTCAAAATAATTCCAATTTTAAAGTACATGATTAACAATTTTTGCTCTAACTTTAAACAACGAAATAAGCTATCTCTGTCTCCGAGAATTTTTTTCTGTATTCTGACATTTTAATACTTTTATGCAAAAGATTTAAAACAAAACTATTTAGCTTATAATAATGAGTGTGATTCTCCTTCTGTATCTATCTTTCTAGAAAGACAGCGAGAACGCTGCCCTTCTAGTTTTCCATTAGAAGTATGCCTTAAAGCCCAAGATTTTCAGTTAACAAGTTTAATAAGTTTCTGGAAGCCGCAAAGAAAAAAAGCGCTGCCAATTCATTGGCACGTAGCTTCCTCCGAACAAATCGATTGTTCCTTGTTCGTATGTATCGTTCAAGTATATTAATTTAATAATGCATTTCTTTTTCACCGGATCTTCTTAATAAAATGAATCGCAATTTACATCAAAAATAGACCTCATAACCTCACAAAACCATGAATTTTGTCAAAACATTCTGAGTTTTCGTTAGCGAGTTATAAAGTTTAACAAAAATAATAATTTTCAGTTATACAGGGTATACAGGGTGAGTGACAAAGAATTTATATTTTAATATCTTTTCAAATAATCGTTTTCATAAGCTGCGAAAAGAACTTAGCCGAGGTAATCAAAGGATCTATTTTCTCCCAACATTTCAAGTGCAATAAGGCCTTTCTACGCCCGTAATCGAGACTCAAAAAACTCATTTTTATCAGTTTTCGATTTATTACTAAAAAAATAAGTAGTCAAATCACTTGAAATTATAATGGAATATAGTTTGACACGTAACCCATTAACATATTTTTTTCGTAAGGTTATAAGGTTTAGTTTCAGAGATATAAATTTAAAAAAAAATAACCTTTTTTCATTTTATTTGCCGAACGGAGCGGTCAATCCCGAGGACCAAGCGGGGAAAAATAGGTCATTTTATTATCTTTTAAATGCATTTTAGCTGTATTGTTTGTATCAATGAAATGATTGAAAAAAAAGAAAATAATGTTTTTCAAAAATCAAAAAATGGCCATAAAAATATATGCTATTAATACTTTCTATTTAGTTAAAAGTATTGATGCAGTGTAAATGTCAAACTGATACGAATCTGGTGTTATATGTTATTGTTACGGTTGCTATGCATAAAGTTATAAACGCTCGGAGTTGAAATTTTTATGCTATCATCATTTAAGAATAAATATTTAAAAAAGGAGGTTGGCGAGCGACGCGAGCAGGGGCGATCCCCTAGTATACACACACTTACACGCACGTACACACACGCACGCACACACACATACACACCCACATATATATTGAAATACATGCTGGCATGCGCACAAATCTTGCGCTTGTTTATGTACATACCTTTTAGAAAATTAGTTCAATCGAATACGCATTACTCATCACGTAAGCTTCTATTTATCAA
This sequence comes from Muscidifurax raptorellus, assembly GCA_020010945.3. NCBI lineage: Eukaryota > Metazoa > Arthropoda > Insecta > Hymenoptera > Pteromalidae > Muscidifurax > Muscidifurax raptorellus. The sequence goes on from JAHUUD020000026.1 coordinate 333,565, forward strand.
AAGATATAAATCTTACGTAGAATGGATATGGGAAAGCCCTATCGGGGATATCGCAATCCACTTGTAATTAGAGATGTAGGGGTGGACATTCGAATTCATTTCAGGTTTCCACCCGTTGTAAGCCACGACTTGACTTATGCTTACGACTTTCTCTGTGGTTCTAATTATTTTCTAACGTTAGTCGTTAGATTGCAGTTTTATTAATATTATATAAGCAATTCAACGTGAAATTTATTACTTAGAGATTAAATAGAAAATTTTTAAAGTTTTTACGAGCAATAAAGAAATTTTTGCTATTTTGAGAAAATACATTTTTCCTTGAGTCTTTATTGATTATTTAGATCATTTAGTGCTCAAAAGTAACTTCGACATCGTCAAAGTTACTTTTGAGTTTTTAATTATAGCTTATTATTTATAGTTTTTTAATTATAGTTTGAAAAAATAGCAGGTGTCTTTCGTTACTTGGTCTTAATGTTGAGCTTTGAACCCAACAAGCTATTATGGAAAATAATGCTTCTAAAATCAAAATTTATTTAACTTCCAAATATTTTTCAGCAACACATTAGAAAAGAAAATTTATTATTTTAGAACTAAGTATCCATAATTTAAATATTTCAATTTTCTAGTTATATTAACAAAATTTAATTATAGTTGTTTAAATACTTGTAAATTTGAATGTAAAATATAATTATAAAAATCAAAATATGATGAAAAATTAATTTATCGTTTAAAGATATATTTCATCCTACCATAACACAGAATTGACACTTTTTTTATACTTAACATACTTACGTATAATTTTTCGCACATATTATAAATCCAATATTAAAATTAATCTCTTTCGACTAATTGTGAGGCCTTTACACTATGCCCTTTATTATGCGCTATTGGGCTACCATCAACGGTATGATCCTCCATTCCATATCAATGGCATTTTTATTCCTGACCATGCTAAGCGATAACTGCTGTGGAAAATTGTAGAAAAAATCCTAGTGTAAATTCTAAAATGTAAAAAGAATGTAACAAAATGTAACAAAGAATAATGTTACGTGAGATATGATAAGAAAATGTAATAAAATGTAGCAGTATGTTGAACTTCAGACCTTTTTACAACTTATTATATATTTAAACATTTCTTTACGTTTCGACAACAACTTATTATATATTTAAACATTTCTTTACGTTTCATTATTCTGTGCTACGACTTATTAGCATTTACATTTATCGGAGTGATTAGTAGACCAAAAATTTACCAAAAAATCCAAATAAAACAATATCGAGTAGGCTACTCAAGTTAGCGTCTAGAGACTCCATATTCTACAAAAATCGCAAAGTGAAATTTTATTATTGTAATTGGTACGTATAAGTTCCCTGGTAGAAATATTAACGGGTCTCTTACAAAAGTAATGTAAAGAGATCTCTGTACAATAGTTGCAAAAAAAAGTAATATAATGATTGCCTATTTAGGTATTGTCATCCCGGTGATAACAAAAAAATTGTGGTTGTGAACTCAACAATTATTATTTTTTAAGATGCTAAACATTTTATATTTAAATCAAATTTTTTTATAATTTTGTAGTTTACAACCAGAGTTTTTTGTTATCATCCGGATGGTATGATGTATAGAATAATCGTACGATATTAAGTAAAACCATTGATTAGCTGTATCTTTTGAAGAAAATAATATTTTGATATCTGAAACCACTTCAATTGATAAAGAATTTTCTGTACTTTAATTTTATTTTATATAGGAGTTATGCCTAGTAAGTTACATTATTTTGAATTGACTTAGCTTTATTGCATATTTTGACTTAAATTTACTGTAACTCGCGAATAACGTCCTATGAGATTGAATTACAAGTAATTTCTCTCATTTTAGGATACCAGAAAACATCTCCAAAAGTCTTAGCGGAATCGCTTTCGTGGAGCCGGGTAACTCTCCTTGTTAGTACCAACAGTGTCTATATACTTAGCTGATAGTTGCGACAGTGACCTACCTGAAAATTGTCATCTGCCATCTTAGCCACCTCTAGTCCCTTATATGCCGTTCTTTGTATATGTTATGTAATGAGAAACAATTTTACAATTTTACAATTTACGTACATATGTGATGAAATGGCTAAGTGGCCAAGTGTCATTACTCTACTAATCCATAGATCTTAGATTTGAGCCCAAGTCTCGGTAGTTTTTGTTAACCGTTTCTTATGCTATATATCCAGCTGGAATAATCACCTGTATTTTATCACATTTCATGTAGATAAATCTATATACCATAATCTCTAACACTACAAGAGTAATTTTTTCACTCTTATAAGAAATTATCAGTAATATAACTAATTGGAATCATAAGATGTTCCAAATTACTCATAACGAGTCATTATAAATCACTCTGACAATAAAGTAAAAAAAAAGACTTAAAGTAATCGAGTGATAAGATTTTTGATACCTAATAGAATGTTTACTTATAAATTATTTAATTATCGCTTATTTAATAAACTAAAAACCAAAAGGGTTTTTCGCTGCCGATTCTAGCTAATCGTTAATAAATTAGCAGGTGATATTCGTTAACGTTATCAGGGTATATAGAATGATAGTATTTAAAGGAGATTCACAGATTGTGTACCCTAAATTAATAATAAACAATTAAAGTTCAATTTTAGTACTTTTTTTACATATTTGTCTCTGCCATTTGAGAAGTACTGATTTTAGCGAAAAAATTTGTGAAAGATATTCGTTATTTAATAAAATTATCTACAAAAAAGTCAGTGAGAACACCCATATAGGTTGCATATGTTTTGTTAGAGGGTGACTTGAAGATATTTACTGTAAATATACACTTAGAAAAATGGAGTAAAAGAAGCTAAACACAAAACTTTATTAAAAAAATATTCTAAGTTATAAGGACACTGTAGATCAGCAAGGACAACCAGACTACTCTAGAGCTACTGCTCGGTTGAACGTTGCTGAAAAAACTGAAAACTTCAGGGCCATCGTCTCTGCGACAGACCCCGAGATTTTCCTCCCACTCTCGTATCTTCGCAGTTTATTAGTGAGCCGCCTTCTCCGAGCAGGCCCTTGTTTTTCGGGTCACATCGGTGCGCTACACTTAATCCCCTAAATTATTCTATAATAAAACTATACCCTTCTTTAATCCTGTGTACGTGACAATTATTTTATTTATTGCGCGCTGGGTTTTACCCAAATATCTATTCTCTTTACAACTCTAGCGCATACAGTTTTTTATAGCCATCTTGCAGACCTTTTTTGTCGCACGCACACAGGAGAAAATATATATATATATATAAACGAAGATGTGCGTTTACGATGATATGCAGAGGCTGCACTTTCTCTCAATTTCACAGCATAGATTTAAGAAAAGCTCTATGCAGCCAATGCGAGCGGACCAACCCAAACACCTATCCTCTCACATGCTAATTTCGACCTATATTTAGAAACTACCTAGCTACCCTGTACCCACATATACTACCCTACGCTACCCATCCACTTCACTTCACTTCACTCACTAATCTTGAATAGTTGCGATCGGGAGCAGGCATGCTCTCTGTAGGCCCAGATCCAGAGGAAGAGGATGTCTCAGCTAACAGCCGACTGATCAAGTTGTACTGGAGTGTTGCGGGTGGCTGGACCACCAGTCACATATCTTAAATGCCCCTGAATACCTTGAACCATAGAAAAACATTAATATCACCTAGAGAAAGAGCAAGATTAGTAAATAAAAGGGAAAATCACAGAGCTTACCAGCAACAGTCTAGACCCAGGAGAGGCTGGTCCACTGCCACAAGTAAAAGTAGTAAAACGAGGCAGTAACAAGAGATAATTGAAATATATGTCACAAGTACAAATACATATTGTACCTACAAGTAATCAGATTAATGACATAGATAGAGGAGTCACAAAATACGTACCCTATCATAACCTCACTCACTGTTGACAGCTCGACCACAGATGATTAGTAATACTCCCAGCCAGCAGTAGGGAGCAACGCTAGTGTCGAAAAGCGCTATACACAGAAAAAAATTTCGAAGGGTCAGCATTCGATACTTTTAAAACTACGGGAACACGAATAATATTGAACTCTATTATTTCATCTAATTACGAATGATTAGGTTTCGAATTCGAAGTGTAGATACTTGCTCGCTGTTCCAGTCTCCTAGTCCGATGGCACTCGCTACGGGGGCTGCAGTATCCTTGTCCCACCAGTATACCGGTGGTCGTCTATTGTTTGCAACTCTTTGAGGCATAGCAGTGTCGCAGGCTCAGGTGATGTTTTCCATCATCTGTTCAGCCTTACTGTTTGCTGTTCCAGAGAGTTGCATTTCCTCTAGCGCCAACAGAAACATGTCCTTATCATAATCCTTCGCTTTCCAACCAACTATAGTGGTCGTTGTACTCGCGCTGGGTCTCTGCTTTGATTTTCCTACCTCCATTATTATGGCCTAGTGATCGCTATGTGTGTAGGTCTACAATAGACCCTGTGCCTCCTCTTCTAAAGCTGTAAGTGCATCCCTGGCTGACTAAGATCATATCCAGGAGAGTGAATGCTTCCAGTAGCACACGACCTCTTTTGTTAGTCATATGGCTGCTCACTCTATGGCCCAAGCGTTAAAATCACCTGCGATAAGTATCGGTTTGCTTCCCAACGCGTCTTGTACGAGCCGATCTAACAGTTGTTCGAACGGCTCGATTGGAGCGTTGGGAGAACCGTAGCAGCTGTAAACATGCACACCTGCTATTTTAATGCGTATAAATCCTTCTTCACGAGTCATCCTTTTCTCCTGAAAAGCAACATCACCACATGCCTAGACCGCTGCTCTGCCAGTGTAGTCCATATCTCACTATCGTTCGTCTTGATCCCTGTGTTGTTCGCACACAATGGCTACGTCAACCTCCTTCTCGCGGACATACTGGCACTATCTTCATTTTTTCTGACTCTTTCCTGACAGAGTACGCACTTTGGCTCGTTCCTGCATTCTCTCGCTTTGTGACTGTCCCTTCCACATTTGTAACAGGGACCACTGCGATCCTTTGCCATTATGCAGTTTTTCGAGATCTGACCAAAACACAGTCATTTGAAACATCTAAGCGGACGTGTGTTCTACTTTATCTCTCTTATTTGACAGACCACCCGGCGTATCCTGATTTTTTGCTTTTTTAACATGCGCTGAACCATTCCCGCCGGCATTTGGATGACCGCTGTCTGCGTATCGCCGTATGCCTTCCGGAATGCTTCACTACCATGTTTTCAATCGTGGGCGCGTCGTCATTATGAAACTCCTTGCGTAGCACCTCTAAAACTTCTTCTTTGCTGGTTAATACGTCAAGGTCCTTTATTTCGAAGATCCCCACGTCTTGTAAGGTCCTAATCTTCGTACCATCTTCCAGCACCCCTTCGACTACCTTTCGGAGTTCTGCTGTCTTCCCTTTCACGTTGTGTTGGAGTTCCAAGACCAGGTCTCCAGTCGTCGCGACGACTGGAGACCTGGTCTTGGAACTCCAACACAACGTGAAAGTGACGACGCGTCGTCTTGCGTACCCTGCTTACGACATCGCCGAGCATTGTCAGTTAAGAATCCGCCTTCATCTTCCTCAAGATGTCGGCATAAGACTTACCTTCCGCACCCTTTATAATAAGGGCATCCAGCCGGGTTGGTCTTGCCCGTGGTGGTTTCTTCTTTCTGGTGTCATTTTGGTTTAAGGTACCAGTGATACCTTTGTCGTTCTTCTTATTATTCTTTTTCTTCGCCTTCCTAGTTTCGACCACCAGCCCAAATGGCTTCATGCTTGAGATCGGCGGTGGGGGCTTAGGCGCTGCCCCCCTCCTTGCCTTCTTTTTGGTCACCGTATTCTCCTGCGGTGATTTTCCCATACGCTTGTTCGGCGTCTGCTCCATCTGCCTTTGGACAAAGGACGGAGAGGTTTGGCATTCCCGATCCTTGCTATTTTTAGCATTCAATGGAGTACCTGTTCTGGTCTTCATAAAAACCTTCAGCACTCTGTTAGTAGACCTTGCCATATATAGCATTTTCAATACTTCTTAAACTAAAGGTAGTCTGAATGTACGATGGCTTGCCATACCTTTAGGTCACAGGATAGATCATATTCCAGTCCAAGCCATTGACAAAATTTGTTGGTTTTTTGACAGGAAATAATATATTACAGTTTTACATAAAAAAGTTTTCCCACACCCTCCAGGGCCATCAATGAAGTAAGTTTTATGATCGTTATTAATTAATTGTTCAAATACAGATTTTTGATCTTCATTCAATTGATTATATAAATTTTCAAATATGTTAATAAAATGTGTATACTTATAATTAATTTGTTGGTCATTTATTTTAATAGTGTTATCTGGTTGAGGTAAACTAAAATCTTTGCAAGATTTATCTTCTGTTTGTAAAATAGTTTGAATGTGACTCAGTGCATGATTCTATTTATTATCAGAAAAATCTTGAGTGAAATATTATTTGAATTTTTCCCAAATAATATTAGCTTTTAAGTTTTCAGCTAAAATGAACCAATCAAAAAATGTTCGCAATTGATAAGGAAGCATAATATTACAAGCTTCTTCAAAAACGTTATAAATTTGAGTCATCTTCTACTAAACCCATCGCAAGTGCAGTTTCTTTATAAGTTTGATATGTGATATTATTATATGTTCATAAATATTCAAACAAAGTTGCACCTTTTATCCAGTTAATTGTACCTGTGGCTACTCTGTACCCTTACATGCTACCCTATACTATCCCCGAATCAACTTCACTCCACTTCATGAGACTCTTGATTAGGGTGATCAGGTAGCAGGCGTGCTCTCCGTAGTCCCAGATCCAGATAAAGAGGATATGTTGCCGCCATCCCAATAAGGCACCAGCTGACTAATCACGTTGGCTGGAGAGTTGCAGGTGGCTGGATGACCAGTCACTAATCCGAATATTCCACAATACCTAGAATAGTAAAAATCCATTAGTATCACCTAGAGAGAGGGAGAGGGAGAGGGAGAGGGAGAAGATTAGTTATTAAGGAGGCTTGGGCGTTTGTTGTCGTACGAAGTGAGAGGTGCCGGGGGGGGGGGCGTTTTACATTAATGCTAATTGCTACTTATTTTTGCCAATTATACATATTATAGTCACATGTAAATAGATTAGTGAGAAATCATGCAAAAGTCGCCTGAAAAAGGTAATAGTAAGAATTTATTAGTTTCCCCTAGGCGCCCTGTGAAAACGTGCCGTCCCTATTGCTGTAAAACTGGCAACGCCGCATCGGCTATACCCAGCGGAACCTACGTTTTCCGCTCTCGCTTTCACGTGACTCCACATGTGCTCGACTATATCGCACCGCTTGCGTATTTTTATTTTTTATCAGAGATCTTCTAAAAATGCCTTACAATATTCGTAGAGTTGTGTGAAAACGGAAAGGAAAATTCATCAATTAGAGAGAGAAAGTTAAAATAGGTCGCAGCCGTTCAGAATGCTCGGAGATTGAGGTTAGTGTGTATTTGTAAATATTGGAGCAGCAATGTTTATCTAAAAGATAGTTATTGTAAGACTATAATATTAATAAATTTATATTCATGTAGGTTGATGTAGAAGAATCCAATGATTGATTACATGGACGTGTAATCATTGAAAAAGATACGGTAGCAAAGAATATGTGGTGTAATGCGTGTGAGAAACCATTATCTCTCCGTAACTTACAGCATGAAAAATTTCAATTTTGTGGTATCATTGTACAAGTAGAAACTGGAAAGATTTCGAATTCTAAATTCTACGATACCAATTTGAAATCAGCTATTGGTGAGTAAATACAATGAAATCTTATCTTATCTTATATTATATTAAAGGGCTTATCGTTTCCGGTTCTGCCGTCATAGGATCAACCTGGGTTTACCAAAAGACTGGGCCTTGTATTTATGACATGAATTGTTTGGACCTTATTTTTTGGGGCCTTACAATTTTTGGGCGTTATTTTTTGGGTCTTATTTTTTTCTTACAAGTTTTCGGATTTACTCATTTTTGGGGCCTGATTTTTTGGGCCTTACTAATTTTGTGCCTTGTGTTTTTGGGCCATGCAAACTTACTTTGTGAGCCTTTTATGGCCTTTTATTCTTTTTATATTATTTCTCAAGTGATTGATAACTGATTGGTCCCACATTTATTATGGTTTCAGGTACTGTAAATAACAATATATTATTCATAAATTAACTTATATTCCCAAATAATTCTTAGTATTACCAATACTATAACACTTTAAGTATGAATTAAAGTATATGAAGTCTGTAAGTATAAATTAACTTTTTAATAAATCGTCAAGTAAATCTTTAACTGTTAGAAGTACTCAAAGTGTTAAAATATTTATACAGTGAAACGAGTAAGAGAAACAAAGTTCACTAATAATACAATATAATTACATAACATTGTTAATTTACTATTTGTTTCACGTGAGATCTATTTCAATAAATAGTTCGTTGTAAAAATAATATTGTAGATATCTTTTGGAAAATCAAGTTCTAATTAATTCTAATAAAAAATAAAAGAAACATATTTACTCATAGTGATAAAATTATCGATGTAAGCATTTGTATGAGGAACATAAATGAAAATAATCTATTGATTTATTACATAGTTTTTATTATAAAATTATAAAAATATTTGAGTTGTATAATCTTGGTGCATTTATTTGAATTTAATATTGAAATATACTTAGGTTTTTAAGTACCAATCAACTTCTTAAGTTCAATTTTTAAATAAATCTTCAAAAGAATCTTTAACTATAAGAAGAATAAAATGTTTTAATGAATTTACGCAGGGAAACGAGTATTTATAAAATATTTACATACCATTATAGAAAAACCATTTGTTTGCCATGAGACCAATTTGAAAACGAGAATTCATTGTAAAAACAATATCATTGATAACTTTTGTAAAAACAAATGCAAATTAATAAAAGTTCAATATTTAACAATACATCAAAATTAAAATATGAAATCCATTCCTTATACCTATATCAATTTTGCTTTTTGTATGTCTCAAATTTTTGTTTTTACGATACTTTTTAGTATATTTACCGAGCTTAGTTCCGCGATATTTATCAATAATAAATGATCTAAATTTACTCATAATGATACAACATGTCAATTAACGAACCGTTTGATAATGAAAAGTGTATAAGGACTGATATGAGAAAAATTTTGGATTATATGATAACTACTTAGATTATTGACACGTAGACAGCTTGAGAGCGCTTATACATAAAATTGGACGTAGTTATGTACTTCGTAATGCGTGGTGGGAGATTTGAATCAAATATCGAAAGCGTCAATAGCCATAAAAATTACAAAAAGTGAGATATTGAATTAAATTTTTGTAAGAAACTTAAATTTTTTAAATAATTGTTTTAATAATGATAGAAGTTGAGTAGTACTGTAGAAAGCATCTAACATTTTTTATGTTTACAATATGTCAGGTGCAACATGTTTTCGAAGGCCAAAATTTCCAATTTTCATTATTTTACTCACCATAGACTTACTTAAGATATGGGCATCGAAGTGGGTATTTCAAGTATTTCTACCAAAGAAAAAGTGCTCTTCGATGCCCATATCTTAAGTAAGTCTGCGGTGAGTGAAATAATGAAAATTGGGAATTTTGGCCTTCGTAGATATGTTGCACCTGACATATGGTAAACATACAAATTCATTCATGTTTTTTGCAGTATTACTTAGCTTCTATCATTGTTAAATCAATTATTTAATAAATTAAAGTTTTATACAAAAATAAAATTCCATCTCATTCTTTTTAATTCTAAGGTGGTTAGATCCCCTTAAAAAATAGATGTGCTAAAATTTTTTTTACAAAAACTCTTACGTTTTTGCAGAAAATTTTAAATTTTCACTTCTATAATTAAATATAATAAAAACGTACAACATGCATAATCTTAATATATTCATATGCATTTAATAATTTAATATACTTATGTTGTCTGTAATTATAAATGAACTTTTTATGTTAAATCATTTAATAAATTGTCAAGTGGATCTTAAATTATAATTATAAGTTTTTAAATATTTACACAAGGAAACGAGTACAGGAAACAAAGTAGGAATAATACAATGTAAATACATACCATTATTAATTTACCATTTGTTTTGTTTAAAATCTATTTAAAAAAAGAGTTACGGTTTCCGGCCTGTCGTTTGAAACTAAACCTGACTCTTCTAATAATTATACTTTTTCAAAATCATCTAAAAAATTAATTTTAACCTCTTTTATTACATAATACACGAAATGTGATAAAAGGCACTAATAGATAAATTGATATTTAAAAAATTTTATCAGTAACATTACGACTACTAAGTATATTTAAAAATAAAAGTTGCTTATATTTCAAATTATATTTAATCAAAATTATTTGCCGATACACAATTATTCAAGATACGATAAGAAAACTCTAAATTAAACAATTATGTTTTCCTTACAAAAGCATAATAATAGAACACGTGTGTAATATAAACTTTCAAATTATTTTTCGTTGCATAAAATTTGTAATATAACTATATTTGATAGATATGACTATTGTTCTCTTCAAGTACTTCTAAAATTATGTAGGTTAGTTCTAATATTTGTCAAAATTATCATTGTGATATATGTACTAAATAAGCTAACACTGAGATCAATTAGTAATATATTTATTATATTTCAAAGGTGACAGGTATACATGTGCACGCTTGCATGGCTCCAGTCTCTCTCGCCCTTTTACGCTCGCTAGACGTTGGCATTCAGTATGCGCATGCGCACTCGCTCTCGGTTCTACTCGGCGCGTCTATACATAACATTCCTCCCGAATTATTCAGCTATCAAGCGTTGCGGGGGTTTTCGAATGCGTAATGAACGGCGGATCTCTGGCTTAGGTTCTAAACTACTATCCGCAATAACATTGTTTGCCTCGCGACTCGGTACATCATTGAGGTCCGACTCTATAAGATTTATGATATCCGGATTTTCCAATTGTTTAATATTAATGTTCTCGTTATCATAAATGACCAGTTTTTCAATCTTTGGTTCGATCTCCCTGTTACATTCATCTGTTTCCCTCCGCGTCTGTAGCTGATCAACATGCCTTTTCCATACTCGGTTATCGTTTGTCCGAACGTTATAAGTGACTTCGCCTAATTTATCACTAATCTGCGCTGGTCGCCACCGATCCGTTGCGTAGTCTTTGGCCATTACCAGTTCGCCCCTTTCAAAATTTGCTACACGATTGCCCCGGTGATAGTGTTTTTGCCTCGCTTGGCTTAGCTCTACTTTTTCGCGAGTTTCCACGATTGAATTGAACTTTGTGCGAAGCTGTCGACCTATCTGTAGTTCCGCCGGACTACGACCCGTCGTACAGTGAGGCGTTGAGCGGTAGCGATATAAATAGTTGTACAGTGCATCTTGAGGTGACATTTCTTTTCGGAGTTTTTTAAACTTATGTTTAAATGTTTTTACCGCGTTTTCTGCGGCTCCATTACTTGGAGGGTGATAAGGTGGGCTACATGTATGATTTACGTTAAGGTTCGTTAAAAAAATTCCGAAACTTTCTGCTTTAAACACCGGACCATTATCTGAAACTATTAATTTCGGGAGACCCCACCCGCTAAAATATTCTTTTAACACTTTAATCGTGCTCTCCGCTGTGATATCTTTCATGACACGAATGTCAATCCATTTAGAGTACGCATCCGTTATTATCAAATACATAATATTTTCAATCGGTTCGCAAAAATCTAGATGTAGTCTTTCGCTAGGACCTTCTGGCCACTCCCATACATGTACGGTTGATCTTGGTGGATTGTTACTATTTTCCAAACAAATTGCACATGATTTCGTTATATTTTCAATGTCGCGGTCTATGTTAGGCCACCACACGAACGACCTAGCGAGAGACTTCATCTTTACAATTCCCATATGTGCACTGTGTAGTTCGCTCATGATATCCTTTCTCAGCGTTGCTAGAATCACTACTCGGTGCCCCCATAATACGCATCCTTCCTCAAGTGCTAATTCCAATCGTTTATCACTGTAAGCTTGTAATCCTTCTGCTATTTTGTCGGGCCAACCATTTCTTAAATATTCTATCACCTTTTGCAGTATCGGATCACGCGAGGTTTCACCTCTCATTACACACGAGTTTATTATATTTGTGTTTTCGCAAATAAAATTTAGGTACGAGTATTCACTCGGGTCGTTTTGACAATGTTCGCTTTTAAAATCTCTCACTACCCGAGACAAGGCATCCGCAGATCCATTATCTTTACCTTTGATGTGTCTGATTTTAAAATCGTATCCTGCTAAGAAGATGGCCCACCTCTGCAGGCGGCTGGCTGCCATTTGCGGAATTCCTTTTTTCTCGCCGAATATGTACATCAATGGCTTGTGGTCCGTTTCTAATTCGAACCTACGTCCGTATACATATTGGTGGAACTTCTTAACTCCGAATACCAATGCCAATGATTCCCTATCTAACTGGGAATAGTTTTGTTCTGCCTTTGTCAGTACTCTCGACGCGTATGCAACTAATTTTTGTTCACCTCTAGGCAATGTATGAAATAGTACGGCCCCGAGACCTCTAGGCGATGCGTCACACGTAATTTTTACCGGTAAGTCAACATCATAATGACTAAGTACGTCGTGCGAGATCAACTGTCTCTTCGCGTTTTCAAAAGCCTTATCATCAAGAGTTATCATCAAGCTCCATCTGTTGGTACGCGTGAGCGAGGTCTAGTTTGGAGAAAACTTTGCCTTTTTCCAGTTTTGCTAAAATATCGCTCGGTCGAGGAATCGGGTACTGGGCCACAATCAATTGCGGATTAATTGTGATTGCATAATTTCCATAAACCCTTAAATCTCCATTTGATTTGAGTGCAACAACGCGTGCGTCTATGTGTGTAAGTCGCGCGACCGAGCAGCCACGCCGTCGTCGTTGTGGGGACTTAAGTGTTCCAGTCGAGACTTGTGCGAAGAGACGAGTTCGTCAAGTTGTACTGGGTTCGTGCGTTACTGCGTGCAATCCAGTTCCAGAGGATTACCTGTTGCAACGAGGCGTGCCGATCGTTGTCGCCCACGGCCCAGCTGCACACAGCCACTCGAGTCCTGCCCGAGGATTCGCTTCCGCTGTTGTTTGGAGGGTTGTTTTTAATCAACTTTACCTGCTTAAATCACGATTTTTAACAATATACTGAACTTTTCTGCCTTTAAAATACTGATTTAATTATTTAGATTTGATTATAAATGAAAATAATTTTTTTTCCTAATGTCTACGGACAATCACTAAAACAGCGAGTTTAAATAAACATTCGCGATTTAAAAGCAAAAAAGTATTTCACAAATAGTGCATTTTCTATGAACTGATGTTGACTAAATTTTTCCTGATTTTTTAGCATCTCGTGCTATTTTTTTATGTAATCTACGGTGTATGGTGGAAACAGATATTGATGGATAATCGGATAAACTGTCAGAATAAAAAAAAATTATATTTTACCGGCTTTTCCAGTGGAATAAACATTTATCACACTTTTTAGTTTCCACAGTCCACTGTCCGATGCCTCCGCGGCCTCAGGTGTTCGAGGACGCGGCCATGTGCAGCATTCTGTGCTACGGGCCAGGCTATGCACAGCCTACAAGAATTCTACATCTGGCTGCTAACCACTTTCCTCTCGCAATCATATGGTTTAGTGTGAGACACGCAAACCCCGGTACACCAGACTAATAACTACAGTTATAACCCTGTTACAGTCTAAGTAATAAAGTAAATAAGTTAAAATATACAATTTGAGTTAAATAAAATGTAGAAAGAAAGGTAACACTTCTTCATTTTATTTTATTTTATTTGACTATATTTTAACACATTTTGTCTATTTTAACTCCTATTTTTATAATTAGACAGCAGAATCGACCGGAATATTCGGATCTTTACTGAAACAACCAATAAGAAAAATGCACTTCATATGCTGTAATTTAATTGTTGAACTATTCCAATCTATTGTTATTTTAAAGCATATTTTTATTATTATAATTTATTGTTCATGCAGATAGGAAGTTGAAGTATAGATCAATATATACTTCAATGCGATACTTGACTATCTAATCTGCACATCGATTCATAATATTTAATATAGGTGCACATTTACAAATACATACACCTGTTCATATGTTTAATGACTAATTCTGTAAACTACAGTTTTCCTACGCCAGAAAAAAGGCTATACCAGGTCTTTATAACTGCCGACAAACTAATATCCGATACCAAATTTTTTTTCATTAAAAAAAAACTTTTAGAATATTTTTGATTATTATTTATAACCTAACACCTATTGATCAAAGTTATTTGAGGTAATGTTTCAAAAACATCGTAACAATGTATACAAAATTATTTTTAGTTTAATTTTCGAGCATGAAATAATAAAAAATGATAATTCTGACAGTAGAATGAGAAAGAGTGGAAAGAAAGTGTTTATAAACACTTAGTCAGCCATTGATTTTAAGGTTATGTGCCAAAAACATGAAAAAAAAAGGTAAAAAACCTAAAAAATCATTGAAAAATTAAATAATTTTTCCTAAGCTCAAATTTGATCTAAAAAATCCGGAAAAAATAGAGAGGTTTCTTAGATAAAAATACATCTTGAATTTTTCAGAATTTTTGAGTTAAAGGGTCGAGCAGAATAAATTTGTTTCGAAAAAACATGTTTTTCAGGTTAGGAGATCTCTGTGAGCATCTAGAGAGCTGAAAATTTGTCTGAAGACAAGGGTTCTGGCACAACAAGAATTTAGACCAGTACAATTTTTATTATTTTACCACGCTATATTATATATAATATAATAGCCTTCCTATTATTAAAGCAGATTCATTGTCTTTTTTTGGTTGTTTCATTGTGGAGCGTAAATTGAATTTTTAAATGACTTTCGGACATCCTTAAATGCTATAATTCTTTAAACTATATCATTTTTAACTTTTTTATATTTTGTTGTACATAATTTAAATTATAATAAATAATGTATGTACTGTATTGTTGTGCAACAAATACTAATTTATTGCACATCATTCATTAAGATGTAAAATTTTCCATTTTGCCTAAATCTGCGGTCAAAATTTCCTTTTTTAGTAAAAAAAATGTATATTTGACCTTAGGATGACATTGACTTTGATCCTGAGGTACTAAGCAGTCTTTATATTTGGATTCAGCGGCCTAAAAAGTATGTCAGAATGATAACTTAACTCAATTTCAGTAATTAGTAATTGTCGAGGATCTGACCTTCAAACTACCTCCAATTAGGCCTGATGGAGACAAACGGACACCAGGTTTGGATTCGGCGGTCCTGAAAACATAACGACAACTATCTGGACGTAAAATTTCCCGCTCTTTCAGTATCTGCAGTCTCTAGAATAAACAGCTTTGACCTTGAACTTCAAACTTACCTCATGGAGAAAAACCAATACCGGATTTGGATTCAGCGCCTTCCGAAACTTTTAACAGACAGATTTCTTGTATTGGTTATTGCTGATTTCTGCATTTTGACCTTCAAATGCCCACATGCTGAGGTTAAGCGAATGCCAGATTCGGGCTCAGCGCGTAAAAATACATAAGAGTACATAGATTTTATCAATGGACATCCAAGTTCATTTTTTTTTGGGCCTATGTAATAAAATAATAATTCTATTACTATTTCTTAGAATTTAATTTAAAGCGCCGTACCCCTCGACGCTCGCGTTACGCGTTTACTGTCTAACGTTTGTGTTACATAATATTATTTTTTAAAGAATCTACTATTACATAAATATACTATTAAAAAATGTGTTAGCTATACATAGCTTGAATGATTTCTAATTATTTCAGTTTTTGACTCATAATTTTCAATAATATTTATTTTGGTATATAATACATTCATAATTTTAACATATATTCTTTTATCTTAACGAAATTTATTTTAAATATAATTAAAAACCTGGTGGAAAATACATTGGTTTATTAATGGGAGCTGTGACGTCACGCTTAACAAGACGAATTTCATCCTGTTCCTAAAGTCATGAATTTAGCGCAAAGATAGTTCATTATATAATTTAAAAAGAAAAAGTATTAATTTTATTATCACCTAAGCAAAGCCGAAGAGCTTTGTTGTTCGTTGACTCTGTCCAAGCGAGGCAGCGAGCTCGACGACTGCGCATACATTGTGCTCATCCATCTGGCGATCGGTTGGTAATATGTCACGTAGCCACCTGCCGTGTGTATTTTAACATTTCGAAGCAGGCTCCCGGCCTCCGCTAGTCCACTCATCACAATATTTCGTTCGGTTCTACTTTTCGGCAATAATATAAGTAAGTGCGTAGTGTAAAACGGCACCGTCGATGCGATGCAGCAGTGTTATAAGTAGTTTGAAAATCAGAAGTGCTGCTATGGCGCACTTTTGAATTGTGAACTTGTGTTTTCAAGCAGCCTTCAGACGATAGTGCAAAAAATATTCAATAGTGCACTCAGAATGACACGGACGATGCGATTTGGAGATACGTAGCTCTAGCGAGAAACTTCATTTTTTGTTTGGAGGTTATCTCTTGTTTTGTGACTACTCCTGCTGCTGCTTCTGATGATTCTACTGCTGATATTATTGTGTCATGTGCAGTGAAATCAGTGACAATGTGAATGTGTAATCTGTTTTTCTAGCTGAATCAGTGCTGTATTTCTGATGTTTCCTACTGGTAGCTATGTGGCATTGGTGTCAGAGGACAGAGATAATTTACTATTTATCGCTTGCCAATTAGACTATGCATGCACTACCCTGGAGCTGATTCGCACTGTCTGGGCAGTGTAGCTTGGCGTTGCTGGCCACTTCAAACGCCTCAACGTATCTTGGAGCTGATTAACACTGTCTAAGCAATGTAGGCTGGCGTTACTGATTTTTTCAACATATCAAAATGACCCCGAGCTAGATTTACTCTCCCTGTGGTGCTGATTGGCGTCTCTGGGAACTTCAACATTATCTGGTCATGCTGCTTGGTATTTCTTGCTGATCTAATCACCCGGAGACAACCTTCGAGCTATATTTGAACTTTCTGGCTGTGCTGGAAACATTTCTATTTACCCGAGCAACCTGAAAATAACCATGGAGCTGTATTTTCGCTGTCTGGCAGTCCTGGTTGGTGTTGTTGGCTGCTTGAACCACCTCGAGATGATCTTGGAGCTGGATTCGTACTTCCTGGAAATATTGGTTGAAGTTCTTGGATACGTCAACCACTTTAACACGGCTCTGGAGATAGGTTTGTACTATATGACATGGTGATATTCAAAATATTACAATCACTTGCGCTGTATGTTTAATTGGTTTTGTATTATTATGTCTTTTAATTATTGTATCTTTAATAAGTTTTAATATGAAATGCTGTGTGCATGTTCTATCTTTTGCGACGTTGTACGTAGCAGCCGAGTCGAGGCGGGAAATTTCCGATCGATTCGGCGAGTCTAAGCCCGCACGTAAACAGTCCGAGAGCCAGAGTGTTTTTCTGTGAAGCGGCGCCGGGCTAGCTTGTTGTCGAGCCTGCCGCGCGATTTCTGAGAAATCGGCGCAGCAAGCAGAGACACGAGCGCGGGATAGCGCGCGAAGCCAGAGCCAGCGTCTCGCGGTTTTCAGCCTATCGGCTGACTGCAACGCGAGGCTCAATGGCTCGCGCGGACCGTGAGCCAATCAGCGCGGCTCTTACGTGAGCGGGCCCGCGAGATGCGTTAAGCATGTGGCGCGGCAGTTCGCGAGAGCGCGCGCGATCGAGTCAGTTCTCGTGCTGACATCGTCGACGCAAGTCGACGATTCGACAAGTACCGCATAACGCGAAGTGGTGTGTGTGGTGAGAGAGAGAGTGAGAGACAAGTGACAGTGCCATGGCGAAGACACTTGGTGTTGACGCCGTCCCCCAGGACTATCCCCTGTTTCCTATGGCTTGCAGACATCAGCAGAGGAGAGCACGAGAGGACGCACGGGGCCAGCCAGGAGCAACGAGCTCGTGGGAGCTTCAGCCTCCTCGCCAGCCAGGCGCCGAGAGTGAGAGAAGAGAGAGAGAGACCCAGGGCAGCCGGGAAGCCAGCGAGCCTGACGGCAGCGGGGCTTCCTGAGCTTCGTGGGAGAAGAGGGAATCTGGGGCTCGCCCCCCCCCCCCCTCGAGAGGTAAGATTTGTCGTTGTTTTACGCGAAATCTCCGGCGCGAGCAAGCGTGCCGTCGGAGACTCGTGTGTGCATGTGAGAGAGAGAGAGAGAGAGAGAGAGAGAGAGAGAGAGAGAGAGAGAGAGAGAGAGAGAGAGAGAGAGAGAATACACGTGAGTTTTCGCGTGCGGTGCCGAGCGCACGAGGACGTGAGCAAGCAGTGCGGGGCTTGCGAGAGTGTGAGAGAGAGAGAGAGAGAGAGAAACGGCTAGTGAGTGTACGCGTTACGATAGGTCGGGCTTTGACCCAGCGCATCGTTGCGCTGAGGAAAAAGCCAACGCGAGTCGGGCGCGCGGTCGTGTGTGCGAGAGAGAGAGATAGAGCGAGTGAGTGTTGCCGGCGACAGCGTGCTGCACGGTCTGGCTCTGCGCTAGACCGGCGCGTGTCGTGCGAGACAGGCAGAGCGCGTGTGTCGAGAGAGGTTGGCTCGCTGCTTACCAGGTGCTTACGCACCGGGAGAGCATCGAGCCTGCAGGTAGTAGGGACAGCAAGAAGGCCCTGTGTGGCTGTGAGACGCGTGGGAGGTTTACGTAGCCACCACGTTGTAGGGAGGGGTTGGGCGAAATATAGAATCGTTTAATAAAATTTGTATTATTATTTTCCCTCCTCTTTCCCAGCTCTCCCAAGCTAAGGTGATCGCGTCGAGTCCCTCTACAAAATAAATAAATCGAGCGCATAAGAGGTGTAAGAGTTGCGTGCGCGCTGCTGGGAGGCAGCACGTCGCACTTTCTAAATAAATATTTTTTATTTTTTATTCTTTACGGGAACCTTAATAGTGATAATTAATATACTGCTAGTTTTTTGTTTGTAAATATAAATTATGTACCTGAAAAATGCGTATTTTGCGATGATCATATAATTAGACGCTGTCTTGTTTGAAATTTTTATTTTAAATATATTTTGTAAAATATTTTTTCTGTATGTCTATGTATACAAGCAATTCTGCATTTTATAGTATCATGGTCTACTGCGTGCACTAATGTAAAACTAAGGATATCGATGGGATTGGTAGTTGAGCTATTAAAATCTTCCAGTTGAAACGAAACTTCATTCAGGATTCTGGCATTACTTTTATATTGATGGATGGGTGTTTTTATTAGGTGAGATCAGTTAAATAATTATTTGTAAATATAAGTTTTTAATATGGTTTTTTTTTGTTTTCTAGTGTGTATATAATCTACAACTACGGATACCATGATCTGCTGGATGGAAATCAGTAGGATCAAAGGCACCGGTTATATGCCTAATCATCCACAACACTAATTCTTCATTAGTGTACAGCTTTCAGGTACAATATGTTCCATATAATTCATATGATTTCATGTGATTGATATTATTTATTTTTGCAGATGCAGTCCTTGTAAGATACAGATTATATGTATCTATAATTCTGCATTCAATGTATAGAGGCTGGTTTTTCTTTAACAATTAATTACATTATACAGTCAGATCTTTTTTAGTTTATTAATTTTATTCTATTTTTTTTGTACGTTGAAAAAAAAACAATATTGAAATGGAAGAATTTAAGAAGATTTTAAACATGATTAATAGAAGAATCATATAAGCCAGGATTTGATTTAGGAACAGGGTTGAATGTAGAAAACGGATTGGAATAGCATAGTTCAGAGGAGGGTGTCAGGCTTCTCAGAACCTTTCTTCAATCTAAGTTATTTCCATTATTGTTTAGTTAAGGTTTTTCTAATTCAGTAAAATATACTTAAATTTTAGAAGTATATTGTGCTGATTCATTTTAAAAGATATCATATAATATGCGCGTAAATTTAACAATGTCTGTGATGCTGAATCACTCGCGCTAGCTTTGCCGATCCTCGTATGCACTTAGGCACTTACGAAATATACTATTGTGACCGTATAAGTTTCTAATGATAAGGGAACATCTCTAAAAAAATGTTGAACATGATTGTGCGTGATGCGCCGTAATCTTTATTAAGTTATATGATTCAAAATCGCTTTTGGGGATTTGTTTTACATTCAAGAATTTAAAAAAAATATTTGTCATGGTAAAAAGTTGTGTTTTTAGAATATCTACAACTTTTACATTTAACATTTTTATGTGAAACGTAAAGCCGCAAAGTTTTATCATAAATAACAGATTTTATGCTTTAAAAACCCGATTTTGGGCTGCTAACTCGAGTTAGAAGCATTTTCATGATTTCATTTCAATAGAAAAAAAATTTATTTTTCTAAAATCTACAACTTTTTATCTAACTTTTTTTTGTTAAATGCTTAGAAATCGAGTTACAGCCAAAAAACCAATTTTAGCGATTTTTTAAGGTGACCGCATTGTGAATATACGCGCAGGATCAAGCTCAAAATAGATCCATAAGGTTCTAGTAATGAGAGGAGAAATTTTTATTACAAAATACACGTAAAAATCGAAAATTCGAACAAATTGTGCTCGTATTTTAAAACGACGTAGAGGATCGGGATAAAAAAAGATTTTTCTTAGTTTATAATGATATAAAAATAAAATTCAACTAAAAATGTATAATTTAAAAATCCCAAGAAATAGTCAAGTAAGCAGTTATTATTATTGTTCATTGTTTACAACATTGGTAAATATTAATTAAAAAATCTGGCAAAATTTAGGTGTGCAGCAAACAGTATAGAAAATATAAAAAAAATAGTTTTGTTTAACAAAAATTTCTGGCTGCCCTTACAGAAAATCTCTCATATATATTGTTAGGTGATAGCTCGTCACTTAACTAGTTTTACGATGAGTTTGCTTACGTGCACAGTAGTATACAGGCGGTTATAGCGAGACATAACAAATGACGTCATTACTGGCGCATTGTTATCTTAATGGTTTGTTTACAAAATAAAATATCTTAATTGTTTGTTAACAAAATAAGATATCTTAATTACTTGTTTACAAGATAAGCCATCTTAATTGTTTATTTACATGATAAGATTTTTTAATTATTTGTTTAGAAGATAATGGTCAAGGTCGCACATCAGAAATTAATAATATCATTTATTTACAGTAAACAAACCATTATAAATACATGTCAATAATTTTATGTTAACTGTTTTGTATTTTTACTGGTTTGATTATTATAAACAAATAAATAACAAATGTATTAATAATTTTTGGTATGCTACCTCGATCCCTAGATTGTAAAATTTTTAAGATATCATATTTTATAAATAAACTGATAAGATAGCTTATCTTGTAAATAAAAACAAACAATAAAGATGAACCAATGATACATCATAATTTTAGTGACCAGCCATAACAACCCGTAAAAATATAGAAGTCAGCTGCGTGCTACTATAAAAGTGTGACATCAGCCAAATAGCCTGCTATGCTATCAGCTGATGTAATATAGTTCGCATAACGGTATCATGCTCACTCCCTCATTAAATTTTAATTTAAAAATATAAATTTGTATGAATTATAATTAATAATAAATTTTTATCTTTGTTTTATACGCCGTAGCACCTAAATTTTCACTTAAACAATTTTAACTGTCACTTGAACTATTTTAAAAATTGTCACTTAAACTAACACTTAAAAACTACACTAATTGAAATTATTTTAATTTAAAATTCAATGTCCTTGTCGTTCTCCGAAGACCATTCTATTTTTAGAGCTGTCTTTTGTTCAATGATGCAAAACTCTTCTTCTTCTACTGCAGCTAGCGACCCTTGCTCTGACGTAGGCCAGAAATAAGTCCTTCTCCTCCTCAGGTACCGAAAGTATACCAAGTTTCACTCCTACATCCACCATTTCGAGATCACCTGAGCAGGAGAACTTAAGTCTGCGCTGCATCAGCTGAAAGAGGTAGAAGCGGTGACTCCTACTTCCACCATTTCGATATCACCTGAGAAGGAGAACTCAGTCTGCGCTGCATCAACTGAAAGAGGTGAAGGTGGTGGTTGCTGTGGTAAAGAATGTCCCATCGCTTCGTATGATGGAGATGCTGGCGATGGACATTCACAGCTACTAGATGATCCGCAAATTACGTATAAATATCCCGGTGAATGCGGCTGATGATGTACAAGAGAGAGTAGTTATCTTCCAGCCCTGTATAATACCGAACTTGATATTTAGGCTTTAGCGATAAGGACACGTGCTTCTTTTAATCAACTGCTTAAAAGACGTTCATTTATTATGTCTCTGTGTTCTAATTCTTACATTGTCAAAGCAGCGGGAAAAGTGAGAGAGAGGGCTCGTAATGATTTACATACCTTAAGACGTAGTAGAAGACATGCGAGAAAAATGTGTGTATATTTTAATTTATATTATAATTTTTACGTTTCAGCTTTTGAGAAACTACTTGCTGATATAAGTAGCGATGAGAAAGAGGAGACAGAGCACGAGAACGAAGAGAACAACAACGACGACAACGACGACGATCATGCTATAGATTTCGATAATTATTCAGGTATATTCTTATTTGAGAATGAGGAACAGCAGCAGCATCAACCAGAGGAGCAACAGGAGCAGCAGCAGCAGCAGCAAGTTGAAGCACCTGAGGGAAATGCAGCAGCAGCAGCAGAAGAGCAAGCTCAGATGGAACAGGAGGAGGAGGAGGAGGAGGAAGAGAAAACAACGAGTGATTCTGACGACGAAGACAAAGGAGGTGTGTCAAACATCGATCATCTGCTCGCCACCTGTAAAGATCCCAAGGAGACTGTGTCAACTGTTTTAAATACCTTGGTGACCCACGCGGATGCAGAAATTGGGAAACCCGTGAATACAGCAACAACCGATACGCTGTAAGGAGGCAACAAATAATCGACTTCATGTCACGAGAGATAGAACCCGATGAACGCAGTTATACCATTTTCGAAGGTAGAAGGGTGCGCTATGGGTTTTTCAATCAAGAAATTGCGGGAGACTGACAAATAAATGAACGTAAATGCATTATGCATAGAAATAATTCTTTTTTTGTCCAAAAAATTTATATTTATTTTTATAAAAATTCAAGTTTACCAGTGTAGTGGTGATTCTCTCGGTAATCTCCCAGTGAAATAATTAGGGAGATAAGCCGAATAATATACGTGAGAAGAGTATTTACGAAGAACCTGATTTGCCAGATCTATTCTCACGTTTAGGAGAAAGCTTTGCTGGGCCACCGGAATCATAGAAATTTCAAAAAATATACAAAATTTGTAAAACTGTTTTTAATTTTAATAAAATTTCAGAAAAGTATAATTTTGAAGCCCCTTCCTGTTCTTCTTCTTCTTCATCGATCTATCCCTTATCCACATCACAATCTTCTAGCAACAGTTCCATAGAATCATCAAGTTACGAGGCTGACGAAAGCGACATATCAACGCAAATCGGAGGCGGGCGTAATGAGTCGTCATCATCATCAGCCATTGATTCTTCTGACCACGACACTGCGGAGGAGGAGGAGACGGGGGAGAGCGCAGAAGAAGAGGAGGAGGAGTCGCAAATGCAACCAGATACGGAGATGGCTAATAAGGCGGAGTCTCATAGCAATAACGAGGAAGAGATAGATGCCGAGCAAAATGACGATATTCTTCCTCCCGGTGAGCGTTTTATTATATATATACGGACATGAAGCTAAGTATGTAGCAAAATATATATTACATGGTAGGCAACTTTTGCTATAAATACATCATCCGCTACAGGCAAATTTAATTAATCCAATTATTAGGTTAGAGTTAGCAATACGCGTTAGTTACGCATACTTAATTTCTTTAACTAATCAAAAACACATGATTGGTATTTCTGTAAGAAGCGTAAATTTTATGCGCGGTCCGGGTGGTTTATCTTTACGACCGGTCAACAAATTTTTTTACAATGATGTATGGGGTTTAATTAGTGGATTATCTCATAGTAATGAAAATTTTGAAATAGATGAAAGTTTTATATTAACTGTAACTTTAGTTAACGTATCGAATGGTGAGCGAGGTAAAAAATTGACTATCAATTCGATAGGAAAAAGATCGATTGTTTCAATTTGTAATAATGATAATCTGTGTTTGCCTAGAGCTCTAGTTATCGGGGAGGCATTTATAGCCTATAAAAAATCAAGTAAGCCAGAAAAGTGTGAAATTTGGAAAACTGTTAGAGACGGGAGACGCAATTATAATTTATGATAGTGTATCTTTCGGAAACGGTGAAGCGCCTTTTGATGACGGTAGACAATTGCTAAATACATCGACGGCCGCTATTCATACGAAGCTATATCAAAAAATCTGATGCATCAAATGCTATCTCAAAGAAAATTTTATATGATTGTATTTGAAAAGCGCGTGCAATAAACTTCTATCCCAAATCTGCGTTGAATATAATGCTATTTCAAAATCACGTGCAATATAACGTTATTTGAAAAGTTCGTGCAAGAAAATGCTCAATGTCCTTTTGTGCGCCACCGTGCAATGCCGATGTAGATTTAATAAAATATGATGATTGTAATACGGAGTTTTTAGGACAGCTATGTTTTCAGAACCACAAAAAAGGCATAACATATAAAAATAAAAATAAAAAAGTATGTAAAAGTGTGTACTAGATGTTGTAAACGATTTAATATGTATATAAATCAAAGCATAAGTGTGGAATTAATTGGTGTACTTTATGTCAGAAAAAACATAATGTAAATCAGTTATGCTACATCCAACCTACTGGACGTAAAATTAACGCTACTATTCCTCATAAAGCCCCTAATAAAAACTTATTTATTTTCTATGACTTTGAGACTCGTCAAGATTTATCTTATCGCGATCATGCTAGTATAAAAATACATGTTCCAAATCTTTGTATCGTACAGCAGATTTGTGATGACTGTATGTTAGAAGAAAATATAAATATATTTTGTCATATGTGTAGTGTACGAGAACATATATTTCGAAACGGTCCCGTGAGAGAATTGATAGGTTTGACAGTTCGTGAAAAAACATAGTTTGATCAAATCATTTGCATTGCTCATAACTCGCGCGGATTCGATGCACAATTTATTTTGCGAGAAATCGTAGAAAATATAAAAATAGTTCCAAACGTAATTTTAAACGGTGAAAATATAATTATGCTCCAATGCGGTCAAACAAAATTTATTGATAGCTTAAATTATTTTCATATGAAATTAAGTGCTCTACCTCAAGCGTTTCCCTACCTCCAGCTAGTAAAAAAGGTTATTTCCCGCATCTCTTTAATACTGTAGATAATCAAAATTATATTGGACCGTTACTCGATGCATCATTCTACGCGCCTAATTCAATGTCCACAGCAGAAAGAGAATCATTTTTTATCTGGTACAACGAGAACCGTGATATTTATGAATTTGATTTTAAACGTGAAATAGTAAATTATTGTCGTGTGGATGTAGAAATTTTAAGACTTGCGTGTACGGCATTTCGAAATATTTTCATTAAGTGCGGTAATACTTGTCCGATTACAGAAGCTACAACAATAGCTTCGGCATGCTCTAACGTATATAGAAAAAATTTCTTACGCAAGATGACTAGAGAACTTGTTATGCTTTTAAATTTGAAATTAATTTCTTTTTTTTTAACTGTTATCACAAAGTTCGTGTAACCTGAAGGTGTTTCCACAAATAAATTCATTCTACGACGGACAAAAGTTTATACAAAGGATGTCGGCAGTCGTAGATTGTTTACAAAAATTTGTTGTGCGTTTTTGAAGAATGTGTACAAATGAAAATAAGGTGGTCGTAGAGGAAACAAAATTGTGTCCGTTAAAAAGTTTTGCCCTGATAACTAGCTTAAATTTTATTTCCATACTTACCAGTTTATAACACAATATACAAGTGTAGAATAATCGTTTCTTACTGTAAAACACCACCTACTTATAGATATGGCCAAAAATTGATTGTTTTATAGAGTTTTCTTTCAAATACTACATTTTAAATACTCATAACTCTGGTTCTATTAGAGGCACACATTTAATTTTTATGTCATTTGCAAGAATATATTAGATAGAATATAATACTTAAAGGACATATTTGAAAATCAAACGGTAAAAAAGTAACGTGAAAAAAAGGTAACATTAGTTAAACTTAAATAATCCAGCATAATTATTTTATTGATTTTTTAAATCAAATTTATGAATGGCATACCCGTGTGTACTATATTTTCATAGTATTTATAAACTAACAATTAATACAAACAATTTTCAGCGTCCAAACTTATCCGGTAAAAAAAATACAGCGTGAACAAGAAAAAAAATGTCAATCATCACATTGACTCACTGGTGTTTTAGCTAGTTTTAGGGCTACCACGAGCTGATATTGTTTCAGATGAGATAAAAAATAAAATTGACTCGCACTATAATACGTTTTCATTTGAAATATAATTTTTTGAGTTTTCTGATAATGCATAAAACCTATGAAACTATGCACCATCACAAAAATCAAAAGTTCTTGAGATATGCTCATATATGAGACATTCCACGCCAACCCATGGCAAAATATCCGTAAAAAATATTTTTCCAGTTCAGTATACTCCAAAAATAGCATAGAAAAAATTTTAGACTTCAAGGTTGCAAGATATAGCCATATAAAAATTTGAGATTTTATACTTTTATCGCCAACCTAAATAATTTTTTAGGTATGATAGAAGCATTTCAGGTAAACATACTATACATTTTTGTTCGCAAATTTTCTTTAGAATGCTGTAAGGTTTTTTTAGGAACCTAATTAACTAATTTTTGATTGGTTGACATGGTGACATTTCTATAGATATACATTTCCGAACTTTAGATATAGCAATATTAACCAAATCTCTGTGTATTTTGTATATCATTATCATTAACTTATTTTATATTCAAATAATGTACTATTTATTAACATAAATAATGACTTTGAAGAAACCTACGTGTTAATGAATTGGCAGGGATTTTCAGAATATTAAAAGTAATAGTTTATATTAATTGAAATAATATAAAAATCAATTTCTGATGACATAAATCAGGGTTTAGTGTGAACACTTTTTAATTTCACTTTGCCTTAAGATAAAGAAGTATATATAAAAATTATCTCAGTATAAATTAATATTACAATATAAAGTATTCGTAGATATATCGTAGTACTTGAAATAACAAAAAAGCACCTCCTAAAAATTACAAGTTTTAATATTGTATTTTGCATTATGAAAAGAATTTAATACTTTAATGCAAAATCATCATTGCTCAATAGACTTATAACTAAAAACTAATAAATGAAACAAAGACGTATGGAGTCATACTTAATACGGTATAATCTTGTTTGAAGAGGCCAAAGTCCTTGCACTCCCAAAATCATGCATGACGTGACATTCGTTAAACCCGCTAGCAAAGAGTTGATCCAGGTTTACTATGTCTGAATCATAAACACAATGTGAGAACAGTCAAATTTAAAACATCTCAAATAATATAATGATAAAGAAAATACGCTCCTCTCTCTCTCTCTCTCTCTCTCTCTCTCTCTCTCTCTCTCTCTCTCTCTCTCTCTCTCTCTCTCTCTCTCTCTCTCTCTCTCTCTCTCTCTCTCTCTCTCTCTCTCTCTCTCTCTCTCTCTCTCTCTCTCTCTCTCTCTCTCTCTCTCCTCTCTCTCTCTCTCTCTCTCTCTCTCTCTCTCTCTCTCTCTCTCTCTCTCTCTCTCTCTCTCTCTCTCTCTCTCTCTCTCTCTCTCTCTCTCTCTCTCTCTCTCTCTCTCTCTCTCTCTCTCTCTCTCTCTCTCTCTCTCTCTCTCTCTCCCTCTCTCCGCCTGCATAATCCTCACATGGAGTAGGGTCCGGATCTCAGTGAGTTTCGAATTTTGTGTTATATTTTTTTTTCTTCTCTACCTTCTACTTTACATGTCCTTATTTATTTCAGGCCTCCTATCCCGGCGTCTGGGTAGAGTGCCACGACGAGACATGGGAATCTCCGGAGTCCGAGGTCTGCTCCGTGTCATTAAACCCGCTATTTCCCTCTTGCAATACTCTCGCTCGAGGGTTACGGGGTGAGTTTGTGCTACCTTGTGCTGCTTTTACGCCTAATTTGTTTTCGTTAGTCTTTTTTAATAATTTATGTTTTTAGAATGTATGCTCTTCGATATCCGGGGGTCCCTTGGAGAACGCATGCCGTTGTTGGTACTCGTATGGGACGTCCAAGGGGATTCCAAATTAGATGTTTATATTAATAAACATGCACTTTTTTGTTATAAATTTGTCTCCTTTTGTATCCCTACTTTGCATCTTGTCCATTCCATCAGCCCTATATTAGCCCCATTGCTTTATATTTGATACGTAGTAAATATAATAATACATTTTTTTTTAAATATAATAAGATTTTTAAATTTTCCTCCTAGGATTTTTAGATCCCAAGTAAATGAATTATCATGCAAGTTTGTTTAAACATTCGAACAATTATTTTTGCGTTTAATTAACTGCTACGGAGACTTTATATACGCCCACAAAGATTTTGTTCCTAGGATTATTAGTTTCCGAGCAATTCAATTTAAAATCTAAATTTGTTTAAATAATGGGGTGGTTAAATTTGTATTTCATTAATCGGTATGTATATCCTACATGGCCCTGGCATCGTTTTGAGTTTATTTAAATAATTATGCCGACTATTATTGTATAAGAAGCCTTGGGGCCGATCTATACGTACGCTCAATGATTGTTCTCTAAGACTGATAGATTAGTCAGAATTAAAAAGTTATCTAATACTCCATGGTTTATTAATCCATCTTTCTTTTAGAAAATTTTTATTAAACTCCGGGTTAGGCCTTAAACAATTTTAAATTGTTTATTTAATCTCCCCTAATTATTGATCTAAAATTTTTTGCATTATATATTTTGTTGGAGGGTATGTGCATCTTCACATCAAATTAGGGTAGAATCGGCTTATTGGTTCGATATTTTTATATTACATATCAATGATTGCTCTTATGTGCATGGTAGTGGCGAGGATGGCTCGAATCTTATACACAGTAAGCCGAGGATGGCTCCACTTCTTATACACAGTAAGTCGAAGATGGCTCAGCTTTTATACACGGCAGCGCACAGTGGGCTGTGGAAACTAAAAAGTGTGATAAATATTTATTCCACTGGAAAAGCCGGTAAAATTTAATTTTTTTTTATTCTTACAGATTATCCGAGTATCTATTAATATCCGTTTCCCCCATACACCGTACTTTGCATAAAAAATAGCAGATGCTGAAAATGAACTATTTGTGAAATGCTTTTTTGTTTTTAAATTACGAATGTTTATTTAAACTCGCTTTTTTAGTGATTGTTAAAAATGGTGATTTAACCAGGTAAAGTTGATAATAATGTAAACAAATTTTTTAATAATCACTAAAAAAGCGAATTTAAATAAACATTCGCGATTTAAAAACAAAAAAGTATTTCACAAATAGTGTATTTTCTATAAGCTCATTTACCATTCATTATTAAAATGTTTATATTTTTTATTCCGTGTGTTTTCCCTTATATTTTTACACATCGAGTGACCTTTTCTTATTTTTCTAGTATTAATAATTATATTTATTAGATGTTCTCGTACTTTTCTTTGACTCGTACGTATATGATTATCAAATCGTATGTTATGCAGCCGAATCGAAGTAATCGAACAATTAAATAATCGTGCCATAATATAGTTTGTACGCGCGCTTATTATATTCATTATTGTTAAGTTGAAATTTTAGTAAATGTACCTCTCAAAATATTCATATATAATACTATAAGCAACTAAGATTATTTGATACGTTATTCTTTCTAGAAAGTCACTGACGTCATTGATAAGTAGCTCTAAACTATTTGTTTAGGTTTAAGTTTTACGACTCTTAGGGCAGCTTGTGTTATGTACCTGTATAGCAGTCCAGTTCCTCACCGACTACCAACCAAGACACATGTCTAATCATTCTTAAATAAAGAATTCTTTATTATAAGATTTATTATTCATTCATTTTAAAATATTATTTACGAAAATACTGTCATTGATATAACAATCAATGATAGAAAGTATCGTCCTACGATACATAATTTTGGTCCTTCGAGCCGGATATACCGGATCACTGGTGTACCGCGCAAACAGAATTTCAAGATTTACTACACGAAACTGTGCAAATAAGCTACGTCAAATTCAAGCTTAATACGGAAGTGAAGTTATACGAACAATGATAGTACTAATTCGAATATAACATATGAATTAAAGACAGTGTATTATACATTTATAAGTCAATGCGTTATATTTATGTATTTTATATGCATTTAAAATTCGTTGATTAAGCAGTGAAGAAGTAAAGTGCGATATACGCCCTGGTAGAAAATTGACCGGATGATCTGGCCGCGAAAGTAGCTTTTGGGCAGAATTGGAAACATTTTCCGCGCAGAAATTTTCGAAGAATCTGCGCAGATCTTGGCAGATTCGGCCAGAATCTGGTCGGGTAATAGATTTTAAAAAGAGCCCCTAACCTTCAATGCAAAATCAATATATCTTAGTAGAACTTCAAAAGTATAATTAATTATTTCTAATTTTTGTTAATTTATTTGTATATAATAAACGTACAAAATATATTCCACATATTGCGTTACAGTGTGGGCTACAGCTAAATGCAAGCGCATGCGCATATTTTTCACCTCTCTCACTCTCTCACGCAACAACGGACAAACCTTAGTAGTGTGTATTATACACGTCGTCGTGTCACGTCGCCTAGTGTCGTCTGCGTCCGAACGAGGTTAGGTAACGCGTTATTTCGGGGCAACTTTTCCTCAATTTTTGTATAGTCATTCGTGCTGTAAAATTAAAACTATTGGATTTTCTCGATTAAGTCTTGTGCATTGTTAGTAGTGAAATGGAGAGGAAAAAGCATTACTCTAAAAAAGTCAAAAAATATAAATTACACAAGTCGTTTGAAATCAATGAAAAACTTCTATGTGATTCATCTAGTGAGAGTGAAAATATTTCGAGTGCTTCTAATTTAACTGAGTTGTCTGACACAAAGCCTGAAACAAACATTAATATTAGTTATGACAGTGACTACGAATATGCTTGTGATACAGATAGTCAGTTTAATCATTCTAGTAATGATGAAGAGTTTAATGATGAAGCTGAAAATGTGAAAGAAATAAAAGAACTGCAAGAATGGGTTGTATCGAACAATGTGCCACATGAACATGTGGATAAACTATTAATTATCTTGAGACGTCAACTCCTACCATGCCTTCCAAAGTGTACCAAGACTCTATTGAAATGTGAAGTGGATTTAACGGGCATTCAGACAATGCTTGTGAGTGATGGCTCTCAAGGACAATTCAAATATTTTGGTTTGGAAGACCAGTTAAAGAGGAATGTTGATGTTCGTCTTCACAGCACTACAATGTTGGAGCTCATCGTAAACATTGATGGAATGTCACCTTTTAAGTCGAGTTCTACTACAATTTGGCCTATTCTGTGCAAAATATTTACGTATCCAGACTTATATAAACCTTTTACAGTGGCTGTGTATGCTGGAAGTGGAAAACCTAAAAGCTGTTCTGAATATTTGAATCAGTTTATTCGAGAATTGAAGCGAGTGCTTGAAAATGGGATAGTCATTCAAGATAAGTTTTTTAAAGTAAAAATTAAGTTTTTTGTTTGTGATAGTCCAGCCAGAGCATTCTTGAAATGTATAGTTGGAGCTGTCGCATATCATGGATGCGAAAGATGTGCAGTGATTGGAAGAAAAGTTAATGGTGTAACTGTGTTTGAGCAACTCGATGCAGAGAGACGAACAAATGACAGCTTCAGAACTTTTAGACATCCTCAATGCCACGCTAGTGCGTCTCCTCTATTAGTTATCAACCCATCAGCTTTGGATATAGTGCAACAGTTTATATTGGACCCAATGCATCTGCTGTACCTTGGCTGTACAAAGCGCATGATGGAATATCTTTTGTCAGCATCGAGTCACAAGGTAAGACTCAGTGCTACTTTGAAAACTGAGTTGATTCGCCGGACTGGATTGATCAACAAGGATGTTCCAAATGAATTCCCTAGAAAAATCAGGACAACAGAACATTGGAAAAATTACAAAGCTGTGGAGTATAAATTTTTTGCTCTGTATGCTGCACCTATTGTTTTGAAAAAATTGATTTCAGATGAAGTCTATAATCACTTTATGCTTTTTACTGTAGCATGTAGACTTCTATCGGATAAGAGCGACCTTCATGTACAACAATCAAGAGAATACTTCAAAAGATTTGTCATAGATGCATATGGTATATATGACTCAACATTTCATTGTCTGAATGTACACAATTTAATACATGTACCAGATGATGTTGAATATACTAATTGCACCTTAACTGAGATAAGTGCGTTTCCATTTGAGTCTTATTTAAGAAGTATAAATGCAGTTATCCGTTCACCTACCAATGTTGTTGCTCAATATTGTCGACGCTTACAAGAGAAAGACACATTTTTGAAAAAAGAAATAACTATTCAACCAGAAGTTCAAATATTAATGATGAAAAAGAAGGAAATAAGGAAAATAAAATATAATGGACTGACTTTATCTATTAATCATCCAGACGATACTGTGCTTCTGAAAAATGGCAATGTGGTTGTTATTAATGCATTTGAATATAACAACAATAAAGTTGAGAACATAAAAGTAAAAAGGTATTCAAAAAAAGAATCAGTATTCGATTACCCGTGTAACTCTATTGAATTAAACATCTGTGAAGTAAATAAACTGTCTGACAGTGTTGTGAGTGTACCATTAAAAAATGTGTCAAGAAAACTTGTTAAACTGCAAATTAACTTTTCAAGTTCTGAAGAATCACGTACATTTACAGTGCCTTTGCTGCATTAGATATATATCTAATATTGACATATTCTTTTGAATTAATACTACTAAGGTATGTAATTGTTGCATTTCCTTTTTATAAATGTATGATGTTTCTTTTTATTTTTAAAAGATGCATGAGTGTAAAATAAGTTGAATCCTAGCAGACGGTCTGATTTGACATCTAACCTAACTTTATACACTCTCATATCAATTTCAACTGTTCCTCAGTGAAACTTCTTTTTGTTTGTAATATCATTTGCCAAGTTCCTATTATTGTTTCAAGGTAATTGTTTTTATAATAATTAACCTATAAGTGTGTGATCTGAAACTTGAAAAAATAAATTCATACAAAATATAACAATTTTTTAAATGTCTCTATTAAGCTAGATTAACCTAAAAAAACATGTTATTGTTTCAAATTTTTTAAAATTATGTCCAACTTTTCAGGATGAGTGATAGTGACAGTGAGATGGAGTTATCCTATGAACTCCAGACGTACAGCCTGGTAAGATTTATTCACAGGGGACGGAAGAGATCAGTAGCATAGACATTGTGCCTAGTAAATGGCTTGACTTCAATAAAGCCAAGGGAAGGTGCATTACTAAATTTATGGATGCACCATATAGTAATGAAGACCTGCAGTTACTACATAACCTGGTTGTAAATAATGTGGATGCACCGGAGGACTGGCCAACTTTTTCTATAGAACAAGTTGGAAGAGCAAGTGAGTATTGAACTAATTTTAGATATATTGTGTGTACACAAATAACTAACAAAAGTGTGTTATTTTTCAGAGACGTACAAGGAAGCTTTGTCTAAGCTCAAAAGACTGACTAAGACAGACAACGTTTTAACTTTAGGTTAAAAACTTTAGGCTCAGTTAACACTAGCTATGAAAAGACAGAAGTTACAAGCTGAGGCCGATGACCTGTTAAAAAATTTGATGGGTAAGGTGAAATAAATAAGTAATTGTAGTGCATTTCCAACAATTTATTATGATTTATACTTTTTTTTTGTTATATAGATGTCTAAGAAGATAATGAATTGGAAAAAAATTCACCAAATCTGAAAAATCAAGAGGATTTGCTTCCAGCAAAAAGAAATCCTAAAACCTATAAGAAGTCTTCACCAACCAAATACAAGAGGAAAGGGTCAGGCAGGTCAGCATCAGCAACATCAACAGTGGAAGAATCAGGAAACGCATCAGAGCAAGTAGCAGCAGGAGACGGATCAGAACAAGCAGCAACAGCAGGATACGGATCAGGCAAAACAGCAGGACACGTATCAGCCAGTACAGCAGCAGCAGGGCACGAATCAGCCAGTACAGCAGCAGCAGGACACGAGTCATCCAGTACAGCACCACCAAAAAAAGCATCAGCACCAGCAGGAAGAGCAGAATCACCAAGATACGCCTCAGAAATAGCAGCAGCACCAGCAGGGAACGTAATAGCAGCAGCAATACCAGGACACGCATCACAGAAAGCAGCAGCAGTACAGTTTAATGAAGATTTTTATGAAGAATTAAGATCTATTGAACCCATGAACAGTCTGGAATTGAATTACTCGAGGGCTGGGTCATCAATGTCTCCAATAAGTATATTGAATGTGCCAGTTATGCATTTGGAAAATGTTCAAGGTAGTACACGTAAGTACAAATTAGATGTTTTACAATTTCTTGAAATGGTTTTAAACTTTAAGTTTCGTTCTCATTATATTTCTATCTATTTATTTCAGCTTTTGAAACTGCTGTGCTGAGTCTATTAGATCACATATCTTCAGTCCAGAATAGTATGCAACTAGAGCAGAAGGAGTTGGCTAAAGAAATAGCTTCTTTAAAAACTGCTCAATCAGAAACTACAAATTTTCTGTCAGACAAGAAGTTGATGGAGAAGACAAAGATTGACCTCACCAGAAAGTACGGAGTGAAGATACCTATGAAAACCTATGATGAATTCCAAGCCTTCGAAGGAATGTTGGAAAATAATTCTTATTTTAAGAAAGATGTGGTAAGCATTTATTTTACTATATTATTAATTTTTGGTTATGTACAAGTTAATAAAAGATTTTCCTTTTCTGTTTCAGTATGTCGAACTCAAGTCAGCGATGGATAATGATCTATCAATATCTAAATCAATGGTACGCATGCTAAAGAAATTCATGGCAAAGGGCTTAGCAATTCAGTTTACAGCGTTGAGGGTCTCTGCACTGAATAAAAATAAATACAAGTTCAAGGGTACACATTTGTGTACATTGATGGAATTATTAATTAACAAAATGAGAAAGGAAAAGAACCTGCCTGTAGAGCAAGAAGCAATGAATAATGCCTTATCTGATGTCCTGACAAATGTGTCCAAGTGGAAAGAATAATTATTTTAGATAATTAGTTTTTTTTATTCAGAATAACCAGTTAAAAATCACCAAAGACTATTGTAAATGTTCGCTAGTTTAATATATATAATATTATTTATTTTTTCCTTTAACATACTGAAAAATATGAAAATGTGAAAAACGTGAAAAATATGAAAAACACTTATATGAAAATGACTGATAATTCTAAAATGTAAAATAAATTGTTTAAATATGAATTTGAATAATAAATTCAATAATCTGCAAAACTTGTTTTAATAAATTTATAACCTCAAAGCCCTTCCTATGATTTTTCTCGCCACCATATTCTGCCCGAGTACCGTCGCCACTGGGAGTAGATTTTGCCCAGATTCTCCGACATATTCTGCCCACCCGGCATAAAATTCGCCAGAATCTGCGCAGATATGGGGCAAATTTTCTACCAGGGCGGTGATCGAAGTTAAGATTCACAAAGAAAAATCACGATAATGTGATATGCGTTATACGTAAAGTTGGCCATACGGAAAAGGTAATACACCTATGCGAG
This sequence comes from Muscidifurax raptorellus, assembly GCA_020010945.3. Lineage (NCBI taxonomy): Eukaryota > Metazoa > Arthropoda > Insecta > Hymenoptera > Pteromalidae > Muscidifurax > Muscidifurax raptorellus. The sequence continues at coordinate 369,448 of JAHUUD020000026.1, forward strand.
TTCTTCGATCACAATCAATAAATTTCCAAACAATCGTGAATAATCGAATTTTATATGCGAAAATCCACTAATCTTCTTCACGTACATCACTGGTAAGTGCCTAATTATATCAAATCACCAAAATACGTTACATTTCTCTAAGCATAAATAAATTGCTTCTACTAAAATGGATAATGAAAATAGAATTACTGAACTAAAAAGTCAACGTGATGCTATGAAAGCACACGTCAATTCATTTAAAAGTTTTTTAAGTAATTACAACAAAGATACTGATTTCATTCAATTGCAAATTCGTGCTCAAAGATTAAACGCTAGTTTAGAACCATTAAATGCCATATGTGATGAATTAGATTTGTTAGATAATTCTGACAACAATATTAACAAAAGGTACACGATTTTAAGTGACTATTATCAAGTCAATAATCAAGCCAAAGATTTAATATCACAGGTAGTTCCTGTTGATATTAACAATCAAAATAATAGACAACACGACAACGCTTTCAAATAAACTTTGAATTTAAATTATTCAAACCAAATTTCTTACAAGGTCTTAAATATAATCATCCGACGCTCACCGATTTTAATGTACAGCAGATTTGTTCAAGGAGATCTTTTTAATAAAACAATATGTTTGGTTTTATTGTTTAATAAAACAATACTGGATTATTTAAATTAAACGTTATTAAAGTCATTTTTAAGTAAAATTTTAAATTACTATAAATAATTATTTCTTAACGTAATTACATTTATTTTACAATACAATTTCGAAATCTTTTGTATCAGCGCCATCTGTCGGTGCACTTGATCATCATAGCGTCAGTCGTATCGTTTTCCGGTCGCCGGCTTATATGCTCAGCGCACATACGTTTGTTATTTTCGTCGCTCATCTTTAGTCAACATTATAACAAAACAACAATTTTGTGCCTTATCAAGGTATGCACTGTTATGCATTACTATTGTACATTTACACATGTGTTAAATATTTACAACGCATGCATAACTACTACATATAATATAGCCCTATTGAAAAATCTCACGTAAGATCTCACATGAGATCTCACATGAGATCTCAGGTGAGATCTCATGCCAAAATCTCATCTGACCAATTCTTTGCTTATCATAGGTTGTAAGCCCTTCTTAATTGATTAATAACATTTTTTAAAAAATTTGAACTTAGAAAATTTTTGGGAAATTTGGACTTAGAAAAAAATATAGACTTCAAAAAATTGTCTAAGTCCAAATTTCCCAAAAATTTTCTAAGTTCAAATTTTTCAAAAAATGTTATTAATCAATTAAGAAGGGCTTACAACCTATGATAAGCAAAGAATTGGTCAGATGAGATTTTGGCATGAGATCTCACCTGAGATCTCATGTGAGATCTCATGTGAGATCTCACGTGAGATTTTTCAATAGGGAGGTTATGTCAAATTTCATCATTTTCAATTTTTCGTGGCTATCGTAGACTTATTTCAGTTGTGAGCATCAAAGAGAAGTTTGTTAATACATTTTTTTAAATACCTACATTCACCTTCAAACTATATATGTTTCAAGCATATCTAAAAATTTCAGTGCACTTCGATGCCTACAACTGAAATCAGTCTCCGGTAACTACCAAGAAATAAGAAGTGGCTACATCGTAGACTCATTTCAGTTGTGGGCATTGAAGAGAACTTTTCTAATATATTTTTTTCAAATATCTACATTTACCTTCAAACTATACATGTTTCAAGCATATCTGAAAATTTCAGTGCTCTTCGATGCACATAATTGAAATCAGTCTCCGCTAGCTATCAAAAATGAAAATCATGGATTTTTTTCTTCGAACATAAGTTGTACCAAGTGTATGGTATATATCAAAGTTGTATTTTTTTACAGCGTTTCTAAGGACGTACTGTTGTTCAATTTATTCGTCAAACAATTTATTGTAAGCCAACAAAATTTTTTATTTTTAACTTTTTCCACAATTTTTAGGTGTACATTAGGCAATGTTTGGATTATATGGATAGTAATAAGCGTTACTACCGCAAAACCTCGAATTAGTCCTACATTATCACTGGACGAACTGTTGAAAATAAAATGATCATAAAATGATATATTGCATGGTGGATAAACATGTTTAAATTAATATTATTTTCAGAAAACTATGACCTTGCGACATGATATATGAGTATAATATACTGTCTGTTAGGATACGATTACACTGAAATTAAAGAGGTTATGGTATGTACATTTGTAAAGTTCTCTGGTAGAAATCTTCACAAGTTATTAAATAATTAATTTAAATGAAATTAAGAAGTTTTATTATTGTGGCCATGAACACATACGTTGTGAAAATAACTACTGATTCATTTACAGGCTTCTAAAGATTACGTTGATGACATATAATAATCGATCAGCATAATACAGTCATAATTTTGATCTATTTTATGCTCATAACTTTGGTCATAATTATAACCGTATCGCTTATGCTGAATCAGCTGAATCGTATATGCTCGCTACGCTCGGGCACTATATACACGCTGTGCAAAAAAGAGCCAGTTTAGCCACATATATCGTAATGTACTATTATTATACAGGGTGATTCAAAAAGACCGGGACACCAGCGTAACTCCAAAAAAACGTTTTTTACAAAAAAATGCTTCAAATAAAAGTTGTAGGGTTTAAAAAGATGCACTTAACGGTGACCTCGCGTTTGACCTTGAGGTCGAATTTCAAGGTCATTTGAAGGTCAACTTAGTTTTTTTAAATGGAAACCCTATTTTTTGACAGCGGGATTAGAAAGAGCATAAAATTCTACGTTCATATATACCCCTATATTGTGGGGGCAGAGTGACCCCAAAGGTCATACGATTGTTTTCAACATTAACTTGCACTGCGACCTAATACCTTTCACGGAACGCCTATTCAATAATAATTATCAGACAAAAGTTGTAGGATTTAAAAAGATGCACCTAACGGTGGCCTTGCGTTTAACCTTGAGGTCGAATTTCAGGGTCATTAGTAAGTCAAATTAATTTTTTCAAATGAAACCCCCATTTTTCGATGATACGAGTAGAAAAAGTATGAAGTTCTATGTTCGGATATACTTCCATGTTGTAGGGTCAAAGTGACTTGAAAAGTGATACAGTTGATTTCAAAATCAACTTGCATTGCGTTCCAGCATGGAATGATTTCCTAGCATTATAAGTTGTTTTTGTGTTATATCCTGCTACAATAAATAGTGCTGCTAAGTCATTATTTTGTTGGTGTTTCCAAAGACAAAGAGATTGTATTGGTAGGTACGATAGTTTGTTACCCTCCGAATGCATTAGTATTGTTGTTAATATTGTTTCGTAACTTCCTAGGTTGGCTTCTTAGTATTACTACTGTTGACTTCACGAGAATGGTGCAATTGACAGAGCGTGAAAGGGTATCACTGTTGATGATGCGTGATTGGGGAAATCACCGGCGATCATATGCAGAAGTGAGACTATTATTTAATGAAGAATTCCGCAATGAAGGTAACGAGATCTCAAAATCGACGGTGGAACGTACTATTTGACGATTCGAACAAACGGGCAGAAATAAAAATCGCGCGATTCCTGGAAGACCAAGATCTGCTGATGTGAGGGCGCAGATACGCATTCACAGCGCAAGATAATGTTGAAAACAATCGTATGACCTTTGGGTTCACTCTGCCCCCACAATATAGGGGTATATTTGAACGTAGAATTTTATGCTCTTTCTAATCCCGCTGTCAAAAAATAGGGTTTCCATTTAAAAAAACTAAGTTGACCTTCAAATGACCTTGAAATTCGACCTCAAGGTCAAACGCGAGGTCACCGTTAGGTGCATCTTTTTAAACCCTACAACTTTTATTTGAAGCATTTTTTTGTAAAAAAAACGTTTTTTTGGAGTTACGCTGGTGTCCCGGTCTTTTTGAATCACCCTGTATACGTATCAATTAAATATGTTTCTTATCGTTTACATTTTATTGTAACAAAATTTTACGAAATACCAATTAATTTATTTTATGGAAATTTTCAAATACATGTATAAAATCAATCAAATATTTTAATAGGCAAAAATTGAATTAAAACTACTAAACTTTTCTCTGTGTATTCCTTTACTACATCTGTACCTGTTACGTATACGCCGTGTCATAAAATAGTACTTATGCTACTGGTATCGCAATATACGATTATACCATTAAAAAATTGTTATTTCAAAATGATGTATATACGAGTTTTTTGCATGATAATAAATTATTATCGTATCCGTTGTTCCTGTTACGAATGTTATTTTTTGCAGATAACAATAAATGCGATATATTCTACGTAAGAATCAATGTCACGTTACGCTGGCTATGACCTCCTTTTAAGTAACATAAATTATAATTGTTACAAAAAAATATAATTATATTTTACAGGGTTGTGAAACAAGAAAAATTTCATCAAGAGTATCTGGGAATATCTTGGACAAGGTAAGTACAATTTTTATTTTTCATAAGTAACGTAAGTGTTTATAAATTCAGAGAATATTATGAATGGCTGCTTGAAGCGCCAAATCGCATAAGCGCCTACATTGGCTGTTCTTTTTACTTTGTATGGCTACTGTTAGCGCTGTAGTTTTTATTATCTTTGGCTGCTCAAAGCGCCTTTTTACGTACAAAACACAGCGCCTTAAGAATTGGCTGCTTTCAAGTTTTACAAGTGCGAATGTTTGTTACATTTAGCACATAATTTTGTAGAGTAACTTGCATACTCTGACTAGTGAAAGCACTCATCATGAGTCGTAATTATAATCGTGATTGGTAAAAGGAACCTCTTTTTTCGTTGTGGTTATCCGAAGTTGCAAACGAAAAAAATAAAGCTTATTGTAAAGCGTGTGATCACAAATTTACAGCTACAAAAAAAATTTTTTAACAACACGTTGAATCAGCAACTGACGTCAAAAATTTTGAAAAATATACACAAAAAATTAATGCACATTTTTACAATGATCAACGTCAAAAAGAAAATAATGTAAAACAATCTTTTGATAAAAATCATAATGCACAAATAAATATTCAACAATCACATGATTCAGTCCATGTAAATAATGTAATAAGTACCTGTAAGAATGATGGAAATGTTGAAATAAGTCGCGACATGTTGTAATAATTCCGAACAAATAAATAAAGATTTCCAACAGTTACATAATAATGATCAGCAATATAATAATAATATACTGTCGTCACAAGACACTGTCACAAATCATCGAGAATTGTGTTGCATGCACTGCATTTTATTTTAAGACAGTCGTTGTCAATGGGTTGAATCCAATCATGAATTTTTAGCCATTTTGGATTCAACTTATGGTTACTTTTATTAAGTTCGGACGCTTCCTCTGATTTTGTATTATTCTGAACGACTTATAATAAATTTTGTTCATTTTCATATACTGTCGTCACAAGACACTGTCACAAATCATCGAGATGGGACGTTGCACAAATAAAAACGAAGTTAAAACCCCTGCAAATATTAAAACGAAATCAATCGAGATGGTTAAGTTACTCGTCTTGTATGAATAGAATTTTACGCAGACATAGCTGTCTACAACTATTTTTAGAAGGGGTATTGGTCCCTGAAACCTTTTTAAGAATGATCAAAAAGTTGCAGTAAAAACTTTACTTAATTATTTTAAAGACCCTATTAATAAAATGTATCACACTATGATTGTAAACATTTTTTTTCAAATTATTTGCGGTTAACAAATCGCTGAAATCACAACAACCATTGATTTCTGAAAATGAAGAAGTCGTCAGAAACTTATATCGTGACTTGTTAAAACTGTATATGAAGAATGATTATGTAGATAGTACTGATATTAATGATATAAATCCATAAAACGAAAATTATTTTAAGCCTTTGAACGAAATAACTGAATAACGAAATAATAATAAATTAATATGTAAATCAGCAGAACAATTTATTTATAAAGTAACTTATATTTTTATTAGGCTTAAATTTCATCAAGATTGTCAATCACTTTTAATTGAATTATGCACGGGCTTAAAAAGATATGATTTCGGTGATAATATTCCTGAATATTGTAAATGTTTTCATCCCAAAAATGCATTGAATAAAGAATTTCATAGGAATGAATATAATAATTTAAATGAACTTTTCAATGTACTACCCAAACTTGTTAATGATCATGATGCATGTCTTATGATTACAATAAGTGAAGAATGGTCAGACTTATTCATGTACTCAGATTTAATTAATTTTATGAAAGAAGAAGTCCATATTTTTTGGTTTATGGTTCGAGAATACAAGGATGATAAAGGAAATTATTTGTTTAGAAATATTGCTACATTTGCATTACGTTTTTTGTTTTCCAAATTCCAATGATATATCAGAACGATTATGGAGTGCGTGTAATTTAGAAAAAAGTTTAATAAGAAATTTCCTTAAATTTGGAACGATTCTTGGTATACTTTTATCTTTGCAGTATATTAGAGACGTTAAAGGAATACTATTTTTTGAACCAACAATGGAAATGCTATCACGACATGCAGTTAACTTATGTGATCAATATAAAAAATGTAAAGATGTTAAGCAATTTAATTAGTATAAAGGTATCTCACTAATAAACGAATATTTAAAAAGATGTAAGGAAGAAAACAAATTTGTTTCGGAAATTCATAAAAGAAAGAAATTATACGACGAAGAGATTTATTCTTCTCTAGACGATACTGAAATTAATGCAACAAACAGTGGCAATCAATGTGATTTAAATGATTCAAGTATTTTAAAAGCTTTTGAAATGGCATGTCAGCCAACAGCAATCTCATTGTACGAAGAAATGTCTCAACAAATTACTCAAGATTATGCTGAAAATCAAATAATGTTCAATGGACTAATTTCTAATTATAGGTACTATTACACAAATGTGTACTACATTGTAAATGGTAGAAGATTCGAACAATTATATACCATAGAAAAATATGAAGGTAAAGGTGATAGAACATTACAATTATTTTCTGATTCATATCATACTCTTAAAGGAGAAGAGTATATAGAAGGAGAAATTATCAGTGCACGAAGAAAATTGGCCGAATACTTCATGTATAAGTACTAGAGAAACTGTTATTTTATTTCAAGATAAATGGGATGATATACCTAGCGACAAATGGAATATGTTTACCATGAATTTTCCTACGAAAGGTGGAATAATGATGCCATACGTTCAAAATCGTAACTGGCGTTTATTCATGATAGATCTAGATATACACACTATGACGTTAATAGATCCATTTAATTTAAGTCCAGCAGCTTTGCAAGATGAAGCAATAAGAATTATGAATCATTATAATCGATATGTACAATTGTGTGAGAGCAAGCAAATTACAAATATTTTTACGGATTTGCAAAATAGAATACAAATGCAATGGTTTGTTAGTGATCGTCCCTATCAGACAGATGGGTATAATTGTGGCGCTTACGTAATATATTATATGGACGGCATAGGTGAAGAAAAGGGTATAACTTCGCAGTTTGACCCAAATGAATATAGAAAACATTTATCGGAAAAGTTAATAAGACAATCGGATAATATGAGTGAAATTTGTTTATATTGCTTTAGATCATGGAAGAATGCTACTAAAAATTGTAGAAACTGTAAAAGGTTCTTTCATGCAACTTGTTTAAGAGAATACAAATTCTATGATGGAGGTTTGGGCGAATTGTGCTTTAGATATACCAGCACAACGAATTGGATCAACTAACTATTCTAGTCATAAACAAGGCTTCGTAACTACCTATTCTAGTCATAAACAAGACTTATTAACTAACTATTTTAGTCATAAAGAAGGCTGTTATTGTTTATTCATACTTTTTATAAAATACTTTTGTTGACTATTTAAATATCCTACATCAATTTTTAGAATTAAAAATATTACATTTATAAACCAAAAAATATTTATTAGACCAAAGTTGTTAATACGAAAGATAACAAAACGTGTATTCTATGAATATTCAAGACAAATAGTCTTAGAAACTTTTAGTTATTAATTTTATTGCATTTTTATACATTATTACCTGGTATTAATTAAAAACAAATATTAATATTTTCATGTAAATATGCAATTAAGAGGGGGAGTGACAGCGAGAGATAAAAAGTAAACAAAAAAAACTCGAACCTAACTAACCTACATGTGTCTCGACTTATTTAAAAAAATACATCGGCTTTTTGACAAAAAAACTTATTTAAAACATGCACGGTTTTTTTACCTATTAAGCGGTACTAGAAAGACCGTTTTCAGATCAGCGTGCAAACAAATTGAAAAATTATCTCTACTTCAGCAGCCAGCTTTTTCATTTTTTACATGCGCTAAAACTTTTCAATATTTGAAAAAAACTTGTTTATAAATGAGAACAAATATGTCTAAACTATTTACATAGTAATAATGCAATGTGATTCAGATGTGTATTTGTTAAATTATAACATTCGTCCCGCAAATTTTCGGATTCAGATGAGTTCCTACATAAAAAAGAAACGAATCGCAGCAAGTTTCGTTACCCAATTATAACTTTGTAGAAAGTTTTAGCTGTTTTAAGAAGCGAAACTCGGAAATATGCGCTTTATGCAATAAACAACGAATTTTATTTATTAATAACTTTTGTACCAAAACTTTTGAGTTTCAGATGAGTTCGTATGTAAAAGGTACAGACACTTGAAGGAGCGAAACTCGGAAATTTGCTGTTTGTGCAATAAACTGGGTATTTTATTTATTAATAATTTAAAAGACGAAACTCTTTGGCTTCAGCTGAGTCCTGGCATATAAGAGGTACCATTCCGCCAAGTTTCGTTATCCTATTATTATTTTATAAAAAGTTGAAGGAGTTTTAAGTCGGAAATCTGTGGTTCATACAATAAACAACGAATTTTGTTTATTGTTAACTTGTGTGCCAAAACTTTTAGGCTTCAGATGAGTTCGTACATGTAAGAGGTATGATTCGCTCCAAGTTTTGTTGTCCGATTATAGTTTTATAAAAAGTTGTAGCTATTTTAAATAGCGAATCTCGGCAATTCGCTCGTTATGCTATAAAGAAGACATTTTGTTTATTTATTCTTTTTGTGCAAAAGCTTTTAGGCTTAAGCTTAGTCCTATGATATAAGAGAAACGATTCGTCCAAGATTTTGTTATCCGATTATCATTTGTCAAAAAGTTGTAACTTTTTTAAGGAGCAAAATTCGAAAATCTGTGTTTCATGAAATAAACAAGTGTTACGTCCAGATTACAAATGTTCAATTACAAAATCTAACACATTAAAATAATTACATGAATTTCTACCTGAATTGATAATCGAATTTGGCAATTTATGAAAGTTATAATAATTTAAATGATTAAAAGAGTTGTGATGTTGGGATTATTCAGGAGAATATTTTAAAGCGTAAGCCTCCCAAATCAGCAAACTTTTCAACTTCTCCCTCAGGACTCTTAAATCCCGGGAGGGACGGTTTGGGAATTGTCTGCGAGGATCTGTCGGGTTATAATTAAATAGATAAATATATATATGGTATGATCAATTTATTCAATTATTATTATGACGGGGAGCACAGACTTTAGCCGTCTCCCTACTGCTCCAGTCTGCTTCGTGCTGTTACCTGAAAAACGCGAGAGCGACGCGAAACCAGGTCGCTCGACTCGACTCTGCAACCACGATCTGCAATCTCCTGCCGCGAACCGCGCCTGAAATCGCGAAAATCCCCTCAGGTGTTCGCTGCGCGACGCCAACTCTACGGTTACTCGCGAAATCCGCGCGACGCGATATCTCACAACTTGCACAGGATAGCACACTCGAAATAATTCGGCGCAACGAGGTTGACGGGCTCTAGGCCGCGTCGTCTTCCCGGCGTGAGCAAGACAATCTGCTCGTCACACGATAAGGTAAAGGAAGGAAAAGCAGCGGCGGACTAACCACGCCACGTCGCTGCTCAGGACTATCACCAAGGATTTTCAGGAGTCGCGGTGAATCTAACGATAAAATACGCGAAACTCGCGGTGATAATATTATTGGCTTGCTCACCTCGAAGCTTTATTCTCGTGTAGACTTATTCTGGCGCCTGGCTCTCTCTCTCTCTCTCTCTCTACTTTTCGCGCTATCACTAACTGCTCTCTCTCTCTCGCCTCGCTCCAGAATGGCTCCTCTCTTAAGTCGCAGTCGTCTGGGAAATTGCTAGATGATTATCCTGGGCGGCTGCTGCTGAAGAAGTGAGCTGTGGGGATTTTCGCCCCATCAAATCACCTCGGCAAGGCCACAGGACCTCTCACGCGCGCCCTCCTCGCTGGTGGTGCTGCGCCGATCGTCCGCGCACCGTTGTCGCGACGAGCAAACGCGGGAGAATCGATTTCCCCTTTAAGATCGATTGCTCCCGCCGGAGCTCGTCACGAGACCAGCAACTTACCGCTGGTAACGCGCGCCAGTCGCACTCACCCGCTGTAGCGTGCAGCGAGGCGAGCGCACCTTATCTCTCTCTCGCGCGCGGCTCCCCACCGCGTGCCTAGTCGGCTGTTGCGCGAGAGCGGTGCGCGCGCGTCATTCTGCGCCACGCGGTCGCTCTCGTCACATCTCCCTCGCGCGTTCCACCTCCCGGCCGTCGCCGTGGCCAGGAGGCGTGTTCAGCCTCGCAGTGTCTCGCGACCGGGCCTTCGCGAGTGTGTGTGTGTCTAGTGTCTTGCGTATTGGCTGCTACTCAGCCATCAGCCACCGGATTGGCCTCTCTGCGCGTGTATGTGTGTGTGTGAGTGTCTGGCTTTCCTGGTCATGGCGTCGGGGACACAGCTGATGCTGTTGCCCCGTCGCAGAGTGAAGGATAGGAAATCCCTTTTGGCTACCGCGAACGCGGTCACTGCCTACCGGGTAAGGGAGCCGGATACGAAGTCACTTTAAACTATACAATATCTCTTTTAAATCGACACACGTTTTTTTTTAAAAAAAGAGAAAAGTACCCTAATGTGTGAGTGTGCGTGGCTGTTTGTATATATGTGTGTGGAGGTTCTTGAGTGGATGCAGCTGTCAATCCTCGGCGCCTTCCAGCCTAGGCTCGGTGGTTCAGCGTATAGCGATGGCTAGATGCACGGTTAGGTGTAATGGCTCGTCCCTTTGATGTAAGTATTGTGAGCCGCAGGGAATCCACTGTCTCGGTTTCTCCTTCTTTCCAGCAGCGATGATATTCGGAAAAAGCCGATGGATGCACTTGCTTGATGCTGAGGGGTCGACTACGCGACTAAGTCCGGTATACTCTCTTTTTAAATGTACGAATAACGAGTAATACGTGATACTTGTTCAAGAATGGTCTGGCGACGGGCAGAGTAACGTTCTGTAAGAGATTTCGGATATTACTGAGCAATCGTAGCCCTTTGCTCCCGGGCTTTATATACTTGCATATCCCCTTGTTTTACTTGGACTAGCGTTTTTCATATAAGGTCGCTTCACTATTCCGTATTTTCCTCTCTCAATATTAAGGAAATTGTGGTAGGTCAAGTCATAAACATCATAGTTTATGACTACCACTTAAGAATTTGTATCTTTTAGAAACTCTCCCGCGGTCTCTCTGTTAACTGGAGATCGTATATGTGTTTCCTATGAAATTCCAGATCGACGAATATTGCGTCTCTGTTTCTTTCTGCTCTCTAATTTTTCTCATATTTGTGATCGTTTTTCTGCAATGATTTGTCGCCTGATTGTATTGCGTAAGGTTACTGTCGGCACAACTGCCCTCGCTTTCGCGCTTGTTAATTTATGGCTTTCCGTTGGAAAATATGATCTCGCGATTTTTGTGAAGTTGTTATTGAATCTAATATATCCATTAGCATTTTATGGCATTTTTAATTTATTGCGTGGTCCATCGGAATATAGTCCATTTGTGTGAAGGTGTCGCTGACACGTGTATATAAATATATCTCCTGTTTTTTTGATCCACTTCTTGGATACCGTGCTGACGTGCTAGTAAGTAAGTGTCCGGGTGTGTGTATGCGGGTGTGTGTGTGCGTGTGTGTATATGCGATATATATATATATATATATATAGTAATCGTAGTGTTTTGGATGCGTAATGGAATCGGTGATTCCATTACACAAGGAATTTTGTTTATTCATAACTTTTGTAACGAAACTTTTGGACTTCAAATGAGTTCGTACATGTAAAAGATACAAATAGCCTCAAGGTTTATTGTCCGATTATAATTTTATAAAAAGTTGCAGCTATTTTAAGGACTGAAACTCGGAAATTCGCTCGTTATGCATTAAACAAGACATTTTGTTTATTTATTCTTTTTGTTTACAGCCTCCTCCTACTTGGGTTAGCTATATTTAGGTGTTTTGGTTTTAATTTACTATATTTTTAATGCTGATGATCGATTCTCAACCTCTCAATCAGGTCTAAAAACAAAAATTGAAGGAGTGTCAAAGTATTGTTACATTCACGAAAGCGTGAATGCGGAGAGGGGTTCTGGCGCGAGGCAAAACACTTGAGTTCGAGGTTGCAACATGCTTTTTATTGCGGCGAGCAGGAGAGAGAGACGCGAGAGCTAGATGTTACTCTTTCCGCAGATCGGTGGCTTCTGCCTCGTTGTTCGCAGCTCGCGAGTAGCCGCGCTCATCGGACCTGCCTTATCGCAAAACTGACAACGCAAGTCCGCGGCGGCGGTTTGGGGTTCTCCGAATCCACGAGCCGGAGCCAACGTCTGTAAGCCGAGCATTGCAACGCTCGCACCGTCAGCACTGCACGTGCGATTTCCCATCGTGGGAACCGACGTGCGCCGACGTGCAGCACGTCACACGCCCAAAGCAGCGGTCAACGCCGATTCCGGTGTTGTGAATTCGCAAATCCCGATTTTTTTTTTTTTTTTTTTTTTTTTTTAGAAGATGCCCCGAAATGTGATTACAAATGTGTGTGTATGTGAGTAATGTTGTATGTGTGTGTGTTCCGCTTGAACACCGTGTTATACAATCAATGTTTGTGTGTGTGCTCTCTCTCTTTTTCCCTTACAAAAATTTACTTAATTGGCTAAATTACTTAATGTAGTTGCATATATGATGATATTAAGATAAAAATATGATTAATATTGATTGATATGAAGAATGATATTTTACATTTTGAGAAGGTTACATTAATCGATGTTGAGAAACGTTTGTGATAATACAGATCGTAATGGAGTAGATTATACTGATGATTATTGCAAGGAGTATACTAACTACGGAAGAGAATTGTTTTGATTGGTATAGTTAGGTGACGGCTACATATGAAATATTGAAAGATAATTATTTTGATTGACATAGTAATATATATTAGTTATATGAATGATCTTAAAAGAAAATTGTTTAAATTGCTATAGTGGTATATCAATTGTATCTAAAATTACAAAAGAAAGTTATTTTAATTGATATACTCATGTCTCTAATACATACACTATCTAAAGAACAACTAAAGGACAAAGTGGATGATCTTGATGCCTTCATTGTTGACTGCCGCGGATGGGAGTCGTGCGTCCACCTTATCTTGAATGTTCACGAGTGAAGATTTTACGTGGCTGGTTCGATGGCTCTAAGCCATGCTTGCTGCGAGGCCGGTAGCTCCAGAATGCTTGCTGTGCGAGCATACTGTCTGGGTTGTAGGACAGGTGGCTGGTTCGAAGTTATGTTAGCCATGGGTTCATGGTGCGGGCGTGCGGAGTATTGCACGGCCTGTGACCGCTGCGTCTCAGCTGTAGAGTCGTTAGATGGACCTGAAATCTTTCTTAGACAGATTAGTAGACGGGACCCCCCGGGGACTACGAATTTCCAGGTTACCAAGGCGGCAATAATTATTCCAATTACCGAGTGAATACTTGTGTATGTATAACCCTTGAACGAGTCAAAATCCTTATTGATGTCTCTATACTCTGATAATTTTTTTGCTCTATCTATAATCTCCTGAAAACTGGTGCCCGATTTGAGAGAATCTACATGCACACCGTGTAAATTTCTTGCCTTTTGCGAGAATTCAGATTGTATCACACGTTGTATCAAGCTAGAAAAATTCCGAACACTCTCATAGTTGGAAATTATCGAAGTTAAGTCTAGATTTTGCTGGAGAAAGGCAATTTCGGAAGAGTGCATCCGAAACTCTCGGGAAGCAGTTAGTCTCGCATTGTTCGTATGAGCAGTGCACCCGGGCTTGAGTCGCAAGATACCTGCCCCCTCTATTTCAACTACCTCGTGCGCCGATCTCGGGCATTGTATGAAAAGGGTTTCCGTACGCGCGGCAGAGAAAGCCCACGAATTGATTTCGTGTAGTCTGGCCCAGTATGTGTCTTGTAATTGAATGATTTTTATATTGCAATCAATTAAATTGAGCGTGTTGCGACGAGTTGTAAATTTGATCTCACACCCGGCATTGCTCCTAATTTCGCGAACCGGTTCGGTGTTTTTACATATTAAGAGATTGTTTAGACTTTTACATTTGTTCAACTTCTCGAATGGAAAGGGAATGTACGTATTATTACTCTCACTGATCGCGAAGTAGTGAAATTCCGGCCAGATGTAGGCAAAGGTTTGATTTGATAAAAAGCTATTCTGCTTGACTGGTAGAGCAGATGCTTTGTAAAGGTTGAACTTTTGCAAGTCGAGAAGAGGAATTGCAACGTGGTAAATCAGTTTGCTGTTTGCAAAGAATATCGTTATATGAGATATCTTCGCGATTTTTAAGGGAGATGTGTTTTCATCACCTGGGAAAGTTGCACTGCCGATGCTGTCCGCAACTATTTTGGCGGATTTATTGAAGAGAGTGGGGGGTACAAAGTGGGGATGCATTGCTCCTTGAGAAGCAAGCATTATTGCATCAGTGACAATTTCAGTATCGAGTTTGTACTGAGTGACCCCATTGTTTAGAAATTGAATAGCATTCAATATAGTGTTCGATTTAAAATACCAATCAGTGGACTGGGAAATGTTGTACAGTGCAGTATTCAGAACCTCTATTTTTTCATCTACCTTGGTGAATTTTGCTTCTACTAATTCTGTTTGTTCGGTCAGGAGTCTGGCCACTTCTTTAGTGTCGTTTGATGTGATTTGAATTAGGTTTCGTAGATCCGCTTCCGTATCCTCATCTAATGTTCCAAACAAGATTTTGCTGATCTGACCTATGAAAGGTAATACGGAGCGTCTGTCACGAGCATCTTTGGAGCCCCCCAGGCCCGATAAGAGTTGTATGATCCTATTCGCCTGACCGATAGAGTCATCTAGTTGCTTATGTGTTGCGTCTAATAAACTTTTGTGAGTACACGGGGAGGATAACTCATCGCAGTAATGAAACAATTTCTCCCATTGTCCAGCTAAGATGGCACCTGTGCCAAAGTAGGAGTCCAATTCAACTTTTTGAATGATTTTCCAGTCCGTGCTCGAGCTGGCCAGAGGAGAGATTAATTCCGAGATCATCCCAGGATTGTTGTTGAGTTGTGTTAGGGTGTCAGAGTTTCTAAATTCTTCACAAAGAACAACTCTGAAAAAGAAACACAAAAAGGAAGTGCCTGTAAGCATCTAATTCTCATATGAAGAGAGTAAGAGTACAGGGAGTGTTATTTACACGAGGGTAGTCATGGTTGATTGGCGTGTGGGCCAAGCCCGAATTATTATAATTCTCGCGTCGGATATGTGCAGACTCCCAGGCATGAAGTTTCTTATATCGCGCACAGGAATTCCTTGGCCAGCAAGAAATTTATTCAAATTGAATTGCAGGTGTACACGTAGTGATCAAGTGAGTTACTTGTGACTTTGAGTCTACGTTATCTATAATTAATGTGATTTCACCACGAATTGATGTATATATATCTTTGGATTAAAAATTGTTGCAAGTGAATACCGAAGCTCGCATGGCGCGAGGTGTTGGGGATTGTCAAGGCGCGAAAACTAGAAAATATAGTGCAAAAATGGAGGTTCTCCTATGATGAGGTGAACTGTATTTGGTTTTTGAAATGTGTGTGGTGATCACTTCTTTCCACCCAACACTGAGTTCAGAAAGAGGTGGGAAGGTGGTTGCTTTTCGGGATGAGAAACGAGGGTCACCCCAAGTAGTATTGAGAAAGAGGGAAGAATGCTGTAATGGGAATGGGATGGTGCTGCGCCAGTGTAATGTGAAATTAGAATTTTCAGGTGAGCTAGGTTGAAGTTTAAAGAAAAATGTGCTGCAGTGTCGAGGCAATTAATGTGCACGCATTTTGGGAGTTTACGCCCAAAAGCAGCGGGCAAAGGAGACTAGGCGGGAAAGAATGGTGCAATGACATGCTATAGATGAGGAGGATCCCACATTGAATCCAAAAACACCACTGTGTTAAGACAAGCCGCAGAGTACTTCTCCTCCCGTGCCTTGGAAGCATGCGCCCAAGAGCAGCGGGCAGAGGAGATAAGGTACGGAGATACAAGTGTACCGCACAGTGAGAGGTCACTCACTGTTGATCTGGGCTCGAAGTTATCCAGCACATCTAAGTTTAAAGTGGGTTCCTGTCTCTCTCTCTCTCGTCTCCAGATAGTTAATCCACGTGTTCTGATGTTCCCGCGGAGTTGCTATGAAACCCATTGTTGAAGAAGAGACCTGTGTGAGGTGGATCTTTCAAGAGGCCCGGTCTTTTGATCTTGTCAAGTATAGTGATTTTAACTACGTCCCCATTTTGTAATTTTACATTTTTAGTCGCGTTGTTTATTTCGATAATTTCATATGGGCCCTCATAATCTACTGCAAATTTGCCTACATGGGGTTCTTTCAGTAGATAAACCAATTCGCCCTCTCTGAAATCTTTAGTGTTTAATCGTCTGTCGTAATAATACTTTGATCTGTATTTAGCTTGAACTAAGTTTATGGCCGCGATGATTTGCAATTGAGACAGGTTACCGATCAATTCATCTACATATTTGAGATAAGTCCTAGATGATTCGGCATCCCTGAGGGGGAAGCTAGACGGAGTGCGCGGTTTCTGTCCGAACACCAGTTCATGAGGTGTGAAATCTGATGCCTCGTGTTCCGTGCAGTTGTAGGCGTGTTGGCAAACGGCTACCCACCTGCCCCAGTCATTTTTGTTGTCTATACATTTTTTTAAATATTCAGTAAGCGTATGGTGCATCCTTTCAATTCCACCATTAGATTGGGGGTGATATGCTGTTGAAAGGTATTTGTCGATCCTGAAGATTTTTGCAAACTCTTCCAATAGTCTGTTCTGGAAGTGAGTGCCTTGGTCCGTAACCAGAGCGGCAGGAGGTCCGAAGTAGCAGATCACTTTGTCCGTGAACGCCCTGGCTACCTCTTCTGCTGTCGCCCTCTTTACTGGGATAAGGATGCAGTACTTCGTGAGCCAGTCTTGTACAGTTAGGATATATTTAAATCCTCCTTCCGTTTCCTGTAGGGGTCCATAGAAGTCCATTGATAATTTCTGGAAGGGTCTTGACGGTGTATCCGTTATGTTTAATGGTAAGCGGGTTTTACTCTAATAAGTTTATTAGTCTGGCATTGTGAGCAACCCATGACAAACTGACGTACATCGGGTCGCATATTGCGCCAGTAGTAGTCATTCGCTATCTTGCTGTAGGTTTTGTTTATGCCACGATGGCCTCCTAAGGGTGCCTCGTGATACTCTTTCAAGAGTTTGTACCTATGCTCTACCGGGGGTATGGGCAAGTTGTTGAGGTAGATAACCCCAACCGTCCTTACTCCCGCAAATATGGACTCAAACAATTCGATGAATGTTTGGTACTCATTGAGTGTAAGGAAAGCCAAATCTCTAATGATGGCAAAGGAGGATATGTTCTGATTTGTGATTTCTCTTTTTAGCCTCTTCAAGCATTTCCTCAAATCTGTCTTGAGGGGTCGCTCATGAATGTTGTTCTTTATGAACAATCCGAGCAGTTTCATATCCTTACACGTGGAGGTGTCGATGTCTCCCAACTTCCTTTGCTGACTACGGAGTGCTTCAGTGTTGATATATTGTCTCTCGACCATGGCCTCAAGAATTTCTGTATCAAAGAAGAAATCCGTGGTCATGAAGTATACGAGATTTTCCTTGTAGTGGAAGGGGTGCTCCTGAACTGATATTAATTTGATCAGCCCGGGGGTTTCTTCCCCTTCTGGTATGGCCCAAGGAGGCTTTTCTCTCGGAGGACGGGCCCTCATGACCAGGCAACGTTCCAAGGATGCAGTGTGTGCCTTGGCCCTGATGAGTGCATCTCGTATGCTCAGAGATGGCGTGCTTGGTGCGTCGGCATCAAGGTTCGCTACTGCGTTATCTGCCCCGGGTAACTGGGGTGTGTTGTTATCTGAAAGGTCCGATTGCTCATGCCTCTGTGCATTATCGACAGGAGGACTGTTGGGACTGATGTCACCTCTTGCTCCTGCCGGTATGGGTGTGAGCCCATTGTGGTATAAATTTGCACAGTCAGTAACGGTGTGAAATGATTGCATGTCAGATGTAAATGTATGTAATTAGAGGACGCATTAGCGGTGATACGCCAAAAGTCCAACTCCCCCTTGTCCTGGTAATAATGCACACAGATATTCTGGTTGAATTCTCTGGAGAAGACAAAAGCACAATCCGCGTCCCCGAATTCTGTGGGTGACAACAATATTTTCATCGTCTCCTCCGGGCATCCACAATCTTTAATCGCAGGTGAGCTTGCTAGCCGTGCTCTCAACTCCAGTGCCGAGAGGCTCAGTTCCATGCATTTGATGAGTGAGTAGAATAAACAGTTGCCAGGAGGATGAGAGGGGATATCTGTGTAGCGCTCGAGATTCAGGTCAGGATTGGCGCACTCAATGTTGTGGTCCATTATTCTGAACCTGTCCATGTGCGAATTTTCAGACGGGATCAGATTTGCCCTGTGATTCGCCCTTCTGTCCGCATTCCGAGGGACATAATCGAAATTATCGAAGTGTTCGATCGGTGATGTAGGGTTGTTGCGATCCGAGAGTAGGTCATCCGTTGCGGGATTCTCAATGAAGGCCGGTTCGTCAACTGGTGGTAAATCCTGGTCGTCTACAAAGCCCATTTCTACTACAGTTGTGTACTCGTTTTCGTCTCTACCAGCGAGTTCATTAGCAAGAAAATCGCTAACCGTAGTCAGACTGTGCGGCTGAGACACATCGTCTGACTGCTCACTGACCGACTTGTCGGACATTAGAAGAGACCTGCGATTGTTTTTGTCTCTTGCGCTTCTACTGTGAACAGAGGCGCGAGGAATATCAGGATCAACTGCTCTTTTGCTTTTAGTGCCGTGTTTGGAAGTCGAGGCTTCCCACACGTCGATGTGTACCCCATTTCTGCCTCTGATCTGCTGCTCAACTAAATTTACCCTTAGTCTGGCGCCAAATTTGCCCCCTATTGCGCCGATTATCGCTGCAGGAGAGATTTTATCGTGGCTGGCCAATATTTGTTGAGCTGGTAATTTTTGATTTGCAATATCCAACGGTGACTGGGAATTGCTGGATTTTCTAGCGATGACTGGAGGTGGACATGGAGGTACATGTGGAGGTGGCTGTGGCGAATGTGACCTCTGAGGTGATGGGTGAATGGGTTCCATCACAGGTTGGCCACTCACTAAGACATCCCGACTCCTATGATCCAGCTGTGGCGGTGCAACCACATTGGGAGTGACAGTGATAATTTCTAGAGGTGGAATGCCAGCTATCGGATGTCCTTGCTTCTCTGGAGTTGTGGGGAATACGGCAGGGATCCTATTCACCGTGTTAAGTTTTAGAGAGTTGGGTTTCCCACTTGTTCTCCTATCCAGTTCGGACAAGGATACAGAGCACTTCCCTGGCTGCGTAGTTTTCCTGGACTTTTGAGTTTTGTCAGCTTTCTTGTGTATTTTCGCCGCGGGTTCACCCAGGGAGTCACCCGATGGCACAGGGGCTTGGTGCACGCCTGAAGAGCTCGGAATGGGCTTGGTCCGAGTTCTCTTGCGCTTCTTTCTGGTGCTGAGCCACGGATCTCTTGTGATGTCCGCATTGAAATTTATGTCCAGCTGAGGTACTTTGCCGTCAGTGGTTGCCGCTTTTTTTTCCTCCAAATCCTTCACCATCTTACTATATAGAATGGATTCTTTGAGTACAACTTTGATGCGCGATCGTTCTTTTGGGCTCAATTGAAATTCGTTTTTGCGCACTTTGGCCAAATGGACGTTGGTGAGGATACAAGCGAAGTGAATGTGGTCTTTGTAATTTAGGAAATATTCATATTTGGAATTTTCTTTCAATGAAAGCCACCTTATAGGAATATCCCTCTCATCTGACCGGATATTGACCAAGGCCTTACATAGATAGAAACTGTTGCAGGGGTTTCTGACAGCTATAAACTCCCCTTTCTTGTAGGCTATAGATTTATCAGAGATTCCTTCATCATCTGAGGTATCAAGATCTGTTGACTCAGACTCAGAGTCATGATGGTTGTTTCTGACACCCTTCTTAGCTTGTTTCCGTTTTACTACATGAGCTTTGAACATGCGTGCCGGTGGCCACATTTCGTTGACGTTACTATCCTCCTTTTCTTGCTTGTCCGCCAGCGCATATAACTGTGCACGGGGGAGTTCAGGATTATCTTCCCCTTCATCAATAACCGGGTTTCGCGATAAAGCATCTGCATTAGTATTGTGCTTTCCGGGTTTGTAAATGATCTCAAAATCATATCCCCTGAGCGCAGCCTTCAGTCTGTTAAACCTGAGGTCCGGCTTCTTGGTGGTATGAAAGTGTTTTAATGGCTCATGGTCAGTGACCACTGTAAAGGGTTTACCGTAGATATAGTGCCAGAATTGCTCTTTGGCAAATACTACAGCTAGTAGTTCTTTGTCATAGGTCGGGTAGCGAAGTTCACTGCCCTTGAGAGGTCTCGAGGCATACGCGCACGGTCTGTCCTGCCCTAATTTCCCTTGGCTGAGCACTGCACCCAGACTATAATCGGAGGCATCCGTTGTTATTATGAACGGTTTGTCTAAGTTCGGATTCGCCAATACTGGTTCCGAGCACAGAATATCCTTCATTTTGTCGAAAGCAGTTTGGTGTTCTTCTCTCCAATGGAACTTCACTCCTTTGTGTAAAAGTCGCGTGAGAGGTAGGGCGATCTCCGCAGCGTTAGGAATGTACATTTTATAGTAATTCCATAATCCCAGAAGTTGCCTAACCTTTTTGGTGGTGGTTGGAGTGGGATACTCTCTTACGGCTTTAAGCTTGCTCGGGTCAACACGTATGTTGCCTCCTCCAACAATGTGACCCAGAACCTTGGCTTCTCGCTTTAGGAATTGACATTTCTTGGGCTCTACAGTTAAATTTGCATCAATGAGTCGTTGCATGACTCTCCTGAATCTGGTCTCGTGCTCTTGGAGATTACTTCCAAAGATCATCAGATCGTCCAGATATATGGCTACTTCCTGAGATTGCAGACCTGCCATCGCCAGGGACATGGCTCTCGAGAAGGTATTTGTTGCCTCTTTAAGTCCCATAGCCATACGTGTATATTCAAAATGCTGGCAGCCATTCGGACCCACCGGAGTGCTGAATGCCGTATATTTTGCTGAGTCTGGATGAATCGGAATCTGATGGAAACCTTGTTTCAGATCCATGACTGTTATGATCTGTGCACTGGCAAGCTGTTGTAGAATATCGCTGGTGAACGGAATTGGCCACGCACTGCCTTCCATTTCTTTATTGATATCACTGAAATCCGTAACCAATCTCCACCTTTGCTCCCCATCGGGCCCCGGGCTTTTAGGAACAATCCAGAGATTGCTACTAAAGTCCGAGTTGGATGGAACAATTACGCCTTGTTTATGTAGCTTATCTACTTCCTTTAAGATGTTCTCGCGAATGACTCTCGCATAGCGATGTCTTTTGGAGCGAATTGGTTTATCCGTTTTTAATTTAATTATATGTTGTATAATGTTAGTCGCGGGTAAAGGTTCCCCATCTAGACCAAAAGCCCCAGAAAAGTCCGAAATCAAATCTCGTACATGTTCTATTTCCGCCGCGTTACAAGTGCAAGTGTCGATTAATTTCATAATTTTATCAACCCTCTCCTTCAACAAATGTGGGTTTTCTAGCATGTGCCTATTGCGCACCACAACATCAATTGGCGTATTCACCTTGTCGTCCGAGAATAAATTCAAAATGTTGACTCTGCTCGGGACACTATTGACATCGTCCTCATCGAGGTCTGCGTCACCAGTAGATGCAACCGTGTGGCAAGGTATTAAGTTCACCTGGGGTACCGGTATCGTAACCGGAGCTGTCCCTGTGTTCAGGATCTCCGCATATACATGCCCATCATTGTTTTTACCCAAAAAGTTACCAAACAGTAAGTCTGGCCCTAAGTTTTGTAAGGGTACCCAGCCTATCTTCTCATTGACATTGCTGACTTCTGCAAAGATTATCTGTCGTGTTCTACCTTTTATATGAAAAGATTCCTCATGTTTAAAGGGAATAAATGTGTTGTTGCATAATTCTAAACGCTTCTGCGCGGCATCAATTCGTGCCTTGTGAGCGTCAATAAAGTCCCAACCGATCAGGCCCTCTACTTTGATGGGGAAGCTGTCGGGGACTATGTGCAACGTACAACCTACACCATTATCGGCCTTCACACATACCTTCCCTAGGGTGAAACATGTTCCTGGAACAACGCCTTTAACTGCTAGAACAATAGATCTATCAATTTTTGTGAAACGCTCATCTATGATGCTTTCTTTAATTACCGAAATGTCTGAGCCTGTGTCAATGAAAAAGTCAGCCTGATTGTTTGCCAGACTATAACTCTTTAAAGTTATGATGGGAGGTGAACGTCCTACTTTCGCCAACTTGATGTTGACTTCTTTGATGTTGTGGATTTTGGCATCTACTCTATTTAGACCAGGCTGCTCGTCCTCTGAGGATCGAGTCGAGCAGTCTACGAGTTTAAAGGATTATTGTTGGGGTTATTTCTGGGTCCGGAACTCGCGTTGTCGCTGTCACCACGCACATCTCGATTTCTGTCAAAGAAGTTTTGTACTTCCCTGACGTGTTGGTACCTTTCATTGTTGTCCTGTCTATTTTCATTTAAATATCCCATGTTGTCCCAGTTACGGTTGATTCGCCCGTAGCCGTCGTCGTTGTTAGATCTGCCACGGGTGTTGCCGTAGCCTCTGCGGATATTGTTACTGTTGTAATTTCCACGATTGCTGCCACTATATCCACGGTGACTACTATTTCCCCTATCGTAATTTCCCCGATTGTAGTGATTACCGTCATAATTGTAGTCTTGGTTCCTACGGTTATCCCCCTGATTGTTGTAACCATGTTGAGGGTTATCACGATTGTTGCTAAAGTTCCCCCTGTTCCTGTTGTCAGTGCCGTTGTTGTTATTATTGGAGTAATAGCGAGGAGTATTCCCGGCTCCTTGGTTATCAAAACTGCCCTGATTATTGCTGGAATTTCTATTGTTTTGGCTATTATTACTGTTGCTGCCCTCTGAATTCTGCACCATTTGAGCATTGACGCGTCTGGCACTGATGTCATTTTCCAGTTTGTAACAGTCTTTGAAAATGTGACCTGCTCTTTCACAATAATGACAGTACGGTCTGATTACCTTCTTCTTGGTACAATCCTCAGCAATATGATCTGTGCTGTTGCAGCTTTTACACTTTGCTTCCAGGATCTCTGGTGATGTACCGATGGCTTTGGTGGCCTCAGGCACTTGTTTGTTCGCAGCGAGTTGAGTGTCCAAATAATTCACCTGTGCGTACGGTGGTTGACGTATCATCTGGTGGAGTGATAGTCTAGCGCTTTGTTTGCATTCAAATTCAATAGCCAGACGTATGGCATTATTGAGTGTGTTTGGCCTCTCGCTCCTGACTTGGTGATTGAGCGGGTCACATAAGCCAAACATAAAGTGCTGAAGAGCATCATTTTGCGCTCCTCTCTTCCTGCACTCACGGTCTGCAGATTCCATGTCGGGTGCTGACTCATAAATTGTCAGCAACCTATTGAGCAACTTTTGTACACGTAGACCATAGTCACCTGCCTGTTCATATGCTCGCTGCGTGATAAGTTTGAGCTGGCACAAAATCTCATCAGCCAGACCAATATTGCTGTACTGGAGAATTATGTCGCTCAAAAATTTCTCGATTGACGTGTATTGCAAGATGCTAGCTGAGAATCCATCAGCAGCTCGACCAGTTAGCTTGTTAGCTATAGCTAACAACGCATATTGTTCAGCTTGCGAGCCATATGTGCTGATAATACGTCTAATTGCCGAACAGAAGAGATTTAAACGTTCTGGGTTTCCATCGAATGTGGGAATGAGATTCAAAGCCTGTGACAGTGACAAGTTCGACCGCTTGTGCATGTCATACTCCATTTGATTGAGGAATCTGTACGAAGTATTAGGTGTGTCCAGCGATGGGTTAGAGTATATTTTGGAGTTGTTGTGTTGGCAAGACCCGATACTATGATCCACGCTAGTGTTGTACCCGAGTGCGCGAGGATCGGGTGCGCTGTTCACGTTTTCCGGTGAGTTTTCCGGAGTATAGAATATCAGCGGAGCTTGTCGCGTGTCCCATGACACTCTTGCGTTCGAAGGTCGTCTTGAGGTGTTGTTAGTTGTCTGGAAGTTCTTGTTTGCATAGTACGCTGCCGATACTCCAGATGTGCCTGTTTCTCTTATTGGTTCGTGAATTTCAAAATTCTTATTATGTACCGGCTGCAATCTGTCGTCATTGCTGTTGAGGAATGCTTGAGAGCTATGGTTGAGCATTTGCTTCTGTAAATGGCCACCAACGAGTGGATCAGGTCGATGGAGAAGAGTTGTGCTAAGTACTCCTGGATCCCGCTGGGTATGCATACTGGTGGTCGATTGGTCAAAGAGACTGTAGCTGTTCGATATGTTGTTTGATGGGGATCTCGCTGTGATTGTCGGTGCATGAACGGAGACGTCCTTGTATGCAGATGTAGTATAGAACGCAGAGTCTAACAATTCTGGGTTTAGCCCAGTTTTCTGAGCCAAGGCTCGATTAACTTTGCTCCGCATGTCTAACAAGTCCATAAACGTGGGTGTTAATGGTCTATTTTCCTCACGCAGTGGGTGCTGGTGAGAATTCATGCTGGTCGATGTGGACATGACCGTCTTCGGTATATCACCCATATATGTCGTAGTGCGCGTAGTGGAGGATTGTGTCATACTGGCTTTCTGCCATGTAGACTGTATTGGTACAAAGGAAGTTGATGTGGCAGGTAGTCTTTCACCTATGCCTCCTATGGCGCCCAGTCCATCTAGCGAATTGCGACTGTCACTTAATGAGAGCGAAGATCCCAATGCTAAGGCTCTTCTCTGATTCGAGATATTGTCTGATAGAAAAGAAGCTGCGCTGGTGGTTACCACGTTCAGTTGTGCGAGTTCCCGAGCAAAGTGTTGCTCATCCTGTTCTCTGTTAATTGAGTAATCAGTGGCACTAACACTCCTACTATCTGCGCCATCGGCCTTCTCTTTGCTCTTCTTACTCTTGCCCCATAAATTCGAGAGAGACATAATGAATCACTCAAAAGACTACTAAGAGCTTATGAATAATTCTGTCGGCTTTAGTCGTGTTAAGATTTCTAAGGTTTGATTATCAAAGAAAATTTTCAACTCAAAAGGAAAGAAAAAGATAATGAACTTATGGATGAACGTTTCAACTTTAATAGTATTTATGCTGCTGAAGAGTTACGACTTCAGAAAAGAAAAACAAGGAGTCTACAAACATTTACTTTGACTTCAGTGAAATCGAATGGAATCGAAGAGGATATGCAGTTGTTCATGCTATAATCAAGATTATGAGGATTTAACTCAACTCGCAGTTAAACTCTAATATGGTTACGCTCGTCCCCTCATTCAAGACTAAGAGACGCCATTTTGAAAGTTATATCAATGACTTGACTTTTTACCTCTGAGATGCGTCTGAGTACTTCAGCTTTCTCTGAGGCAAGACGTACTTCCAAATCCTCCAGTTTTTTGACTGACCTGTCTAGAGCCCTGAGGATTGCTCTATTGACGTCCTGCAACGCTTCGATTTTTTTTTTTTTATCGCTTTCCAGGATCCGCTGTTCAAGAGCGCAAATGACTTCCTGCAAGTCCTCCTGATTTTCAGTGAGATTGTCTATGCGTTCATCTATTGTGACAATGGGGACCTCCTGAGCGTTTGCAGGTTCTTCCCCCGGCCAGGGAAAATTCAGTGGCGCAAAAACAGGTGTCATGGGTTGTTGGCACTTGTTTTAAAATGTCGATGTGTATACGTTAATCAGATAGGGGTATAATAAGTTAATGGTTAAGCCACCAAAGAGTTAGTTGTGCAACTCGTAACTGAATGTTTAAAAAGTAGTGATTAACTTCGTAGGAACATACACCGTGTAAAGTGTAAGAGCTAATCAAAGAGTAACGAAGAATTTGAGAGAAATCCGTGAAATGAACTATAAACTGAGGTTATACGCGTCCGAGATATAAATGAATTACTATTAGGAGATTTTTGAAGTATTAAGTGTAAATGGGAAAAAGGAGGGGACAATAATGGGTTTACCAAGAATCCTTAAAATTGGAAACATCAGCGAACAATTAAAATTCCCTTATCACCTTATGAAGTATAAGAGCATAAATGGACTATTAGGGTACAATGAAGAATTTATTAGAAATATTTGCAGTGCTAAATATAAGGGAATAATCAAGATGAAAATGAATTTAATTTAATGTAAAAATGTTTTTAATAAAAAGTTTAATTTATTAAAAACATGTAAAATGAAAAATTTAGAAGTATTATTATATGTTAGATATAAGTAAGTTACTGATAGAAGGTTTCAATATGTAAAGTATATTAAAAGTGTAAAAACTCGATAATATCCTATTTGGGAATATCTCAGATGTAAAATGCTAATGAACTGTTGAGAAGCAACCATAAATTCATTGAAGGCTTTCATAGATTGCACGCAAAAAAAATTATGCAGTTATCGAGATAACTATGCTGAATTTAGAAATTATATATTTTGCTTTAAAACCAATGATCGTGATTCCACTAAAATTTAATAAAAAATTACGAAAGAAAATTGCCGCTTGGGACAGGTGGAAATGAGTGATCCCCAACCCACGGGAAATAAACAATAAAATATGTATATTAGATATCACAAAATCTTACCTTGATGTAGTTGCGATGAAGTAGATAATAATACTGTGCAATAATATAGACATTTTCATTGCTGGATTACGAATTTGGTTTGATTTTGCCTCAGAAAAAATTTTGTGATTAAGTCGTTTTTCCTTTCTGTCAATATAATACTGTTTCAGAAGTCTTGTGATTGAATCGTCCTTCCTTCCTGTCAATAAATGTGCTCAAAATCTCCGCAATAGGTCGTCCTTCTCAAAAAGTTCCTTTTTTTTTGTTTTTAATTGAACTGCTATCTGCTTAAGATTTTGTTCCTGTACAGCTGGTCCTTATTCGAAAATTCGTTTTTGCACGGACAAAAGTGCGTCGAAAAAGGGTGAGAAGACCGAAAGGTACTCGCGACGTACTAACGTTCCGAACACGAGAAAAAGAATCCCCACAAGGGATGCCACTGTTACATTCACGAAAGCGTGAATGCGGAGAGGGGTTCTGGCGCGAGGCAAAACACTTGAGTTCGAGGTTGCAACATGCTTTTTATTGCGGCGAGCAGGAGAGAGAGACGCGAGAGCTAGATGTTACTCTTTCCGCAGATCGGTGGCTTCTGCCTCGTTGTTCGCAGCTCGCGAGTAGCCGCGCTCATCGGATCTGCCTTATCGCAAAACTGACAACGCAAGTCCGCGGCGGCGGTTTGGGGTTCTCCGAATCCACGAGCCGGAGCCAACGTCTGTAAGCCGAGCATTGCAACGCTCGCACCGTCAGCACTGCACGTGCGATTTCCCATCGTGGGAACCGACGTGCGCCGACGTGCAGCACGTCACAGTATTAATTACAATTAATACAAGATACAATGATATTAAAATGTCAAAAAGTTTCAATTTATTAAAATGCTAACATTAATAGAACCGCAAAATCGAATATAAAATACATAGCGTTATATGTAATAAAGTAATAAAATAGAAGAAGCAAAATGACTATTTTGAAAATTAAATAATAATATAAAATGATATTATAAAAGATTATGTTAAATCTTTAACAGAAAGAAAAAATAAAACTTGAATATTTGAAACAATATTATTGAACTTAATTTAATATTTTAGACAATATAATTGAATACAATGATATTGTTTACAATATTCAATTCTCAAATGATTAATATGAAATATTTTAAACAATATTACTGTACATAAAATTATGTATTATAGACAATATGATCGTGCGTAGAATAATATTATGTAAAATATTTATTATTTTTCCTTGTATTCAATTAAAAATTGCATGCAATTTTTGATTTGTTAATAATCGATATTAACACGTACGAGTTTATTAGTTTAGTATTAATTACATAAAAAAATGTTTACTCATTTTGCAAAAACAATTACGCTGCAATATGTTAAACAATTTTTTAACAAATAATAAATTTGAGTCGTCGCATCAGTTACCGTGGACGCACTCTCGCGTGAACATCAAATTTCTCCACCTCACCATTTTTCATACGCGAGGGAGAAATGAGGCAAATATCCGCCATCCTGGAACAATAGCGTCCTTTGAGTAGTGAGTGCCGCGCTTTTTCTCACTTCCGTTGGTGTGGATAACCGACGCGCAGCAGAAGCGCCATCTTGTTCCTTCGCTTGTCGTCGCTCTTTCCTACGAGCGAGGGACAACGTTGTGCTTGCGGCGTTCACACCAGCTAGCCCCATCAACTCGCGCGATGCTCGGCCTCCAGCGCTCACCGCCAGGTGGCAGCAGAGAAGAGATCTCCAACGACGGCGCTCAGCGGCCCGACAACCAACACGTTCCGCCGCCGCCGCCTCGTAACCAGATTGTTCCGCAACCATTACCAGCAACCTCCGATGAACTTCCAGTGTCACAGCTAGCATCGACCGCGGCGACTGTGCCTCCCAGCCCGGTCTACGACGCACACAAAATAGCAGTGATGTCCTCCTGCAGACGGGCACCCTTCTGGAAGTCGGACCCGGCGAGCTGGTTCTCGTATATCGAGGCAGTTTTTCACACTTCTCGTGTGACAAAAGACGATTCAAAATATAACCTCGTACTAATGGCACTGCCGCCTGATGTCATAAGAGAAATTCATGACATCATCCTATCCATTCCAGAACGAGACAAGTACGAGTACCTAAAAACTAAAATTCTCACTCGCTTTACAGACACTGTAAACCAACGCCTTACCAAGCTGTTCAACGAGCTGTCCCTAGGTGACCAGAAGCCTTCGCAGCTGCTGCGACAACTCATCTCACTGGCGGACAACAGGCTCACCGAGGAGGCGATAAAAGTCAAATGGCTCGCCCTCCTGTCACCACACATACACAGGGGATTGAAGCTTCTTCGCAGTGTGCTCTCTCTGAGCTAGCTGAAACAGCTGACGAGCTGATGGATCTACCTCCATCGCCTGGTATCTACCAGGCTGACCTCTCCTCAGTCAATGCACTAGTTAACCGAGATAACCAGCAACTAGAGAGATTCTCAGCTCAGAGCTCGCAGCCCTCAGAACAGCCATCACCCAGCTTGAAGCGACGCAGAGGCTCTGGATGACGAAGTTTGCGCCAGCCCAGCCAAATCTCTCAACTCAAGACACAGCGAGACGATCCAGGTAGCTAAACCTAGAATCTCGCCAAATCTAGAAAGAAACCAATAAGACTGCCTTCAGTCCAGTTCCTTAAGCAATCTTTCCAAGGAAAACCGTCTCTTCATTCATGACCGCAACACACACACACCCAGTTCTTGATTGACTCTGGCTCAGTTGTATCGATGCTACAAGTCTCCTGTCTGCAACGAAAGCCAACTCCAGGAGATCTCTGTTTTCAAGCAGCGAATGGCACAGTCATCAAGACCTACGGGCCTAGGTCAGTCAATTTAAACATCGGCCTCAGATGTCCGCTGCCTTGGTCTTTCATCCTGGTCGACGTCAAAACACCCATCATCGGTGCAGATCTACTCTCTCACCATTGGCTCCTGATCAACCTAAAGAAGAAAAGTCTCATCGACTCAACAACACAGTTGCAATCAACAGGTGCTTTGTCACCAGCCCTTCCCTATTGAAAAATCTCACGTGAGATCTCACCTGAGATCTCATGTGAGATCTCATGTGAGATCTCACGTGAGATTTTTCAATAGGGTTATTTACAGCGTAGAACGTCTACCGCAAAACTCCGAGCAGTTACCTGACTCCCAAGGAAGGTACCCCAAGTGTGTGTCACAGATTTGGATGATATTGCAATATGTTATAGTACATTGAAAAATAAGAAACACGTATATTTTTTTATGTGCCGAGAGGCACATTTAGGGGGTAAAATTAACCCCTAAAGTTCATCCCCAAAAACAGTTTTTTTCAAATATTTCAGAAACTAATAAAGGTAGCTTAATGAAACCAACGCCAAAAGTTTCAGAATAAAAGAGACTACAAAGCTGGGCCACTTTTAATTTTAAGGGTAGCAACCCCTATTTATTTAAGAGAAAATTAAGTGTTTTTACTGAATTTTCAGCTATCAAAATGTGTTAGGTGATTGTGCGTCACCCAACAATGTTTATCTGAATTCTGCGTGAGTTGATCTCGTGCACGCAACTATACAGCTACGGGTGAGATTCCACTCCTGAAATCTCTCCTGGCTGTCAACTTGATTTTTCTCTAAATAGAAATGCGGACTTAAATATGATTCAGACTCTTACCTTCTCGTGGTGGCAGATAAGAAAAAAGAAAACAAGGGTCACTTCTGCTGCTCGGCCAATACTCTTCCTGTGCTGTGGTCAGGATCCCCTTTCAGACTCAATTGGGATTTTGGACTTTGACTTTTAAAATTAATTGTAAATACGCTTAAATATTCTAATCGAGAGCTCGTTTATTGGTGCTTCAATAAAATAAGACAAACTAAACTTGAATATACAAACTTATAAACTATTAAATGAAATGAAAAAAAAAACAGTAAATCAAATAAACAAAAATGAATTAAAAATACTCGTCCGCACGGCAGCTTGGCTCGAATAGGAGTGCTGTGAGGTAGCGTGGCTTGGGATTGTTTCCGGACCTCCCACGCTTTCGTGAGTTTTTCCTCCCCTTAACTACGTCACTGTTTCGGCATTTGTTGCACTCATTAGGTCTTACGGGGCCTAGCAACTGCACAAACCCCCAAACTGCAGCGTAGCTTTGCACGCGCAGTCTCGAGCAGCGGAGGAGAAATTGTTTAGGTCAGCGAGATACTTCTGTGGCCTTGAGTTTCGCTGTACCTTTTATGTGTAAAACTTTCCCAATTTTATATTCGAAATAATATATATTCTTCGAATATAATTAAAGGAATGTTGTCACATAACATCCTCCCCCCATTGAAAACGTTTGTCGTCCCCGACAAACTTCGCAGGTTCGGCGGGTGGTATGGTCCAGTTGGTGGTCCATAACGAGTAAGGTTCAATGATGTGAATATATCACCTAATCAAAAGAAAATATAAGCCTCAAATCAAGGGCAAGGGCGAGCATGTAACAGGGATGATTTATTATGGTGTATTTTAGTTTTGTAGGTATGAAGCGAGTTTATTTTTATGACACGTAAGCGCGATGGCTCAGCCTATCGTTTGTTTAGTTTGCACAAGATCTATATGCTTTTTATCTTGGTAGTTTATGCGTTTTTCCCTCTTTTTTTATGTTTATACATGTGCTTTACGTTCATTTGTCCCTCGCTCGAGTTGGCACGGTATGTCCCGCACATGATCTATGTGATGTTTAACATGTGCGCGGCAGGTGTCCTTTTGAAAGAATTTCATTCTCCTATCTGCACAAAGGGATGGGTTTATTGGGTGGATCGTCTCTTTCATATCTTTGATTTGAGCTTATTTTTTTTGTGTTGAATAGAAAGAAAATAAATAAGACTCATTGGTCTATTACTCTATTTGGTCCGTAGTCCAAGGTCCTTTACAATCTATCTTAGTTCCTATTTTATTAGTATTGTTAGTTTCCTTTACCTAGTATATTACTTATTTTGTATTTTGTAAAATTGTACATGTATTGAAATTTTTAGGTATTTTCATTTGTTAATACTTATTCCTAGGGATATTATATCTTATCTTTTTTTTATTATTATTCTGTGATATAGTTGGTGGGGTCTGAAGTTAAATGGTCCGGGTTTATTATAAAAATATAAAATATAATTTATTATTGAGGAGCTATACATTAAAAATTATGTGTGGAAGACAATGATTTGGTCTATTGTTGCCCCCCACCCCTTCCTTTTTTTTTGTTTTATTCTTTTGTTGGGACCAGGACTGTTGGTTCGCTTTACTCCTCTGCTATGCTCTGGTCAAGCAGGGTTTTTATTGGTCCTTCTTCGGTGTTGGATTCTCCTAACTCCAGTAGGAGTTGTTCCAACGGGTCGAAGGAGATGAGGTCCGGTTGATTCTTTTGATCGGTGGTTGCCACTGAAGTTGCTGGTCTAGGATCCTTGGTTATTTTGCATTCTAGCATGTGGTTGGTCCTCTGGGTGCTGCAGGCTACAGATCGTGACATGGTCCTTCTGGTTCCTGATATCTGCCATTTGTCCGCAGACTTTGTGTTTCTTCCTATATACTTGTAGGCCTTTGGGGAGATGTCGCCTACTCGCCCACCTAGGTTTATAGGCCTGATTGCATTGGTCCATAGCTGTGATCGTGTCTTCGTGCGTGAAGAATTGGACAAAACCCATCTTCCTTTTAATCCCAGGATTGTTTTCTTGGTCTTTCATGGCCACTTCATATATATGGTCAATTGGACCAAAACCTATGAAGTCTTTTAGGAATTCTTACGTCGAATATCCCAAGGGCACCAGTACACAGAAGCGTAGCCCTTGGGTATCGTCGAGTTGTCCCGTTATGACCGCTGGTGCCGGGATCGGTCTCTGACTGAGCCTCAGTTGTAGACTCAGTTGTAGCTCTTTCTGCTGTGGTTCTCTTTCTTGTTTCTGAGTATCATCTTGGATGCTTGCTGGTTTTTCTTCAGAACTGAACATGAACGCAGCAACTACCGCGTCCTCTTCCTCATTATATCGGACCCTAATGATATGTGTGTTGACGGACTCGTGGTGCTTGAGGTCCATGATGCACATACCAAAAATCCTTAATAACTCTACGACCTTATTCGGGTCCCCAATGAATTCCAGCAGGGCCTGCTTTGGACCCCGCCTTTCTACTTTGAGAATTCTTATTTGTCTTAGTAGCTCTGCTGGCTGGACCTCCATTTCTGGAACATAAGAAATAAAAGAAAATTCTTTATTATATGGGTTTGAGTACGGGTACTTATAGTCCTTATTTCATATCATGCTTGGTCATGCAACATATATTGGGTCCTTAGTACATGCAATTTGGGTTGCTTTTTAATGATATATGAAATTGTCAATTTTTCCCCCATTTGTTTTCGCTCTTTTTCTTAATTGTTGGTACGGGTAGATTTTGAGGCTCCACTGGTCGGTTGATTTTTCTTTCCTCTAGGCTTTCTAAGTACACTAGCGTATTCTTCAGTTCGTCCAGAGTTGGTGTTTGACTGCTTTGTGGTGACTGCTCCGGGTCTCTAAAAGTGGTCTATATGGTTTGTTTTTTGCAAGTTACTTCGTGTAAATTATAGAGATTTATATCTATCTCCTTCTTGCAAAATGAATGGAATTTGGTCTCCATTTCAGTTTTGCCTCGCATCTGTTTTCTCGGTTCTGCAAAAGTTGCTTTGTAAATGGGATTGCTCTTCCTTCTTGCTTCTTCAGCATTCCGGTCGTTGAAGTATTGCACGTATCCGTAGGATAGACGTCCTTTCTTATCTCGTACAGTTTCGTAGTATACCATTGGTCCGAATTGAGCAAAATGTCTTTTTGCTTCATCTTTTTCATTGTCTTTGCCTTCCCAGGGTAATAGGCAAAATAGTCTGTTTTTACTGAGTTCGTTGTTGTGCTGTGTGTTGGTTATGACATGCACTTCCGACTTCATATTGGGTTCTCTTTTCTTTGAAGTTGGTATATTTTCTCTTGATGATGGTCCAGCCATTAATTTTGTGCATCGTCTGAGTTAATTTTGTTTCATCAATAATATTTTTAATTCATTGGCCCTTGTTGCCTGTTTTTCAGTGCCGAAGCATAGTGTGACTCTCTTGCTTTTTGGGTCAATTCCGTGGTCTTCCACATATACAGCATATGGTATGCCTATATATTCGAATTCTTTAACTATGCTCCATAGAGGTATGTTGATGTCAAAGAACATGGACGTGTTGGTTCTAGTATTCATGGTGTCCTAGTCGGTAAATAAACTTTATTTTTATAGCATGTTAGGCTAAAGAGCCCATCGTATAAGGGTTCAAGTATTTGTGCGATGATTCGCTCAATGGTCGCTGTAGCTGCTCACGGGAGCAGTCTCGCAGTTGCTGGTCGCTGAGATGCTCTGGAGATCGCTGATGGCGGCGTGCTCGTAAGCATCACCGCGCGGCTTCGCGCTGGTAATCTCCTCGCGGCGAAAGGTGTCGACGCGCTCGAAAACGCCACCATGCGTCGAGCCGGAACTTGACCTCTCGCAGGAGATTCTTCTTGGGCCAGGGGCATTGGCGTGCTGGAAACCACCACTGATCTCCGGACAGGCACGCTTCCTCGCGCTAGCGTTTTTCCATGGACCGTAGGAGTCACCTTGCTAGAGAACACCTGCCGACGTTGCTTCACCACGCGTCCTCGCGCAGCTTCCCTCTCCTTGGCTGTACGTGGCGTGCTTCCAAGCAAGACTACTGCAGGTAGTGGCGCTGCTCGTTTTCGCCCGGCTGCAGTGGTCGGCGCATCAACAAGTGCTGGCCGACGGCTACCTGCCGGCGCCTTTCGTCCCTTCGCTGTTGTGCTCCTCGGCTTAGCGGGAGGCAGAGGCGACGGATTTTCCCTTCTCTGCGAGCGCGTACGCCAACGATCATCGGCCAGCGCCAACACCTCACTTGGCATAACCGACATTTTCGCAAAAAGCTAAAAAAAAAAACACGCACTTCGCTTTACTCAGACACTACACAAAAATAACTCCGACGCGAGAATTCCGGTCGAACGAATTCCCGGGTTTCGGCACCAAAATGTAGCTGCTCACAGGAGCAGTGTCGCGCTCGAAGATTGTGCAGTAGATAAATAAATAAAATATCTAAATGAATTTACTCTACGATTTTATAATAGATATATTTTAATTCAATTAATTTTACTAAGATATAACTTTTCTAAGGTAATTTTTTAGTCAAACACGCAATGAAAAGAAAAACTCTCAGATTTTAGGAAACAAGTAGAAAATATATTGTAATAACTCTGAAATTACAAAACGAAGCGTTCAGCTCCGTGTCACGACCAAGACTGCCTCCGCAGTACACACGGGGCACGCTCGCCCCCGCAGAATACCCCCAAAAACCACATCCCCTCCCTAGGTCCTTGTTTTTCCTCGCCCGGATCGAGAGAATCGCCAGATGCGGATGCAACTGAGAATGCGTCGATTTTCCCTCGCGAAAAGCTATAAAAAAATAGACCCAACGCCGCGCTCGTTGTTGAGCCGAAACAGATGGCGCGAACCTGAAACCCTGCGCCGCGCCCAGCACAGGGCCATAACGCTGCGACGCGAACAAGAAACCCTTTTTTTTTCTACGCGCGTGCTCCGCGGCCATAAGCCGTCTTGTTCACGCAATATAAGGTGAGGTAAGAAGGAATTATTAAGAATAAAACAAAACTAATTAAAGGAGAAATAATAAATATATTACGGAAATAAAAGAATACAGCAAAGCAAACTTAAAAATACTCAAAAACGAGTGAACGCAGCTAAATACAAATAATACTAACAAATAAAATAAACACGAGAAATAGAACTGAAAAATTCGGAAAAATTCGAACTAGCTAAAGTGAAGGGCTAGACGAGAATGACCGCACCGCGATCACCCGCTCTCCTGCAGGCCCGATAGCCCAAGCCGCCGAAAACTCAGGCCCGCTGAAACAAAACGCTTTTCCGAGGATTGCCGAAAAGACGCGAAGCAGTGCGGACGCCCCGCTATATCTATAGCTACGAAACGCAGTCATATTCCCTGCGTGAACGCCTCCCACCACTCAACTTTCTAGCCTGGCAGTCACAGATCAGCCCATCAGCTTCTCTGCACTGTATATTTGACCCTCACAATCCGTGGAGAAACTCCCTATTTGGGGTCTATGGCAGTCTAGGAGTAATTAAAATCACTCCTAACTTTGTTGGCCTGACGCCACGAATCGCATCCCGATTCGCGCAATGAAAGTTAAGCAACGGAAAGCATTTACCAAGCTAACGAAAATACACAAATAAATATTAATAAATAAAAAATGCGTCGCACTCGCTTCTATCCACGGCAACCCTGGTTACGTCCGGAACACGTCTTTACACTTAAAGCCTGCGCTGTCCTCGCATTCACTCAAGCTATCGCCTGCGACGTAGGAAAAACCTCTTGAGGAAAACCTACGCCAGGAACAGCGCGTATACATAATAAATCTTAAAACTATAATCTTAATTTATAGCGCACGCAAACTCGTTGTCGACCAAAAAGACGCACTTAAACTAAAAACATTCCCACCCGCACGCCCGCTCGACCGAAACGCAGAACAACGGCCCATGCTTTCACCTCATGGCAGCCAATCTGGGCGACATACCCCCAACAAGCCCTTCCTTGTCTTCATCTCAAAACGCGTCTGCGAAGGAAAATCTCTCGGCCTTTTCCTTGCCTCGCGACCACTCCAATTACTGGGCGTATCCGCCCGAAGGAGAGAAAAATCAAATGCCCTCATAACCACGAGACTTACGCAGCACTTAGCATACTGCGCTAGACTGTTAAGCCGCCGATTTTTATTCTTGCTTGCGATCCGCTTGCGTACGTCGGGAACAGTCGCCTTCTGCATGGTTTTGAAAATTGTTTCGGGGTATTTTCAGTGTCGAGGGTTTTGAGTTGTCTGTGAGAATAGTTTCTGCTTCCGCGTTTGTAGGGTCTTTATTGGTATTCCCAGCTGAGTGCTCTACCAGGTAAATGTTGTTTTTTGACTTTGATCTTGTTCTTGGCATCATTATTCCACGTTTCATCCCTATTATTACTATTATTATACAACAAATTATTTGTATGGTAATCCCGTCTTTTGTGATTTTTGATCTCGTTTAATTCATTGATTATTTGTCTCAAAGGTTTTGCTTGGTTAAACCCTGGTTTGGGTCCGAGTATTTCGATGGTTGGTGGTAGATCATTGTCAAGGTCCGAGGTTTCAGGATCTAGGGATGGATACATATTTTGTATTTTTAGGTCAATTTTGGGTTTGTACAGGTATGTCAGTTGGCTTGATCTGGTTTCTTGTCCAATTATTAAGGTGTCTGCCGTCCTGTCCACGCACGCCGGTGAG
This sequence comes from Muscidifurax raptorellus, assembly GCA_020010945.3. NCBI lineage: Eukaryota > Metazoa > Arthropoda > Insecta > Hymenoptera > Pteromalidae > Muscidifurax > Muscidifurax raptorellus. The sequence continues at coordinate 406,954 of JAHUUD020000026.1, forward strand.
ATACGTATGATACAGGCTATTCTTAAAGTTATTTTCACGTCTTCTTGATTTGGGCATGAGAGTCACAACTGATCAGGATCTGTCGTGGAGAATAACCACGATTGATCATTCTCTAGATATTTCCATTGCGTTTTGGTACCGGTCTTGTATTTTATGTCAAAGTTTTTCAATGCTTGAGCATTATGGTTTAAGAACATTGTTGCTTCGCAGTCTTGAGCGTTTGGAGCGCTCTGTAGAGGTCCTAGTACTGGGGAAATTGATGTATAATGGGTTCTAATGCATTTGGTTGCAAGGTTATCATCAAATTTCATATATTTCTCTTCATTTGAGCTTATTGCAATGTACTTGTGTGAGGGCTCTATGAAGCCTAGTGCAGTAGTTCCATTGGTTTTGTGTTGTGGTATTGTTACCGCATGTAATTTGTATGTTTGATAGGGGTCCCTCTCAACCAAGGGGATGCGTAGTATCGATTTCTGATACTTTCGTGATTTCTTCTATTCTTAGATGTTCTGCGGGTATTGCGAAATCTAAACTACCGCTTGTCCTTTTCACGTCCGTCATTATTTGGTGTATCATGTTAGTTGTCAAAAGTTCAGGATGTATCTTTCCTTTTTTCAAGTATCTTAGTACCTTTAGCACTTTTTCATTACTCCTTACTAAGTGATCTAGTGTTAATTCTAGACGTCTTACGTATACTGTCATTTCCACTAGGCTCTCCTGTAAACACGTGTAGAACTTAACCTACAGGAGCATGCTGGGTTAAACGAGGGCTATCGCTCTCGTCACACTGAATATTTATAATATTGATGCGCAGTTTTAATTCTTCCTGGTAAACATTGCATTTATAGTCTACAGTGCTCCAGTCGTTCACTGCGGATACTTGAGAATCATTCACTTACTACATATACTTACAAAGTAAATAAATTTCATTATAAAAATTTAAAATATTGTGACTAAAAAATTAGTTCAATTCATCAAAAAAAAAAAAAAAATAAATAAATAAATAAAAAAAAAATAAAAAAAAAATTGTGACTGCAAAATTTGTTTGTTCTTCAAAAGTGTAACTTCCTTTGAAAATCCATATTTTCTAATACCTTAACTTATCGTATTTAAGCAAGCAAAATATTATTTTAGAAATCAATCAGATATTTACCTGCAGTTTGAAAATGCCGTTGAAATATATTTTTTTTTTTTTATTTTGATGAATTGAACAAATTTTTCAGTCACAATATTTTAGAAAAAAAAATATATTTTTCTAAAGCAACAACTGAAAAACGACGCGGCTTAATAATAATAAATAGTTTATAATAAATAAAAAATTTTTATAATGAAAATTATTTACTTTGTAAGTATATGTAGTAAGTGAATGATTTTCAAGTATCCGCAGTGACCGACTGGAGCACTGTCGACTATAAATGCAATGTTTACCAGGAAGAATTAAAACTGCGCATCAATATTATAAATATTCAGTGTGACGAGAGCGATAGCCCTCGTCTTACCCAGCATGTTCCTGTAGGTTAAGTTCTACATGTGTTTACAGGAGAGACGGCGGAGACGAGCGAAAGGTGAGTAGCGACTAGAGCGACAGATACGTTTCGACTAGCTCGCGAGCGAGACCTTTGAAGAATATATTTTGTCAAGCGCGCCAATAGTGATTTTGTGCGAATTCGCGGAGGATTTCGTGTAACCGACCCGACGACTGCAGCCTGCGATTCCCACCTGCTACTGCACGTACCAGTTCTTGCCTCTTGTTGCGACTACGATTTGTAAGTACCTGCTCTCCTTCTCTCGCCTGCTCACTCACCAGTGCTTTCGCGCTCTCGCTGACCTCGCCCGAGCTCATCACGCGTACACGCTTTCCACGCATCTTACACGCTTTTCACGCAGCTTACACGCTTTTCACGCAGCTTACACGCTTTTCACGCAGCTTACACGCTTGCCACGCTACTGTAAATATCCGTCTTTTCATTGAATAAATTGTATGTTGTAACGTCAACTATCGCTTTTACTTATTTTATACATTTTGCATGCGTTATCGCCTTTCTAGCCACTTCGCATATTTCAGCAACCCAGCCGCCTCCGCGGGCACGCATTTCGCTTCTCGAAGTCCGTGCGAATTGACTAGCCGTCGCTTCTGCGGGACCTGGTGCAGAGATCCCAAATCGCTCGCCTCCGCGAGCAAACGAGTACGCCCGTCGGCTACTCGATTATAACGAGGATCATCTGCGCGACCGCAACGTAATTAACATCGCGTTCATCCCGTTATGTCAGTCTATAAATAGTCACCTGATTTGACTACAAAAACAACGTATTTATGTATTATACTCTGATTCACAATCAGGGATTACTCTTATTTGCAGCATTAAACACACATATATTTAAACTTTTTAGTAAAAAACAAATTTGACGACTACTTCACTACAACAGATCAAAGTTGAAATAAAATCGGCAACATACACATATTGTACCTTAATGTTGGTGTTTCTCGTAGAATTAGACTAAAAAAATAGTATTTAAATTACTATTTAAATAGATTAAACTATATCAGTTTTAAGGCGAGAATAATTTATTGTAACTTTGATAGCAGAATATTGATTAGAGAATCTTAATTTGCTTAGCAATAATTGAGGTTGCTACCCTTAAAAATAAAATAGAGCGTTTTATAACCTAATCTATTTTAAAATTTTTAGCGTTAGTTGTATCAAGAAATCTTTTTCTTTTTAGAAAATAATGAATAAAATAAGAAAAGGGAGTAGTGCTCCCCAAGAAAATATATCTTTATTTTTTAATATTTTATTCAATAAAATTACTTTTCTATGCGGTACATAATTTATTATTACTTTTGTAGTCGAAAGATGATTAAAATAAAACTTAATTTTCGTTTTAAAAATGTAGGGGTTGCTACCCTCAAAGTTGAAGGGGTGAAGTTATGTACTCATTCCTATCCTAAAAGTTTTAGCTTTTGTTACAACAAGAAATCTTTTTTTGTTCTGGAAATAACGAACAAAATATAAATAGGTGGTAGTAACCCCAAAATAAATAATTTTGGCAAAAACCACGAGACAGGTCAACTTTATTTATTAATATTCTATCAAATGAAATTAATTTTAAGGCGATCTATAAATTATTGTCATAATTGAGGATCTGCTCATAAGCTTAAAGGGCACCACAACCTTCAGTAAACTGGATATGGAAAGAGCCTACTATCGATCCCAGTTGCTCCTGAAGATATACCGAAGACGGCCATTACAACCCTCTTAGGCCTCTTCGAATTTGTCGGCATTCCACTAGGGCTACGAAACGCAACAGAAACATTCCAGCGTCATATGGACACGCTTCTCAGAGACCTACCCTTCGCCAGGGCCTATATAGATGACATCATCATCGGTTCGGCCTCCCTGGAAGAACACACTCGGTACCTTGCCGCAGTCCTCAAGACTCTTTCAGAAAGCAAGCTCTCGCTCAATAGAAAGAAATGCTCATTCGCACAAAGCTCAGTCAACTTTCTAGGCTTCAACGTCTCAGCTGAAGGTTTCGTTCCACCACTGGAACGAATCGAAGCTCTTCTCAACTACGCCAAACCACAAACGATACAGGATCTCAGAAGATTCTTAGGTGCTATGAACTACTACAGAGACAGTATACCACATGCCTCTGGCATTCAAGCACCTCTCAGAAGTCATGGTTGGCGCAAAAAGGAAGAACAAACACCCGGTTATCTGGACTACAGAAAGTTCACTCTCTCCCAGGTAATACGAACAAGCTTCCTAGATTCTGATGCGGAGCTCTCCCTTTCCACAGACGCTTCCAGTACTGCCGTAGGTGCAGCCATAAATCAACGAGTCGACCAAACCTGGAAACCGCTAGGATTTTTCTCTAGAAACCTTTCCTCGGCGGAAAAGAAGTACAATACGTACGATAGGGAGCTTCTGGCGATCTACTTGGCGGTGAAGAACTTCAAGCACATACTGAAAGGTAGAATCTTTTACATTAACACGGATCACAAACCGTTAATCCACGCTTTCAACCAGAAGCTGGGTAGAGTGTCCCCCAGGCAAGCACACCAGCTTAACTTCATCGAACAATTCTCAATAGATCTCCGCTACGTGAAAGGAGAAGATAATCCTGTTACAGATGCTCTCTCCAGGGTAAATACCGTCTCGATGCCCTCTCGTCTCACTCCTGAGATGATCAGCGCAGCACAGAAGGAGGACGAGGAACTCAAAGGCATCCTCAAAACCACCTCACTCAACCTGCAACAGCTGGACATCGAGAACCACACACTCCACTGCGACGTCAGCACTGGTACGGTGCGACCCTACCTACCAGCAATACTACGCAGATCAGCATTTGAAGTGGTACTCGGCCCACCTCACCCCAGCTCACCCTAGCGGCCGCACAACCTCAAAGGCTCTCAGAGAGAAGTACATCTGGTCAGGCATCAAGAGAGACGCTCTCGCTTGGGCTCGAACCTGCATTGCCTGTCATAAAGCCAAGATCTACAGACACAACAGAACTCAGCCAGCCTCCGTAATTGCGGCAGATGGCCGATTTGTCCACGTGCATCATGATCTAATAACATTTTCACAAGTAAGTGACTTCAGATATTGTCTAACCATGATTGATCGCTTTTCTAGCTGGCCAGTTGCCATCCCCCTACAAGATATGCAGGCCGCAACTGTAGCCACAGCGTTTTATAATCATTGGATTACCGCGTTTGTTACTCCACTCCCCATCACCACAGATCATGGCCTGCAATTCGAGTCGGTACTCTTCAGAGCAGGTATATACAGAGTGGGTGAGCATGTTCGTATCAGTCGAACAAAAGACACCTTCGACAAAGGTTACGAGAAGAACTACAGCGAAGAGATCTTTAAAGTACATCGGATTTCACGTCGTCATGATCTTTACACCTACGAATTGACTGATCTAGAAGGAGAGGTAATTTATGGTTTTTTTTATCCAGAAGAACTTGTACGTGTCGGCACTGATCGTGTAACACAAAATAAGGAATTCAAAGTTGAACGTGTAATCAAGGGTAAAGGACGTGGCATAAAGAAACAATTATTTGTAAAGTGGCTTGGATATCCAGATAAATTCTATTCTTGGATTAAAGAAGGTAATATCATAGACATTTAAAAATGGCGAGCGTTGAATTTTAACTGGTTCTACCAAGCAACAGTAGTATAAAATATTTTTCTGATAACACTACAACTTGCTTCCACACACAACTATCTCATGAAGTTCGCTTATTCGGCAACTGAAGTGTCGCACTTACGGAAATTCATATACCATGCACGACGATGCATATTCAAAAAGATGAATGTGAAATAATATTTTCTAAAGTAAGTAGTGATAGTGTAGATAATGAGAAGAAGAAGAATGAGACAGAGGCCTTGGCTGAATTACCAATCGAGTACACCTAGGCTTTTTTTCCTTCTGGTATTTACGATAATCTGGAAGATCTTGCGGATACTATAAATAATATACCTAAACTCCATGGGCACCTACTCATAGCTCTAGCAAGGCGAAGAAAAAGTTACTACCATCTACACAAAATCTGTGAATGTAAGGAGACTCATTACTATAGTTTTAGTGAAAAGGTTAAACGTATATTTGGCTTTGAAAATGAAAAATATAGGCTGAGCAATTTTATAGTCTTGACTCCACCACCATTAGAGTCGAGATATTCCACATGTCACCGGTAGCAGGCCTGCTTGTTTATCAAGAGCTATAACAGATTACTTTTTCGTTTACTCTGATATTTGTATTCCGAACACTGTCGGCGATACTCAAACATCTCTCTTACGTATAGTGGCATTTGATAATTCCAAGTATAAACTGGGTCTAACTATGGTCTAATAGTTTGCACCACCGAATTACATACCACTGCTGAACAATACATTTCAAAATATCATAATAGATATAAGAGATAAACACGGTAATCATATACCATGCGGTACGTTGACGGTTACACTTCATTTCAAACGCATTAAAAAAGCAAAAATGAATTACTATGCCGAATACTATGATGATCAAATTGGTAGAGGAAGATGAGAAGGACGTTATCAGCGAGGACACGGTGGGATAGGAAGTTTTTTGAGCGGCTTATTTCGACGGGTCTTACGCAAGAGTCAGGTCGAAATCTTAAAGCCGCAGCTCAAATAACTGAGGTGATGAAGGGTTCAGGATATAAGCAGCGAGGCAAGAAGCGAAAGCGAAAGTGACGCAAAAGTTGTTTAACTGGACGTAGCAGTGACAGTAAAAGTGGTGGTGTGAAGAAAAGACACGTCAGCAAAAGTAAGGTTAGAAGACTGAAGAAAAGGAAAGTGATTAAGAAGCAGAAAAAGAAGAAGGGAAACCAACGTAGTGTCTCTGATATTTTTGGATCTGCATAAACATAATTACCATGGCTTTTCTACATTCCAATTGATGCAAATGCATGAAATCAGAATTAGATTTATTTACTTTACCTCCTACACAGACTTCAGTGGAAAATTCTCAATTTATACATTACAAGCCAGATTCATCTCTCACTGACGATGGCCCATTAGAATTTGTGGTTCCATAGGGCTCTGATTATCTCGATCTTGCGCATACAATGCTCAGTATACGTGTGCAAATATTGCCGAATTTTGAAATTACTGCTGCTGAGTCCAAAGCGGAATACTCTAAGGTAGCACCAGTCAATAACTTTTTACACTCACTCTTTAATCAAATAGATGTGTTCTTTAATCAAAAACTGATCTCACCGCCAAACAATGCGTACCCATATCGAGCATACATCGAAACACTGTTAAATTATTCAACAGCAGCCATGAATTCTCATCTTACAACTGCTCTCTGGTATTTAGATACTCCTGGACTAATGGAGGCAGTGCCCAATATCATATGCGGTGATGTAACAAGGAATAAGGGCAATGTTTATCGTCAATGTTATACTTTTAATGATCAAACTGTTGATCTAAGAGGTCATTTACATTGTGATGTTTTTAATCAAAATAAGTTTTTGCTGAATGGTGTTGAACTACGATTACGATTGGTTCGAAGTAAGGATGCCTTCTGCTTGATGGGTGCTGCGGATAATGATAAATTTAACGTACATATTAAAGAAGCCTCATTGATTGTGCGTCGTGTTAAAGTAAGTCCGTCAATTGTACTAGCACACGCGAATACGCTTGCAAAAGCAACGGCTAAATATCCGATCAATCGTGTAGAAGTAGAGGCATTTACATTACATAGCGGTATTGATGGAGATACACTTGACAATGTTATTCTAGGCCAGATACCGAAAAGAATAATCATAGAGTTCCTAGATAATAGAACATTCAATGGAAATAGAAACTACAATCCTTTTAATTTCCAACATTTAAATATAAACTATCTTTCTCTTTATGTGGACGGAGTGCAGATTCCCAGAAAGCCACTACAACGCATTTTACGGCCAGTAATCCACTATATATGGAATGCTATCATTATTAGTATTCAGGGTCTGAAAGACTGTAAGAGAAAGTTTATTCCGAAAGAAGTAGTTGTGCTCGGTTTAAAAAATAGAGTTATCGATCATTGGATCATCAAGGCACCCCATAATTTTGTAGAACTACCTCTTGAAATTAAAAGATCTAATGAGTACATATCCAATCGATTTCACGGTATCAGATGCCAAGAAGGTGTTATTAGTTTTGAACAACTGGAATTTCATTTACAACAAGTGGCAAAAGTGGCTATACGTGTTTTCACTCGTGGACACGACAATTGGCGATATTTAGAGACTGTACTGTCTCGCGAAGTTATGAATGTGGAAGAAATCTACGCACCAACGTTCGTAGGTATAACTCATGATTCAGCGCAAAAATTCAGTGATGCGCTACACTCTAAGTTACACTCTCATATAAACAACGACAAGTCACGCTACTCATATAAACAACGACCACGAGGCCGAAGTCGATCATAGTTAAAACAATGAATACACGTCAGTTGCTGCGAACTCTCGAGCCATTGAGTGCAAAGACAGTTGGAGTATACGTTGCAGATAGAATCTCTAACATTATGGAACATCCAACAGCTATAATGGCAAATACGGATGATCACACAATGAGAGGGATACATTAGATTGCTATTTACATAGATGCAGGTGATTATGGAACATACTTCGACAGTTATGGACTACCACCAATCTCACAACATCATGTTAAACTACTCAAGAGAAATTGTAAACGATATCAGTGGAATAAGTAAAAGTTACAAAGCATCGATTCGAAAGTGTGTGGTCAATGCTGTATTGTGTTTCTTTATCATATGGTTAATTTACCTAACTTACGTACGTTTTAAAAACTTTTACGGAATAAAAATATTAATGCACGCTCAAGAAATGTTAAAAGATTTAGAACTGAATGGTCTCTTGGTTCTGGCTTATGTAATCAAACATGTACTTCGAGAATGTCTTTAAATTATTAAAAAATAGTCATTTACCATGTGAATAAATTTGTAATCTTTCATAACTAAAATATTATCATTTACATCACCTTACTCTCTCAAACAAGCCTTTCTCATTACCATTGTACTGTAATCTAAGAATGTTTATCACTAAAACCGTTAATGGAAGTCGGTGAAATGTAACCGCAGCCTTTTTGACGGTTGACACGAATACGATATGTCTTTCCGGTTGCGTCATCAGCATACTCTTTCTGAAACTAGAATCCTATAAAGGCTAACGTAGTCTAAACATGTTGTTCTTGGAAGTCAACGAAATGTAACGGTTAGGTTTAACGGTTAACGAACATGATATGTTCTTTGCTGGTGCGTCAGACTCCTTTGCATAGTTTCGAGAATACTCGCTTAGAAATTCATCTCCCACTCCTCTCAACGTTGTAGTAGGGGATTCATTCGTGCAGTGAATAAAAAGAGCAACCTCAGGGTGGAACACCATCAGTATTCAATCGTGAAGTTCCTAAAACGTTTCCTCAGTGTAAATATTTTGTCAGTTCTCGTTATCTAAAGCCTTCGCCATGGCTCAACCAAATATTAGTGCTCAAGCTCCAGGGTAGCTTTCGTTCAGTCATAAAGCTGTCCACGTCTAAAGCCTGTTTCAAAGCTATCAAATTCGATGTAGAAAAGTGGGACGTTTTCAAGAATTACTTTGATCTTATAAATACTTATTTTCAAGATGCGTACAGATGCCAAAGTGAGTACGGTCGACCAACGAAGATTTAAATGAACAATCACGACATGCTGTTTACTACAGCTTACAATACAAAGTCCATATTGATAAAAGACCTGTTGCAACACCACTCTTTCCAAATCTTTTCATAGACGAAGAGCACGCAGATGAGGAGGAAGTCAGTGCTGTTACTTCTATTGCCGAGCGTCATTAGCCTCCACGGATGAAAAAACAGAAAACATCACCTATTTAACCAGCTATTTGCATGCAAAAAGTTACTTTCGATGGATTGAAGACTGTCCTACCGCGTATCGACGAACGTATCAATAAACTTGAAACTTGTGCTAGTAAGGTAAGTGAAATTGTAGCTTGTCTTAATGAATTTGTAATTGAATGCATTTAAAATGATACACACAATGTCGTTAAGAGTGCCAAGTCTACTTCGAGACATTTCTACAATACTATACTTTGTACAACAATAATATTAAAATTACAGTTAGTGACAAGTTTAAGGACGATATTGAAGAGTCAATATTAAATATAATTGTTTGTGAAATAGCTGCTTTTAAATTGTTTGATATCTATAAAGACATATACGGTAGTATAATCAAACCGTAAAAATTGATCATGTTATTCTTCGTTATTACGTTCTGCACCTTTTTTATTTGTAATAAACAAAAAAATATAGATGTATTCTTTCTTGTTATGTCATTCAAACCTTATTTTTCCCTTCCATTCTCCTCTCATATCACTATAAATATCAATTCACTCGGTGCGACTACATTCTTATGAATATAGTCTTTGAAGGAACATTGCACGATGGATAAAGTAAAAAATATATTTTCGTCAGGCAAGAAGGAGGGGGATCGAAAATCTCTAATCGAAAAAGATAAATCGCAGGAATCTACCTTTAAAAAGTCGACAGCCGCTGTTCATACGATGCTATTTCAAAAAATCTTATGCATAAAATGCTATCTCAAAGAAAATTTTATATAATTGTATTTGGAAAGCGCGTGCAATAAGCTTCTATCCCAAATCTACTATATTGGCTTTTGGGGTCTTGCCTGCTAAAAGCTTCATTTCTTCTAGTCTTACTAATAGATCGCGCATGTAGATATTATAGGTTTTTAATTTCTCATCGGATGAGATTCTCAAAAGAAAACGGGCTATTCTTCCATAAACCAGTTCAGAATGGGTAAAATTTGTAGCCGCGTGTACACTGGTATTATATGTGAAGGTTGCAAATGGCGTTAGGTGGTCCCAATCGTCATATCTCTCAGAGTATATTCGGATGAACTCTATGAGTCGTGCATGACTTCTTTCCAATGACCCATTTGTTTGAGGCATATACCCTGAGTGTTCCAGACGAATCTGGTAATTGTAGAATTTTAAAATAAAGTCCTGGCGTTTTCTGTTATTCGATAATTCGTGACGTCAAGGCTAGAAGATCGACTGGTGGGAACTACTTGTATGAGTGCATATGCTTGTAACTGTAGCAGAAAAGAGCGGTCGGACTGTTTCGAGTCCCTTCGGTAATTTTCGGGAAAGAGCTTTGTTTTAGCGGGCTTTAGATTCGGCGGCTCGATACTCTCGGAGCTGAAGAGAGCGAGTGTTCGCGGGGGGGGGGGGGGGGGTCACTCCGATTTTGTTCTTCACTATAGTCAGTCGTTTCAGCTATTTTGAGATGTATTTATTGCGATTTGGCGATTATTAGTTTAAGTCAAATAATAAAGTGTGGACAATATTATAATATGAATTTTTTTTTACTTGTGTGACTTTTCTAAATGGAAAGGGAGAGGGTCCCCTTAGTACTGTTCGAAAGCGTTATGCTCATTTGCATACTAGGTACTAAGAGGACAGAGCACTCGAAGAGGACTACCTTTCTTATCGTGCTCTCCGCGCTAGAGCCAGATCGTAAGTGATCGTTGCTGGCTACGAACATCCTTTTATATCTGTGGAACGATGGTCCGCTTGGCTGTTGATGGGTCCGGCGGCTTGTCTTGCGTCATCGTCCCCTGCGTGGTTTTTCCCCAGTGGCGCGGGGTTTGGTAAAACTAACCCTTTGCGAACCGCTTGTCCCCGCCCTGGAAGTGGCTACCGTCGGCTGTGTAGATGCACTGGCATTGTACGTTATAAATGCCCGAGGTTTTTTATTTTGATTTTAATGCGTGAGCGCAAGACAAAGGGATAGTGTGTTAGCTGTGTGCTTACCAGCATTCCGCGAAGCCGACTGCTAGTAGCGTCTCCGTCACGTGGGTTCCTTGGTGGCAGACGCCGTTTGGTTCCGTCTAGCTCCCGGTGGTAGTCTTCTTGAGTGCTGCTTGCTGGGGCTGCTCTACCGATCCGTCCATGGCGATGGTTTGGCTGCTAATGAGCCCGCGGCTGCGCTATTTTGTCCGATCATTCGGTCGCGACCTTGTTATGGTTTTTGTCACATACGCATACTTTCTCTCTCTCTCTCTCTCTCTCTCTCTCTCTCTCTCTCTCTCTCTCTCTCGGCTTTCGTGATTTTACTAGTTTGAGTTATTTATGTTTGACAATTTTGTTGGGACTCTAACTTACTTATGAGTTGGATGCAAAATTTATTTTTTAATTTGATTTTACTTATATTTGGCTTTTTTTGTCAATCGTTTGATTTTTCTAGTTTTTGTTTCTTTTTTTACAATAATTTTTTATTTCGCCATTTATTTTTCATTTTTTTGGATTTATAAATTGTAAATGCAGTCTTCAAAATACGGTTTTAGGTTGTTTATGTGGAATTTTCCACGCTCTTTTTTCGTATTTGTTTCTACTAGTAAATATGTATCGATGCCTATTTTTTGCTTGACCTCGAAGGGTCCTTCGAAGATATCGAAAAATTTTGCTATTTTATCGTTTTCGGCGTCAGATATATTTAGCGCCTTAATCAGATAGTCTTATCGCCTATTTTTAGTTCGAAATGTTCCGCGTGCGCGTTCTTTTTCGCCGTGCGACTTAGCGCAATACAGTGCGCTTGGTCGCATGCCAGCGATATTCTTTTTTCTCAGGATATTATGTTATTTTTTGGCGATATGTACAAATATTTCTCTCATATTCGTGTGGGTTTTCGGTCAACATGTAACTCTAGTGGTGTAAAATTCGTGGTTTTGTGATGTGTGTCGTTTATAATATTTTGAATAGGTTTGACATATCGCGACCACCCTTTATGTTTAGCTCTGATGAACGTTCTAAAAAATCTACCCAGTTCTTGGTGTACCCATTCTACAATATTACTTTGCGTGTGTCGAATGGATGAGTACATTATTTTATTTATTTATTTATTATTACCATTACATATGCCTAAAAAAAGGCATCCTATAGAGGCAAACTGAGTTGCCTGTACATAGGGATGGTACAAAACTTACAACCAACTTAAAACTAAATAATGTCTAAAAATAAAATTTTCTTTACAACCTTTAAGGAGGCCCATCCAAAGATTAAGTAACAGTGTGATAACAACGTTTCTTCTTTATAATACATATTTTTCTCTTATAAAATTTTTTAGTCTTTTCATTATTGCAGATTTGCTGTATACTAACTTTTTGAGATCATTTGTCAATTTATTGTATACATTAACGGCTACGAAATAGCTGTTTTTTTTTACTTACAGTCTTACCTATTCTTGGAAATTGTATACTCTTATTTCTAGTATTGCTAGTGCTTGATGTATATATTTTTCTTAATGTATCATAATGGAAAGAAATAGCTTCTAATTAGAATAATTGCCTGACTGTAAGAGGTAGGTCTAGTGTTGAAAAGTGATTTTTATTTATAATTTTTAGTACTTTCTTTTGAATTCTTTGAATTGAATTTAAACAGTTATTGTATACTCCTCCCCAGGCAATTATACCATAGTTAACTAAACTCTGAAAAAATGCATAATATACCATCAATAATGTTATGCGATCCCTTCAATTTTTAATTTTAGCAAAAATGAAAATTGAATACCTAGTTTTTTTTTACAATATAATCAGTATGTTTATCCCATTTCATATTGAAGTCGAAAATTAATCCTAGATATTTGTGGCTTTCTACTCTTTTTATTATATTATTGCCTATTTCAATTTGTAAATTATCCGGAACGCGGTCACAGTAGCTGCCATAAGCTATGTAAACTGTTTTGCTAACATTTAATGATGATTTGTTCAAAGTAAGCCACTTCGCGACTTTACTTAGATACTTATTCATCTTGTCCTGTGCAGATGACCACGTGTTATCGCTAGCTACTATAACAGTGTTATCAGCATAAGACATAATAGTGTCGTTTTGCATATCTCTCAGTAGATCGTTCACATAAAGAATGAAAAATAAAGGCCCTAAAATGGTCCCTTGTGGTACACCAATGGATATTTCTTTGTATTCGCTTTTACACTCTTGTATTTTAAAATATTGTTTTCTACCTGAGAGATAGCTAGTTACTAAATTTAGGGCGCTGCCTCTTATTCCGTATCTTTCCAATTTATCTAATAGTATTTTATGGTTCACAGTGTCGAAAGCTTTTGCTAAATCCAGGAAGGTAATGATAATAGGTTTACTTTTGCCTAAATTTTTATAAATAATGTTCAAAATATAGTTTAACTCAAAGATTTTCTCAAAAATTTTTGCTATGTTTGATATAAGCGAGATTGGTCTGTAATTCGCCATACAGGACCTATCACCTGCTTTATGTATTGGAACTATGTCAGCATTTTTTAGTGCATTAGGCCACGTGGATTTTGTTGGATACACAGATTAAAAATGTGTTCTAACGGTTTCGCTATATAAGTTGCTATTATTTTGATCGTTTTTGCATTGATATTATCAATACCTCCAGTTTTTTTTTTCAAGGAATCTATGATTTTTAGAATTTCAAAACTATTAGATGGGTAGATAAAAATAGATTTATTATTTCTTTCTGGAAGTTTTAGTTGATCATTACCCAAATTTGGAATTTGGTTACTTAGATCAATGCCCACTTTACAAAAATAATCATTCATTGTGTTCGCTATAGTTAGTTTGTCATCAATTTTTTGGTTGTTTACAACTAGATAGTCAAGTGCCTTGCTTTTTGGTTGTTTTTGCCTAGCTTAGTATTGGTGATATTCCAAAGCTGTCTTGGATTGTCAATATTTCGTTTTATTTCATTATTTTCAAATTTGTATTTCACGTCTTTTATGACTCTATTTAAATTTTTTTCATAATTTTTGTATTCGTTTTTCAGTGCTGAATTAGTTGGGTTATCTTTCCACAGTTTATGCAAATTTTCTTGAGTATTACAAGACACTTGTATTGCTCTAGTTATCCAATTTTTTGTTAGCAATGAATTATTATTCTTTCTATTTAATTTTTTATCACACGTGGCTCTCTCGACACAGTTTTGTATCATTTTTACTAGTTTGTTTAAAGCTTCATTGGAGTCTTGTATTGCCAGCACTGACTGCCATTCAAGCTTTTTAGCTATATTTTTTAATTTACTATAGTTTAAGTATGCTATAACATTTTCACTAACTTTCTGCAATCTAAGCTGGTCCATGTTTATGAACAATGGATAATGGTCATTAAAAGGATAATTTAATTGGCTCGATTTGAATATTTCTAGTTTTCGCAAAACAATTATAAATACATGTACCCTTCTCCAAGTCTAGGGAGGGGCGTGTTATTCCTCTAAAGTATGGTACATATTCATGTTCAAGATAATTGTTTATAAATTCTTGACTAATTGTTTTTTCACTAATTTCATTTTTCACTACATTTTTTTCTAATATGTCAATATTAAAATCTCCAAAAATACAGTGGTTTTTATTATTTCTATGCTTAGACAAAAACTTTCTTACGCTATTTACAAATTCCGACTTTGGTATATCATGGCACCTGTACATCGCAGAGATTCTTATTGACTCTCCACTCATAAGTTTAAGAACTGTACTTATAATACTCAGTCTATCAACCACTTCTATTCTAGTATCATCATATAAGTTATTTTTTATATACATTATGACACCATCAGCCTTGTTGATTGTACTTTCATTATAATAACTTTTATAACCCTGTAGTTGATAGAATCGAGGATATTGCAAGTTCCAAGTTTCTGGACATACTATAATACATGGCTTTTTTGCTAAACACTCAATAAAAGTTTCTAATTTTATAAAATTTGCATTGAGACTTCTTATATTTACGGACAAAATTAAATTCTTTTTCTTCATTATAGTCTTGTTGAGCTTCTTGATATCTTCTACTTCACATTCAATCTTGCTTACTTCATCAAAATTAAGGTCTTGATCCATTTCTGTTTATTTCTTGCTTCTTAACCTACATGCTATACGTGTGTAGATGGAGTTCTGTGAATCTGCAGACAATCCAGATGCTTTCTTTAATAATCCTTTGTCTGATGTTTTTTCTACTGTACCGACATATCTTGGTAATATTGGTTGTACGGTATAATCGGTAAGGTCGATGTACTTCCTTATCTTGGCCTGGTGAAATTCGCATTCGTGGCTATCTGTAGCCACGTGTTCTATGTTAAACTTTGTTTTATATCTGCTATTACTAAAAGCATAATTTGTGCAATTCATTTTATTAACTTGACATTCTCTTGTTTTATGTTCTCCGGCACACTTTAAACAGATAGAGTTGTTTTTACATTTAGTACCATTGTGGCCAAACCTGCCACAATTGAAACATGCTCTGACATTACAGTAATCATACACCTTACAATTTTGATATCCCACGAAGATTCTGTTATTATTCTCTCTGACGTGTTCGTATACGTTAGCAGGCATCTCTAATATCACCGTCTGCAGTTGAGTCTTGCTATTGTTGTAGGAGTGCAAAAAGACGCATTTCTTTTTAAAACTGCTGTAATTCCTCTCATTGATGTCCTTTTCAATATTTCTGTCATCCACATTTTCAAAATTATCTATTCCCACTACTTTTACTTTGGGATTCATTACTTGCTCTCTGTTTACATCATATGTATCTGCTAGTTTTAACTTTAACACGTTATGCACTTTACCGACACTTTCCTCGTTTAAACAGCTTATAATTATTTAATTTTTTTTCTTGATAACTCTTTTTGTTTGAATTGTTTTGTCTTTGATCAAATAGTGCGACACCATTTGATTCACTTTTTCAATGGTTTGATCTTCAGCAGTTTTATTTATTATAATTTTAGGTACACGTTTTGGTTTATTATAATTTTTTGTACTAGAGATGACTTCAGAAAAAGTTTTAATGTTAACAGCTGGTGTGTCGTTTTTTTGTTTCTCCAATAGATCCTTTAAAAGCTTATTTTTTTCTTTAAGTTATTTATTTAATTCTCTTAGTATCGTTTATTCACGTAGCAAGCTCTTATCTAGAATTTCATCTTCATTCTCGTTGAGTTGTTTGTCAAATTCTTTTAATATTTGGCGTCTTATATCTTTTCTCTCAGCAGACTTGACTTGAGCAATTATAAGCTTTGCTTCATTACTCAGCGTTCTACTGTTCACTTTTGAGGTTAGGTCTAGATCCTCGTGTTCCCCACAGATTCCAAGAACTTCACTTAATTTTACACCTTTGTTGTTTTCGAATTCGCTAGTATGATATACACTTTCATATATTAGACACACTTAACTTTTTGCTCTGGATGGCCTTTGTAAACGATATGCTTTGGACGATGGAACGACCCTCCGCTCTCGCCAGCCATCTCACTTATTTTTATGTTTTCATTTTCAAACGCCTTTACGAATTTACTGGAAGTGAACTGCGTGCCGTAATCACATATGATCGCTTTTGGTTTGCCGTAAATGTATATGTAATCTTCCAATAATTTCTTAATTACTACTTGAGTTGTTGCTCTGCGCAAGGGGTAAAATACTACAAATTTACTAAAAACGTCTATTGTTGTTAACAGGTATTTTAATCCTCCCGCAGAGGTCGGCAATGGACCGTAGAAGTCTATTGATAGTAATTCATTTGGCTTTCGCATCAAGATAGGCTGTGCTACTTCTCTGTATTTTATAGTTAAATGTTTTGTACGTTGACAATTGTCACAGGACTTTAAAATTCGCGCTATCTTTCTACGTAAGCCATTTCCATAAAAATGCTCGCTTAAAATTTTGTTTAATTTTCGCCCCCCTATGTCGCCGTAGGCTTCGTGGGTTTGTTGAAAAAGCTCTTGAGTACGCTGTTCAGTATTACGATCTTCGATTTGTTTTCCGATTTCTTGTAGAGTTCTTTGTTGATTAATTCGTATCTTTTACCCATTTTTTCATCCTTATTTTCTAACTTACAAACTATTGCTCTCGTGTCAGGATTACGTCTTTGATTTTCTCAATTTCTTTACAGATATTTATACTATGGCCAAAATAATTATTTCTGACTGGCTTTCTTTTTTCGATTTTTCGCTATCATCCATTCGGCTAGGGTAGTCCGCGACGGTATTTTGTTTTCCTGGTATGTGTACTAGGTTGAGTCTAATGTCCTGGATCGCTAGGTTCCATCCATCCATGCCCCCCTCAAATGTCTTGCTCACAAAACAGACCACTTTCTCTTCCCCTTCCTCATTTAACTGAGACAGGGCCGCGGCGCATGCGTAATCAGATGCGTCCGTGGTTAAAATGTAGAATTTCTTTGGGTTTGTGTATTTCAAGAAAGCATTTTCATCAAACAGTGTCTTTATTTTTTCGAATGCTGCTTGATGTACGCTTGTCCAATGAAACGTGACATTTTTCCTCATAAATCCAACAATGGGACTAAGCATTTCGAAAAATTTTTTGTAAACTTTAGAAGTTTATAAACCGGATGAAACTTTGCAACTGTTCGAAATTTCGTAATGGTTTAAAATATTTTATTGTCCGAATCTTATCTGGGTCTGGTCGTATCCCTTTTGCGGAAATGAAGTATTCGAGAAATTCGATCTCTTAACAAAAAAATTTTGTTTTCTTGAAATTTAACCGTAAGTTATATTCAATCAAACGTTCGTATAACTTATCTAAGTGCTCGATATGCTCGTCGAAATTTTCCGACCGTATCAAGAGATCGTCTACGAATAATATCAGGAAATCACAAAGTCCTATGTGGCTTCCGCAAGCCCTCGAATTAACGCGGATCCGCTAGTTTTTATTCCGAACGGCACAACATTGAATTCGTAAACATGAGTGTCGAGTTTGAAAGCTGTGTATTTTCGCGACTCTTCCGCGAGTTTGATCTGCCAATAACTTGCTGTAAAATCTGGTACGCTTGTAATTGGCTTATCAATGCATTTTTGCAAGACCTCGTCGATACCGGGAGGTCCTTCAAAGTTATCTTAAAGTACCGCGTTAAGCTTCTGCGCGTTTAGGCACGGTCTGATCGATCCGTCTTTTTTTCTAACGATTTGAATAGAATTTATGTATACGCGTTATTTCTAACTCCAACATTCGCCTGAATTCTTTTAACGCGTCTTGTCTATCTGCTAAGGGGATTGGGTACGGTCTACAAAACTACGGTGTTGTGTCTTTTATAATCAACTCATGCTCTTATGTTGTTAGTAATCCCGGTCTTTTCCCGAATACTTCTTTTCTTTTTATTAATAATTTTTTCAAGATTGGTTTTGTGCCTCCCTGAGGTTTTCATAAGATTTAACTTTTACATCGATCTTCTCAATCGTGAGCTGGGATCGGTTGTCAATATTGTTTTCATAATCTTCATAAAGATTATTAAGATCTGAGCGATACCCTTCTGCGGTGTAGCTACTTATTTCTTGGGTCGCAATTTGAATTTCAGAATCGAAACCATACCCTTCTGCGGTGTATCTACTCATTTCTTGGGTCGCAATTTGAATTTCAGAATCGAAACCATACCCTTCTTCGGTGTACTTATTCGTTTTCTGAATTGCTAGTGACGTGAATTCGTTCCGCGGTATTTTTGTATGCACGTACGATATTAATCCGTCTGTTTTGTCTATTGAAAAAATTATTTGTTGATTTATTGAATCAATTAACATTCCGGGGAGTGTTATTGTATCGTAGCCAATAATACATGGCTTAATCAGTTTTGGAATTACTAAGAAAATGATTTTTCGAGATAGGTTATCTAACTTCGTATTTGCAAGGATTTGATATTTTGAACGTGCCGACTTGCTACCGGTAGCACCTTTTATCAGTTTTCCGCTGATAGGTAGCGTTGGACAGGCTTTGAATTTTTCGTGATTTCGATGATGGAATTCTTCCGATATTGCCGTCACTTCGCTTCCCGTATCGATAAGTGCTTCAACGTCTACGTTTTCAATTGAGATTTTGATTTCTGGGCAGTGTTGTACTTTGATTTCGCGACCTTTCGGATTAATATCGTGTAATAATTCCGCGCGAGGGTCCTTCATGATGGACACGATCATAGTTACGCCTTTCTTCCCCCGAGGTGGAAGTGCGTCCTTTTTAGACGTAACTACTTTTCGTTTCCCATACTTAATGTTCCGTCTTCTCGAAAGTAGTTTAAAAGATCGAAATTGCACGGGTCTTTTACTTGTGTACTTTTCTGTTTTCCTCCCCCTTTTCCCTGGTTTTTGGCAGTGTTTTGTGTGTCCGCTTTTTTCATCACGTCAGCTGTTTGCATTATTTGGATTGTGCGAATTTAGCAATTACATTTTGTTTATGTAATGTTTATTTTGTTAAGGTAAATAATTAAAATAATGTAATTTTACAAATTGAAATTTTTTAACACGACATGGCTACGTTTCCACGTTTATGAATTATTCTACTGGTAAATATTTTTTTACAATACCCTGGTAAAAGTTTTACGGACTGGAGGTGAAAATTGCTTTCTTCTGGGATGTGTAGAAAAATGCTAAAATAATATATAATTTGCATTTCATTTTTATACAACGAACATATCCATTATAAATTTAATATAACATGTGAATCACATTTATTATATATATTTCCGCTTGATAGTGCCTAAATTATATATTTAATACATTATTTTTAGATTATTATTTTAATAATAATAAATATTATGTTATTTAAATTATAATTAACAACAATATATGAAATCTTACTTTTTAATTATCGATAAAGAAATTAATTATTGTACGTATTTATGGCATGCATCATATGCCTTTGCCTAAATAAAATAATAATTGCAAAAGCAAAATGATGTTTGTATGTATAACAAAATTAGCAATAAACGTGTTGTCTTAATAATACTTATAAAATTTTAGAATAAAAGTAGTTTAAATTTTATTAATATAACGTTTATGTCTTACAGTATCGTGATAAAAAATTTGAATTTTTAAAATTACAGTTCTTTTAATTATTTACCTCAGCAAAATAAACATTACATAAACAAAATGTAATTTCTAAATGTTCCATCAGGTACATATTTAATAAATAAAAGAAAAAAAAGAGAACAAAATTTTGTCCTAGGTCGGGCTTGAACTCGAGTGCATAAAAAACCAATAACATCGTTCGACTTAAGATCGAACGTAGCATATGTTTATCGAGGGGGTGGGGTAACGTGGATTTTAATTAAATTTTGTTTAAGCTTAAACATAATTAGTTAACAAAGATTTAGGTTTTAGATTATTTGGTGTTAATAAACAAAGTTAATAATAAAGTGCACAGCCCCGCCTCTCCTCATTTTCGAACAGAGCCCAAAAGCGGAGCGCTAATGAGAGCTCCGCAGCGAAGCGCGCTACTGCGCACACTCCGGATCCCGGTCCGAGATAGACTCACTGATTCAGCATAAGCGATACGGTTATAATTATGACCAAAGTTATGAGCATAAAATAGATCAAAATTATGACTGTATTATGCTAATCGATTATTATATGTCATCAACGTAATGTTTAGAAGCCTGTAAATTAATCAGTAGTTATTTTCACAACGTATGTGTTCATGACCACAATAATAAAACTTCTTAATTTCATTTAAATTAATTATTTAATAACTTGTGAAGATTTCTACCAGAGAACTTTACAAATGTACATACCATAACCTCTTTAATTTCAGTGTAATCGTATCTTAACAGACAGTATATTATACTCATCATTACGTCGCAAGGTCATAGGGTTTCTAAAAATAATATTAATTTAAACATGTTAATCCACCATGCAATATATCATTTCATGATCATTTTATTTTCAACAGTTCTTCCAGGGATAATGTAGGACTAATTCGAGGTCTTGCGGTAGTAACGCTTATTACTATCCATATAATCCAAACATTGCCTAATGTACACCTAAAAATTGTGGAAAAAGTTAAAAATAAAAAATTTTGTTCGTTTGCAATAAATTGTTTGACGAATAAATTGAACAATGGTACGTCCTTAGAAACGCTGTAAAAAATACAACTTTGATATATACCATACACTTGGTACAACTTATGTTCGAAGAAAAAAATCCATGATTTTCATTTTTGATAGCTACGGGAGACTGATTTCAGTTATCTGCATCGAAGAGCACTGAAATTTTCCGATATACTTGAAACATGTATAGTTTGAAGGTAAATGTAGATATTTGAAAAAAAATATATTAACAAAGTTCTCTTCGATGCCCACAACTGAAATGAGTCTACGATGTAGCCACTTCTTATTTCTTGGTAGTTACCGGAGACTGATTTCAGTTGTAGGCATCGAAGAGCACTGAAATTATTAGATATGCTTGAAACATATATAGTTTGAAGGTGAATGTAGGTATTTAAAAAAAATTATTAACAAAGTTCTCTTTGATGCTCACAACTGAAATAAGTAAATAAGTTCGATAGCCACGAAAAAATGAAAATGATGAAATTTGACATAACCTATATTATACATAGTAGTTATGCATGCGTTGTAAATGTTTGAAAGATTTGTAAATGTACAATAGTAATAAATAACAGTGCCTACCTTGAAAAGACACAAAATTGTTGTTTTGTTATAATGTTGACTAAAGATGAGCGACGAAAATAGCATACCTATGTGCGCTGAGCATATAAGCCGGCGACCGGAAAACGATACGACGGGCGCTATGATGATTAGGTACACCGACAAATGGCGCTGATACAAAAGGTTTCGAAATTGTATTGTAAAATAAATGTAATTACGTTAAGAAATAATTATTTATAGTAATTTAAAAATTTACTTAAAAATGATTTTAATAACGTTTAATTTAAATAATCCAGTAACATATTGTTTTATTAAAAAGATCTCCTTGAACAAATCTGCTGTACATTAAAATCGGTGAGCGTCGGATGATTATATTTAAGACCTTGTTAGAAATTTGGTTTGAATAATTTAAATACAAAGTTTATTTGAAATGAGCTTCTGCGTTGAACCAGCATCTTTCAACGGATGACATCAAGGCATCGTTCGAGTAGGAATAACTAAAAAAGATTATGAAAGAAAAGAGATTATGGCCTCTACGTTAGCAATAAAATATTGAGTGTAAGATTTTGATTTATCTTGCCCGCTATCGCTCATCTCTTTTCGATTTTAAGACGTATCTCTTATAAATCTCGGGGCGCGTGGTCTTTTTGTGATCTCGCTCACTTTTCTTCGATGTTTGAAGTATTTTTAATAATACTTGGGGCGTATGGGTTAGTTAGGTATAAAGTTTTGGTTTAAAATATTTGGTTATTTGGTTTTAAGAGTGAGATTTTATCGGAATTATATCATGTTCTCACACCGAGTTTTAAAAATTAAATACTCGACGAATAAAAGTAGCGAGAGGTAGAGTACTTTAATTTTGGATCTTGAGATTTTTTCAGAATAATTATTTGCTCTTAATTACTCCAATTATTTAATGGAAAAAAATTCAAGAATGCAAGTATCGAAACGTGAGGTAGTTTGATCCCGGAGCTTGTAATTTGTCATAATAGTCTCTCACACTTATTTCTACTTTTTCTAATTCAATATTTTATGAATAACAGTCACGAAACAAGGGGAGTTTACTTTCGGAGCTCGAGATTTTATAAGAATATAATCTCTCGCCTCGATCGTAATTCTCTAAAGTAATAAAAAAATATAAAGCAATTAATAATTACTTAGAGTTATTTATTAAAAAGCTGTTCAAACTGTCAAACGGTTTTAACTAACTATCTAGAAGCATAGCATATATGCCAGATACTTATTTTCAGCTTCTGTGACGTACTGAATGTTAATTAATGACATGTATAAAAATGACTGTTTTATTAACTTGAATAGTTCAGGTAATTGATTCTGGTAATTTTAAACAATGTTTAGTAATGCCCTTAATATTACTGAAGCTGATAAATTGCTATATTAACATAATTATAGTATAAATAGTTTTTTTCATGATTCCAAGTGCTTGCTATTAATCGAATGTCATACCATTTAAATAAAAAAAAAAACAAAATTAAGGTTGCTGCATAATTTATTATTATTATTTTTATTCAATCTGCAAGTTATAGATGCATAATCTGCAGCATATTGAAAAATATTTATTTGCGCCTAACCTGCTTGACGCTCCGCTCATCGGCGCATGCGCGACACGAGCGTTCACACAGATTCGGCGCGTGTATGAGTATAGTGTGGCATCCACACAGATACGGGCACTGCGCGTGCGATAGTGTGCCTAGTAATTTTCTAAAGGTTGGTACTTCGGATTATTCCATCGGCAATAGTTCTAGCCCCAGCGCTGGCAAGAGAACGAGTGAAGCACACCGATATGCACGCACACATTACGACTATGCGGCAGGGGATTAAGCAGACAAAATCGTGCCGCTGCAAAAAAAGTAAAAAGCCTACTGTACATTATGGACCGCGCATACCCGAAAGTTATGCACGAGCAATGAATGAGACGCTGCGGAGAGCGCAACGCTATCAGTAAGTGACACATAAGTCATGTGCGCTGGAAGCTCGAGAACCCGTCGAAGAAGACACCGTGCGAGTCAGCTAAAATGCATAGAGGAAGCTTCTATGAGCCGACAGATAATAAAAAGTAAATCAAAGGCGAGTTGACAGGAGAAGAGCAGAAGGGGACTCGATGTAATATACGAGAGGATTTTTACTCTGGTTTTCTGATTGTCCCTCCATGCAAAGTCACACGCATAAAAATCTCCAAATAAGGAGAGAAGCTGTATCTAGGCCTCCTAATTGGCTAAACACCCACCCCGCCGAGGAGACAAAAATTGGAGATCGCCTCTCCTACGATGTATAAAAGAGCCCAGCAACAAGTCACCACGTTCTCAGTTCGCTTCAAAAAATCGTCGCCACGCGAAAGCTCTGCATGAGCTCGGTCCGGTATAACATCTTAGGACTTAAAATATTTTTGACAATGCAAACACTTAGAATATTTTCGACGATTCAGAGACATAGAATAATTTCGACGGTTCAAACACTTCGAATATTTTCGACGATTCGAACACTTAGAATATTTTGATATTTTCGGAGTTAGTACACTGACGTTGTCGTTCGTCGTTCTACATATTAGCAAAAGATTATTTGCGATTCACTAATTAGTTGCGAGCGAGTTTTATATTAAATTTGTGGAAAAGTGAATGAATCTTATAAAATTTTAAATCGCGAGTGAATCATTTAACCGAAAGCTCCTGATGCCTGGCGTCCATTTTCGATCCGAACCATCCACTTTGGAGAGCAGGTCAGAAGCAGAACAACACAAGATAAGTAATATACATGCATAGGCCGTGCACCTCACTAAATATTCTATTTCTTTCTTCTCTTATCACAATTCGTTGCATGAAAACTCATTCGCATCTTCCAACAGCCTAACATAATATTAGTCCGTGATACAATCGTAACGATAGGAGGGGTGTCCTATTCAACTGACTATTAAGGGAAGATTAATTTGCATTATAAATCTCTCTGCTGGATTTAGACTGAAAATGCATAAAGATCAATGGCGGTTTTAAAGTACTTTCCGGAGGCTACTGGAGGCTGTTCTTTCTTAGATCGCAAAGGTAGTCAGGCACCAATGGCGCTAAGTTGCATTTTAAAGCTGTGTTGTCATCCGAGCTTATTATAAATCCAATCAACCCGTAGAGTTACTGTCCGGTGACAACTCTCATATGTTTAGGACATAACAGGTGCTTCTAGTTTTATCAATCACATCGTGCCATCGTACATTTTCAATCGATACACTTTTTGCAAGACTAATCGATCTGATTTGCTTTTCAAATATAAATGATTTTAATTTCTTTAAACCGGAAACTAAATTTTCTGTAATTTTCGTAGTATTATGATAAAGTGTCGTTTGTTGCTTTTCGGCATTATTCTTAACTCTTCCACAGTCAATTTGTGTAGCCGCGGTACTTCCTTACAACTCTCTAAAAGTCGTGCTCCTTCGTCGCATGGCTGATGCATGGAGGATAGAAAATATAAATAATTATCCTTGCGCATCGACAGTTGTTCTCGGGTCTCAGCAAACATTTTGCCATAACTTTTAGAGCGCTTTTGTGTATTCGGATTTATAATGGAATCGCCTATTCGCAATTAATCATAGTTTCTTGATCTTGATTACTAACATTATGTGTGCCAATATCGTCGAGATTAATTGTTTCTGACGCACTTCGATTGGTAGCAGGTAATTCATAAAATTTTTTGTTCGTTTGGGTATCGGCGTGTTTCTCGACGGTCCTCTTAACAGATACGCTATCATTTCCGTCTGATCTCTCCTTTCCCCTAAGTTCCTTATTCCCTTTACATTGGGAGATTTTTTCGGTTTTCCTTGTAATCAAGCTGGCTTAATTTGCCTGCGCGCGTACGCGTCACTCGTCCTGTCGCAACTTCCGTAACAGTTTGTTCTAGGGGCAATTGGTTCCCGTTTTCGACTGGAGGTTCTGCATGACTCCCTATGCTTTAGCGAATAAGCATTACTGATTCCGTATTTTCTTCGATTGGATTTCGAGAGAGTGCATCAGCATTGATTCGGCCTGGCGTGTAGACGATTTCAAAATTATTGTCCGACAATTTTAGCCTCCATCGTATTGCACGTGAATCGGGATTTTGAGAGTCTTTCTACCAGCATAGTGGCAAATGATCTGTACAAACAGTACATCTGGTGCCTAATAAATAATGTCGGAAATGCCGAATACCGAATACTATGGCCTATGCTTTTCTTGAATATGTGTCATATCGCGTTTCGGCATCGTGGAATACTCTAGAAGCATACGCGATCGGACGATCATGTCCTACTGTGCCTTGCAAAAGCACGGGCTCTGACGCAGGTGAAACTAGCGTCCGTCGTGAGTATGAATGGTTTTGAGAAATTGGGAAAAATTAATACTGGTTTTTTGCATAATTTCTCTTTAAGTATATCAAAAGCTTCTTGTGCTTTTTCGTCCCATTAGAATAGTATGTTCCGCTTAAGTAGATTGCTCAATGGTTTTGCAATTTTTGAAAAGCCATCTATAAACCTTCTATAATAGCCGGCCAACCCTAGAAATTGACGTACATTTTTAACGGTTTTAGGCCGTGGAAATTTCCTTACAGCCTCGATTTTTTTGGGGTCGGATGCAATTCCTTTATTACTAATTAGGTATCCCAAGAAACTTACTTCGGTACGTAGAAAATCACATTTATCCGGCGATAATTTAAAATTAGCAGCCTTTAATCTTCTCAATAGTTTTGCAAACTTTTCGTTATGCTCTTCTACAGTTTTTGAGTAAATAATAATGTCATCGAGATACACGCAAACGTCTAATAGTCCCGAATCGAGTTCTCTTGCGTCCTCAGGTGAAACAGCATGAACGCTGTCGGGTTTCTCTTCTTCTTCATGGGTGTATTATATATGATTTTGTTGATGCATCGCATAAATGTAGCATGCATGGAGGTCAGGTCTTGCGGGCTCACGTTCCATTCATAAAATCCTGCGTTCATTATGGTGAATGCGGTTTTGTGACGATCTTCGGGGCGTAATGGAATTTGATAATAGCCTGACGCAAGATCTAAGACTGTAAAATATGTTGAGCCTCCGAGTTGATCGAAAATATCTTGAATACTCGGGATAGGATATTTGTCAGTTAACAGTTGTCACAATAACTTCATTTAATTTTCGATAATCTAAAACTTGTTTGTATCTGGGATTACCCTGACCATCGTCTTTTTTTCTTAAACACCAAAGCGAACTATTATAATCGGAATTTGACGGTGAAATAAGTCTGCCATCCAAAAATTCTTTAATTTTTTCCATACCTAGACCTCTGTATGCTCTAGGAGCAAGATAAGTTTTAACATTTACGGGCCTATTATCTATAGTCGGAATGCGATGCTGAATTATATGCATGGTAGTGAGTTTTTGCCCGGGTAAATGAAACTGTTCGTGATAGGTGTTGACAAGCTTTGCAATAGCTTCTCGTTCTCTCGACTCTAAATGATAAAGACGTAATGAAGCCTTGACTCTCTCACACCGAGGGACTTCAACCGCCGTAGAGTTTATGTGCATAACCCTACGCGTTTCCTCTGCTAAAGAATGTACGGGTGTACTAAATATAATGCACAGTCCTTACACATCGCGTTCCTGTTTCTCATAAAAACTCTGATAATTATTTGATAATTCTTCAATTTTGCCATGTTTACGTAGATATTGTTCAGTTTCTTGCGAATTATCTTTTTCAAGTGATATGGTATAATTTTGATTCTTATTTTCCTTCCTTTCAGTTGTAATTATATTTCCTAACGTCTCGCTCATTACATCGAACTTTAACACTTTGAGATTTTCGTCCTTTTTGATTGAATTGTAAAATTTACTCGGTCGAGTCTTCGAGAAAATATCTGTGAAATCCTCGTAATTGTTATCTAATAATGACATTTTTTAAATTTTCTTTCTCAATTTTATAGATTGCGGAATCGTACCTTTACTAATTTCACGCTTATTTCTAATATTTATTTTTGAAACTTCATCGTCATTATTTATTCCTTTGATTATATTGTTACTATTATTTTCAGAATTCTGTAATTTGGATTTGAAATCGTAATATTTCTCTAGATTTTCATCTTGAAATCGCACATTTTGCTCAAGTGTGACTTCTCTGGGAATGCTTACAGTGCCCCTTGCACTTTCCCCGTCCGGTGGACGTTCTGTTGGGCTTACCTCAGCTACTTGAGAGGCGTACATCGGTTCGAATTTCTCGAGTGCTTTGTCCTGAATTTTTCTCTCGAAATCTTCTTTCTTGCTCGCACTTTCTCTTGAACTTATTGGACTCGTCGAAACTTCATGCTCATCGCTGTACGGCTGTTTTTCTTCTTGAGTTTGTTCATTATATTCTCGATATTCTATTTCTTTAATTTTATCCCTCAACTTTACATAATTTTCTTCGTCTGCTTGTTGAGCACAAAAATATACACATTCAACATCTTCATTTAAACTATTTTCTTCAATTTGTGTATTTTGTTCAATTCATTTTCAACTTTTTATCACTTCATTTTCATAATATATATATATATATATATATATATATATATATATATATATATATATGTATATATATATATATATATATATAAACAATTTTCGGCTAAAAATTAATAACAACGTGAGGTCCAAACTCAAAATTTATTCAATACTCGACTTTGCAATTTGTGTCTAGCAGTTTTTAGCCGTCTACAAAAGAGTAAGTAAAATTTAAATTAACTGTCTATACCTTTTCTTAAATGGTTTCTATAGCTATCGCTTGGGTATTCGAACCGATTAATACCGGTTTGATTATCCCCTTCTTACTATAAATCTAATAGTCTGAACTGATTTAAACCGGGTCATTCTATTAGATTTCTTTCTTTTCCTTTAATTCTCAAAAGTATCTTCAAACAATGAAAGCTCACGGCTATTGCACGAAAGTGCAGGCTAAAGGTGTTAATTTTTAATAAGTGCGGTAGCATCGTCGGATGTTACAAAATAATACACTTTTTTTTACAGAAGACAAGGGGGGGAATGAGCAGGAAAAAGGGCATCTGGTGAGATGTCTCCAAAAGCAGGAACAGCGGGAATAAACTAAGGTAAGAAAACAAAATTTTAATTTTAAATTAAGTTTACTAAAAAAAATTTTTCATAGAAAAAAAATAAAAATTGTATTTATTTTTTAGAAGCTACAAGACCACTACGCAAAAGGCGCAGTTTATTGCAATTAAAGAGGACCAGGTTCTTTTATGTCTGCGACGTTAAATACATAAAATCATTTAAAAAGATCGAATGTGAGAATAATTTCTTTTGATTGCTTTCGCGCTACTATGTATCCGTCTCTTCTTGCTCGAGTACTACACGTGGTGAGTTTGCTGGCGGATGTAAATCTCTGTAAATATGAAGTAACAGTTGTTACTTTAGGTACGAGGTCGTTAATCAGCAATACAATATTATTGATACTTACCAATATGTCAGAAGACGAGAGACGCAAGACGTTGCAACTCGTCCAGGCGATCGCGCCAAACTGACACCTTGCCACCGGCCATATTGGATATCACTGCATTTGCGCGGGAAACTAAGTCCACTAATTCAAATAGTGAATTCGATTTACTATTTCAATTTATTTATTTATTTATTTATTTATTTAATTATCTAATTCCAGAGTTACAAACATATGCATCCGATACAGAGTTGTTATTATTCACACAATAGCATACTACACTAGTGGAAAAAATTAAAGGATCAAAAAAAAATTCTGAATTTTTAGGGGTTTTTTAAATGGCTGTATTTCCCTTAAAAATGGTCATATCATGATTTAAAAAAAAGCATTTTAAAGCTTGATGTATCTAGTTTTAAGATCTTACAATGATACAATTTTTCAAGCATTACGTACCGCGCAATCCTAAGAAATATTAAAAAAAAATGTTTCTTAAAATTTTTCGATTCTTTTTTATAGTCCACCAACTTGGGAAAAATTTTTCGAATTTAACCACCATATGTGTCGAATAACTTGTTTATTCAGCTTCAATTTGCATTTTTTTAAACTTTGATTCGACCACTTCTCGCTGAGATATCGAGCTTTGAATGGAAAGATCTTTTTTCTCTTTAATCATCAATATCTCAGCAACCGCTTATTGTACAAGAAAATGAAGGAGGGTTTTGAAACCTTGAATAAAATTACCACAAAAATTAGCGATAGTTTTTAAAAAAAAAATTTTCTTTAGTCTTTACATTAATTTGAAAAAGCAAGAAAAAAATGGCCTTTGGTGGCTTTTCGTATAATCAGGCGTTTAGTTGGAAATATCGCGTAAACCTGTAATGTTAAGTGTGCCTTTTACAGTTCAATATGCCCACAATAATATCACAAAGTTTCAATTTGATCCATCAAACCGTTTTTTTGTTTCATTAGATCGAATTTCAAAAAAATTAAAGGATCACGACTTTGACGGTAAATGATCATCTTTACCAAAATGAAAAAAAATGTTTTTTTCAGTCTTTGACTGCAGTTTTATGGATAAAAGTGTTCAAATTTATTGGAAAAAAAACATTTCAAAAAAAAATAATTTTTTTTTTCTTAACTGCAGAAAATTTTAATCAAAAACAACCGCCGGCATTCGCATTACCCAAAGCGTACTACGTGGAGATTGCCCGGTCGGATTTACGCTTCTTGCGTGTGTGTCTGTGTATGTGTGTCTGTATGTGTGTTAGTGTGTTTCTTTAGCAGAAATGAGACCCAGAGGCTCGTCAGTTCCTCCGTATTTAATGACTCCAAACTCATTCTCCAAAGACTGTGTGGGTGTCTGTGTATGTTGACGTCTGTTCGTCTGTCCGTTCGTCCGTATTGTTAATAACGGGTATTAGCAACCCTGTTCTCAATTACGGCTGCCAAGCGTTCAGCCATATTGATGCAGCGGGCAATCTGAGGTTGCGGGATAGTGTTCCAAATGCACAGAAGTGCATGCTCTAATGCGGCCAAGTTCTGCAAATTTGGATACTCTCTGCGCAAACGACGACCCATTATGTCCCAAACATGCTCGATGGGGTTAAGATCTGGGCTCATTGGTGGGTGCCGAAGCAGAGAGATGTCATGCCGTTCAAAAAAGCGTCTGGTGATGTTGGCCGTATGTGGACGTGCGTTATCTTGCATTAGAATAAATGCCCTCTGTCGTTGCCGTCTGCGCAGTACAACTGGCCTCAAAATTTGGTCGATATAGCGTCTAGCTGTTAAGTTTTCACGCACAATCATCAGAGGTGTTCTCCAATTTCGCAAAACGCTGCCCCAGACCATGACTGATCCACCACCGTAGGCAACAATCGGACGGACAAAGTTCTGGCGAAAACGTTCTCCACGACGACGCCAAACAAGGGGACGTCGGTCGCTCCCGTGAAGGTTGAACCGGGATTCGTCGGTGAATAAAACGTTTCCCCATTGTCTTAATGTCCAGGCTCGATGTGCGTTTGCATACGCTAAACGAGCTCGGCGATGTCTTGCTGTCAACAGTGGTACACGATTACAGTCATGACACGATGACGACCTTGTCCAGGACGACGAGTGTATTGGTTTATCTCCTGGTATCGAGCATTCATTCGGGATACGACAGATTGACTAACACCCATCCGATTGGCAACATCACGTTGACTGTAACCCTCTTCGAGCAGAGTGATTAAGCGAGCAACCTCCGACTCTGTTAAATGCCGTCTTACCATGATAAGAAATCAAAATAAAGTTTTGATTTACGAAAATTTATTAAATTTTTTTTTGATGCAAAAGGAGTAGTTTTGAAAAAAACTGTTTTTTTTAGCGTTGTAGGAACTCACGAAAATTAACAATAAGCAATTTCTGAAAAACGTGTAGATCGAGTTCGAAATACGATTGGGTATATAAAATTCATTTTAAATTGAATTAAATGTTTGAGTCAATTCAGTTTACAAATCAGAAAAATCATAGAATGCAACAACAGAATCATGTTGAGAATGATAAAATATTGTTCTTTTAAATTTTGTAATGTTGAAAAAAAAAAATTTCAAACAAAAATTTGTTTTTATTTTATTTTTGAAAAAAAAAATTTTTTAAGTGTTTTTTTTCCAATAAATTTGAACACCTCTATCCATAAAACTGCAGTCAAAGACCGAAAAAAACATTTTTTTTCATTTTGGTAAAGATTATGATCATTTACCGTCAAAGTTGTGATCCTTTAATTTTTTTTGAAATTCGATCGTAAGAAACAAAAAAACGGTTTGATGGATCAAATTGAAACTTTGTGAGATTTTTGTGGGTATATTGAACTGTAAAAGGCACACTTAACATTACAGGTTTACGCGATATTTCCAACTAAACGCCTGATTATCCGAAAAGCCACCAAAGGCCATTTTTTTGTTGCTTTTTCAAATTAATGTAAAGATAAAAAAAAATTTTTTTTTGAAAAAACTATCGCTGATTTTTGTGGTAATTTTATTCAAGATTTCAAAACCCTCCTTCATTTTCTTGTACATTAAGCGGTTGCTGAGATATTGATGATTAAAGAGAAAAAAGATCTTTCCATTCAAAGCTCGATATCTCAGCGAGAAGTGGTCGAATCGAAATTTAAAAAAAAAACAAATTGAAGCTGAATAAACAAGTTATTCGACACATATGGTGGTTAAATTCGAAAAATTTTTCCCAAGTTGGTGGACCATAAAAAAGAATCGAAAAATTTTAAGAAACATTTTTTTTTAATATTTCTTAGGATTGCGCGGTACGTAATGCTTGAAAAATTGTATCATTGTAAGGTCTTAAAACTAGATACATCAAGCTTTATAATGCTTTTTTTAAAATCATGATACGACCATTTTTAAGGGAAATACAGCCATTTAAAAAACCCCTAAAAATTCAGAATTTTTTTTTGATCCTTTAATTTTTTCCACTAGTGTATAACGCCGTAAATCTTGCAGAGGAAAACAATATTTCCTCTTTGCAGGTCTGGATAACAAAGATAACGAGAATACATATAAATACTGTTTTGTAATTGCTTTACAGCAATAACCTCCAGTCATACTACATACAGTCCAGCCTCCATTCATACATAGGAATAGCATGAATCCTTGTCGGACTTCCAGACGCAGATCTTACCATCCTTTTCATTCACATTTTACCTAGGTTGGGTTACAGGAGTCCCTGGACTTTATTCGCCCCAACTCTGATAACAGTATATAATATTAGTATTTACTTAAAAAGTTAACAATGACATATAATCAATTTAACAGTTGCATTATGATGTTGCACTTTTCACGGGTGAGAATCCACCCGAGCAACAGCCACTGTACTCTGGATTCCTCTACGAACATATTCGGACTCTTCCGATCTCTAAAAAGGGGGGGGGGCAGGAATGTAGGTTTTTGGGGCTGCCTGGCGTGTCAATTTGGGGGAAAGTAAACAACGCTTCGGTAATTTCAAGTATAATTAATATAATATATATATTTATGTCCCGTTGGCCAATCCCCCAACGGAGGTGGGTTACAATGCTTCGTCTCCTCTCGACGTGACGAGGA
The DNA here is from genome assembly GCA_020010945.3 of Muscidifurax raptorellus. Lineage (NCBI taxonomy): Eukaryota > Metazoa > Arthropoda > Insecta > Hymenoptera > Pteromalidae > Muscidifurax > Muscidifurax raptorellus. The sequence continues at coordinate 440,451 of JAHUUD020000026.1, forward strand.
TCGGTGGCGGCGGCGTCGCCCAAGATGGCGGCGGAGCCCCGGCTGACTCGGCGCAGCGCTTCTCTGGTGATGGTGGGAGCAAGTGGCACGACGCGAACCTGAAAATCCCGAAAGAACTGGCTCGACTAAGTCTCCGCGGGTACTACGACGACTCCTCGCCTAATACCTGGAAACGAGCAGGGGGGGGGGAGACGATGGCCAGACTGGCAATCAGTCAATACTCAATAGTTGATACGAACACTAGTCTCGGTTATAATAATGGCGACCTCTCCAGCTGTGCCACGTGTCGATTTTCTCAAGACTTGGATTATGTCTGCGACTGGATGCTGTGGTGGTCACGAACGGAGTGAGCGAGAAGGAAGCCACTCCTCTGCGGGAAGCCATGGCTCCCCGGAAGACCACATCTAGCCGCGCCCCCTATACTGGCAAGACCACCCATGGAGTCAGACTAGGGAGGCATAGGCTGGGGCGAATTATCAATTTACCTTACACGTGGCATGGTGGTTGATGCGCGCGCGCCACCACGTCTCGCGTCGAAGAGCTCGAGCGGCGGAGCGCGTAGTCGCGCCTATACACCGATAATGGTGTATGCACGGATTTCATGACGGCCGCTCTAGTATTCTTCCTCCGCCGCGCGCGCTTTCCCTCCTCTCGCGGTCTCAGCTCATGCGATTACTATCTCCCCGTGCGCGCGCTCCCCCCTTTCACTCGCGGCACCGGTTCGCGCGCTATCTTCTGCTGCGAGGCCTACGCGCGAGCCATCTCCCTCCCATTTCCCCTCATGCTCTCGCGTCGGAGCGCGACTGGGGTGCGCGCGCGTCATTCCGGCTTTGTTGTTCTCGCCTTGCGTGTCGCCTTGTTTTTCTCCAGGAGTCGCCACCACAACCCCTGGTGTGTCTCCTCGACAGGACCATCATAGCCGTCGGTGTCGAGGAGAGCGGCGCGAATGGCGACAGACGGCAACAGTGCGCGACGCGCGTTCTATAACTACACCGGAGAGCCACCTTGGCGACAGGCTCTCGACAGGTGAGGTTAACTCCGGCCGACGGACACGTACGCGTGTGCCTCTCTTTGTGTGTCGGGACTTGCAGCGGAGGCGATGCCTCTTTCTCGCCCTCGTCCGCGTCCGACGGCACGTCGCAATACCCCTCCCTAAACCGAAGTATCCCCATACTTTGGTTTATCTCCTGGGGCGAAACGGTCCTTATCCGGGAAGGCTCTCCTCATTTCTTTGTCGCGATAGTTCCTGGATTACGGACAGTCCTGACTCAGCGTCGGAGATCTGGCGTGGCACGCCAGGCTCGTAGGCGGAACGCTCAATGTGATAACCACGTTCTCACCTTCGATGATCCACGTCTACCTGCAGAGGGGAAGGACAACGAAGGAAGTGGACGAGGTGTTATTTTCAAGAAAAATTGTTTATTTCGCCCCGTCTAGGGGTACTGGAGGGCATCGCGTAGTAGGGCGCGTATAGCGGGTGGGGCCTGCGTCAATTGTCTTAGCGCCTCCACCCATACGGTGGTGTTCTCCGCATTGAGTGGGGCGCTACTAGGCCCTGCGGTGGGCTCCATGATCGTACCGGTCCGGGGGGGCTATGGTGAAGGCTGCGACAGCCTCATGGCCTCGCATAGGACGGGGGTGGGGAGTCCGGATCAGGTTGGAGGCCCGAGTTGGCCCTGGAACCCCCCTGTTCCTCCGACGAGTGTCTTCTCCGCGGCCGGTGGGGTTTGCCCTCCCTCGGCCCTTCCTGGCCCGCGATCCGACTCAGGTATTGCTGATGAGCCTCCCGGCGTCTTGGGCAATTCACCAGGTCGGTGTCTTGTCGCCCGCAATTGAAGCAGAACCGGCCTGGTGGTCGAGTGCGCCGGTCCCGGCGATGCCCCGGCTGCCAGCAATTGAAACAGGTCCGGGGAGGAGGGTCAAGCGACGGATCGGTGGGAACCGGGGTCAATCCCCTGAACATTTCCCCCGTAAAGCGCGTCCTTCGATGACGGCGCATAGAACGAGAGCGGGAGCGAGAGGGAGCAGGCGGCTCCGCAGTGCCCCGGTGGCTGCGTGGCGACGTGCCTGTCCGCCATGCTCTCTCCTCCTCCGTCTCCTCCATCGACACCGGGAGGCGGGGAAGCCTAACTCTCCCTGCGGGGTGGGGCGGTGGGATGTAAAAGGGGATCTCCACTTCAAATGGAGCCCGGCGAATGGGTGGCCCTGTCGGGGAGTCGTCGCGGGGGCGCTCCACCAGCAAACAAAAATCGTCGGCCTCTAGCTGCCGACGGAGGTTATAGGCCCTCCTCTTTCCATCAGGGCCCCGGAGGCGCGGATAGAAGTCCTCCGGGAGGGTGGATGGTTCACCGGAGACCGGAGTAACAGTTTCTTCGGCCGGAGTCTCCTCCACGGCCGGGGTTCCGTCTCCGATGAACTCCTCCAACTCCTTCTCGGGGTTCTTGCTTTCCTGGAGCTCGGCGATAGTATCGGGGAGGATACCCTCTTCCCGATATTGTTCCTCCACCCATGCCTCCAGCGGTATTGGTCCCGTCGGCGGTACGTGATATGTGAGTGACGGACCGCAGTAGTAATCCCCCCACAGCGGCGAGTCAAAACAAACCAGCCGCCGCCGCCGCCGCTGGTTGTGCTGACGCACCACTGTGGGGGGAAAGGGGGGAGAGAGAGAGAGAGAAAGAGAGAGAGAGCGAGAGAGGGAGAGAGAGAGATAGAGAGGGAGAGAGAGAGAGAGAGAGAGAGAGAGAGAGAGAGAGAGAGAGAGAGAGAGAGAGAGAGAAAGAGAGTGAGGGAGCGAGAGAGAGAGAGAGAGAGCGAGAGAGAGAGAGAGACAGAGAGAGAAAGAGAGTGAGGGAGAGAGAGAGAGAGAGAGAGAGAGAGAGAGAGAGAGAGAGAGAGAGAGAGAGAGAGAGAGAGAGAGAGAGAAAGAGTTGGAGGTATTATATATCTATATAATAATACATATTTATATAATATGATTGGAAAATATACCTTTAATCCCGATATGTGAAGGTAGACTTCAAACCCGTCGACTGCAGAATTGTCCATCTTGATGCGCCTAAATATATCACGACGTACTTCGGTCTACGTCCAGGCTTCAACTTTGGCATCTTCGAATAATTTGTACGCCAAATTAAAGACTTTTCTGCCGGCACTTTAAACAAGCTCTCTGCTTGTTCTATTGGCATCTGTTGCAGACTATACAGCCGATAATATTCAGGCCACAACAACACTTCTACAACACGAAACTTAAGACTCCATAATAATGTGATAGGAGTCTCATATAATCGCCTCGCGCGAGCTATTAATCGCCGACGAAGCATATCGGGAAGCGGCCTTACAATAGCACTGGGTACTGCTACATGCTCTTCGATCTATTCTTCAGGTGAATCAGTCTTGAGAGCAGAGACATCACTTTTACCATCATCCGGGAGCATAATTGTTTTTATCCGCGCACATGCACCAAAAATCCACGAAATTTTTTTTTGTTTTTTATACACACTTAACTGTTAATGTATTTTAAAGTTTATTTGTTAAAAACACTTAACTGATAATTTATTTCAAAGTTTATTTATTTAAAAGCTCTGCATTGTTCATTTATTTAAAAGTTTATATTTAAAATCTGCATCTTCTTGATATTGCAACGCGGGCACATCCAAATCTTAAATTTGATGCTGTACGACCAGCGTATACGTTGATATCTGCCCTGGCGATGATAGTGCACATGGCAGAGGTTGCACTTGTCCTCCTGTGTGATTTTTCTCATTGCGCTGTACACTCCTTTAGAAATGCTCCCAGTAAAATCACAGCTACAATCGCGCATGATAATCACCCGGAGAGAGTTAAACCATCACTGATGGCTGCTCTCTTCCAGAGGTGTGATACTGCAACACTTTGTTAGCCCTTAACACGTGCGATCCCACGCTACAAGCACATCTTGCTCATTTTCTTTTTGCTGATGTTTCAAAATTCACAAACAATATCTTTGACCAACTCCCAAAACATTTGCACGTGTATTAGAGCCTGTACCGTGCAGCTGCATTTTCTTACTCATGCTTTGTTCGCTATAACAGCGCAGCTGCATTATCTTATTCATACCTTTTCGCTGATTATCAAATACAGAGAAAAAGAAATTCGGTAATGACACTGCTTGAGACCCAGGACAAAATTGACCAAAATTCGCGATTTTTTTATGTCTGAATTTCGCAGGATATCAAGTGTCGTCGATAAGCTCGAGCATCGTGAAGACCGAGCTCGAGCACTGTACATGAAGTCTCTTTCTTTCTTTCTTATCGCTTCTTTCCAATTTACAATTTTAAAATTTCATAAATAGTTATGAAAAATTAATTTTACCCCTGGCTATGGGGTAAGTACCCCTACAACCGATTCTCGTAAGAGAATGAAAATTTCATTATTTTTTCGATATCTCCAATATTTACGGAGATATCGCAATCTTTCAGTTTTTACCTGTTTAGAAAAAATTTAGTTTTCAACCTAGCGCAATGATTTTTGGACTGTAGGTGTATCTTAACGCACTCTATCAATTGCCATTGAAAAAAAAATAAATTTACCAAAATTCGCGATTTGTTTATGTCTGAATTTCGCAGGATATCAAGTGTCGTCGATAAGCTCGAGCACCGTGAACGACGATCTCAAGTATTTTTTATAGCGCTCTCTGTTTCTTACCGCTTACATCAATTTACAATTTAAAAATTTCTTCAATACGGATAATTGCGAATAGTGCTTAAATATCGATGTGAAGAGAAAAAAAAACAAGAACGTACTAGTGGATGTTTGCATCTATGCTGTGTATCAGATTGCAGTCAGTTGTTAACAAAGTCATCACTACTCGTTATTCCGCGAAATTATTGCTTTCATTTTTTTTTCCTGTCAGCTCTCTTACCATGTGTGCTGTAAATATATCTTCTACTCGACATTGTTGTAAATGTCAGTCTAAGAAGTCTATAACCAGCGAATACCAGAAAATATATGCACACGTGCACATGTATAGCCAGTATGATCCCCCCGAGATGTATTGTCTTTTATTAGCAGTATCAGCAAAAAAAAGCATTGCGTTTTATGCTGCATTCCCACCGTGTAGACAGAGACAATATTTAAGGAGCTACACTTGCACGTTTCGGCAGTTCCACTTTGGATAGTCAAAACATCTCTGTCAGAATGATTAGGGCAAGTGTGGCACATTTAGCCAAAGTTATCGGTCAGGCATTGAGTATCGCGAAAGATCGAGACTCACATATTCACACAATGTGTGGCAGAGTGTGGGCCTCAGACTTACAGAACCAATCAGCAGAGGTTTTATGCAGAAAGCTGCATTTTCTCTCGCTGCATTGTAGAATAACCACGGTATATTACATGTTTACCGTCGGTCTATTCCGTAATCCAGACGTTCTGTCGATTGCTCTCCAAACAATACGACAGCCCAACGATCCTGGGCACCCGCTAGCTCGAGCAATGTTTCACTGTCAATGTAAGTATCAATTACTTTTTTTAACATCTAAACTCTTAGAATATTATTATTTATTTCAATATTTTTTCATCAACATTATTTCAGAGATTAACCAGATGATGAGAGACACCGAGGGTGATTCTTTCTTTATGGTGTGTGATGAGTTGATAGGAAACGAGAATAATTGTAAGTATTGAGCCAATTAAAATACAAATATTAATTTTTCATTTTAATTAAATTATTTTAATTCTCTCAATACTTAGTTTCAGTGCCACGTGCACGTATGACGGATCAACAAGACGCTGCACACTTAGTTACAGCCAATTGTAAGTGGTGAATTATTATTATTATTATTATTATTATTGGTCTGGGTGGACCATTGGGTCCTGATGCCTAGGCTTACGCCCTTTGCATCCCCGATAGTTAACTAGTGGTTGTACCAGACTAGTTTTGTCGTTTGAGGATCAGCATATCAGGTGGTATGCACCATTCCTGTATTACTTATTCCTCAGGGTAAGAGGTGTCAAGTGGTATGCCCCATTCCTGTGTATCTTATTCCGTTAGTGACTTGTACAGGTGTATCACCGTCCTAACGGTCAGTGCTTGGATCGCTGTTGGTTCGCACGTCGTCGTCCCCAACGCCCTATGTCTCTTTTCGGCTAAGGCTAAGCAGTGGCATAATACATGTATACTGCTTTCCTCGTTTTGGTTACACCACCTGCATACTGGTGAGTTCTCTCGACCTATAGTGTGCTGGTGGTATCCCAGCGTCCCGTGTCCGGTAATTAGCTGAGTGAAGATCTTTGCCTCTGCTCTGGTCAGATCTCGCATTTCTGACGCCCAGTCCTCTCTGATGCGTGATCCTATCAGTGCTTTGGCTTGTCTACACCCGTTGGTTTCGCACCATTCTTTTAGGTGTCGCTCTCTCAGCCAGTTGTGCACCGCCTCTTTGACGGTACACGCCTGAATGCCAAGGGCGGGTTCCGGTCCAAGTAAGTCTTGTCCCGCTGCTATTCCGGCTAGTTCGTCCGCAATCTCGTTTCCCCTGATTCCATGGTGTCCGGGAACCCAGTAGAGGGTGAGTCTGCGTACTTTCCCACCGAGTCTGTTTAAAGCCGTTATGCAGTCCCACACCAGTCTGGAGGAGGTGCTAGAGCCACCTAGCGCTGCTAGGGCGGCTCTGCTGTCCGTACAGATATTGATGCAGTCCTGCCTTTTTTCCTCGAGCGCGAGTTGTGCACAGAGTAGGATAGCTGTTACTTCCGCCTGGAAGACGGTGGCGTGCCTTCCAAGCGGTGTTATAAGCCTTTTTCCGGGCCTTCTCCGGAAGACTCCAGCTCCCGTCCTGCCTTTCTTTCTGGCTCCATCTGTGTACCAGGTTTCACCTGCGGATGGACCAGGGTCGTGTTCGCTCCAGTCTTCCCTTGATGGGATTTGGATGTGATATTCTTTCTCGAAGTTATATCTACGTACTGTCTTGTCCAGTCTCATTGACAATACAGCATAGTCTTTTCCTTTGATCTGTTCTTTTGTGTGTTCCCCTTTTTCTCTCCACAGTCCATGATTTTTCAGACGGTGTGCTGCTATAAAGGCTGCCGCCTGGATTGTTCTGTGAAAGGGCTCAACGTCAGTGATGGCTCCAAGGGCTGCCGTTGGGGTGGTTCTCATAGCCCCTGTTGCCGCCCTTAGGATCCACCCCCTGAGCGTTTCGAGTTTCTTTTGTACTGTCTTCAGATCTGTCCTTTTCCACCACACTGTAGCCGCGTAGGTTAGTCTTGGTTTCAGGATACAATTGTATATCCATACGACCCATCCAGAAGGCTGATGTGAATTTCTTGTACTGTTGGTCTATTTGAGGTTTCCAGTACAGTTTTTGTGGTGAATTTGTTATAATTAAAATTTTTGTAATTATTATTTAATTAAATGCACATTCTCCATTTTAGTTATAGACGCTGGACCATCAACATCTGGAAATTACCACCCACAGTCATCGGACCATCGAGGAGACTCATTATCATCAAACATAAATAATCGTAAGTATTAAGTCTGTCTGTATATAATTTTCATTTATTATTTTTTCTACAATATAAAGGCACGCTCTAATACTTAAGCTTCAGAGAGGACAAGAGAGAGGCATCAACGTAATCGAAATGGAAACATTGACGACGTATCCGAAAAGAGTTGTAGTGATAAGGAACGCAAACGCAGAAGGCTAACCTGCAGCAGTAGCAGTAGGAGCGAGAGTGACAGCAGCAGCAGCAGTAGCAGTAGTAGTAGCAGTACCAATACCAGCAATTCTAATAGCAGTAGCAGCACTGATACAGCTGATGAAGAAGGTAAGATTCTTATTTAAATTTGTTTAATTTAATAAAGTACATGTATAAATCGGCTGATCTTATAGATGCTCATTTGCAGACCGGTGAAGGAGGAGAGCGACCTAGATTTGTGATTCAGGATGAGGCAACGTGTTTTTATCGATATTTTGGATATGAGGGTAGAGAGATCCGTGGAATCATACCGCAGCCACCAGCCAATGCCCATGTTTACAACTGGTTAAGGGGTTGCATGCAGGACGGATTTTGTTGGTGTAACCATCAATTCGGGCCAGTTCAATCATGGCCCCCTTTGGCTATCATTCAGACTTATATAGGATTTTCAATTCGAAGATCTTTGGGAAATATTACACAGTGCTATGCAAAGTGCGAACGAGTTCAATGTAAATGAACGGTTATCCGTTAATTGTGGTGTTGTCAGAGGTGTGGCCGGTCGTGGACGAGTTCGTTTAACCGAGAAGACAGTGAAAAAACAATCTATATTAAACATCAATAACGATGACAATCTTTGTCTACCGCGAAGTTTAGCTGCTGCTTATGCCTATGCCGTCAGAGGTCAGGTGCGCTCAGGACTGCTTCACAAATATTGGAACCAGATTCGTCAATCACAAGGAAGAATTTAAAAAACTGCTGTCACAGATCTTATGAATTTGGCAAACGTTCAAGTGCCGGTGGAAGGTTGTGGACTAGCAGAAATCCGTAAGTTTCAAGATTTCTTCGCTACTAGCGGTACGACAATCGTTGTTTATAATTTTTCATCGTTCGCTCGTGGAAATCCACCAATCTATGACGGCACACGAAATGGCAGTGAAAATCATGGTGATGATATACACGTATTACGCATAATGTATTATGACCGGACAAATCATTATCAACCAATATTAAATCTTGTTGGAGCAAGCGGTAGCAAGGGCTACTGTATACCATACAATATAAGCTATTGGCGAGCCGAGGAACATAGAAGTTCAAACAAGTGCTATAAGTGCATGTCCGTGCCACCGTGTAATACAGCGGAAAATCTAAAAAAATGTAATGCTTGTTTAAGATTATTTTTTGGCAATGGTTGTTTGCAAAATCATCTTAAAATAGGATCATATAATAAAAGCAGTAATGTATGCAGTAAAATAAGACTCTGTCAAATTTGTTTTAAAATAGTTCAAGTAAATAAAAGTCAGTCGCATGAGTGTAACGTATCTTTTTGTAAAACGTGTAAATCAAGATTACCTATTAGACACCTGTGTTACGTACAACCGATCAAACAGACACAGCATGTAAGACCAGTCTTATTTTTGTTTTACGACTTTGAAACCCAACAATCTCTTCGGGTGCTGGGCGACGATGAGAAAAAGTGCACGTTCCAAATTTGTGTGTTGTACAGCAAGTATGTATCATTTGCATAGAGACTGAAGATATTTCAATTAGATGCGAGATGTGCGGTATTCGGGAATATATGTTTAATCGCGACCCGGTAAAGCAGCTTGTTGATCTGGCATTGGCACCAAGAAGACAATTTCAGCAGGTTATATGCATAGCACACAAAGCCCAAGGATTCGATACACAGTTCATATTTAAGTACGTTGTGGAAAAATTCAATCAAGATCGTGTTGTGCCATCGGTAGTGATGAATGGTTCAAAAATAATTTTAATGGAGGTTCTACATGCAAAGTTTATTGATAGCTTAAATTACTTTCACATGCCTTTGAGTAGTTTATCAAAAGCGTATGGATTATCCGAAATGGAGAAAGGTGCTTTTCCGCACTTATTCAATACGATGGAAAATCAGGCTTACGAAGGTCCTCTACCACCTCTTGATTCATATTCACCAGACTTGATAGCCATCAAGGAGCGAGCGATATGTTTGAAATGGTACGACGAACAAGTACAAAATGGCTACGTATTCAATTTTCAACGAGAAATTGTAAAATACTGTAAGCAAGATGTGACAATTTTGAGATTTGCATGTTTAGCATTTCGCAAAACATTCATAAAATTTGGTGTGGACCCTTTCGTCGAAGCTACAACTGTTGCATCATCTTGTATGCGGGTGTTTAGAAAAAAATTTCTAAAAAAGTCGCAAGTCGGTATTATACCACCTTGTGGTTACAGAATGGTAGACAATCAGTCTGAAATTGCCCTACACTGGCTCTCTTGGATGGAACAACGAGTTCTTCATCGCCAGATCGAGCATGCAGGACGAGGTCAGGAAAAAAGACTACTAGAGAATATCTTGGTCGATGGTTACAGTGCACCCCAAGACAGTGAGAACCACAACGGTATTGTACTTCAGTTTCAAGGCTGTTTTTGGCACGGGTGCCCCCGATGTTACAGGATAAACAGAGATATAGATTTGAAAGAACAATTTGGGGGGGGGGGGGGTCTATATATTTAAGTCAACGCGTTCACACTGCAAATTACCAGTATTTGACTAACTACACGGTATAGCTTTAAAGAGGAACTACATGATTTTTTTTTCATCTATTTTAAAAGAAAAAGTATGTATATCAATTATAATTATTATTATTATTTAAATAATATAATAATAAAATGATGTACATTATATGTTTAGATGGATTTAGAAGGTCTGAACAAGATTGCTAGTGGAGGTTACCTTCCAACGAAGAAGGTATCTGAGCTGGAGGTTGATCGTCATCACATGGTGACGGCACTAAGAGAAGTCAAGACAGGTTTTGGCTCGAAGATTGTGGCAGTTCTCGATGATGAATTCCAATGTTTTCTTCCTTCTCAGGTATCTTCTGCACTAACGAAGGATACTAACTTGTTCGATAAGCTGAGTGCCCAAGCCAACAAATTACAACTTTTCTTAGATAATAAGGGTAACAACGCTATTGAGTTTACCACGGTGTAACTCTTTTGTGAATAAAAACTATAAATATGGAAAAACGGTTACGATTTCAAGGGAAATCAGTGGTTCATTCAATGTGTGTATGGGTGTATACATATAAAAAAGCACGTCGTGGAGAGTGGGAATAAATAGCCCGTGATCGAGAGCATTTTTGATTGAGAGTTTTAAGAACTAATAGCATTATTACTGCTGTACTTTTAAAAAAACTCAAAAAACTGTCTATTAAATAACAAATTGTTTGCACTTATAATTTTTTTCTAAATAAATGTATTTTTTACTTTCATTGTTTCTTCAAATTTCTTAATCCCTTATACCATACATAATTCTTATGCATGTGGATGAAAAAAAAACTTCTATTGTGTAACTATAGATGGCACTGTGTTACGTGAAAGGTGATTGGTCGGTCATCACTTCATCGCTAACCTGATTGGTTGGTTGGTTGCCTTATATGTGAAGGTTAAAGTGAAGTGTTGGTTACATGATTGTCTCAGTAGTAGTTATGGATACGCGATGAAAACATCCGTTTACCCCCATGCTGTGTGCAAAACCTACAGGATGTGGTAAAACGGTATTTGTGAAGAAGTTCCTAAAGGATCTTGATCATCTGTACGATACCCAAATCGAACGTGTCATTATCTATTACGCAGGGTGGCAGCAGAGCTACAAGGATCTTCAAAGCAAGAAGGTGGAATTTCGTGAGGGTTTACCGCAGACTAGTGACAGGGCCAGTGATTCCAGACCGAAGCTCGTGATCATTGACGACTTGATGCGAGAATCGTCGTCGAACGGCAATATAGTCGACATTTTCTCGAAGGCCTCCCACCATTACTCGCTCTCGGTGATATTCATCACACAGAACGTCTTTCATCAAGGTAGAGGACAGCGTGACATTTCTCTAAACGCACAATACATTGTCGTGTTTAGAAATTTGCGAGATAGATCTCAGATACAGCATCTGTCGCGTCAACTCTGTCCCGAGGACCCACGATTTTTGCAAGAGGCTTACTGGGACGCCACATCGAGACCATACGGATACCTTCTGCTGGAATTAAAACAGACTACACCGGACAACTGTCGATTTCGCACCTGTATCTTTCCGGACGACGAAGTGCACTACGTCTACGTGTCACGGAATAAGAAGATGAATAGTGGCGTCACACTGAATCTGGTACCAATCGTCTCTTTGTGATGGGTGTGTCTAAGAGACGACATCCCTTTGCGCGTAAGGACGCTGTCATTTTAAAAGCGCTGTTCCATTTGAACGATAAACAGCGAAAGGCTCTCTTGCAGACGGCTGATTCGAAATTAGTGCGTCATATTTGTGAGTGTGCTTTGAATGTGTTGATCGGTAACGTGCCGCTGGAGAAGTCTCACAAGTCACGCTTACGCAGGCATGCAAAAACACTGCGGAAGTTAGCCGAACCTTGTGTGAGCCTGTCGAAAAAGAAAAAAATCATTGTACAACGCGGTGGTTTCTTACCAGCATTATTAGCTCCTATTATTGGTACACTGTTGGCTAGTATCATTAGTAAGTAGACGACATGGAACACGCTAAAAAGATGGTGCTTGTGCCGCATGAGAATGTTGAACGTCTCCAGAGTGTGTTAGCAAATAGCGGGTGCAATAATGCTACTAATATATTAAAGACTGTTCCAACACCCGGAACTGTGATGACTAGACTAGATGCTGAAATGAACAACATACTGAATTCATCTACTTGCAAAAGTGAGCGGGAAAAATGGACACAATATCGTTCTGTGCTGCAGCGTGTGTGCTGCAACTTGTGACACTTCATTTCAAGAAAGTCGACTAGATGAATCGCTACGAAGATTACTTCAGTTACCAAGTTGGCAATGGCTACCGCGGGGTAGGAGGAGGAGGTAGGAATTCGTACACCGGAGGAATTGGCCATATTTATATCGGTTCTCCATACCAAAGAGGTCACGGTGGTATCGGCTCCTTCATAGCCGGTATATTTCGTCGAGTTCTCCCGCTTATTAGTCGGGGGGCCGAAGCTGTGGGTAAGGAGGCTGTACGTACGGGTTTCAACATTGTGTCCGACGTTACGGCACGCAACACACCAGTTAAGGAGTCCTTTCGCAACAGTGTGAGAGAATCTGGTGAAGTTCTGAAAAGAAAGGCGGAAGAAAAATTGGACAGACTGATGGAGGGGTCGGGATATAAAATGACACGCTACGGGAATCCAGCTCAGTTGCAGTTGCTCGGTGAACTCGTCACAGTGCGCAAGAGAAAGAGGGGTGTCGGTAGGAAAAAACGTAAAACTGACAGTAGTATAAAACGCAAGTCAAGAAGTGGTGTGAAAAAGACAAAAAAGAAGAAGAAGAAGAAGCAGACAGCTCGAAAGAAGAGCTCCAAGAGGAGGGTCAAAAGAAGCAGAACGGCTAGAGATATTTTTGACAGTTAAACCAAAAAAATAAATAAAACAATAAAAAATGGCATTCCTACACACTCATTCGTGCGAGTGTTTGAAGTCCGAGCTTTTGTTCGACATTCCACCAACCCAAACCACAATCGAGGGATCGCATTGAGTTCAATCCAAACCGATATCATCTTTGACCGATGACTCACCTATACAATTTGTGACCCTGGCAATAGTGATGAATACCTCGATCTGGCTCATACAATGCTCAGTCTTCGTGTAAATTTGAGATCTACCACATCCGACGAAGATATATATGAGGCAAATCAACCAGCTTTTAGACTTTTACAAGCCCGAGTAGGACCAATCAATAATTTGATACATTCACTGTTCAATCAAGTAGATGTGTCTTTCAATCAGAAGCCCGTGTCACCACCTACCAACACCTATGCCTACAGATCGTACATCGAAACATTGCTGAATTACGGACCTGCCGCAAAATCCTCCCACTTGTCGACTGTCTTGTGGTGTAAGGATACTGCTGGAAAAATGAACGACACAGAAAATCAGAACCAGGGATTAGTTGAGAGACGAAAATTGCTTACTGCGGATAAATCTGTTGATCTTATTGGCCACCTTCACGCTGATGTGTTTAATGAGGAGAAGCTGCTGATCAATGGAGTTGAAGTGAGAGTACGCTTAGTGAAATCTTGCGATAACTTTTGCCTGATGGATTCTGCAGGCTCTTATTCCATACACATCGAGGAGGCGAACCTTCTAGTCAGACGTGTAAAAATTAGTCATATTGCTAGCACACGCTCAATCACTCTCGAAAACAACGGCTAAATACCCTTTGACGAAGGTGGAAGTCAAAGCAATGACTGTGCACAGTGGTATACACGGTGAAACATTGGACAATATCATATTGGGTCAGCTGCCGAAGAGAATTATCCTGGGTTTTGTCAATAATAAAGCTTTTAATGGCGATCGGCTGCTCAATCCCTTTAATTTCGAGCATTTTAATATAAACTTTCTATGTTTGTACGTTGACGAGGTACAGGTGCCTTCGAAACCCCTGCAACCAGACTTTGGAGCGAGAAATCTATATGTGGCCGCATATCACACACTATTCTCCGGTACAGGCATACACTTTCTCAACGAGGGCAACCAAATAGCGCGCGAATCATACCCCCACGGATACTATCTATTTGCCTTTGATTTGACTCCAGATTTATCGGCAAATAACTGCAGTCATTGGAATTTGATCAAACACGGTAGCGTTAGATTAGAAGTACGTTTCAGTGCGGCTCTAACAGAAACAGTCAATTGTATTATATACGCAGAGTATGATAATATTTTGGAAATTGATGCCTCACGTCAAGTCATTGTCGATTTTAGCAGTTAAAACGTTCACCTCAAAGATGTCGCTACTCTCTACTACTGTACATATATACATCTAGCGAGTTACTTTGCAAATTCAGTCTCTCTCTAACACTGTTCTTATACACTTCATCCAAGCATGGACGTGATCATTGACATTCAGTTCTTCAAAGGCACCAGGCATCGAAATCTACCAAAAGAAGTAGCCGTAGTGGCTGTGAACAGTAATTTTAGTAGTCATTGGCTGGTAACACCGGCATTAGCGCTTGGTCATCTGAATGAAGATATACGCAGTCAGAACGATTGGCTCACTCAGTACCATCACGGGCTCGACTACTTTGACGGTGAGGTGTCTTTATAGGCGGTGAAAAAAATTTTCAGAGAACTTTCAAAAAGTGTGCAGAAAATATACGTTAGGGGTAATGATAAATGGCTAGTGTTACATAAAATAATACCTCGTCAAATTTGTAATCTCGAGTACGATCACGATTGCCCGTCTTTCGATAAATTATCGTCCGATGTATACTGCATGCATCACGCTGTCAAACCTTGCTACAAAAATTATCGTTGTGCACTAAATCAGGCTTGTAGGCTAAAATCGTGGCTACTCACAGGTACGATTAAAAATTCGAGCAGTGCTTTTGAAGACATTTGTAATGATGGACAGTCTTCAAATATTGAAAAACCTGTCGAAAATCCGCTCGCACACTGTCGGTGTATTCCCAGCCGATCAGATACCGAAGGTGTGGACGTAACCGACAGCGTTCGTTGTAAACACGGATGATCGTACGAAATCTGGGTTACAATAAATTTCTCGAGAGTTTCTCTGATAATCTGCGAAAAAACGATGATGTAGTCCGGCAGTATGTAGACTGTAAAGAAAGAAAAACCGCTGACAAAAATTTTATCGGAAGCGGTGGTTGCATTGTCAGATGCTTGCAAAGCTGCAGTTCTAAGATGTCATTGTTGCAGCGCAAGATGATACTATGAGAGACAGCGTTTTTTTTTCTTCGAATGTTTGCTGCTCAATCAGTGTTAATGCACTCTCTTTGTTCCCCCTCCGATGAGTGTCGTATACGTGGCGGTTACCACCTCCACAGCCACCATCTCCACCATTGCCTATACTACATACCAAGCGCTCGGAGTAGTTTAGTCGTTTCAAAGTGGTGGTAGAGGTAACAGCAACGACATGGCACACCAAAAGGAAGACCGGTTTCAGCTGCTGAATACTCTATACACTTTAGACAAGTCGTACGCAACGGAGATCATTGTCGGTCTGGAATACACCAGCTTCAGAGACGAGTACTACGAGCCTGTGGAATGTACTGACGACTCCAATGGAATCGCTTTTACCTACGATGGATGGGTGCAATTCAGAGACTGCTTCAACGAATTTTTCAAGTATTTTTGTGGACACAGCAGCGTAGATATGACGGGTCAACCGATTTGCGGTACAGGATGGATAGCGAAATTCACACACAGTGGGAAAGACAGGAATATCGAAATTGAGGATAATACTCCTCCTAGGACACTTGGAGTTCTCTGCAAACGCTATTGTGCAACTATTATTATGAATAAAGTTAAGTTTCTTCGTTTGAATGAGTATATTGTGAAATGTATTGATGCACGCCTAGAATATCTTAAGCTTGTAGCGGGCAGTGTAAGTTGTGTTGCCAGAGAGACTGTAGAATACATTAAGAGTGTTGATCTAGACAATATACCACTCATGAATAGTAGTGTGTATACAACAACTTTTGTCAAACAAATTATTAATCTGATTGATGATAAATGGTTCGATATTATTACAGCAAACGCGGGCGAGAAAATTGAAAGACCAAATTCCGTTTAGTCGAAATGATATTGTCGATATATTTTATCAGCTTGCGTCACAGCACCTCGATGTAATTGTCGACTTACTAAACAGTCACAATGAGTGAAATAATATTTTTTTTGTTTTTTAAATTTTTGATATAACCAATTTTATATATATATATATATATATATATATATATATATATACATATATATATATATCTTAATACCGTATATCGCAATGAATTTGTAGAAATATCGATAATTCAATAAATAATTGATTATTAGTGAATATAAAAATATTTACCTTCTTTTTATTTATATCCTTACCATTTATCCATTTCCATGGTGCATTCTGTATACATTTCATACAATCTTTTATTCAAACTTAAGCGTAAAAAAAAGAACAAAAAGAATAAAGAAAGACAGAAATAAAAAAATAATAAAAAAGGTAGAAGAAGGGGTGGGGGGCTGTTACCCCCTCCCCGCCGCCGAAGCAGTCTCACCTCTTGCGCGCTGAAGCCCCGCCCCCCTTCCCCCCACAGTGGTGCGTCAGCACAACCAGCGGCGGCGGCGGCTGGTTTGTTTTGACTCGCCACTGTGGGGGGATTACTACTGACCGCTTTCGTCGCCGCTGGTCTTGGAGGGAGTCGAGGGCTTTCTCCCTCGCCGCCGCGATCTCCCTCTCCAATTCCTCCAAATCGTCGGCCCAACTAACTCGCTTCAACATCCTGTAATTAAGTCCTGTTAATCTATTGATCAAGTAATGTCGCTAGCAGCCCACCCTTGTGGCTACAGGCGCTATGTGCCCCTATACCAGACAATACTGTCCCCAAGTTCTTACACGGCGCGAGCATTCCAGACAACACAAGTACCACACAATTCGGTCACAGTATTACCCATCACCGGCAATATTCGTTCAAATTTTGGAGCCAACGTAAGGCGCTATGGTCAGTAATCACCGTGAATCCGTACCCTTCTATGTATGGGCGCAATTTCTTTATCGCAAACAACATGGCTAGGCACTCCTCCTCGGTTGTCGTATAATTCCTCTCAGCTGGCGTCAATACTCGGCTCAGGTACATGATTGGGTGTTCCCCGTCCTCGAATTCTTGAGTCAGTACGGCGCCGGCGGCATAGTCTGACGCGTCGCATTGGGCCGTGAACCTGTTGGTGAAGTCCGGTCTAGCCAGGACGGGCGCGCTAGTGAGGGCTGTCTTCAGTGCCTCGAATGCTTGTTGTTGTTCTCCTTTCCATGCCCAGGGTTGAGTATTCCTCAGGAGCTTCAGTAATGGCACTTTAATTTCCAAGTCATTTGCGTGTCCTCCAGAACTGGCGCTATTTATCAGGGTCGGGGCGAAGGCCCTCTCTGTCCAGCAGATACCCTAAATATCGCACCTGGAAACACTCACACTCGCATTTCTTCCGGTTCACGGTTAGCCCAGCTTCTGTCACTTTCTGCAGCACCATTCCGACCCATTTCAAGTGTTCCTCAAATGTTTCGGTCACCACGATGATATCATCCAAGTACTCAAACACATAAGGTTCAAATTCTAAGCCAAACAACCCGTCGACGAGTCGTTGGAACGTGGCTGGGGCGTTGGACAGTCCAAAGGGTATCCTCGTGAATTGCCACAGTCCGGAGCCTGTCATCGAGAAGGCTGTGTACTTTTTGCTCTCCTTGTCCATTGGGACTTGGAAGTTCGCCTTTCGCAGATCAATCTTTGTGATATATCACGCGTTTCTCAGCTTTTCTAGTATGCTGTTGATCGGTGGTAACGGGTAAGCATCCTTAATCGTCCACTTATTGACGTCTCGATAATCTATGCAGAACCTCGTCTCTCCATCTTCCTTGTTCACTACTACTGGATCGCTACAGAAATCGCTATTGGATCGTTCTATGATCCCGGCGCGACGCATTTCCTCAATTTCCTTCATTCCAATCTCCCAACGGGTTGGAGACCAACGACGATACTTGTGTTTTACCGGTTTGTCGCCAATGTATAGTATCTTGTGCTTCGTCAACCAGGTGGCTTGTAACTGCGCGGGTGGGTTCTCCGGCAAAAATCGCTGTACCACGTTCAACAGCCGTTCGTGTTCATTCTGCGTGAGTTCTGAGAGCTCCGCGCATTCTGCGCATGTATCTTTTCCGTTTTCGGCGGCGTTCCCGCAGAACGTGTGCCAGACGCCATTCGTCAACCGCCAACGATTGTCCCATGGCACCATCTCTATACTCCACTTCTCCAAGAAGTCTACCCCGAGTATGATATCATGGCTTGATTGCTCTACAACTCGACCCTTTAACGTCTGGACGCATCCATCGACGTCCACCTTAAGTGACAGTCCCCCTTTTACTTTAGTCACCGCTCCGTTGAAACCGCGGATTACTGTCTCGCATGGTTCCAGTCTTGATGCAAAACGTTCGGCGACTTCGGCTTTAATAAGGGATATTGACGCTCCCGAGTCTACTAGTGCGGTATACGACCGCCCCCCGAGGTAAATTCGCATGAACTTCCGATCGTCGTCGCTCATTGCCTCGACCTCTTTGGCTTGCGGTGGGTTGGCAGTCGCTATCGGGTCGTCCAGTCCTGATTTCTTATCAGGCTCACCCCTTCCCAAAACTGTACTCGGGGGTACCCTGGTCAGCGACAGATTCCCCCGTAATGGTGCTATCGACGTGGGATCCGTGGTTCTCACAGTTCTTGCTGGGGATGTGGGCCAATCCCACGACGTCGCGTGCAACTCTGAAGTAAGGGTTCCCCCGGAAGCTCCGTTGCTATCTCTCTCCGACTCTCCGTCTTCGAGGCCTTCACTCAGTATTGGCCCCAAGGCTTTTTCAATAAACGGCCCAATTTCTCGCTCTCGGTTTCTTCATTTGGGTTCCCCAGCCTTAGCTGGCCACCAATGGAGACGTAGTCCCCTTGCGAACCTAGCCCGAGCCGAGAGGACCCCTCGTCACTATCCGATGACACCCATCCCCTAACCCTCAACTCGACCCGTTTACTAGTACTCTCCTTCACTTGGTCTCCCGCGGTGATGTGAGAACTTGTTGTCTGAGCGTGGGGCTTTCCAGCTTCCATCACCCCATGACTTTCTCTCACCTCCGTTCTATTCGGATTCGTGCCACCCTTCTTGTAGGCACCGGTAGAAATCGGCGATTCCTCTGCCGGGCGTACGTCTGGCGCTATAATCCTTCCTCCATCCCCCTTCGACTCCTTTTCCCCATCCTTCTTCCCCTTACTCCAGGGGTCCATGAAGGACCCTGCGACACTCGTGACAGGGCCTATACTGGTCTGACCCGTCTGTGCCGCGATCAATTTAACCTTTCCTACTTCGCGGGGCTCAGGGGGCTGGGCTGAGCTCCCGCTAGTCCGTTTCCCAATTGTTGCGGCTCGTCACAGTCGGAGCGCTCGCGCGCCGTCACGCCTTCTTGATGGCAACGTTGACAATACTCCTGTTGGTTTTGTCGTCGAGGACAGGCTGCGGCGCGATGACCCCGTCGTCCACACTCGAAGCAGTTGGTCTTTGGGCAATTGGCGGCGCAATGTTCCTCCATTCTGCAGGTGAAACACCTGTTGCGTTAATGTTGGGGTTTCCTCCCCCACACTTGGTTGCCTATTCGCACTCCTTCGGTGGTGGCGACCTGGTGCGTCGCGTCAATTGCTGGCACGAGTTGTACTCGAGCGGTGGAGGCTGGGGCCCCTTTCACTAACTGGGTGGATTTGGCGTTACTCCTATTCTTTTTGTCGTGATTGCTATCCTTCCGATTAATATTAGACCCTTCCTCGCTGACATCCCTCGCTCTATGGTTATCTCCGCTGGGAAGCTCGCTTGCTACTGCCACTGATCTCCCCCCCTTTCTTATCTCCGTTATCGGGGATAAAGGCTGAACCGGGAAGTTTCATCTTCTCCTTCGGGGGTTCCCAACGCGCGTTCAGGTCGCGATGTCGCTTGTATTCCAGACCATGCCGTGCGATGTCGTCCAGCGAGCGAATTGTGTAATTCACCATGAAGTTTAGGTATTCCGGTCGAATACCTTCATATACCATCTTCACTTGTTCTCGTCTACTAGGTGGGTGGCGCAAGTGATGACGAACGTACTTGAAACACGTTAAATAGGCGGAGATAGACTCTCCGCTACCTTGCGTTCGACGCGATAAATCCGGCTTGATGTCTCTTTGTCGGATTTCTCCAATGAAGCGATCCAACTCCTCGCTCTTGACGCAATCGTCCATGCTTTCGAGAAAATTTTCGGCGACGGCGCGACTTTCGTGTTCGCTAAACTTCTGAGCCCAGTCCCGTAGGATTTTCGTTAGGGCTCCCGCCCGTCTGTTCCTCCGATCACTACCCCTGTCTACTACTCCTGGAGCTCGATCTAGAGCTGGAATAGGAGCGTGAGCAATGGCGCGAAGAGCTGCGTTGTCTGGTTCGTCGACGGCGGTATCGATTCTGGGAACGGCGATGGCGACTCGAGCGGCTAGAGCTTCGCTGGCTACTGCGACTAAAGTCGCGATATTGGCGGCGATGCCGATCCCTACGGTGCCGATCCAAGGAGCGACAATGGTGGCTCGAACGGCTGGAGCTGCGTTGGCTGCTGCGGCTAGAGTCGCGATATTGGCCGCGATGTCGATTGAGACGACTCCGGGGTTCTCCACGACGGTATCTCGCCATCACACTACGATCTGAACAACTCTCGCTGCTCGTTTTCCGATGGTAACCATGGGTGTCGTCCAATGAGTGCTCCCGGTAGGATAACCGCCCCCAATGGCCGTGTCCCTTCCGCTCAATGTGTAGATTAGTCTCGCGCGCCCCGTACGAACGATACGGCAAGGCGCTATGCCGCGAGAGCGCTCCCTCCCGTTGGAAGCGATTCTCCAGGCGATGAGCACGACCGCGATCCGGGTGTAGCTTGTTCTCTCTATCCCTCGGTGGGCTCCTATCAACCCGCGAGACGCCGATCTTTTTAGTTTCTATGTTTTTACCCCCCGCCGTCTTATTCGTATTCTCCGTTTAGATTTCAGGCTCAGGTCTAATTTCCCTGTTACCTTTCTACCCGGCGCTACGTCTTCCTGGGGTCTAGGACCCGATTCGTCGTGGACGGCCACTGGAATCTTCCTTCGCGGTGGTCGGATCTGCTGGTCTTGGATCCTGATTTGCTCGTGAGCTTGCTGGAGTCGCTTCAGTTGTCTCTGGATGGAGTCTGTACCCCCCGGAATCGTCCATATCTGATCCACTAACACATATCTCCATATCTCCACTGACACACACGGTGCAGATCCTTTCGGACGACTTCCCGTTCCGCTGGACGGCTTGATGACTCCCGCCGACGAGAGTTCCTTTGGGGGAAGGTTGAAGGCCAGGTCAGGAGGAATCGGGGGTGGTGCTGACGCCATGTCCCCTGCCACTCGTGGACAATTGGTTTTTGGGCGATCTAGCGGTTGTCTTCATCGCTCCATTCGAGCGAATCTACTCTCATGAGAGGCCCCAGAGTCCCCGAAGAGCCATTCTCTCGATCTTCGTCGAGGTCTGGGTACCAGGGAACTCCTCGCTGGTATAAGGTGAAGGAGATCGGCGAAAAATTGGGCTATGCGAAAGGTAGCATCGGTGGCGCAATTAAGAATTTGGGACCAACATTAAGCCGGAAGCAGTGAAAACAAGTGCGTTGGTTATATCTGAAGTCTATAGGAAGCATCATGAAATTGACGATAATGAAGTGATGATCAACGAGGAAGGTGTCAACTTCATGAGTGCTCATATGCCTATGGCTAAGTCTTACAAAAAATGGTTTTCCGAAAATGTAATACGTTACAACGGAACTCCTTTCACCGAAAGATATCTAAACGACCTTACTATCAAAGAACCGGTTAAGCAAGAAACCGAAAAATTTAATACTGGCTACGTTTTCATAGCGACGAGCAAGTGTTATGAGACCCAATGGTACTACATAATTTGCCGAAGCCAGATTCCGCAAAAACTATTGAATGAGTGGAATTCTTTAATGTTCCAGGAAAGCTGGAAATTTGAGTTGAAGATAGTCTAGCACAGTTCATCATACAAGGCGGACAAATGAAAATTAGAAAATAGATTTATAAAAGAGCGGAAATGTGATGAGAAAAGCTGCTTCCAGATGAATGACAAGAAATTGAAAATAGCCAAAGAGTTTATGAGAAAATTGGGTGCAAAATGCACGAAGGATGATACAATAACACACACGGGCGCAACAGCTGAGAATGTTTCGGTAGCTAGTGATTCAAGACCACCAGAAGGAAAATCACCGCTAGGAGATTAAAATAGTAATAAGTATTAAAATAGCTCGAACGCTATTTTAATACTTTTAAACAAAAGCTGAGGTTCTTTTACATTAAAAAAATGTATTTTTCCCGAGTGCTCAATTTCATTATGAGTCATATAACGCCGAAGAGTAGATGTATAGCGCGCGGCGTTGCGAAATGCAGCGCAGATATGATTATTTATAAAACTAAATCTTTTTTTCTAAAAACAATTTCTTCGACAAATCAATATCAAATCTTTTCCAAGAAAGTTGTTACTAAATACGAAAAAATGCATCTAATTATAAAAACAAAAAATAGCAAAAACAAAGACTCCTACCCAGGAGAGTGGTTCCTCTTTGAAAAAACCACTGCCAATTCACTGGCACGTAGCTTCCACCAAACAAATCTATTGTTCCTTGTTCGTATGTATCGTTCAAGTATATTAATTTAATAATGCAATTCTTTTTCTCCGGATCTTCTTAATAAAATGAATTGCAATTTATATCACAAATAAACCTCAGAACCTCATAAAACCATGAATTTTGTCAAAACATTCTGAGTTTTCGTTAGCGAGTTAGGGTGTGGGACAAAGAATTTGTATTTTAATATCTTTTCAACTAATTGTTTTCATAAGCTACGAAAAAAACTTAGCCGAGGTAATTAAAAGATCTATCTTTTCCCAAAATTTCAAGTGCAATAAGGCCCTACTCCTACTCCTACTCCCGTAATTGAGACTCAAAGAAAACTCATTTTGATAAGTTTTCGATTTATTACTAAAAAAATAAGTAGTCAAATCACTTGAAATTTTAATGGAATAGAGTTTGACACATAACCCATCAACATACTTTTTTTCGTGAGGTTATTATGTGTAGTTTCAAGAGATATGAATTTTTAAAAATATCACTTTTTTCATTTTATCTCCCGAACGGAGCAGTCAATCCCGAGGACCAAACAGGGAAAGATAGGTCAGTTTATTCTCTTTTAAATGCATTTTTGCTGAATTGTTTGTAACAATGGAATGATTGAAAAAAAGAAAAACCATATTTTTCGAAAATCAAAAAATGAACATAAAATACGTTAATTGAAAAAATTAAAAAATAAATGTTTTTCCGAATTTAGAAATTAAAAATAGATATGCATGTCAAATTTGATTGATATTGAATCAAATTTGACATGCATATCTTGTCAAATTTGACAAGATATGCATGTCAAATTGCATTTTTTGTACAGATTAACATTTTTTACCCTATTTCGAAAGTATCTTTAATGACAGGCATATATCAAAGACCTTACTGGATTATAGAATGGAAACCGGAAAGACCGACATAAATAGTAGGCAAAGACAGAACGAGGTAATAGCATATACAACAACGAGAAGCTTGGCAAAACGAAAAGCGTCAGTGCGAATTGAGGAACTAGAGAACGACAGAAACGTAGAAAATGAAGACAATACTGTTCACAATGAGAATATTATAATATACTTTGATTTCGAGACCACTATACGGGATAGAAAAATAAATAATAGCGATAAAACGCCAGAAAACACAGCGCCAGTATGTAATATAAAACTTGAGGATAAATCAAAGGAAAAATTAATAATTAATCAAGCAATGTTGTGGCACACGAGAACGGGCCATGCATCTGTAAATTATTTAAAGGAATTACAGAAGAAATTTCTAGAAGTCAAAGATTTGTAAGAAACTGTTTTTGATAACGAATCCATGCATAACTGTGAAAAAAACGACAGAGAGCGACTGAACCGTTACAAATCATACATGCAGATGTCATGGGAATGATAAGTCCAGCAAAATAATGTATTTATACCCAAACAGGTATAAATACATTCCTGTATTTATAGACGATATGTCGCGACAGAGATTAGTAGAGAGATTGCCGATGCCGTGTTAAAAAAGCGTGCTGAATTCGATCGTGATACCACCATGCGGTGCGTACTCGAACTATACGCATCTAGCAAAAATGTCCCACTCTCGCGTCTGCGCACTCACCAGCTCCAGTCTCGCGCGCTGTTCAAAAAGAGATGAGGGGAAGAGCTCTTTGGGAGCCAAATAATGCGCAAAGCTAGGGTTCAAATCTTGTGCAGGGATTTTTTTTTATTCATAATATTATTTTACAATAAGTGTAATAAAGTACATGTATTCCTCAATAGAGATATTGTTTAATATTTTTCATTCGTATTATGAAACACTATAAAAGCCAAAGTTGAAAACCTATAAAGTAAAAAATGTACATTTTGAACTTTATAAAAGATTAAAGTACACCTATATTAATCTTTAAAAACTGCCCGATGTTCGGAAAAGATTAAAATGATTATTTATCATTGCTGTAGGTTATATATTAACATTCTTCAAAACAACAATAAAAAGAATATAAAAACAACAATCGATTTATAAGTCGACAAATCTACCAGTATATTATATATGTATGTCGTATCTTGTACAATAAATTATTAAATATTTTTCAACAAATATAAATAATAACGTATAAATTATTTGTTATAAATCGCATTCTATATTTAAAATGAATATTTGTAAAAAATTATTTATATTCATAAATGCATTTGTGATAATAAATGATAGGAGAATAAACTAATATTTAGTGATTCAGTGATAAATGTACAGTTTTCCACACCACCGTTGAGGTACTGTTTTAAGCGCGTTGGTTTCGTTTTTATTATACTTTGAATTATTTTATGAGAAAAAATAGTAATACCAAATAATTCAACGACATGTTTGAATTAAATAATATTACTTTTTTCCATAACTTAATTCAAAATATAATCGTGGTCCCATCGCCAGTAGCCCTACATGCCACGGGAGTCGCCTCCATCCTCCACCGACTGGTACACTTGATTGAAAAAAATATCCTTTTAACTTTCATTTAGTTGCAGAAATTATTTATATAAGTTGCATATGTTCTGTTAGAAATATATATACTTATATACTTATTTAGATAAATTCATCAACTAAATTCATAAAATTAAATTTCAATTTTAATCAAAGAAGTGTACAAAAATAATCACAATAATGTTTGGATTCTATTTAGCATTATTATACTATGTGATATAATAATACGAAATAGTCTCATGCAGTATTGTGATTATTTTTGCGTATAATTATATTCCAGTTTCCTATCTACCTATTTATAAATTTATGTACGTATTCTATCTATTAATATATGAACCTATTTACATTTATTATTTAATATGACTACAAATATTTATCTAAATGAATGTAAAAAATGGTTCAACAAAATAATTATCAAATGCAGTAATAAATGATTATAGAAAATAAAATGGTAAATGATAAATGATAAATAAATAAATAAATAAATATATTTATATATAACACAAATATTTACAGAAACAATCGATTAAGACAATCAACAGTATATAAATATATAAACTCAAACATTTTTAATATTTCTTAACTTCTGATTTTTACTAATAATATATTTCTTATTTGATTGTTTTGTAATGTTATTATGCTCTCGAGTTTTAGCAAATATTTTTACGGTTAGCAAAAACTTTAAAGCATGCATTCTATGTTCATAACAAATAATGTCTTGATCGAACCAATTTGGGAATTTCTCACGAGTGTACGTTTCAACGATTTCTTATAAGTGATACAATAATTTGCTTTGATGCCATACACTTTCATGATAAATGTTAAAAGCTTCTAATTGACAATTTACTACACTAGTGAATAATTTGGTTGATCTTGTCAAGTACAATATATCTGGCGTGTCTGGTTCATTATGTGAATACTCTCTTTAATGGAGATATTTTTCATTATCAGTTGTTAAAAAATCAACATTTTTAATAAAAACATTTTTACATTCATCACAAGGAAATTTACTTAAACATTTTTTGGCTATATAGCCAGCATTAAAGTTATCGCATTTGCTTCAAACGTATTCCTTTCAGACATTTCTGGCATTTCAGTAGAATCTACGTTTATATACATATCCATAGTATCAGCAGCGGTTATAATTTCATTAATTTTCTGTAATTCCTTTGACTGGTATTCAAGTAAATCAATATTCTCATTACTTAAAGCTCCTGCATTTTCTGCAATAAATAGATCTGCACTTCTTGAGTTCATTAAAGATTCAGAATCTTCACGTGTGACGTTACCTCTGTTACTGCTATGAATAAAATCTGTTGACTTAATATGACGTACTGCTAAACGATACATTATACAGGTTGGATTAGAATTATATCCACCTCTTCCACGTAATTTGTCATGATCATGTTCGACTGAATCTTGATGACAGAAAATCAGATTTTAAATCTGTGTGAAAAGTAACCAAAGCGTTTACAGTCAAAGGGATTCGAGAAACGCATGGTGGTTTTGAAACGGTATTTCCACTTGGCACTACCCAGTCTTTTAATCAAACTACAAGTTTCTCAAGACGCTACTGAATCTCTGGATTCCTAACTGACAATGGACGCTTCAGCGGATTTGTTGAATATAAATACAAAGAATTACATGCATCTATTACAGGATTAAGATTTTCAACAAAATCAGCTGAAGCTTTCCAAGTCGCCGATGACATCAATCCATTTGGATCTTCACCCGCTAACCTAATTGCACTTGCTATTCGCTGGCCGAATAATTGAAACGCTAATTTTACTTTCATGTATCAAAATTATTGGGATTGAAATGATTTTCACGCAGATGTCTTAATAAATTTGATGTTCCATGACTTCTGTCAAGTTCCCATGTATTGATCAAATCTTTAAAACTTATAATACCATTACCATTGATTAAAATTTTATCATGGGATCATAACTTAGAAAGTAATATTTTAATAAAGTAAGGTCAATCAAAAGTTGCAAAATATTTTTTATCCTCAAAAAAAAGTATGGCCTATCTTGGGTGACATTTAAAAGTTTAAACAACTTTTGATTGCTGCTACCTTGATCGCAAACCATTAATCGAACGTCAGCAGTAATTTTCTTTAATTCAATTAAAAGACTTTGAAGAATTTCCAGAAGTTCTTCAGCTGTCGCGCCATGTTCACTGAATCCAAAAGCTAACATTTGATGCCATGGATTCTGAGCATTGATACTATTCAAACAAAACAATAGTGCATGCCTAGCGACTGCCCCCCCCACTTCTTGGAATATGCTTCGTAAGCTTTTATAGACATTTTATCAAACTTTAGCGCACATACTCGTTCATTTTTTGGCATATTTTGCAAATATTGTCGAAGTTTTTCAAAAATAATTTGATTTATTCCCGGAATAACATCATATTTGGAAACCCAATTTCTAACTGTAGATTCTGAAGATAAATGTAATTCTGCCTTTCGCAAACGAGTATAACACGCTGCAGAATAATAATACATTTGTTTCGCTAAATCTTTTTCATCTTTTGTGTAAGGAGTTTTTGCTATATGTAATTGCAACTTTATCATTGTTTTAGCAGTACTACTAATTTTTTACTCTCTAGAAAATCATTGACAGACAAATTTTTGTTTCTAATATATTTAACTTTTAATTTCTTACGCAACGAAGATTTTTCATTTTTTCAGCTTTTACGATTTCTGCAATTGCTTCACTTTCATTGTCAAAGAATCGATTAAAAGCTGTTTAGAACGAGCATACAATTTACAACATCTAGAAACTTTTATTTTTGTTTGTAAAGTTTTTGCTTCTGTAAATGCTGTATTTAACGTATATGCATCATCATGCATATGTAAATAGTCAAGGTCAGTATCCTTCTCGTTAAATGTACAAAAAGATTTTTTAGCTGAAGGATAACTGAACTTAGCCATTAACGGATCAAATGAAATCTCATCCTCGGTGGAATTGACAGCTCCTGCAAAATAATAAATGAGTTTACCTGTTCTTCCGAATGATTTACCACCATATGTTGTTCATTGTTGATATCCTGCTGCTGTTGCTGCTGTTGCTGCTGTTGATCATATGGATCGATTGACAGCTGCTGTTGTTGCTGTTCGTCCTCAAGGTCGACTGATAGCTGTTGGTTCTGCTGGTCGACTGGCAGCTGCGGTTGTTGCTGTTGGTCCTGGTGCTCGAGATCCTGTTGTTACTGTTAGTCCTGTTGGTCGACGAGCTGTTGTTGATGTTGGCCCTGCGGGTTGATATTCTACTGCTGTCGCTGATGCGCATCCTGCTACTGATCTTCTTCGAGCACGTTCTGCTGCTGATGTTGCATCCTCCAAGGAATGGGATTTCGATTGCGTCGCAACCTTGTTTTACCAACGTCAACGAAATCTTCATCTTGAAAATGTTAATTACAGACACCAGTTGTTCTTATCGACGAGGGAGACCAGTTATATAGAAGCTGATTCCCTACAAAATTATATTTTAATTGAATAAATTATAACATGAAAAAATGCTTTTTTTGAACAAGAGTATTTTGCAGAAGATATACTTATTATAATTGAAATTGCTACATCTAATGGCGATCAAATAAGATACGACCAAATTTGACCGATTTACGATACTTTTTTCCGAGCGCCACGATTTGAAGTAAGTTTTTCAGTTTCGAGGGTGAGCGCGCGACATTTCCCCGACTCCGTCTCCCGCGGAGCAATCGGCCGCCGTTGCGCTATCGCCTTATTTTGACACTGGATTTACAATTAATAATTGATTTTAGAGTAACGGCTAATATATATCTAAAAAGTATAAGTCTTTAACTGCAGCTACAAATTTGAAAAATCACAATATCTCGTTCATTTTAAAGGATCAGCTTTTTTTCTAAATCTAGATAAAAATAGTAGCTTTTCAGTGGACTTTATTCGATTTTGATCGGCTTAAATTGGTGTCTCTGGAGATAATGTTAATTAGGCATTTTATAAACATTTACATCCAAGAGCACCCCTAATTAAAATTTTTTGGATTTTTAAAATGTTAATTGAAATATAACTCTTCTTGATGAAATTCAAGCAACGGCATCTAAACTGCTCAATTCCGCTGATGCCAGTACTGTCAAAAATTTTGAAACTATTGGTACCGCTGAAGTCAGTACTTTTTAAACCGCAAAGGTAAATACAAAAAAAAGTGCTGAAATCACACTGTAATTGTTTATGGTCAATTTATTTACAAAATTAGCCGCTGCCATTGTTGTATTCCATTCTACATGCTTATCCGAGCCATTTAAGACTTTAAACTTACTTGTTGGAATTTTGGTAAATCAAAAAACTAATTTGACTGGCCTATACCTGAATTTTCAACCCATAATTATTGTCTTTCTGGATCCATTCGAAAATGAAACAAGCGATGACCTGTGAGCTTTCTATTGTTGCAGCCGATATATTTACAAACGTCGTACACTGTTAACTGCTTAGCCATTTTGCACTATTATTGCACTTAACGAGACAAAATCACGAAGAAAACACACGAATTTGCTAGAAACGCAAATACAAGTGTTCAATTTCGATGCTTGCGACGGCGCGGTGATGTAAACATTAACAGACAGATCAAAATAAATACACATCGCCTCGCGCGCGACGTCGCTAGAAACTGCGAATTAGCTCGCCCCGTGAAGTTTGTGTTTTTCTTAAAATATCGATTGAACAGTATTTCCCAAACATTTTACACAATATGATTGTTCGCTAATACGCTCCTTATGGTTCGATTATATACTTATATAAAAAGTATTAATGTATAAAACAATCATATATACCTGCATATTTACAAATATTAATTGATGTAATCATAATGATACAAAATCAATCAAATAAATTTTGAATAGTCAATGATCAACATGCTGTTGTTGTAGCAGTAAAGGACAAAAAGGAGGACTAGATATGAAAGTATTGGTTATATTTACAATTTAATAAATAATTTTATTTATTATAATGCAATTAGCAATATCTCATTTATATACGGAGCAATGGCTTATTATACAAAAAATGTATCTTACTTCCTAATGCTCTTAGAAAAACGATTTTGTTTTCAAAATTACGATAAAAATCGCCGCTTTGCAATGGATTTTGATTTATTGAAATCGGACAAAAATATTCTCTCCTACACAAAAATTTAATTAAGCGCTTTATAAACATTTACATCCCAAACAGTCCCTAATTGAAATTTTGCAGTTCTCGTAAAAGATTATTAAAACATAACTTTTCTATACAGTATATGAAGTCTTCTTCAAGATAAAATATTAAAAATGACAATTTGTTGATGAAAATTGTTAATAACAGTTAATTGGACATGCAGCGGCTCAAAATACATAAATAAAACTTTGGTGGAGGCGGCTACACACGAAAGTGCCACAATTTAGCATTTTGGCCGCTGAACTATAATAGCGAAAGCTCGAAATACCGCCGTCAGTCGCCGTTTCTCATTTCCCCTTCATCGCCAGGTGCGTACTACCGCCCCGACCGGAGCCCCTACTACTCTCCTCCGCTCGTGCTAGATGCGTATAGTTCGGGCGAAAATCCGCGAGGTGGCAGTAGCTTACAGCTGAATGTTGCATGGCACGCATCGCCCCATGCTCATCGGCAATCTCTTTACTCATCTCTGGTCGCGACTGGCTATGACATATCCTATGAAAACCAAAGACGAGACAGGACATTGTTTTAAATCGTTTATCAAAAGTGCCCAAAACCTTTTAGGAAAGGATGCCAAAGTATGCTATTTACGAAGTGATCAGGGCACCGAATTTACTGGTGGATACACGTCAGAGGTTCTAAAAAAGATAGGAGCAGAGTTACGACTCGCATGTTCAGATATACCTCAGCATAATAGAGTTGCCGAGAGGTTCAACCAGACAATACACAGAATAGTACGAACTTTAATGTACGACTCAGGTCTCCTTGAGAACATTTGGGACTTAACTTTGAACGCTGGAGTCTACGCCTATAATAGGACACCACATGCGCCAAACGAGATGACTCCACCGATCCAAGTTTTCAACCCGAATTATAAGGTCGACATTACAGAATTAAAACGCTTTGGATGTGTAACATATATGCGAGTGCAACAAAAGACTGGACCAAAGTTCGGGAATATTGGACTAAGAGTAATTCTGGTAGGATACAAAGCGACAGGATACATACAGACCGGTAGAAGGAAAACAATACGAAAGCCGAGACGTTAGATTCAATGAGAAAATTGTATTTGGCAATAAATACAAAAGAAATGAGATCAACCATTCGGAAACAGTAGATTCTGAGGTTGACAGAGAAACTTGGTTTACTAAGTTCGAGACTGAGAAACCGGAAATCAAATCAAATGATATTTATTAAATAAAGAATCCGAACAAGAATTTCTACTCAAGGAACAATCTATTTATTTATCCTCCATTCCCTGCTAACTATTCTAATAACCCCGAAAGACGCTTTTTTTTGCTTATTTTTAATTTGTGAAGCATTAAATAATGCCCAATGTGAAAATTGATAATTTTTTCAAAAACCATATTATAAATTTTTTTTACTGGTTCATCCTTTCTAAAATAAGAACAACAAAAGCCATAAGAGACATGTCTTAAAAATTTCATTCTCGTATTAGAGACATATGCGATGACTTTAAGGACTTCAGATGGGCCAAAAACGCGTTCTTTTGATGCCTTTTTCGAGTAAACAACATTAGAAAAGGATCGAAATAGGTGAGATCCAAAGTTGTCCTCAATGGCCGTAAAATGCCCCACGTATGTCATAAGATCAATATATAGCTGAGATTCTAAATTTTTCATTATCATTAATATCTATGTCCGAAACTAAGAATTTAATTCTATCGATTTCAACTATTTTTGTATTTTGATCTACATCATTTCTTACATGTATTACCACAACATCTGCTTTGTTAATTTTACTGTTATTATAAAAGATTTTGTATCCTAGTAACTGGAAGCATTCAACATGGTGAATTTTCCATGTTTATAAGCATACAATTATATATGGCTTATTCTTTATCATTTTTGTGAATACTTCCATTTATATATACTACGCAGGTATAGTCCAAATGAGGAAACACAGGGGTCTCAACAAGATGCTGGCGAATTTTTCTCGATAGTACTCGTTAGTGTAAAAATACATAAAATTAATATATAAATTTAAGTTTTCATTGAGATATTTTTTATACTAAAACTAGGTCGCATTACCTACAATTTGGGCCCTAATAGGCCTCATGTACTGCTATCTGGTAGCGGTGACAGTACAGACACCCATGAAAGTATTTTGTCACCGTCCTTAAGATTCCAAGTGAACCGATGGATGAAATGGGCTCAAAATTTTTTTAGAACTTGTACACATCTGTCATTCTTATATGAATGAGGTGATTTTAATTTATATGCGTAGAAGTGGTTTTACAACAAAATACTATATTTTTTATTGTTTGTCGACTATTTTTACCACTAATTTTTTTGTAAAACAACTTTTACACATTCAAATCAAAATCACCTCATTCATATGAGAATAACAGTCTCAACCCTGTTAAACGCAGAGAGCAATTTTATTTCAATTGCTATATAAATATATTTCCAATAATATACTACTACTATTTACTTCATCTAACCAAACTACATTAATTACTTCATACTAAAAACACAATTATTTATATCTCGTAGATATGCTATAGACGATATATCCAGATGACAGGATAAAGCCAAAATTGACGTAACGTCATTTACTAAACAAGACAGCAGATGACTCTCAATATACTCAATAAAACCCTTGACTTCCTGTAGACGATATCTAGGTGTCAGGATGTTCCCGAGGTCGACGTGATTTCGTCTACAAGGAAAAGCACCAGGTATTCGTTGAATATACTGGAAAACACCCGTGTCTCCCTGTAGACGATGTCCAGGTGTCAGGATGACCCCCAGGTCGACGTGATATCGTCTACAAGGAAGAGTACCAGGTATTCGTTGAATATACCGAAAAAAAACCGTGTCTCCCTGTAGACGATGTTCAGGTGTCACGATGACGCCGAGGTCGACGTGACATCGTCTACAAGGAAGAGCACCAGGTATTCGTCGAATATACTGGAAAACACCCGTGTCTCCCTGTAAACGATGCCCAGGTGTCAGGATGACGCCTAGATTGATGTGGTATCAAGGATGAGCACCAGCTATACTTCAAATGTACAAAAAAAAATCGCAACTTCATAAAAATGATATCAGAGTATCATATTCGATAAAATCATGGAAAATACGACAAATCATCTCCAGCATCACTATTCTGGACCACATCTGATACATCTCGTATGCCATTTGTATGCGTACAATTTTTTACTACCAACATACCAAAAAAAAAAAAAAATTCACAAAGTAATTGAAAAGCTATTATGAAAAATGTATGTTCGTACGTACATACAATTTTTTGCTAACTTTAAAAACTTAAATACAAAAAATTGAAGTATAAAAAAACATCGCCAATGACATGACACTATACTAATCGGCAAAGATCACAATTATAATAAAAAATTTAATTTTTACAAAATAATTTCCACAGAATATAGGGTTTTTTACAGAACACTCATTTTCCAATTTTAAAAATTTTAATATAATGTAGATAGATAGATTATGCTCTATTACTAAGTAGCCTAAATACTAATCTACTCGATAGCGAATCAAACGGCGAGAACGAATTTACGGTGACGGTCTAATATTAACGAGAGCGTAAACGAGAGCTGGGGTTTATTAGAGAGAGCTGGGGACTTTCGATAACTGGAAGACCATAGCTGGTGAGAACGAGCGTTATCTTGTGAGAGGAGACGATAGCTGAGGAAAACGGTAGTTTATTTACGGAAAACGATAGCTTGTGATGAGGCGATAGCTTGGGAGAAAAGGCGATAGCCTATGAGGAGACCATAGCTTATAGGTTGCCACGAGAGCTGGAAGAAAACGATAGCTTATTCGTGGAGATGATAAGGTAAAAGCACCAGTACTGGGACAGTTTGAGTATAAGCCGTTGATATAGTCTCAAATTCTAAAAGACTGAGGCTCTATGTAAAAAAAAACTTTAGCCCTATCGTGTGTACAGACAATTTTCTATGAAATGAAAAAAATTGTATTTCTAGACCCTTGCTAACTTAATAAATGATTATTTTTCTAAATGATCTTATGGCCAGAGTAGTTGGACAATCGCTTCAACATGGCAGTAGTAGCGGGACAAGGTGTGAACCAGTAGTTGGAGAATATGAAAATAAAAATTCCGTAAAAGGCAATATTGAAATAAAGAAATAAAAATATACTTTTTAAACATGAACTTTATTAATCTTTTTAATAAATAATTCAGAGTATATTTAATAATACTGATATAATAATATTTTTCTTAAATTAATTGACTTTCTTTATAATTATGCTTATGAAATAATCTTAAATATGTGTAAAAAAATAACTTGTACTTTTTATCTACTTTTTTTTCTTGTTTTAGTTTCATTTTCTTATGTAAAGATTCAATTTCATGCTCATTGATTAATTTTTCGATTTCTTCTAATCTTGAAGCTAAGTTTTTCTGTTATTCTTGCTATAGTATAATATTTTCTGCATTTTTTTCTAAATTGATTTTCTATTTTACTTCCTTCAATTCTAAGTTTAAAGACTTTTTTCATTCATTAATTGCTTCTTTTTTTCTTTGAATTCTTTTTGAATACTTTGTAACTTTTTTCTTAAAATTCGCTGTTCCTTTAATTTTTTTTTCCTTTTTTTTTGTTCAAAATTTCGAGCAAACTCTCAACAGTGGAAACTGTTGGAATATTTTCCTCGTTAACATTCTTTTTTTTTGTGAAAGATGGAATAGGAAAAGCTTTCATTCCTTTAGACATTTGAAAGTTTTCGTTAGTTACTACACGTATCATTTGTAAGCTTGTAACTTGTGAAGTGTGATTGTATATCAACTGCATTATCTGTCTGCGATGCAATATTTTCATTTCGATTCTCCAACATTGTTGTCGCAATATCATTTTTATTTGATATAGACGCGTAAGAGTCATTGACTTCAGAGCTGTTTATCGACAAGTCCAAAATTTTATCCTCAAATATACCAGAATCACGAGTATTTGAATCTTTAAGAAATTTGTCCATATCATTATCAGTCTTATTAAAAGTATTAACTGTAAATAGGTCTATACCACTCTCAGAATTATTAGCAATACAATCCTGTGGATATATCCACACTACTTTCAGTATTATTCGATGCAATCTTATCAGTGTTATTATCAGTATTTTCAATCGTAGATAAATCCAAACCAATGTCAGTATTACTAACTAAATATTCCTGTGATATATCCATACCATAGTATTATTAACTGTACAATCGTGTGATACATTTATACCGTTGTCACTATTATTAACTAAGTAATCCTGTGATACGTCTTTACCATTGTCAGTACTATTAACTGCAATCTTATCAGTATTATTAACAGAATTCTTAACCGTAGAGACATCTATTTCCTTGACAGTATTATTAACTATACAATCTTGTGTATTATTGCATACTATTTTAATACTATTCTGTGATCGATCCACAACATTATAAACTATGCAATCGTGTGATACGTCAATACCGTTGTCAGTATTATTAACTATGTAATCCTGTGATACGCCTTTACCGTTGTCAATATTATTAACTGAAACCTTATCAGTAATACTAGCAGTATTTTCAAGTGAAGAGACAACCATTGTACCATTCACAATATTAGATAATGTAGAATTACGTTCATCTGTAATAAATAATATTATTGTGAATAAAATTTTTTAAATCTTAAATATATTAATAATTTCTAACATCACGCCTGCAAGATTTTCTTCTGTAGCGAAAGAACTTTCTGTAGTTTCTACTGAATCAGGTATTACTGCCACAGTGGATACTATTCTGCGTACACCAGATTCATCGTAAAACTCAAGATCGCCCAGCGTACGATCAGAATCTATAAAGTCCTCTTCAATAAAGTTATAACTGCCATCAGCATTACATTGTTCATCGACATATCAATAGGATTTTCTTCTTCGTTTTTCTTACTCTTGACATATCTTCGGGTATCAATGTTTACGTTTTCAATATTTGTGATCCTAGGACCATTTTGCTGGGCACAGTACTTATATTTACAGTGCTTTCATCGTTGCTTATGTCCTTATTACTAGAATCTAAATTTACAGAATCGGTTGCCTCTTCACTATCTTTTACATCACTTCCTTCAGTATCTGGATATATATATATATATATATTATTACACTCGCTTAATATTATATTGTAGTGTTATAACCAGGGCCAGAAGGGCCCTGTTTATTGTAAAGTAACGTCGGGCGTGCAGAGGGCACGGCTCGGCCGACTCAGATGATGCGCGTTTTTCACACGAACCCGCGGAGGCGGCGTAGGTCGGGTCGAAGGAAATAACAACACACGAGAAGGTTTCTTAGAATAAGGAAACGTATATTCGATCAATTGTATTATACACGGAGGCGCAAACGCCGCACACCTTGACGAACGTTAAAGAGAGACGAGAGATATTACGCTTCGACTTGAGAGAGTGAGAGTGTAGGTACTTACAAATTAGAAGTGGCAGTAGCATTTAACACACGGACGTAGTCCGCTCTCGTACATGGTGATACGACAGGTTCGGACGGCGTCGCAGCGGCTCGTCAGTCAAACACGGACGAATGTCGTTCGAACTCGAGATGGTCGCCAGGGTTACGATAACACGCGTATTATTTAGCAGCGCAGCCTACTCGTATGGATATCGCAACGAGACTACTCTAGTCGCGGCTCTCCCGGCCATCGGCACATCGTTGTCATATCTCGACGCTGTGCGGTCAGGCGGCAACCGCGCTACTCGCTCTCACTCTCTCTCTCTGTCACCATCTTACCTCGCCCTCGTTCTCGCTCGTTTCGGCGTTCGTAGGCAGCTTGCTGAAACAAACAATCTTATTACATTAGTACATGTTTAGCCGTTAGACATTGAACGTGCACTTGGCCGTTACAATATATATATCACAACTTTCAAAATTTGCACAATACTTAAGTTTTAAGAATTTTGCAGACATTTTTCTCAAATTTGAATGAAACGATTTCAATATTTTGAAATCGTTTAAAGTATTTGTAATTCTGTAATTGTATAATGCATTTGTATTTTTGTAATTTTTATGAAGGATTGAAAAAAATTTACTTCAAAAAGCCGCTTTTGCATTGACAAAAATATCATTTAGTATTTCAATTACCGAAAAGTACACAGTTTATGTCCGGTAAGAGAGGATATTAGGGAAGACCATAGCATGACTTTGATTATGGAGTCGTCGAAACGGCCCCATCCCCAATGTCAGCAGAGAATCGGATTCGCACCGACTAAACCCATTCGTCTTTAGGCCAGGTTAATACACCAAACTTAAATCCGAAACGCTTCCCTTTATCTTCACCGATCCACAGAAAAAGGCGAATCTTGCTCCATCTTCTGTTCTCTCTTGTTGCAGCCGTACAACTGCTACTGCTTCGCGGGGCGGCTTACGGCTTCTGCCCGCTTCTATCCAATGTGGTCTTCATCGCCATAGTCGTCGTTGATTGTCTGCGTTTGACGTCAGCCTATCGAACACATAACACATACACACACACACACACACGCTCATACACACGCACACCACGAGGGGGAGCTGTACCCCACGAGGGGGAGCTGTACCCCACGAGGGGGAGCTGTACCCCATGTGGCGCGTCCTCGGGTGGCGGATAGAGGAACGCTCGCTGTAAGCGCATAGTACTACGTACGTAGTGCTGCAAACAGAGGGTAGGAGAGAAATAAAATATCTCCCGCGGACCAAGCAGCTTATTGAAGATCTGTCACTACCGGAAACAAGGTTTGATCTTAGGGTTATGACTAAGCAGACGCTCGCCGATTGCCGCAGTCCGACTCGACTTCGGCTGCTGAAGGGAAAGGATACGAGACAAACTGGATTCTGACACTCCCAGGCTGCCGGAAAGTACAGGGGCACGGGGATGTTTCGCCGACATGCCCTAGCTGCCCTATCATCCGGCGAAAATCCCAATGATCTCAATAGTGCCGGGTGGCGCTCGGAACGGGCCCTATTGTGGTCAGAGGGGGGGCCTCGTTACTCTTTCCCGGAGGCTTTCTGAGGAAGACTTGCGCGGGGGCATGAGGCCAGAATTCACACCTGTGAAGCATAGCTTCGCGGAGAGAGCTCAGTGGAAGGTAGGTGACTAAAGTTGAAATAGGAGGATAAACAAAAATAAAAATGCATAGTACATCAAAGAAATCAAACTTTGGGACTTCGGATACCCCAAAAAGTGTCTTAGAAACTGGGTTCCCTACCCAGTTTCTAAGACGCTTAACACAGTAGAGAAACGCTTGCCATGGAGTGTAGTCCAATAAAGACTATTTCCGAAAGGGCAATACGGACGGAACAAGAGCAGGTAAATCAAGGAGGCAGTAACTCAAACTGGGACTACAACCTTGAAAGAAGAAATGACCAGCTGGAGCGTCTAGGAGAAAAGATCCAGGAACTAAGAGAGTTTATAAGGGACAAAAATAACGTCCATAAAACTATCAAGGACATGGCACGA
The DNA here is from genome assembly GCA_020010945.3 of Muscidifurax raptorellus. Taxonomy (NCBI): domain Eukaryota; kingdom Metazoa; phylum Arthropoda; class Insecta; order Hymenoptera; family Pteromalidae; genus Muscidifurax; species Muscidifurax raptorellus. The sequence continues at coordinate 479,464 of JAHUUD020000026.1, forward strand.
AGCATTAGTGTCATGTATAAAAGTTTGTGCAGCGCGGAGGATGACCTGCTACAGTGCCAACGTCCAGGAACGGAAGGCAAGGAAACTCAGACAACACCAAGTCTGAAACCGAAAAAGGCGGATAAACCAAGGGAGGCCTTAAATACTCCGCAGGATAGGAGTAACAAAGAGGAGAAAGAGAGTAAAAGACTTAAAGAGGCAACTTGGCAAGAGGTCGTTACAAGAAAGGCAAAAAAAGGAGAAACAGTTAAGTAAGGAGAACAAAAAGGCTCCTGGCGTTAACAACCGGAGTAGGACCAGTAGAGACAAAACACAGCGGGCAAGACCGACCAGACCGGACGCTCTTATCATTAAGGCGCCGGAAGGAAGGAACTACGTGGACATTTTGTCAACATTGAGAACTGCTCCTTCACTGAATGCCATAGGAGATAGCGTAAACAAAATACGCAAAACGGTGGCGGGAGATATCCTTATAGAGCTCAAACGCACAAAAGAAGTTAAAACCGCAGACTTCCAAGGGATCTCGACATACTTACCTCAAAAGAAGATGTACTGGAGAAATCGCTGAGAAAAACGTACGGAGACACGCAGATAGCTGTTGTGCAATTGTCGAAAGAAATAGCGACCAAGTTCACAAAGCTAGAGAAAATTAAAATTGGATGGGTCAACTGTAGGATCCGTACATCGAACCGCAGTAAGGGGACGCTTAGGTGTTATAAATGCCTTGGTTTCGGCCACGTCGCTATCAAGTGTACTGATCCGCAGGATAGCAGCAAATGCTGCTACAAATGCGGTAAGACGGGGCATAAAGCAAATATCTGCCGTAATGAACCGTGTTGTTTACTGTGCCGAAAAAAAGGCGACAACATGCCGACGAACCATGACACTGGTAGCTACTTGTGCCCAGCCTACCAAGCAGCGGTTAAAAAAATCAGGAAAGGGTAATGAGAATAGTCCAGCTAAATCTCAACCATTGTGAGACTGCGCAAGACCTTCTCTGTCAGTTTGTACGAGAACACAAGTTCGATGTCGCTCTCGTCAGTGAGCAGTACAAAGATTTGAATGAACCATCCTGGGAATCTGACGCCTCAGGTAAAGCCGCAATCTGGGCTTGCAAAGACTTTACCTTCCAGGGCAAGATGGTAAACAAGGAAAATGGCTTCGTAAGAGCAAAAATAGGCGGCATACATGTATACAGTTGTTACGTCCCGCCAAGCGCATCAATAGAGCAGTTTCAACAACTACTGGACCGACTGGTGCAAGACGCTACGAATAAAAAACCAGCTATAATAGCAGGAGATTTTAACGCATGGGCGATCGAGTGGGGTAGTAGCAGAACCAATAAACGGGGACGAGTGCTACTTGAGGCATTCACGCTACTAGACTTGGTTTTGCTGAATCAAGGCGACACCCCCACGTTCAAAAAACGAGATGCAGAGTCATTCATAGACTTGACATTTGTCAGTAACTGCCTCGTAAGGCAGGTAAGCAAATGGATCGTGAGTGATCACTACACAAATAGTGACCACCTAGCTATAATAATGGAGCTAGGCGGACCAAATAGGAAATTCTGTACAAATCCCAATCGTACAAGAACTGAATGGAAAACCAAAGAGTATGACAAAGAGTTATTCTTGACGATGTTTGACAATATTCAATTGACGGGATCAGCAGAAGACAAGGCTGCACAAATGACGGGCGAGCTCACCAAAGCGTGCAACGCGGTTATGCCGAGAAAGGTGTCCAGTTAAAGATGGCTACCAGCATATTGGTGGAATGACAAGATCAAATAAGCACGCAGCGTTTGCCATCGAGCTAGAAGATTCGAACAACGGACAAGGAAGAAATTCTACCGAACCGGTAGAGGAATGGATGCGGTGGAGAACTGCAACGAAAAAATGAAAGAAGCTAAGCGCAACCTTAAAAGGTGTATAAGAGAGAGTAAACAAAGATGTCTAAGAGAGTGGCAAGATGAGGTCAATGAAGATCCTTGGGGCCGACCTTATAAAATTGTTATGAAGAAGATCAAGGGAAGTTACATACTCCCACCAAAGTGCCCAGAGGTACTAAGCACGGTGGTAACAACACTCTTCCCAAATAAGCCGGACATTCCATGTGCTATGGTAGAAGAAATAGATGTAGATAATATACCCTTAATTGCGGAGGAGGAGCTACTATCAGCCTGCCGGAGGGTTGGAAACAACAAGGCTCCAGGACTTGATGACATACCGAATATTGCATTGAAATATGCCATCCAGGCTCACCCAGCAGAGTTTAGAGAATTGTACAACACTTGTCTCAAAGAAGGAACGTTTCTATTAAACTGGAAAAAGCAAAGGCTTGTGTTGCTTCCAAAGGGTAGCAAGCTACCTGGAAAAGGGTCGTCATTCAGACCGCTTTGTATGCTCGATACGCAGGGCAAAGTATTAGAGCGCATAATCTTCGTTAGGATGAAATGCACAACCAAGGGGACAGAGGGATTGCGAAACACCAGTACGGTTTCTGTAAGTGCCGCTTAACATTAGACGCCATCGGCTTAGTGGTGAATACAGCACGGACAGCCATAAGCGGGAAAAGATGGAAAGGCGAGGCGAAAAAGTACTGCGCGGTAGTTACACTTGACGTTAAAAATGCATTTAACTCTGCAAATTGGTGCAAAATTCACGAAGCACTAGTGAGACTAGGAGTCCCTCCGTATATAAGAAGAATAATGTCTGACTACCTCAAGGACAGAACTCTCTTATACGAGACCGAGGAGGGCACGGTGAATTATGAGGTTATCGGGGGAGTTCTACAGGGGTCAGTACTGGGCCCACCGTTGTGGAACATTATGTACGATGGCGTACTCAAGCTAGAATTACCAGAAGGAGCAATGATCGTAGGATTCGCAGACGACATAGCTTTGGTATTGGTAGCAACAGAGAAAGAAGAGGTAGCTGAGATTGCTAGTGAAGCTAACATTAAAATATAGAAGTGGATAAATAATGCGAATCTAGAGCTTGTAGGCCAGAAAACGGAGGCAATCCTAATATCTAGCAGAAAGAAGACGGAGACAATTACCTTTAGAATAGGCGGTCATGAAATTACTTCTAAACCGACTATTAAATATTTAGGTATAACGTTAGACGCAAAGCTGACCTTTAAACAGCACTTGGAAGCAGCAGGAGAGAAAGCCGCAAAAACTACCGCAGTGTTGGCGCGGCTGATGCCAAATGTGGGTGGTCCCACACAGAATGGCAGAACGCTACTGGCAAGCATTAGTACATCAATCATGTTGTACGGAGCCCCGATATGGGCAGACGCTGTACTGGTGAAGGCATATGGACGAAAGCTCTCCTTAGTGCACAGGCGAAATGCACTTAGGGTCGCGTCTACTTACCATACGGTATCGGACGAAGCGGTCTGCGTTATTGCAGGTCTCCCGTCAATATACCTATTAGCAAGGGAGAGAAAATCAATCGACGAAGGAAAAAGACGAGACAGCGGCAAAACCAAGATAGAAATTTGGGATGCCGCTAGGAAAGTAACAATGACGAAGTGTCAAAAGCGATGGGACTCTAGTAGTAAGGAAGGGTGGACACACCGCCTCATACCAAGTGTAGAAGACTGGACAAAAAGAAGACATGGGGAAGTAATCTTCTACCTAACACAGTTTCTGAGTGGACATGAAAGCTACCGGACGTATCTGCACCGATTTAAATTGGAGGATTTCTCGGATTGCCCGACGTGCTTGAATGCAATCGAAGACGCCGAACATGTATTCAGTGAATGCCCCCGTTATAAACAGGAACGAGAAGAAATTGAGTGCTACCTGCAGACCAGAGTAACGCCTGAGTCTACTATGGTAACTATGATGACTTCGGCCGTTGGATGGAGCGCAATAATCAATTTTGCTGCAGACATCCTTAAGAAGGTCCTAAAGGACGAAGAAAAAAGAAGAAGAAGACGTAAGATGCTGCAAGAAACAGACGACCGGACGATGCGGTAAGAAGTAGACGGCAGAGGAAAACGTGATGACAACCACATCAACAGACGAGGGCAGTAGCCCAAAGTTCCCCCGCGAAGTAATACTCAAACGGTGTTACCGCGGGGGGGACTTATTGGAGAAAGAGCCAGGTCCAACATACTTAGGGTTGGTAAGGAAGACGGAGAGGATTCGGTTGCCGTTGGAATTCAAAAGCTAACGGTAAACGAAGGGTTTAGTGGGTGAGAGTCCCATACAGGTGGTACCAGTCTAATGTATAATGGATAATGGATAATGGATATGCCCTTAACCTCTAAGTCTAAGGTTTAATGGATATGCCCTTAACCTCTCACTCTATAAAGAAAAAAAAACACGCACACCCTCGCACACAATTACTCACCAACATAACCACCCAACCAGTCTTTCACCGACCTCTTGAGGAAGATGAAGGCGAATCCTCAACTGACCATGCTCGGCGATGTCGTAAGCAGGGTACGCAAGACGACGACCGGAGACCTGCTCTTGGAACTCCAACACAAGGCAAAAGGGAAGACAGCAGAACTCCGAAAATTGGTACGAGGATTAGGACCCTACAAGACAGAGGGGTCATTCAAATAAAAGACCTTGACGTATTAACCAGCAAAGAAGAAGTTTTAGAGGCGCTACGTAAGGAGTTTCATAGTGACGACGCGCCCACGATTGAGGAGATGGTAGTCAAGTCATTACAGATGGCATACGGTGATACGCAGACAGCGGTCATCCAAATGCCGGCGGGAATGGCACACCAGATGCTAGCAAAGCAGAAAATCAGGGTAGGCACGACCATTTAGATACTTCAAATGTCTGGGTGTTAGTCACATCGCCAAAAATTGCGCTGGAACTCAGGATCGCAGTGGCCTATGCTACAAATGTGGTACGGAGGGACACAAAGGAAAATAATGTAACAACGAACCGAACTGCGTACACTGCAAGGAACGAGATGCAGAAGGGAAAAGTGATCATGAAACTGGTAGTTATGCATGCCCAATCTACCGAACTGCAGTAGGAGCGCTAGATAGATCAAGAAAATGAAGATAGTGCAGTTCAACTAAAACCACTGCGAGAAAGCACAGGACCTACTAAACCAGTACGTCCGTGAGACAGAAGTTGACGTAGCCATTGTGTGCGAACAGTACAGGGCCATTTGGGCATGTAGTGACGTTGCTTTCCAGAAAAAAAAAGATGACTTGTGAAGAAGGAATTATAGGCGGTAAGGTAGCAGGTGTACATATCTACAGCTGTTACGCTCCCCTCAACGCGCCAATCGAGCAGTTCGAACAACTTTTAGATAGGCATAGGCAAGACGCAGTAGCAAGGAAACCACTGCTGATCGCAGGCGATTTTAATGCCTGGACTGTAGAGTGGGTCAGCATAAGGACAAACCAAAGAAGTCGGGTGCTCCTGGAAGCATTTACTTTAGAACCTTTAGAAGAGGAGACACAGGATCTATTGTAGATCTGACGTTTGTAAGCGGTTGTCTAATTGACTCATTTGAGACGTGGATAGTGAGTGAACACTACACCAATAGTGATCACAAGGCCATAATAATGGAGTTAGGTAAATCGAAGCAAGGAACTACTGTAAGTACAGGGAGGAGCTTCTAGCTGCCTGCAAAAGGTAGGAAACAAGAAAGCTCGGGGCCCGGATGGGATACCTAATATGGCATTGGAAGATGCTATCTATGCCCAGCCAGAGGTATTCTGAGACTTGTACAACTCATGTTATAACTCATGTCTCGAGAAAGGGATATTCCCTTCCAACTGGAAGAAATAGCGCTTGGTGCTGTTGCCAAAAGGAAAGAAACCACCTGATGATCCAGCGTCATACAGACCACTCTATATGCTGGACACTCGAAAGATCCTAGAACCCCTAATCTGGGTCAGAATGGATCAGGCTATAGAAAACTCAGGAAGACTTGCTAAACACCTAAAACAAGTTTGGAATTAGCCAGCCACAAGACGGAAGGTCTCGTAATTTCCAGCAGGAAGAAATTGGAGACGATAGCACTGACGGTGGATGGATATGAGATTGTTTCTCAACCAATCATCATGTACTTAGGTATCACTATTGATGCAAGACTAATTTTCAAGCATCACTTAGAGATGGCGAGCGATAGAGCATCAATAGTCGGCGCTGCTTTGTCACGACTAATCCCAAGCGTAGGGAGACAGACACAGAATTGAAGGTTACTACTGGCCAGCGTGGCCACGTTGATCATGTTGTACGGGGTACCCATATGGGCGAACGCCATGTTGGTGCAAACATACGCGCGAAATCTATCGTCAATGTATAGGAGAAGTGCATTAAGGGTTGCCTCTGCTTACCGTACGGTTTCTTACGATACCGTATGCATAATAGCAGGTATGCTGCCAATTGACCTCCTAGCAATAGAAAGGAAGGATGTATTCGAGGCGAAGAATCGGAGTAACGACAACACTCAGAATGAAATCTGGGATTCCGCAGGAGAACAGACAGTGACTGAGTGGCAAAAAAGATGGGACACCAACAGCAAGAAGCAATGGGCACATCGCCTCATATCGAGGATAGAAGACTGGATGAAAAGAAGTCACGGGAAAATCAATTGCTACCTCACGCAGTATTTGACCGGACATGGATGCTTCCGGGCTTACCTGCACCGGTTCAAACTAGAAGACAGTTTGAACTCCCCAGTATGTTCGGATGTAACATCTCACGTCTTCTTCTTCTTTTTTCTTCGTCCTTTAGGACCTTCTTAAGGATGTCTGCAGCAAAATTGATTATTGCGCTCCATCCAACGGCCGAAGTCATCATAGTTACCATAGTAGACTCAGGCGTTACTCTGGTCTGCAGGTAGCACTCAATTTCTTCTCGTTCCTGTTTATAACGGGGGCATTCACTGAATACATGTTCGGCGTCTTCGATTGCATTCAAGCACGTCGGGCAATCCGAGAAATCCTCCAATTTAAATCGGTGCAGATACGTCCGGTAGCTTTCATGTCCACTCAGAAACTGTGTTAGGTAGAAGATTACTTCCCCATGTCTTCTTTTTGTCCAGTCTTCTACACTTGGTATGAGGCGGTGTGTCCACCCTTCCTTACTACTAGAGTCCCATCGCTTTTGACACTTCGTCATTGTTACTTTCCTAGCGGCATCCCAAATTTCTATCTTGGTTTTGCCGCTGTCTCGTCTTTTTCCTTCGTCGATTGATTTTCTCTCCCTTGCTAATAGGTATATTGACGGGAGACCTGCAATAACGCAGACCGCTTCGTCCGATACCGTATGGTAAGTAGACGCGACCCTAAGTGCATTTCGCCTGTGCACTAAGGAGAGCTTTCGTCCATATGCCTTCACCAGTACAGCGTCTGCCCATATCGGGGCTCCGTACAACATGATTGATGTACTAATGCTTGCCAGTAGCGTTCTGCCATTCTGTGTGGGACCACCCACATTTGGCATCAGCCGCGCCAACACTGCGGTAGTTTTTGCGGCTTTCTCTCCTGCTGCTTCCAAGTGCTGTTTAAAGGTCAGCTTTGCGTCTAACGTTATACCTAAATATTTAATAGTCGGTTTAGAAGTAATTTCATGACCGCCTATTCTGAAGGTAATTGTCTCCGTCTTCTTTCTGCTAGATATTAGGATTGCCTCCGTTTTCTGGCCTACAAGCTCTAGATTCGCATTATTTATCCACTTCTATATTTTAATGTTAGCTTCACTAGCAATCTCAGCTACCTCTTCTTTCTCTGTTGCTACCAATACCAAAGCTATGTCGTCTGCGAATCCTACGATCATTGCTCCTTCTGGTAATTCTAGCTTGAGTACGCCATCGTACATAATGTTCCACAACGGTGGGCCCAGTACTGACCCCTGTAGAACTCCCCCGATAACCTCATAATTCACCGTGCCCTCCTCGGTCTCGTATAAGAGAGTTCTGTCCTTGAGGTAGTCAGACATTATTCTTCTTATATACGGAGGGACTCCTAGTCTCACTAGTGCTTCGTGAATTTTGCACCAATTTGCAGAGTTAAATGCATTTTTAACGTCAAGTGTAACTACCGCGCAGTACTTTTTCGCCTCGCCTTTCCATCTTTTCCCGCTTATGGCTGTCCGTGCTGTATTCACCACTAAGCCGATGGCGTCTAATGTTAAGCGGCACTTACAGAAACCGTACTGGTGTTTCGCAATCCCTCTGTCCCCTTGGTTGTGCATTTCATCCTAACGAAGATTATGCGCTCTAATACTTTGCCCTGCGTATCGAGCATACAAAGCGGTCTGAATGACGACCCTTTTCCAGGTAGCTTGCTACCCTTTGGAAGCAACACAAGCCTTTGCTTTTTCCAGTTTAATAGAAACGTTCCTTCTTTGAGACAAGTGTTGTACAATTCTCTAAACTCTGCTGGGTGAGCCTGGATGGCATATTTCAATGCAATATTCGGTATGTCATCAAGTCCTGGAGCCTTGTTGTTTCCAACCCTCCGGCAGGCTGATAGTAGCTCCTCCTCCGCAATTAAGGGTATATTATCTACATCTATTTCTTCTACCATAGCACATGGAATGTCCGGCTTATTTGGGAAGAGTGTTGTTACCACCGTGCTTAGTACCTCTGGGCACTTTGGTGGGAGTATGTAACTTCCCTTGATCTTCTTCATAACAATTTTATAAGGTCGGCCCCAAGGATCTTCATTGACCTCATCTTGCCACTCTCTTAGACATCTTTGTTTACTCTCTCTTATACACCTGTAGCAGCCGAGCTACACACTCTCTTGTCAAACACACACACACACACACACACACACACACACACACATTTTTCTATACAACACTATACGCAAACACAAACCCTAAAACCGGGTTTTCTCCGGAACCGTTTACGGCCCTCTTTCTATCGTGAAAGAGCCACATCCCGTAAACGTTTTAGTATCGGGGTTTTTCCCGAAACTGTTTACGGAACTTTTTCTCTCTCGAAAGAGCCACATCCCGTAAACGCTTGAGTACCGGGGTTTTTCCCGAAACTCGTTACGACCCTCATGCTCTCTCGAAAGCGCGTTCGAGAGCGTCAGACCGAGGACTATGAAAAAGCTTAAGCGGACCGGCCGGACGGTTTCGGGGGCCCGAGCGTGCGGGCATGCGCACACCGCCACCGAGCGCCCTTTTCCTTACCGCTGATTGGTCAGAGGTAAGGAAGTGGGAGTCAAGAGAACTTTTCCACGACAACGGAGCGAGCTCGGAAAAAACACTTCTCGGGATTCGAACAGAGTAACACGCGACTAACCGTTTTCTCTACACCCGCGTTACACGCCTATTCCGCTTAAATAAAAACTTCTATCCGGAATTCGCCGAGTGTGTCCTTTTTCCTCGACCTACACCCGATCACCAAACATCTTTTAAGGTTGCGCTTAGCTTCCTTCATTTTTTCGCTGCAGTTCTCCACCGCATCCATTCCTCTACCGGTTCGGTAGAATTTCCTCCTTGCCCTTTGTTCTAATCATCTAGCTTGATGGCAAACGCTGCGCGCTTGTTTGATCTCGTCATTCCAACAATATGCTGATGGCCATCTTTGACTGGACACTTTTCTCGGCATTACCGCGTCGCACGCTTTGGTGAGCTGGCCCGTCAATTGTGCAGCCTTGTCGTCTGCTGATTTCGTCAATTGAATATTGTCAAACATCGTCAAGAATAACTTCTTGTCATACTCTTTGGTTTTCCATTCAATTCGTGTACTACTGAAATTTGTACAGAATTTTTTATTTGGTCCGTCTAGCTCTATTATTATAGCTAGGTGATCACCATTTGTGTAGTGATCACTCACAATCCATTTGTCTACCTGCCTTACGAGGCAGTTACTGACAAATGTCTAGTCTATGAATGACTCTGCATCTCCTTTTTTGAACGTGGGGGTGTCGCCTTGATTCAGCAACACCACGTCTAGTAGCGTGAATGCCTTCTGTAGCACTCGTCCCCGTTTGTTGGTTCTGCGACTACCCCACTCAATCGGTCTTGTAGCTGCTGAAACTGCTCTATTGGCGCGCTAGGGGGCACGTAGCAACTGTATACGTGCATGCCGCCTATTTTTGTTCTTACGAAGCCATTTTCCTTGTTGATGACTCATTCAGATCTTTGTACTGCTCACTGACAACAGCGACATCGACCTTCTGTTCTCGTACAAACTAACAGAGAAGGTCTTGCGCAGTCTCACAATGGTTGAGATTTAGCTAAACTATTCTCATTCTCCTTTCCTGATTTTTTTAACCGCTGCTTGGTAAGCTGGGCATAAGTAGCTACCAGTGACATGGTTCGTCGGTATATTGTCGCCTTTTTTACGACACAGTAAACACGGTTTATTACGGAAGCTATTTGCTTTATGCCCCGTCTTACCGCATTTGTACCAGCATTTGCTTCTATCCTGCGGATCAGTACACTTTGTAGCGACATGGCCAATACCAAGGCATTTATAACACCTAAGTGGCCCCTTACTGCGGTTTGACGAACGGATCCTACAATTGACCCATCAAATTTTAATTTTCTCTAGCTTTGTGATCTTGGCACTATTTCTTTCGACAATTGCACAACAGCTATCTGCGTGTCTCCGTACGTTTTTCTCAGCGATTTCTCCAGTACATCTTCTTTTGAGGTAAGTATGTCGAGATCCCTTGGAAGTCTGCGGTTTTAACTTCTTTTGTGCGTTTGAGCTCTATAAGGATATCTCCCGCCACCGTTTTGCGTATTTTATTTACGCTATCTCCTATCGCATTCAGTGAAGCAGCAGTTCTCAATGTTGACAAAATGTCCACGTAGCTCCTTCCTTCCGGTGCCTTAATGATAAGAGCGTCCGGTCTGGTCAGTCTTGCCCGCTTTGCTGTTCCTATTCTGGTTGTTAACGCCAGGGACCTTGTTGATCTCCTTACTTGACTGTTTCTCCTTTTTTTCGCCTTTATTGTAACGACCTTTTGCCAAGTTGCCTCTTTAGGTCGTTTATTCTCTTTCTCCTCTTTGTTACTCCTATCCTGCAGAGTCGTTAAGGCCTCCCTTGGTTTACCCGCCTTTTTAGGTCTCAGACTTGGTGTTGTCTGAGTTTCCTTGCCTATCGCTCCTGGACGTTGGCACTGTAGCAGGTCATCCTCCGCGCTGCACAAACTTTTATACATGACACTAATGCTTCGTGCCATATCCTTGATAGTTTTATGGACATTATGTTTGTCCTTTACAAACTCTCTGAGTTCCTGGATCTTTTCTCCTAGACGCTCCAGCTGGTAATTTCTTCTTTCAAGGTTGTAGTCCCAGTTTGAGTTACTGCCTCCTTGATTCACCCGCTCTTGTTCCGTCTGTATTGCCATTTCAAAAATAGTCTTTATTGGACTACACTCCATGGCCTTCGTTTTTCTACTCAGACTGCTGTTTTCGTCCGAACTCTGGGTAGGGAACCCAGTTATTAAAACACTTTTCAGGGTATCCAAAGTCTCCAAGTTTGCTTCATTTGTTGTACTAAGCATTTTTACTATGATCCTCCTCTTCCATCTTTAGTTACCTACCTTCCACCGAGCTCTCTCCGCGAAGTTATGCTTCACGGGCGTAAATTCTGGCCTCATGCCCCAGCGCAAGTCTTCCTCAAAAAGCCTCCGGAAAAGGGTAACGAGGCCCCCCTCTGACAACAATAGGGCCCGTTCCGGGCGCCACCCGGCAGGATTGCGATCATTGGGATTTTCGCCGGATAATAGGACAGCTAGGGCGTGTCGGCGAAACATCCCCGGGTCTCTGTACTTTCCGGCAGCCTGGGAGTGTCAAAACACAGTTTATCTCGTACCTTTTCCTTTCAGCAGTCGAAGTCGAGTCGGACTGCGTCAATCGGCGAGCCTGCTCAGACATAACCCGAAGACATAACCTTGTTTTCGGTAGTGACAGATCTTCAATAAGCTGTTTGATCCGCGGGAGATATTTTATTTCTCTCCAACTCTCTGTTTGCAGCACTGCGTACGTAGTACTATGCGCTTACAGCGAGCGTTCCTCTATCCGCCACCCGAGGATGCGCCACATGGGGTACAGCTCTCCCTCGTGGTGTGTGTGTGCGCGCATGTAAGTGTTTGTAATTTTGGGAGTGTTGTTTGTTTGATGGGCTGACTTTCGGCGATGACTACAGAGATGACAACCACATCGAAAGAAGCGGGCAAAAGCCATACGCCCCCCCCCCCCTCCCCGCGAAGCATTGCTCGAAGGTAGTACCGCGGGGTTAAGGGTACGGAAGATAGAGCCAGATGCGCCTTTACTAAGGTTCGGTGAAGGCAAAAGGGGGGCGTTTCGGATTTTGGTTAGGGGAACAACCTAGCCAAAAGACGAATGGGTTTAGTCGATGAAAGTCCAATACACGACTGGCATTGGGGATGGGGCTGTCACGATGACCCCATCAACAATGTCATTTTGTGGTCTTTGAAAGATTCACCTTAATCCTCCTTCTCCAAGAGAAAATAAAAAAAAACACAAACACTCCCCCAGACATATACTTGCCTACTCACACTTAACCGTCCATTCACGATCATTACACATTCGCACCTTCACCAACACGTACACGTCCTTATCTAAGAATGTGTGCGTGGGTGTTTTTTTCTTTTTCACTCTTCCATTTGCTCATACTCGTAGCACACACATCTACACCTATACTCCTTCGTACACTCAGCAACTGCTTCTTCTCTCCTTCTCGTCCTTCTTGAGCTTCTTCAGGAAGTCTGCTGAATAGTTGCTAACTGCGCGCCATCCATATATCGAGATCAGCATAGCCGTCACAACTGATTCAGAGGTTATTCTCGTTTGAAGGTATCCCTCGTGTTCTTCTCGATCCTGTTGATACCTTGAGCAGTCGCAAAAGACATGCTCCGCATCTTCCATTGCGTCCGAACATACTGGGCAGTTCGAACTGTCTTCTCATACGATCAATCGATGCTAAAACTCGCGCCGTTGCTCTAAGTAACTTATTCCATTTCGAAAATCTCTCGTAAATCAGAAGATGAAGTCTCTCCTGCTTATTCTTTATATTTACGACTAAAACCGATGCGTTTTCTGATTCTTTTAGACAAAATTTTTCAATTCTAGTAAATTTGTCAACCGGCCACTCTACTGACGGATTTTTTAAAAAGGTTGGGCCTTTAAATTATTGACTGTTTGCGTTAAATGCGGAATCACTTTTTGTCGCGTCATCGCTAAAGAATGTGTTTTCCTGAACCTGTGAGCGACAAATGGATTGACAACGCGGATCTGACCGTAGCTACTGTAAAACAGTACTACTGTCACGCCAAAAGATTCTACGGGTAATTTTAAACTCGTGTTCTTGCTCAATAGTCTTTGCTAATCTGCATGCTAGAAGTACTGCCTGAAGTTCCAATCGCGGTATAGAGATTAATTTCACGGGTGCAATTCTACTTCTCGCGGCAATAAAAGATACGCGGACGGAGGTTTCGTCGGGTGCGCTAAAACGCCAGTATGCTACAGCTATTTTACTCGCGTCGCGAAACACGTGTAAACTTATCTCTTTCTCAACCAAACAATTGTAGTTATAAAATTGCAGAATTTTACACTTGCTAATCCTACTTAATTTCTCTAACCATAATTTTGACGACTTGAATTCATCGTCACGGAGCTGTTCATCCCATTTGATCACGCTTATCCAAATTTCTTGCATAAGTATACGCGATTGAATTGAGTATGGTGCTAAAATTCCCAATGGGTAAAAGATGGACATAATGATTCGTAAAAATTTGCGCTTCGTTGCTCTTTTATGATAGGTCAATATTTTACGCGGAATCCTTCGTTGATCTATTTTAAAACTTAAATCGTCCGTATATGTGTTCCAAAACAATTCCAATACTTTTTCATCTTTATCTAGGTCTTTAACATGCGGTATCTCAGTTTGATCAAGCGCTACTTTTACTACTTTTTGGCTATTACTAGCCCACCCGTGCATTACAAAATCAGCAGCACCGTTTATTTCTATTACATCCCGAACTAATTCTATAACTTCGTTTTCTGTATTTGTGCTAGCTAAAAAGTCGTCCATATAGCAGTTTTTATGGATGCTTCTTACAGCTTCTGACTTTGATAGAGCGAATTCCGAAGCATTCCGGTCATTAATCTACAGAGCCCTGACCGGGGATGATTTTGACCCAAAAAGCAGTGTATTCATGACAAATTCTCGTGGTTTGCTTGAGCGATCCCTACCCCGCCATAAAAATCTTTGACTTTGACAATCCTCTTTATTCATTTTAATTTTCAAAAACATATCTTTAATATCAGCTATCAGAGCGAACTATCGCTGTCGGAATCTCATCAGCACTCCAAGTAATTGGTCGTTTAAACTCATGCCACAGGTCTTGGCCGCGGCATCAAAAACTAACCGTAACTTTCCAGGTTTATTTATATTTTTGACACCAAAATGTGGAAGATACCACTGCCGGATACCAGGCATACTTTCGGGTAATTTTACAGCATAACCTAATTCAATTAAACGTTCCATCTCTTTATAATACAGCGCAGCGTATACCGAATCTCTATCCAAAATACTTTCAATCGCGAATAAAAGTTTCATGGCGTTCGGTTTACTATCCGGTACCGACGCATATTCTAGCTTCCATAACAAAGCTGTCTCCCACGAATTTCCGATTCGTTTACTTCTTTTATTTAAAATGTCTAACGCTTGTGCATCTGTCGAATTCGATAGCCTTTTTTTCGTCCGTGCTTAAGGAATCAATCTGAAAGTATTTCTGAACTAAATTTTCGAAAGATAAAAGCTCGTCATTCAATTGGACACACTCATTAGTTGACTCTTGACACACAAATGTGTCGCTGATTAACTGTGGTTCCAATTATGTGTAACCAATTATCCAGTCCCAATAGAATCGTGAGGGTAGCGTTTTCATATGGAATAATTTTCACCCCGATTCTCTTGGTACAGATTTCCGATATCTCAACCAACAAACTTTGAGATGGAAGAGGCAAATTTTCTACGATTAAAACTTTATTCAAGTGATAAATACCGTCGTAGCTTTCCAAATTCAAGTCGATCATTCCGGCTTCGACTTTTACTGCAATTGCGTCTCATATAGCCTTCAAATTTATCGTGGATTTCAAATCATTGTTACATTCGAGCCCACGTCGAGAAGAGCGCAAGTATGTACAAGATTGACGCGCCCGCGAAGAATTACTGGTATGATTTTCAATAAAACAGGAGTGCTTAGTCACAAATTTACCGAATTATTAATTGACTTATTTGAAGAATTTTTGTCCGACTTGTCTCCGGAAACATTAGCTACTGAATCAACAGCGTTTTGCGTACCGAATTCGCGACTTTTGGTTGTAAAAATCATTTAAGAGCTCATGATGATGTAAGCTTCTACGGAGTTTACAACAATTCTTAGAACAATTACTTTTCATATGTCCAGATTTTAAGCAAACGTAGCAGAGGTAAGCTCGTCTTACTAATGAACAACGTTTCACAGGCACATCGCGTACAGAAACTTTACAATCCGAGAGATCGTGGCCGCTTAAATTACAGCGCACGCATTTCTCTATGTTTACTACGCAAACTGTTTCGGTTCTATCTAGCGCGCCCTCTCCTTCTGCAGATGTTGTACAAACGATTCTATCAATGTTTTGTACTTTTTTAACAGTCGAAATATTTTCTGAGGAATTTCTGATGTAGAAGAGCGAGCTAGATCAATAAAACCTAAGGTAGAATACATTTTAACTTCGCGATCTATGAAATCCGACAATATTTGCAAGTTCGAAGTCAGCGTATCAAGCGCTCGTGTACATCGTGCAAAGATAAAAACAATTATGATCTCAAAGAAACATATGCACCGGTATCGTGTTTGCTTTTAGTTAGAGCTGTAATAGCTATAATAAATAAATATGATTTAGATGTTAATCAATTAGATGTAAAAACAGCATTTCTTAATGGAACAATTGAAGAAGAGATTTTGATGAAAATACCAAAGGGTACTAATTATTCAACAGAAATTAAGAATACAAAAGTAGGTAAATTGTTACGAGCTTTGTATGGTTTGCGAATCAGCCCTAAGCGCTGCAATACAAAATTTACTGAAGTAGCTCTACAGATAGGATTAGTTAATGATGATAATGAACCTTGCTTGTTTATGTAAAGAAATGATAATAGATTTTTAATTCTTTTATTATATGTTGACGATATACTGATAGCTAGCAACGATCTAATAAAACTTGATGAACTAAAAATTAAATTACGAAAAGCTTTTGAGATGACTGATTTAGGACAACCTCAAGAATTTCTTGGTATTTCAATAAAAAGAGATAGAAATTAAAAGAAAATAGTTTTATGCCAAGAAAAATATATTAATAAATTTTTACTTAAATTTAAATTTGATGAAATGTATCCACAAAGAACACCCATGATAACTACGCAAGTAGCAAACCGAAATAGACGAGATCGAGAACAAACATGCGACTCAAATAAATTAAGACAGACTGAAATTATAGAAAATGAACCATATAGAGAGGCTATAGGAAGTTTTTTGTATTTAGCAGGCGCGACGCGACCAGATGTATCTAATGCAGTCAACGTTTTAAGTAGGCATCAGTTAAATCCAAGTGAGAATATGGTTAAGAAAGTTTTTAGATTTTTAATGGGCACTAAAAATTTAGGTTTACTGGTAAAAACAATAGTATGCAAGCATATACGGATGCTAGTTTTGCTGATTGCAACAATTCATTGACAACGTGTGGTTTTATAATTCAATTGTATGGTGATACTATAAGGTGGAAAATGCATAAACAAAGTTATTTTGTTTTATCTGCTTATCAGGCGGAGTATGCTACAATGAGTGAAGCTTGTCAAGAATTAATAGCTATGAATAGATCCTTGGAATCAATTGTAAATCATTCATTTTATTTAATGATATTATGGTGTGCAATAAAGCTGCTGAAACATGCGCAAAGACAAACGGAGGTAATAAAGTAAGACACATGACAGAGGTCAAAGAACACTATGTTAAAGAATGTGTAAAGCGTAATTTGGTTAAAATTAATTGAATTCCGTCTAAAGACGAAATAGCGGATATATTTACTAAGCCACTTTCTTTTGAAGTTCATAAAAAATTAGTTGATAGAATTATAAATAATTTGTAAATAGAAAACATAAATTAACTAAATTAAATATATTATTTTGTTACAGGCAACAAAAAGGAATAAAATTAAGTTGTAATTAAAAGCAAAGTTATTTACATCATGTTATTTCATTCTGATAGTTTAATATTTAATTTTATGAAAGCAAAGATTATATTTAATAATAAAAGTATCTGTAACGTATAAAAGGAAAAGAAAATTATCATTAATTTAATTTGCATTGTGTGTCAATATATAAATGATAAGCATTGATATAAAGAAAAATTCATATATTCATATATATGAATGCCGGTTTTATTTTGTTTATTGATGAACAACTAGAACTTTCTTTTTATGTATTAGAACGTCATAAAACACCATAAGTACATAATAAAACAAGCATAGCAAGTTAGGTAGTAAGTATCTTGAAAGTTGTTTCTAATTGATCATAATATAACTTAACTTTAAGTTACGTGTCTATCTACGCGTGCATATTTGGAGCTTGCACATTCTTTGAGTACAGACTCGGCGATAATGGCATTGCAACATATGGCAGCTAGACGAGGTTTTCTGACTGTATTATACAGCGATAATGGCACGAATTTCCGGGGAGCAAGCAAAGAACAAAAAGACTTGATCTCTGTTTTAGATGTAACAAAATTACAGGAATATAGTACCTTGAAAAAGTTTCAATGAAAATTTAACCCTGCGCTCCTCACATGGGAGGAATATGGGAACGACTAATACGTTCAGTAAAGAATGCTTTAAATATTATTTTGAATGAACAAGTCTCACGCAAAGAAGTTCTTTTGAAAATTTTTGCTGAAGTGGAGCATTTAGTAAATTCTTGCCTCTTAACAAAGGTATCAGACGACCAAAGAGATTACGAAGCTCTCACTCCAAATCATTTTCTCATTGGTTCATCATTAGGTTTGATAAATTTTCACGGTCATGCCTCAACAACATTTAACTTTAGAAAATAATGGCGCGTAGCGCAACACTTCGCAAATTTATTTTGGTTTCGTTGGTTAAAAGAATATATTCCTACATTGCTTGCTCGCCAGAAATGGATACAAAAAGATAGACCTTTAAAGAAAGGAGACATTGTATTAGTAGTTGACGATCAAGCACCAAGAAATGTTTGGCGCAAAGCGTTAGTGTCACAAGTCTTTCCAAATCAGGATGGTCAGATGAGTTCAGCCGAAGTACGAACAGCCACAGGAAGTTTAGTTCGTGGAACACGTTATTTAATAAGACTGGCTGACTGTGAAGTATAAAACAGTAAAATTTTATACTGTAGGGGGAGAATGTAAGAGTTGAACTTATTTGTAAGCTATGTGCAAGGATTTTTAATGTTAAATTATTCGTTACCTCTCAATTTGCGCTGCCCCGTGCACGATTTAGTAGTAGAAACTATTTCGGGGCCGGCCGCCTCGTGTGCAGAGATACAAGGGTATCTCTGGGGCCGAAGGAGCTAGAGACCGTAGTGTTCTCGCGATGCTTGATTTTGGCGAAATGGCGCACGGGTTGTCAGGGAACGGAGAATATAAATAAATTGCATTTGTTTTTGAAAAGAAGGCTGGATGGTTTTACGCCGTCGGCAGAGCGCTTTTAGCTTGCACACGGTAAAGACGTTGTACACTTTTTCTCTAAATAAAGGCCTCCGTATTTTAAATAAAGTGTTAGCCATCATTCTACAGAAAGGTTACGGGCCCAGAACGCTTCCACTGCACAGTGATAGTGTTTAAAACTAAGTGTTGTAAAATGAAGTTTATGTGTCAAATTGTTGTTGACTTTCTCTAGTCGTTTTCTCTCAACTGAATAAAAGGAACGATCAAGAGGAACATGGATCCGGAGGATAGCAGCGAAGAATTTAAGAATAACAAAATCACAGATGATTGAGTAGGCGTAAGGATGAATGGTAAGAATGAAGGAGTAAATAATTATATTAATTCACGTGAAAGACACAAATGTCGGGTACATGCATACTTCTTATTCCAACGCCTTCAATGATAAAAAAAATGTATTTCTTTATTATGATTAAATATAATAAACTTGACTTTGTTTGATTGATCTCAGTTCTTTTTTATTTGTAATTTCGTTGCGGAATATATCAAACTCGCCTAACCTTTTACTTTTTTAAAAGTTAAATTTTTAAGAGATTATACAAATTGCTTTATGATTTGCTTCCTTCTAGAAGACGTTTTGTAATATTTAATTTATCAGCTTCGTCAGAAACACGTTGAAAATTATAAAAACTACTCTAATGATTCGGCATATTCTAAGGTACTCAATTATACTCAGGGCTTAAAGGAAATGACATCAAAGTAATAACTGTACAGTGGCATTATAAACATTCTTAGAGAATCGTGAGTTATAAACTAAGTATTAAGTTTAAATATTGTTTCTAAAAAATAATTATTTTAAAAGTTTTAAAAATCAAATTTTACTTTTTTCTATTCTATTAATGATGAAAAAACTCTTCATTTGAATTTTCAAGATTACGCTGAAATTTTGTCGGTTATTATGAAAGTGTTGTGTATACCTTTAATTATACTGAATATTTTGGTGAATTATTATGTACATTACGATGATACAATATATTCGATTATTTACATCACATTTTTTATAAGTCTTAGCGATCAAAACCATTAATTTTGATTCTTCAGATTATCGCTAGGTAATCATTGATATAAATAAATATTATTAAAAAACATTTAAAATCATATTTCAAATGTATTAATGTAATAAACATTTTACAAAAACCGAAGTTTACTTATATTTTTGCAGTTTACGTTAAAAATTATCCAAATAATCAATAACATTTCTACAAAAGTATAAATGCGAAAAAAGTTCTATAATAATTGAAACCATCTAAGTAAAATGTTCAATTTGAAATGAACTAGCTCAATACAAATGTACATTCATGCATACGCATATACACACTCACGCACACAGGCGCGCTTTCTATATAAATATTCACTAGACATAAATGTTTTATATAAATATACACGTGCTTTTAATAAGTTTTTTATGAATCTAAAAATTTTACATTTAGAAGGCTCCCTCTAGGAAGAAAGAATAAATAATGATGTTATGATTCTGAAATTTACATACAATATAGTAGAATATAAATCATTTACAACTTTTTTGATAGTTCTGAGAAAACATTATACTAAAAATGTTGCTTTTAATCGCATGATTCTTGTTCAATTTAGTTGGTTGAAACAAGATAAAAATAGAATAATTTCGCTATTCAATATAGAAAAAAATACAAATATTTAAAATAAGTACAAAGATGAATGAGAAGGTCGCACCTGACTAAGTTTGGTATATTTGACACTTGTGAAGAATGATAGGATCGCAAGAAGCAGCAAGCGGCTGATCGTTATAGTCGTTAACTCACTAGTATCCAGCCTGCATGCTTAAAGCGAATAAAGGCACAAATAGCAAGGGGAAGAGATCAAGAACGATTTAGTTTGTGAAGAAAATGGAAGGAGAAGAATGTGTCCTCGTCTCGGAAAAAAGATAGATATACCGAAGACAACGGGAAGCAGTCTTAGCGTGTCGCTTAGCACCCTATCTTTAGGGATCTTAGCTAGCTAGCTAGCTACCGGCAAATCCATACACCCCTCATGCCAGACAAGGGCTGCGTTTGTCGTGAGCATTACTCATTTGGTGCGATTCTCCAATGCTACTACTACACTATTTCTCTCTCACTTTTATAGTTTCAGCGACTACATTAGGGGGACAAATCTCTCTCTCTCTCTCTCTCTCTCTCTCTCTCTCTCTCTCTCTCTCTCTCTCTCTCTCTCTTTCTCTCTCTCTCTCTCTCTCCCTCCCTCCCTCCTTCCCTCCCTCTCTCCTAATTGACTGATTAATACTGTTGTCAGTAACCAATCATTAAAATGAACAGTAAGGTTACGGCAAAGATAAGGAAAGTAGCAACACAAAACAGTCATACAACAAAAATTACCATCACTTCGAGTGTATTGGATTTGCATTGCTGTATACTACTATTCTTGGCTATAAATCACGGAGTTTTCAGAACCTCCGTTTATCAGTGACTTTTTTTGGAAGCTTTATAACGACAAGATATAAGAGTAGGTATGGGAAAGATAGAAGCACGCACAGCCCCTGACCATTGCTGACCCTTGCGGTCATAAATATCCCCATTAATATTAACTTAGGCATGCTGAGTAAACACAAGAAGGTATACAAAAAAGAAGTAGGGAGTGCGTGGGAAAAATCTCGTATTTCTTATACAAATCTTGTAAAAGAGACAGTTATGGTATGGACAAAAATTGCTCTTACAATTGAATATTCACTTTTGCTGATAAATTGGTATTAAAGAAAAGTTACAATTAAAAGCAACATTTATATTTGTTAGTTTAACATAGTTGTGATAACATAGACAATATCAGCAGCCATTATTTGTAACTCATTAAATCTTGCAAATATTGCACAATTTTTATATAAAAAAATAACTAATAACATTACTTCAAATAATTATAACGTTGAAATCATTTTATTTTTAATTATTAAAATTTGAAAAAAAATTTTGAAAAATTTTTGAAAATAATAATATTGACAATATATATATATATATATATATATATATATATATATATATATATATTCATATATGTATATGTATATTTTTGTCGACGTTATCAAGTTTAATAGTATTATTTAGGAATAAAAATAAATCTTAAAAATCAACAATAAAATGAATTAACGTTTTAAATAATTAAAGACATGTTATTACTTAATTTTTTTAACAAAAATTGTTTATGACATTTCACTATATAAATCAGTGATTTTAGTCACTTGCCACAGCATTCTGAAGGACCTAGATTATCTTTTTATCTCTATCTGCCCTTAAAATGTTACTTAAACATTGTAGATGTTGCTAATAATATTAAATTAATTATTTTCGAAAATAGCTGTCGTATCTATTAAGCAGGCCTCAATTGACTCTTTTCGGGTTAGCTAATAATACTTCGCATTTATTGATCGCTTAATACATCATAAAATATAGTGTGTACTAAGGACTACGTAAACCCTTTGAATAGAAAAGCCCACTATTCATCCTTATGATACACAATATACTATTGAAAATTAAAAAGACGGTGGACACCTTTATTTTTACAATTTTAACCAGCTCCAAGTAACAAATAAAAAGTTCTATTTTATCAATATATAATATCAAATATATATTTCATACTTCAAACGGATATATATCAAACATAATGGCTAGAATACAAGCCCTTATTTTTTGACGTTCGTTGTATCAATGAAACGAAAAATTTCGTGTAAATTGAAAAAACTGTGATTACCAAGATATTGCTTATAAAAAATCTGTTATTTTACTGTAATAAATATTGCAAATCTGTCTGATATACAGACTATATACAGATTGTGCATGAACTTTATTCAATCGACTGTACACAATCTACGCATAATCTATATCTAATTTTTTTATGCGTAGTCTGCACGTATCGGCTAACGCTTCGCCAATTTTTAGAGACCGGTCTAAATACCGGTCATTTTTATGATAAAAATTTTTACCAGGATACAAATTTGTAATTGTAAAATTGTAGTTTCGAAATATTATTTTTACTATTAACTTCCTTTGTACTGGGTGTCCAGCCATAATCATTATTTAGAAATATAAATGGATAAGTAATAGGATCAACTACATTCGGCAGGGTTAAAGCGCTATCCAACGCAATCGAGCTCAGAATTCATCTCCCATTCTAACACTTTTAAATGTGTTTCCCGTAGTCCACACTCATACACCTCGCGGTAGTTTCACATACGATGGTAATGTGTTATAGTAGATTCTTGTTTGAAGTAAACATTAACAAATATATTTATTATTATTTGTTACGAGTAGATATCAATCATCAAAACTGAGGATATTATAGATGAATTCTTGCAGTAAGTTAAGCTTTTGAAAGAAGCTGAAAAATGATTATTTTCTAATATTACTGTTATGGATTCATCAAGATGGAAAAACTATTTTTTTCTATCTATAAAGCCTTTTCAGATAATTTTAAGGTATAACAAACTGGCAGTTCAACAAAAACAATGTATTTTATATACTATTGCGAAAATAGAATGGATGAAAGTAAAACTTGAAGTTATCGCTAGAAAAAGAAGTGGTGGTAAAGTACAGATAATAAAAACACTATTACTCATCATGTGCGTTGGATTGATACGCATAGAGCTTTTAATAATCGCATGAGGGATGCTGTTATAGCTAATTTAGCACATATTGATGTAAAAAATGAAAAATGTATTGCTTACAAGTGATAAAGTTTTGAAAGTAACTACTGTTTTATCGTACAAATTTATAAAAATAAGTGTAAATCATTATGAAGGTGTAGAAGAAGAAGAAAATGAATACATTGAGACCAAATACTTTAATAGACAAAATCATGCAATTTTATTTGCATCATTGTTGAACAAATGGTTTGAATCTAATGTCAGTCAATCTCTACTGAAAGATATTGGGGAAATCCAGGAACGTGCTTTGCCTAATTCAGAGATTCTAAGTATACGTAAATATTTTCAAATTTCAAACCATTAGGATCAATGATTAGAGATAAGAGGGCGTTCGTTTTACCTCAATTAGATTGACAACAAAATATTATTCGTATACTGTTCGGTAATAATTTTCCATGACGATTGTGTTCGTTTTTCTGCTGCTGCTGCATCGTGCAATTCTGCTTGATGACTGCATCGTAAGATCCATTATACCTCTCAACATTTCATATCTCGACTGACTCGATATATTTTAAATATGACCATTTATAGTTCGCTCAGTCGCCGGTAACTAACACGCTGGATCGGCATGTGTAGTTCCTAAAATGAATATAGAGATATCCAAAAGTATCCACGGTTCTGCATCAGTTTACACAGCAGAATATATTGCGCTTAACCACGAAATAGATATAGCATTGTTAAACGGTGAATGTAACGTGAGCATTTTTACCCACTCCCTAAGTGCGCTTCAATCCCTCGAAAGTACCAAAACTGATATCTACATCAATCCATATATTATACAATTAAACTCAAATACCGAACATTCAAAGAACAAAACCCGGACAGTAGATTGGAATTTTTCTGGATTCCAATTCACCTAGGAATTGAAGGAAACGAACATGCCGATCTAATAGCAAAAAAAGCGACTCAAAAAGGATTTGAATTATACGCTTATACCATTCACCGACCTTTTTGAAACAATTAAAAAAACAGCTCTCGATAACACAAACATTATTGTTAAACAACAAGGCCAAGAGACAGGGAGAGAATATTTTGAAATCTAATACACAACATCAACTAAACCTTGATTTTACAAATCCAACCTTTCCCGAAAAATGATTGTCACTATTAACAGATGTAGAGCAAATCACTGCAATCTCGCGTCCTCATAGTTTCGCGTCAATATCATTGCTGATCCGAGCTGCAACTGTGGCTATGAATTTCAAGACCTTAACCACATTCTGTCCAATTGTCCAAAATACAACCTACAAAGAAAACTGTTAATTTGCAAACTAAGAAAATATAATCAATTTCCGTCATTCACAATAAAATCAGTTCTAGATACTCTTGACTTAAGAATACTAGAAATGGTTAGTGAATTTTTAAAAAAATGCGATCTAATGATATAATACGTTCACATTTATGTTTTAAAATGTAAATTGTGTATTTAAAACTCTTTAAAAATTCTTGTAATTTTCTCTGAATTTGTATTGCTGTATAAGTCCTGATTTGGACTTGGGTAAGCTTAGTAAATAAAAAAAATAAAAAAATAAATGAAAAAAATAGTGCACTCAGTTAGTCTTGCATGAGCTTGTTAAGAGCTAGCAACATGCACTAGAAGATTGGTTTAGGCTTAGTGCGTATCAGTACTGCGGTCCAGGTACTAAGCTTGCTAAACGTTTAGCTCGTGATGATCCAGGAATACATTCTATATTCTATTCTATATTCTATAAGAAACGCTGCTGATAACATTTTAGCAGAGAAGGAGCGGCAGAGATTACCGACCGAAGACGCTGGTTTGAAAGAAAGAGCGGCAAATTTCGCTATAAAAAATACCCTGAACTTAAAATCAAAGCTTAATATGGGCGTTGAAGGTAAATTTAATTAACTCAAAAGAATGATTTTAAAGAAAAAGATGACATTAAAATATTTCATCTAGTCAATGGGAAAATCTATCATTCTTAGCAATGATTCTTGAGAGCATGTAAAAAGTGTTGGTGGAAAAAGTAAACTTAGTGTTCCAAGCATATTGCCTGTTCCCAACAAAGTAAGTGGCTTTCTTCAAGCACTTATTCCACTCTTTGCTGGTCTCACAATCCGTGCAGTAGGCTCACTTCCAAGAGGAGCTGCTGGAATCGCTAAAACAATAAATAAAGTAAGTGCTGCTAAGAAATAAATGGAAGAGCAAAAGAGACAGATGAAAAAATGGAAAAAAGGTTTCAGCATCTTTCTGAAAAATAAAAAGTATAATGGAAGAAAAACAAAAACTTTAATGAAATAAAACTGCCGAAACGTGCACTCACCAACGTTAATCTGCTCAAATATGTAAAATTAGATGATGCAAGTGGACCTGGCATGCATTGAGTAGCTTATCGAAAAATCGATGATACAGTTATATGTTTTGATGGTTTTAGTAATTTAAAACCACCAAAAGATCTTATCAACTATTGGAATGTATCTCAAGTCATGTACACTTATCAGAGGAATCAGAAATTTACAAGTTTTATCTGTGGGCATCTCTGTCTCAAATTTCTTTACAATCAGCTGAATCGTAAGGATAATTTTTGTCTATATAAAAAAAAAATCTACACGAGTGTGTTGTATTAGTCAACTCAAAATGGTTATTGAATCAATGACTCTCAGTCTTTCCGGCACCTCCTCCATCCTCGAGACTCACTACTTTCCTCCCATAGAGCTAGATCAAGATAAACAATACAGTTTTGGACTTGTTGAGCTACGAACTTTTAATTTCATAATAAAAGTTAGTATTAAGCCAAATACTGAATATAAGCTAAATACTGAATCTATCTTTTCAACGTTTTTTAAAAAAATTACGTATTTTTAATTTTTCCTTAATAAACGAATAAATAAATAAAAAAAATTATGTCTTGCAATATATTATTGTTAATACCTATATTATATAAGTCATATATATTTTTTACGTGTATTTTAATAAAAAATTACACGTGTATACGTATAAATTAATTAATTTAAGCATATACTAAAATCTTGAAAAGTTCGCGCCTATTCTATATTAGACGCACCTAACAGTTTCAAAATTTAAATTTGCATATCTGCGCGCTGCATACCTCCTCTTGATAAATGTTAGAGCGCATGCGCGACAGTATTGTTGGAAACTCAGTTTATCTGTACGCATGTAACCTAACCCATCCTGCAAAGGCGCTATATCTACAAGTATTTTGAAATATATTTGGGATCATTTGTCTCAGTGATTGTAGCGTTTTATTTATATATATAAAAATATATAATTAAAGTGTAGTGAAAAAAGTGCAGTGAAAAATGTGTAGTGAAAAAAGTGTAGTGAAAAAAGCAGAGTAGTGAAATTTGTGTATAATTATATATATAAAGTAAAAAAAAGTGTAAATTAGTGTGAGATTATTGTGTAATTGACAGTGGCTTCGAATAAGGATGCAAAGGGAAGATTTGCATCTACTCATCCGGATACCAAGTACTCGTTTGGCAGGACAAGGAAACGTCCAAGAAGATTTTTAGGAAGTTCAACTGAGGAACCACAACAAAATTCATTCGCTTCTACCTCCTCAAGAAAACTGACTAAGACTTCAACAGCAGAAAGTACTTGTGAGGTCAGGAACAGATTTATTGATATCTATATTCTGTTCTCTGAGTTACAAAAGATTTTATGTTGTAAACAATGCCGTAGTGAAAGCAAACTCAATGAATCAAGAGTCAAGGGCTTAGGATTCAAGATTGATGTACTGTGCAATCAGTGTAGCGAATTAGCGTCAATTAATTCATGTAAGAAGATTGGAGTTCTCAATTAGATGTACGAGAACAACAGAAGAGCGGTAATTGCAGCACGTACTCTTGGACATGGACACGTTGGCCTCACTACTGTCTGTGGTATTATGGATACGCTGAAGCCAGTGGCCCACTCAGATTCGATTCAACAAACCAACCGTTGAGCGAAGCTTGTGAGACTGTAGTAAAGCAGTCTATGAATGCAACTGTGAGAAAAAGAAGAAACACCAGCAAATGCACCTGAACTTGATATTTCTGGCGATGGCTCGTGGAGGAAAAAGGGCTTTTCCTCGTTACAAGGCTTTGGCAGCATTATTGGGAATAAATCAAATAAGTATACTTCTCTGTATTTTTATATCGTCATTACAAGTCAGCAATATTAATTAATTTTGTTTTTCAGTTCAAGAGTTTGCTACCTGCCTCTCTCTATGAATCTAACAGGTGAGGTTATATATGTATAACCACACCTAAATATATACAAATATACCATATCAATAGTCAAAATGTTGGTCTCGACAACTGGAAGAAGACATAATCGGGCCCACTTGATTTATTGGATTATAAGTAAATTTATAGCTATAACTGTAACTCCAAACTTTAGCGTTGATTTAAACTAATATTGATTTTTTCTGATTTTAGCTCACTGTCCGTAGGGTTCCAGGAGAATGGATGGATGAAATGGGCTCAAATTTTTTTACAAGTTCTACACACCTGTCATTCTTATATGAATTATGTGATTTTGATTTGAATGTGTAGAAGTTGTTTTACAAAAAGATTAGTGGCAAAAATAGTCAATAAAAAATATAGTATTTTTGTTGAAAAACAACTTCTACGTATTCAAATCAAAATCACATAATTCATATAAGAATGACAGGTGTGTAGAACTTGTAAAAAAAATTTGAGCCCATTTCATCCATCCATTCTCCTGGAACCCTACGGACAGTGACAAAATACTTTAATGGGTGTACGTAGTTCACAACTACCAGATAGCAGTACATGAAGCCTATTAGGGCTCAAATTGTAGGTAATGTGACCTATTTTTATTATAAAAAATATCTCTATAAAAACTTAAATTTATATATTAATTTTATGATTTTTTATTTTTCAGTTCATAGAACTGTTTTGTCTCCTTAACAGACCAGTATGTCGGCTGACAGTTAGTCCACAACGCTCCCACTAGGAGTTGTTACCGATGTGGGGGCCCGTCCGGGGGCCTATGCGACCGTCCCGTAGCCGGACCGGTAAGTAATGGTGCAACGAAAGTGGACAGTTGGGGCGGCGGGGGGGGGGGGGGGTCGGCGGTTGATACGACGATGTCGGCTCGCCGCCTCTTCGAGCTATTAGTAGAACGCGCCCGAGGCGTGGAATCTCGGTATAATGGGCTCTTCCCGTCGGGCTCTTCCCGGGTCGGGTTCGGACCTCGGGGTTCTCGAGAACGGTCAGGCGGACCTCCCGGACGCTAAGGACAACTCTCCATTGTGTTCGGAAGGAGGCGTAATGGGTATTACATCCAACCCCCGATCCCATTGTGTGAGAAACCGTGCATAGGGAACTGGGTGGCCACGGGGTCCAGTGGTCGCAAACGGTGCCCTCGGGATACCAGGCGCCCTCCCGAGGTACGAAAGCCTTTCCGCTGCAAGCGGGGCTCTGCAGCGGGTGACCTCTATTTCCCTAGCTACTCGTGGGAACAAAATGAATACAGATTTACAAATTGAAAAGAAGAAGGGAGGAGTGCTGACACCCAACCGGCACAGACTGGGGACGACGAACTGGGCAGATCCGTTTCACAGAAACAGGTGAACCCAGGGGTTCCTGACCCACTGGACCGGATGAAAGTGGAGGCAGCCGTAATGGTGAATCCGGTAACGGAGAAACCAGCGGCAGGGGGCTCCAAGGATCTCCCCAAAACTGCCACCCGGCAGAAGAAACGCCGACCGGCAGCTCGTGAACGCAAGGCCTGGAACTCCCAATAAGGCGATAGAAGGCACAAGCGGGAACACCCTGGTCGAAAACAAAAATAATAGCACGAAAAGACCGAAGACCGCAGCGGACACCCCTCCCCGGAGGGGCAGAAAGCCCCCAAGAAAGCGAGGGAGAGGGAAGCTGTGGTACAGACGCTGTCACTGGCGCAGAGGACCAACCCCTTGACGATGGTCATCGTCGAAGAGGGATACCCTGAGGCGTTTATAACCTATGAAAAGTTTAAGCGCTTCAGGAACGCGATGAGGGAAGAGGTGGACAAAATCCCCTCCGAACTGCCGCTACCCCGCTTCGAGGAGTCCTTCTGCAAGGGGGGGGGGCATTGTGATGGTGGCAACCGACCAGGATGCCAGAAGCTGGGCAGCATCCTGCATCCCTAAGCTGGACATCTGGGAGGGAGCCAAAATCAAGGTGGGAGGGGTTGAGCTTCTGCAGAAGGTAGTTAGGACCGTGGTCTGGGTCCCTGGGAAACCAGAGGAGGCAGTAGCGATACTGGCGAGGCTGCAGAGGTACAACCCCACCCTAAAAACAGGGGCGTGGAGGATTCTGAACGCCAAGAAGAAATCGGGTGAGGAGGCCGAAGGTACCTTGCTAGTACTGGGCATCCCCGAAAGTGGAATTAAAACGCTTTCGGCGATGGACAACAAAGCCTACTACGACATCGGGAAGGTGAGCTTCAAATACTCCCTGACCGAGTCGCAGTAAGGAACATTAAGCGTTAGGGGAGCTCTTGCTGTCAATCATGGCTTCGACAGACATTCCAGTAACGCAGATTAACTTGCACCGCAGCAAGGACGCCTCGGCGGTATTAACCAGGCGTTTGGCAGCGGTGCACACAGCCATAGCACTAATACAAGAGCCCAAGCAACGAAAGAACAAGGGCGTGCATCGTGACGAAGGATCTGGAGACAACACCACTACTCAACCTATGCACAGCTGACCTTGCTGTTTTAGCCATGGAGGTAGCAAGATGGGAGGGCAAGCAGCGGGTGATCATCGCCTCGGCATATCTCCCATTCGAAAAGGAATCACCAACAGAGGAAGTATCCAGGCTGGTGGAATACTGTGAGGAAAGGGGACTCCCCCTGGTTGTCGGATGTGACGCCAACGCACATCATCTGGTGTGGGGAAGCACAAACACTAACGACCGGGGAACGACCCTACTCGAGTACCTGACTACCACAAATCTAGAGATCATCAACAGAGGTAACGAACCAACCTTCATGAATGTAAGGAGGAGAGAGGTAATTGACATCACACTCTGCTTAAGGCAGCTAGTGGGATATACTAGGGACTGGAGAGTGTCGGACGAACCCTCACTCTCCGACCTTGCACAAATTTGTTTTATGATTACAGGGGAAACGCGACAACAGGAAACATGGATCAGGAATCCCAGGCGCACGAACTGGGTAGAATACAGGAAAGACCTAGAAGGGAAACTAAAAAGAGGGTTCCCAAAGGAGATCCACACGATAGAAGACCTCAACACTACGGCAGAATCGCTGCAGAGGGCCATCACCGAAGCATATGAAGCCAACTGCAAACTGGTGAGGGGTAGAGGCAGATACGAGGTACCCTGGTGGAATAACTGGCTGGAAAAACTGAAGAAAGCGACCGAAGCTCTACTCAAGAAAGCAGTTAGGAGCAACGATAACCAGAAATGGATAACCTGGAGAAGTAAACAGAAGAAATACCGCCACGCAGTAAGGAAAGCCCAGACTGAAAGCTGGAGAGAGTACTGTAATAGCGTGGAATCTGGTAAAGAAGCGGCTAGGCTTAACAAGATCCTAGCCCGCAATCCCGAAGCCTGGCTGGGAGCGGTTAAACTCCCAACTGGCAAGTATACGCAAAGCAGCCAAAGATAAGGGAATACCTGATTCGTTAATTAAGTGGATCACGAACATGCTAAGCAACCGGAAACTGACAGTTACAAGAGGTAACACCATCGTCAAAGGCTCTGTCAGCAACGGATACCCACAAGGAGGGGTTCTTTCCCCAACTCTGTGGGGCATGGTGATAGATGGAGCACTAAGGATGCTGACCAACCTGGGAGTATCAGCAGTCGGCTACGCAGACGATATACTTATAATCACCAGAGGCAAACATCTAAACACCCTACTGGACATCACCGAGTCGACAATGAGGCACCTAAATAAATGGTGCGAGGATAAAGGCCTATCTATCAATCCCCGGAAAACGGAGGTTGTTGTCTTCACCAGAAAGTACAAGATAGTCCCAGTACGAACGCTAATGATGCGAGGACAGGAAATACAAATTAAGGAACAAGCAAAATACCTAGGCGTAATTTCAGATAAAAAGCCTCAAATAGATCAACAGTACAAGAAATTCACATCAGCTTTCTGGATGTGTTGAAGAGCCATTGGGCAGAGTTGGGGATTGAGCTACAAAATAGTCCTATGGATATACAGTACGCAGACTCACCCTATACTGGGTTCCCGGACACCATGGAATCAGGGGAAACAAGATTGCGGACGAACTCTCCGGAATAGCAGCGGGACAAGACTTACTTCCGGTCCAAACCGGAACCCGCCCTTGGCATTCAGGCGTGCACCGTCAAAGAGGCGGTGCACGACTGGCTGAGAGAGCGGCACCTAAAAGAATGGTGCGACAGCAACGGGTGTAGACAAGCCAAAGTACTGATAGGATCGCGCATCAGAGAGGACTGGGCGTCGGAGATGCGAGATATTACCAGGACAGTGGCAAAGATCTTCACTCAACTAATTACCGGACACGAGACGCTGGGTTACCACCAGCACATAATAGGTCGAGTGAACTCACCAGTATGCAGGTGGTGTAACCAAAATGAGGAAAGCAGTATACATGTATTATGCCACTGCTGAAAAGAGACATAGGGCGTTGGGGACGACGACTTGCGAACCAATAGCGATCCAGTCACTGACCGTTCGGACGGTGATACACCTGTACAAGTCACTAACGGAATAAGATACACAGGAATGGGGCATACCACCTGCCACCTTTTACCCTGATGGATAAGTCATACAGGAATGGTGCATACCACCTGATATGCTGATCCTCAAAGGACAAAACTAGACTGGTACAGCCACTAGTTAACTACCGGGGATTTAAAGGGCATAAGCCTAGGCATCAGGACCTAATGGTCCACCCAGACCAATAATAATAATAATAATGTCTGGTTGAGAAACCCTTTGTTAGTGTTTAATAGTTAGTCCTTTTTTACGAATCTAAGTGAAAGAGAACTTATATTCGCGTCTTCAGAATATAAACTGGATTTAAAAGCTCCAAATAGTCGACGGCATGCGTTAGCCCTATAGCCTTTCTTCTAAGAGAGAGAGAGAGAGAGAGAGAGAGAGAGAGAGAGAGAGGGAGAGAGAGAAAGAGAGAGGGAGGGAGGGAGGGAGGGAGGGAGGGAGGGAGAAGCTTCTAGCGGGCTAGTAGCACTGTATAGAATTGACACTTACCTTTTGTCGAGTCGGCTGCTTCGTTGCTCTACTACCTGCTCGTGCTCTCGGCGGGTGATCAGAACCACTGAGTCAGTAGTCAACGCGAAATACAAGTTATTTAGTTATGAGATACAATTATGCAAGGACTCGGAATTAGGAACTAGATTGAAAACTCGTAATTTAACAGCAATAAATCCTTTTTTAATCACTTACAATGACAATTACCCGAACTTTGTCGACGCTCAGTGTGACTATTACGTTATTGAAATATACTAAGTTGATATAGTACCACTAAGCTTACAACTGCATGTGAGAGACGATCTACTCTGAGACCGTGCGAGACGTAATGATCGTAGGTTTCTTTGCTAAAAGGGTTGCTAGTACCCAAAACGAATAATTTAATATGCACTCGATTCCGATTGCTTCTCCGATGACTTTATTATATGTGACTCAGAGGCGCGTTTGAAAGACTTTCGTGGCGTATAGTTATTATTTTCTCTGTTCGTTGCTATGCGGTGACTATTTCATCTCGCAACTCAATTTTCTTGGTTTCCGGTTTATTTTATACAATATGAAATTTTTTCGTGCCTTGCGTAAATTTATCTGTTCGCGACGCGAGATTCTAATTTCTTTCGATAATTCTAACTGTCTTGTTGAACTTGAATCCTAGAGCGAATTATAATTATTAAGACTCTAGGCGCGACTGAGAGCTCTGCTGTATCATTATTGTGATTGTTCAGATGGTCGAGTTTCTTTGCATCGTATGGCTTCTCTGGGTTTCTTGCAGTCACCAGAGTAGTGATCTACCTAGCCGTGAATGTGGACGCTCAACTGCTTGTAGGTAAGGCTGCTTCTTTCGTGTACTTTCTTGCTATAGATATATTGAAAGGGGGCTCGCTGTTGGCTTGGCCCCCGCGATGCGTAGGTATGGCGGTCCGTCGGCAGTAGCCGAAGTTATATCTCTCTGTTGCTATAAGGTTCTCTCTGTTGTATATCAGAGGAATTTCCTCGTATAATTATACCGCTGACTCACGTATAGTTTCTGGCTATCGTGAAGCATTGCGTTTCTAGCATCTGCATCTCCCAATTTGCTCTTCACTTCCTCGTTGTGGATATGATGTTTTCGTATTTTTACACTTGCTAGTGAAATGCTTGTAGCGCCGTTCGGTGTGCTCAAATCCCAGTCTGGTTTTATCTTTAGCGTATTATAATTTAACGACATAGTTGAGTTTGCTATTCTGACTCTTTGTTTGATTGTATTTTATCGAAATTTGTGTTCGTATAATAATGTTGTCTCGCGTATGATTGTTCGTATTTCGTTTTGGATATTTGTTATATCAATCGTTTTAATTTAATAACGTTAACTTTGCATACAATCATGTATCTCTCCTGTTCATATCGTCTCTCGTTTCCTATCTTTTAAAGTTTTCGGAATGTACAATGTGCTAGTGACTCATGCTTTCTCGAGTTGGTGGTTACTCTCATTCTATGTCGTCAATGCTCCCTCTCTCCCGCTATACTCAGTGGGATTGCTATTCTATTGCTTGTATATAATATATTTTTAGAATCTATAATCATTCTTATTGGAAATAGAAATGCGAAAAATTGAGCATTTCACAATTGTATTGTCTAATTTTACATGATCGAATTGTCAATTATAATCCTATAAGCAGTGATATTAAGAAAATTGTATGAAACATATATCAAACTTGCATAAATAATCAATTAGTCACTATTTTTAAATCATCAATCAAGATAGGGCTTAAAAAATGAATCAATATAGTGCTTCATACACTTGTCAAAAAGGATAAAAGCACTAGAAGAGTGCAGGATGATAAACAATCTAATATGTATCAAAGGAGAACCTTGTTCTACGCCACTAATAAAGGTGGACAATGGAAAAATACTTTTGAGAAATATTCCGCTAACATGAAGTCCATGCTAGAACATCAAAGTTACAAGAAAATCTGAGATTTACAACTATCTCTATCATTATACAGGCCCACAAAAAAAATGAACTTGGATGTTCATTGACAAAACCCATGCACTCCTATGTATTTTTGCGCGTTGAGTCCGGATCTGGCATTCGTTTAACCTCAGCACGTCGGGTTCAAAGGCATTTGAAGGTCAAATTCCAGAAATCAGCAATAACCAATACAAGACATGTGTCTGTTAAGTTTTGGGAGGCGCTGAATCCAAATCCGGTATTTGTTTTTCTCCATGAGGTAGGTTTGAAGGTCAGTTCAAGGTCAAAGCTGTGTACTATAGGAAAAATAAATTTTTGACTGTTGATTCTGAAAGAGCGGGAAATTTTAAGTCCAGATAGATATTTAATTTGTTTTTAATATAACCCTCAAGGTCATATGAAGGTCACTTAATCTTCTTGGATGGTATGTTTTCAGGGTCGCCGAATCCAAATTGTAGGTCGTTTGAAGGTTAAATCCTCGATAATTAGTGAAATCGAGTCAAGTTATCGTTCTGACATATTTTTTACTAAAACAGGATGTTTTGACCACAGATTCAAGAAAAATGGAAAATTTTACATCTTAATGAATGATGTACAACTACAATTAGTATTTGAGAAAAATACTCGACGGAAAGAAAAGAAAGCGGAATTCCCTACACCGATCATTCGAAGACAAAAGAACAAGAAAAAAAAGAGAATCATGAGTTTTGTAATAAATGATACCCATGTCTCCGTGTGTGGCTGTTTGTCATACGTCGGTTGGTGAGTTTCACTATTTTTCCACATATAGCTGAGAGCACGAATCAAGGGGTACTGAATAAGATCCAGGATAACCTAGAAAATATTAATAAAATAGTCTCACCGGACCGGGATATACACAAGAGTATAAAGCAGGGTATAATTATTCTCAGAAAAGCAATGAGCAAGATCAGATCGAGTTTTGGATAGCTGCTAGTGAGAAATCCTCGGAATCCAAAGATCTGAAACGAAAACATGACTACGGAGACGCCAAGTAAGTAAAAAAAGTCGCCTCTACGAAATGCGGCCATTAAAAACGGTAGTGGCGACTACCAGCACTTCTCAGTCTTTACCGACGACCTCAAGCATAATCAATCCTGAGAGAAGGTAGAAACAAAAAAGACTAAGGAAAAAGAAGATCAAAAGGGGCGCGAAAATAGTACTGATGCCTTAAGCCAAAAAGAGATTAAAAACAAAAAGCTACAGCAGCCAAGACTAACTCGAACAGATGCCCGTATCATAGAGGGTGCGGACGGGAAGTCTTGTGAAAAATCTTAAGAAAGTGATGGCCAATCCGTGCTTTAAAATACTTGGTAGTAACATAAACAAGATCTGCAAGAATTCTGACAAGCGGTGCAAAAACTGTTAGAAGAAGGTACCAGAATAAGGAACCTACAAGATATAGTGATCTACGAAATAAAGGACTTGAAGGTATTAACTGACAAGGAAGAATATTGGAAATGCACTACAGAGAGCGTTTCAAACTAGTGGCGCATTTGCAGTTTAGGGAGGTCAGTCAACTCGCTGAGAAAGGCATACGGCAATGTGCGGCCCACTGTCATCTAAATTTCTACAAGAATGGCTCAACAAGTGATAGCTAAATAAAAAATCAAAATAGATTGAGTAATCTGCAAAATATAAGAGATGCAATAAGGGTTACGCCCACTTAAATGTTATAAGTGTCTAGGATTTAGGTATATTTTCAAAAATTGTACAGTAACATAGAACGGAAGTAACGTCTCGATAAAAGTGAGAAGGACGGACATAAATCAGAAGACTGTAATAGCAAACCAAACTGCATGCTCTGCCATTAATGAAGCGCAGAAAGAAGAGGTGCCTTTGAAACTGGTTGTCACACATACCCAGTCTCCCGATCCGCAGTGACAGCGCTAAGTAGAGAAAGGAAATTAAGGACGTGCAGTTGAATATAAAATACATGAGGCCCTTGAAAAGCAAAAGGTGCCAATATACGCAAGGATGATGTCCGACTAGTTTCAGTACGGAATCGTACTTTATGACACGGAGAATATCACCAAGACCTTTGAAGTTACTGGAAACGTCGTCTAAGGGTCAGTACTTGGTGCACCGAATTGCAATATGATGTACGATAGGTTATTAAAACTACAACTATCCAAAAGGGCAATGCTCGTAGGAAACGACGTACCAACCCCCAAAAAAATTAATATATTATTGCATGGTACGCTAGTGCACGCGCAGCTTCCGTGTCTGTGTGAGCGCACTCGCGAAAAATAGCGCGCGCACGCGCAAAGTGAATACGCACCGGTGGAAAATTGGAAATTTCGTAGGTTATAGTATTCATGTTATATTGAATGCTATAAAAAAATGTTGAAATAATCATTCTTGGCATTCACAGAATGTCAAAAAACTAATTATGTAGTTTACAGGGGCATGCAGATGCTGTCATCAACATTTCTAATATCCAGCTTAACTTTAAAAAATGAGTCTTGTTATTATATGTGTCTGTACAATGATGCGAACAAACTGCCAGTTTGGTAACTTTATCTCAGTCATTTCTGACCATTTAACATATAATTACGAAATTATTTGAATCAAAGTAAATACATTTCGAAATAGCTGAAACGGCTGGCTATAGCGAATAATAAAATAGGAGTGTCCCCGCACCGAACGTTCACTCTCTCACAGCTCCGAGAGTATCGAACCGCTGAAATCTAAGGCCCCCTAAATAAAGCGCTTTCACGAAAATTACCGAAGGAACTCGTAGCAGTCCCAGCGTTTTTTTTGCTACAGCTACAAACATATGCACGCGTACAAGCGCCTCTCACAGTTGATCCTCTAACCATAATATCATGCATAATGAAACAACATAAAATGCTAGGACTTTGTTTTGAGTTTCGATAATTTTCGGATACGACCGGAACAATTCTCCCACTTGTACAAAATTCGCCCAATTTTGTACCATACTAATAACGCAATTGAAAGAAAATATGTGCTGTCAGTACACTGAACACTAAGCACGGATCCAAAGTACATAATCCCTGGCATTTGCCCTATGCATTCAAGCAAATCGTGTAAACTTGGAGAGGGGAAACAGCATCTGACCCATTTATAATTAAAATGTAATAAACATACATACACACACGCATATCAACAAAGTTATTTTTCCGACATCGTTCGCTTAACCCATCGATAATGAATTTAAAAGTTGCGAATTGGCTAATACGAGAGGCTAGAACGAAGTGTCTTCGTCCGATATCGCAGTCTCTCTCCACTCCTGCGCTGATCTCGCCGCCAAAATCTCAGCACCGCTAAGACATGAGACTCAAGCCGATAATTACCGAGAGAACGCGAAGCAGTGCAAGCGCGCTTTTGCACTATAACTTCCCATTCTAACGCCTCCCACTACTCGGTCCTCGTGCCATGCAGTCACAGATTACCCTGTCGACCTTCGCGTGCCATGGAGCGAACTCCCACACAAGGTCTAATGCAGTCTACGAGTGATTAAAAACGACCCCTAACCGTATTGGCTGAAGCCACGAATTGCTCTACCGATTCGCGCAATGAGGACCAAGACAGCAGAGGTACGTTTCAAAAACAAATATATACATACCAAAAAAATGCGTGTCGCGTACACTTCTGTACTCTCGATAAATAAGCCGTTTCGTCTTTTTACTCCAACAAAACCACGATTATCTAGCCACGAGAAGTCAATAAACTTTTAAAATATAACGCGTCACCAAACCTAAATACAATAATGGCACTCTCCTCTTGTTCAAACTCTTTGAACTCTGCATTCGAATGGCCTTCAGCGCAGAGGGAACTCCCGAATTAGATCTATAATAGTCTCAGAACAACCGCGAATCCGCCCTGACTAGTGAGATACTACAGTCGTGGAATCGCACTGCCAACTTCCACGTACTGCAAGAGTTTCGAACCCTAAGAGCGCCATTGATACACAAAATTCCTAGCTACTCTTATACAGTTCACCCTGTGTGTACTAGCACAGTAGGACTATTGCTCATAAGTGTATCATAAACATCTCTCGTGATAGTCCCAGAACGTGAAAATTCCTAAAGCTCATCCCTATGCGTATTTGCGCGGCAGACTATTGCTTGTACATTTCACGCTATCACAGAGCGCTATCAGAACCCTCCTGTTGTTGATTATGCATAAATAAAAAATTACTGAACTTAGCCTAGAGTCTCAATTAATTCAGCCGGGACCTGGGCAATTGGCGAAGCCACTGTATAAGTTAAAACAATTAGTAATGACGTTATCCACGGAATATCAGCCTCGGCGTCCCTACCAGAGCTATCCGTGGAATATCAACCTCGCTGATCAACATTCATTTCTAATGCATTATAAATATATCAAAACATATTCTGGTCAAACATACCACAGTGTCTCAAAAGCTAAATTTCCGATACTGCGATCAATTATCAGTCAATAAATATTTTTCAACTCGCGCCTCGCATACTTGGTGCGCACATGATAAAAAGTTCATAATGATTTCGAAATTGCATAATTATTACCCGAGTTAAATACGAAAGCACAACTGTATAATGAATTAAGTTCTTACATATGAATTTTCTTTTGCCACTTGCTAGTTTAACAATGCTGACATAAATTTTGTATTATTAGCCCGCTATGGCTCACAAACATTTTCGATTTCGTTCATAGAGATATACAAAGATTTTGGCATTCGAACTAAGTTCATTTAATTTCATATTAATATCTTTGATATGGACACTAGTTTTCATCCATAATTATATAATTAAACTACTTTTATTTGAATACCTTGATTACTACGATTCTTCCTCGAGTCATGACAATAATCGTTACAATAATATTTAAGGTGATCACGATTTCAAAATCAATCAAATTTGCAATGCTTTCCCTAATTAAAACTTTCAAATAAGCAAATTTGTCCAAAATAAATTAATTATTTTCTTTAATTCATATTTTTCAAATCACTGAAATCAATACGATGCCTCTTAGGAACCTTCCCCTCGGTCTAACTAGCACCGATTTACTGTCTCCCGCTATCAAGACTTTAATTTTTCAAAGATTGGTAGATAAATGTTTGTGATGTCTCAAAAAAAATCTATGCCAAAATTTTTATAATTTTTTTTAATAGCACTTTACGCAACAAGATAGATGCCACTCGAGTTACCCTTGTTGCAGATAGTGACGATTGCCTCCTCGCGGAATCTCATTTAAGTTGATAAGGGCCGGATACATCCATGCACTGCAAGTATGTTGTGTATTCCAGCACGACCGTAAGAGCAACTCCCACTACCATCAATGACAATTGCACACATAAAATGCAAATTTTTCTAAAATAAATGCAATAAGAATTAGTATACTTGTTTAACGTCATACAATGCAAACTATTATGCCTACTAAATTAATAGGGCTTTCATCACACATTTATATTTCATTGCTTAACTTTTACAAAGCTAACAAGAATTTAATAATTTCTCTGGTTCAATTATTATATTACACCTTAGAAAACATTTTTTTTTCGGGAAAATTGAACGAGCTGAAATTGATTGCCCTAATACAATGAGACCCTGCAATCTGACTTAGAAAAACTCCAACACGGCGCGTACATGCGTAGATAAGACATATAGAAAATTAACACAAGTAAAAAACTCATAGTTTGATAGAATCAACACTTTATTACTTGAGTTGAACTAATCACCGTCGAACCCAAGTAAATACATTTCAAAATAACTGAAACGACTGGCTATAGCAAATAACAAAATACGATTGTTGCCGCATCGAACGCTCACTCTCTCATAGCTCCGAGAGCATCGAGCTACCGAAATCTAAAGCCCGCTAAAACAAAGCGCTAACGAAAATTGCCGAAGGGATTCGAACTAGTCCGAGCGCTCATTTCCGCTATAGCTACAAATATAAGCACGCACACAAGTGCCTCTCCCAGTTGATCCTCTAGCCATAATGTCATGAAACAACATAAAATGCTAGGACTTTATTTTGACTTGTTTGTTGCCTTTTTTTAACTATGTTACGTAACATTTTTAATTCAGTATCAGTATACTCCATTATTGTAGTACTTTAGAATTGCAGCCTTTCGAAAAAAGAAAAATTGATTGTGATATTATATCGTCTAATTTGCTACAGTTAATTGTGTTAGCATTTTTTTCTCGAACTATCTATAATCAAAACCTTCAAATCCAACTACCCTACGCATCGCGTGTCTCATAATAGAATTATAGTTTTTTGAAAAATATCTCGTCGGCCAACCGGAGTAGGGAAAACGAAAATTAGACGTGAATCTAAATTTGAAACTGTTAATCCCACCTACGCCTCTTACCGCGTCCTTTTACAGGAAAATGCTTTTGTTAAAATATATCGTTTGTAAATAGGTCAGTCAAATTAGCTTTTTGAGATACCAAAATTTCGACAAATAAGTTTGAGGTCTTAAATAGCTCGGAAAAGCATGTAGAATGATAATATAAAACTAGCTAAAAATGCTCGATTCGCTCGTTATAATATATATATTACAGTCTATAAATAATAAATAAATGTGTTAACAAATACATATGCTGTTGTTTATTGTACTATATAAAATTTACATTTGCATTTGTTTTGGAAAATTAATAACAATATAAAAATGATAATAAACTAAATACACATATTTGTAGTATAATTTAAAAAACAATAAAATACATTATTTTCGGCAAATTATATCATAATATAGTTAATTTTATATAATTTTATAGTGTATATGACATAATTTAACAGAATATATGATGTCATATTTTGTGATTGAAGATTTAGCAATAAATGAATAAATATATAATTAATGTCACCGATTATAATTAACATTTAATTTATTATATTTAACGTTTTATTATACCAATAAATCATCCATAAGAAAACCGAATAAATATGATCGTACAACATATCGTGCAAATATAATATTGGATGAATTGATATAATAATGATTATAATTTAATTTCATGATTCGTAGTAAAGCAAATTCATGACTTATTATATAATATTACATCATTTTTTATGTATTTATTTTTTTTTGTTTATAATTATACTTCATAAAAATCGAAAATGATATTAATTAATTGACGAACAAAAATTTACAAAAGATTAAGAATCGTTATGAAACAAAAAAAAAATCACATTAGCTTGGGGTGCGTAGTTGCATGGGTTGTGAGATTTTATATAAAATACATTCATGCACACATACACAAACAATATTTTTAATAATGATTTCAATGACAATTATGTTTTTTCGACTTTAAACAATTATGATAAGAGTCGCCATGTTTCCAATATAAACAATCATAAGCAATTATGAATGCGAATACATCGGCATATCACAGAGAATGCGACAAGTTTATAAAAATATCAAGGTCAAGGTCAGAATATAAAGATTTAATTATTTTTATCCGTCACAAATTTAATTTAAATTATCATGAAATTAATAAATACAAAATGTATGTAACTTAGCTAATAGTATATTGAATGTACATTAAGAGAATATGAATATTAATATAATAATTCAAACAAAACAATAAAATCAATTGCTAAAGATATAAATGATAATAACATTGGGTTCATTAGAAATGGTTAAAACGTAAAATAAAATCAAATTTTTTTAAAGAGATTAATTCATATAATGAAAAAAAATTATATATTTAAGATTATTATTGTTTTTATCCTGTTATAAAAATTTAGGTCAATCACAAAAGAAAAAATACAACATTCGAACAATTAGTATAATGAATTTAACAAATATGAATTCATTTCAATCAAGTAAAAATGTTTTAAATACACAAGGAGAGTATTTGATCACGAAATCATTATCACCAATAAAATCATCGATTATAGATAATATCAATACTAACGACAACGCGAGATTCATTACAGTACAAAAAAACGTAGTCATAAACAAAGTTCTAATTTTAATTATCGTATAGAAAATTCAGAAAAAGTTCGTGATGATAATAAACATATTGAGAATAATATAAAAGTAATAAAATTAGAAATATCTCAAGAAAATCAAAAAAGTAACAAACAGAAATCGAAATCAAAAGTAGCAATTAGATCACGCGAATACAGAAAAAACATGAGATCAGAATTAAAAACAAAAGAAGTATTAAGATCGCGTTAAAACAGAGTAAATCTATCATTACAATCAAAAGAGAAAGAAAAAATAAGATTACGTGAATATCGAAAATAGAAAAAAGAAATTCACAACAAAGAAGCTGATACAAAACAAACGAGTAATGAAACAATAAATAAAAGAAAAAGAAAATATATGGACAATACTTTAGATGATACAATTATCCCGAACGAAAACCATGATGTTACTAGTATTTTATTTTCAACAAAGCCCATTAATTGATATTTAATCGCAAATAGAGAATTCGATGAAAATATTACATTACAAAATTTTATAGATAATTTAGATAATGAATGTCAATTTTGTAAGGCAAAGCATTTAAAGGGAGAAATGTTACAAAATAAGATATATTCATTGTGGTCATAAGAATAAAGTACATCTTGATGAGAACACATTATATCCCAAAGAATTGAAAAATTTATTATTAGGCAAAAATTCAATAAGTATTAATTATAGGAAAAATATACGAAGTTATAATAATTTATTTTTTTTCAAAAGTTTTGGATCTAAATTAATGCATATCAATACTCTTGGTCCACAAGTGTTTAAAATATGTAAGTAGTAAGTAAGCCGGTATGGAGAGACATAACAAATGACGTCATCACTGGCGCCACGTTATCTTATCAATGTAAACAAATCATTAAGATAAGATGAGGTATCATGTATACAAGTAATAAAGATAAGATAAGGTATCATGCATACAAGTAATAAAGATAAGATAAGGTATCATGTTTGTATAAACAAAGAGTAATTAACATTATCTTTATTACTTGTAAACAAATAAAAAAGATAAGATATCATGTTTGTTTATACATAAAGCCAAGTCATCAAAGTATCAGGCGTCATCACAGGCGCCACCCAATCTTATCAATGTAAACAAACCATTAAGATAAGGTATCATGTTTGTTTATAAAAGACAAGTAGTTTATTATGAAAACAAGTAATAAAGATGAGATATCGTCAACGTCTCAAGTATAT
The DNA here is from genome assembly GCA_020010945.3 of Muscidifurax raptorellus. Taxonomy (NCBI): domain Eukaryota; kingdom Metazoa; phylum Arthropoda; class Insecta; order Hymenoptera; family Pteromalidae; genus Muscidifurax; species Muscidifurax raptorellus. Next base: position 523,146 of record JAHUUD020000026.1, read on the forward strand.
GAGATTTTTGTGTATGATGAGTTTGTACTACGTTTATACAAATATTGTGGTCCTAAAAAGGACCGATTTTAATTTATAAATAAAAGCCTATAATAAGGCTTCATTATTATTGGTATTTCCAATTGTTGTGTCCTTGATATTTGGAATCTTTATTTGATTCCTTGTCAGCGCAATAACCTATATATCCTTCTTTTTTCGGGAATGATCCAGTATTGGAAGAATATTGAGGTAGATACTTTTGGAATCCGGAAGCCGGTTTATATCGCACCTCCTCTCGACCTGAACCTTCTTTCTTCTTCTTATCCATATTACGTATATGACTGGTCAAGTGTACGCGAAGCAATGAGAACATATTTATGCAAAGTTGATATTTATAGGCACCGTAAGGAGTGGCGGTAGGGTGGGAGGTTTGAATGATGTAACAAAAAATGAATATTTTAATATGTTCTGGTTTTATTACAAGATAGGAAGACATATGTACAAAGCGTAATGACAAGAAATAGCATGATGTATATTTATGCTTTGATTATGGTAGTATAAATGTCTTTATATATATCAAACAATTGAAAAGCAGCTATTTCACATAAGATTATATTTAAAATTATTTCCTCAATAGTATCTTTAAATTTGTCGTGAATTATAATTTTAATATTTTCAGTATATAAAGTATAATATTGATGAAACAACTCATATGTCCTTAGTATAGAATTAGGGTCTTTCTCAATACTATCGTTTTTAATACAATCAATTATAAACTTCTTAATATGAGCAACAATTTCATTCACTTTATCAACACACTCTTCCAGTTTACTCATACGTTCGTCAATACACTGTGAGACAATCTTCAATCCGTCAAAAGTGACTTGCTGCATGCATATCGATGGTTGAGGATAAGATGTTTTTTGTTTCTTTTCTCGTGGTGGTTGATGACGCACATTCTCAGCAGCAGCAGCAGCAGAAGCACTAATGGTATGCACTATATCATCGTTTTCTTCTTCGTCAATCAAAAGATTTGGAAAGATGGATGTACCGAGAGGTCTTTCTTCTATCAATATGGATTTTGTGTTGTATGAAGATGTAAACATCATATCATGATTTTCCATGAACACCTTTGTTGGTCGAGCGTAATCGCTTTGGAATTTGTACGCATCTTGGAAATAACAATTTATAAGATCAAAGTAATTCTTGAAAACCTTCCAGCCAGATGCATCAAATTTGACGGATTTAAAACATGTTGTAGACGTTGAGAGTTTCACCACAGGCCGATAGCTTCCCTGGTAACTTTCTAAGCCAATAGTAACTCGCTTCGAGTTTGACTTATTAATAGCGTAGGACGTGGAGAGCAGCATATTTGGTAGAACGTTCTGCACACGTGATGAGGCACTGACAGCCCTTGATTGAGCCATGGTACGAGAAACAAGGAGCACAATATACAGAGGTACACTTAGCAAACGATCTCTCAAACTTTCACGAAAGAACTGATGGAGTTCCTCACTCTATGAGCTCTTTTATACATTTTCTCCCACTACCTCAAACTAAAATGATAGTAAGCAGTGGGGACATATTTCTACGCGTGTATTCTCAGAACTTCACAAAGGAAGTATCATATTCGTTAACCGTCAAAGGTTACGGTTACACTTCTCCGAGTTTTAAGAACAGGATGTTTAGTCTACTACTACTACAACTACCAGTTTTATCAGTATCTCTCTCTCTCTCTTACAGATAAAGATTGAAATACTATAAAGTGAGGTGTCATGCAACAGGAAAAAATATATCATATTACTACAGTATGGAATTAAAGGAATGAGTAAGGCTCTATAAATGAAAACATTTTTTTATATTATGAAAGATTACACTTTATTCATATTTTTCACTACATGATATCTGACAATTATTATTATTATTATTATTAATTTACATATATTCTCGAAGTACATGTTTGATTACAAAATCCGGAGCCCTGCGAGGCTTCATGTCCAAAGCTCCTAACATCTCTCGAGCGTACACGATGAATATTATTATTTCGTAACAGCTTTTTATAAAACGATACAACTAGGACATCGTTTTTTCGTGAATCTCGCGAGAACTTATGACAAAACGTACGTAAGTTAGGTACCCTAACCATATGGTAAAGGAACATAACACAATACTGGCCACACACCTGTGAATCAAAGCTTTGCAACTTTTTTTTATTCCATTGATACCGCTTGCAATTTCTTTTGAGTCGTTTAAGATGATGTTGGGACATTGGTGGTACTCCGTAACTGTCAAAGTATGTTTCATAACCGTTTGAGTCTATGTAGATAGCAATCCAATGTGTTCCTTTCTTCGTGTGATCATCTGTATTAGCTATGATAGCCGCGGGGTATTCCAAAACGTTTGGAATTCTATCCGCAGCATAAACACCAACTGTCTTGACGGTTAACGGCTCAAGAGCTTTTAGTAATTCGCGTGTATTCATTATTATTTCAGCAATGATCGACTTCGTCGTCTGCGCATGTCGCGTAAATAGACGAAGAAGTAGCTGTACGTATCCGTGAGTGTAGTTTGCTGTACAATGCATCACTGAATTTCTGTGCAGAATCTCTCGTTATATCTTCAGCTATAGAGTGTAACCACTTTCTTAGCACATATGCATGATTGAGAGCACAATCACGACTGGAGTTTATTCCTTGAATGCCATGATTTAAACACATGAAGTTACCTGAATAATTTTTTCTCAACTCGTCAAATGTCGGTGCATACATTTCTTCAACGTTCACAACTTCACGACACATTACAGTCTCCAAGAATCTCCAATTGTCATGACCGCGTGTAAAAATACGTATAGCCACTTTGGCTATTTGTTGTAAATGATACTGTAGTTGTTCAATGGTGATGTCACCTTCATGCCAACGAATTCCATGAAAATGATTAGAGATGTAGTCGTTAGTTCTTTTAAGTCCAGTTGCAAGTTCTTCAAATCTATGGAGTTCCTTAACTATCCAATGTTGGACGATTCTGTGCTCTAAACCAAGTACACCAACTTCTTTAGGTGTATACTTGTTGTTACGGTCTCTCAAACCCTGAATATTGATAACGTAATCCATGATACTATAAACAATTCACACACACACACAGTCGATCCAAACACGCTCACTTCTCAAACAACACTGAGCGTACGATATGCAGCTTTTTTCTCATATGTATCGTAGAGGCGCTGTTGTTGCTTCTTTTACCCCCTCCCTCTTCTCCTTCTCCCCTTACTTTTCCATCTCTTCAACGGTATTACGCATTAAAATCCGTTATTATTTGCCTACTTAAATCTATTTCCAAGACATTATCGTATTCGGCGTAAATTACACAATTAATTGTAGATTCAAATGCTTTCTCAAATTTTACCTCTACACGCACACTACCGTGCTTGATTAAATTCCAATGAGACACTGAATTTGCCGATAAATCAGGTGTTAGATCAAAAGCAAAAAATGTATACCCTCCATTGTAGTCCGCTCGTGATATAATTAATGATTCGTTTAGAAAATGAATCCCAGTTCCAGAATATAATGTATGAAATGCGTCGAGAAATAGTGGACTTTCACCCGTAAATTGAGGCTGCAATGGTTTGCTGGGGATCTGGACCCCATCCACATAAAGAGAAATATAGTTTATATTAAAATGTTGGAAATTAAATGGATTAAACTTTCTATTTCCATTGAATGCTTTGTTATCCACAAATCCAATGATTATTCTTTTGGGTATTTGACCAAGAATAACGTTGTCCAGTGTATCACCATGAATACCTCGATGCATTGTAAATGCCTTCACCTCCACACGATTGATTGGATATTTAGCAGTGGCTTTTGTAAGTGCATTAGCATGAGCTAGCATAACACCTGAACTTATTTTAACTCGACGTACAATGAGTGAAGCTTCCTTAATACGTATAGTAAATTTTTCGTCATCTGTATAATCCATCAAACAAAAAGCATCCTTACTTCTAACCAATCGTAATCGCAGTTCAACACCGTTTAACAGAAATTTATTTTGATTAAAAACATCGCAATGTAAATGTCCCAGTAAATCGACAGTTTTACCATTTATGGTAAAATACTGACGATTACTCTGACCAAGATTTGCATTTACATCATTACGCATGGTATTGGGAGGTGCTGTCCATTTTCCAGGGGTATCCGCAAACCAGAGTCCACTCGAGAGATGTGATTCCATAGTGGCCTTTGAATAATTTAACAGTGTTTCGATGTATGCTCGGTAAGGATAAGCATTGTTTGGTGGTGAAACCAATTTTTGATTGAAGAAAACGTCTATTTGATTAAATAACGAGTGTAACGTGTTATTTATTGGTGCTACTTTCGGATACTCTGTAGCTTTAGCTGCTTCTGCAATTTCAACGTTTGGCTCTATATGCATACGAATGCTTAGCATTCTGTGTGCAAGATCGAGATAATCACTATCAGCTGGAACGACGAATTCCAACGGTCCATCGTCTGTTAACGAAGAAACTGGTTTATAATGTATAAATTGAGAGCTTTCCACCGAAGTCTGTGTAGGTGGTAATGTAAATAAATCTAATTCTGATTTCATGCATTCGCATGAGTTTGAGTGTAGAAAAGCCATATTAAATAATATCTATGTAGATCCAAAAATATCGTTCACACTGCGTTGTTTTTTCTTCTTCCTTGGCTTATTCTTACCCGCTTTCTTTTTTGTAGATTTTCGAACACTGACACGACTCTTCTTCTTCTTTTTCTTCTTCTTTACACGACCACTTTTACTGCTGATGCGTACAGCTGAACTGCTCTTGGACGATTGACGCTTCCGCTTTTTAGCGCGTATCTTATATCCTGACCCCTTCATCATAGAGGCAATTTTATCAGCGGCTTTATGCTTAAGATTTTTACCGGACTCACGCATGCGTGTATTTACAGCTTGTTTCAAATTGATTCCGTGATTCCCTACATCATCTAGTACATGCATTCCTGCTCTGATAGCTTCTTTTCCAACGGCTTTAGCACCACTCGTAATGTAGGGTAAAACTCTTCGAAATAATCCACTCAAAAAGCTGCCGATTCCACCATGACCTCGCTGATAAGTTGAACCTGCAAATACTCGACGTACTCCTCCTCCTCCTCCGCCTCCATAGCCAATTTGATCGGCATAGTATTCTGCGTAGTAAGCCATTTTTTTCTCAGAGAATGCGCTTGAAATGTAGTGTGACGCTCAATGTCCCGTACTCGAATGGTATATGATTCCCATTTTCATCCCTTATATCTATTATTATATTCTGAAATGTGTTATTTAGCAAAGGTAGATAAATTCCCGGTGCAAATTATTTGACCACTCTCGCACCAAATTTATATTTTGAATTATCGAGTGTTACTATACGCAGAAGGGGTGCTTGAACGTCGCCGACTGTGTACGGAATACAAATATCTGAGTAAACGAAAAATTTATCAGCTATCGCTCTTGCCAAACAACCAGGTCTGTTTCCTACCAATGTTGCATTTGTTTTCGACTCTGCAGATGGAATCAAGGGTATAAATTCCTTATTTTTATATTTTTCATTCTCAAAGCCAAATATACGTTTGACTTTTTCGCTCAAGCTGAAAAAATGAATTTCCTTACATTCACACTTTTTATGTAAATTGTAATAACCACTTTTTTTCTTTGTCGGTTCAATACGTAAATGAGATTCAGTTATATTGTTTATAGCTTCTGTGAGATTGTTTAGATTCTCGTAAACACCTGGTGGGAATACACCATCGTTTTGTTTGTCGTTTGTCCAATCCGGTAAATATTCAGCTATGTCTCTCTTTCTTGCAATTGCTATTCTACGTCCGTTAACAAACTTTATATTACATTCATGTTTCTGAATATGCATCATCGTGCATGGTATGCTGATTTCCGTGAGAGCAACACTCCACTTACCATGCAGACGTACTTCGTGCGATAAGTGTGTGGTAAAGCAAGATGTTGTATTATCAGAAAAATATTTCATACTACTGTTGCTCGGTAATATCAAATAAAATTCGTACTCGGCCATGTTTAAAGTGTAACGATTTCGCTTGCTTTAATCCATGAATTAAATTTATCAGAATAGCCAAGCCACTTTACGAAAACTTGTTTTTGAACACCACGTCCCTTACTCTTTATCACACGTTCCACTTTGAATTCCTTATTTTGTGACAAACGATCATTGCCAACTCGAGCTAGTTCTTCGGGATAAAAAAATCCGTCGATTATCTCCCCTTCTAAATCAGTCAATTCGTAGGTAAAGAAATTTTGGCGACGTGAGACACGGCTAATCTTAAAGATCTCTTCACTGTAATTCTTTTCGTAACCTTTATCGAAGGTTCCTTTCAATCGACTGATGCGAACATGGTCACCCACACTGTATATATGTGCTCTAGACTTTTTTCTCTGACTAAGAGCTCTTTTTTCCAAATTTTTTCTTGCTACATCTGCATTACGAATATTTATCATCGCCGGAACCATTTTAGTACCACTATGTATAGTGTGATTATACGCGTAAACGATATTTTCAATAACATCGATATACCTATGGGTATTTTTGTGAGTAAAATATCTGAACATACGTTCTTTGAGCGTGCGATTTAGACGCTCGACGACAGCTGCTTTAACATCGGGATTACGTGCCACTCTAAAATTAATCTTGTGTTGTTTTAAATAATTTTGAAAATTTGATCCTACAAACTCTTTGCCTCGATCAGTTTGTACAAGAATTGGGCGTCGCCCATCGGCTCTTTTTAAGATTTTGTCGAAAGCAGCTACAACACATTTTGTACTCTTGTCACGTAAAGGTTCGACCCAAGCATATTTACTGAGAACGTCTATAACTACAAGTAAATATGCAAAATTATCGTTATACGTTTTGAGAGATTGCATGTCACACAAATCCATTTCCCAACAATCATCCACATTAGTGACATTGTACATCAATCTAGGAAATTTTCGTCTAATGGGTTTGTGTAGTGTGTATGCATCTTGATTGCTTAACCACTCATTTATCTCACTCTTCTTCTTTTTCTTCTTATTTTTACCATTGACTCGTAACAGATTACGTGCACCAGCGTATCCAGCCTCGTGTCTAGTGTCAAAGTATTGATTTTCATAAGACATGTTAAATACTATAAGTCAGCCACTTGTCATCTGCTTTTCGTGGTGTAGATTTTTTCTTATTCAAACGTGCACTATAGCGCTGCGTGGCAGCAAGTCTAGTACCTTGTTCTAAAGTCTCAACGCTCTCGCAATTATATCTCTTGCTTGAAGGAATTTTGTTTAATGCACGTTTCAAACTTTCACTAATTTTAATCACCTCAGGATTACTTATTAATTTGGATGGAGTATCAGTTGTTGCTATAAAATTAGCTAATTGAAATCTTCCTACAGGTTCCTCAACAGACCTACTCCGCACTACGTCTTCTAGTAAATCTATAATATTTGAGTGTGGTATAGCTTTATCATCAATGCTAACTGTTCCTGAATTATCCCATTTAATACGATGCGATGCTGCTGATGATTTCCAATGTTGAAGCAATAAACGTGCTTTTCTCACATAACCCTTGGAAACGCTTGCAAGTATCGCTTCATCGGACAAGGGTCTCGATATATCTTCATTTTCATGCTCTACATCAAGTATATTTGCATCTGATAAAAGTTCCTGACGTTCCAAATTTTTAAAATGAAGATATCTTCTTAAAATTTGTAAATATTTTTGACATTTTTCACGTTCATCGGTGATACTTTTTGAAAAAAGGATATCGTGCATCTCAGCATCTAACCGACTTAAATTATCACCCTTTGTCTGTATCGTTGGCTCTTCTTCTTCTGCTATATGATGTTGTTGTTGCTGGCGCTTCGTTACTCTCTCGTATGATTCCTCTGGTACAATGACCATTTTACGGGCGTGCTCCATATTTTAATTTCCAGAGACACCAAATATTTTTGACACAAGTGCACGTATAATTGGTGCAAGTAACATTGGTAAAAAAGCACCACCGCTTTGAATAATGACCCGTTTCTTTTTTTTCCACTCTTTTTCACTGTTATTACTACTGGATTTATTTAATAATTTTCTCAAAACAGTTTTATGTTTTTTCAACTTTGACTTGTGAGAGTTTTTTATTTTGCCGTGCAATACATTTAACACGCACTCGCATATGTTTTTAATGAGTTTTTTATCAGCAACACGTAACAGTGCTAAGCGCTGTTGACTATCTGCATGACAAAGAGCATTCAATACTGCAACACACTTTTTTGTAAAATGCTTTGGTAGGCATCCACACCTTGTATCTTCTTCTTCTTCAGTATGAGCAGCAGCACCACCACCACCTCCGCGCTGTCTTCTACGACGTCTACGACTATCGGTTCTCGCAGATGCTCCTCCACCTGCCATTGTTTCAATCAGACTGAAGCTTTCATCATAGAATCCTCTACTTTTATCGGAATTTTTTATTCTTCTTCGGTATATATGCGTAACTCAATTTATCATCGGGAAAAACAGAGGTACGGAAACGAAATTCATCCTCGGTCGACTGTTTCAAATCCAACAAAAGAGAGCCATGAGCAGTTGACGTACTATCGAGATACGCTTCTTGTAAAAATTTTGGGTCTTCGGGATAGACTTGACGCGCTAGATATTGTATTTGCGAACGATCACGTGGATTTTTAAAAATAACGAGGTAATTTGCATTTAATGAGATATCGCGTTGACCAGCTCCTTTGTGAAAAAGATTTTGTGTAATAAAAATCACACTTAAATTCTTATGATGACTTCCCTTGGTAAATAAATCGAGAATAATGTTATTCGAAGATTCTCTCATTAAATCATCGATAATTAATAATTTTTTCTTTTCATTGTCTTGAGAATAATCTGAAGGCTGAGGTAATCCCTCGTGAAATTCAACAATTTTTTTTCTACTCTCCCTACTACTACTACTACTACTACTACTTATGCCTCCTGGAACAAAGTCTGTCTCATACGTAGACTGCCACTCGGCATAATAGAATAATATCCGATCAAAAGTTACACTGCACATGAGTGGAAGATGTCGAAGAAACTTTTTGACAAAAACTGTTTTACCACATCCCGTGGGTCCGCTAACGATACACGTAAACGGATGTTTGAATCGCATATCCATTTTACCGAGTACATACACACATACACACACATACACATACACACACACGCGCGCGCGCACGCGCGAGAGAGATTTACCTTAAAATAAGCTTATAGCACGCGGGTGGCGGCGGCGGCGGTGGCGGCGCGGCGCGGCGCGGCACACGTAAAAATAAGCTTATTTTACGTGTGGTGAACTATCAGCTAATGACCGCTGCTCAAGCTAATGTCAGCAGCAGCAGCAGCAGCGTCAAGTAAGCTAATTAACGCGTCAAATGAACCAGGTTTAGCGTTAAAATAAGCTTTATTTTCAAAAGCGCCACCAGCAGCACTAGCAGCAGTAGCAGCGTTCTTAACGATTGCATATGGTATACTGAATGTAGGAAGATGAATAAGGTACTTTATATATAATGAATAAATAAATCATATAAATATTTTCATTTTTTTTGTATTATCAATATATAACATTATTATAAAAAATTAATAATTATTCTTATAACCAAAAGGTAAAGATTTACGCGATGTTAGGTATCGCCGCTTTTTTAATACTACGCAGCATGTCTTTGATTCGTCACGCGTTACAACTTCATGCATTCTAGTTCGTCTAATCGCTTTGAATTTCAAGCGTATTTTAACACATTCATCATTTATCTTTTCAGATTCATGATCTTCTTTTTCTTTGATTGCAAAAGCATCGTTAACTAGATTCTTAATACTATTAAAATTAATTTTTATACCATTCGAAAAATTTAATGAAATTAAATTAGGACCTACAACTGTGTAAGCGTAAAACTTTGGACCACCCGAAACAAAATTATCTATATAAGTATTATCGCCGTATCCACAAAGCTCATCCGTCATATCTCCTAGTTTGGAACCGATAAAAGGTTGATACTCATCCGGAGCATCATTATGTGAAATAAATATACATGAATCTATATCGTAATAAAGAACACGTTTGCCTAACTTCTCCAAGTATTCGTAAAGTTTTAGACGTGCTTGCGCTGTAGTGTAGGCAGCAATCACGACACTAGTATGCGGTGCAGGTGTTACAGCTTCGTCTATGTATTGCCAATTTGCGTACAGAATCTCATCGTTTATTGCTAGTAAATCATTAACATCTCTCTCCGGACAAGTATGTAGTTTTCAAAAGCGATTCGCGTGATTTTACTACTTCAGTTTGCTTCAAATTACTTCGTTGTCCGAACTTACCCCAAAACGAGTTTAAGCATAGTTTAGCGACTGCGCGTAAACCTGCATTCTTTTCTATGTTATTTTTGTCCAAAGTTATACCCTCATCACGTTTGTACTGTTCTATATATTGCAATTTTGTTGCCTCGTCAGTGCACCACGCGGGCCAACCGCTAGCCTCTTGCTTGATTTTTAAAAATGTATTTACATAATCAGCAAAAAGACCGCCGGTACCGTTAATTTGATCGTATCGTGTCATCTCATACTGCCAAACTATGTAAATTTTTGTAATACTGTAACCGAGTTCAACAGCTTTGCGCAACTCATCAGCAACCCATGTACTCGTGAATTCACGCATCTTTGGGTCTTCGTGATCACAATCCGACTGCTGCATCACTTCGCAACAAGTACGGCAAAGAGCAAAAAGAAGACGTCCGTGCATTTTAATCGGTAAGAGTGGAATGTGTAAGTCGCGAGGTGGCAGGATACTACATTCAACTAATCCTTCAATATTTTTGAGGTTATTGTTATTTCCGTCTGTTAATTCATTGCACTCTTCACCAATTAAAATTCGCGGATGTCCTACGGGAAATTGCCCTCTTTTGCACACGTATGGATAAAGAGAGCATATATCTGTATATTGAATTTTTTCCTTATTACCTACAGTAACTATATTTTCCGTTCTACCTCCAAAAAAAGTATCGTGTGGATTCAACGTTATACGACTCATAACGGGATGCTGTGTTACATATTCGTAGATTTCGTGATTCTCTGCTTTTATTTGATCAAAACGACATTCCCATATCTCTCGAACTTCATAGCCCAGGGCTTTTATTTTTTGAATTTTCCGAAAAGTATTCTCGTACGATTCATCCATAGTTCTACCGTATGACATTATTTTATCTCGTCTTGTATTAAAGCAAATGGGGCAACCGTGTGTGTAACACCCTTGATATTCAAACACAATACCTTTAGCATTATCATTTTCCAGAGGTAAATAACCATCTACACGAAACCCTTCAGGAAGCATAAATTCACGCGCTCTACCCGCGTGTATGATTTCCCGTCCGATCTCACGTTCACACTGTAACAGCCACTGTATTGACTTTTGCGAATGATTATCAGCGCGACGATATCCTCCTGCTGGAATGATACCGATAGTTTTTTCGCGTAAGAAATTTTTTCTATACACAATGGAGCATGCCGAAGCTATAGTCGTTGCCTCTGTAAGCGGACAAGTATTCCCGCACTTGATGAAAATTTTCCGAAAAGCCATGCATGCAAGTCTTAAAATTTCTACATCCATACGGCAATAATCGACTATTTCACGTTGAAAATTAAATTCATAAGTATTTCGATTCTCCTCATACCATACAATAAACTTTTCCCTCTCAGACGTCGACATGGCGTTAGATGCGTAGAACGATGCATCGGGTAAGGACCCAACATAATTTTGATTCTCTAAAGTATTGAATAAATGAGGGAAATATCCCTTTTTGCTAGCTGGCGGCAGAGAAAAGGTTTGCGGTAAAGCACTCAATTTCATGTGAAAGTAGTTTAAGCTATCGATAAATTTTGTTCGTCCGCACTGCGGCATAATTATATTCTGTCCATTCAATATTACGTTTGGTACTATTGAGGTATTTTCTACGATTTCTCTCAAAATAAATTGCGCATCAAATCCACGTGAGTTATGAGCGATACAAATTATTTGACCGAATGAAGTTTTCTCGCGTACTGTCAAACCTATTAATTGGCTAACTGGGTCGTCGCGAAATATATGCTCCTCACACCACACGTATGACATAGTACATTTATATTTTCATTATCCATGCAATCATCGCAAGCCTGTTGTACAACACATAGATTTGGAATGTGTATTTTTATCTCTGCATGTTCGCGATAAGCAGAATCCTGTCGCGTCTCAAAGTCATAGAAAATAAATAAGTTTTTCTTTGGAGATTTACGATTAATCTGCGCGTTAATATTACGTCCAATGGGCTGAATATAACAGAGCTGATTTACATCATGTTTCTCGCGACATAAATTACACCAATTTATTCCGCACTCGTGCTTTGACTTGTAAATATTAATTCTTTTGCAACACATATTACAAAATTTCACTACATCGCATATTCTTTTATTATCTTTTTTGTATGATCCATCAATTTTGTGGCGATCGAAACATATTTGTCCGTAAAATTCTCTGTTACATCCTGCACAATTTATAATATCCATATTAGAATCACACGTTGGTGCACAAAAACACCTGTCACATTTGGCTGTACATCTATGCTCATCTACGTATCTATAGCTTTTATTACAATGCTCGCAGAAAAAACGATTGCGTGCAGCGCCGATTAAATTTACTATTGTGTCAAAATGTCGTCTTTGCGCATCGTACAACAGATTTATAACGTCAAAAGAATCTGAATTTAGCAGAGGTCTTCCGTCGTAAAACGGCGGTTCCCCACTTCCAAAGGATAAACTATCGTATATTACAATAGCGATATTTTTTGCAACATAATATCGCTGATACGTCTCTATTTCTTGCATACCACAACCGTTTGCAGGAATTACGACGTTTGCGTTAATAGTAAGTAGATTTGCGCGCTCTTTTTGCATACCACGTCTGCTATCTCTGATAATATTCCAAGTATCAATGGCTTCGTTTGAAAAGATTTTTTTATACATCATAAAAGCTTCCCCGACAACTAAAGCTCTTGGCAAGCATAAATTATCGTTATTTTTTATAGATACAACCGATCTCTGAGCTAAGCTATCAACATTTATCCTCCTTCCACTGCCACCTCGGCCACCATTAGGTATATTAACAAGTGTTAAAGTTAAAATAAAACTCTCATCTAATTGAAAATCCTCATTACTCTGAGCTAATCCACTTATTAAGTTCCATAAATCATTGTAAAAAAAATTCTTTACTAATAGTAAAGATAATCCACCCGGGCCTCGTGCAAAATTTAAACTTCTAACGGAGACACCAATCATGTCGTTTTCATTACATAATGAAATTATATAAGAATAAATATCGCGAATAACTAATTCCAACCAAACTATCGGATTTATAGAACCATCATCCGGTGGAGATCTTATTTTTAGCACAATACGTCTACCTTCTATTTTATACTTAGATATATAATGCGAATTTTGTTGAAAAATATCAAACCGATTACCAGGAGGCTGAATATCCTCATCGCCTTCCTCATCGACTCCTTGATCATTCATATTATCGGCTGCTTCGCTTCTCTCCTCCTCCTCCTCCGCTCTGGGATTATCCTCTTTCTCGTAGTCAAAAAAATCATCATTATTGCTGCTTGAATTTTCAATTCTTCTTCTTTGACCTCTACCAACTTGTATAGAAAAATCACTTTCATCGGCCTCGTAATCCGCCGATTCTACAGAACTATTGGTGTTCAAAGATGTTGTAGATAAGGGAAAAATGGAAAATAGTCAAACACAAAATATTTAAATAGTCTATATTACACTTTCTTTTTTTTTTTAAATTTATTCTTCTGGTGGTCCTGAAAAACTCTCACCCAGGCGATTAAACAGTTCAGGCAAATTGTTAGTGTTTAACAGTATTGAATTCTCGTTATCTTCACAAGCATTGAAAAACCATCGTATTTCTTGTGCTCTTCGAACATACATGATACGCGTAATATCTTGTTTCAAAGCTCTGGGATACTTATCGAATCCTTCGAGACCACGTCGAATAACTTAAATAATATTTAAAAATAAGATTTTATTTTGAAGAAAAATGTATATTTAAATACAGCATTATACCTACGTTTCTTTAATTTGACGATCTCTCGGATTTCCCTGGTTAAAAAAATGCTCTGTGACCAATCCTTCAGCGCTTCTTCTTGTGTACCGCATTTCTTCGGGTGCTACTGGCCGGGCCAAAAAGTCGAGAATTTGTTGCCGTCTTTTGACACATGGATGCTGCGAATACTCAAGCATATTTTTGCTTTCATCAGCTGCACGTTCCATCAAGCGCTGTAGAATATTATTAGCAGCATCTATTGGCTCTTTACATGTGACAAGGAGGTGCTCAACATTGGACATGCGGTGAGAATCACCATTGACAGGTGGATCTTCGACCTCTTGCGCTCTAGCATTCGGTGCTCTCTCTATTGCTTCACCTCCCCCCCCTCCTCCTCCTCCTCCTCCTCCTCCTCCTCCATTGCCTCATTCACCTGAAGATGCACCGCTGCAGGCACCGCAGCCGCCGCTGCTGCTGCTGGTTGCTCCCCCTCCACTGCTTCTCTCCTTTCGGCTTCGCTCTCCTCCTCCTGCAGCTCTTCACCTCGTGCATCGTCAGCGCCAGCCGACACAAACTGTACATCGGCTACAGCATGACCCGCTTGCGCTATGTTTTCCTCCGTCTCCCTTGTCTCTCTTTCTTCTTCCAGCACCTCCTCCTCCTCCTCTTCACCTTCATCCGATGACGTAGTTTCAACATTACGGCTTGATGAATACTCCGTAATATCATCATCATCTTCATCAAAGGTTAAGTCGGCTAATAAATTTTCTATCGCTGAAATGTAAAACAATTTATGTTAAAAATACAGCAAAAACAAGTACAGCTAGAAAAATAGTTGTTTCAAAAGAATTTTCACTGTCATAGAATAAAGCGGATGTATATTCTTTGATTTTATAATTATACGTTATGCGACAATATAGAGATACGCATCGGTTGCTATGTAATAATATAATACGACCGGTGTAGGAAGCAAAGTAAAAACACTAGGTGTCATGTGTAGCAGTCGACGCGTTCTGCGAGAGGAGCAGACAACACTGCGCTACGAATGTGTGTGTGTGTGTGTGTGTATGCGTATGTGCGCGCGCGCGCGCGTGCGTGTGTGAATGCTGAAGCAGACGAATTTAAACACTAACCGTCATGCGTAGCAGTCGACGCGTTCTGTATCAGGAGCAGACGACACTGCGCTACGAATGTATGTACGTATGTGTGCGAGCGCGCGCGCGTGAGTGAATGAAACAGAGCTGGTAGCAGCAGACGACGCTATCAGCTGTAGCACTGCTTATTTCGTTGTCAAGTACAAGCGTTGTTATTAATGACAACGTGATATAGTGCAGAAAAATTGCAATCAATAAAAATGTACTTACCATTATTCTCCTCGAATGCTGTCATTAGCCGCGTCAACACAGGAAAATGCGCAAAATTCTGCTGCATACAAAATTCTGCTGCACATCGCACAGCTAAATTACATTTTTTAAAAATGAGTCTATGAAGCTGTGCGATTTTCCGTGGTCCACAGCATCGTAAAAGTCTTAAAAACTCGCGGCATAACTGACACGCGACCATACGTTTCACACGTAGACACCAGCTTCTTGTACACCTGCGTCTAACAACACTATTCGCTTGAAGATTGCCCGCGATGCGAAGCACTACAGTGCGTAAAGACTCCTCGGCTACGTTATACATGTTCGCGAGCTCTTGATTAGATGCAACTACTCTCATGACTGCTGATCTCCTGAGGTCAACGTAGGGTTTATATAGTATAAAAATCGACTTGTTAGTGGGGGATATGTGGACCCACACAGCAGTATAAAGGGTGAAAAAATAACATCCTGCGATAAGTTGGGGCTCAGCTTTATTGTTGAGTATCAAAATTACGTCGTACGTCTCTAACACGCTAAGAGAATCGACTGATTCATAGATATTATGTTACCTACACCTCATGGGTCCAAGATCCATAACAAACTGTAAGAATGATACCGTCGGCGATTCTCGAGCAGCATAAGACGGCAGAAATCAATGCTCTATCTCAAGAGAGTAAATAGCATTTAATAGCATTCGACATCCTGTGCAAACGAAAACCATACCGATTATCACACAAGGAGTATCAAGTACACGGGTCCGAGAATCCACGTGTTAATTACTTTTGAGATTACTCTGAACCGATGTTTTGTCACACTGATCCATATTTTCCTCGCATAGGTATCGGCTGCAAAGACTCATGCCGCCGAGTAGATACGAAAAAATATCAAGTTCGCACGTAGAGAGTCAAAGATAATGCTCTCTCTCACAATCGTAAAAAAGTATCCCGTGTTCATCGAGAAGTAAACAGAATCAAGCACGTATAGTTGTTTTGTCGCACTAATTCATCTCCGCTGTATATGTATCGCCTGCTAAGACTCATGGCGATAAGTGAATACTAAAAAATATCAACTTCCTGCGAAGAACACTTGAGAGTCAAAGGTTATGCTCTCTGGCGCTCGTAAAAAGTATCCCGTGTCCGTCGAGCGTTTCGCTGCACAACGCGTAAGACAGCTAGTTCGGGTATCGGGTGTACGAGTATACGTGTGTCATCGAACAATAATGTTTACAAATCTAAATTTTTCTCCTTCGTCCCTCCTTCACCTCCTAGGGCCTACAGATGACTGCTTGGACTACAGTCGTCAATTCCAAGTCAATCGTCCTGGAGAAAAGATGTCTGTAAAAAGCGCAGTAATAAAGCAGCTAGAGGAGAAATGCTCTCTTCTCGAGATACGGATGGAGCGCGAAACGAGGCTCATACAGCAGCATCGCGATACCTACGATGAGCTGTATGAGGAGCACGAAGAGCCGCAGCGTGAACTGGAGTGTGTTCAGCTTTTACCTTCCAACGGCCCGGTGGAGGAGATCATCCCTAATGTCGGGGATGTGTGTGATGTCTGCAGCCGGAGGATGAAGCGTATGACAAAACGCACAAGATGGACATTCTGCTCGGAATGCTTAGCACGGCGCTGCACAGCGTGTAGCAGGAAGGAGTTATTCTGCTGCAACTTTGAGCTCAGCAGAAGGATGAAGTCGGAGGCGGCGGCGGAGGCTGAGGCCGCGGCGGTTGTTGGAGCGGTGGTGAAGTCCGAGGAGGCGTCGAAAGATGAGGTGGCGGAGGCTGACAGCACGGAAAATGCTACCGTAACTATGGAGCAGCAGGAGGCTGCCGCGGTCAAGGCGGCGGAGGAGGAAGAAGAGGCCTTCATGGAGGCTAAAATCGACGTAACTGAAGAGTTTCCTCAATTCTTGCCATCTTTAGATGACAGGTGGGATGAGTCTATCAAAAACAACGAAGAGAGGATGTATGAAGATGAAGAGGACGTCTACGTCGATGTAGAGTGAAAGTGATCGTGTGTGAGTGTTGTGTAGAATATGTAAGTTTTTATTATTGTTTATATTCATACGTGTGTGTGCGTGTGTGTGTGCGTGCGTGCGTGCGGGTGTGTGTGTGTGCGTGTGTGTGTGCGTTCGTGCGTGCGTGCGTGTGTGTGTGTGTGTGTGTGTGTGTGCGTGTGCATGCGAGCGTGCGTGTGTGTGTGTGTGTGTGCGTGTGCATGCGTGCGTGCGTGCGTGCGTGCGTGCGTGCGTGCATGCGTGCGTGCGTGCGTGCGTGCATGCGTGCGTGCGTGCGTGTGTATATGTGCGTGTGCGTGTGTGCGTGCGTGCGTGCGTGAGTGCGTGCGTGTGTGTGTGTGTGTGTGTTTTTTTTTTTTTTTTTTTTTTTTATTGGAGAAAGAGGTTGGAGAGAAAAATCTTAATAGACCATGACATGGCCTGAGCCACCGTGTGTTGGATTCTCACCAACTAAAACCCTTCGTTTTGCGACCGAATATAGAATCCAATTGCAACCCGAATCCTCTTCGCTCTCCTTACCGATTTGTCGGTGAGGAGGGCTAAGCTCCGTCTTCAGTGCCTTTTTCCCCCGCGGTACCACGGTCAAGTATTACTTCGCGGGGGGGCATAGGGACATTGCCCTTGTCTCCTTGATGTGATTGTCATTCCTTATGCGTCCATATCTAGTAGATCTACTATCGTACCTTCTTCATTATAGGCTGCCGTCTACTTCTTACCGCATCGTCCGGTCGTCAGCTTCTTGCAGCATCTCTCGTCTTCTTCTCTCTTCGTCGCCCCTCACTTTCTTGAGGATGACCGCGGCGTAGTTACTAACCACGTGCCAGCCCTCAGCGGTGGCGAACATAGCTACCATAATAGACTCAGGAGTTGCTCTGGTCTGGAGGTAGCGTTCAAACTCTTCACGCTCCTGCTGGTAACGCGAGCAGTAGCAAAAAACGTGCTCAGCGTCCTCGCACATGTCCAAACATGCTGGGCAGTCTGGACAGTCTTCTAAATTAAATCTACACAGGTATGCTCGATAGCATCCATGTCCCGTCAAAAATTGCGTGAGGTAGTAGTTTACTTCCCCGTGTCTTCTTGTGATCCAGTCTTCAATCTTTGGTATAAGTCGGTGCGTCCAGCGCCCTTTCAGGCTACTGTCCCATCTTCTCTGCCACTCAGCTACTGTTTGTTCTCTGGCAGCGTTCCAGATTTCTGCCTTCGTTCTATCGCTGTTCTCCTGTTTTGCCATGTATATGTGTGTGTGTGTGTGTGTGTATGTGTGTTTTTTTTTTTTTTTTCCCTTATAGAGTGAGAGGTTAAGGGCAAATCCATTATGGACGATATGGCACCGTCTGGTACCACCTGTGTGGGACTCTCACCCACTAAACCCTTCGTTTACCGTTAGCTTTTGAGTTCCAACAGCAACCGAATCCTCTCCGTCCTCCTTACCGACCCTAAGTAAGTTGGACCTGGCTCTTTCTCCAATAAGCCCCCCCGCGGTAACACCGTTTGAGTATTGCTTCGCGGGGGAACTTTGGGCTACCGCCCTCGTCTGTTGATGTGCTCGTCATCACGTTTTCCGCTGCCGTCTACTTCTTACCGCATCGTCCGGTCGTCTGTTTCTTGCTGCATCTCACGTCTTCTTCTTCTTTTTTCTTTGTCCTTTCGGACCTTCTTAAGGATGTCTGCAACAAAATTGTTTATTGCGCTCCATCCGTCGGCCGAAGTCATCATGGCTACCATAATAGACTCAGGCGTTACTCTGGTCTGTAGGTAGCACTCAAGTTCTTCTCGTTCCTGTTCATAGCGTGGACATTCACTGAACACATGCTCAGCGTCCTCGATTACATTCAAGCACGTCGGGCAATCCGGGCAATCCTCCAATTTAAATCGGTGCAGATACGCCCGGTAGCATCCATGTCCACTCAGAAACTGCGTTAGGTAGAACCGTTCCTAACTTTTCTAGGCTAGGCTCTGCCTTCATTTTCTTTAGGATTTCGGCGTAGCTTTTTCCACCCTCGGCCTTGATGACTAAGGCGTCAGGTCTAGGAGGTCTTGCTCTTGCCGTCCTACTTTTTCTGGTGCCTTTTTGGTCTTGGCCACGAGCACCAGTGTTGTCCTTCCTGTTCACGCTTTTTTCTTTTTTCTTCTTTGCCTTCCTTGTCACCACCTCTTGCCACGAGTCTTTCCCCCTCTGGTGGACATTGTCGTCGGCTACTCTTCTTGCAGTGCTCGCCCCACTAACGCGGCTAGCCTGCTGTGGTTTCCCCTTGCCGACCGGCTTAGGGGTCACTTCATTCGCCTCTGCTAGGCTAATTGCCCTTTCCAGAAGGCCAGGGGTTGTTTGGGTCACCTTGCCCTTAGTCCCTGTCCGTTGGCACTGCATAAGGTTATCGTCTGCAGAGCAGAGAGCCCTGTAGCTGGCCCTTATGCTCCGGGCGAGATCCTTAATTTGTTTGTGCACATTGTGTCTGTCCCTGACATAATCGATCAGCTCATCGATTTTGCTGCCAAGGCGATCTAAGTGCACGTTTTTGGAGGTCGCGCTTTCTGCTCGCTTGTCGCCATCTGCGTCTACCTCCATATTCTCTGCCTTCTTTCCTGTAGCATTACCATTGCCTTCCCGTGCCAGGTTACCTACAACGGGGCTGGTTGTGTTGTACTTCGAAAGCGTACTTTCGCCTCTCCCAGATCCAAGGGGTTTATCCCCAAGGAGGCGAGCGTCGACCACCGGGGCTGATACCCGATCGGAATCGACGGCAGGATTAGTAATGCCTGCCTGGGTACTCATATGTTTGAGAACGCTTCTTGATTGATTGTCCTTGCCACCCTAAATACCTGATGTTTCGGTAATTCTAAGCAGTGCTGGGGTGCCGAGGACTTGCACTGCACAGGGGGACTCGTGGCAGCACCGTTAGCTCCTGTACCCTAGGAAGGGGCCCTTTAACAAAGTGCTAGCATCCGGGCCAGATGCACCTTGGT
The DNA here is from genome assembly GCA_020010945.3 of Muscidifurax raptorellus. Lineage (NCBI taxonomy): Eukaryota > Metazoa > Arthropoda > Insecta > Hymenoptera > Pteromalidae > Muscidifurax > Muscidifurax raptorellus. The sequence goes on from JAHUUD020000026.1 coordinate 543,596, forward strand.
TTTTTAAGCGAGGTTGTTACTCCTCCCCCTCCTCCTTCCCCACCTCTTGGGTAGTGGGGCCCCGGGCTTGGGACCGGTGTAGCGGAGTTCCCCCTCGTGGTGTGTGTATGTGTGTGTATGTGTGTGTGTGTGTGTGTGTGTGTGTTAAATTAAGAGTAAGGTGTGATGCGAGAGCGTGTTCAAGAGAGAGCGCGCACGTGAGAGAGAGAGAGAGAGAGAGCATAAGCGTTGAGAAAGTATAGTGAGAGCATGTGTATGGGAAAAGAGGGGACACGGACAGCGTACGCATGCGAGAGAGTATAGTGTGAGAGACAGTATAGTGTGTGTGTGTGTGTGTGTGAGAGAGAGAGCGAGAGAGAGCGAGCGATGACGTACTGATATGTACATCGCAAATCTGTGTGTGTGAGTGTGTGTGTGTGTGTGTATGCGCGCGCGTACGTGTACGTATGTGTACACAGGTGTGAATGTACCATAGATGTAAGGTTAATTAATGTAATTTTAATAAAAAATTTAATAAATGAAAATATTTTAAAAGAAATTGAATGTAAACATTTTTTTTTATTTAGCCGATATGGGGAGATACAACAAATGACCTCATCACTGTCGCATTTTTATCTTGACAAGTAATAAAGATAAGGTATCATGTTTGTTTATACAAACAAGTAATTAACATTGTCTTAATTACTTGAAAACAAATATTAAATTATATTTATTATTTGTTTACAGGTAATTAAGATAATGTTAATTACTTGTTTGTATAAACAAACATGATACCTTATCTTATCTTAATGGTTTGTTTACATTGATAAGATAACGTGGCGCCAGTGATGACGTCATTTGTTATGTCTCTCCATACCGGCTTACTTACTACTTATGTGGTCAGTATACCACAATTCATATGCACTTCATCCTAATAATAATGATAATCCAAAATTTGGTCAATTATATATTATAGACAATGAAATTGCAAATAAATATAGGGAAAACTAATGCAATAATGATAAAACAGATATGAATTTAATAAAATATTTGGAAACAAATCAAAAAATAATCCATATGCTGAAGCATATAAAATGATGTATAAAGTAGAAGAAGAAAATATAAAAGCATTTAATAATAATACTATACCTCGTCAAATAATCATGATATTAACTCAAGATGATTGTACTAAAAATAAATCATATTTGTGACAAAATTTAAAAAAATGAACTTACGAAAAAGAATATATTTGGTAAAGTTAATGGATATGTGTATTTCATTGAATTTCAAAAACGTGGATTACCACACATTCGTATGTTAATATGGTTATATCAAGATTATAAGTTTCGAAATACCGGTCAAATTGATGAAATCATAAGTGCTGAAATACCTGATGAGAATAAATATCCTTGATTATATAATATTGTAAAGAATAATATGATTCATGGTACGTGTAGTTCACAAAACAAAAATAGTGTATATATGAGTGAAAATAAACAATATAGTACTAAAATGTTTCCCAAACCATTTATTGAAAAAATACAATACAATCCAGATGGGTATCCTTCTTATCGGCGAAGGAACGATGATAAAAATATTAGATATTCTAAGCATAGAGTGGCACATAATAGAATTGTTGTACCACACAATCCTTATTTATTATTATTATTAGAATGTCATTAACATAGAAATATGTAGTACAATAAAGGCTATAAAATATTTATTTAAGTATTTGTGAAATTCACAACTAAATATAACAATAATTATCAAAATATCATAGACGCCAATAAGAATACGTATAATTATGACGAAATAACACAACACGTTTCGATACTTATGTGCACCAGAAGCTATATATCGTATTTTTTTATTTAAACTGAATGAACCAAACTATGTAATTTATAGATTGGTTGTCCATGACCAAGATGAACAATATGTATATTATATAGAAGGTCAGGAAAATAAAAGAATTAATAACAATATAGATACAACATTAACAGCCTGGTACAAATTGAATGAAGACGATGATAATGCAATACAATATTTGTATCATAAAATTCCACATCATTACGTATATGATGAACGACAAAACAAATGGAATATAAGAAAAAAATTGTATAGCCCTATAATAAGTAGAATGTATTTTGTAAATCCTGTGACGAGAGCGATAGCCTTCGTCTAGCCCAGCATACTCCTGTAGGCTAAGTTATATATGTGTTTACAGGAGAGACAGCGGAGACGAGCCAGAGGTGAGTAGAGTAGGGAGAGAGAGAGCAACGCGATACGCGACTAGCGAAATAGATACGTTTCGACTAGCTTAGAGTTAACACCTTTGAGTATTTATAATTTTGTCAAGAGCGTTTAGAGTAGTGTTGTGCGATTTCGTGAGGACTTGGTGAGACACGTGCCAGTGTGTGCCTTTTAATGCGGTTACTATTTGTAAGTACCTGCTCTCTTTCTCTCGCTTGCTCACTCACCAGTGCTTTCGCGCTCTCGCTGACCTCGCTCGAGCTCATGACGAGCATACGCTTTTTCCGCGGCTTACACGCTTTTCACGTCGCTTATACGCTGCCATGCTGCTGTAAATCTCCTTCTTTAACTGAATAAATTGTGTGTTGTAACGTCAACTATCGCCTTTACTTATTTTACTTACTTTGGATGCATTATCGCCTTATTTGCCGCTTCGCGTTTTTCAGCGACCCAGCCGCCTCCGCGGGCACGCATTTCGTTTCTCGAAGTGCGTGCGAACTGACTAGCCGTCGCCTCTGCGGAACCAGGTGCAGAGACCCCAAACCCCTCGCCTCCGCGAGCAAACGAGTACGCCCGTCGGCTACTCGCTTATAACGAGGATCGTCGAAGACGTAAAAAAACGTGAAACATTTTTTTTTCGTCTTTTATTATTACATGTACGTGGTGCAAAATCATTTACAGATATGCGTACTGTAGATAGTATTGTTTACAGTACATGTGAAGAAGCATGTTTAGCAAGAGGTCTTATTCGTAATGACAAAGAATGAGATAATTATGATTATAATAATTAAATCAATGCGTAAATTGTTTGCATATATACTTGTTTTTCAAAGAGCACACAATTCACTAGAGCTATATAATAAATACAATATTCATTTTATAAATCCAAAATTGAAAAAGTTAAAGTTGAAAATATAGCTTTAAAAAATATTGAAAATATATTATTATTACATCGTATGAAATTAAATGACTTTAATATTCTCAATTATGATAATAGTTTAATACAAGAAGAAACTGATAACATCACACGATTATGTCGATAATAAATTCATAAAAAATAATGATAATAATAATACGATGGATACTATCATTAATACATTGACTGTAGATCAAAAACAGATATTTGATTTAATTATAAATAGCACCATTAACAATATTGACAGTAAAATATATTTTATTGATGGTCCAGCTGGTAGTTGCAAAAGTTACTTACACAATGTTATTATTAAATATTTAATATCTTTAAATATATCATTCCTTGCAATAGTATGGACTAGCATTGCTGCTAATTTGTTAATTAATGGTAAAACTGTTCATAGTACATTTAAATTACCGCAATGGTTTCAAAACATACTTTTGAAGCAATAAATATATTTTTTTCAAGATTTAAACGGTCATAATGATTTTTTGGTGCTAAAATTATTATTAGATCAGATAATTTGTGACAAACACTTCCTATAGTTCGCCATGGTAACCGGACAAAAATAATGGAATCATGTATAAAAAGAAGCCAATTATGGTCATCTTTAATAAAATTATCATTAAAGGATTATTTAACATTGAAAAATATAGATAATGCATTTAAAAATTGGCTCCTCAATGTAGGAGAAAGAACAAATGAACTTATTTGTAATGATGATTTAATTACAGAAATTTTTGGAGATAAAATAGATCCAAATGACTTGGCTTTGAAAAATAAAGTGATCTTATCGCCTTTAAATTCTGACGTATTAGAAATTAATGAAAATATAGTAGAGAAATTGACGGAAAAAGTTATGTATTTTATAGCGATGACGGAATTGAGAAAGAAATTAACAGAATAAATACAAACAGAATTTCTAATTTTATTAACACCTAATGGATTACCACCACATAAATTGATTTTGAAAAAAGGTGCAATAGTTTGTTGTTTAGGAAATTTAGATATTGATAGTGGCCTCTGTAATGGAAATTATGTAATTATAGAAGAAATCATAACTGGTAAAAATTCTGGTAAAATTATTTTATTACCACGTATTGATTTGCAACCGTCATTAGAAGAAATACCTTTTCATATGATAAGAAGACAATTCGCAATACAATTGAGTTTTGCTATGACCTTAAATAAATTACAAGGTCAATCTTTTGATAAAGTTGGATTATATTTGCGTACTCCAGTATTTAGTCATGGTCAATTATATGTCGCTTTATCTAGAACAACATCAAAGCATAAGTTGAAATTAATTTTTAAAATAAAAAGTCTATATCACAATCATAATAATGAGTTGACTAAGAAAAACTTAAAGAAATGGAAATTAAACAATGACGCAAAAATATATACACAAAATATAGTATATTCAGAAATATTTCGTAATCAATAATATTTATTTAATATTTTTAAAAATCTAGGAGATATCTCACATTCTATAGACATTATGATTTTTTTGACATATTTATAAATACATGTCTACATATATATATATATATATATATATATATATATATATATATATATATATATATATATATATATATATATATATATATATATTTCTTTTTTTGTGTAATTAATAATTTATTCAAAATATAACATAGTATATATAATAGATAAATGCAGACTATTGTATAAAATTGTAATGTGGGCATTTTTATTAGCATATTATATCTAATAATAATGACAGTCTTAACCCTTTTGAACGCATAGAGCAATTTTATTTCAATTACTATATATATACAGGGTGTCCCATTTTAAAACCACCAACCGAAAATCTTCCAACCAAAGCATTTTAAAGAAAAATTTTTAAAACAAAAGTTGTCAGGTTTCAAGTACGGCACACAACGATGACCTTGCCCTTAACTTCGACCTTGACCTTCATCGTTATTTTAAGGTGAAATTGATTTTTTTAAATGGAAACCCACATTTTTTATACCGGAAATGGAAAGGGCGGAAAATTCTACGTTCGATTATGATCTGGACCTCAACCCTGACCTTGACCTTCAGGGTAAATATGAGGTCAAATCGATTTTTTTATGTTAACCTTTAGTTTCATTACCTATTCCGATAGTGCAAAAATTCTAAGTATCAAATGATATTTAACAATTTCTACCCACTGACTTTTCTAAGGTTGAATAAAAGGGCTTACACCGCATAGCAAGGAAGCTTCCTGGAAGCTTCCCTGTGAGAATACGAATCTTGCAGGAAGCTTCCAGAAAGCTTCCATGCTATGTGATTACCATACTTTTTGCACCATACAGATATAACGACGTGGACGTAGTAAGTTCTGTTTCCATTGGCATGCTGAATTATCGTGAGTCCCCTTGCCTCTTACCTTCGAGATGCTAGATTAACGTGAATCCCTTTGCCGCTCACTACTGTAACTATTAAGATTTTTAATCTCGCAGCGAATGTCTAAAGTGGCCGTCATTTACTGGAAGGCAAAAATTTACTCCACTTTGGGAATGTCGTGTGACCAATAAAATAAGGGTTTCCATTTCAAAAGATCGTTTTGACCTTATATTGACCCTGAAGGTCAAGGTCAGGGTTGAGGTCAAGATGATAGTCAGACGTAGAATTTCCCGCTCTTTCCATTTCCGGTATAAAAAATGTGGGTTTCCATTTAGAAAAATCAATTTGACCTTAAAATATCGATGAAGGTCAAAGTCCAACCCAAGGTCAAGGTCATCATTGTGTCCCCCTTGAAACTTCACAACTTTTGTTTAAAACAATTTTTTTTCTCTAAAATGCTTTGGTTGGGAGATTTTTGGGTGGTGATTTTAAAAGGGGACACCCTGTATATATATATATATATATATATATATATATATATATATATATTTCCAATAATATACTACAGTGATTACTTCATACTAAAAATACAATTATTTATATCTCGTAGATATGCTATAGACGATATCCAGATGACAGGATAACGCCAAAATCGACTTCACGTCATCTACTCAACAAAACAGCAGATAAGCATCAATATACTCAATAAAACCCGTGTCTCCCTGTAGACGATGTTCAGGTGTCAGGATGACCCCCAGGTCGATGTGACATCGTCTACAAGGAAGAGCACCAAGTATTAAAATAAATGGTAAATGTACCAAAAAAAATCGCAACTTCATAAACATAATGTTAGAGTATCATATTAGATGAAATCATGGAAAATACGACTAATCATCTCCAGCATCATTATTCTGGACCACATCTGATACATTTCGTGTCATTAGTATGCGTACAATTTTTTATTACCGATCTTTTATAAGGAATTTATAAAAGTGTAACGGTTGCGTTCCCCTCACACCGGATTTTGTCAGTCGGGATTCAGGATTCGGAGAGGGGAGTGAGGTTAAAAACAACTCTGTTTGGTTCAATTTAAATAGTTTGTATATTTAGTGTCTATCAAGGCGCGTCGTCATTCGCCACCTGTAACCAAACAAAAGTACGCCTTTAAAAAGACTTATCTCTTACAACTACTTCTTCGTGTCTAGACGGTGCTTAATATCTACGCGGTGTGATTACGGCACTTATTAACTATCGGCGCCATCCTTAACATCTAAACGATGTGACGCTTAACATCCAGCCGTCGCTTAACATTTGTTTCTATTTACGGTACGTATCGTTTATTCGGTACGGTCGCAGGTACGCTTTCGCTTACATCTACTTGTACATACTACGCCTAGAGAACGGCGGTTTGGTTATTCCCCGGTGGAGCACCCAGGCGTGTAATCGCTATCGCGGAGTCCTCGCGAGAACGTGTGCGCACGATTTCGTGCGTACTCCGCGCCGGTTCCCGGTTTCCTCCTACCCTGTGTGCGCACAGTGGCAGGTGGAACGGAGGAACGTCGGCGTTATGTTAGTGTGTTGGTGGGAGTCCCACAGGACCTGATTCAGACGTGTGCGCACGACTCAATCCGGTACAGTGGCTGTCTCTCGCGGCTTCCTTTGCCCTGTGTGCGCACAGCGGCAAGTGAAACGGCGGAGCGGTGAGTGAGTGTGTGTGCAGTGTTGTAGACCACAGAATCCGATTGAGACGTGTGCGCACGACTCAACCTGAGGCTGGAATAGCCCTCCGTGGTCTCTCTTACCCTGTGTGCGCACAGCGGCAAGAGGAACGGCGGAACGGTGAGGCTGTGCGTGTGTGTGCAGATTCTGACAGAGACGTGTGCGCACGACCCTGCCAGTATTTGCAGTCAGTTTCGGGTTCCGATAACCCTGTGTGCGCACAGTGGTAACAGGAACGGTGGAAACGGTGGGACCGTGGTTGGCGGTTTAGTGCCTGTAGTTGCGCTACGTGTGCTCACGAGAGCGCTCGTCCAGGTACTCGGTGGGTCTGAATTACCCTGTGTGCGCACAGTGGTAATTAAAATGACAGCGCGGTAATTTCGGTATCTGCGCTGTTACGTGTGCGCACGAAAACGATCAGATATCGACAGTCCCTTTAGTGCCCTCCTAGCGATGTCGTGTGCTCACGGCAACGCTCGGATCGGGAGCTCTGATCGAACAGCCGCCGTGCTGTCGCGGCTGGGCTTATATAGCCCCAGTCGCTGGCGCCAACGCCCTCTGGTGGTGAGTGGGTCGAGTATTGTTTGTGTATTTGTGTGGTGCTTTCCGTGCTCTTTTCGGTGGTGTGTGTTAGTTTGTTTGCGCCCGTCGTCGGTTTCGTTCGCGGCTGTGTTTACATTGTTCGAGCACGTGTTGCTATCCATGAGCACTCGGCTAGTGCTCATGTTGTTGACGTGCGGGTCTGTCTTTCGCTCGCTTTATTTTTTTGTTTCAAAAGATATTATGAAAAATGTATGTTCGTACGTACGTAAGTACGTACGTGCGTACGATTTTTTGCTAACTATAAAAACTCAAATACAAAAAATTATAAAAATACAAAAAATATTAACAAACATCGTCAATGACATGACACTATATACTAATCGGCAGAGATCACAATTATATTAAAAAATTTAATTTTTACAAAATAATTTCCACAAAATATAGGGGTTTTTACAGAACAATCATTTTCCAATTTAAAAAATTGTAATATAATGTAGATTGGCAGCAGCTAATTTTGTACAGTAAATTAATAACAAACAATTAAAGTGTGATTTTAGCACTTTTTTTCGTATTTACCTCTGCGGTTTGGAAAGTACAGATTTTGGCGGAAAAAATTGTTAATAAAAGTTTTTGGTTATTCCATTATCTACAAAAATGTCCGCGAGGGTACCACTCTAAGTGCATTAGTTTATTTGTAAATTAAGAAAAATCAAGAAATTTGTCAAAATCGAAATTTGTTAATTACTTTTAAAACTGTATAATTTTTACATTGGTATTTTAGGAAAAGGTTGAACTTAATAGCGCAAAATAGCCTGCTAAATTTCGAGGAGCTAGCAATTATAGTGTCTGACTAATAGGTACCAATTATTTCAAAATTTTTTGTTTCACAGTACTGGCAGAAGCAAAAAAATTGAACATTTTAGTTGCCGTTACTTCACTGGGATCAAGAAGAGTTATATTTCAATTAACATTTTAAAAAACAAAAAAATTGTATTTTGGGACACTTTTTGGTACAAATGCATGGGTCATAGAAAACAACTTTGCCGTCATTAGATTTAGCAAATTCAATTATTTAAACATAATAATTTTATTAGTTGCTTCAATCGTGTTTTATTGATTAAAAGTCGAATAAGTATTAATAATTCATTAGACATCTATTAAAAAGGTGTACACAAATCTCGACACGAACAGCTGTTCAAATGTATGACCTTCTAGAAAAGCAGAAGTTTATATTGCAGGTAGCGTCATCATTGTATCATATATCAGGTAGGATAATTCGAGAATTGAACTTCTCAGAAATCAATTAAATTGTATTGCATGTCTACACTTTCAGTCGCCGTTTGCAAATTCCAGATTCTCGATGGACAATACAATTTTGTAAACAGTTTTTAATAGATTCTTTCTTGCTTTTATATTACAGACATAATAAGGTAAAAAGAAGTTGCAAAAATGCTCGATGAAAAATAATACAATTTTTAGTGTTTAAATAATTGAATTTGCTACATCTAATGACGGCAAAGTTGTTTTCTACTCGCGCTACCCCGGTCAAATTTAATTGTATGTTGCTCTTTTTATTTAATTCTGAATAGCGCGAGTAGAAAACAACTTTTCCTTGAAGGTCATACATTTGAACAGCTGTTCGTGTCGAGATTCGTGTACACCTTTTCTATAGATGTCTAATGAATTATTAAACTTATTCGACTTTTAATCAATCAAACACGATTAAAGGAACTAATAAAATTGTTTATGTTTAAATAATTGAATTTCATACATCTAATGACGGCCAAGTTGTTTTCTACTCACGCTACCTCGAATTATAAAAAAAAGAGTAAGATACGATCAAATTTGACCGATTTACGATACTTTTTTCCGAGTGCCACAATTTGAAGTAAGCTTTTCAGTTTTGAGCCGTCAACGCGACGGTTCCCCCACTCCGTCTCCCGCAGAGCAGACGGCCGCCGTTGCGCCATCGCCGTTTTACGACACTGGATTTATAATCAATAATTGCTTTTAGAGTAACAGCTAATATATATTTAAAAAGTATAAGTCTTTAACTGCAGCTACAAATTTGAAAAATCACAATATCTCATTTATTTACGGAGCAATGATTTATTATAAGAAAACCTATCTTAGTTCCTAATGCACACAGAGGACCAGCTTTTTTTCTAAATTTAGATAAAACTAGCAACTTTTCACTAGACTTTATTCGATTTCGATCGGCTTAAAATGCCGGGAATAATGTTAAATCGACATTTTATAAACATGTGCACCCAGAAGCGTCCTTAAATACAATTTTTTGGTTTTTTAAACTGTTAATTGAAATATAACTCTTCTTGATAAAAGTGAAGCAGTGGCAACTAAACTGTTCAATTTTTCTGCTGCTGCCAGTACTGTGAAAACAAAACCGCTGCCAATTCATTGGCACGTAGCTTCCTCCAACTAAATTTATATTTGTTATTAATAAAATATTTTTTAAAATTGTAAAAAGATATGCAAATAATTTTTTTTTTGAAAATTTCTACGTTTTTTACGTTTAAATTGGCCATATTTTTTTGTCGGTGACTAATCGAAATTTTGAGCTCAGATTCTGAAAAAGTATCAAATTTCGCGTAGGAATAGAGTTATTGCATTATTTTTTTGGTCCGATAACATAATAAATTAAGTTAAGTCCCATAGGGTACTGAAAGCTGTGCAAAAAACTCTTACACAATGTACAGAAAGTCTACCTTTTTCCAAAGTAAATTTCAATTAGTTTACAATTGTACTCGTATTTTAAAGAAAAGATTTAAGTTTTAACAAAAGATTTAATGAACTATAATGATTAACGGTTACACAGAGTATACAGGGTGAAAAAAAAAATTGAAATTTTTGTATCTTCGATTCTAAAGCATTTTGTAAGCTGTGCAAAGAACTTAGCCGAGATAAACAAAAGATCTATCTTTTCTCCAAACTTCAAGTTAATTAAAGCTTTTTTACTCCCGTAACCTTGCGACATAAAAAACCGATTGTTTTATGTTTTCGATTTTTTTCACAAAAACTAATCACCAAAATGACTTCAAATTTTTACAACATGTAGACATTATTATTCTTTGTTATCATAAATTTGTTCAAAACATTATACTGTTTAATTTGAAAGATATGAATTTAAAAAAAAAAATATCTCATTTGTCATAACAATTGAACCAAATGGTCAAAATGTTATACTCTTTCAAAAACACTATTGCTGAATTTTTCGTATAAATTATATCATTAAAAAATACGAAGAAAAATTTTTCAAAAATCAAAAAAATGGCTAAGTATTAGCCACAATTGTCAAAATAAAAAAAATTGTTTTTCCGAATTTAGAATCAAAAAACATATGTATGTAAAATTTTATTATTATTAACTATGTATTTCTAGAAATACGACGGTATACATACATACACAGACAGCCATCCGCACGGACATTTTCTAAAAACACATGATTCGAACTCCAAACACCTCAAAACACGGCTCTATGAAGTTTTAGCGAAACTGAAAATTTAACTATTACTAAGCTTCCTCTAGGAGGAAGCAATTTGAAATTATTGGTACCTCTTAGTCAGAAACTATAATTGTTAGATCTTCGAAATTTGGCAGGCTATTTTGCGCTATTAAATTCAACCTTTTCCTAAAATACCAATGTAAAAATTATACATTTTTAGAAGTTATTAACAAATTTCGATTTTGACAAATTTCTTGGTTTTTCTCAATTTACCAATAAACTAATGCACTTAGTGAGGTGCCCTCGTGGACATTTTTGTAGATAATTGAATAACGAACAACTTTTATTCACAATTTTTCCGCTAAATTCAGTACTTTTCAAACTGCAGAGGTAAATACGAAGAAAATGCTGAAATCACATTTTAATTCTTTATTGTGAATTTACTTTACAAAATTAACCGCTGCTAATGTTATATTATCATTCTACATGCTTTTCCGAGGCATTTAAGACCTTAAACCTATTCGTCGGAATTACGGTAAAAAATAAGTCTTTTGGACTTAATTTGACTTGAAACACACTCGGTTTTTTTAATTATTTTTGTTGATCCGGGATACCTGGTATTGAATTGAAACTATTTGATTTATTAAGATTTTGGTATGTTAAAAAATATATATGTTTCGTCATTTAATGCCATAATGCATTGAATGCTAGTCCACACCTAAAATAGAACTTATGTTTTTGTAAGGTTCTGATTTACTATGCTGAACCGCGCAGTAATTCTATATACAAATAATTATTTATTTGAGTATAGGTGAACTAGCCTTGACTCGAGAGTCTTCTGTTACTATTAAGTAGGTTATGATTCTAATAAACTGTCTCTTTATGGTACTTCTTTGTTATGACTTTATTTAGACGAAGGTCCAATGCTTTCATACAGATGTTACACAGATGTTTTAATCTAATCTTTATGTTTGTTCTTAATGTTACGTATTTACTTATTTCTATATTGGTTCGACTTACAATCCCGTTCGGACACTACTAGTAGATTGCACGGTCGATGACTGGGCGGTGTTTAGTATTATCCTACACGGATGGTTCCGTGGCGTGTTGAGAGTAAGTTCCTTAACTAAGCTGCCGAAGCTAACGCCAGATATGTTGACGGTCCTTAAGCCTCGTACTGTACCAACTCACGTCCAGAGTATGAAGAATTCCACCGGTTAGCTTCCACGGAGTTTGAGTGGTTTCTAACCACCCAATAGACGACGCGAAGGACTAAACGGCACTCGTATTCACACACCAGGTCCAGCAGGTACAACACTCGTTGTCCTTGTAAAAAGAGACTTCACTAAAGGCAATATGAGGACTGAGTGCGGGGCTTATAAGGCTTGGCGGATGATCTCGACGTTAGGGTAATAACCAATCACCGATCGCCACCGAAAGTGTCTTACAATATAGGTTGGTGATGGTGCAGAATAAGTAGGTTTTGGGATTGCTGACTCGGGGGTCAGTTGGTTTAATTAGTGGGACGCGTTTGATGTCGTAAACGCGGTTGCGGAAATGCTTACATTGTGATTATCGTCGTATACCTGTGCCTGTACACATACACGCCATCATACATCATTCTGTATACAGTATATTCATACATATAATTATCTTTTATGAACATGGGACGTTACACCTCCCCCCCCAGAGTATTGCTGTCCCCAGCAATGGGTGCTGGTGCAAAAAGAAAAAAACGTGCGATGTTCATTCACAATATGTTGTTACATAAGTATGTTATTTAAGAACTTTTCATAAAGTTAATAATATAATGCTGACATATGCATTATCTCGGAAGATTAATAAGTGATTAAAAAGAAATTTTCGGTATTTTGATCTCTAATCCTAGTTGTAAAATTTTTGTTTTGATCCGATCATAATTGCGATTTTTCGTACTTTATTTACAGGATAACAATGTAAATATAAACAATTTGTCTAACTTTTATTACATTATTAGTTCGGAGACTCTTAATTGCAAAATTACAAAAAGGTTTGGTTCGAATCCGACCATAATTTTTTTTTTTTTTTTTGTTATTACTGTTTTTTTTTTCATAGGTCGATAGAGTATCCTTAACTAACAATTTAGGTACAAAAATAACAATTTTCGTACTGTAATTTTTCGAGTTACAGGCCTATAAACATTTGATTGTTGCTACTCATTTTTGGGTGTATTTTGACTTCCTAAGGTGCGGTCGAGTGCTAAAAGTCCGAAATTATTATTATTTTGTTAGGTAATGCCAATTGTTGCTAAATTGTTTATTCCGCATGTTTAGTATTTGTATAATATGAACCCTTATGTGGTCTTATTGTAAGTCCGCTAGATTGGAAAGTGCATGTGTGTAGGTATAAGCCTGTATGCAAGTATAACTGGTCTTATGTATACTTATATATATACTCTTACCCGTCTTTATGTACACTGATATATATACTCGCATGTCCATACGTTATGTTCATCTATATATATACTTGCTGTATATATATAAGTATAGTATTGACTGCGAGTGTGACGTACTGCATTCCTGAGTGGGTCGCATTCCTGGATTGGTCTTTTTGACTCTTCAAGTATCCGCTCGGTGGCAGGAGTTACCGCGCTTTGGCGCGAACTCGTGCTTTCGTCACGCCTACATATACGCGCGTGCTGTGTAAGTTCGGCAAACGATTGGGTGTACGGGCTGGTTTGCCGTATACTAATTCATGAGGAGTGTAACCCGTTGATGTATGTACGGATGTATTATACTCATGAATAGCAAAGGGAATTACTTTATCCCAATCTTGTTTGCTTGATGATTTATTTCTTAGAAAGTCTGCTAAGACAGCGTGACTTCTTTCTAAGGATCCATTAGACTGTGGATGGTATGCAGTCGTAGTATTTAATTTAAAATTATAAATTTCGGATAACTGTGACAATAGATTGTTTTGAAAACTGCGTCCTCGGTCGCTTAGAATTATTCTAGGTACTCCAAAATGTACAAAAAGGTGTCGGGTCAAAGCGTCTGCAATTGTAACTGCTTTGATGTTGGGCACTGGTACTGCTATACAAAATTTTGAAAACTGACACTGCATAGTTAGTATATGCACGTTACCTTGCGTAGATTTGCATAAAGGTCCAACTGTATCTATGGCTACTTTATAGAAAACTTCACTTGGTGTATCCGTTATTACCATTGGTTCTCTTGTCTTTACTCTAACCAGCTTTTGTTCTTGGCAGATTTCACATTTGCGTACGAAATCATGTATATCTTCTTTCATTCCTTTCCAATAGTATCGTTCTCTTATTCTTCTATAGGTTTTTCCCATACCACGATGTCCTCCAAACAAACTGTTATGGTAATCGTTCAGAACTACAAACTTGTATTCAGGAGCTAGAATCTTACACTCACCGTAACATATCGTTACTGCTATTTGTAAATTTTTCAGTTTTTCCTTAATTTTATTTAATAATACCCCTCGTGGAAGAGTGTCAGTTAGCTCTCCGCTTCTAGCTAATCTAAAAGACTTTAACTTTTTATTCTTAATTTCGTTTGCTAATGTACTTAAACATTTCGATAAATTATCTGGTGTAATTTCGTCTTTTTCTTTATCCGAAATAACTAAACTGAAAATGAATCTTTTTCTATTTTGGGTAACTATTACATCACCGATGGTTATCTTGGCCTTCGATAATTCATCGCGATAAATAGCTTCTACGTCAATAAGTAATTTGTTAGTTCCATATGATAAACTTAAATCTTTTGAAATAAAATGTACTATATTATCTTTTAGATATGTTATACATTCTCTAGTTTTTAAAAATTTTAATGATTCACTCGAGTTCACATCTTAATCTACATAGTCGAAAAATACAGATGTTGGTGTGTTTCCAAATCTTGGAGCTGTACTGTCCTCCTTCGGTTTACTATTTATATAGGAAGTATTATGGTTGTTGGTAAGTGTTCCGCTTGTGGGTGTTATTATTGTTTTTGTCGTTTTAGGTGGATTATTTTGTTTTTTGGGTTTAGATAATTTTTTTCTTAATTCTTCGTTAATCTCATCCTCCGATTCTTCTTCACTATCCTCTTGTTCTATTGTGGAGAGGTGATGCCAATTGGTGTTTTCGGCCATCTCTTCAGTCCAAGCAGTAGAAGATGCTCTAGGTTGTTTTATGGGTGACTTGAAACGAATCGGATTAGACTGACTATCTGCGTATTCTAGCATCCATTCTCTCACAGTGCTGCTGGGGACTACTGCCTGTGAAGCTTCTCCTAGTAACGTAGGTGGTTCTGAACTCGCTTTCTCTCCTTGTTGTAAGGGTGATGAGCTTTCAATATCTTTCATGAGGTCCCAGTTCTCAGTTGGAGTTTCATGATAGAGCTCTAAGAAATTATCCCAGCACATCGAGAGTGGTTGGTTATTTGTAGTCTCGCTTGGGTTTCTATTAGGATTAATCTCTTTTTCCCTTGCACTTTTGTTTAATTCAATGCTAGATAATTCTTGTAGTTCTGAATTATCCATGAGTTGACCTGGCATTGATCGTCTCATAGTAGATTGTAATTTTGGGTTTATTAACTCTTTGTCATCACTTGATGATGAAGAATCTCTAAATTTTGTTTCAATTTCTGGACTAGTTTGTCTAGAATTAGTATTCTTTTTGTTGTTGGGATTTTTACTCTTGTTCTTATTGGGTTTATTCAATATTATCTCATCAAATTCACTTTCACCTGGATCCTCGTTTGACTTGACCATAGTAGAATGACTCTGTATCTTGATTCAACAGGCTAGGAAGCAAAGATTTGTTGCTTAGTGGTATTGGTGGAGCATCGGAAGATTCCGCAATACTACTCTCAATTGAGTTGGTTATTTCTGAATTATCTGTTTCACTCATTGATGGTGGTTCGGAAACTATGGGTTCTGCAAAAACTACTGTTTTCTTTTCTGTAGTGGCTGGTTCGTTCTTCCTCATTCTAAGTCTCTTCGCGATTGTACTTGCTTCTAGGTCGGCTTGCCCTCCTAAAGGGATAGTGGGGTTATCAAGCTTGATTCCTTCCTTACGACCCGGCTTCTTTCGATGTTTAACTCCTTCTTTAGAGGTTTCGTTTTCGCTTTGTAGTTGAGTACGATTCTGTCTGGCTAAAGAAGTTTTAGTCGGCTTAGGTAGGATAGGCAGTACTCGTACCCCCCCCCCCCTGTTCTTGTTCATCTTCTTTAATTAGTTGGTCTCTATCAACTGGATTGCGGGAAAGGGCGTCTGCGTTAACATTTAGACGACCAGGTTTATACTTGAAAGTATAGTAATAACCTCGTAATCTCATTCTCCAACGATTTAACCTACTGACTGGATCTTTTAATGATTCAATCCATGTCAATGGTTCGTGATCTCCGTAGACGGTGAAATGTTTACCGTAAAGGTAGTGGCTAAAATACTCTATGGCATTTACTACGGCTAAACATTCTTTTTCTGTGGTAGAATAATTTCGTTCGCATTTGTTGAGAGATCTGGACATATGGGCGATTGGATGTTCTTGTCCTGGTTCACCTTGACTTAGGACTGCACCTATAGCTCCATCACTTGCATCCGTAGTTAGAATGAAAGGCTTACTCTCATCCACTGTTGTTAGTACAGGGGCTTCTAAAAGTGCTTCTTTTAAGATCTTAAAACTTTGTTCTTGTTCTAATTCCCACTTCCATTTTACGTTTTTGGCTAATAGGGCGTTGATGGGCCCTGCTTTCTCTGAGAAGTTTTCAATAAACCTTCTGTAATAACCAGCTAATCCTAAGAACTGTCGGATTTCAGTTTGGTTAGTCGGCCGCGGGTAGTTTTTAACGGCTTCTAACTTCTTAGGGTCCGGTCTTACTCCATTACTGTCGATGATATGACCTAAATAATTAATTTCCGGTACAAGGAATTGGCATTTATCCATTTGTAGTCTTAAACCTACCGCTGACAACCTTTCAAACAATTTAGCGATTTTCTCCTCATGTTCTCCGAGAGAATTTGCATAAATCACTATATCATCTAAAAAGACATACAGTTTTCTCAACATCCCCAGGGTCAATCTCTATTTGATGGAAGCCCATGGCGAGGTCAAAAACTGAGAAATATTTTGCTCTTCCAATCTGCTCAAGGATTTCCATGATGTTAGGTAGTGGATATGCGTCCTTGATGGTTTTCGCGTTTAACTTTCGGTAGTCAATTACCAACCTGTACTTTTTCTTTCCGTCTGGTCCTGGTTTCTTAGGTACGATTCGAATAGGACTGCAAGATGGGCTCTTTGAATGCCTGATTATACCGGCTTCCAAAAGTTTTTGTATTTGGTTAAAAAGCTCGTCATCTAGTCCTGTTGGTCCTCTCTTGTACTTAACTTTGACGGGTTCTTCATCGGTTATCCTAATCTTATGCTTAACACATGATGTTCTTGGTGGCGGATCTCCTGGCAAATAAAACAGATGGGAATATTCTTTTACCATTTTCTTAATCTGCGTTCTTTCTGGTCTTGTGTGATAGTTGGTTAAAACTTTTTCCAGGATTGTTTTTACGCGGTCTTCTTCGTCTTTTGGTGGTTCTCCTTCTAACGGAAACTCGTAGTCATCCTCCAAGTCATCGTAAAAGTCAAATGCTTCCAATGGCTGTGGAGTAATTTCTATTTCGACTGGGTCAGGTAGAGTATTAGTGGCCATTACATAACAGTAGCCTTTGTTATTTTTAACGGCGGCTTCTCCTATAAAAACTCCTGGGACGGTATTTATTCGTCTTAAGTAGGCTTGGCCCTTAGCTGAATGTTTAGTTGCGGGAATTCTTATAGGAACTTTTGCTCTGGCCGGTAACTTAAATACAGTTTTACCATTGGATTTAAAACCTTTAGAATTAAAATTCCAATTTACTGTATCTATAGATTCCGGTTCTATCTCGCGTTCGGCATATGGAAATTCAAACTCAGGTTCAATCTGAACTCTTTTTACTTCCGTGTTTCGATATGCTTCCTCTGGATGTTTATCTTCACTAGTTTCTGGTATTAGTTTATGAACGAAGGGAACGGGTGTTATCGGATGACTTTCCGTTACTAGTAATCCCTCTCCAAATATGATGTTTACTTTTTCTACAAGTAGAAAAGGGTTACCCAATATAAGTTCCTCTGATAGTGGCGTGCTAGATGGTAACACGTGGAATAAATGGTCCTTTCCTAAGATTTTTAATTTTACAGTTCCTAGAGTTCTTACCTCCTGTGGAGAAATACCTAGTATAGAGATCACGTCATTTTGGTCTACTATAGCATTAGGACCCAATGCATTTTCTTTTACTGCATTGATTTGGGCTCCGGTATCCACTACACATAAGGCTTCTGGAACTGCCAGTTGTTCTATTTTTAATTTTATTGTGGGCGAGGATTCGACTCTTGACGTGAGTTGAATAACTTGGGCTGGTTTCCCGACTTGGTTGTGGGGCCGGGACTGGTTGAACGCTGTGGAGTCGTCCCGCTCACTGGTGCGTTCTTCCAGTGAGCGTTGTCCCAGTTTAAATGATTTTTATTTCCACTGCGAAACGGGATTGGCGACTTCGGCTTTTCTCCGTAATAGTCTTGATTTCTGTTAATTGCGGATTCTTGATGGTTCCTGCATTGGGACTGGTCTGTGCGTACACGTTGGTGGATTTTGATGTTGGTAGCCTCCATTTTGAGGTGGGCACCAATATCCGGCTCTCTGTTGATTTTGAAAGTATATATAACATGCAGCACCGTTACAGGGTCTGTAATCCAGATATAATGGTGCCTCTGGTGGTATAACATGTCTTTGTACTGGTGGTCTTACTGGCACCATAGTATTTTCGGTATATTCCCTCTGGAGTATACTTGGATGTTTGATAGGCTCGGGTACTGGTTTTTTGTAACTCAGCTGTGGTGGTGCGTGTATCTTGCCTCCTTCAAAAGTCATTTTTGGGAAATAGGTGTCATCCCGGTCTATTGAATAAGAAATCTCATCTCTATTATGCGTAGAATCATGAAAATTCACTCTTCTTTGCCCTCCTCTATCTCCTTCCTCATTATTAAATGTTCTTACTTGATGTATACTTTCATATATTTCTCCTGAACCATGGGGTGAATCCCGTGAACCATGTGGACTTCGATCTTGTGTATGACTTACTTGATGAATACGTGGATTGGAGTAATGATTATTATACATGGTTACTTTACCCCGTTCATATTTCGATGCTAACGCGAACGCGTCATCCAGTTTTTCTGGTGCTAACTCGATAATACGGGTTCTCCAACCATCTGGTAATCCATTAATAAATGATTCTAAGGCGATGATTTCGATCTGAGGTTTTAAATGATCTCGCTGTACGTTATTTCCCAGTACTTCCAACGCGGCGTTAATTGCGGCATTAACTAGCGCGTTTATTCGACCGTAAAACTGTCGAATATTCTCTCCCTGCCTCATGGAAGATGATTGAATTTCGTGTAAGTAATAACTATATGTGCGGGGCGGTGCAAAGCAGTCTTTTAAATGCGATTTCAAATCATTCCAAGTTTTAAATGTGCTACCTTCCAAGGCTTGTCTGGCTTTACCCCTTAATTTTGATATAACGATTCTTAAAAAGTGTGCTTCTGAATCTGTAGAAATCATGGTAAAGCAGTTATCAACATCTTGTAAGAATTCTTTTAGATTCATGTTCGTTCCATCGTAATCTGCAAGATGTTGAGTTGCTCTTTCCACTGCCCGAAAATTATTTGACTCTAATATACTACGTGAAAATTCTAATAATTGTTCTTCTCTTTCTGCCTCTTTAAATCTATAAAATTGATCTAAAGCATTGATTCTTTGTTCTAAGTTGGGTAATCTTAAGATTTCTTCTCTAGTCTGATTAAACGTCATTATGATTTATTTCGTCTAAAAGTTTCCTAAATTTCTTCTTAATTATAAAAATTCTAAACGAGACAGTTGGTACTTTAGTAACAATGGCTTAGTTCCCCACAAGGGATGCCATTTGTAAGGTTCTGATTTACTATGCTGAACCGCGCAGTAATTCTATATACAAATAATTATTTATTTGAGTATAGGTGAACTAGCCTTGACTCGAGAGTCTTCTGTTACTATTAAGTAGGTTATGATTCTAATAAACTGTCTCTTTATGGTACTTCTTTGTTATGACTTTATTTAGACGAAGGTCCAATGCTTTCATACAGATGTTACACAGATGTTTTAATCTAATCTTTATGTTTGTTCTTAATGTTACGTATTTACTTATTTCTATATTGGTTCGACTTACAATCCCGTTCGGACACTACTAGTAGATTGCACGGTCGATGACTGGGCGGTGTTTAGTATTATCCTACACGGATGGTTCCGTGGCGTGTTGAGAGTAAGTTTCTTAACTAAGCTGCCGAAGCTAACGCCAGATATGTTGACGGTCCTTAAGCCTCGTACTGTACCAACTCACGTCCAGAGTATGAAGAATTCCACCGGTTAGCTTCCACGGAGTTTGAGTGGTTTCTAACCACCCAATAGACGACGCGAAGGACTAAACGGCACTCGTATTCACACACCAGGTCCAGCAGGTACAACACTCGTTGTCCTTGTAAAAAGAGACTTCACTAAAGGCAATATGAGGACTGAGTGCGGGGCTTATAAGGCTTGGCGGATGATCTCGACGTTAGGGTAATAACGAATCACCGATCGCCACCGAAAGTGTCTTACAATATAGGTTGGTGATGGTGCAGAATAAGTAGGTTTTGGGATTGCTGACTCGGGGGTCAGTTGGTTTAATTAGTGGGACGCGTTTGATGTCGTAAACGCGGTTGCGGAAATGCTTACATTGTGATTATCGTCGTATACCTGTGCCTGTACACATACACGCCGTCATACATCATTCTGTATACAGTATATTCATACATATAATTATCTTTTATGAACATGGGACGTTACATTTTCAATTTTTTTGTTCAATTTGAATTTCTTTTAAAGGAACTTATTGAAGTTTCAAATAATATTCTTTATCATAAAATTCTAAGAAGACTTATTAGCCTTTTAAACATTTGGATATAAAACTAAAATTGTTGTGTAGTTATCTTTCAGAGAACTTGTGTAAAGCCTCTTCAGACATACTGCGCTGGCTAAAAAAGAAAATACATGTAAAATAATATATATATATATATATATATATATATATATATATATATATATATATATATATATATATATGCCACGTTACAATAAATATATATATATATATATATATATATATATATATATATATATATATATATATTGTAACGGGGTGAGGCTGTCTTTGAGAGGAAGAAAACACAAAAGGAGACACCGGGACCGAGAATCGATCCGGCGCTCCCGAGATCTCGAGGCGCATGCTCTATCCATTGAGCCAATGCCGCCTTATTCCGTCACTCTCGTTCCTGCTCCGATTACCGGCATAGCGAGGACTTGGACCTCGTTACAATATATATATATATATATATATATATATATATATATATATATATTTATTTATTTATTTATTTATTGTAACGTGGCAGTTCGACTGCACGTTACACGGCGAGCGAGCGACGCCGCATCGGGGGATAAGCGGCCAGCTCACGAGTATGCATGAGGGGGGAGAGGGAGTAGTTCGCTCGGGAGGCGCGCGCGGCGCTGACTGAACTCTACTAAGTTGGGAAGCGCTTAAGCTCCGAACCTTTCGAGCTCGCGAGATCAAGTGAAGATAAGCGTAAGATGCGCTGCCTTATATACAGTTGATGCGGGTCCGCGCCGAAGTTGTAACCGCCGCTACTCTTCCCCCTCTAGTCGTCCGCCGCTGGGCGCTGCACGCTGATTGGTTCGGCGCATCTCCGCTCCGTCGAGGTAGTCTTGATACAATTTTCTTTTTACGAGCGCTGCCCGACGTCCGCTAGTAACTTTTGCAGCACTTTAGAGAACTGTCTCGATCTTTGTTATTATTTCTTCTTTTTTTCGCATCGCATCGCATAGGAATCGTGGACGTTATAGACTGGCCTATTTACGAACGATATATTTTAACAGAAGCATTTTTAACAAGATTAAGCTAAATTAATTTATTAATCCAAATTTACGGAATTCTATAAAGAGTTTTAAACAGACAGCGTACAAGTCAGAAAGTACATCTAATTGTAGTTCAACTGTATCGATAAACCAATAGCTGTTAACATCTAGACTTGCTTCCAACGTAGCAAAAAATACAGGAATATAAGATAAAGTTATTGTGACCCCCTGTAACAGGTTAATTCCTAATGTTATAAAATGATAGTATAATAATCTTTAAAATAAAACCTTTCTCTAAAGGTAAAAGGTAGCCAAGTATAAACTGGTTTTCATTTACTATTAATTTTTTATTTGATGATGATATAATTCATTCAAATAATTATTTATATAAGTGAAAAAATATGTTAAAATATATGAAATCGGATAGTTAAATGACAATCAAATAGTTACTGACAGTATTCTACATACTATGAACATACTTGATAAACCAGTCGCTTAATAATTTTACGGTGAAATAAAAAGAATAATTTTTCAACGATAATTTTTTTGTATTCTGTAATATCTGCTTTATTATTAATGATGTTGTGTTTCACTAAATTTGAGAGATGTTATAAGTTTATTTGACAATGTTATTAATTTTTATCAAAATAAACAATTCACATTATGAACTATCAACCGACGGGTTAATCAAGTATGTTTATAGTAGTGTAGAATACCGTCAGTAACTATTTGATTGCCATTTAATTATTTGATTTCATATATTTTTTTACTATAGTTTGTCACTTATATAAATAATTATTTGAATTAATTATATCATCATCAAATACAAAATTAATAGTAAATGAAAAACAGTTTATACTTGCCTACCTTTTACCTTTAGAGAAACGTTTTATTTTAAAGATTTCATGAATTTTTAAGGGTAATCAATAATTATAATAAAAACTACCCTCTCTATAGATTTATTACATTATACCTCACTAACTTAAAAGAGAATCATCAAACTGTTGTTAATATAGTGAGTAATAGTTTTAGTTTAAAAGCAACCATCAAATAAGATTTGTAAAATAAATAGATGTACACGCTAGAATCTATCTTTACAGCAATACCTACAACCAGTATCCACATATACCTCACAAACTGCGGAGTGATAAGTGACTCTCGACACCATTGAGTAACGAGTTTTGACTAATTACGTTACAAATTTCGATGAAAACAAATTTCAAACAGATTCTACAAATTGAAACTCTTGAAGGCGTCGTTGATAGTGTCCATCCTGGGCACCAGGTACCTTGGAGGCCGTTGCTGTCGCAATATTCGTGTTCAGCGATCCTAAAAACCTCCGAGTAACGAGTTTCGACTGAATATGTTACAAATACCTCTAAAACTCTTGAAGACGACGTTGATACTTACGGAGCACCAGATACCTCAGAGGCCGTTGCTATCGTAATATTCGTGTTCAGCAACCCCAAAAACCCCCAAGTAACGAGTTTCGACTTAATATGCTACAAATTCCCCTCAAACTCTTGAAGACGACGTTGATACTGCCCAACCTGGGCACCAGCTACTTCGGAGGCTGTCGATAGAGATAATAGAATGATAACGGATCGTTTATATTTTACGAAACTTTTTTTAAATGAAAGTTCTTTTAATATCTATAAAAGTAACATTGATTCGCCTGATGAAACAGCGTATTTCAATAAGATATAAATGTTTGAATATTTTGTAGAGGTTAGAAAACTCCATTTTAAAGCATAAAAGGTCGCGTTGCGCTTGACAGCCCATATAGTATTTTAGTACTTATACTTGCCATCGGGTCGCTGCCGGGCCCCTTGTTTTCATAATTGCTTGTTTTTTTTTAGTTTTTTTTATTACTCCATTACCGGCGCAGCCTTTCGGCCCAGCTGCCGGGGGCCTTCCACTACCTCTGTGAGGAAGTTAAGCCCAATCCTATCCTCATTTCTTTTTTATCCAGTCTTATTCCTTTCTACATTTATACCTCCCTGGAAGGCTTTTCCGGTGAGGACATATTTCAGCCATGCACCTTGTTGGTTAAGCCAACACTCTGTCTACATAGTCCCTACCACTGTTTCGCATTTGCCCAGGTGTAAGCCTGTGAGGCAGGGAAAATCCGAAATTGCACTGACGGAAAATTCCGGGGAAAAACCTGCCTCAAAACAACCGGTGTCCAGAGTTCTTTTCGCGTTAAAAAATACTCCGAAAAAATCCGAGTGATCTCACCGGGAAACGAACCCTCGACCCCTAGAACGACGTTGTTTCTGTGCCTAGCACGCTAACTACTGAGCCAACGCCGCTCTCGTAATTACTTGTTAAATAGTGAAAAAAGACTAGGATAAAGTTAACAAATTGGCAAGTTGTCTGCATCATTGTACACTGAGAGAAAAAGTATGGACTGGTTGCTGGTGAGTCCCCCTTGGAGTAAACCCTGCGCGAGCGGTCTGGAATAGTTCCAGGTGCTGCCGCATATAATGCAGTAGCGCCACGGAAAATTTCCTGTGACGAGTCCAAGCAATATTTCCAAGAGCCATCCGCAATTATCGGGTCAGGCTCATGGAATAATTGCGGGCGCTCGTCTGCAATATTCATTCGACAATATAATAAACTCCTATGGTTTGAGGTTAAACAAGGTAATGAATATATAAAAAAACTGTACATATTGCGCATCGAATTTATTATTTCACAAGTCGTATCTAGTAACTACAATTTCTAAATTATTTTTTTTTACATAAGTACAAGGCGGAATTAATGGAATGTGAGAAATATTTATAAGTGTAATTGAATCGGTATCGCTATGCACATCATATACATGGAAAAAATCATTAAAACCAAATTTGTAAACGTTTTTTGTGAGGAAGAAAATTTCATTTTTATAATTATATATATTTTTAAGTATACCAAATTGAATTCCATTACTATCGAAACCTGTAACGAATACTGTATTTTTAGAAAACATTTTGCCAAGAATTTCGACATATTTTAAAATACCGATTCAATTACACTTATAAATATTTCTCACATTCCATTAATTCCGCCTTGTACTTATGTAAAAAAAAAAAATAATTTAGAAATTGTAGTTACTAGATACGACTTGTGAAATAATAAATTCGATGCGCAATATGTACAGTTTTTTTATATATTCATTACCTTGTTTAACCTCAAACCATAGGAGTTTATTATATTGTCGAATGAATATTGCAGACGAGCGCCCGCAATTATTCCATGAGCCTGCCCCGATAATTGCGGATGGCTCTTGGAAATATTGCTTGGACTCGTCACAGGAAATTTTCCGTGGCGCTACTGCATTATATGCGGCAGCACCTGGAACTATTCCAGACCGCTCGCGCAGGGTTTACTCCAAGGGGGACTCACCAGCAACCAGTCCATACTTTTTCTCTCAGTGTATAAACACATAAAATAATATAAATACAGTATTTAAATTAAGCTAGAAATCAGAAATGTTAATATGATAGCACTTGCACGCGCTTGTATGCTAGATAATTGATTTTCTGACTTTCTGTGAATATAAAGAATTATTGTTTCAACATTATTTTCTAGCATTTAATATGACATTCTTAGTAACCTACGAAGTTTTTAATTTTTCATCTGCGCGTATTCCCTTCGCGCATGCGTGTGCTATTTTTTGTGGTAGTGTGCCGTCGAAGAATACGGCTATTTTTTCGAAGGTTGGTACGTCATTTTCTGCCATGACGCCATGTTGAAATAGTTCGAGGCCCAGCGCGGCGGGTGTGTCTGTGCGCAAGTGTGTTTGTAGGGCTGAATGAATGGGTGATTCTTTGAAGCGCACATGTGTGAATACGCGGTGTATGTTCGCTATGCTGGCTTCGAACATAAACTATAAATGACGACGATATCAAATAAAAACAAGCAAATGACTGTCGCGGGGATCACGTTGCAGCTTTAGTAAAGGTCGGTAAAGCCAGTAGAGAGAATTTGGTGTACCATTGGGTATGCTAATTTGACCGTAAAAAACGAACGGGCTTTAGTTCGTGCGAAACCAATACAGCGTGACGTTAGGAATGACAGTGTTTTGATAACTCCGCGAAAAATGTCATGCTCCCCTCTCCCCCCTCTCTCTTTCTCTCTTTTTTTCCATGGAAAAAGCACACACACACACAAACACCCAGCGTCTTCACGATAGCCCGTAGAGCCCGTGGAGGTTAGGCTTTTTGTTTTCTAGATCGCCTTCTCGTCTTCTTCGTCTCGCCCAAC
The DNA here is from genome assembly GCA_020010945.3 of Muscidifurax raptorellus. NCBI lineage: Eukaryota > Metazoa > Arthropoda > Insecta > Hymenoptera > Pteromalidae > Muscidifurax > Muscidifurax raptorellus. Next base: position 570,085 of record JAHUUD020000026.1, read on the forward strand.
AAAACGTCGCCAACGCAGCAAATTAGCAGGTGCAATAACAGAAAGCAATACCCGATTGTTGCTAGGTGAAAGTTATCTATTTCGTGCGCAAATCACATACCTGAGCCGCGCGCTAAACAACCGACTGAATGTGTCCGAGCGCACTCGTGTATTCGCTGCTCTCATAGTAGCCACACAGGATGATCCGTGCTATATGTGTCTGGGGTACTAGTGCTCATTACTATATATAATGATATACATTTGAGGTTAAAAAACGTTTACCCATTTTTTATGCACAAATAGAGATATATTTAAAGTAATTATTACAAATATAATCTTTTAATGTGATGTAGAAGATGTTTTTTGGATCGATTTTGTAGTATGATTGAAAACTTTATTTGCTTAAATGCTGTGTATAATTTTCATCTTTGCATAACAATCCTTGCGCTTTCGACGACTGTTGATATCTCAAAACTTTCTTCTATTAAAAACAAAAATTGTATTATATTAAATATCAATAAAAAATATTATGTACAATATAATCAAGATTATTTACTTTTAATTTAAATATTCTTTCGTAAACTGCCTTCATATCGCATTTTATATTTATTAATTTTTTATTGCAAGTTTCAATTGTTGCAAACTATTAAAACAAAGTTTTAGTTCATCACTTATAATGTCAATGATATATTAAAAGGCGGTCGGGGCAAAAATATTATGATAAAACCGTTAGTGCTGCAAGGGTAGACCGTTAGGTTCAGGTAAATAATTTATCGTGCACTTTTTTTATAATCAAATTTTAAAAATATCTCAATATTTAGATTAAAAGTGCTCTTGAATCTCTTAAACATTGTCTGCCACGTTAAGCGAGTAGCACCCGGTGAGTAAGCAATAACGGGCAAAATTAGAAACTTTGAGAGCTTCTCTTATTTGAAAATATTGAAAAGCCACTGCGCATACGTGTGTGTGTGTGTGTATATATATATATATACATATATAATACACCTGGTGGTTCTGTACGAATACGAATCGTAGCTGCGCACTAAAGCGCAATTCGAAAACCGTCATTCGAACCGAGTATTCGAAGTACTACGAAAAATATATGGGCCAAAGAAAGATGAGAAAACCAGGGAATGGAGGAAATCGCATTATGACGAGTTATACAATCTTTACGCGTCACCGAATATAAACAGAATAATAAAATCACGCAGGTTAGGATGGACACGTAGCAAGAATGGGAGACGAACGTATGGCAGCGCGTATTATGAGAGTCAAGCCGTATGTAACAGAACCTCTAGATAGACCTGGACGCAGATGAGAACTGAGAACATAGAATACTAGTGTACGCATAGAATGCCGGATCCCGGAGTTTCGCTAAAGCTCGGAGGGCCGACTGTTTAGTTCGGCCCCTCATAAGGTAGATAGCGCGCTCAACGGAGCTGAAATAAATCGCGCGGGTTTAGCGCATTTCGAATGTAAAATATACTTACAGCTAAATATTCTACGTAGAAAAGTATTGTAAAAAATGATTATAAATATATACTAAATACCCTACTTTTTTAAAGCGAAATACCCAACGTATTTTAGTTTAATAAACAAATAGCTTTTACTTAAACAATAGCACTTAAAGCTAAAAAACCCATGTATAAATTTGTTGTTATAAAATAAAATGCGTTTATTACAAACTGCGATTGTTAAAACAAAATACCCCACCAATGCCACTTTTAATAAACAAATTGGTTTAACCAAAATCCAAACAGTTTTAATTAAAAAATTGCTCTATCTATATAACTAAATAAAAAATTTTCTTCAATTGTAATTTAAGAACTGTTGAAGCAAAATAGTCATTATTACATTTTATTATATGAAGTGAATATGTTATTATTCTTAAAGGTAAGTATATATATATATATATATTGCATGTTTTACGTTTCACTTTGTTATTGTATTGAGTTATTGTATTGAGTGTTTTATTACTTTATTAAAAGCATTAGCGGGTATTGTTTAATATTAGTGTGAATATTAGTAGGATTTATGGCAAAAAAAAAAACAATTTTTGTAGCTAATAATCTACGAATGTTGGACAATTCTTTTGTGCATGCAGAAAACTGTACGTGTTTCAATTGTTAGTTTGTAACAATCAATATTAGACAGTAGCTCTTATAAACTGTTTGTTGATTGCTACTGCATTTTCAATATGCCGAAAGACGTCTGTGTCTACAAAAATTGTAGGAACACAAAAGCCAAAAATAGAGACTTGACTTTCCATAGATTTCCTTCGCATAATATTGACTTGTAAGTACAAAACGTTTATAATTATACTGATTTTAGATTGTACAATAAAAGTCGTATTTTTAAAGAGCGAATCAGCAGCATACGAGTTTGTTTACATACGGTATGTAAGTATTTGTAGCGTCTGCAAATAACAGTGCAGCGGCGCGAGCGTGTTGTTTGTTTACCTTTTTTTTTCGCATCTGCGACGTCTTTTTTGATTATAGAAATGCACAGTCGTTATTGGTGTATGCAGCTCTATTATTTATTATCTGCATATTCAATACAGTTTATTTATACATACGTATTCTTGCAATGCACGTGCAAAAACTGTTGATTAATAATAAAGGAACATTTCATTTATATTTATTACTTTATATACGCTTACCAGTTTGATTTTATGTTATGGCCTGTTTTGGTACAATTTTCGAGCGTGCAAATGCTTTGTCACAGTATAAAGGTTTTTATATTTCATAACCGAATTTATTTCTATATTTCTAAAACGATTTGTGTACACTGTTAAAAATGCATTCCGTATTTTACGCGAAATATGTATATAAGAAATATGGTTTTAAACAGACGTAAAACTAACGTGGATTATGAAACATCACTTTTATGTTTAGACGCACAATTGTGCGTATTTATTTAATGAAACACTGTTGTAAAAAATTGTTTTGTAATTCAACAATTTAATACATTTTTTATATTATTTGTATTAATACGTCATTAACATAAAACATGAACATGTTTTATGTAGTATTTTTATTAAATAAATAAGCTTCTGATATAAAAATGAAAAATCATCGTTATAGCTATATTTTTTTCGAAATTTCAATGTGTATTGTAAATATAGTTTAATAATGAGTATTTAATAAAATAAGATTTACATACAATATGTATTTATATAGCGAACAAGAATGATTTCGTTGATCTGGAAACGATGATTTCATCAATAAACAACAGAATCTTGTGGAAAGTAAGCATAATAATGATCGTTTGAATATTAGCACAGATAACAATGAACGTTGTAGTAGTAGTAACTGTTTGCTCCTTAATGTTAGTGTAGAACGCGTTGAGAATAGTTGTACACAAAGCAGTTTAGTTTCTAATGTAGCTTCTGGCTCAGAAAATTAAATTCATTCTGATGCGACGCCTGCTTTACATACACCTGTACCTACAGTCAAACCTGCTAAAAGAAAAAGAAAATCGAAACTAAAAAAAGTAAAATCAAATGTCGATAGATTAATACAACGTAAAATTGCGCTATTAAAACAAAAATAAATTGCTTGTACATAAAAACAAATTTCTAAATCAAAAAGTGGAGAGAAAATTGTTAAAAAAAGATAAACCCTTGACTAAAATTGATATTCTCAACGCTGTTGGTCAGTATTATAATGAAAATGCAATGGTTTTTTTAGGCGATAAAAAAAAAGAAATGGGATGAAGATGAAAAATATTTTTCTTTGGGGTTGTATTATAAATCGCCTAAAGCTTTCAAATATTTAAGACTAGAAAAAAAATTCGCTTTGCCTTGTACAACATTAATGAAAGAGTGGGTTAACGAATTAACTTTACGGACAGGAATTAACGCAAATTCATTAAAATTAATTAAAATAAAAGCAGCTTCAATGGATGATTTAGAAAAGGACTGCGTATTAATGTGGGACGAGATGTCAATTAGACCTTTTTTGCAATATAATGAAAGACATGATTATATTGAAGGATTTTCTGATTTGGGAGAATACGGTCGCGCTCCAACATTTGCTAATATAGCTTTAGTCGCGATTTTGTCAGGGTTATCGTATAACTGGAAACAAGTAGTTTATTTTGTATTCTCTATTGGACCTGTGCCAGGAATGACTTTAAAATCTATCATTACCGATGTAATCGATTAAGTTGAGGAAACAGGGCTTAAAATAAGAATGATGGTTTGCAATCAAGGCGCTTTAAATCAGAAAGCAGTAGCACAATTAGGGATCACACATGATAAACCATTTATTGAACGTCATGGTCGTCAAATCTTCTTTAACTTTGATACACCACATCTTTTTAAATGCTATAGAATTAATCTACTTAATAATGATTTTGATCACGATGACGAAACTATTTATTGGGAAGCAATTCGGGAATTAAGAGAATTCGAACAGTATAAATCAAGTAGGGCCGCCCCAAAACTAACTAGCCAACATTTAGATCCAAATAATGTTCAAAAAATGAACGTTAAACTAGCTGTAAAAGTTTTAAGCGGATCGGTTGCGCGTGCGATGATGGCAGACTGGGATACTCACGATTTAAAACATCCCGCGTGCGTGTCAACGGCTAACTTTCTTTTTGGAATGAATAATATTTTTGATTGTTTAAACGTAAGACATCCCAATGATTCAACACCGTTAAGACGTGGTTTATCTAAAAATCATCCGAAGGTCGAATAAACTTTACGCGACTCAAGAATGGCTTGAAAAGCTTAATGGTAAAACGTTTAAATATCCGGACTGTTTTACAAACTTAGTTTTGACTATTAAAAGTATTCTAATGTTTTGGGATATTTTGAAATATGAAGGTCATTCATATTTTTTAACTGGTAAAGTCAATCAAGATCCGAATGAGAATTTCTTTTCATTAATGAGGGCGTTATCGGGCTTTAATACTAATCCAACTGCTATTGAATTTAGGAAAAACTTTCAACACGGAACTGTAACAACATTACTATTTCCTTCTGTCGGAAGTAATTGTAAACCGGACGAATGTATAAATTTATTATCTACTTATTCGGGCGATAAACCTGATAAAAATAAAACATTATAAAGCAGGAGGAAATGCAAAACCAATTTCGTTTGAGCCTATAATCATGGGCACTAAATGAATTTTTTGAAGATGACGAAACTGTAGAACAGATGAATATTGAAGCATCAGGTAACGCAGATGATGATTTTGATGAAACCAATGCAGTTGTAACCCTAGATAAGTATGCAATGAAATATGTTGCTGGTTACTTAGTTTATAACTGTTTAAATAAATTTGACTGTGAACATTGCAAAGAAACTTTGACTAGAGAAAATCAAAATTTGGAGTACAAACGTGATTCGTTGATTTTTTGGAAAGCTTATTGAGTTTCCGATCTTGAACTTGGCAATTTAAAAGTTCCATCAGAACAATTTTATTTAATTATTTTAAAAGCTTATCAAGTTTTTGAGAAAGAATTTTATTTACATTACACTGAAAACAATATTGCCATGAATTTAATTGAATGTATTGAAAAAGTTATTATGACTAAGTTTACAGATTTTTGGCTTAAAATGAATATGTACAACATAGAGAATATATCATCAAGCACTTAGTTAGAGTTCACATTATTTTTTTTTTAAATGGTTATCTGTATTTTTTGAAATGATTATCGTGATTCTACTAATAAAAAGCGCAATGTCCCTATAGATCCATTAACGAACAAACCTTGTGCCAAATTACAAAAATTGATGAGATAAATTCTTTTTTATGCAATTTGTTCCGACAGTATTATAGTTTAAAGTCCTGCGATGTATTTCAATGTAAAATTGTTTTTCAATTATTTACTTTGAGTCAGTAGTATATTAACTTGTATATGTATAATGTACATTTTGTAACTAATTACTTTTGGTGAAGAGACTTTTAAAAAAATAATTGTATTTTTTATTGTAAACACTTTTTTACGTTTAATCTATAATATTTGTTTGTATGTAATTTTAAATGCAATTACTTCTGGTGAAGGGTCTTTTTCTATTCGAGTATCTAATGAAAATTAATGAATATTTATAATTTTACCTCGTAAGTTTATGACTTCGTAATTTCTTGATCCCTTATAGGTTTTGTTCCAGAGCAGATGTAGATACCTACGTAGAACGAGGTCATGGTATTCATCGAACGCCGATGTGGGTCTAGGTAGCCACAGGGAAGGCCTCCCTCATTGTTTGTTGACTATAAGTCTGTTAACAATAAAGTTTATCAGGCATATGTCATCATGTCAGGATGATCAGCGGACGATGTTACGCGCGCAATAAGGCGCATAGTTAGTTTAGGTCTTTTTCAGATGCAGTATGCAGACCAAGGCAGCGAGTGACCAGTCTATCATCGCATGTAAATAGTTGTAACTAACTCTATATTCCTACTTTACTAATTTGTACATACTCCTTTTTTTCATCCTCTCCCGATGGAAGAAAACCTGCCATCTTCCCGTTGGTTTCCATTGAGTAGTGTCAATAAATTATCAATACATAGCAACATACAAGTTTTTAACATATTATTAAATATTTGTATTTCAATACTAAAAAAAATTAATCATAAATTACACTCTATGTATTTACAACAATATTATTAACATTAGCCAAGAGCAGGAAACATTAATGTTTTTAATTTGTAAAATTTATTAATTAATTGTAATTTGTATACTTTATTAATTAAAATATTTGTCTTAAACTATTCAATAATTTTACATATTTATACGTATTGCAATTTTCCGAAGTGTACTTTTCTTCACACCTGCATATTTCAGTTAAAGTCCTGAATTAGCATTGAAACTTAAACTAATTTGTTTGTTAAAGTGGCATTGGTGGGATATTTTGTTTTAACAATCGAATTTTGTAATAAACGCATTTTATTTTATAACAATAAATTTATACATGGATTATTTAGGTTTAAGTGCTACAGTTTAACTAAAAGCTATTTGTTTATTAAACTAAAATACGTGGGGTATTTCGCTTTAAAAGTTTAGGGTATTTAGTATATATTTATAATAATTTTTTACAATGCTTTTGTACGTCGAATTTAGCTGTAAGTATATTTTACATTCGAAATGCGCTAAATCCACGCGATTTATTTCAGCTCCGTTGAGCGCGCTATCTACCTTATGAGGGGCCGAACTAAACAGTCGGCCCTCCGAGCTTTAGCTTCAGCGAAACTCTGGGATCCGACCTTCTATATGTACACTAGTATTCTATAGTCTCTGATGAGAGGACGACGTAAGAACGGATCTAACAGAAATCGGACGGGAGAGTGCTTTATGGGAGGGGTTAGCACAAGATAGGGCTGCGTGGAAAGCTTGCGTAGATGAGGCGAAGAGCTTGTGAGTTCGAAATGCTATATATATATATGGGTGATTCTCTGTAAGATCAGCCAGCCAAAATTTTGTTCTTCCCTAAACTAATTTTTACTTGTTCTATAAAGTGTTCCCAGTATGCGTGAATTTTTTTAAGATTTTAAATTATTCCATTACAAAGAGTTGGGCACTTTAAAAAATAAAAATGTAATCATTTTCACACTTTTTGGCAATATTTATTAATTCACAGCTCCTCAGGGAAGCATTTTTGAGATAAAACACATATATACTTTTTTTTGTAAAATTTTCTTGTCTTTTCATAAAAAATACTTCCAAAGTCATACAAATACAACCCATTAAAACCTTGAAATATACTACAACCCATTAAAACCTTGAGATCAGGATTTGAGAGGGTTCGATCATCTGGATACTGACCAAAAAAATTCCTGGATATAGCTTTTTTTAGTCCCAAAGTAGTTGTAAAAGTACCATAATATCACAAGCATAAGCCTCTGTGCTAAAAATCAATTTAGCAGTCGATAATTCTAAAATATGATTTAAATTCCATCTAATGCCTAACAACAATATGTTTATGTACTACGCTTACCACCAAAAGCTTTATAGAGTTAGTTTACATAAAAAGAAAGATACTTAAACAATAAAAAGTTGAGATTGCATGTGAATTGCGTACTAGATATATGTTTCTATTCAATAACTTATCAAAATTCAGTGTTCGGATAATACACAATTAATAATTCATTGGTTGCACTGTATAATTGGCAAAGAAATCATAAAACTTTGATTTTTTGCATTACGAAGATACATACTTATGTCACAGAACAGAGTAAATAAATTATATATACTTACAAAAATAACCTAATCATTTTCAAAGCTTCTAGAATACCATTATTAATTATATGATTTTTATTGCTATACTTAGATATTTGATACATTTTGGCAAAACTAGGTATATTGAGAATAATTAATAATTATTGTGCATATTTTATTATCAATTATTTAAACCAATTATATTTATCTATAAATATTTTTATTCGCAAACGTCAACATTAAAATATCTATTACACGTATATAAAAATATAATTCACGTATTGCCATAGCTGTGTACAAATATTTTTTCACTCTTGTACAAAATTAGCAGTGTGACTTCTAGAATCTCAAAGTCATTAAAATTTGAATAAAAATACATTACCAATCAAGACTAATAAATTTAATATTTGGCTCAAATATACCTGTATTATATGAGGAAGAATCTTCTTGAAATTTCTTTGCTTTCCATTGCTTATAGGTGCAGTCAGCAGTGACATTTATTTGGAAAAAGAAGTATCTATGTTACCTGACCCACGTCTGAATCACCATTATTAAAAATGCTTTGACCGTAGTTGAGACATTCAAGATTTTTCTTCTGGATCTTCAAGATTTTCGAGTATTGTTTGTATGTAATTTAAATCATTGTTATGTGACAACTTTCCTATAATTATATTCGAATAATTACTTCAAATATATAATCCGGAAAGTTTTACACATAAAAGGTACAGCGAGACTCAAGGCCACAAAAGTATCAGGTAGCCAAGAATCTCGCTGACCTAAACAACTTCCCCTCCACTGCGCAAGACCGCACGTGCGAAGCCACGCTGCAGTTTTGAACTCTTGCACCATTAACAGGTCCCGTAAGGCCTAATGAGTGCGACGAGTGCAGACGCACTGACGTCAGCATGGGGAAGTAGAGCTTGGAGACGCGTGGGAGGTCCGGAAACACTTCCGAGCGTCCCCAAGCCACGCTACCTCAAAGCACTGCGACTCGAGCCAAGCTGCCGAGCGGACCACAATTTTTATAATTCTGTTTTTGTCAATTTAATTTTGCTGTTTTAATTTCTTTGGTTGAATACCAAGCGTAAATTTCAGTTTAGTTTATTAGTTTGAGTCTAATAGTTTGTTAAATAAAGTGTTTAAAACCAGAATATTCAGGCATTATTTTAAATTGGTCCCCCCATATTCAGTCCAAGAAAAAAAACCAAACAGGGTCTGAAAGGACATTCTAATAAATACGAGAGGAGTTCCAAAACAAGGAGAGAAGTCATCTTTTTATATTTAGCACTACAACAAGGTAAAGCGAATTATCTTTATGTGAGAGTGTGATAGAGAGAAAGAGAGAAAGCAATTGATTTTGGCAATTAGGAGAGATTAAGTGAGTCTAATCTCTTCCATAGCTGTATAGCTGTGCGCGTGAGAATGAACTCATAGTATAATTATTATGTAAATGACAAGACGACACTTAACATTCATTAAACTGGTTCGCGGCGTCTATTTTTTTTTCCTTTTGTCGGTTATCTATTCAGATTATAATTATTCACAAAACAGGAGTAAATAAAAATAAAACATTGTTCCAAAGCCATAGTTGCATTTATTCTCGTGTTAAATCATCCTAAAGAGAAGACTTCCCTGGACCAAGGAAGTAAAGAGAGGAGTAAATACTTGAGAGAGGATACAAGAATACGAGGTGAGAAATTTGATTACATATGAGTCCGTGTTTTAATTCAGAGAGAGAGAAATAAAGTTGACAGTCAGGAGGGATTCGATGAGTAGAATCTCTCCCGTACTGTATAGTTGCGTGCACGAGATCAACTCACGCAGAATTCAAATAAATATTGCTAGGCGACTCACAATCACCTAACGAAAACTGGAGGTCCCACCGAGATCTCGCGCATAGCTGCAAGCTAATTTTTTTTCTCTCGTTGCATGCAGGTAAAAGTAGAAGTTGTCTAGAAAAAAGGGAGAAAAGAATATATTAAAAATTAAATAAAGATTATAAAAATATAATAAAGAGTGCGCGAATTCATAGCGAAGCGAGAAAGTTTAATGAATATTTAAAGAAATAATAAATACAAAGATACGAAGGAAGCCTTAGGAAAGTGTCATGTTACCTGGCCGCGTGCTATCGTCCACAGCAGACGCGCAGAAAGCATACCGTGGCGTCGTGCGGTGACGTCACAACCACGCTTGTAGAGCAGTGAGGGCTGCTGAGTCCCTATAGAATATAAATAAAATTTAGAATCTCTTCTCATTTAAAGGTTTAAAAACTTGCTCACTATCATATGAATTTCTCAAGAATTTTGAAATAGTAAAATGAAAGATATGAAAGAAAAAACTTTAATTTATTTAATGAATCAAAGTGTAGATTGAATAAAATTAAGAAGGGAAGGGACCAAATAAGAGTAAATCTGACAAAACGTTTACAAATGTTCACATTCAAAATAAAAGTAGTAAATACATGATAAAATTCACCTAAATCTCGTCGAACAGCAAGAACAAGCTGAATTGGAATTTTCCAGCCACAGTAGTGCCAGAGCGTAACTTGACCCAGGTATCCGGCAAAGGTAAAAAATCCCAGGGGGCGAGACTTGGTTCCTTGCACCTACATAAGAGTAGTGCAATAAATATTAAAATATAAATTATACAATTTTGTTGAATGGCTGACAACAAATTGGTGAAGTCGTTCACACTCGCTAAAAATTTTTTGCATTTAAAAAGAACTATTAGCTGAAACAGAATTTTTTGTTGTGGCGTACTGACGTTCATGGCCCCATACAACTAAATAGAATAGAATAGAAACATACATACCAGGATATCTAACTCACTTGCCAAAGTTCACTCGTCGCTTCCAAATTTGAGTATTCTGTGGAAATACTAGCCAAGCTCTCGACCCATAAGTAGTGTCCGCAAACAAAGGCAGGTCTCCTGATATCTGGCGTATGGAGACTACTGACACCTGTAACAAAAAATACACAATTTACACAAAGCAACTTGCTCTTGTGCTAAATTGGCAAGATACAAATAGAATATAACAAAAAGGGAATACTTATCTAATAAGCAGCAACAGGTTGCACTGCTTGAGATACTTTAGCTCGGGTAAGTAAACACTTTCACTCACAACTTTGATCCTAATTAAATAAACTATAATACGCACACACGGATAGAGAAGCACTCGCGAATGCTAGCGACAACAAGTAACGCGTTTTACACAAAATACTTTCAATAGAAAATATGCGACGCGACACGCGGGAGGTTAAGCACAGGGCATATATAGCAGCCGACGCCTCGTGTTTGTTCAGAGCAAACACCAGCGCAGGTGGCTGGGACTAGACGCTAGGGACAATATATTAGTGGTGTAGGCCTAGTTCCGTAGCACTAGTGTGGCGGCCATTTTGAAGAACCGGTTTCCGAGAATTTTCTCGGAGGAATTAAACATTAAGGATAAAATTTTATTTTTTTGGTTTTAGCAAAATTCATTAACAAATTGTTTTTTTTTATGAGTGAGATATAATGCACAGATTTTAGGATAAAGAAATAAACATCAGTCTTTCAGATCGTTAAAGTGATATTCAAAAATCATAAAGATTTTTTTTATTAGTTAAGCGTGTTAGCATTTAAGTGTACAATTCAGTAAGGGTTGATTATTAAATTTAAATTAACAATAAACAAATTTTAGCAACAATAACATTATTGGGTTTTTATATTTAAATTAAACATTCTAGTAAATATTATTTCTTTTTGAGGAACTACTCTGATACATCAATAACAATTAAAAATTTATCGATTAATAACTACTCCGAAATTTAAACAATAAATTAATCTTTTTATTATTTTCATTCAATTAAATTATTTCAGGAAGTAAAAATTAAAGGAGTAAATTTTTTTTTATTGAACATTTATCAAAGCCAAGTTGAAATCAATCATTTTATTTTTGTTTTTGAGAAATTTTTCATTGGCTGAAGAATTTTCTACCTTTCCTTTCGGTCGCTTACAAAAGTGACTATTCATCATAGCGGTCACTCTATATCCTAAGTTTGCTCAATAGCAACCTGATCCTTTGGTCTGCTTAGTAACGACTACTCTTGTGTATCCTGAGTCAGCTGAGCAGCGGCTGCTCTCGGATCAGCTCAACAGCGGTCATTCTGTCCAATAAAACCACAACCCATGAAGGAAGAAAATTACTCAGGCAGAGAAAAATTGTTTAAGAAAAATAGATCGGGAAAAAAGTATTTCTTGCAGAAATTACTATTCGAAAAGAAAGCATTAGAAGAAAAACTCAAGGAAATAAATGATTAATTATGCAATTATTACCAGGAAGCCAATAGTATAAACGCGAATAACAGTAAAGTTTCTGAAGATAATTTAAATTTTCAATTTGAAGTAAGCAAACGATTTAATGAACTTTTGGAGTTTGCTTTAAGGGAAACGAATAAACGCAAAGCCGATTATTTTTTTTTTTGACACAAAACTCACATTTAGTCACCCTTGAACTAGTTTGAAGTATTTCCTGGTAACCTTGCGCCTCACACTTTAGCGACCCATAACCCGACTGAATGAACAACCCCAACATTTAAATCCATTATAAATTATTTCCTTTTGAAGGAAGAAGAGGGTGAGGGAGAACAGATTTTGCCTATTTAGAATTTTCATATAAATATACAAGAAGAGCATTTAAAATGAATCTTGGCGACGAAACAAATGCCAGATTATATACAAGATTTAAGAAACGCAGCGTCTTTAGTGAGTGAAGATATGCAGCCGCAGATTTTGCAGAATGCCTTACACAAAATCATCGGATCAGCGAAGAAGAGCTTAATTAATAAACAAATCACGACAGTGGAAGAACTGATAGCACCTCTAAAACAGAGATTCGGACCAGGGAGAAACTTCAGTTATTTTAACAACAAGATTCAAAATGTTCCAATGAGAGAATATGACACCGTCGGTGATTTCTATTCTGAAATTAACGTCTTGCTTGGCAGTGCAAAAACAACACTCCAAGAAGAAAAGGGAAACAGTTATAAGAAAGAGTCTACCTGCCAATTTAGCAGAAAGAGTGGACTATAGCAAATCGGCAACACTGCGTGAAGCCTACGAAGAAGCTGTACGTTTAGAAACGAGAATGGAAGCCAAAATAATTCCAGACTCCAGACCATATCGTGGCAGGAATCATAGCTACAATAACCCCAGACTATATAGTGAACCACAAATTGGAATGAATTATAGAAATAATAGAAGATACGATGAAGAAGATCAATATAGAAATAGTCAACATAGAGAACCTCACTACATAGGTTATATGGAGGAACGTTATGAATATGAGGAGCCTGAATACATTGCCTATGTGCAAGATCGATCGCAAAATGTACCACGTGATGGATATTCCGGAATCCGCCGCCAAACAAATGGTTATCAATAAAACCATTACCAGGAGAACAATTACAGAAATCCAAATTATGCAAATCGTTACAATAACACAAATAATGGAAATGGATTTCGTCAAAATCAGAACTAAAACGACAACCGACAAGAAGGTAACAGTTGGCGTGAGAGGAATAATCAAACCTACAGAGGGAGTCAACGAATATTCAATCCTCAAACTGGAAGGTATGAAAATACACAGAATCGATCCGACAGACGGAATAACAGTAACTGGCGTAATGAAGATCCCAGATACGACAATCAAGATAATAGGGATAATTTAAACTACCAATCGGCTCGTCACGAACCCAAGATGACGAGCCAAAACCAGAATTATTCGAGAGAAAGCGAACAGCAGACACCAAGGGATATGGACCAAGCAAGTTATCAAAAACAAATGCAGGAGTACAACCAGAATCGAGATTAGAATAAAAGGAGCCTGCACAAAAGTCAAGCAAAAGCCCCAGTGATAGCGATACTAACAAGGCCCGAGGGATCGCAAGGATGTGTTCCACGAACTGTAAAAGACCTGAAAACTATAATTGGAAAGATGGAGAGGCAACAGCTGTAAGAATAAGGATACCCGAAGGAACACAACGACCGTACTTAGATTTCATGATAGATAATGGTGCGACCGTGAATCTAATAAAAATTGGAGCTTTGCATGATGATCTACCAATAAGCATTGAAGATGCCAGAGAATTAGGAGGCATCACGGATCAGACCGTGTGGACAGCAGGATCAGTGTACCTGGAAAAAAGAGGAACCCCAGTAAAATTTCAGATAATACAGGACGATTTTCCCATAAAGCAAGATGGTATGCTGGGAAGGAATTACCTAAAAAGAGAAGAAGCTGTAATCTCTTACCATAAGAATGCTCTCATGGTGAGCGGTGATGTCATGCATCCCATACCATTCATAGGACATTAAGAACAGCATAATCCTAGAAACCTAAGGAGAGGATATAAATGCAAAGAAGCAAATGAAGTACTAAAAGTAGAAGTAAAAACTGATGAGGAGATTAAGTCAATGGGACAAAACACGGAGAACAAAGAAAATGTTACAACGGACAAAGTAAAATACGTAATAAAAGCTAGAACTAGACAAGTAGTTCAAATCAACTTAATCAAAAGTGATTTGAAGGAAGCTTACATTCCCACAATACATGTGGGAAATGACAGCGTATTTTTAGGTGAAGGCGTGGTCAATAATGTAAACAATACCTGCAAAATGATGGCCATAAACACAAGCGAACAGGATGTAATGATAGAAGTAGATCCAAAAGAGTTAATACCTTTCGACACCGGGCCAGACTTTCTGCAAGAAACAGACAGTGTTTTTGATGGAGATGCGATTGTTGATCAAATCAAAAGACTAGAACGAGTGAAGGCATCAATCAGAAGAAACCATTTGAATAAAGAAGAATTAGAAATTTTGAACCACATAATTGAAGACTTTCTGGATCGATTCCTATTGCCAGGAGACAGGCTCCCGTACACCAACATGATCGAGCATCATATTCATTTAGAAAATAATTTACCTATAAACACTAAGCAATACACACATCCTCCTCAACACAAACAAGTTGTAAGAGAAAGCGTAGCCACGAAGCTCAAAGACAAAATTATAAGAGAATCCAATTCTCCCTATAATTCATCCATCTGGATAGTACCCAAGAAACTAGATAGTCATGGCAACCCAAGTTGGCGCATGGTGATCGATTTCAGAGAACTAAATAAGAAAACCATCAGAGATGTATACCCGTTACCAAACATTGCGGATATAATGGATCAATTGGAAGGAGCAACATACTTTTCGATATTTGACTTGGCCAGTGGTTTCCAGCAAATACCGATGGCTCATGAAGATTGCTGTAAGACAGCATTCACAACAATAAATGGACACTATGAGTATACAAGAATGCCTGAAGGACTATACTATACTTGGATGATATCATAGTATACAGTAAAAACTTAAAGGATTATGAAAGAAGAATACGAAATCTCATGGAGAGCTTGAGAGAGGCAAAGTTAGTCTTGCAACCCGATAAGATTGAATTCTTTAGAAAAGAAGTCGGATTCTTAGGACATATAATTAGCGCAAAAGGAGTTGAACCTAACCGAGAGAAAGTTTAGGCAATAGCCAAACTAGCCATACCCAAGAGTGCCAAGAACATAAGGGAAGTACAAGGAATGTTTGGATATTATCGAAAGTATATCAAAGAATTTGCTAAAATAGCGAAGCCATTGAACGACCTACTAAAGAAAAACGAGAAGTTCGAATGGACCCCTCAATGCGACGAAAGTTTTCAAAAACTTGAGCAATGCCTAATGGAAGAACCCATCTTACAATTCCCGGACTTTGATAAGGAATTCACCTTAACCACAGATGCATCAGACTATGCGATCGGAGCAGTCCTGAGTCAAGAAAAGGATGGATTTGATCATCCAGTCCAATACTTGTCTAGAGCTTTAAATAAAGCTGAAAGGAATTACTCCACCACTGAAAAAGAGTGCTTGGCGGTACTATATGCTCTACATCAGTTTAGGCCATATTTACTGTGCTGCAAGTTCACATTAGTGTCTGATCATGAACCATTAAATTGGATGCATAGCAGAAAAGATCCTGGACAAAGACTAATGAGATGGATGTTTAGATTCACAGGCTACGAATACACCTTCAAATACAAACCAGGAAAACTGAACTAAAACGCTGATGCGCTTTGAAGAAACCCTCCTGAAGCCACCGAAGAGGAGATAAATAAAAGCTTATCAAGGATCAAAGTGATAATAATTGAAGAAAAAGCAAAACAAGAACAAGAGAAGGCCAAAACTAAAGCACCAACACAGAAGTCTAGTTTTCGCAATAGAGCAAACTCAGCATCGGAGAAAACCACAGTACCCAGAGGCAGAGGTAGACCCATAGGAGCGAAAACAAACAAAGAAGCGTCCAAAATTGAACATAGTGTGGTAGCGCAGAGGATAAGAGCAAAACGTGCTCAAGTAGAGAGTCCAGTAGGACAATACATCAAGCAAGGACGACCAAGCAAGGTGTCCAAACCCATTGGTGCAAAGAAGACTGCACAAACAGACACCAACAAAAACCAAGACACCAGTCACAGAGGCAACTTCCATCAAAGAGAAATGCCAGGAAGTACATCTGATATAGATCCGGACATTTCAATGACAGCCAAACCATCCAGGAGATCATTGCTGTCGTCAACGGCTAATAAAGACAGCGACTTAGATAAACCACCCATACCAGATCCCAGATACAGCGGATTACGACAACCAGACTCAGAGACTACAGAAGATGAAGCCCAAGAACTACCAGAGGACGAACCATCCAGGAGAGCATGGCTGTCGTCAACGGTTAATGAAGAGAGCGACTTAGATAAACCACCCATACCAGATCCCAGATACAACGGATTACGACATTCAGACTCAGAGACTACAGAAGATGAAGCCCAAGAACTACCAGAAGACGAAACATCTTCTTCAGAAGACAGTCAGAATAAAACCATAAGCAACATCGCAATAGACATGAGCGCAGTAGAAGACTCCCAAAATGAAGAAAATGCAGATGAAGAATCTATCAAAAATTTATCAGTCAGAACACCCTAACAAAATATGAAGTAGAAGAAGCTAGCAGGAAATTTGAAGAAAGCATGAGAAAATATGAAATATACAAACAAGCTGATAACAATGAGTCAACAACTGAAATAGATGCACAACTAGATTTACCTTCACACTTCTCTGCCGATAACAATGTACCCGACAATGTGCGTGAAGCAATCTACACATCTAATTCACGGTTTGAGAAAGATACTGATGTAGATAAAGTCTGGAGGAAAAGTGTTCAGACCCTCATAAAACGAGCACGACAGAAGCTACAAGAAGCATATGGTCAAGAGGATACAGCAAATGAGTCAGATGTCGAAAGTGTAACTGACATCATATTGCTACCAGTGAGAAAAACATTATCGGTCACACCCAGAATAAAAAGAGACAGCCCTACAGCCAACAGTACGCCGAGAAACAAGTCGTAGAACCACAAGAAATTAGGAATATTGAGTGAGATAAAAGCCGAAGAAGGATCCATTATAGATATAAGATTTTCAAAACCACCAGAACCCACAATGTCTTTTCTCTTACCCACACCGCCAGGTTTAGAACCTCTAAATATAAGTCACGACATACAACAAGACGAGCAAAAATCTGAAAGCGACTTGACTCGTACCACTGCGGAAACCATGCGAATTCCCCACAACCTAATCACCGTAAGGAAATGCCTCACCCACAAGCGAGACAATATTGTACACTTCCTATCAGCGGATTGTGACAATACATGGTCCGTTACAACACTACTGGAAGAAATAGGAGCCATTGATTTAATGAAGATAAAGAAAGAAAAGCCAAAACCAGGACAAGTTTTAGTCACTCCTTTCAAGAAGCATAAAATATTTACTGTAATAGCGAAAGAAAAGTATTTCAATACAATAAAAATGGAGAATGTACACAAAGGACTCAAGAATCTGAAAGAAATATCATTTAACAGAAATATCAAGAGTTTCAGCACGAAAAGGAGACATTCTGGACCAGATGGGCTCATCCACCATCATAGAAATACTTTATGAACATTTTCACAAAAGTCAAATAAGAGTAACAATGTGTTTACTTTTGAAGCTATTCAAGATAAATCATTTGACAACCTCAGGCTATAGACCTCAAACAAATGGGTCATTCGAAAGAAGTCATGCTCCCCTCATAGTACAGCCACAAAAAAAAAACAACTCAAATCAAAGACATGAAAGAGATAACCTACTCAATAAACCTATCCCATCGTGCAAATAAGACAATGAAATTCATTCGAAACGACACCTGTCGCGCACATGATAAACATCACATAGATCATGTGCGGGACACACCGTGCCAAATCGAGCGATATAAATATAAAAAAGGGGAAAACGCATAAACTACTAAGATAAAAAACATATAGATCTTGTGTAGGGTATGACGGCACATCCCGCAAACCAAACAAATGATTGGTTGAACCATCACGCTCACGTGTAATAATAATAAACTAGTCCATACCTACAAAACTAAAATGTACATTAACAAACCATCCCTTTAACATGCTCGCCCTTGTCCTTGATTTGAGGCTTTAGATTTTCTTTTCAATAAGTGATATATTCACATTGCAACGAGACGTCAGTCTCGTGCAAAACACACACAAAACGACCGCACACATGAGCGAGCGAAGGGCGAACCCGCACGTAAACAACGCGAGAACAAGCCGAATGCTCATGTACAGAAACACGTGCTCGAGCGACGCGAATACAGCCGCGGGTAAAACCGACGACGGACGCGAATCACCGCACACACACCAGCGAAGCGAACATGAAAAGCACCACACGGATACACACACAATACACGACCCACTCACCTCTAGAGGGCGTTGGCGCCAGCGACTGGGGCTACATAAGCCCAGCCGCGACAACACAGCGGGCAGTTCGGTTAGAGCTTCCGATCCGAGCGTTGCCGTGAGCACACGACACCGTTAGGAGAGCGCTAAGAGAACTGCCGACATCTGGCCGTTTCATGCGCACACGTGACGGCGCAGATATCTAAAGATACCGCACCGATATCTGGATTACCCTGTGAGCACACAGGGTAATTCAGACCCACTAAGTACCTGGAGAAGCGCCTTCGTGAGCACACGTGGCACAACTACAGGCACTAAACTACCGCCAACCACCGTCCCACCGTTTCTCTGTCCCTGTTACCACTGTGAGCACACAGGGTAATAGGAACCAGAAACTGACTGCAGAGACTTGCAGAGTCGTGAGCACACGTCTCTGTCAGACTCTGCACACACCGTTACACACACTTCCACCGTTCCACCGTTTGTCAGTCCCTACTGCCACTGTGAGCACACAGGGTAATAGGAACCAGAAACTGACTGCAGAGACTTGCAGAGTCGTGAGCACACGTCTCTGTCGGACTCTGCACACACCGCTACACGCACTTCCACCGTTCCGCCGTTCCACTTGCCGCTGTGCGCACACAGGGCAAAGGAAACCGTGAGAAACAGCCACAGTACCAGATTGAGTCGTGCGCACACGTCTTAATCAGATCCTGTGGTACACAGACAACACACACCGACATCATTCCGACGTTCCTCCGTTCCGCCTGCCACTGTGTGCACACAGGGTAGGAGGAAGCCTGGAACCGGCACGGAGGCCGCATAAGATCGTGCGCACACGTTCTTGTGAGTCCAGGACTCGCATACTATGTACGCATACAGGACAGAGGAATAACCGAACCACCGCACTCTAGACCAAGCATACACGGTTTCTACGTAAGCGATGGAGTGTTTGTAAATTAGCGACATCGTACCATTACCGCATCGTACCGGATAGACATCAAGTACCGCACCGTACCGGATGGATATTAAGTACCGCACCGTACCAGGTAGATATTAAGGATTAATTGTAAGAGACAAGTCTTTCTAAACAGCGTATTCTTGTTTGGTTTTGTTACAGGTGGCGAATGACAGCACGCCATATTGATAATTAAATATATAAATCACTTAAACCAAAACCAAACGGAGTTATTTTTAACCTACTTCCCTCTCTGAATCCTGGTCCCAACTGACAATATCCGGCGCGAGGGAAACGCAACCGTTATAAAATCATTGAACCTTACTCGTTATGGACCTCCAACTGGACCGTACCACCCGCAAGACCCGCGAAGTTTGTCGGGGACGACAAACGATTTCAAGGGGGGGGGGGGGGGGGGAGGATGTTATGTGACAACTTCCCTATAATTATATTCGAATAATTACTTCAAATATAAAATCGGGAAAGTTTTACACATAAAAGGTACAGTGAGACACAAGGCCACAAAAGTATCAGGTAGCCAAGAATCTCGCTGACTTAAACAACTTCCCCTCCGCTCCGCAAGACCGCACGTGCAAACCGACGCTGCAGTTTGAACACTTGCACCGTTGCCAGGTTCCGTAAGGCCTAATGAGTGCGACAAGTGTAGACGCAGTGAAGTCAGCGTGGGGAAGTGGAGTTTGGAGACGCGTGGGAGGTCAAGAAAGACTTTCCAGTGTTTCCAAGCCACGCTACCTCACGGCACTCCGGCTCGAGCCAAGCTGCCGAACGGACTAATATTTTTCAATATTTTTCCAATTTAGTTTTATTCAATTTTGTTGTTATACCTTTTTCTTTTTCCATTTTTGTGATTTTGGTTATTTCATTAAACTGGTTCGCGGCGTCTATTTTTTTTCCTTTTGTCGGTTTTTTATTCAGATTATAATTATTCAGAAAACAGAAGTAAATAAAAATAAAACATTGTTCCAAAGCCATAGTTGCATTTATTCTCCTATTGAATCATCCTAAAGAGAAGACTTCCCTAGACCAAAGGAAGTAAAGAGAGGAGTAAATACTTGAGAAGTGCACACAAGAATACGAGGTGAGAAAAATTGAAAGCCAGGAGGGATTCGATGAGTGGAATCTCTCCCGTACCTGTATAGTTGCGTGCGCGAGATCAACTCATGCAGAATTCAAATAAATATTGTAACGGTTGCGTTTCCCTCGCACCGGATTTTGTCAGTCGGGACCAGGATTCGGAGAGGGAAGTGAGGTTAAAAATAACTCTGTTTTGTTCAGTTTAATCAATTTATATATTTAGTAACTCATTAGGGCGCGTCGTCATTCGCCACCTGTAACACAACTAAACAAAAGTACGCTTTTAAAAAGCCTTGTCTCTTATAATTACTTCTTAGTGTCTAGGTGGTGCTTAACATCTACGCGGTGTGGTTACGGTGCTTATCATCTATCGGCGCGGTACTTAACATCTAATCGGCACTTAATATCTACTCGTTGCGGTTTACGGTGCTTCTCGTCTACACGGTACGGTTGCAAGTACGCTTTCGCTTACATATAATTGTACGTACTAGGCCTAGAGCACGGCGGTTCGGTTATTCCCCCGTACTGTATGCATACAGCGACAGCAGGGACGGCGACCACCCAGGTGTATAATCGACGTCGCGGAGTCCTTGACAGAACGTGTGCGCACGATCTTGAGCGGGCTCCGTGCCGGTTCCTGGCTTTCTCCTACGCTGTGTGCGCACAGTGGCAGGTGGAACGGAGGAACGTTGGAGTGGTGTTGGTTTATCGGTAGGAGTCCCACAGGACCTGATTGAGACGTGTGCGCACGACTCAATCCGGTACACTGGCCGTATCTCGCGGTTTCCTTTGCCCTGTGTGCGCGCAGCGGCAAGTGAAACGGCGGAGCGGTGAGTGAGTGTGTGTGCAGTGTCGTAGACCACAGGATCCGATTGAGACGTGTGCGCACGACTCAACCTGATGCTGGAATTGCCCTTCGCGGTACCTCTTACCCTGTGTGCGCACAGCGGCAAGTGGAACGGTGGAAAGGTGGGGAAGTGTAGTGCCTTAAATCGCAGGATCTGATTGACACGTGTGCGCACGACTCAACCCGATACTGTGATTGTTTCTCGCGGTTCCTCTTACCCTGTGTGCGCACAGCGGTAAGTGGGACGGAGGAACGGTGGGGCTGTGTGTGCGTGTGCAGAGTCTGACAGAGACGTATGCGCACGACTCTGCAAGTCTCTGCAATCAGTTTCTGGCACCTATTACCCTGTGTGCTCACAGTGGTAACAGGAACGGTAGAAACGGTGGGACGGTGGTTGGCGGTGTTTAGTGCCTGTAGTTGCGCTACGTGTGCTCACGAGAGCGCTCCTCCAGGTACTTGGTGGGTCTGAATTACCCTGTGTGCGCACAGTGTTAATTCAGATAACAGTATGGCAATTTCGCTATCTGCGCCGTTACGTGTGCGCACGAAAACGGCCAGATATCCACAGTCCTTCTAATGCTCTCCTAGCGGTGTCGTGTGCTCACGGCAACGCTCGGATCGGGAGCTCTGATCGAACTGCTCCTGTGATGACGCGGCTGGGCTTATATAGCCCCAGTCGCTGGCGCCAACGCCCTCTGGTGGTAAGTGGGTCGAGTATTGTGTGTGTATTCGTGTGGTGCTTTTCGTGCTCTTTTCGGTGGTATGTTAGGTTGTTTGCGCCCGTCTTCGGTTTTGCTCGCGGCTGTGTTTACATTGCTCGAGCACGTGTTGCTATCCATGAGCACTCGGCTTGTGCTCGCGTTGTTGACGTGCGGGTCCGCCTTTCGCTCGCTTATGTGTGTGACCGCTTGTGTGTATTTTGCACGAGACTGACGTCTCGTCGCAATATTGCTAGGCGACTCACGATCACCTATCGATCATATTTTAGCATTATCGACTGCTAAATTGATTTTTAGCACAGAGGCTTATGCTTGTGATATTATAGCATTTTTACAACTACTTTGGGACTAAAAAAGCTATCTCCAGGAATTTTTTGGTCAGTATCCAGATGATCGAACCTTCTCAAATCCTGATTTCAAGGTTTTGATGGGTTGTAGGGTACATATAACATATTTATATGACTTTGGAAGTATTTTTTATGAAAAGACAATAAAATTTTACAAAAAAAGTATATGTGTGTTTTATCTCAAAAATGCTTCCCTGAGGAGCTATGAATTAAATGAAAACATTCAGGCACACCGGGAACACTTTACAGAATATGTAAAAAATAGTTTTGGGAAGAAAAAAATTTGGTCGGCTGATCTTACAAAGAATCACCCATATATATATACACACAGACACATACACGCACACGCACGCGCGCACACACACACAAAGTTCCAGAATGGCAATCGATCATTTTATAACCTCAAAAAATACATCTAACTTTTTAAGTCTTAAAAATGGGCATCTACGGGTTTCGAACAATTATATTAAAATTCTATGAGCAATTTTTAGTTCGGCAAGGAAGCAAAATACCAAAAAAACAAAAAAGCCCCTTTTTCTTAAATTGTTCATAGAATAGAACCATCTTTCTTGAAACCTTTGGATGCGCATTTTTAAGACTTAAAAAATTAGATGCATCTATTGACGTTATAAAATGATCGATTGTCACTCTAAAGCTTATACAGACAATTTTATAATCAAAAAGCTATTTTTATAAATTTTTTGATGTTGATCCGGATGATCGAACCTTCTCAAAACTCAAGATTTAACCCTGGTAGAAAAAAGTCTATTTAAAATGGTCGTAAAGGCAGAAACTGCCTAAGTAAAATGTAAAAAACTATTGTCATTTTACGTGTTCAAAAATTTGCCATTTCTTACATATTTTTCATGTGAGAGAAGTAACTCTGTTAGGACCCATGAAAAATAGCCAAAACCTATCAATTATAAATACTCATGAAAAATTCTTAAAAAATGCGCACTTCTTAGGCACTATCAATATTGATAATTATTTTAAAAACAATAAATTAATTAAACATCAGTGCGTGTATATGTTTATGTTATTAAACGTTTTATTTTTTTAAATTTTGTAATATCGTGCATCAATAGTATATAGCATATGATTATATAAGATATACGTATAGCTATAAGTACTATACAGTTGTAGGTATAATACATATTTGAATTATAACCTAACCACGTTGCTGCTCTAACGGCTGCTCCAAAACGTGTTTGCTCCGAAATGAACGGTTGATTTTAACTTTGTTTAAAGAAATAGTTTGTTTGCTATTGTTCTTCATAGGTACGCTTACTCCTTGAAAAATGAATAGTTCTAAACGTGTTCGCAATTACCGCTTAAGACAAGAAATTAGAAAAAAAAGTAAAAATCAACAATTTAACTGACTTATTGTGCTCTGATGCTTTATCATCAGAAAATGAAAACACAAGTGAAAGTGAAGTTCAAAATGTGAGTGAGGAAGAAACTGATTGTGAAAATAACTTTGAATGTGAGGATATTGATAATGAGGATACTGACAATTATTTTCATTGCAATGATTAATAAATAAATAAATTTATTAATTAATAAATTCTTTATTAAATATGATTCACTTGTAATTATTGCTTCTATATATAAATTAAAATTTCTTCTATTATAATATTTATACCACTCTAACCTCAAAATGCAAACTTTAATTGCAATTTTCGGCTCTCGTGGTATAAAATATCGTATAAGACTGTTGTGGGAGGGGTTTTTCTACCTTGCTCGATTTTCTCACTCGCTTCGCTTGTGCGAAAAACCTCGAGCAAGGTAGAAAAGCAGATCCCACAACAGTGTCATAATGTATTATAAAATCAATTAAAAGTATCTTAGTTCTTTGTATTTTTTGACCATTTTTATTGGACTTTACGTAGCTACGTCTTTTTATTCAATCAATTATCTTAGTAAATAAATGTTCAATAAATAGGTAAGAATAATTGACACAGGAAATGGTTACTAACTAAGTTAAAAAGCGTTTCATTCTGCATCAGAAATGGCAAAGAAAACTGTACAGTTCTTAGATTCATAACTTAATAAATGGCCAGTACGTGGGTTACCGTTTCTACCAGGGAAGGTTTAATTAGCATATATATATAGGCATAACTTATATATATGTATATATATATGCATGTATAACTTCATAAGTACTTTAAATGAAAAGTTCATACAATTTTTCAATAAATAGGTATACATGTTTGTTAATACAAAAAGTTTCCCTAAAGAGATATCAATTTTCCAGAACACCAAAAAATGCAAAATTTGTAATAATTCTCAATTTTGGGTTGACAACTATGACAACAATTAATTTAAAAACTTGAGAAAATTCAGGTGAATTGGAGACTCTAGAATACATTTACCGTGACTTGCAGATAAAAAAAATGTTCACCTTTAAGTTGAAAAGAACCATCCATATGTATATATATATATATATATATGTGTATGTGTGTGTGTATGTATGTGTATATGTGTGCGCGTGATGATACGCAATTATTGACTGTTAAAAGGCCGTTTGAAATCGCTTAACGTAGCAAATAGAGTAGTAGCTATGTGGTTAGATAAGGACAATTTTGCCTAGATTAGGAATACTAACACGAAGCAGCACATAAAATTCTTCAGATAACGCCGGCACACAAAATAATAAAAGTTGTCTGCGCGAAAAATCAGACCTATCTATCTTTATGTTTTTCAGGTCGCTGAATTCGAATATAAGGTCAGTTAGGCCCCATCACGTAAGGTTCAAGGTCAGTTGGAGGTCAAATTAAGAAGAAAAGGTTTAAAAAAATTAAGATGCTATACATTTATGTTTTTCTGGTCGTTGAATCCGAATCCAGAGTCAGTTTTACCCGATCACGTCAGGTTCAAGGTCAGTTCGAGGTCAAACTGAGAAGAAATGGTTAAAAGAAATAAAAACGCCATACATTTTTTAACCATTTCTTCTCAGTTTGACCTCGAACTGACCTTGAACCTGACGTGATGGGGCCTAACTGACCTTATGTTCAAATTCAGCGACTCGAAAAACATAAAGATAGATAGGTCTGATTTCTCGCGCAGACACTTTTTTTTTTGTGTGCCGGTGTAATTGATGCTCTTGCGTATAATTGAATATGACATCCATTTTGACCATGAGTTTCTACTAATATTTAACAATATAAAATTATTTACTTATTGATTCAATAAGTTAGCTCATGTACGTTGTTTCTGTTGTATAAACAATATAGAATCATAAAAAATGGAATTTAACATTTCAAACTAAACTTTCTGTCGCCAACGGTAAAGTTTACTCCGACCGTCTCTTAATTATAAGTAAAATATAAAGATAATAAACAAACTAAATTATGAAGTTCTAAGTATTCTTGAAAGTCACATAATTTTTTGGTTTCCAATCCAAGTTTTTTAATGCACAGTTCTTGTTTGGTTCTAAAAAAATTTTGGTTTAAAATTAACATTTATTTAATATATAAATAAAAATGTAAATGTCAAGTAACTTACATCAAATCAACTATTTCTTCATTTGCATCGAGTAAAGGTCTTTTATAAATTGTCAATAAACCTACTGCAAGTTTTTTTGTAGTACTTGATTTGTGTATATCACTAAAAGAATATTATCTTAATAATGTAAAACATGTCATCATCAAATATATATTAATAGTCTACAATATAATCATTAACCTATTACTAATTGTAACATTTGATATTATTTCATTCCGAGAAAATTGTTTTACATTTTCTGCCATTGTTCTCAAGTCGTTGGAAATTGCTTATCAGATAATCATTAACTGACTTCATGAACCTGTAAATAAAGATGTATCATTATATATATATATGTATTATAATACTTAGATTATTTTTGGTTTATTGTATATTTTAAATCAGCAAATCTCAATAGTCTGTATATATATTATACTTTGTTACAGTTTAGCATTTAAACAAGTACCATGATGGGTTGAAACGGATTCAAGTGCATTAAGGGAACACACCACCTTGAAAAATAATTATTTTTTATTTCACACAGATAAGTTGGATTGATTTGAAATTTCGTATACATACGTAACACAACTTTATCTTTATTTGAGAATATTTTTGGTCTATTTAGTTCTAATCTACCCTAATGGAAAATCAAACACCGAAAAGCACTGTCCACACGATTACAGGACTATGTATGTTTCGGCCCAATCGGGCTGAAAATATTTTGACATACTCTTAAAAGCACTAGTTTTGGTATGAATGGAGGAAATTTAATTTAAACGAATAGAAAACTTTTTAAAAATAAATCAAGTCAAAAATAATGAAAAATAAGCTTAAACACCTAAATTTTTGACTTGATTTATTTTTAAAAAATGTTCTATTCGTTTAAATTAAATTTCCTCCATTCATACCAAAACTAGTGCTTTTAAGAGTATGTCAAAATATTTTCAGCCCGATTGGGCCGTACATTGTCCTGGAATTGTGTGGGCAGTGCTTTTCGGTGTTTGGTTTTTCATTAGGATAGATTAGGACTAAATAGGCCAAGAATATTCTCAAATAAAGATAAAATTGTGTTATGTATGTATACAAAATTTCAAATCAATCCAACTTATCTGTGTGAAATTAATAATAATTTTTATTTCGAGTTTTAAAGGTGGTTTATCCCCTTAAGAAAGTATTGAACCAGATTGGTTCATTTTTTGATTTCTAATATGTTGCAATTTTAGATTTTAACAAGGGATGACAATGGGATTTGTACTTTATATTAAAAAATTACCCTCATTAACCTCAAGATGATTTTCATCGATAGTTAAGCATTGAAGAAATAAATGCTCTATACTAAGATTGTTTATGGGAAGTATTATTCCTTTTTGATTTGGTTTAAAACAATCGTCAATAATCCATCGAATATTCTGCTGTTTTAATTTTTCATTAACTTTAATTAACGTTGTATGATTTGTATCAATATTAATTAAATATGATGAACATTTTGATAATGGTTTTAAATATTTTATCAATGCTGATAATCTTAAACATAATATTTTTAACTGATTATCTGTTCCAGAAAAGTATAAGTCAGTTCTAAAAATAAAAATAATATCAATACATGAATAGAATTTAAATAAACAAAAGAGAAAAGTTGCAAGTAAAATTTATATAGTTTATATTGTTTAACATCAACTTGAAGTATTTATTGCTGTGTCGTTAATTAAAAAGGAAACCCCGAGCATGATACGATGAGAGAGAGTTCCATATCCTCCGGAGCGCCCTGAGACTTGACGCACTCATCTCCCGACTTGAATGTACGAGACGCAGTTCTTAAACAGGTTACAACTAAACTAAAGGACTAGGCGCTCTATAAATGAGTATGTCCAATAAGTGAATGATTTGGCGAGATCACTCGGCTGGTCAGGCTGGGCATACTGAAGAACCTCCAGAGGGGAAGAAAAAGAGAGGCCTTCTCGTGATTACAAGCGTGCCGACTCTGGAGCGTACCTACGGTAACACCAACCAGCTCTCCTTGGCCGCCATAAGCTGGAGGGAGTCAGTCCTAACTTTAAGGCGCCAAAAATCTTTAAAAGCGTAAATAAAAAAACTATATCTTTTTTAGCTAAAATTCCATGTGAACGCATGGATGAAATAGGTTAAATTTTTTACACATTCTGTATAGTACTAGTTTTTGCATAGACGAAGAAAATTTTATTTAGAACTATTGAGACATGCGTGATTTCTATGCTACATTCTAAACTAGCTGTATGCACTATAGACGTTATGGGCCGTATAGACTGTAATAGAGTATGTGCGTGTCTATACTAAAAATGAAGTAAGAGTGCAAGGAGAGAATATGGAACCGTAAAGAGACAAAGAACATGTAGTGTATACACAACAATATAAGTGTAATTCCAAAGGATAGCTAAATGAATTTAAAAGAATAATAAACCAAAGGGTCCAATAAAGTGGTGTAATGTATTAGTTATCCCAATAAACCTAACATTTCTTGACAGAAACCCTTTCAGTATTTTGTGTATCAATATTATAAATATTTCATTAAATTATAATAAATTAGTAACATTATTACTTTCTAACATATTTAAAGCATTTTCTTATCGCTCAGATCAAATTCCCTTCGTCCATGCTCAAAGTAGTACTACATGAAGTAAGTACAAAAATGTTCAGCCCATTTAATGCTTTCACCTGCAATCTTACGGAGAGACAGCTGACATTGAAAAAACTAATTAGTGAGAAAATCAACAATTGAGTTTGAGTTTATAAAATATTACATAAAAAATACTTATACTCGTCTTACCCACTGGGACTATGTTTTTTTCATTCCAACAAACCGTTAGACATATATTAGAAATTTCAATAAATAATAAATTATATTCAAAATTAGTCAGGTATTACTTACTTTTTTCTCGTCACAATTTAAAAGCCCCCTGTTCTTCTTCACCTTCACAACCTCCGCTGTCATTCTGTTGGCACTGTTATCATTGTATCCAGGATTTTCTATGTCAATAATCAATAAATAAATTAAATAAATTAGGTTTGAGCTTATACATGATTACATACTCATCTTATCCATTGGGTTTATTTTTTTTTCATTTATTTGAATTTCATGACGAATCTCATTGATCCTTGACTAATCTGAAATAAAAAACATATATTTAAAAATTTTAAGAAATATTAGAAGATAAAATATGGCTTATAATATTTATGTGATTACTCGTGTTTTTTTTTTATTTGAAAGCAGCTTTCTACTTCACCGGCATAAACTGTACCGTAATGAAAAAATTCACGTGTAATTACATAAATATTAAAAACTATATTATATCTAATATTTATCAAAATTTTTAATTTATGTATTTTTTATTTCAGCTCATTCAAGGGGATATAAGATTGATAATGAAATTCTAAAAATTGTATAATTCAAACTGTAGGATAACTTTGTCTAATTGGCTAGAATAAAGAAAAAATAATCCCAATGAATAAGATGAGAAAAATAAATCTAATTTTTTTTTATTTATTTATAGACATAGCAAATCTCGGATGCAATAGCCATTCCGACAAGATAATAGTGGTTGTTGTTAACGCAAAGAAGAACATTGCTTTTAGTTTGTGGCAAGATAAAAATGAGCAATGCCATTCATGATTAAACTTAATTTAATATTTATAGAAATTTCTAATTTATGTACTTTTCGTACTCATTAAACTCATTAAAGCGATTATAAGTATGGTTATAACATTTAAATAGGTGTATAAACTGCAAAATATATTCGTCTAGTTGGTCGGAATAAAGATAAATAATCCTAATGGATAAGATGAGTATAATAATTTTTTATGTAATCCTATATGATAATAATTAATAAATATTATTGTTTTCCTCTGCGATTAGAAACTTTAGTAATGTCACTTTAAATATAAGCTGTCTTATATATATGTGTGTGTGTGTGTGTGTGTTTTTTTTTTTTTATTGTTGAAAGAGGTTGGAGGGAAAAATCTTAATAGACCATGACATGGCCTGAGCCACCGTGTGTTGGATTCTCACCAACTAAAACCCTTCGTTTTGCGACCGAATATAGAATCCAATTGAAACCCGAATCCTCTTCGCTCTCCTTACCGATTTGTCGGTGAGGAGGGCCAAGCTCCGTCTTCAGTGCCTTTTTCCCCCGCGGTACCACGGTCAAGTATTACTTCGCGGGGGGGCATAGGGACATTGCCCTTGTCTCCTTGATGTGATTGTCATTCCTTATGCGTCCATATCTAGTAAATCTACTATCGTACCTTCTTCATTATAGGCTGCCGTCTACTTCTTACCGCATCGTCCGGTCGTCTGTTTCTTGCAGCATCTCACGTCTTCTTCTTCTTTTTTCTTCGTTCTTTCGGACCTTCTTGTCTGCAGCAAAATTGTTTATTGCGCTCCATCCGTCGGCCGAAGTCATCATAGCTACCATAATAGACTCAGGCGTTACTCTGGTCTGCAGGTAGCACTCAAGTTCTTCTCGTTCCTGTTCATAGCGTGGACATTCACTGAATACATGCTCAGCGTCCTCGATTGCATTCAACCACGTCGGGCAATCCGGGCAATCCTCCAATTTAAATCGATGCAGATACGCCCGGTAGCATCCATATCCACTCAGAAACTGCGTTAGGTAGAAATTTACTTCCCAATGTCTTCTTTTTGTGCAGTCTTCTACACTTGGTATAAGGCGGTGTGTCCACCGTCCCTTACTACTAGAGTCCCATCGCTTTTGCCACTCCGTCATTGTTACTTTCCTACCAGCATCCCAAATTTCTATCTTGGTTTTGCCGCTGTCTCGTCTTTTTTCTTCGTTGATTGATTTTCTCTCCCTTGCTAATAGGTCTATTGGCGGGAGACCTGCAATAACGCAGACCGCTTCGTCCGATACCGTACGGTAAGCAGACGCGACCCCAAGTGCATTTCGCCTGTGCACTGAGGAGAGCTTTCGTTCATATGCCTTCACCAGCAAGGCGTCTGCCCATATCGGGGCTCCATACAACATGATTGATGTACTAACGCTTGCCAGTAGCGTTCTACGATTCAGCTTTACATCTAACGTTATACCTAAATATTTAATAGTCAGTTTAGAAGTAATTTCATGACCGCCTATTCTCAAGGTAACTGTCTCCGTCTTCTTTCTGCTAGATATTAGGATTGCCTCCGTTTTATGGCCTGCAAGCTCTAGATTCGCATTATTTAGCCACTTCTGTAGTTTAATGATAGCTTCACTAGCAATTTCAGCTACCTCTTCATTCTCTTTTGCTACCAATACCAATGCTATGGACCTGGATCTTCCTCCAATAAGTCACCCCCGCGGTAACACCGTTTGAGTATTGCTTCGCGGGGGAACTTTGGGCTACCGCCCTCGTCTGTTGATATGGTCGTCATCACGTTTTTCTCTGTTTCTGTCACTTGAACAGCCGTTCGTCATAAATCTTCTTTGTCGTCTGCCGTCTACTTCTTATCGCATCGTCCGGTCATCTGTTTCTTGTAGCATCTCACGTCTTCTTCTTCTTTTTTCTTCGTCCTTTCGGACCGTCTTAAGGTCGTACATAATGTTCCACAACGATGGGCCCAGTACTGATCCCTGTGGAACTCCCCCGGTAACTTTATAATTCACCGTGCCCTCCTCGGTCTCGTGCAAGAGAGTTCTGTCCTTGAGGTAGTCGGATCTTATTTTTCTTATATACGGAGGGACTCCTAGTCTCCCTAGTGCTTCGTGAATTTTGCACCAATTTGCAAAGTTAAATGCATTTTTAACGTCAAGTATACCACCGCGCAGTACTTTTTCGCACCGCCTTTCCAGCTTTTTCCGCTTATGGCTGTCCGTGCTGTATTCATCACTAAACCGATAGCGTCTAATGTTGAGCGGCACTTACGGAAACCATACTGGTGTTCCGCAAGCCCTTCTGTCCCCTCGGTTCTGCATTCCATCCTAACGAAGATTATGCGCTTTAATACTTTGCCCTGCGTATCGAGCATACAGAGCGGTCTGTATGACGACCCTTCTTCAGGTGGCTTGCTACCCTTTGGTAGCAACACAAGCCTTTGCTTTTTCCAGTTTAATGGAAACGTTCCTTCTTTAAGACAAGTGTTGTTTGTCTATAAACTCTGCTGGGTGAGCTTGGATGGCATGTTTTAATGCAATATTGGGTATGCCAGCAAGTCCTGGAGCCTTGTTGTTTCCAACCCTCAGGCAGGCTGATAATAGCTCCTCCTCTGTAATTAAGGGTATATTATCTACATCTATTTCTTCTACCATAGCACATGGAATGTCCGGCTGATTTGGGAAAAGTGTTGTTACCACCCTGCTTAGTACCTCTGGGCACTTTGATGGGGGTATGTAACTTCCCTTGATCTTCTTCATGACAATTTTATAAGGTCGGCCCTAAGGGTCTTCATTGACCTCATCTTGCAGCTCTTTTAGACATCTTTGTTTACTCTCTCTTATACATCTTTTACGGTTGCGCTTAGCTTCTTTCATTTTTTCGTTGCAGTTCTCCACCGCATTCATTCCTCTACCGGTTCGGTAAAATTTCTTCCTTGCCCGTTGTTCCAATCTTCTAGCTCGATGGCAAACGCTGCGCGCTTGTTTGATCTTGTCGTTCTAGCAATATGCTGGTAGCCATCTTTGACTGGACACTTTTCTCGGCATTACCGCGTCGCACACTTTGGTGAGCTGGCCCGTCATTTGTGCAGCCTTGTCGTCTGCTGATCCCGTCAATTGAATATTGTCAAACATCGGCAAGAATAACTCTTTGTCATACTCTTTGGTTTTCCATTCAGTTCTTGTACTACTGGGATTTGTACAGAATTTCCTATTCGGTCCGCCTAGCTCCATTATTATAGCTAGGTGACACTATTTGTGTAGTGATCACTCACGATCCATTTGTTTACCTGCCTTACGAGGCAGTTACTGACAAATGTCAAGTCTATGAATGATTCTGCATCTCCTTTTTTGAACGTGGGGGTGTCGTCTTGATTCAGCAACACCAAGTCCAGTAGCGTGAATGCCTCCAGTAGCACTCGTCCCCGTTTATTGGTTCTGCTACTACCCCACTCAATCGCCCATGCGTTAAAATCTCCTGCTATTATAGCTGGTTTTTTATTCCTAGCGTCTTGTACCAGCCGGTCTAGTAGTTGCTGAAACTGCTCTATTGATGCGCTAGGCGGGACATAACAACTGTATACATGTATGCCGCCTATTTTCGCTCTTACGAAGCCATTTTCCTTGTTTACCATCTTGCCCTGGAAGGTAAAGTCTTTGCATGCCCAGATTGCGGCTTTACCTAAGGCGTCAGATTCCCAGGATGGTTCATTCAAATCTTTGTACTGCTCACTGACGAGAGCGACATCGAACTTGTGCTCTCGTACAAAGTGACAGAGAAGGTCTTGCGCATTCTCACAATGGTTGAGATTTAGCTGGACTATTCTCATTACCCTTTCCTGATTTTTTTAACCGCTGCTTGGTAGGCTGGGTACAGGTAGCTACCAGTGACATGGTTCGTCGGTATATTGTCGCCTTTTTTTCGGCAGAGTAAACAACACGGTTCATTACGGCAGCTATTTGCTTTATGCCCCGTCTTACCGCATTTGTAGCAGCATTTGCTTCTATCCTGCGGATCAGTACACTTGATAGCGACGTGGCCAAAACCAAGGCATTTATAACACCTAAGCGGCTCCTTACTGCGGTTTGATGAACGGATCCTACAGTTGACCCATCCAATTCTAATTTTCTCTAACTTTGTGAACTTGGTCGCTATTTCTTTCGACAATTGTACAACAGCTATTTGCGTGTCTCCGTGCGCTTTTCTCAGCGATTTTACGGCAGTGATCTCAATCGTATCTCTTTCTCCTATTTCCCTTTGCAAGGCCTCCAGTACCTCCTCTTTTGAAGTAAGTATGTCGAGATCCCTTATTTCAAAGGTCTCCTCTTGCTGCAGTGTTTTTATTGTGGTTCCTTCCACTAATACTGCTTTAACCGCTTCTTGGAAGTCTGCGGTTTTAACTTCTTTTGTGCGTTTGAGCTCTATGAGGAGATCTCCCGCCACCGTTTTGCGTATTTTATTTACGCTATCTCTTGTGGCATTCAGTGAAGGAGCAGTTCTCAATGCTGACAAAATGTCCACGTAGCTCCTTCCTTCCGGCGCCTTAATGATAAGAGCGTCCGGTCTGGTCGGTCTTGCCCGCTTTGTTTTGTCTTTACTGGTCCTATTCTGGTTGTTAACGCCAGGAACGTTGTTGTTCTCCTTACTTGACTGTTTCTCCTTTTTTTTTGCCTTTCTTGTAACGACCTCTTGCCAAGTTGCCTCTTTAGGTCGTTTACTCTCTTTCTCCTCTTTGTTACTCTTATCCTGCGGAGTATTTAAGGTCTCCCTTGGTTTACCCGCCTTTTTTGGTTTCAGACTTGGTGTTGTCTGAGTTTCCTTGCCTTCCGTTCCTGGACGTTGGCACTGTAGCAGGTCATCCTCCGCGCTGCACAAACTTTTATACATGACACTAATGCTTCGTGCCATGTCCTTGATAGTTATATGGACGTTATTTTTGTCCCTTACAAACTCTCTTAGTTCCTGGATCTTTTCTCCTAGACGCTCCAGCTGGTCATTTCTTCTTTCAAGGTTGTAGTCCCAGTTTGAGTTACTGCTTCCTTGATTTACCTGCTCTTGTTCCGTCCGTATTGCCCTTTTAGAAATAGTCTTTATTGGACTACACTCCATGGCATTCGTTTCTCTACTGAGACTGTTGTTATCTTCAGCCGCCGAAGTCGAGTCGGACTGCGGCAATCGGCGAGCGCCTGCTTAGACACAACTCGAAGATCAAACCTTGTTTCCGGTAGTGACAGATCTTCAATAAGCTGCTTGGTCCGCGGGAGATATTTTATTTCTCTCCAACCCTCTGTATGCAGCACTACGTACGTAGTACTATGCGCTTATAGCGAGCGTTCCTCTATCCGCCATTTGAGGACGCGCTACATGGGGTACAGCTCCCCCTCTGGGTGTGGGTATGTGTGTGTGTGTGTATGTGTGTGTGTGTATGTGTGTGTGTGTGTATCATAACTCAAACTACCGAAATTGAAATAATAGAATACATTTCATTTTTAAATACAATTATAACCACAAAAAATGGAAAAAATATTACTGTAACTTCGATATTTAGGTGTCATGGAATTGAAAAGAAAGCCTTTGTAAATGCAATGTACTATTATTTAAAGGAAAAAATAGAAAAAATCATTTCAAAATAGGTGATTTTAACATTGACCTACAAGGCAACGATACAGGTTCAACCGATTTTTTCACTGGCATTACCAGACCGAATAACAATAATTGTGAATTGAACTCATGTATTGATAAAAGATTTAGGAAATTTGATGATATAAAGGCCAAAGCGTATAAACTTGTGAATCATTTTACTGATCATTATCCGTTTATTGTTACACTAAAAGTTAAGAAAAAATTAGAGGGTCATAAGAGTAATAATATTTGTTGATTATAAAAGATTAAATATTGAATGTTATTAAGTGAACTGGGATCAGATATAGAATTTACAAGACCCTAAGCATGTTTATGACTAACTAAAAAATTAAAAAATACTAACTAAAAATTTACATTAACCATGCGAAAGTGCAAAAAATTTTATTTTTGATTCGCAAATGAGGTAGAAAAATCTTGTTAGATATTTAGTAAATAGAACAATGTACCTACTCTTCATATTCAGTAAACTTTTAAAATTCATGAATGTTATATCATTAAGAGTTTTGTTTAAAGTTGAATGCTTAAAACATTTCTACAAAGAATTATAAATGAAATATAATAACTTAAAAAGTAATACTAGAAACAAAGGAATCAATCTACCTGAAATTAACAAAACTATTTATACTAAGAATTGTAAACTGGTTGCTATAAAAATGTCCATTTCACTGCTAAAGCGTCTAAAACCCTGCAAGTAAAGAAATTAAGTATAAAAAAATATCATAAAATGGCTAAGAGATTAGACCTAATATGAAAGAAAAAAACTATTTACAGATAACCCAGAAATGTATGTTATGTCATTTACTTTTTAAGTTATAGTTTATGCAGATAACCTGGATTACCTCTATAGGAAATTAGTTTTATCAATTATAATGTATATAACTTAATGTAAGCCCGCGTGTAATGTACTCTCGTAAATAAAGTCTCTATGTATTTTATATATCTATATATATTGTAGCTTTTTTCAGAATTTTCTAGAACTACTTCTACAAAGTACACAGAGATTTTCTTTATATTGCTATAACAAAATTTCGGCAGTCTCGATTTCTTTGAAAAAAATCACAAAATTCTTTTGTAAGAATACCTTTAAAATGGGCCTAGTCCGATGTTGGGAAGAGCGCATTAAGATGAGTTTAAAAAATCTTTAATCTCATATTTTTATATGACTATAATTTTGCAATAATGGCACCTTGAGGTCTAAAATTTATATTATGTACTTTTGGAAGTATAGTGAACTAGGGAAAATATTGGCCGAGATTTAAAAATTTCGCCATGGGTTGACGTCGAATAACCCATATATATATATATATATATATATAAATTAACCGTGTGAATTTAGTTGAAAATTTAATCACCCTAAGCTTCAATTTCCGCCACTTAACGCTCCGGGTGTTTAAGTATCTAATTGATTCCTATGAAAAAAAGCATGAAATCCGAAGTAATTGAATGCACTGAAAAATGTTAATAATTAATTGAAATTGTATGTATATATGTATACATTGAGGTATAAATCAAGACAATACGCTAGAAATAACTTTTTTTAATAAAATAAAATATATTTTATTAACGCTCCGGGTGTTTAAGTATCTAATTGATTCCTATGAAAAAAAGCATGAAATCCGAAGTAATTGAATGCACTCAAAAATGTTAATAATTAATTGAAATTGTATGTATATATGTATACATTGAGGTATAAATCAAGACAATACGCTAGAAATAACTTTTTTTAATAAAATAAAATATATTTTATAGGTAATTATCTTACTTAACAAAAACTATCAATTGAATATTTTCCTTTACTGATTTGGCTTGTAACCTTGCAAAGAATGTATTCCTTATAACGGGTTTCAGGATCATATTTTGCAGAAAATTTCTATCAAAATGTGAAATACAAGAAAGAGATTTTTTGAAGTTTTAAAGATGTTTGGCCATCTTAACTAGTCGGGGGGTTCGCCCAATGGTAAAGCACAATGGTAAAATATAAAAAATTACAAATCGTGCTTTCTGCAGTGACGCCGATTAGTGATCAGTGCACAAAAGGCTGGGAGGAGGTAAACCTGATCAAAATCAAAAGTGAACTGAAAACATTTTAATTTTGGCACCAGCTAGCTTACTAAAAGACTTATAAATGAACCAGTATGAATTAAAAAATTGTAATATTAATAAAATTGGAATAATGATTCTATTAGACTATATGGACACAATTAATTTAAAAAATTTGAAGTCTTTAAACGGATATACCTTTTGAAAAAAAATGTCCGATTTTGGTAACGATCCGACGGCTTCTTTACCACCTGATAGAATAACGGTTTATAAATGGCTTCGAGAATCTTTGTCATCTAGTGGAAAGATTTTTCAAACAAGAGTATAATACAGCTAATTATACAATGTGTGTGTATGTAAATTTTACTTGCGACTTATCTCCGTGAATCTTTATAGATAAGCTTACTCTGATATATTTTTTTTGTATTTATTATTTATAAATTGAAATATAAATTTTTCTATTGGTTGTTTGTGTATGTTAAAAAATATCAAATTAATTGATATTATATTATATTTATCCTTATCAATCAGATTTTTCAAATATACTAAAATATTTTCAATATATTTATTCAATTCAGGGTTTTCTGATATTTTTGCACAAATTCCATAAAATTTTTTTTTAATGAAAATATCTTTTGGGTATAACTGTCTATAATACAATATAGTGTGCAGAGCTAACTCCAAGAACTCCAGTAGAATCTCTATATTAAGTAGTGCAATTAAAACAAAAGTTAATTAGACAATACAAAATTTTAACATTAGTCAATAATTTTATAGTAAATATTTTATTATTTAGGAAATTAAATAGCTCAGAAAAATAAATAATTAAGATTATTTGAACCAGTCGTAAATATCTAGGAATGTCTAGATATTTTGAAATACATTCATTGATCTCTCTAAAAAATTCGCCATTAATAACAATGAAATATGAGGTACCTATCATCTTAACATTACTTTTTTAAAATATTTTTTATTATTTTATATCCTTGGTATTCATTGGTTTAATATGTACCTTCTTTTGCCATTAGGTTTTCTTCAGGAGCCAATAATATATTTTTTTCATGATTTCTTGGACACTATATGACCAAATAATAGCAATTTCTTTGTTCTTTAATTATGTTTCCAAATTACGTATTACGTTATGTAGTAAATGTCATATATACTTTTTATCATCTAATTTCATTACGTATTTAAAATACAAGGCTTATGAAAACACACTTCCCTAGTCTAAATTCAGAGTCGGATAGGGAGCCACTCAGGTCACGACCGTGAGGGGAAGACTGGAGGCTAGCAAGGTATATCACGAACAAGGACAGAATTATATGGGCAGTAGACACGTTTGATGGATATAAAGCAGCAGGCCCAGACGGGATCTTCCCGGCACTGCTGCAACAGGGCATCGACATACTGCTGCCAGTTCTAAAAAAGTTGTTCCGAGCTTGCTTGGTGTATGGCTCCGTTGCGGCTTGCTGGAGGAGGGCCAGGGTAAGCTTTTTACCCAAGCCAGGCAAGCCACAATATACGACGGTAAAAGACTTCAGGCCAATCAGCCTGACTTCATTTGTCCTAAAGACGATGGAAAGACTGATAGATAGGTATATTAAAGAAAAACCGCTGGAAGAGACCCCTCTAGACCGCAAGCAGCACGCGTATTAAGTTGGAAAATGGAGGTGGTAGGGTTTGTCCAAAAAGGAATTGAAGGTAGGGGGCTGGTAATGGCAGCTTTTCTGGACGTCGAGGGGTCCTTCAATCACACGACAGCAGACGCAATTCCGGCGGTCATGGATTTTTTTTCAATCAGAAAATTGTTTCGCCGCCTAATAACGCCTATCCTTACAGAGCGTACACCGAGACGCTTCTCAACTACGCACCAGCCGCTAAAGAGTCACATCTTACAGCGAGTCTATAGTACGCCGACACGAGCGGCGGTTTCGATTCGCCAGCTAATGCGGTGAGTACTGCCACAGCACCTATAAACGTAAACAAAGGGCTAAAATATCGCAAATATTTTACACAGAATCGACGATACTTTGTTATGATTGGACATCTACATCACGACCTCTTTAATCAGGATAAAATGCTGATTAATGGCGTAGAAATGCGCGTAAGTCTAGTGAGGAGTAAGGATGCTTTTTGTCTGATGGATGCGACAACCGATGGAAAATTCAAACTCAGCATCAAAGAAGCTACACTCATAGTTCGCAGAGTAAAAATCAATCCTGGAGTTTTATTGGCTCATGCGCAAGCATTGTCGAAAACCACGGCTAAATATCCCATAACAAGAGTCGAAGTTAAGTCGTTTACTCTGCACTCGGGAATATTGGGCGATTCGATTGACAACGTTATACACGGTCAGCTACCAAAGAGAATAATCTTGGGCCTTGTAGAAAACAAAGCATTCAACGAAAACCGCTCATTAAACCCTTTTAATTTTCAACACTTCTCTATAAATTATATTTCTCTCTACGTCGACGGTGTACAAATTCCAAGCAAACCTTTGCAGCCACGTTTCACGGGTCTCGATAAACTACATTTTCTCAACAAAGTTTTTGGCATCGCTACAACTATTACAAAGGCAATTTTTTGACGGCCCTCGATCTCACTCCTGTTTTATCAGCACACTGTGCCACACATTGGAATCTCGTGCACTCGTGCTTTCACTGCTATCAACTGTATCGTTTACGCAGAGTACGTCAACGTTCTGGAAATCGACTCTAATCACCAAATCGTAACGGATTTTAGCGTTTGATGCGCACGCACACTCGACCACTTCATAAGGTGAGCGCGATGACAGTCTGCAGTTAGTCTCCCTCTCGATAAAGCCAGCACCTAACGTACTCGAGCAGCAACAGCATCATCGTCATCATGACGGACTACGTGATCGATATTGAAGGTTTTAGGGATATAAATAAAAAATTTATCTCCAAAGAAGTCGGAGTTTTATCTCTCCAGAGCCGTATAGTTGGTCATTGGATCATTCGCGCGCCGTGCAGTTTTACCGAATTACACGCGGATATGCAGCAGACAAATAATTACTGCACTTTCGATGTACACGGTTTAGAGTGGCACGACGGAGATATCTCCTTTAAGAATCGGCGTCGTAATCTGTGCAACTTGGTGAAAGACGCGCGCCGTATATACGGGCGTGGCTAGGCAAAAGCCAAGTTTTTGGAAAAAGTAGTGGCTTGAAGAATCATCAATTTAGAAGATTTTAGTGCGCCTTCATTTGACGAACTCTCTGTGCAATTCCTTAACGTCTTGCTGTACACCAGCCACGGTATCAAGAAATTCGAGAACAAGAAAATTTTTTTGCGCACTGCGTCGAGCCTATCAAATCGGAAGGTGGATACACTCAATCTTTGCCAGTTCTCATCGAAGCGATCCGTACGACATAAATAGCCAAGTAATGTATCAAGCTATATTAGATTACGATCGGCTCCAGATGGAGAGATATCACTATCCCGAAAGATTTTGCGTTAGCGACGTTGTGGACGGAATTAAAAAAGAAGCTGACGAGAAAAAAGACGATACGGTAGAAAAAGAGTACGTAGATGCACCATCAATATGTATACGCGTCAAATAATCACAGCTATTAGATTAAATTGCTCTCCACTTCAACAGCTATTGTAACGAATCTCGATACGTCCGATCAGCCAGGATCACACTGGGTTACCATCTTTATAGATAAAAATGGATAGGGAATTTACTTCGACAGCTACGGAGTTGCACCCGTATCAAAGCATCATCTTGATCGACTCGGAAAAAACTGCACGCGATTCGACTAGAATAAAAAACAAGTGCAGAGCGTCGCCTCTAAAGTATGCGACGAACACTGCATTATGTTTCTGTATCATATGTGTAGTGGCATTTCTCTGCAAAAATATCTACGTTTTTTTTTCATCAGACTTTGCCAAGAATAATACATTAGCCGTTAAGTTTTATCGAAGGCTCATGAAAAGAATGCAAAATAAAACAAAGCGTCATCGCCATCATCGAGTCAACGCATTCCCACGCACGAGTTCTGCAGGACGGGGTTACTGTAATCAGATCTGCACAGCCAAGACCGGATGTTTATTATCTGAGCAGTTTATACAAACGTACTAGTTGTGGCGGTAGCATTAAACAAAACAACTTCTATCGATATCAAACGTGTCTCGTTTCACTATGGAATATAAATACTGTAACGGCCGTTTCTAGAAAGAACTGCGACTCGTTGACGCTAGCTCTTTGTCCTCCCGTTCTTTAAAAATGTGTCGTGGCGTAGTTGCCAGCCATCAGTCGTAAGAACACTCTTGTCAAGTAGACTTCGTGTCCAGAAAATCTTAGCAATGGATTCAGCAGCAACATCAGCAGCACCAAGTACCGAGTCTTGGAAAAATAAGCCAATGACCTGCAACTTGTTATACTCGACGACGTACGCGCTCAACAAATCAAACTGCAAGCGTGCAACCATAGGCCTGGACTATTACAGTGGTTACTACAGAGCAGTGTTAAAAATTTGTGCCGATGGATCGCCAGCCAAGTATGTGACACTCGACACACACAGCTGGGAAGTGATCAAAGATCAGATGGAGGCTATGGATGCATATCTGAACCCTCCTTCATGTTCTACCAGGATTTTGGAAATCCTAGCAAGATCCTCCTTCCAAATCACGATGTCACGTTCACAAACAGCTTCGGAGCAAGGGCGATCGGTATCGAGGAAAGGCCAACACCAACATCACCACCTACAGCAGAAATGATAACCCACAACGGTCAGCAGTTCATCAGCAGTTTTGGCGGCCTTGTCGATGAAACACAACAGCATCCATCTGCACAGCCTGCGTGTAAGAAGCAGAAAAAGTACGAGAGTCTGCCTAGTGTAATTATGCATCAACAAACATTCTCTGGATTAAGACAGGTAAAAGAGTGCATCGATTTGCCTTTTAAACAGCTCGAAGAGCTTTCGGGATTAGTTAATCGTGGCGTGGACTCAATTTTCGATTATATAAAAGACGCTTTGAAAAGAGAAACGGCTGAACTGTGTCGTAAAATTCTGAAAAATGTAAACGCGTTCAAACAATATTACGCCCTTCATAAATATAAAATAGATGAATTTGTTAAAATAAAGTTAAATTTCGCCACTGTAAGCATCGGCGTTTTAGATGTAGAAATCTATTGCGTTTGGCTTAGCCAGAATCGCAAAAGATGTGTAAGACGTTATGTATCCGCTATAACTTTTTTTATTCATCTCTTATCGTTAGTTTCTAAGTTGTAAATATGCTTCCTTGTACACACACACACACGCGCGCACGCATAAATATATCATGTATTCAATTTTTACTGTTTCATTTAATAAATATAAGAGTATAACAAACAAAAATTTCTCTATTTTAATGTGTACAAATCCCTTCAATAAACCCCAAAGCTGAAAATTAGAGTAGGCTTGGCGGCACCGTGTAGTAGGAAATCATACAGGTTATATATTATTACAGCGCAGAAAAGATCAAAGCCGGGTCAAGGGCAATAAAACGTGTACAAATCCTATCAATAAACCTCAAAGCTGAAATTTAGAGTAGGATTTGCGGCACCGTATATTAGGAAATCATACAGGTTACATATTATTGCAGCGCAGAAAGGATCAGAGCCGGCGCAAGGACAATAAAAGACAAACTGCAGGTATACGACAGGTAGATGGCACCTTTGGCGGACGCGCGCGAGTATGGCGTAGAGAGAGAAAGAGAGAGAGAGAGAGAGAGAGAGAGAGAGAATGTACAACAGCTCTCGAGATGATTAAAAAGTTTGACACGATA
Organism: Muscidifurax raptorellus; assembly: GCA_020010945.3. Taxonomy (NCBI): domain Eukaryota; kingdom Metazoa; phylum Arthropoda; class Insecta; order Hymenoptera; family Pteromalidae; genus Muscidifurax; species Muscidifurax raptorellus. Next base: position 613,627 of record JAHUUD020000026.1, read on the forward strand.
TGTCTAATATACTTACTTTGATCCATCAAGTAATGGAGGCTAAGACTTCCGAAACGTTGGGTAACAATAAAGTAAAAAAAATAAATAACTCGTAGCGACGGATTTATTCCATTCATTCCTAACATGTATCTAACACAGTCCACAATTTTGCAGATAATACGCAGAGGTAAAATAGAAGAAATTAAATTGAAATATTCAACAAAGTAAAAGAATTTTCCGCAGAATTAGAAAAAACAGTGAACGAGTTTAAGGCAGCTGGTGGAAAATCACAGGAAACAGAGAAGATGAGATAAATGATACGAGCACTACCACTATGCTACATAGGGGACTTCACTGATGTCGCTCCGGAAGATCAAAGGACAATAGATTTTGTCAAATCAAAAATCAAAGAAAAAAATGTTACAAAAAATCACTCTGATAAAAGGAGTAATGTAAGTACTTTTACCGCAAACGTCGATGGAACATTTTTTTATGGGGTTAAGCTGTTTACCGTCAGAAAGACTGCCGGAGCCAATAATTAAGCAGTAGAGGCAGAAGTCCATCTAATCATCAAGTTCAACTAGACAAATCCAACCAAGGTCAACAAGGTTACTAAAGATGCTACAACTAAGGTGGAAACTACAGTTGGAATCATCAGGCGATCAACAGCGCAGATATTCGTCCGAGTTGTGGATTATACAGGTGTGTAACTCAAAAACTAATTACTTATCTTCTACTTCGATTCTCGAGTTGGGTAGAGATAATAAAATAAGTCAGGTAAATCATCTATCTGAGTATGTTCTTGATAATGAAAATTGTAATGAAATTAACTGGTTATTAGATAGTGGTTGCACAGACCATATTATAAAAGTGATAAATTCTTTGATAGATATGGAGTTAAAAAATCCTGTTGATGTAAAATTATCAAATGGTAAAATATTAAAAGCAACTAAATTAGGTTCAAATAGTATAAATTGCATTAAAATTAAATTGGCAAATCTACCATTCAAAAATACCAGAACAAAAACGACTGAAATTTTAGAAGTAATTCATACTGAATTGAATGGTCGACATAGTACAACTGGCTATTGTAGAGAACAATATTTTTTAACTTTTACTGATGATTACAGTAAATGCACAAAATAAATTCAATAAAAAAGTAAAGAAAATACGATGCGATAATAGTAGAAAATATTTGATTCATGAAATTCAAGATTTTATAAAATCGAAAGGAATTTCATTATTACCATGCCCACCCTACGTCCATGAATTAAATGGAGTAGCGGTAAGATATAATAGATCCGCCATGGATCTGGACAGATACTTAATGCGTGAAGCAAAAATACATAGGCGATAATGGCCAGAAATTATGAAAATAGTTGCGTATTTAAAAAACCGTACTATTGCGAATACAACAGAGAACAAAAATCCTTATAAAGTATTTTTAGGTAATAAACTAAACGTTGATCATTTAAAAATTTATGGCATACGACTATTAGTAAGAGTACCAGAAGCTTTGCGAAAAAACAAATGGAACGATAAAGTTCAACTAGGCGTTTTAGTAGGTTACATATAAAATAGATATAGAGTTTTAGACAATGGTAGAATATTTAATGGTAGATATGTTCAAATAGTTGACAAAAATACTGAATTAATTTGTCTAGAAAAATGTGATAATGAAAAAGATAGAGATTTAGAAAATAGCAAATCTACAAATGAAGAAAATGAAACATTAGAAAATAATTCTACAATCGGTGAAAATGAGATAGATATAAGTAGAACTGACCATTCATCTTCTATTTCAACTTTCGAGTCAGGTAGAAATAACAAAAACGCTCATCAAAATTCTGTGAATGATTTTACTAATTGTGCTTTGGAAAGGAAGATAATTTTATTGTAATAAGAACGTCGAATAGAAAGAAAAGTCCTCTAAATAGATATAGATATCCTGTATGTCATTTTATTTATGTAAATTATATTGATGCAAATGCACCGAATACATTCGAGTAGGCGATAAACTTCAGCAAACATAAGCAATGGAAAATTGCAATGGATTCTGAAATTAATTATAGAAGGAAAAATAATAATATTCATAAAGCAAGATTAGTTGTAAGAGGTTTTCAACAAAAGGAATAGCTTGAAAATATTTATTTACCAGTAGGGAAAATGCAATTTTTACAAATTTTATTATTATACAGTTGCTAACATAATTTATTTATTCAACAAATGGATGTTGAAACAGCCTTTTTAAAATATTATGTAAAAACAGAAGTATATTAATGAACCGATGAACCGAGAGGTTATGAAACTGACGACAACAAAGTTTTTAAATTGCAAAAAGTCCTCTATGCTATCTATGGTCTCAGAGAAAGCCCAAGAGTTTGGTATCACTGAGTCTAACCTGAAGCTAAAATAAGCTAGTCAACTAGACGAAAGAATAAAACATCTACATTATATTCGTATTTTTAATTGGGAAAATGAATTTCTTGTAAAAACCCCCCCAATTCTGTGTAAAATGTGTTGTAAAGTTATTTAACATATATAACGCATACCTGGCGCCCCTCCTTGTAGACGATATCACGTCGACCTGAGGTTGTCATCCTGACAACTAGACATTGTCTACCTGAAGTTCCGGGTATTTTTTGGTAATTCTGACTTTTACCTGATGCTCTTCCTGGTAGGTGATATCCTCAGGGGCGTCTTTGTACAGAGGCCTAGGAGGCCCGGGCCTAGGGCCCCGAGGTCCTGGGGGGCCCCCAAATCCAAGAATTAACCCAATAACCCTCCTACCCCATGAACCCAAACAAAACGTAAATACTATTAAATAATATCTAAACAAAAACATGAAATAATAGAATGTAATTACACTATAATAATAGGTAATTTATTAGAGATAAAATGACATCGCTATGAAAGCTACATTTTTTTTCTTGCTTTTTTACTTGCAAAATCGCAGATTAAATCATCAAACGAAATACAATTTAATACATCCGATTCTATATACATTATTGATAGATAGTTAAGCCTATCCTGTAACATCGTGTTTCTAAAGTCATTTTTTATATATTTAAGACTTGAAAATGATCTTTCTCCACTGCAGTTTGTTACCATCATACATAAAAAAATACGAAAGCATATTTCAATATTTGGAAATGTAGATGCTATACAATCTGTTTTTATTAATTTATATAGATCTGAAATTGATAAAATTTGTTCCTCTCTTGTTTCGCGTATGTAATGCTTAAATTGTATACATTCTAAAACTAAACTTTCTGCTGATATATCAAAATCATAGTTTTTTGCAAGATTTTCGCAATTTTCTTGAATTATTTCATTATGTATTTTGTGCAATGTAGTAAAAAAACTGAAATTTGAGTGAACTTTATCATAAGCTTCTTTTCGCTGTCTTATGTTAAAGCAGAGAGAATCTATTATTGGATAATAAATGTTAATTTTTAATTTATCTTCTTCACTAAAAGTAGTATCAGTAGCGACCCCTTCGAATCTAGTTATCTTGACACTTCTCGTTCGTGATCTCTGCTCATTTTTAGGGATCTCTTCAACGCCAAGAAATATTTTGGTTTTATCCAAAAACTCATTAAATTTGTCTCTTAAATCTATTAAATATTTTTCTAATGAGTTAAGTAAATTTACAACTACAGATAAACTAATGTTCTCTTTTTGTAATGACAAATTAGTCGAATGTATATTAGTGAGAATATCTTTCCAAACGATCAGTAAAAAAACATTCTCGAATTCCAACAATTTTTCTTGTAAACTTAAGGCTTCAAGACGCGTGTCACTTGACTGCAATTCGATGTTTGAAATTAGATCCAGCGCTTTAATAATATTCCCATGGCCATCGTGTAAAGCGTCAATAGCATCATTTCGAGCTGACCATCTCGTATCTGATAATGATTTAACGACTTTCTTATGAGATTCAAGAGCGTTTACTAATTGTTTCCACCGAAATGTTGATGCAGAAAAATATGTATAAAACTTTTGCACTAAACTAAAAAACTGAATAACTTGTAATGTACATTCAGCCGCTTTAACGCCTACTAAATTTAAAGAGTGACCGGCACATGGTATGTATTCAGCATATTTATTTTCTTCCTTTAGCCTAGCTTGCAAACCATGATAAGCACCTGACATGTTTGCAGCGTTATCGTAAGATTGCCCTCTGCAATCATTCAAATTTATTTTATTTTCGTTTATAAAATCGATAACAACATTTGACAAGTATTCGGCGCCGTGTGCTTCGATCGGAATAAATTTTAAAAATCTTTCAATGGGACCATCGTTAATCACATATCGTACGATAAATGTAAGTTGATCTTCATGCGAAACATCTGGAGTCGAGTCTACGGAAATTGAATAGTATTTTGCCGTTTTTAATTCATCGATGATAAATTGAAATACTCTTTTACCCATTAATTCGATTATTTCTTCACAAACATTTGCAGATAAATATGAAGTTACGCCGCTACCTTTATTGCCATATAATTGAAAATGAGTTTTGAGGAAAGGATCATATTCACTTATTAACTCAATAATACCTAAATAATTGCCATTTTTTGACGATCCTATTTTTTGATTTGCACCTTGAAAAGGCAGGCCTCTACTTGCGATAAACTTTACTACTGTGATTAAACGTCGTAATAGATCTTTCCAATAATTACATTCTTTATCAAGTTCTTGAATCAATCTGTCGTCAATGCGACCCTTCAGACTTTTACGTTTGCTGTAAGTAATTAAAGATGTCTTATGCTCATAACCTTCGGCATGCTCTTGAATCCGTTTATGATTTTTCCAGTCGTCAAAACCATATAAGCTAAATTTACTATGTTGAGGCGAAAATAATCTGCAAACAAAACAGTATACTTTGCCTGTTGAAGGTGAATACAACAACCACTCACGATCAACTATTTCGCCATTTTTCAATTTGCAATCAAATAAAGATTTGTGAAAAGTTCGTGTCTTCTTTCGATCTGCTTCTTCGTAAATAGATATAACTAGACTTTTTGAAATTAGAATCTTTGTTTCTACAAAAAGTTGGCCCTTTTTGAACGCAATACGATATTAAATTCTCATCAATGTGCCAAAGTGCTGGATCCGTAGAGACTGTCGGGTGTGCAGTATCTATTTAACAAAATAATCGTTTTGATATTGTATTTTTAATGTTCAATGTATCCTATAGACATAATTGATATTAGATATCTTATATTTTACCGGTAGATAATGACTCGTGACATTTGTTTGCTTGTGATGATGTCGACGTACTTTCAGTGTTCTTATGTGATGATATCGTCTGCAATCCTACATACAATTTAAAATAATTATACATTTTGAAACGAATACCATAAATCATGATATGAAACCCTAAGAAATATGTACTTTTCTAATTAAAAAACAATTGAAATAATTTAACTTACCTGCAGGTTCTTTTCTTTTATCATTCCTGTCTGCATTAACACATTCTGAGGTACTATGTTTAAATCATTCTCAATAGGTAATTCACTATCTTGAATTTCACTTATCGTAGCTGAAGTAGATGCAACATCTTCTTTATCGGATTTTAAAAAAGAAGATATTTTTGGCAATTTTGACACAAAAGCTTTCTTTTCATCTGCTATATGTCTTTTCTTTGCACCACTTATATATCGCTTCATTTTAAACACTACGCATCTGCACGAATGAATACACGAAAAATGCGAATATCTTACGTATTACACAAACAAAATGTGCAATAAAAAAAGTTATATCGCGTGCACAAGAACAAACCAGGAAAAAAACGAGACCGAAATCCGTTGTCGTCAGCCAGTCAACTGAGAGCAAGACAAAGCCTGCTATTGAACTTAGACGAAAGTAAACAAACAAGTGACGGCTTGTTTAAAAAACAGATGAACGCCGCCCGCGCTGTGTGCAGTCACGTGATTTGTGCGGGAATATTTAAATTCGAAATTTCAGTTAAACGTATTTTTGTACAAAAACATATGTAAATAATTGATTTATAATTATTCAATTTCATAAAAATATGCGTACTTTTTAAATTGTATGAATAATACTTTTATATATGATAAGATTTAAATTTTTTAAATTTATTTTGTAGAAAATGTTATTTATACATTTAAAATTTCATTGTAAAAAATAATACAATTCGTCTTTTTTGAGTTTTTGCCTAAAATACTAAAATATACTTACTTAAAGTTCCAAGAGTTATTATGTTTACACGCAAGCTTGGGAAAAATTAATTTGGATTAAATTATGGGGGGCCCCGAAGCGATCTGGGCCTAGGGCCCCATGAACCCCAAAGACGCCCCTGGATATCCTGTCGGCCTGGGGTCATTCTGACACCTAGACATCGTCTACGGGGAGTTTCGGTGTTTTTTTGGTAAATCCAATTGGTATTGATGCCAAAATGCTCTGTAGTTACTGGTTATATTATATATAGAGCGTTTAATGTTATATCATATGAATCAATAACAAATGGCTTTTTGCGTTTAATAAGGTTGAGACTCACGTTATTGTTAGATATAATGTAAAAGTGAAATTATAATATATTATGTACTATGTAATATATTATTTGTTGTAATTAAGAAATTACTCTTTTTCTAATTAATCATAAACCAAAACCATGTTTCATATCATTTTTACTTTATTAGGAAGTAAAAAAACCGTTATTATAATTATATAACAAATTGTTACAAAATATATAATTAAGAATGTTAATTGCTATAACTTGAAACACATTATATAATATTGTGAATATAATATTTGATAGGGAATGAAAATAATAATAGTGATTACTCGGTTAATCATTTGATATAGTATTATACTTCATGTTTCATGCTTTACATAACAAACATCGCTATTCTTTATAGAGATAATTTTCCTTTAAAACCTTCTTCTATTCGGTGATTGGAACTTCAAGCCGCGCTTCTCGAAGTAAGATTAACAAAAATAATTACTGAAGAACACGATTATGAAATTAGGAGACGAGCTTTTTGGTCTGATTCAAAAACTGTTTTGTGTTGGATAAATAAAGATCCTCGCGATTTTAAAGTTTTGTTATCAATCAGCACGATTATAAAATTACGAGATGAGTTTTTTGGTCTGATTCAAAAACTGTTTTGTGTTGGATAAATAAAGATCCTCGCGATGTTAAAGTTTTGTTGTCTATCGATTAGATCAAATTCGAGAGAGATCGGAAATTAACGAGCGGAAATATGTAAATACTAAAGAAAATCCCGCTGATGACGGCACTAGGTAAGTTACGAATGGTTGAAAAAGGGCCATAAAAGTCTAAAGTTACGCACAAAGAACAGCAAGCAAAGTATTTAAAAACCGAAATGCTGATTATAAATGTAATTGAGAAAGTGCCTTTATTAATTGATTTTGTGCGTTTTTCGACTTATAATCGTTTTGTGAAAACAGTAATTTACATATTTAAAGCTATAGAAATAATCACAAAAGTGAGGAAACGTTCTTTAATAGAGAGAAAATTAGTAACAGAGAGAGAGAGAGAGAGAGAGAGAGAGAGAGAGAGAGAGAGAGAGAGAGAGAGAGAGAGAGAGAGAGAGAGAGGGAGAGAGGGAGAGAGGGAGAGAGGGAGAGAGGGAGGGAGGGAGGGAGGGAGGGAGGGAGGGAGGGAGGGAGGGAGGGAGGGAGAGAGGGAGGGAGGGAGGGAGAGAGGGAGGGAGGGAGGGAGAGAGGGAGGGAGGGAGGGAGAGAGGGAGGGAGGGAGGGAGGGAGGGAGGGAGGGAGGGAGGGAGAGAGAGAGAGAGAGAGAGAGAGAGAGAGAGAGAGAGAGAGAGAGAGAGAGAGAGAGAGAGAGAGAGAGAGAGAGAGAGAGAGAGAGAGAGAGAGAGAGAGAGAGAGAGAGAGAGAGAGAGAGAGAGAGAGTTTATATTAGAATGAGTCAATCAATCTAGTGTTGCGATCAAATAAATTCTATTAAAATGTCAAAACCACTACCGAGAAATAGTAGAATTTTACCATTCAATGCGTTTTTAGATGAAAATAATGCTTTACGTGCAGACGGGCGAATTAAAAAATGGCCGATTTACCGTCGGCTAGATTAGCTTATAGACCTGTTCCTTTTAGTCATTGCGGTTTAGATTATTTCGGAACCACGCAGGTGAAGATAGGTCGTAGGCGAGAGAAGCGGCGGGGACGTTTATTCACCTGCATGACGACGCGCACGAGTCACATCGAACTTGCACATAGTTTGAGACGGCGGCCCCACGTGGTAGGTAAGAGGCCACCAACGGATAACTTGCCGATAAGCAAGAGATAAGTTACCGACTAAGTGAGCGATAGTATGTATATGTAATAATCTACCTAAGCGCAGGTAGAGGGCGTGCGCGCATAAAGAATTGGAGAGAGGGACGGCCACAGATATAAAAGGAGACCCGCAGCCAGCATCGAGCACTCACGATCTGGCTTTTGCGCGGAGAACATGAGGAGAACTGTCGTCCTCTCCAAGTGTTCTGTCTCCTTAGTACTTAGTATGCAAATGAGAATTGTGCTCTGGAACGGTACTAAGGGGACCATCCCCCTTTCCATTTAGTATAAGGCCAGATTGTGATTATTCTTTTGTTTACCCTTCACCTCTCGAATATCCCTTGGGACCAGGAGGGTGGTTCCCTGTTCTCAAGTTGGTAATTTCGATTACGGATCGGTTGTGAGAGGGTGGATCCTCACATACTAATCCAAAGCTGCGTGGTGATCCTAAGTGTGCGGAGCTCGTGGAGTATATCTCCCTCCACAACTCCCGTTGCACACGAGCAGCTTCCCTCTAGTGGGTCCTCCAGTACAGAGGGTAGGGACGGCTTACACTCACTCAACCGTTAGTGCGGGGTGATTGTAAGTTTGATCGTCGCTTCCTCGAGTACACTCCTGCCTCTTCCCATATCGAGTCTGGAACTCTCTCTACGGCCTCGCCTTGGTATAGCTTGGCCCGTTTCAAGTTTAAGTACAGATTCAGCTATTATGGCATTCCGACGATTTTCTGAGCGTAGGGGCACACCGTTGTATACGTATTTATTCAGATAATGGTACGAATTTTAAAGGAATGAATAGGCAATTGCAGCAAGTAATAATAGAAATCAACCGCACAGCAATAGAACAATTCGCTTTAAACAATAATATTGAATGAAAGTTTAATCCACCAACGGCTTCGCATATGGAAGAGTATGGGAACGACTAATAAGTTCTGTAAAAACAGCATGAGCGACGGTTTGGAATGAGTAATCTCCTAGAGAGGAAGTCCTGTTGAATTTATTAGCCGCGATCAAATACAGCGTGAATTCTCGGCCTCTCACTCATGTATCGGTAGATCCTCGAGATGAGGAGGCGTTAATGCCGAATCATTTCTTGTTAGGTTTGTCTTCAGGGCTACTTAAAATAAGTCGGTGCGATGCGCAAGCTGTCTGCACGAGAACGCAGTGAAAAATTGCGCAAAGCTTTGCTGATGCGTTCTGGCGAAGGCGGCTGCACGAATATTTGCCATCTTTACTTTTAAGAAAGAAGTGACGCGAATCAGAGGAACCCATGAAAGTGAGAGATAGTGTCGTTATTATTTGAAAATGATGAGAGAAACAATTGGCGTAAAGGTGTAATTGTTGGTGTATTTCCTGGTTCCGATGGACAAGTTCGTGTAGCGGAAATAAGGACGGCAAATGGGGTCCTACAAAGACCAAAGAAAAAGTTAGTGAAATTTGCGGAAGTACAAAAAAAATAGAGTTTGTACGGGGGGAGGATGTCTTTGAAGTGCGTTAGCTAATTGTGAGTGAGAGCAAAAATCGGCGGTTGAATGTTTCTGCGCAGTATGCTAAGTACTGTGTAAGCCTCGTCGTATTGGTAGCCACTTTATTTTTTCTTTCTCGAGCGGATGCGTCCGGTAATTGAAGTAAGCTACACGGAGAAAAAAATATAGCAAAAATTATTAAAATTCAAAATAAAAATTACCATCTTGTGTAGATGCGCGCGCAGACCGAGATACAGGCGCACATGCGCGCTTCACAGTTTCGTTCGGAAATATGTCGTCCAGATTGGCATTCTTGAGAGAAAGCATGAAGCCGTTGTTCTGCACTTTAGTTAGAAATAAGATTTATTATGTATAAGCGCTGAACCTGGCGTAGGTTGTCCTCAAGAGGTTTTCCCTACGTCGCTGGCGAAAGCTTAAGTGAATGCGAGGGCAGTGCAGGCTTTGAATGTACAGACTCTTGTTCGCGTCACAGCGTTTATGGTCCTGCGCTGAGCGTTGCGCAGGGCTAGGGTTCGCCCAATTTGTTTCGGCTCAACAACGAGCGGCGCAGCGTTGGAACCGAATTTTATTACTTTTCGAGAGTGGGTGGGCTGACTGTGTTGGCTCAACGTCGGGTGCGGCGTTGGGTCTAGTTTTTATAGCTTTTTGCGAAGGAAAATCGACGTGATCTCAGATGCATCGGCATCTGGCGATCAACTCAAACCGGGCGAGAAAAACAAGGACCTGTGGAGGAGATCTCACTTTTCGGGGGCGAGCGTGCCATGCGAGCTCTGCAGAGGCAGTCTCGGTCGTGACAAGAAGCTAAACGCTTCGTCTTGTAATTTTAAAGATTATTAGAATATATTTTCAAATGTTCACTTAAACTTTAGAGTATTTTTAATGTATTTTGCCTAAATATCATTTTATTTAACCCTTGACCGTCACATTTTCGGCGCCAATCATAACCGCACACTGGGGCGTTTTTGACCCCAGTCACATAATCGTCAATTACAAGTGGACTAAGCTGTTTTTCATCGTCAAAAGATTCACTGTTGTACATTAACTACTAGTTCAGTAAGATTAGACTTGAAAAGGCCTGTTTTGGGCACTAAATAAAAGAAGGTAAAAGATTATTGGAAGTTGTTCTAAAGGATGTCAGAATATTGGGACAATAGTTTGAGCGCGATTTCCGGCTGATGAACATTATTTAAATAATAATCAAAGAAGTGAGAAAAACCGTTTTTTGCACATAACATTTGAACCGTTGATGCTAATCGAAAAAAGTTTAATACTTTTTTTCAAGTATTAAAAATATGTACAAAATGAGATAAACTAAATTAAAATCCGTTCATTTGTTTACTCAAAAAACGAAAAAAAACCGCCAATTTTAGCATTTATTAAAATTTTCGATAATTAACTTAGTTTTTCTTAAAAAATATTTGTTACGTAAAAAAGGCTTGCCAGATTCTAAATAAATTTTTTTTGAGACGTCGGAGAGACTTCTCGGAGCATCTATTTTACTCGTAAGGACTTATACTACAACGAACAATAAAGGAAAAGTTAATAACTGTAGGGTAAATTGTTTAAACATTAAGTTGAAAATCAGGCATTTATAATGTTAAAAGTTAAAGGGTAAATTATTTTCCAATAAAATTTCCACATCGATAACTTAATTGCTATAATTTTTATGCAAATTTTAAGCGTTTACCCTTAGAGGGCCGGGGTTTTGAAAAATTTGAAAATCACATTTTTCCATAGGAATGTGGTCTAAAGTATCTGAGTTAGAGCCAGACTAAGTTGGGATTTTGGTGACTCAAACCCCTTACGCCTAGAGGCGTATTCCGGGCCTCTAAAAGTTAATTATTGCTCTACAATAATCTGGAGCTGAGATAATTCTTTTTAAAAAATTATTGTGGCTGTGTTTATTAATATTAAGATCTCAAATTTATGGGTGATTGCAATAAGGATTACACGACGCGCGTTTTTGTAGAGAGTGGGGCGCGCGTGCGCCGCGCGCAAAGCTGTCCCGCGGCTGAAATTTGGCCAAGCGTCTTCTATTTGAAAAAGCAAGAAAATGTTGGTTTTTCTCGGGAATTAATGATTCGATTTTGATGATTCTTTTAATTCGGGGTAGAATCGAAAAAGAATAACAACCGCGGTATTCAATTTTAGATAAAAAAATTATTTAATTGCAAATTTTTATACAACTTTTTACATTAGTAAGGAAACATAATATGTATTTATTTACATTAATTTGACACATTTGTTAAATAATATTATATTTAATAATACAAAATTTGTTTACAATATAAATAATTTATAATAAACAATTTCTTTTTTACAATATAACTCATTTAATAATAAATAATTTTTAGTACAATATAAATATTATTCAAAACAATGTAAGTATCAATATAAAGAGTTGTAAAAAAATTTTTTCGCTTTTTCAAATAGAAGACGCTTGGCCAAATTTCAACCGCGGGACAGCTTTGCGCGCGGCGCACGCGCGCCCCACTCTCTACAAAAACGCGCGTCGTGTAATCCTTATTGCAATCACCCATAAATTTGAGATCTTAATATTAATAAACACAGCCACAATAATTTTTTAAAAAGAATTATCTCAGCTCCAGATTATTGTAGAGCAATAATTAACTTTTAGAGGCCCGGAATACGCCTCTAGGCGTAAGGGGTTTGAGTCACCAAAATCCCAACTTAGTCTGGCTCTAACTCAGATACTTTAGACCACATTCCTATGGAAAAATGTGATTTTCAAATTTTTCAAAACCCCGGCCCTCTAAGGGTAAACGCTTAAAATTTGCATAAAAATTATAGCAATTAAGTTATCGATGTGGAAATTTTATTGGAAAATAATTTACCCTTTAACTTTTAACATTATAAATGCCTGATTTTCAACTTAATGTTTAAACAATTTACCCTACAGTTATTAACTTTTCCTTTATTGTTCGTTGTAGTATAAGTCCTTACGAGTAAAATAGATGCTACGAGAAGTCTCTCCGACGTCTCAAAAAAAATTTATTTAGAATCTAGCAAGAGCCTTTTTTACGTAACAAATAGGAATAAACAAAAAGTTATGAATATTTTAGCTAAATATTTTTTTTAAGAAAAACTAAGTTAATTATCGAAAATTTTAACAAATGCTAAAATTGGCGGTTTTTTTCATTTTTTGAGTAAACAAATGAACGGATTTTAATTTAGTTTATCTCATTTTGTACATATTTTTAACACTTGAAAAAAAGTATTAAACTTTTTTCGAATAGCATCAACGGTTCAAATGTTATGCGCAAAAAACGGTTTTTCTCACTTCTTTGATTATTATTTAAACAATGTTCATCAGCCGGAAATCGCGCTCAAACTTTTATCTTCTTTTATTTAGTGCCTGAAAAAAGTCTAATTCGAGTGGACTATACCCCTTTTTAAGACAATATGAGTACGATGCAAAAAATTTTCAACTTAATTTGTTAAAATAATTTAGTTTGTAAAAAACTCCGAAAAATAACCAGTTTTACTTAAAACTTCATAACTTTTTCAATTTTACGAATTGGACGCTAAAATTCCAGCAGCATTCTGCGAAACATATTGCTTTATATAAAAAAAAGTTGTGATAGTGCCCGCTGAAAATAAGGTATTTATTTTGAAGAATAAATAATTGTTAATGTTTAAATAATTGAATTCGCTGCATCTAATGACGGCAAAGTTGTTTTCTACTCTCGCTACCTCGAATTATATGAAAAGAGCAAGATACCATCAAATTTGACCGATTTACGATACTTTTTTCCGAGCGCCACTATTTGAAGTAAGCTTTTCAGTTTTGAGCCGTCAGCGCGACGGTTCCCCCACTCCTTCACCCGCAGAGCAGTCGGCCGCCGTTGCACTATCGCCTTTTTACGACACTGGATTTACAATTAATAATTGATTTTAGAGTAACAGCTAATATATATCTAAAAATCACAATATCTCATTTATTTACGGAGCAATAGTTTATTATAAAAGAAACCTATCTTGGTTCCTAATGCTCGCAGAGGACCAGCTTTTTTTCTAAATTTATATAAAACTAGCAGCTTTTCACTGGACTTTATTCGATTTCGATCGGCTTAAAATGTTATCTCTGGGGATAATGTTAATTAGACATTTTATAAATATTTGCACCCAGGAGCATCCCTAAATATAATTTTTTGGTTTTTTAAAATGTTAATTGAAATATAACTCTTCTTGATAAAAGTGAAGCAACGGCAACTAAACCGTTCAATTTTTCTGCTCCTGCCAGTACTGTGAAAACAAAAGAAATCTGCCAATTCAGTGGCACGTAGCTTCCTCCAACTAAACTTATAGTTCTAATTAATAAAATATTTTTTTAAATTGTAAAAAAATTAGCAATAAAATAAAGTAATTTTTTCAAAAGTTATTAACAAATTTCGATTTTGACGAATTCTGTGATTTTTTTCCAATTTGCAAGTAAACTTATAGACTTAGAATGGGTACTCTCGCTGCCTTTTTTTTATAGGATTAAATAATGAACAACTTTTATTTTAAACTTTTTGCGCTAAAATCAATACTTTTCGAACCACCGACGAAAAAGTGAAAAAAAGTGCCGAAATCGAACTTTAATTGTTTATAAAAAAGTTAGCGTTTAAAATTGGTGGCCTTCTTCCAGATGTTATTGTTCTACATACCGTTCCTAACCATTTACAACAATAAAATTTCTATCAGAAATTTTTGCAAAAAACGAGGTCTTTAGAGGCTAATTTGACTGGTCTACTACTATTTAAACTCATTCCGCGTAGGATAGTAGGATGCAAAGATTTTGGTTGAATTTTCGCTTTGGCTAGCATTCCTTCGAATTATCTACAATATATTTTTCTAAAAAAACCATAATTCTACTATTATAAGACTGACGGAGCGGGGGGTAGTTGGATACGAAGTTTTCACTTTTAGATTGAATTCTTGCCTTTTTTAGATTTGCCTACAATATTGTTAAAATATATATAGTTACTCTTTTGAGTTGTAAAGCTAATTAAGTGTGGATTAAGCCACGTGGTGTGAAAAGTTTCAAAGTGTTAGATCAAGTGATTAATTGATAAAGGAAGAAAAGTTTTGAGAAAAAGTCTGAAATTAGAGTGTTATCGATGGATTAGATCTCAAGGTTATGGTAACACGTGGCAACTGCTCAGAAGAGAAAACTCAGGGATTTAAAGTTAAACAAGAAAAAATCAAAGTGAAGCGATTTGCAAGTGTAGTAAAGAAAATAATTATTTTGAATAATACAAGAAAAGTGCTGGAAGAAATTAGAAGAATCGAGAAACAAGTTTACGTGGCGGACGAGATGTCAACGAGCAATAAAGGATTTATGTTGCAAATATTTAATGGGACAGACTACGAAAAATAGTAATACAAATTAAAGTTATTCCTGGAACTTAAAGAGTGCGAGGAAGTTACTGAAAATAATGAAAGGTCGAAATCAGAAGCTGATTGGAAGAAGAAGGAGATAAAAGCTAAAAATTATATCGTGAATAGTGGCACAAATAACAACTTAAATTCATCATTTCAGAAGCAAGTGCCAAGAAGATGATCGATAAAATAGATACAAATTTTTTAAAGAAAAGTAGTGCTGTGAAATTATTATTTAAGAGAAAACTACTTAAATTAAAAATGGAAGAAAGTGAGAACTCGATAGATTTCTATAATAGTTTTGAAAAACTAGTAAAGGAACTTAAAAATGCTGAAGAAAATGTAACTAACGAAGATAAATTGAATTATTTTTTAATGACACTGCCAGGAAGCTTGTCACATATAAATGACATAGTGGATGCGTTACCAGATAAAGACAAACAGTAGATTTTGTTAAATCAAAACTAAAATTAGAGTTAAAAAAAAGACAGAGTGAGAGTGAAAATCCAAGAAGCACCTTAAAAATTCTAATGTATTTAATGCAGAAAAAGGAAAGGACAGTACGTGCTACAGATGCGGAAAGCAAGGTCATTTGCAATACCAATGTACGAGTCAAAACCACGGGAGTGATTCCTGGAGAGGATCGAGAGGACGGGGAGAGCCAGTGCGAGAAGTCGCACGCTTTCAACAGTATCAACAACAGCGAGGCATCGGCAGCAGAAGTAGAGGTGCCAACAGCTACCACGGAGGCAGAGGTCAACGAGGCCGAGGCGGTCAACAGCAGCAAGACCGGTCTGAACCCAAAGCCTTCACAACAGAAGTAGAGGTTAGCAAAGAAAACAGTGTCGAGGTAAATAATTGCGAAAATGAATTGGAATGGGTTTTAGATAGCGGGTGTTCGGATCATAGTACTAACGATCATAAATATTTTATAATTTCAAAAAAATTAGAAAATCCGATTAAAGTAAAAGTGGGAGATGGTCGTAAATCAAAAGCAACAGCATCGACAGGAGCGCTCTTGAGAGATTCGTTTTGTCGTGAACAGTCAATAAATACAAGTGGTGCGAAGCTGTGAAACGAGGACTTTGTTAGCAGCGGTTGCGGATCTGTTCCATAGTAGGATTTTTGAAAATTAGCGTACATACCATAGAGAATAGCAGACTGATTCTTGGATATGTCAAGATTCATATTGTTGTATGGATAATATTGTGAATTCAAGAAAAGTTTTACATTACTAATGTCACAATGATCAAATAGACTGGCGTTTGCATTTCTCGTTGATTTTCTCTTTGTTTGTAGTCTAAGAATCACAAAACGAGGTTTTTCCAATTGATTTGATGTTTTCACTGTCCAGACGTGTTTATTCGTGCTCGGAAGAAGAGGATATTCAAATAACTCCCACGAACGAAAACACATAGAGATGGGGTTATCTTTGCCAAAGAAATTCAATAACTGGATTTTTTGTTTATCAGATGCAATGACATATGGTATTAACGATTCAATCTTTGATATTGTCACATTATAACCTTCATAGAAAGATGCATTGTCTCTTGTAATAGCTTCTTGAAGTATTGCATTCTTTTCAGTTCTCGATCTTGTGAGAATGAGTTCATGCTTCATATCAACTACAATTTTTTTATAATCTTCTGCAAAAGTTTTGATATCTTCTTCGACGCCAAGCCAGCCTGCATTCTCCAGCATACGCCTCTGATTCGAATTAAATGAAATCCATCCTTTCATAAGACTGCTCAGACCGACATTTTTACTTTTATCAATCTCCACGCCATTAATCTCATAACGAATTTCATCAGACATATGACAAATAGCATTGTTGACAAATTTAGTTTCTAGTGGTCCTCCTGTATTCTCTTTTTGTAATTTTCCACATATATGGATAGAACTACGTGATGGTAAGAGACATAGATCATGATGTTGGATAGAAATGCAAATTTCATCATTATCATCAAAGCTTGATGATGAGTATGGTTGATGAACGTGAACCTCGTAATGAGCAATAGACTCATCGAAAACGACACCTGGTTGAATGCTTAGAATTTCGTCCATTTTTCTGGAAGCAGCAGAACAAATACACGTGAATTTTTTCCACGAACTTTTAGTCCTAGGCTTTTCAGAAACTGAATGCTCTGACGTGTTAACGGTTTGAGTTTCTTTGCTCGACTGATGCCTGCTTGCCATGCTGGCTGACTTATATATACTCTAGGGTTGTAAACGATGCCCATTATACAGATTCGATGTGAAGTCTAATAGTAATTTCCTCTCCTCGAAAATTCACTAAATTTCCATCCTGATCTACGATTTGGATTTGAAGATGATCTATGCACTTGACACTGACTGGTAGATATATGACATGAAACGGAACTTCTATGATTTTATATCCTGGAGGCACTCTGGGAAAGAACACATGGATTGTGTGAACTTTTTTGTTATTAATGTAAGCACCAGATGTAATGTTGCACTCTACTCTGAGTGCGTTGATTCTCAATATTTTCACAGGTAAATCAGAGCTGTGTTGAATGTTTTCTTTGAGAATGCGAGGAGCAAAGCCAAGGAGACGGCCGATTGAATTGTGAGGTATAAGATCTATTGGATGACTGCAGATAATTTCACTTCTGAGAGTGTTATTGTTAGCTTTCAAAGAAAATTGAATTCCTTTGGATTTTAAAATTTCTTCTAAATAATGATTAATAGCATCAATCTCGTAACTGCCAGTAGGTATAGTAATAATATCACCGTTCAAATGAAATTTATTATTTGAATAGTCAACATTGGGAATATAGTTGAATGTTAAAAGTTTAACTAAACCCAAGACAAAACTCTTATGCTGTGGTAGTACAATCGAAGGAAAATATTGCGCTTCTAAGACAGATGAGTTTCCCGAGAGACTCAGAGTGAAGCTTTCTTCCATGACTGATCGGAAGTAAATGATTTCATTCGCCTGTGAGCACTCCTTTTATAGTCTTCCAGCTAAGAAATAAAGACAAAGATGGTCACATATGTATGAGTCAAAATGTTGATATCTTTTATAGTTGTATTTCACTTCTCCCACGTTAAAATATGACATGAGATCTTTGGGAGGTTTGAGATCGCCAAAACTATCAAAATAAAGTACATCAGATCCATGCTTGCGATAATAAACCCAATGAGTGCCTCTATTTTGAAAGTCATGCAAGTTGACAACAGCTGACTCATTATACCATGGACCATCGGCGGGCAGATTATTTCCCATAAAAACACCTCGAAAATCTGAGATTTTCGTCATACAAGCATATTCTTTTAGATCGTAGTCAGTCAGTGGACGATTTGGCAAAGTTAAATCGAAGTTTTTTTTTCTATTGACATGATGACCGCCACCACCGACGACTTGAGGTTTCATAAATAAACCCATCCCAGTTTTATATGGTTTGAGATAGAGACCTTTGCCTAAAGCAATGGCTTCCATGGTTTTGTTATGTCTCTTACTTTTTTCAAGATCTCTTTGCGCAGCTTTAGCATTATTGACTGCTTTAACTATTCCAGCAGCACCTCCTGCTAGAGTACCGGTTGCACTAAGTCCTGCGAACAATGGGATGAGAAAAGGAAGAACTCCGCCGATTTTTTATGGAAGCGGTAGAACACGTGGAATGATTTACCTATACTCTTCACATAGTAATCTTCATGCAAGTATATGCGAACGTTTTAATAGAACATTAAAAAATGTAATGTGGATAGAGTTCAGTAAACAGGGAAGCTATAAGTGGTTGGATATCTTGCCTGAGTTGGTCAAAGCTTACAATGCAAGAAAACATCGGACTATAGGGATTGAGCCAAAAAATGTTACGCAGGCAAATAAGAGAGAGATCAAGAGACGTTTTTCAAATAAAAAGTTAACTGTGAAAAAAACAAAATTCAAAGTCGGAGATAAAGTGCGTATAAGTAAAATAAAAAACGTGTTTGAAAAACGTTATACACCGAACTGGTCTACTGAAATTTTTACAATAACTCGAGCTACAAAAACTAATCCGCTAACTTATCACCTTAAAGATTATTATGATAAACCCGTGTCTGGCGGCTTTTATGAAACGGAGATTCAAAAAACTAAACATCCAGAAATTTATTTAGTAGAAAAAGTTTTAAAGAGAAATGGTAAACGCGTGTATGTTAAATGGTTAGGTTTCAGTAACGAGCATAATAGTTGGATTGATATAAATGAGATTCTTTAAATAAGCTAAATCTATATGAACAAAATTAATAATTTATTTTCCAAATATAATTATAAGAATCATGGAGGTAGTAAATAAAAGATAAAGTGAGCATACTATGTTTAATTATTCATTTATTCATGTATTACTATTATTATGTACACGTTTTAATATAAAAATAATAAATAGATTATAAAAAGCAATTTGTGTGTGTATATTACATCATTTTTCTTGCCTTTAACCAATAGTATCGAACTTAAAAGAAGTTCCACGCTGATATACTATAAATAAACAAAGCTTATTTGCAGTGTTGGAAAGTTGGTGGAAAAATTCTTGATCTTTTAGGATCGCTGATGAAATCTTCTCTGGCAAGAAGATCTGAAAGCTCTCATCGAGCTCAGCAACTACTTTCAGACCGAATCTGGTTTTTACTTCCTTAAGTGATGTCACCATGTACTGATGATTTTTGTCCAAGTCCGTAAATTTCTTCCTGGGCAGGAATTCTTGCTCGGCAATCTTGTTGAGAGCAGGTAGATTCATTCTGAAAAATTAAATAAGATTTTTTTGTTAGAGAAATATATTTTGACAGAAAAATCATTTTTCTATCAATGAACTGTGAAACTTACTTAGAAAATTAGAAGAGTCTTGGTTTCTTTGCAGGAGGTTGAATATTCTCGAGGTCTTCGATTGCTCGAATATGCTCCTCATCATGCTCCGTCCCTAGATATACCCCATTCCCCACCACAATATCTGCTCCTTTCATTGCCTCCTGTAAGATATCCTTTTTATGTTCTTGATTATATCTTTTTTCATCCAATGATGGATCCCAGTCGTGAATAAACTCCTCCATCACATCGTATTCAATCCTGATTTGTTCACTTTCATCCCCTCTCTCACCTTCCCCTTCTCTATTTCTTGGCTTCCATTATCATTCATTTTTTCCTCTAATTCTCCCTCCACTTGCATTGCAGCTTGCGCCATCTGTTCCTCAATAATTCTATAATGACCCCATCGCAAAGTGTCTGTACTATGTGACAATAAAAATCTTTTATCATCATGGGGACTTAAAGCAATTTTATTTTGTTTTTCTGTATGCACTATGTGCAACTTAGAACGTATTTTGCACTGCTCACGTTTAACAATAATGAGATCCTCGAGATATTTTCGACAATCTTCAAACGTGATTGATTTCTTCACAACACTTGATTTTATGCCTTTAGCTTTTTTATAGTCTCACCTCCATCTATCAAAATACTATACATTTTGCTTCTTGAACCAATGAACTCAGTCATAATCTTGCCACAGCATTCGTCTTTCATCAGTCCAGGAACTTTTTTATTAACGCGTGGGATTTCAAACTGGTTGTTCACATCATAATCCGAAGTATCAAATTTGTGTAGATATTCTTTCATGATTTGATACATGTCCAAGTCCACAACTTCATATATTAAACTATCTGTGTCTGTATAAAGCAGTTTGCATTTTTCTCCAACTCGCTGCTTCATATATGAATAATGAAAATCATATAATAATGTTTTTGATAAATCGAGAATAGAAAGACCAACGTATATAGGCTTCTTGATTGTGATACTTTTCTTCAGCTGTATAGCAACCAAATTTTCATCAAAGATTGCACAACTATGAAAATTAAGTAGAGCTATGCGTGCCTCAGCTCCATATCTACCTGCAAATTTATTAACTAATCGCACATCAACACGAGACCGCTCTCGCTCGATACACTTTCCATAGACAGCGTTAATTAATAATTTGTAGAAGAGTTTTTCAAACTCATTCTTGGCCTGCTTTCTCTTCTCTGTATTAAATTCTACGTATGGTTTTAGCCAGGCCTTCTGTTCAAAGCTTAAAATTCTATGCACCTTTTTTAATCGAAGTCCATTATCTATCACCTGTTTGAGTGCACGATAGTGAATGACATACCTTTTCTTATCATCTAGCGTAGTGAGAAGTTTTTTCTGCTTTGAGCCAGGTGGAGCGCGATGCTCTGCACAAAAAGGCAAATCTCGATGTTCATTGTGTATTTCCACAGGATACTCCAAGCCGACTTAAGCAATGTAGCTAATATCTGAATCTGGTGGAGCATTGAAGAAGTTAGGATTTGTCTCATATTCTATCCATTTAAATTGCCCAACTGGTAAATGCTGTACCATTGCCCATCCATAAAGATTATTAATGTCAAAATATAAGAGAGTCTTTGTTTTCTATTTCTCATCATATGAAGAACCCATGTATGGATTGTTTGCCTTGGCATAGCGATTACAGCATTAACTTATTCCTCCTCGAATGCCTGCTTCAATAAACATTAACATATCAATATCTGTAAGAAGCTCCAGTTCTACTTTTGTCATTTTTAAAGCGGCTGAAAATGTCAGTCCTGGGGTAGTGTAAAACTGAGCAGGACATAAACCATAGGCTTTTTAAGATGTCTCTCGAAAACTTTCAAAAACGTCAGTAGAACATCTGTTTTCAAATAAAGATCTGAATAATCTCCTAAATTTCTTATATTAAACTTATTCCACACTTGAATAGCATGCTGGTAGTCCTCATCACCAATGTGAGAATCGGTTAATATATTGTAAAACTCTTCCTTTTCTGGAAGTTTTGTAGACGTTAGCTTATTTAATTCATCTACGAAATAATATGGAAATACACCTTTCCGTCGGAGAAGATCTATGTTTTCATCTGTAATTCCATCTGATCGAAACTCCTTTACAGCTATCGGCACCTTTTCTAGATATGATGCAAGTTTTTCCAATGATGATGGTAAAAAACGCCAAGAATCAATAAATCTAAAACTAATATCGTAATAATCCACGTATTTTGTGAAAGAAATATATTTTTCCTTATTATGTGGTATTAGAGTGACTCGCCCTTTCATCAATGTAGAAGTAGCGATCTCTTTCAAAATGAAATGGGTATCATAATTAAGATTATGAAAAATAACGGGAATGAATCTTGATTCTTTATAGTTTAAATTGCATAAATTATGGACTGCACCTCGGAAAATGAAAAATAAAAAAATGATTATCTTACAATTAGAATTACCATATTAATTTTCGTTATTAAAAAATTATAAGCAGACGGTCAACATACCGTCCTGTGAAATGACAATGGTCTCGTACTGAAAGTTCATTAGCACCTAATAGTTATCGACATATATGACATATTGTTGACTTCCGGAAAGATAATTCCTCAAGATCAGTGAGTCTCATTGGTTTCGAATTTTTGAAGAGTACATCTATCTTCTCACTAATTGATTTCAATTCTCGTACAAACCATTCTGCAGGTGTTTCGTCATTTTCATTAATTTGCCGATATGATTTATAACCAGATAAACTATCATCATAGCTACATTTTATATAGTACCCTATGCTGAATGCTTCATGAATTTGAATTCGCATTCTCATTCTCAGTAGGCTTCAATAAACATTCAAAATCCGCATAAATAACAAAAGGAACCTTTTCACTCTTGATCTATACGGATACACTACCGTTGCTTGGAAAGAAGGAATACAGAGGAGAAGGGGCATGAACCCACCACAACATTTCATCTAAAATACACAGCTCGGATTCTGGCTCACTTTGAGGGGGGGGGGGGGTGAATTCTCGATCGCTAGGAGACGGAAGGGAGGGATCGACAATCCCTCCATTTAAATACACAGCTCGGATTCTGGCTCACATTGAGAGAGGAGGAGGTGAGCCAGAAACCGCATGAGCCAGTATGCCTATAGCCTATCTACTAAAGATTCAGGAAGAGATAAATAGATGGGTTAAATTCACGCGAGAAAAGGGAATTGAGGTGAAATCAGGAGTCAAGAGAGTATTCGTGAACAATGTTTGGGTTTATTGGCGCAATAAGGAAAAAATCGAAGAGATGGTTAAGGTTATGGAAAGAAAGATAATAGAGCAGAAGAGAAGCGGAAGTGAAGGGATGAACACTGATGATTTAGCGAGTTTTGCGTATGTGGCAGGACTGTTAAATAAAGATAAGGAATTCTGGGAGTACATCAAAGAAGCGGATTTTATCAGCCTGGCAGAAACGTGGGTAGAGGAAAGAGAGGAAAAACTGTTGAATAAATACCTACCTAAAAATTTCGATTGGTCAATTATGAAAGCATAAAGAACACATAAAAAAGATAGAGCGAAAGGGGATTTCTTGATAAGAATAAAAAAAGGATGGTGTCTGATAGAAGAGGGAGCAGGTACTGAAGTAATGGAAGGTCTGATAAAATCAACCTTTAAGGTGGAAAGGAGAAGACACAAATGAACATCTGGTCTGTTACAATAAAGGTAATTTGGAGGGGGCATGGCAAAAAATTGAAGAAGATAGTTATGAGGATAAGGGTGTAACGGTAATAATGGGAGATTTTAACATAAGAATTGGAAATGAGGGGAAATTTATGAAATATTACGAACCAGGTATAATAGAAACGAGAGAAAGTAAGGACAAAACGTTAAGTAAGGAAGGGAAAAATTTAGTAGAAAAAATAGAAAATAAAGGGTGGACTATATTGAACGGGATTGCAGTAGGGGACGAGGAAGGGGAATTTACATTCGTAGGGAGTAGAGGAAATTTAGTGATTGATTATGCACTCACTAATGAAGCGGCTTGGGAAAGAGTTATAGAGTTCAAGGTCATAGAGAGAGTGGAATCTGATCACTTACCTATCAGTATATCTTTGCAAGCAGAAGAGGAAAACAGAATACATGAAGAGGAAGTAGCTGAGGGGAACGGAGTAAAAGTGAAAGAAGTCGAATGAAGAAACGATTTCAGTTTTCAAAGAAAAAACGCAGACTGTAGATAAAGAAGAAAATAAGGATGACACAGTAGAAGAGAGATGGGAGGATACTAAAGTAATAATTCATAAGTTTGTGCCAAGAAAGGAATTTAAAATAAAAAAATGGAAACTACGGATTAGACGTTGGTGGGACAGAGAGTGTACTAGAACCAAAAGGAGAGCCTGGAACAGTTACAAGCTATGGAGAAGGGGAAAGGAACCAAAAGAGAATTACATCGAAAAGAGAAGAACATGGAATAAAAACATGTGAGGAAAGGAAAAAGATGAAAAAAGAAGAGGAAGAAGCAGAACTAAGGGAGATAAAAAATGAAAATCAAGTTTAGAAATTTCCAAACAAAGGTACGAAAAAGAGGGAAACTGTTGAAAACAGTATAAGCGATCAAGAGTGGAAAAATCATTTTAGAAAGCTATTAGATGGTACGGAAGAAAGACAGTTAGGTGAAAAATGGGATGTGCCGCAAGTCAAAGAAAAGGACGAAGAGATAAGTGTAGAGGAAATAGCAGCAGCATGGAAGGATATAAAAAAGAAAAAAGCGGCAGAATTGGACGAAATATCGAACGAAACATGGATTCATTGCGGGAAAGGTTTGAATGAAAAATTGATCTGCATCTTAGGAAACATCTGGGATGGGGAGGGGATTCCGGAAGACTGGAAGTCAGCAGTAATAGTGCCACTGTACAAGAAAGGCAACATAGATAATCCAACAAACTATAGAGGGATTTCATTACTGTCCACAGCGTATAAGATATACACAGAGGTCATAAGAAAAAGGTTGGACGACGACAGACAACGATAGACAACATATATATATATATATATATTGGACCATATATCGAAAATGGCAAAAAGGAAGAAAAGGAAATTATACGCACTTTTTGTAGACTTGAAGGCAGCTTTTGACACGGTGAGGAGAGTAAAATTGTGGAAAATTTTGAAGGAGATGGGAATCAGTAGTTACTTAATAAAGAGGTTAAGAAGAATATACGAGGAAACCAAAGCAAGAATAAGGATGGCAAAAGGATTGTCGGAGGGATTTTGGATAACAAAAGGGCTTAGACAAGGATGAATTCTTAGCCCTTTGCTTTTTTGTCTATATATTGCAGGATTGGAAAAGGATTTTAAGTGAACGAACATTGGGGGTATTTGTATAGGAAAATGCAGGATATGGTCATTGGCTTATGCGGACGATTTAGTTATTCTAGGCAACAACGCTGAAGCAATGGAGGATACGATGAATACACTGAAGAAGTTTTTAAAAGAGAGGAGCCTAATACTGAGTGTTGAGAAGACAAAAATGTTGGTGTTCAATAAAGGTAGAAAAGATAAAAAAGTAGTTTGGAAGTGGATAAGTTCAAGTATCTAGGGATCATTTAAAAGAATTGAAGAGGAAAGGAATATATGCAGCAAAAGAAGCGTGGAGTTTAGGCAAAAGGAAATGTAAAAATGACTTTAGAAGAAGGAAAATGTTATTTGAATATCTAGTGAGAAGTGTAATGGAATATGGAGTGGAAATCTGGGGGTTGAAAGAAGTAAGGGAATTAGAGAAAATAAAAACAGATTATTATAGATGGACATTAGGCCTGGATTTCTGCACACCGAGATATATAGTGTACAAAGAAACGGCTAATGGGAAATTGAATGTACAATGGGGAGTTAGAGTAATGAAGTATCAGAAGAAAATCTGTAAACTAGGTGATGAAAGACTTACTAAGCAATGTTGGGAAGAAAGGAAGTTGGAAGATATGAAGCAAAACGTGAAAAGTCAGATGGAAAATTTTTACAATAGGTTAGGGCTAAGTAGCTTAGAGATAGCTAGTTTGAGAGATTTGGGGGGGGGGGGGGGGGTGCGAAAAAAGAGGTCAGAAAACGGGCTAGAGACATTGAAAATCAAGAAAATGACAGTAAGATCAGGGACGCAAGGTATAATAAAATCTACGGGGAACTGTGTGAAGAGGCGAGGGTACCCAAATATTTAAGGCAAAAAGGTAGTAAGATTGATACAAGAAATGTAGCAAGGATTAGGAGCGGTAATGTTGAAAGGGCAAACAAGTATTGGTTTAGTGAGAAAGAGAAAGAATGTATACTTTGCAGAAAGGATCTATGTACATGGGGGCATCTTGCAGGCAATTGCGAAAAAACCAAAGAATATGTAAATAGTGTAAATTTAGACAGTATAGAGGTAGTTAAGGAGATTAAAGGAGAGATTAGAAACTTTGAATTGTTAAAAGCGATAAAAGCGATTGACGAATTGTTATGTAAAGAAGAAAGGAAACAAAAGTGTATCATAGAAAAACAGTAGTAGGAATGGTAGACACTCACTGTTAATTAGTAGGGAATGTAGGTAAGACACGGAATTTATACAGAGACGCTAATAGTAATATGTGTAAATGTAAAAATGTAAATACTGATAAATGAAAGAAACGGTACAAGTATGTCAAGGCGTGGAAGGTATCGTATAGCTATGTGAGTGGAGTGTTGAATAAAGGCGTGGAAGGTATCGTATAGCTATGTGAGTGGAGTGTTGAATAATATGTAAAAGCGTGGGATGTAAGGTATGGACCTAGGTAGGAGAGTAGCGTCGAATGGAAAATATAAAGCGATATAGGTTTATAAAAACAAAGAGCGTGGATAATGTAATAAATGTAAAAAATGTAAAGAAAAAATGTAATATATGTATTTATTAGAAAATAATAGGAAAAATGTATATATTGTACACAATGTAGTAATGTAAAATATGTGAAATTGTAAGTGTTATCGGATTGGTGTTGTATTTAAGTTATTTATGTAAACCGAGTCCATTTTTGAGCCGAAAGGCTGAAATTATCAATAAATAAATAAATAAAAAATATATATATATATATTTATATAAAACGAAAAAATGGTGTCTTTGCGCCATTGCATTTTCCTATCAAAAGTGTTTTTTGGGATTAGAAAACATATGAGGCGATTGTTAAGTGTACGTTTCGGTCTGGTAAGTGGGCTGAAGTCGCTTCTCCCTACCGTGTTTATAAAATAAATCGCTAAAAATTACCCGAAATTTACCACTTGCGCCGCAAAAAGACATTTCAAATCACCGATATAGATATAGATATAGGTGTCTATGTTATGCAAATATGAACATCGAGAGCGAAATAACCTTGCACTTATAAATAAATTGTAGTTATTCATTCCTATCAGTTTATGTGTTAGTATATGATAGTATAATAAATTATTGATCAATTAAAGTATTGGTATTTGTTTGTATAGTATATTTTACAAGAAAATGACAAGTACAAATTTAGCCTCACTTCAAAGACATTGCAACAATAAAGGTTTTTATAATGCATAAAAATCTTACTCACGGAAAATGAAAATGAAACTAAAGTGCATCATTTAATTTGATAAATGATTTTTTCCAAATATGTTTGAGGAATGATTTAATTTAAGACGAAAAAATGAAGGTTACGTATCAAGATCGAATGTTGATGAAAATTGTTTTTTACGAACGCGGATAAAATATTTGCTATTTTCAGCGATTTAATATAGAAAAAGAGAAGGAAGGAGCGACTTGAGCCCACTTGTCAGCCAAAAGCGTATGCTAAACAATCCCCTCATATGTTTTTATTCCCAAAAACGCTTTCAAAAGAAAAATCCAATGGCGCAAAGAGAGTCTTTTTTTTCCCGCCTACTATATACATAAATTGAACATATAAACGAGTAGTTGGTGTATAGACCCCTTAATATATCTGATTTTTCTGTTATTTTAAATATTTGTATTTAATATTTTTGTAAATTTATTAAGCAATTTGAATATATTTTCAAAAAGTTTATATATAAATTGAACAGTGTACAAACTCTTTATGAAAAAACTGTATACAAAATAATTTTTAGGTACGAAAGAAATAAACACAGATTTCAGCCGTATAAACAAATTGTGTAGGGACTTTCTGTAAACACACTTGTCCTAAGTCATTTTCTTCACGAAACTTTGTTAGAGTTAATTTGCGTGTAGTAAAGATTTGTATATAATTTTTTCATGCAGTAAATATTTCTTTTCAATTTGAACAAATATTTGTGTTTATTTTAAGCATGAGTGAAAAGAGCATGAAATGGCCATGACGACGGTTGAGGGGAATAATGTCCTATCTGGGAATCCGGTTGAATAACGACCTATCTAGAGAGCCGGTTCAAGAACGTCCTATCTCACGTGCCTTTTTTGTCTCTTAAATTTTGTACTGGCAGCCTGGGAAGATTTTAAAAGAAAATTCC
Source organism: Muscidifurax raptorellus (assembly GCA_020010945.3). Taxonomy (NCBI): domain Eukaryota; kingdom Metazoa; phylum Arthropoda; class Insecta; order Hymenoptera; family Pteromalidae; genus Muscidifurax; species Muscidifurax raptorellus. The sequence goes on from JAHUUD020000026.1 coordinate 642,028, forward strand.
TGTCAAATGTATATCATAAAAAATTTTGAACAAATCAGAATATTTTATAACAACTTACAGTGTACAACATTATAACATTAAATAAACGTTTTGTCAAATTAATAAAATCCAAAAAGTGCAGACATTCGATCGTTTATTTAACGGTTTTCCCAATATTTTTTAAACTTTCATTCTAGCGTTTCAAAGTGTGATATGAAACGTTTTTTAAATGTATTTAGAACCTTTTCATGTTAGAGCTACATTATAACATTCACTAAGCATATTTATTATTTATCATTGAAAGTCATTTGCTATATTATATATTATTATGAATCAATCGTTATCAATTCTCTTTACGTATTATATACGAAACCAATTTATTCCTATACTGTCAGCAATTTCGGGTTTTTTTTTGAGGTTATGCACGAACGCTTGAGGTACCGGTGAAAAATACTGCCGGATTCGTCTTCAGTATCACAAAATACATGAAAGTAGTCGTTGCTTGGCATTTTTCTGAGCACCTGCGTTTTCTGACATCTTGATCATTTCATAAAGCAGTATTTTTTTAAGGTTAGGGAACGCATAGCTCCGTCTGGGAACAAAATTTTAAAAACGCCATTCAGCAATCGAAAGTACATAAAAAATACTAAATTTTCCATGTATTTAAATTTTTAGATCAAAAGGAATTTAGATCTAAATTTAAACAAAGCAGAGCTTTGTTACGTTTAACGTGGAACGTGCCATACATATATATATACTTTCAAAATCTTACGAATTATTAATATATTTCTCTCTCTCTCTCTCTCTCTCTCTCTCTCTCTCTCTCTCTCTCTCTCTCTCTCTCTCTCTCTCTCTCTCTCTCTCTCTCTCTCTCTCTCTCTCTCTCTCTCTCTCTCTCTCTCTCTCTCTCTCTCGCCCCTTCTCGCCTCCTCTCTCCCCCTCCCTCTATCCCTCCCTCCCTCTCTCCCTCACTCCCTCCCTCCCACTCTCTCTCTCTCTCTCTCTCTCACCCCCTAATTGATTGTGTAAAGTAGCTCATATTATAACAAAATGTAATAAAATGTAAAAAAAATATAATAAACAATAAGAAACTGAGTATAAAAGTAAGAAATCATAATAAATTGCAACAAAACATTATAAAATATAATACAACGAAATACAAAAAAATGTAATAAAATGTAAAAATGGTCTAAAAGCTATCAAAATTTCACAATTTATAACATTTTATTATACTTTGTTACATATTCTTACGTCTCTTTAAATTTTCAATTTCCCAGTTTAGGTATGTTATCGTAAATAACGACTTCAAAGGAAAAATAATCCTAATATGTACAATTTAGTTTCATCCAAAGTCGAACAAAAAAGGCATTTTTTTATAATCAGCCATGTGTTGTTTGCCCCTATGAAGCTAACTCAGCTCAAATTATCGAAGAGTACGGTTATTCTTTCTCACTGCAAAGACTAACCCATTGCAATTTTAGCTGTAAAGAGTAACACAGTTGCTTCCATGCACACTTCTTTTTTTCACAATAATCAATGTATCATTAATTTTAAGAAAACCTTGATACTAATTTTATTATATATATATTATGTTAGTTTTCTTATGACGATGTCATCCCGAACATTGTGTAAAAATGTAAGCTACGGCAGTCTTTATGGCAAGAATTGGAGCTGTATTCGCCATCTTTGTGGCAAGAACAATATTAGATTTTATTTTACATATGCAAAAAAATTACTTACTTCTTTTTGCATACGACATAGTAATACAATTAATTATATTATAAAATGATTATTTTATGCAAAAAATAATTAAAATAAATCTGGGAATTTATTGTTTATTGAATTTTTATTCCAATAACATTATGTTAAGGGACCACCACACTTTTTATACAGATGTACTAATAATGCTAAACATATCTGTCAGATACTCTTAACTTCTAGAAAATCAAATGTCTTTGAAAAATTAGAAGCTATAAGAAAATTTTAAGGTTTTGTGTAAATATGTGTTGTAGAGATGATATGCAGTAGTGATGACTACTCAACATATATGGAACTACTAGAATGGAATGGAAGTTTAAAGCTGGGAAGATGATACTACAAGAACCTAAAACTCTTGTCAATGTTACCATTTCAGGTTAGAATTAGAGTAAAATATTGTCCAACACTGATGGGTAAATATGCATTTTATGGGACATTTTTGCCCAAAGGAGTGAGAAGTACTATTATAAAACTCAACATGGGATTAGTATATAGTCTATTATATTGATCTAATGATTTGTGTATGTCCTTTCAAAGATTAATAATTAACCATATATAAATATACATGTGCATAACAATATAGAGAGGCACGCTGGATTTAGCCAGTTTATTTTTAATTTTCATTGTAGTCCAAAGGATAACTAGGATAATAATTTTTTATCAATTATTTAGTTTTTTTATTAATTAGGTAAAGAATTTTGAATTGATCTATATTGTTAGCTAGCAATGGTAAAAATGCCAGTCTACGTTATCATTTCTGCGTTTTATTGATACCTTCACATTGCGTAGCAGTTTTCATTTTTTGTCTAAATATAGTATTATTATAAAAGTTTAGAGTATTGTAAGTGTACATTTTTGTAATATGCATCCTAGAACACTGCATTTTATACACTTTATGATTACATAAATTTGTTATGTATGATCAAAGTGTCCTACATTTTTAAGGTTAGGAAATTTCAACCCTGGTCCGTGTGACTATGACTTCCCCTAATTCCCAGATTAATGAGATTGGGAAACAGTCTACTTACAGGTAAGCTTTGAAAATCTAAATACGATTTTTCTTTTAGAAAATAGAATAAATACTTTATTTAATTCCAACAAACTTGAACAAACTTAACAACCCTATTACGAGATCTCAGGGGAGATCTCACGCCAAAATCTCATGTAACGTCTTTTTTGCTTTTTACGCGTCTTAAACCATTCTTAGGCTTAGTGACTTCTACAAAAAAATTCAAGCTTAGAAAACTTTTGAAAAATTGACTTTATTTTTTTAAGTCAAAATTTGTGAAAAATTTCCTGACTTTGAATTTTTCAAAAAAGTCATCAATCAACTAAGCATGGTGTAAAACGTGTGAAAAAAGAAAAATTGGTTACGTGAGATTTTGCAATAAGGTAACAATAAAACGGCATCAGCACCCCTACTTGCAAATTTATTATTACTACTGATACATATATAAAACTATTTAATAGGGTCTATACCAATTTTTCTAAACAAATAAATAAATAATCGTCAATGGTAAACATATGACAGATATGTTGTACGGTATAAATTTCTATATAATTTTATAACCTATGTCTGACTGGGCTGTTTCATCCTATTAGGATTATGAATTTTGGTGTCTAAAGCTATACATGGCCAAATTAATCATAATTCATTCAGAGCGAGTCAATATTATTTTGCTTATTTTACCTCCCCTCTTACACTGCCATGTAAGTGTGGATTACAATTTTATAGTTATATAGAATCATAAAAAATGATGAGAAGAAATTTGTACAAATTTTGATCTCCCATAATGCATACTTTTTTTCTAATAGTATGGAAAAATAGATTTTTGTACAATTTTATTTCCCATTAAAAAAACTATATGGTGTTATCATATGGAATTACTATACGGTTATTTTATGTTTGTAACACCAGGTGGTTTTTTTTAATAAGATTTGTTCCCCATATTTGGTTTTGAATTAGACTTTTACGATAAAATATAATCATTAAAAATTATTAATATTTATTCTTTACTACTTTGTATGTCCTTCTCTTACCCTCACCTAATTTTATATTATACATTATACAATAAAACAAAGTTTTCAAGTATGTTTATAAATCTGGAAAAAACATCTTTCATAGGTTTAACAACAGTACTTAAATACAAATTTAGAATTGCACTATGCAACAGTACTTCTATTTTTAATTGCATCTGACTTATTGTTTAATAAACAATATATTTATATGTACTTGCACATTTTCTAACAATACTTCTGATTTTAAATGCATTTTATTGTTCGATGCTGTTTTTTAACAATAACGATAAAAATTCTTGTGGCCCAGGAAAACGTATCTCTTTTTCTATCAATTGTATTCATCAATTATATCTCATACTAAACCTTCCATAACATCTCATACTAAATGTTCCATAATAAAATACATAAACCCTGTATTATCTTATACTAACTATGGTTCTAGCTTGTAACAGCACGCTACGCGCGTATAGTATAGGAGCCTGTCTATACAATACAATGCGTTCTTTCCGCTGTTCTGATGGCATTCCATTCCGGGGGCGGTATCCTCTAGCTTAGGGGCAATGTACATAGGAGCTCTGCTATGCTATGCTCTACTATGCTCTGCTATGTTGCTACCATCCGTCTGTTCCGATTCCGTTCGTGTCTTGATGGTTTCAGATTATTGCACACGCAATCACTCACGAATATGATATAATCTGTGGAGGATAGGTTAGGTACACAGCTGGTGAACAGCATGGTGAACAGTTTTCGACTGACTTAATGTTTCTAACAGTTCTAAAAAAGTAGCGAAAATTTACATTAAAATAAATAACTAAATAATTTAGTTATGTTGAGTGTTGAACAAAAAATTTGTGCATTAGAAAAATGTGTCAATTTAATAGACATTTGCATAATGTTAAAACTTATTAACATTTATTTATTATAACATTATTTTGCATAATGTTAAAACTTATTAACTTTTATTTTCAAATATATAATATTTCATTATAAATGTGATTTTTTTTATTATTTTTTCTTTTCAGCAGTTTTATTTTTCTAAATATAATTTAATGTTTTCTTACACCATCTGAAAAGCACCCAAATATTAATTAATTCTTTCTTTAAAAAACATACACCTCACACAATAATTCAGCAGATTATTCATTTTCATTTTTGAGGTTAGTAAATTAAAATCGTAGCTATGTATTAATTTATAACGTAATTATTTAATACAATCTCTAAATTATTTGATGTAGGCTTTTATTAAAACAATTTTCATCTTGACGCGCGAGATCATGCAGTAGGTATGTCATGTATAGATACACAACATACGTGTGTTATAGACAAAAGAACTGAACCGGACAGCTCATCTTAGCGCAGCTGTAGCATAGCAGAGCATAGCATAGCAGAGCTCCTATGTACATTGCCCCTTAGGGAGAAAGTACAATAGCGTACCGTCCGGTCCGGCCCGAGCTCGGGACGCCCGATTCCGTTCCGTTCCATACTTCTACGTATTCCAAAACTGCAAGCGTATTGACATCTTCGAATGTCCGTAGTACCATGCTCCAACAGCAGAAGTAAACAATACGTTTTGATTGAAAGATTGCTCCGAAGATTTGTTACTTATTTCTTGTGATAAAAAAATAATAGAGCAACAATAATTTCTTATTTACGAAAGTAGTGAATAATTTTTAAAACATCAAAATAGACTAGCCTCAAAATGGCAAGTATTGAAAATAAAATTGTTTTATTACAAGAATGTGTGGACTTACTTGATCTGCTAATATTAGTAAAAGAGTTGAAAAAAAGAAAAAAAACATTCAGGAGGTGGTGGGTTCAGCCACTTTTAAGAGAACAAATTAGAAATAGATATGGGGCATATTCAAACATTTTCCAATATTTTGCTCTTAATAATGAAGAAGGATTCTACAAGTTTTTAAAAATGAGTTTACAACAGTTTATGCATGTACACCAACTCGTTGAAGAAAGGTTGACAAAAAGAAGTCGAAGAGCTGCTTTGCCACCTGCCTTACGATTAGCTGCAGTGATATGGTATATACATTGCATATATTATATTGTACTATATTATTGTTATTATATATATCAGATTAATCTTTCAATATTTTATATACTCTGTTTAATAGTTTCCTTACTCATGGAAGTGATGTTTCAACTGTGTCTTGGTTGTTTCGTATCAGTAAAGAAATAATGTATAAAATGATCCCTGAAGTATGCACTGCCATTTATGAAGTATTAGTTCCGATATATCTTCAGTTTCCAAATAGAAGAAAATGGCAACAAATAGCACAGGATTACTGAAATAAATGGCAGTTTCCAAATTGCATTGGCGCTCTTGATGGGAAGCATTTTGAAATACAATTACCCCCAAAAGGCGGAAGTTTATTTTACAATTACAGAAAATTTCATAGCTTTGTACTGTTGGCTTTGTGTGACTCTAATAATATCTTTACCTGGATAAATCTTGGAGATTACGGTATGTATTAAAAATTTATCATACATTTAGGTATTTATTATGCATTTCTTTAGATTAATCACTTTTTAATTAATTTGTACAGGTTCATGTAGTGATGCAAGTATTTTTGCACATACAGACCTACGCATACAAATGCTTCGTGGAGAATTGGACATTCCGTCTGCACAAGCTTTGCCAAATACTGATGTGGAACTGCCATTTGCATACGTGGCTGATGATATATTTCCAATTGATAATAATATCATGAAGCCATATAACCATAGAAGAGAGCTAACAATTGAAGAGAGAATATTTAATTATCGACTAAAAAGAGCAAGATTAAGTATAGAATGTACTTTTGGCATATTGGTATCAAAATGGACGATTTTGAGAAATATTTTAAAATTTGATTTGACTACATCAAAAATGATTGTAGCAGCTACTATTTGTCTTCATAACATGCTTATTTACTCTAAGTTACAATTATAACCTGGTAATGCTCCAAATGAAAATGGCATTGCAAATATTCACCAACACAGAATGAGTCCGATAGTTCAAAGAAATATGTTGAAGGATTATTTCTCTGCACCCATAGGAGAAGTACCATGGCAAAATAATTATATATAATTCAAAATCATCTATTGAAATCATTGTATATTATTTATTATTTAATTAAATAATAATTAAATTATGTATTTATTGTAAATGTTCTTTTATTTATTACTAGTAGACAAATCCAAATTCCATTAAGATAATGAGTATCTGTAATATGAATTTTGATAACGTAATAGTACAATAGTAATAAACCTTGGAAAATATTTCAAATTGAATATTTCATTAAAAATAAATTATGAAATTACATATTATTTAAAGTGATACAAAAGTGACTTGGGTAGTTTTTGCTTCTATGGAGTACGTTAGTTGTTATTTTGCTTAAAATTCTGGAGCTTAATTAACTGTTTATCTTGCCTTATTTTTGTTACATGGTAATGTTTTACATATCTTTTTTATAAATCCATCTTCAGGAAATATTGACTTTACTCAACATAATAGAACACTCTATTTCTTTTTTTTTTTTTTTATATTTTAATATAATTCCTCCCCCACTAGGAGTTGTTACCTTGTCGTGTGCTCTGAGAGGAGCCGGTGTGGGGGCTCGTCCGGAGGTCTATGCGACCGTCCCGTTTCCCGGGCCGGGAAGTAATGGTGCAACGAAAGTGGAGAGTTGGGGCGGCGGGGGGGGTCGTCGGTCGATACGACGACGTCAGCTCGCCGCCTCTTCGAGCTATTAGTAGTACGCGCCCGAGGCGCGGAATCTCGGTAAAATGGGCTCTTCCCGTCGGGCTCTTCCCGGGTCGGGTCCGGACCTCGGGGTTCTCGAGAACGGTCGGTCGGACCTTCCGAACGCTAAGGACAACTCTCCATTGCGTTCGGAAGGAGGCGCAATGGGTATTACATCCAACCCCCAATCCCATTGTGTGAGAAACCGTGCATAGGGGACTGGTTGGCCACGGGGTCCAGTGGTCGCAAACGGTGCCCTCGGGATACCAGGCGCCCTCCCGAGGTACGAAAGCCTTCCCGCTGCAAGCGGGGCTCTGCAGCGGGTGACCTCTAGTTCCCTAGCTACTCGTGGGAACAAAATGGAATTACAATCACAAAACACACAAAAAGAAGACGAAGGGAAGAGCGCCGACACCCAACGGTCACAGACTGGGGACGACGAACTGGGCAGAACCGTTTCTCAGAAACAGGTGAACCCAGGGGTTCCTGACCCACTGGACCGGATGGAGGTAGAGGCAACCGCAATGGTGAATCCGGCAACGGAGGAACCAGCAGCAGGGGGCTCCAAAGATCCCCCCAAAACTGCCACTCGGCAGAAGAAACGTCGACCGGGAGCTCGTGAGCGCAAGGCCTGGAACGCCCAAAAGGCGATAGAAGGCACGAGCGGGAACACCCCGGTCGAGAATAAGAATAAGAAAAGACCAAAGACCGCAGCGGACACCCCCCCGGAGGGGCAAAAAGCCCCCAAGAAACCGAGGGAGAGGGAAGCTGTGGTGCAGACGCTATCACTGGCGCAGAGGACCAACCCCTTGACGATGGTCATCGTCGAAGAGGGGTACCCTGAGGCGCTTATAACCTATGAAAGGTTCAAGCGCTTCAGGAACGCGATGAGGGAAGAGGTGGATAAAATCCCCTCCGAACTGCCGCTACCCCGCTTCGAGGAGTCCTTCTGCAAGGGGGGGGCCATTGTGATGGTGGCGACCGACCAGAGTGCCAGAACCTGGGCAGCATCCTGCATCCCCAGGCTGGACATCTGGGAGGGAGCCAAAATTAAGGTGGGAGGGGTTGAGCTCCTGCAGAAAGTAGTCAGGACCGTGGTCTGGGTCCCTGGGAAACCAGAGGAGGCAGTAACGGTGCTGGCGAGGCTGCAGAGGTACAACCCCACCCTAAAAACAGGGGCGTGGAGGATCCTCAACGCCGAAAAGAAATCGAGCGAAGAGGCCGAAGGGACCTTATTGGTACTGGGCATCCCCGAAAGTGGTATTAGAACGCTTTCGGGGATGGACAACAAAGCCTACTACGACATTGGGAAGGTGAGTTTTAAATACTCCCTGACCGAGTCGTAGTAAGGAAAACCAAGTGTTGGGGGAGCTGTTGCTGTCAATCATGGCTTCGACAGACATCCCAGTAACGCAGATCAACTTGCACCGCAGCAAGGACGCCTCGGCGGTTATTAACCAGGCGTTTGGCAGCGGTGCACACAGCCATAGCACTAATACAAGAGCCTTGGTGTTACAGAGGAACGATAAGAGGGCTAGGAGGGGCAGGCAAGGTCATCAGGGGCCCAGGCAACGAAAGAACAAGGGCGTGCATCGTGACGAAGGGTCTGGAGACAACACCACTACTGGACCTATGCACAGCTGACCTTGCTGTTCTAGCCATAGAGGTAGCAAGAGGAGTGGGCAGGCAGCGGGTGATTATCGCCTCGGCATATCTCCCATTTGAAAAGGAATCACCAACAGAGGAAGTATCCAGGCTGGTGGAATACTGTGAGGAAAGGGGACTCCCCCTAGTTGTCGGATGTGACGCTAACGCACATCATCTGGTGTGGGGAAGCACAAACACTAACGACCGGGGGACGACCCTACTCGAGTACTTGACCACCACTAACCTGGAGATCATCAACAGAGGTAACGAACCAACCTTCATGAACGTAAGGAGGAGAGAGGTAATTGACATCACACTCTGCTCAAGGCAGCTAGTGAGATATATTAGGGACTGGAGAGTGTCGGACGAACCCTCACTCTCCGACCATGCACAAATCTGTTTTATGATTACAGGAGAAACGCGACAACAGGAAACGTGGATCAGGAATCCCAGGCGCACGAACTGGGAAGAATATAGGAAAGATCTGGAAAGGAAACTAAAAAGAGGGTTCCCAAAGGAGATCCACACGATAGGAGAGCTCAACACCGCGGCGGAATCGCTGCAGAGAGCCATCATAGAAGCATATGAAGCCAACTGCAAACTGGTGAGAGGCAGAGGCAAATATGAGGTACCCTGGTGGAATAACCGGTTGGAAAAGTTGAAGAAAGAGACCAAAGCTCTACTCAAGAAAGCAGTTAGGAGCAACGATAACCAGCAATGGATAACCTGGAGAAGTAAACAGAAGGAATATCGCCACGCAGTAAGGAAAGCCCAGACTGAAAGCTGGAGAGAGTACTGCAGCAACGTGGAATCTGGTAAAGAGGCGGCTAGGCTTAACAAGATCCTAGCCCGCAATCCCGAAGCCTGGCTGGGAGCAGTTAAACTCCCAACAGGCAAGTATACGGAATCGGACGAGGAGACGCTGGCGCACCTCATGGAGTCGAACTTCCCCGGCTTCACGATAGCGGGGGATACATGCGAGACGGCGGAGGACCAGGTGGAAACCGGTGGCGAGGGTTCGCGTCACATCAGTGGCTGCAGGGAACTCGCTAATCTGATCGTCTCGCCGGCAAAACTGAGGTGGGCCATCAGCTCCTTTGATTCCTACAAGTCACCGGGAGAGGATGGAATCCTCCCGATTCTGCTCAAAGAAGGAGTTGAGATAATCATCGGACCTTTGGTGCGACTTACACGGGCCAGCATTGCAGCCGGTTACACGCCAAAATGCTGGAGGACTGCCAAGGTGGTTTTCATCCCGAAAGCCGGCAAAGGAAGCTATAACACCGCTAAGGATTTCAGACCTATCTGTCTGACGTCATTCATGCTCAAAACGCTTGAGCGGCTGGTGGATAGGTATATAAAAGACCATATCTTGAAGAACAACCCATTGTGCAACGAACAACATGCATATAGAGAAGGAAGATCAACAGAATCAGCCCTGCACGTAGCTGTCTCGCTCATCGAAGAACAGATCGAAAGCGGAGGATACGCCGTGGGAGCCTTTCTTGATGCGGAAGGGGCTTTTAACAACACGACCACAGATAGTATCTGCAAAGCAGCCAAGGATAAGGGAATACCTGATTCGCTAATTAAGTGGATCACGAACATGCTAAGCAACCGGAAACTGACAGTCACAAGAGGTAACACCACCGTCAAAGGCTCCGTCGGCAACGGATGCCCACAAGGAGGGGTTCTTTCCCCAACTCTGTGGGGCATGGTGATAGATGGAGCACTAAGGATGCTGACCAACCTGGGAGTATCAGCGGTCGGCTACGCAGACGATATACTTATAATCACCAGAGGCAAACATCTGAACACCCTACTGGATATCACCGAGTCGACAATGAGGCACCTAAGCAAATGGTGCGAGGATAAAGGCCTATCTATCAATCCCCGGAAAACGGAGGTTGTCGTCTTCACCAGAAAGTACAAGATAGGACCGGCACGAACGCTAATGATGCGAGGACAGGAAATAGAAATTAAGGAGCAAGCAAAATACCTAGGCGTAATTTTAGACAAAAAACTGTACTGGAAGCCTCAAATAGACCAACAGTACAAGAAATTCACATCAGCCTTCTGGATGTGTAGAAGAGCCATTGGGCAGAGCTGGGGCTTGAGCTACAAAACAGTCCTATGGATATACAACTGTATCCTGAAACCAAGGCTGACCTACGCGGCTACAATATGGTGGAAAAGGACAGATCTGAAGACAGTACAAAAGAAACTCGAAACGCTCAGGGGGTGGATCCTAAGGGCTGCAACAGGGGCTATGAGAACCACCCCAACGGCAGCCCTGGGAGCCATCACTGGTGTTGAACCCTTCCACAGAACAATCCAGGCGGCAGCCTTTATAGCAGCACACCGTCTGAAAAATCATGGACTGTGGAGAGAAAAAGGAGAACACACAAAAGAACAGATCAAAGGAAAAGACTATGCTGTATTGTCAATGAGACTGGATAAGACAGTACGTAGATTTAACTTTGAGAAAGGATATCACATCCAAATCCCATCAAGGGAAGACTGGAGCGAACACGACCCTGGTCCACCCGCAGGTGAAACCTGGTACACAGATGGAGCCAGAAAGAAAGGCAGGGCGGGAGCTGGAGTCTTCCGGAGAAGGCCCGGAAAAAGGCTTATAACACCGCTCGGAAGGCACGCCACCGTCTTCCAGGCGGAAGTAACAGCCATCCTACTCTGTGCACAACTCGCGCTCGAGGAAAAAAGGCAGGACTGCATCAATATCTGTACGGACAGCAGAGCCGCCCTAGCAGCGCTAGGTGGCTCTAGCACCTCCTCCAGACTGGTGTGGGACTGCATAACGGCTTTAAACAGACTCGGTGGGAAAGTACGCAGACTCACCCTCTACTGGGTTCCCGGACACCATGGAATCAGGGGAAACGAGATTGCGGACGAACTAGCCGGAATAGCAGCGGGACAAGACTTACTTGGACCGGAACCCGCCCTTGGCATTCAGGCGTGCACCGTCAAAGAGGCGGTGCACGACTGGCTGAGAGAGCGACACCTAAAAGAATGGTGCGAAAGCAACGGGTGTAGACAAGCCAAAGCACTGATAGGATCACGCATCAGAGAGGACTGGGCGTCAGAGATGCGAGATCTGACCAGAGCAGAGGCAAAGATCTTCACTCAGCTAATTACCGGACACGGGACGCTGGGATACCACCAGCACACTATAGGTCGAGAGAACTCACCAGTATGCAGGTGGTGTAACCAAAACGAGGAAAGCAGTATACATGTATTATGCCACTGCTTAGCCTTAGCCGAAAAGAGACATAGGGCGTTGGGGACGACGACGTGCGAACCAATAGCGATCCAGGCACTGACCGTTAGGACGGTGATACACCTGTACAAGTCACTAACGGAATAAGATACACAGGAATGGGGCATACCACCTGACACCTCTTACCCTGAGGAATAAGTAATACAGGAATGGTGTCATACCACCTGATATGCTGATCCTCAAACGACAAAACTAGTCTGGTTCAACCACTAGTTAACTACCGGGGATGCAAAGGGCGTAAGCCTAGGCATCAGGACCCAATGGTCCACCCAGACCAACAATAATAATAATAATAATAATATAATTCCTAAAACTCCTTGTATACACTCAAGAACTTTATCTTCTGGTATCAGCCGTAAACTTTGCTTGATAGCTAATTCATAGCCATCGTCCTTTGCTGTATTAACAGCCTGAAGATTATTTTTAATAGCTGCACATATATCTTTTTCCAATTGGATAATGCTATCTTGGTTTTTCTTAGCAAAATTATCGATAGATGGTCCAGTTTTTGATGATGGAATGGGTGCGGGTAATTTGTAATTGTGAAAAACATTCAATGATTGCTTTGGTTCTTCTGTTTTTGACGCTTGGTGAGTATCTGTGCTTTTAAATTTTTTGCTTGGACCGGCATTTAATTGCTGTAAATCAGAAAATGTTAAATCTTCATTGTCCTTATCGACTACACAATCCTCTGAACTACTTTCTTTTTCAGTACAAATAAAATGTTTAAAAAAATCCATCTCAACAGATAAATAATACTTTCTTCCTGCTTGACAAGCTTTGGTATATGATCTTTTCATATTATCCCAACGGTTTCTAACATCGTCAACTGTAAAAAAAATAGTGGATGATTATATTAAAAATAAATTTGATTATATAATTAACTGTATATTGTACAAAAAATTCAATTATTTATGAAAAATATTATAAGTATAGGGTTTTTAAGCATTACTGTTTATATGCTTATATTGTTGTATTACTGTCATTTATGTATAAAAATTTGGTTTAATAATACAGAAATAATTAAAGAAATTAATAGTAAGTTAATTTACCTGATAATGCAGACCCGAATGTCTGATTTATGTAGATAGTTATTTCTTTAAAAGTCTTTTGCTTTTTCTTTTGATCATAGAAATCTCCATATTTCTTATTATATATAAATGGACATTCTTTAACCATTGAAATAATCATTTTATTTTCTTTGTCACGCTTCAATTTGTCAGCCATTGTTGTTTACAATCCGTTGTCGTTCGTTGTTGTTTCTCCCTTTTCGCCGCGCTCTGAAAGTGTGATAGATGGCGCGCAATTACGATCAATTTCCGAAAATTTGAAACAAATGAACAACACTTATACAGTACTGCACAAGAAAAAAATCATTTACTACAAAGGCGTTCTTGTGGTCGCGCTTCTTGTCAGTAGTGAAAATTTCTACTGTTAAGACAAAATTCGAAAATAAAAGTACTTATAGTTAAACTGAAAAAATGAATGAAGAAATAGAAGAGCTTTTAATAACTTTAGTGAGACAAGAACCTGTTGTTTACGATAAAAAGCTTGAAGACTATAAGAGACGAGGTGTGAAAGAAGAAAAATTCGAGATTATGTCTCAAGTCATTTTTCAAATTTATGGAGAGCATTATTCAGGCAATGATTCTTTCTTGCAGTCTATTGTATGTTTTTCTATTGTTTACATTTTTGAAAACTATTTTTTATTTTCCGAATGTTTGAATTCCTCTCCATGTTTAGAACAAAATATTTAAAATTACTCAAAAGTGGGAGGATAACCCAGGAATAAATTATTCCTGGGTTATCCTCCCACTTTTGAGTAATTTTAAATATTTTATTTTTTATTTTATTTACATGTAGTTGAAAGTCTAATGAAAAAATGGGATCAACTTCGAGATAAATTTGTCGAAGAGCACAAGAAAGTAATGGGATATATTCCATCTGGCTCCGGAAGCAAAGAAAATGTTAACATATCAAATTGGCCTTTATACAATAGCTTGCAATTTTTAACGGAATCTATTAAACATGCACCAATGATGTCATCAATTGAGGGGAATGAAGAAAAAAAGAATGAAACCACGAGCCGTCATAACTTTAAGAAAAAAGCATCTGAACACAAGAGGAGGAGCTGATCAAGCTTCGTCAAGCAACGTATGAATCTATAAATGAATTAAAAGAAAAAAACGATAAAGTAAATTTCATTAGTGATAATTATATGCCTATGATACAACAAGGATTAAGACAAATTTCTGTTGAACATAAATTGGAATGTTGCTTTGAAATAATCAGTTATATTAATTCTTGCAAAAAAAATAATTAATACATTTCTTTCAAAGTACAAATAAAAATATGTAATAATAGTTTTTGTTTTTATTTTAAGGAAATACTTTGGTATGTCTTCAAACAGAAATATTACCAAATATTTGATTGAAAGACAATATGTGGTTAACGATAACGTTGAATTGAATTATTTCAATATTCAAAAATAAATTGAAGAATTGTCAAAAATTTACCTTAAGTACTGTACCACTGAATTCTGAAATCGTTTACTTCACATAAAGCTGTTTATATTCAATTTTTGTATAGAAGCTTTCTCCTTTTTGAAGTACCATTGTCCTACTAATAAAACTGAATAGCAAATATTATTAAGAGTATAATTACTAATTAAAAAAATTTATTACAAATCATACTCACTCTAACTTTACTTTTCTTTCATTAACTTTCCTTTTTTATACTCTTTTTCTGAGTCATCAGATAAAGTCGGTAGTTCCTTTAGATGTTTTTGATATATATTTTTAATATATACATATTTATTTATTTATTTATGTATAATCTTTTTAAACAAAATTTCGGAGCTCAAAACGGAGCAGATTTTTCACTGCGCATGCACTGAAGCATATATGGGGTAAGTCAAAGATAGTCAACACGCTCGCAATTTTTTTTAAGTGCACGGAACGGAACAGAACCGGGCGTCCCGGGGTCGGGCCGGACCGGACGGTACTCTATTGTACTTTCTCCCTTATATGTCGTCTATAGCTTTTGTGGTTATGGAAGTGTGTTTTATGGATTTTATCTTGTGGATTACATGCTGTGTGGTGAAAGATAGACGGAACACGAAACGCCTAACGTGACAGTAACGACGGTCACATTGCGCGGCAATTTGAAAAACGACTCGAATATAGGCGGAAAAGAAAGAATTTAATTATTTTATTTAATTTTAATGAAATTGTATATGAAACTGTTTAAAAATGTAATTCTTAATTATTAAATAAAAATAAATATGGATATCAATGTGTTTGTGATAATTGCAATGAATATTGATTCATCCCATGGATGTTCACATCTCCATATCATAGGTATTCGATCTAATTTGAATTAGTATTAAACTTCTTCTCCACATAATTTATAAGTTGTTCGTTTAAATTGCAGTTAAAAGTCGTTGCGTTAAGAGTTTATTTATATTTATTTATATTTAGTTGAAGTTGAAAAGAGTAAAGAGTTGAAAAGAGCTTTAACAAGCTTTAACAACATTTTATTGTCATGAAGGATATAAATTGTTTTCATATAATTTTAAATAAAAAAGGGTTCAGAATAAATAACACGTGTTCAATAATATTGTATACAAAAATTAAAATGTTTATTTGTAATACAAAATTATAAATAAAGTTTTATAAATTATTGTTGAGCAACACGCGTTTAACATTTATTTCAGAACATACACAGATATAAATTCTCCTGGTACTTACTACTAATACTACCTGGTACTCCTGGTAAGGCTACTCCAGTACCCTTGTTCTGCAGTCCTGAAGTGGCGAGAGCAAGGATTCCAGTCACGGTTAAAGTTGCACCTCCTAAAGCTGATTCAGATTTTAGATTTTAAAAATTAATTTACATACATTTACAATGTTCAAAAGATATGTATAGGAAATAAGTTTTAAGCGTGTTGTTCAGCAATAATTTATAAAACTTTATTTATAATTTTGTATTACAAATAAACATTTTAATTTTTGTATACAATATTATTGAACACGTGTTATTTATTCTGAACCCTTTTTTTTAAAATTATATGAAAACAATTTATATCCTTCATGACAATAAAATGTTGTTAAAGCTTGTTAAAGCTCTTTTCAACTCTTTACTCTTTTCAACTTCAACTAAATATAAATAAATATAAATAAACTCTTAACGCAACGACTTTTAACTGCAATTTAAACGAACAACTTATAAATTATGTGGAGAAGAAGTTTAATACTAATTCAAATTAGATCGAATACCTATGATATGGAGATGTGAACATCCATGGGATGAATCAATATTCATTGCAATTATCACAAACACATTGATTAAAATTTCAATTTCATTAAAATTAAATAAAATAATTAAATTCTTTCTTTTCCGCCTATATTCGAGTCGTTTTTTAAATTACCGCGCAATGTGACCGTCGTTACTGTCACGTTAGGCGTTCCGTCTATCTTCCACCACACAGCATGTAATCCACAAGATAAAATCCATAAAACATACGACAAAAGTTTGTCTTCCATAACCACAAAGCTATAGACGACATCTTTATTTCGGCGTCATTAGCCTAGAAATGCATTTGGCTATTTACAATGAAAATACACTCATTCCCTTACGTGCTACCACACTTCATTTACATAAATGTAATACGTAACAACTATTTATATAACGCCAGTATAAGTTACATCGAATTTTCGTTTTACAATTTTTTTAGAAATATTTATTATGATTACCTTTTATTACATTAAAGCTTTAACCGCGCATGTTTACAGTTTTTTCCATTTAATTAACACTATTTTATCCTATATAATTACGTAGTGATACACATCCATAACCGTTCTTATTGTTCCTACTAACCTGTTTTTCGCTCTTTTTTTCATTTATCGCCTTAGTTATTTTATCTATCGCTTCTCACACTACCTTGTCACTCTCTCCCTTCAAAACCTTATTCAACCGTTCATTCGCATTCTTCCATATAATGATCTAGTGTTCCTAATTCTTCTTTACAAAGTACACATAATCTTTCTCTATCTTTTAACCACAAAGTGTTCGCTTGTTCTATATTATCGCACTTAATTCTTGCAATTAAAGACATATTTTTCCGCTTATTCGCATTTTCAGGTACATAAGTAGCTCTTCGCACACAATATCTTATATCTAACATTATACACTGATTTGTTTATTTTCGCATTTAATACTTGTTTTACAATATATAAACTTGTCTTATGTTTCGCTTTCAACTTTTTTCTTACGCACCATTTTATCTCTTATATATACTAAATTGAAACCTAACCCGTTGTAATATGGTTTCCTTTCCTTACATTATAAATTTTCCAGATTATCGTTTTGCATTTTTAACTAACACAACTTCGTCAACCTATTTTCTCTTAGTTTGGCTATTTTCTTTTCGAATCTGACTGCTCTTGCCCTCCAATGTAAGCTTAATCTGTAAGTGTTGCTTTCCTTATAGATTATGTACTTTGGTATATATATTGGTATATATATTTCAGTTCTTTTTTTTCTGCCTATTCCCAAATTTCGACCCTGTATTCCATCACTCTTCTGACTAAATAATTAAACAACTTTACTCGTCTTTCAAAATATCCGTTACAACATCTTTCTCCTAGCCCCCAGACTTCTTTTACTGCCGTGATTCCTTTTTTTTTAGTTCACTGATATGTTCTTTATAATTTCTGTTCCTATTGAATACAAAGTCTAGGTATTGAATTGCTTCACTTCTTCTATTTCTTTACCGTCTTAAGACCATTTTTCTTTTTTGCTGTTTTCCCTTTTAATAAATACTAGTACTTTCGTTTTGTCCGCACTGAGTATTAATTTCCTGTCTTTTAAGAGTCTTTTTAGAGTATTACTGTATTGATTATATTGATCCATTCTTCTCCTTTATCTTATTGATGGTCTTTTCTCTCTTTTTTTCTTGTTTCCTTGTGTATCTTCTCTTTCTCCTAACAGTATTTTCTCCATTCTCTTTTCTTTAACAGCAGCTCATTCTTTGAGGTTGGGCCTTTTTTCCATCTTTTAAGGGTTCTTTTTACAGCCAGTTTTTCTCTGCCGCAGTTCTTGTCCCACCAACGTTTCATCCCTTTTTTCCATGTTTTGATCTTAATTTTCTTTTTTTTTTGACTGTTTTCCAAATCTTCCCATGTTGCCTGTGCCGTGTCTTCAAACCTTACATCTCCCTCTATTTTTGACGTGGCCTTTTTAAAAATCGCGATATCTTCTTCATTCCACGATATTATTTCTTTTTCTTCTACTGCGTTTTTTCGTTCGTTTTGTTCTTGTATGTTCTGGTTCGTATCTTCTTTTAATCCCGAGATAACTACAGCGCATACAGGTACATCGTCCGAATCCACCCTCTCGTCTACCGTAAAACTTGACCATTCTTTCCCACATATTTTCATTTACTATTATGTAATCAATCACCGAGTTCCCTCTAGCACCTATAAATGTATATTCTCCTTCTTCGTCCCCCGGCGTTCTGCCACTTAAGATTACCCAGCTTTTCTCTTCCACAAAATCTACCATTTTTTTACCCACATTACTGACCGTTTTATCTTCACTCATTCTTTTATCTATCCAGGTTCCCTTGCCTAGGTTCACCCCCATATCGCATATTTTGATATTAAAATCACCCCCTATTATTATTTCTCCTTCATCTATAAAATCTAATTCATCCAGTTTTGCCCATATATTTTCGCTATTTCAAGAATTATTAACTGACCATACCGTTATTTTATTAGACCTTGGCTTTATTAGACCTCTCTCGCATGAGATTCCTATTTTCTCTTTATCAAAGACCAGATATCTTTTCGCCCCAATTATAAAATCCCCTTTCGCCCTACCTTTCTTATGCTCCTTATTTGCAGGTACTACGCACCACTCAAATTGTTCCGATAATCTATTTTTTTAATTTTCCTCGTCTTTTTCTTCAACACAGGTTTCAGCTAAGCTGATAAAATCCGCGTTCTCTATATAGTTCCAAAAATCTCTGCTTTTATTAAATACCCCTGCTACGTTCCAAAATGTAAATTTTCTCACCTTTTCTCTCTCTCCCCTATCTACGCAATCCTTATTTTGACTCCATTTCTGACATACAAAAAATGCGCCCCGTCATTTCATTTATCCGCATTTTCAGTCTCCAATTCGTCTGCGCCTGATATCTGCCTAGATTTTGTTACCCCCTCGTTTTTTGTTTCTATTCTCTTAAGCACTAAATCTTTGTGCTTCCATCTTTATAACATGTGTTTATAAAAAATTTTTCCGAAGCCTATTTTTATCAGCCAGTCTTTCATTCTTTTTTCTTTAACCCATGCCGCGATTTCGTCTTGCTTTCCTTCGACATTTTTGTAATGTTCTATAAAGATCCTTGTACCTGCTTGCTTCTTCTTATTTTTCATGATTATCTCATTATCATCCGCGCTTTTTAATCTAATAACAATTACTTTGCCTCTTACTTTTATATTTTCGCTGCCTATTAATAAAGTTTTAACATAAGTAAACAAATATTTGTATTATCTCATAATTTTTCTTAATACTATCCATAATGCATGTCTATTTGTACTGATTTTTTAAAGGATCAGAATTATTTGAATTTTAAGAGTTTTTCAGCTTATTGTAGCTTAAAAACGATGTCGCTGGTAGTTAGTCGTAAGCTTAAATCGGAAGCTTCCAGAACCTAATTTTGCAATAATAACGTTATTTTAAGCTTAAAATCAACTACCATTTCTACCAGGGTAGATTTAAAGAATTAAAAATCTTTTTTCCGATTTTTTTTCAAATTTCAAACACAGTTTGGCACAATATGGTTTAGCATGGTACAACCTGATATAATATGGCATAATATCACTTATACAATTTAATAAATAAAAAAAGTCACTCGAGGTGAAATTGAACCCGCGTCGCCGGCGTGCTAGTCAGATATCTAACCGCCTGAGCTATTTTCCTTCAAGTAGTAGTTTAGCTGATTCATCTTTTTAAAGAGTAGCTAATATAACTATAAACTTATAAAAAGTAATTATAAACTGTAACGTTATATTTTCCGTAGGAGAACTCGCGTTTAGAGGACGTTACTTCTCGACTAAAGGCTTCTCAAAATACGTGACCGAATTTATTATTTGGCGCCAGGCCACGCTTTCTCACAATACCCGATGATTCGACTATCGTTCTCGGAGGGAGTTTCGTGACGAGGAATGAAGAATTAATACACTCATCTCGAATTAACAATGTTTATTAATAATGGCGGCACTTCAATATTCGCCCGACAGCCGTCCCGGTAGACGGTTCACTCTTGCCAATCTCCGGACGTACGTACTACTCGACAACCTTTATCTTTTTTGTAGCTTCCACAAATCTCCTCGTCTTCTCGTTCGGGTGTTCCCGAAATCTGAAACCGTGAAATTGCGCGGAAAACTGTCAAAAACTCGTACACGGCTGGCGTTGATGTGACTCTGAGGCTAGTCGGTACAGAAGTGGCCGAGGCTTTGCGAATTCGTTAACATTCGGTTTTAGTCTCACTCTCTCTTTCTCTCTCAGCACTATTGCGCGCTTACACAGTACATAGGTTTTATTACAAATATTCGGCGGCATTATTTAATATATCCCTCATACATATCATTTTACAATAAAATTAACATAGTCACTCTCATTTGTAGAATCACTCTCGGCACACTCATTTATAATTCATTCACATAGCTTTTTTGAATCTCGGTACATTTTATTTGAAATTATAGTACTGACGAGAATTTATTATCACGTGATCTCATACGATAGCGCGCGACGGAATTAGGTATATCGTGCGATATCGATATCGCTCGACGGCCCTTGGTATAGTTTGTGCGATAGGATGTAAACTGACGGTACCCTGCTGGAAAAAGTGCATAGAAATCTATTTAAGTCAATTAGAATTCACCATGGAGGAAGAGAGAAGGAGATCAAACTCCGTACTTCCAACATGGACCTCTTTTCCTGGCGAAGATCGCCAGGTCCGCTCGACTAAAAAGCCCTGACCTAGCGAGTATGAGAGCCGCCTGTCGGCGACTTATCGCACTGATCAGCGAACTCCTGATTACAAAATATATCGGAGTTCAAATCCACATGAAACCACTTTTTTATCGTGTTGTTAATGTTATATAAATAATTATTATATACAATTATTAATTATATTGTAAAAAGTTCATACAAAATAAACATAGAATGTGCGTTTGTTCTACACTTGATACATTCAAATAAAAAAGTAATACAATATTGAAGATATATTTGTAAATTTTCACGATAAATTCGTATAGGCATTAATTTTTATAATAAATAAACAATCCTTTTATTATTAATTTAACAAAACCGTACATAAATAACCGATTACTTGTACCGAAAGAAGTTATAAGGATAAAGATAAATATTTTGAAACCCCTTCTTTTGTTTAAATTTAAACTTAAACTTAAACTGAAGCTTAAATTTAAGCTTAAACAAATTCCAAGCCCCCACGTGAGTTCGATGATCATATGTAACTTTCAATTATATATTCTCAACGATTTTGATGGCTGAGGGGTTAGCGTGTTGTCCTATTGACTTATTGATTCAGGTTCGATTCTCGGTGTGGTCAAATTTTTTTTCATGTCATAATTCAGAGGTACTTTTTATTTTTATTATAAATAAATCACGATGAACTTCAATTATGTATACTGTAATGCTAAGTATTATTTTAAATTATATAATACAGAAGAGCACGAAAGACAGTCTTTGATCAATTTCACCTTCATTTTTGCAATCGTAGCGATCAGTAGCTGGGTGATTGTGCTACTTGGTTATTTATTTAGATTATTTATATAGTAAGTTTAATTTTCTGTTGTAAAGTAGTATAATCTTTAAATAATTATGATTGAATTTATAAAATCTGCGCTCTATAGAAAAAGATGGTAAGTATATGTAATAAAAGTATAAATTACTTTTCATACAAATTCCAAGAGAAAGCGAAATTTATCTAAGACTGCCTCTCACCAACCAAAACAAATTAAAGTATGTAATAAAAGCACTTAATATGTTCATTATGTTTTATTGTTTCTTTATTATACCCTCTTCTGGACTTTATAACAATTGTATATAATTTAAAATAATACTAACCATTACAGTATACATAATTGAAATTCATCGTGATTTATTTATAATAAATATAAAAAGTACCTCTGAATTATGACATGAAAAAAAAATTTGACAACACCGAGAATCGAACCCGAATCAATAAGTCAATAGGACAACACGCTAACCCTTAAGCCATCAAGATCGTTGAGAATATATAATTGAAAGTTACATATGATCATCGAACTCACGTGGGGGCTTGGAATTTGTTTAAGCTTAAATTTAAGCTTCAGTTTAAGTTTAAGTTTAAATTTATGTTTCAACAAAAGCTTAAATTTAAACAAAAAAAGGGATTTCAAAATATTTATCTTTATCCTTATAACTTCTTTCGGTACAAGTAATCGGTTATTTATGTACGGTTTTGTTAAATTAATAATAAAAGGATTGTTTATTTATTATAAAAATTAATGCCTATACGAATTTATCGTGAAAATTTACAAATATATCTTCAATATTGTATTACTTTTTTATTTGAATGTATCAAGTGTAGAACAAACGCACATTCTATGTTTATTTTGTATGAACTTTTTACAATATAATTAATAATTGTATATAATAATTATTTATATAACATTAACAACACGATAAAAAAAGTGGTTTTATGTGGATTTGAACTCCGATATATTTTGTAATCAGGAGTTCGCTGATCAGTGCGATAAGTCGCCGACAGGCGGCTCTCATACACGCTATAGGTCAGGGCTTTTTAGTCGAACGGACCTGGCGATCTTCGCCAGGAAAAGAGGTCCATTTCGGCAACGCAAGCCCATAAGAGTTTGGTCTCCTTCTCTCTTCCTCCATGGAATTCACCATTTAAGTCGATTAAAGTTAATATGAAAAATTACAATTGAAATTAATAGAATTTCGAGAAGATCATGGTCTTTCGTTTTTAATTGTAATTTTTTATATTAAGTTCAATCGAGTTATATAGATTTTTATCGTATTTTATCGCAGTTTATCAAGTTCTAATGCAAAAAATGGAATTAAGATTCACTATTATATGTGATATAATATGTGATCTAATCGACTTCTATCAAACTTTTCCAACAGGATGCGGCTGTAGTGTCCCTTCGCTCTGTTGGTATGTGCTTGTCGGTGAGAGTGTGGTAATGTGTGTGCAGCTGGTGTGTAGTTGATGAGCCGCGCGGTAAATAGCCAATGGAATGATTTACTCTCTTCTCTAATCTATACAACACCATCGAAATAAATGCTTGTGACCATTAGCGATGGTGGCGTAGGTGGAGTGAGAGGGAGTTCATTTATTGCTCAACGCATTTACGTCCCTGTATCAAAAAATATTGTTCGATACATGTGCGAAAATTGATTCTATACTCGTGATCGAAAACTTGTATCAAAAACTACTATTTAATGTTTTAGAAAATTGTAGTTATTTCGCTTCCCTCTTCTTTTCGCATGCCGAGGCCTCCTACGCAGCCCTGCGGGTTAAATTGGAGCCCACTCGGCTCTAACTCACTCAAGCCCACAGGGCAAGAGTTTTGGAACAAACATAAGGCTCCTCAGAGCCCCCCTCTTTCCCCTTTACAAGAACTGGGTGGTGAAGCCTTCACCAGGTTGGGTGGCCTTCCCTCGTCCAGACTCGCTCCCAGAGTCGACCTAGAGAGGTCCGAGCTGTGTCCACTCTCTAGGCAACGTAGAAGCTTCAACATAAGACCTCAGCAGCGGCACCAGGGCATCACCACGGGCAGCACCAGCCCATCTGTATCCAGCCATTTCAACAGATAGCTTTTATTTTTGTTTAGCGACCCCCTTTCGCCCTGTGCGCTCCTCAGGGATCTTACCGCGCTCGCCAGCGCCCACTTCCCTTGCACCCCTATAGGCCGCCTATATTAAGTAGCGCCCAACGTGGGGCTTGACTTCAGGCGTTCGCCGAGGGAGCGCACTTATATCAAGTGGCGCCCAACGTGGGGCAGACTTCAGGCGTTTGCCGAAGGAGCGCTCGCGCTCTCTTACACTTTCGCCCACCCCAACAGGCCCGCTTACATCAACTGGCGGCCAACATGGGGCCGACTTCAGACGTTCGCCGATAGAGCGCTTTCGCTCACTTCCCTGTTGGAAAAGTTTGGTAGAAGTCGATTAGATCACATATTGACTTGAATAGTGATAAACTGCGATAAAATACGATAAAAGTCTATACAACTCGATTGAACTTAATATAAAACATTAAAATTAAAATCGATAGACCATGATCTTCTTGAAATGCTATTAACTTTAGTCGACTTATATTGATTTTTATCGTATTTTATAGCGTTTTATCAAGTTCTAAATGCAAAAAGTGGAATTAAGATTCACCATTCAAGTTAATTGAAATCTTATTGACTTAAATGGTGAATTCTAATTGACTTAAATAAATTTCTATTCACTTTTTCCAGCAGGGTTCCCCCAGGCTCCAACAGGCCCGCTTATATCATACATATACATTGATAAGCAAATGGCATAGCAACACTATGCCAAACTGTACCAAACTGTGCCAAACTGTGCCAAAATGTGCCAAATCGTACGAAATGTCCGAATTGGCATAGGTCTAGCATAACAAGGCGCAGTTCGGCATAGTGTGGCACAGTTTAGCATAATGTGTCACACTATGGTACAATTTCATAGTGTCCCCAGAAGAGAAATGCGTGCATGAGACCGTTTGAGAGAAAGCAAGTAAATATATAATATATAAATCTTTAAAATTTATTACAAAACTTTTGAAAAACTAATAGCAAATCGAAACTGTTTTATAGCACTCTCAGACGGCCTCAAGTCACGTAGCGAGCGTAGAACAGTGGACACCTTTTTTTCTTGCGGCACACGTATTGACCATCCACGATCAAGCGAAGTTTGGAGTCGAGTATCCGTTGTCGAAGGGGAAAGCGCAAAAGCAATTAGCTTTCTTCTATTTTCTTTAGCCATTAATAAGAATTCAGGCTTTCCTCTTCCACGAAAACTTTTATCGATGGAGAAGCTGCAAGGAGTGATGAGGGGTAGCAGACCGATGCTAGCTCTCGTCACTGACACTTCGAATACTTGTAACTTATTTTTGAGATTTTCTCTAGAATATATACATTTTAAAACCTAATTGAAACAGCAGAGATAACATTCATTTGTTTCTTCTTCCTAAAATTCGCACGAATTGAACTTTCTGTTCCTCGGGATGTATTATATACGAACAAACCTATAGCGGAACGGACGAAAAACGCGACACATCATCCATCACAAAGCCTGGTTGTTTAAAAGAAATAATTATATGAAAATTAAAAAATATATTTATTAATAACAATGAAATATAAGTATTATAATTACATTTTTACATTGTATTTTAATATTACAATACTTATCGTCGGTGCCGTAGATACAACTAAATACTGTGAAATCAAAATAACCAATGGAGAGTGCATTACAAAATACGAAAACTATAATTCACATTTTACTCGGAAAAGGTTAGACATTTCATATGTGAAAAATACTTTTCTCAGTCAATAAATATAATAGTATTTTGGTTTTATTTTATTTTTAACAAATTTTGAAATTTATTAAAAATGTGTTAACACAATAATAGTAACTAAATATTTACATTTGAAATAGGTACATTTTTTATGACATTAATCCATCTGAAGGATTTAACCTCAGAAGAGATGTTTACATCCGAGTTGCAACGTTTGTAAAACAACTTACAGAAAATGATGCATCATACCAATGGAACTTAGTGTTACCTCCTTGGGGTAAGTAACATTCTTATGAATATTTTGATATGATTCTTATCATTATAAAGAAAATATTTGTAATGCCACCTAACCCTGTTGGTAGAAAAACCATGTAATTTACTATGTCGTTTTTGGAATGAAAAATTAAGATTGAAAAGTGTATTGAATATTTACACTTTTTGTGACCATAAATAGAAGTACCATACTGATAATAACCGCAAAAATAGATAGTTTGTCTACATTGTTCATTATTTAACATTAAAAGTAAAATAATTGATAATAGGCTATGACCTATTTTTGGTTTGCATAATTATTAAGTAAAATTAATTAATTATTATCAATGTTATATTTTTGAGATATGCATTAATGTAGGCCAAGCATTATTTTCTGCACAATTATCAAGTTGTACATAATTGTGTTAATCCATAATGAAATTTGCAACTTTTAAAAAATAAATCTTCTTCAACCTAATTAGGTCTAATTTAAGATATTAGTAACTTGATATAATAAATAATGTAGCAACTGCATATAACAATATTGAGCATGCTTTGCTGGATTTTGTTAGTACAATAAAAGATACTTATCATTTTCTGTGTATATTACCAAAATATCTTTTTTTTAGAGAAATGATGATTTACACAACTGTAAAAAAAATTTAAGATTGTTGCCCGCTAGACTAGAATGTTTTGAAAATTTGCAAGTGTAATCTGACCTTAGCATAAGTTAAGTTAGGCTGTTGAAATCTTGTGCGGTTACAGAGATGCAAAACTGTACGTGAAATCATGATTTCCCACAGCCTAACCTAACTTATACAAAGGTTGGATTGCAGTTATATATATACAAATATCAAAATTATTCTTTTCTAACTTATACATTTTTTCGTGCATTAATATCTTATGGCTCATAGACTTATATCCTGTTTGTTTGCACATGTCTAGTGAAAAAATATTTAACAGATAACAATCTACAACTGTTTCAATTTTTCACATGAGCAATTCATTTTTGTCTCAGTTCTCCGATTTTCTTCTCACATGCTCTCTATATTTAGTATATATATGTTAAATATTTTTAAACTCAAAAGTAATTCAGTCGTAAAATCATCCACCGAAAGATATTTTCTTTTTAAACTACATTTATCTTTTGACTGCCAGATACTAAAAATTAATTCTTTAATCTTATTTTTTTGTATATTACAGAAGATACTTTTTCTTCAAATCTTAAAAAATTATCACATTTTTTTAAATTTCCTAAAAAACAAGCAGGATTCTGAATTCTGCATAAGATGAACGAAAAGCAGGCTGTATAACCATTTATTAGATCACCGGATCCCTTTGTGAGAATCATCAATTAGGATGCTTCAAGCATGGCCTTGAAGTTTTGGTGTATTACCAGCCAAAATACACCATTTTGGACATAGCTCTGCGAATTTATTAAAGCTGATGGGAAATTGTGGACATTCTTCTTTAAAAGTTCGATATGATTCTTTAATGTCACATAATAGCAATCTTTTTGTAACATACTGAGTTTCACCATATTTGTTAATTTTAATTATATCTTTCTTATCCGGCATAACTTGACTATTAATATCGGATTAATAAAATTTATTTACCTCTTTAAATGCACTTACAGGTAAAATGTTCCCTTTTTTCAGATCAGGAGTAGCTAAGATACCGAATCCATTTTTCAAATCTCTCACCTTTTTGTAATTCTTAAAGAGACTTTAAACTCTGATTGAATATCGCGTAATGCCCAGCATTCAGGTACTATTGTCAAAATAGAAGTTATCAATGATTCGTTTGGAGGTAAAGAAGATAATTTACTTTTGAGACCATCCAATGTTTGTTCTAGTTAAGCTTCTCTCGACAGATAAATTCTCTTATTTTGTGGTCTTTCATTTTCTTCCTGACTTGGCTCATTTAAAGAGTTATTAGATAATTTAAAATTTACAAATGAATATGACTTCCTACAAGATAAACAAATCACAGCTGTTTCAGGTATATTTGAGTTAAAGTAACAAACATTGTTTTGAAACTTTGCGAAGACTGTCACCTCTATATCCATTGATATTAAATTGATTAGATATCTATTACATGAACTATTGAAAAAGAATGCTTTGCAGTAGACTCGGACATTAGAGATATTTAAGATGCTTTAATGAATCATAGACAAGTATACAAAAGCTATGTTAACTTAAAAATTAATTGTATCTGCTTCAAACTAATTTTTCTGCAATAAAAAATACCACATGAAAAGTAACAGCTAATTATTTTCATAGAATTGAAAACAAAACCAAACTATAGAGAAGATTCTACAACAGCATACAAAATAACATTTTAGATATTCTTGAAATCTAAATTTAATAAATGAGGTTCGTAATCCAAACTTTGATTAATTATTTTAAAAGAATCCTAGGTAGAACAACGTGTAAAACAATTTTTACTAAAACTTTACCCTCAGAAACAATATCAAAGACAAGAGTGGCGAGTGCAACATTTACACAGTGATAGCAAGTACAAGTCAATTAATATCATTAAAAAATTATAAACTTAGAATAATTTTAAAGTTTAAAATCTTTATATATATGTTTTTTTTTTATTTTTTTTTATTTTTTTTTTATTGGAGAAAGAGGTTGGAGGGAAAAATCTTAATAGACCATGACATGGCCTGAGCCACCGTGTGTTGGATTCTCACCAACTAAAACCCTTTGTTTTACGACCGAATATAGAATCCAATTGCAACCCGAATCCTCTTCGCTCTCGTTACCGATTTGTCGGTGAGGAGGGCCAAGTTCCGTCTTCAGTGCCTTTTTCCCCCGCGGTACCACGGTCAAGTATTACTTCGCGGGGGGGCATAGGGACATTGCCCTTGTCTCCTTGATGTGATTGTCATTCCTTATGCGTCCATATCTAGTAAATCCTACTATCGTACCTTCTTCATTATAGGCTGCCGTCTATTTCTTACCGCATCGTCCGGTCGTCAGCTTCTTGCAGCATCTCTCGTCTTCTTCTCTCTTCGTCGCCCCTCACTTTCTTGAGGATGTTATATATATATGTGTGTGCGTGTTTTTTTTTTTTTTTTTTTTTTTATTGGAGAAAGAGGTTGGAGGGAAAAATCTTAATAGACCATGACATGGCCTGAGCCACCGTGTGTTGGATTCTCACCAACTAAAACCCTTCGTTTTGCGACCGAATATAGAATCCAATTGCAACCCGAATCCTCTTCGCTCTCCTTACCGATTTGTCGGTGAGGAGGGCCAAGCTCCGTCTTCAGTGCCTTTTTAGCTCGCGCGCTATCTTGTTGCGAGACCTACGCGCGCGCTATCTCCCTCCCATTCCCCCCTCATACTCTCGCGTCGGTGCGCGACTGGGGTGCACGCGCGTCATTCCGGCTTTGTGCTTCTCGCCTTGCGTATCGCCTTGTTTCTCTCCAGGAGTCGCCACCATGACCCCTGGTGGGTCTCCTCGACAGGACCATCATGGCCGTCGGTGTCGAGGAGAGCGGTAAGAATGGCGACATGCGGCAACAGTGCGCGGCGCGTGTTCTGTAAACACACTGGAGAGCCACCGTCTCAACAGGCTCTCGACAGGTGAGGTTACATCTGGCCGACGGGCACGTGCACGTGTGCCTCTCTTTGTGCGTCGGGAGCTGCAGCGGAGGCGAATCCTCTCCCTCGCCCTCGTCCGCGTCCGACGGCACGTCGCAGTTGAACAGAACAGGAGGAAAGTACCCACAACAGAGGGTCGCAAGAAGGTGAGTGGCGCAAAGTCGCAAACGAGAAGGTTAGGAGAGACAAGACACCTTGGGAAAGGAAGCCTCCAAGTAAGGTTAGACCGAACTCCATCGTAATAAAAGCTAAAGATGGGGTGTCCTACGCTGACATCTTGAAAGAGACCAAAAGCGACCCGGAGCTCACCGACCTTAAAAAGGAGGTCACCAAAATTAGGAGAAATGCTGGGAGAGTCCTAATATTGGAGCTGGACAGCAAAAGCACGAAAGCGCAGGAATTTGCCCACAAGGTGGAGGGAAAGGTGAAAGAGAAGGCATCTGCCACAAGGTCCCAGCAAATCACTCTGGAGATCAAGGACGTGGACGGAGTCACTATAGAGAAAGAAGTTCGTGAGATCTTATCCGAATACATTAAAGAAGGGTTACCTGGGTCGATATCAGTAAGATCCCTTCTACCAGGTTACGGAGGAACGTAGATAGCAGTCGTAAGTGCTGCACTTGATTCGGCAGCAAATCTGAGAAGGGAAGGCAGTATCCGCATCGGATGGGTGAACTGCCGGGACCGGAGAAAAATAGAAATACTGCAGCTATGTGTGGAGGAACGGACAGGTCAAAAGCTTGCAGACGTTGAGGGGCTCAGACTCCGAAGCCATGTCGTGCACGAGAGATCCATGCTATTTGCTGTGCCAAGAGGCTGGAAACTCCCGGACGAAGCATGCATCATACAGTTCTGCATGCCCGCTTACCCAGGAGTACATCAAAAAGTTTTGAGGATCAGAATACTGCAGCTCAACCTAAACCACTCCGAAGTTGCATAGGATCTTCTGGAACAGACCGCTCGTGTATCTTTTATAGATGCTGCTATCATCTCAGAGCAATACAATGACAGGGACGCTACACAAAAATGGTTCACCGATTGCAGCAGCAGGGCAGCATTGTGGAAGGTAGTTTTTTACCTGGGTAAAGGTGAGCGGAATATACATTTTCAGTATGTACGCCCCTCCATGTCTCACGGAAGAACAGTTTGCAAGGCTTTTCACTAGGTTAGGGAATGAAGCAACCAACAAGAAACCCGTTATTATCGCCGCAGACTTCAACGCCTGGTCCACCACATGGGGGAGTACCACAACGAACAATAGGTGGTCTGTTTAATTAACACGGGCATCGAGCCTACATTCGTAAGAGGCGAAAACTCTTCAATAATAGACCTGTCCTTCGCTAGCGACGATCTTACCTCACGAATACAAAAGTGGAGGGTAAGTGATCAATATACGCAGAGCGACCATAGGGCAATACTATATGAGATAATTGATAGAAAAAAGACCGCGACCAGGCCTAAAAAGTTTAGCACACGCAAATGGAATGCCAAATCACTAGATCGAGAAGCCTTTGCCGTCATAATGGAAGACGAAGGGCTTCACAAAGGTACTCCAGACTCCGAGGCCGACTCTCTCATGGAGCTCGTAAAAATGCGAAATATACTGGTGGACAATAAACATCGCAGAGTTGCGCAAGAAATGCCATCGAGCGCGAAGACTGGCCCAAAGAGCCAGAAACAATCTAGAACACTGGAGGGAACAATACCGGTTGGCACGAAGAATGCTCCGCAAAGAGATAAAGGCAAGCAAAAACCACTACAACATTGAACTTTGTGAACAAGTAAATAGGGACTTATGGAGTTGCTCCTATAAAGTAGTCATGGCGCGGTTCAAAGGCAAAGTAGTTTCGCCACCGTGTGAGGCAGAATTTTTAAAACAGATAATAGAAGTACTCTTCCCTGAAGATGACCAATGTGACTTTCATTGGAAAGCCCCATCACAGGATGGCATCCCACCATTAACCGAAGTTGAACTCGCTAGAGCCTGTGCAAAGACCAGGGACGTAGCCGTCCCCGGTCCGGACGGGGTCTCAAACCAGGCTATTAAACAAGCAGTAAAAATTAATCCCAGGCCAATACAGGCCCATTCGCCTGTTGGATACGCCAGGGAAGATTCTAGAAAGAATCGTAGTCGGACGCCTTGAAGACTTCACCGAGGGACGCTACGGGCTATCTGAGCATCAATTCGGTTTTCGCAGAGCGAAGTCAACCCCGGACGCAATCAATCTGGTAATAAACACAGCATGCGAGGCAATCAATGGTAAGAGATGGAGGCGAGAAACAAAGAAGTACTGCGATATCATTGCCCTCGATGTCAAGAATGCTTTTAATTCTGCACGCTGGTCCCAAATTATTGCTTCCTTGGAGCGCCTCGGGGTTCTAAGCTATATACGAGAAATAGTAGCAAGCCACTTATGCACTAGAACGCTCTAATACCACACGGACGATGATATGGTCAGATACCGAGTATCTGCAGGAGTTCCACAGGGCTCTGTCATGGGACAAAGGCTCTGGAATATTATGTATGACGGTGTATTGACAATTCCGGTACCCAACAATATTAAGATTATTGGATTTGCGGACGACATTGCGGTAGTAGTGACTGGTAAAACAATCGAGGGAACTACCGAAGATGCCAACGACGCAATTAGCCGTATTAGAAGCTGGCTCACGACAGCTGGTCTTAAACTGGCAGAACACAAGACGGAGGCAGTATTAGTAACTAGCCGGAAAAAAATAGAGACAATAAGTCTAAGAGTTGGAAGCAGTAATATAACCTCGTCGTCTTCCATACGATACTTAGGAGTACAAATTGACGCCCGACTAAAGTTCGATGAACATTTAAAAATGGTCGGTAGAAAAGCATCCCAGGTTGCAAATACCCTAGCGGGACTGATGCCCAATGTAGGGGGACCACGGCGAACACAGAGGAAACTACTGGCGGAAGTCGTTGAGTCAATCTCGCTTTATGCTGCGCCGGTATGGCACAAAGCAGCAAAGCTTTCGTCTTACACAAGAGAGATAGCGTTAGCACGCCGCCAGGTGTGTTTACGAGTCACTAGCGGATACAGGACCATCTCTAGTGATGCGGTGGCAGTGCTTGCAGGAATACCTCCTCTGGACCTTGATAGGACGACTCAATAAAAGGAAGATGAACACACCGGCTATTGTTTAATATAGAGAAGTAGATTAATAGACCATACGGCAATCTGGATTTCTACCTCACCCAGCTTCTGACCGGTCATGGCGGCTTTAGGTACTACCTGCACCGGTTCCAGTTAGATAATGAAGAGACTTGTCCAACCAGCCCCAACTCGCTTGAAGACGCCGAACATGTAATGACTGGGTGCCCACGGTTTTCACTGGAGAGGCAAAATCTGTTGGAGACGCTGAGAAAAGACGTCACCCCCGAAAACATTGTCGATCTGTTGCTCAAGTCAGCCGACAACTGGAGGGTAGTGGCATCATTTGCGGCCAGCATAATGAAAAAACTTAGAATTGAAGATACGGTAAGATGTCAGCGTATAGAATTCTAAGACGACGAGACTACCGTCCGTATATACGCACCTTAGACCGATGCAGGGGAACGTAGGTAATAAGAGTTGAGCCCAGCTCCCCTATCTGATGTAGAGGAACGTAGGGCGGGGTGAGACTGCCTACCCACTAAACCCACTAAACGGTACCATTTATCACATTACATAGAACTTGGCCGCTGTCCTTTGCGCGTCCTTTGCACATTCATTCCTTACATCCGGTTATTCAATACTACTACTATTTTCTTTCACTCTCTCTGCCAGAGGCCAACTGGACGATGCTGTGAGAAGTAGACGGTTGGACGATGCAAAGAGAGAAGAAGACAAACTTGATCCGGAACTCTTAATCAACGTAGTAGAAGGGGGATGTATGGGAAAGTTAAACTAGCGGAATAGCCAACCGGCTATTACACGACCCCACCGAAGCAATGTCTAGCGATGGTACCGGTGGGGTTTGAATGTCGTAGGGCCACTTGCGCAGAGCTTGCTCTGCCTAAGCCCGTTGGAAAAAAACATATATATATATATATATATATATATATATATATATATATTGCGAAGGGGGGGGGTCCCGTCGGAGTACAGAAGGAGGGGTTACTCCCGCAGTCGCCCACACTGGAGCTGCATAAGATACATAAACTTATGCTTATTCTCTTGAAATTGTTGTAGTATAGACGAAGATAAGAGAAGATCTGTGGCCAAGCATCTATAGCTTGTCAACCGGGTCGAGCAGATGACGCAAGCAAGTTGCTCGCTTGACAAAGTCGCACGGCTGCCGAGAGAGAGAGGCGCCAGCTTGCTTAGCATAGCGGAGCCGAAACCAGCACCAGGCCACGTGGCAAGACTCGCGGTACGAGAGAGAGAGAGAGGGAGGGAGAGGGAGAGAGAGACTCTCTTCTGTTCCTTTTAATAGTCACTTCGTAGATTACAAGCACAGATAAATTGTACCCCTTCAATATATATATATATATATATATATATATATATAAAGGATGCATCCTCAAAAGACGATATAATCCTCAAAAGATTGAAGCGTACGGAATATAATCTTCAAAAGATTGGATTTCCATATTTATATATATATATATATATATAAGGATATTCTACACTGCCGGCTATGCTTGCCAACCCTCTTATTTTTATTTTGTTTTAACTCTTTTCATTAATTTTCCTAAGATTATTCTTATTTTACTAAATCTATTTTTTCACATAACCTCAAGATAAGGAAAAACGCACGATAGCAGCCCGGTACCATTTATCACATTACATCGAACTTGGCCGCTGTCCTTTGCGCGTCCTTTGTACATTCATTCCTTACATCCGGTTATTCAATACTACTACTATATTCTTTTACTCTCTGTCTTTCACTCAGTTATCCAGACATCCATCAACTTTCTTATTTTGCACGATACTACGAGCGTATGATGCGGTGTTTGTCTAAGCGTCTATTGTTGTTGTCATCAGTGTCGTCACTTTGTCTGGTGTGATCGTTATACCCAGCAGTATCTCTAGTCTCTGTCACTGCTCGGTCCAACGATCGCGCACGGAGAACGTGTGCTCCGTGTCGTTCTAGACTTGTTCGTAGTAGATACATTACCGTATCGTTACTTTGTTCATACTATGGAGATACTTTCGCAAGAACTCGTGTCCAGATAAGAATTGGGTAAGGTAGAAGTCTACCTCGCCGTGCTTCTTGTCGTTCCACGGCCCCACCTCTGGTATCAGTCTGTGCGTCCAACATCCTTGTACGTCCGTTGTCCATCTTGTCTGCCATTTCCCAGTCGTCCTTATCCTTTCCTCCGTCGCAGCGTCTGCCCTCCCTGCGTGCGAGCTCTGTGCATACAAGCATTTGCGCTTATGTGCAAGAAGGTCTATCCGGATTACGCCCACTATCACGAAAATCGCGTTTTTGAATACGGTCCGGTACACGCACGCGATTCTCAGCGCTCCGAATCGTTGAACGCCGTTATAACGTTCACCCCTTTCTTTATCTTCAGCATCCGCCCTTACTTCGGCTCCGGAGAGCATGATCGAATGGGTGACGCTCATGAGTAGTCGCGGTACACTTGGTCTCGGTCCTCGCGTGTTGGCCATCAGCCTACTCAAGGCCTTTGGTAGGCCTTTGTTATGCTGCACTCCACTCAAAGAGCGTTGACCTTGAGAATGGCAACGGGTAGATCTGAGCTGTGAGTTAGATTCGCTGGGAGGAGTCTTTGATCAAAACCGAGCAGTGCACCTACGGAAACTCGCGGACGAAAATGGATGATGTGACTGCACTTGATGATACTGCGAAGTGTATTATTGTTGGGCTTTAAATGAAATGCCCTTCTGCTCCAGAAATTCTCGCAGATAAGTATCTATATCTTCAATTTCGTATCTTCCGGTTGGTAACACGACAACTTCTTTACGGACGTACAGTTTGTTAGCTTCTGTGTCGATATCGGGTATAGAATTGAAGGTTAAGAGCTCGACTAAGCCGGAACGTAGTTTTTATGCGGTGATAGCTCGATTGGAGGAAAGAATTGAGTTTCTAGTACAGAAGATGTGTCTGACAGACTGATTGTCAGTGATTCACTCTCCATGACAATTTGTTGCATAATGACTGATTGCCCGCACGTTCAGGCCTTATATACGCGAAGACTGTTGGTCAGAAACTCGAGACAGAGATGACCGCAGTTGAAGGTATTGTAGTCTTGATATCTCTCGTGATTGTACTTCACTTTGTCTAGTCCCAAGTATAACATTAGATCTAGTGGAGGCTGTAGATTACCGAAACTATCGAAATATATCACTTCATTGCCTCGCTTGCGGTACGCTTGGGTTCCGGGAACCCAATGAGTTCCCGGACCATCCGCATCGTCAAGGTACACTACAGCTGATTCGTTACGATGTGGACCATCAGCGGGCAATGCATTTCTCATGAATACACCTCGGAAGTGGGGAATTCTCAATAGTTTAGCGTACTTGGAAATATCGATGTCGGTGAGGGCTCTGTGTGGTAAGCTGCTCACTTCGAGGATCTTTTTTTTTCTTCCTCAGTCCACTACCTCGGTAAGGCTTGAGACGAAGACCTAGTCCCGTTTTGTGAGGTTTCAAGAACAATCCTTTGCCAACAGCGATATCCTCCATCTTTTTATTATGACGACGGCTCTCCTCCAACTGCAACTTGGCAGCGTTGGCGTCGTTGACTGCTTTCGCTATACCGGCCACACCTCCAGCAATGGCGCCAGCTGCACTCAATCCAGCGAAAGGTAAGACACGTGGTACAATTATACTGCGCTTACCACCAGCCTTCTTGGCAGCCTCCCGAGCACCTTTCAAGGCCGAAAGAATTGCTTCGCGAGAATTTTCGCTAGACACCATGGAATTGGAAGCAGCCTTGATGATGTCTGCTAACCTCGTAGGACTCTTCTTCTTTCTCACACCCATTCCGAGTTTCGACTTCATCTTCATGACGTTTGCTATTGAGTAAGCTGCGGCTTTTTCACCGATACCCGAGTCTTTGGCTAAGACTCTTTGCCAAACTCGATTAGCTAAGACTTTGTCCGCTGCGTGTTTGGCTTCGATATTTTCGCAATTCTGTGAGTAGGCTATGTCGTGCTCTTTGCAGGCTCTATCGAGAGGATTGATTCCTGGATCACCGCGAGCCAAGCGTTTGGCTAACTTGGTACCTGGTCATGATGATAATGATGATGATAAAAGCGCTTTATCAACTAGTAGCCTCGATGATACGTATAAAGTTGATGAAGGTGATACAACGGAGATTTATAAGAAAGCAGACACATCGTTTGAAACAGCTGCTGAAGAAGAGAATGAAGAAGAAGTTGGTCAGCCAAAAAATAAAGAATCTAATAAACATACATTCATGCTTGACCCAAGATATAGCAAGAATATGGACAAAATTTATCGAGTGTACAAGGAGAAAGGTGCATATATGATTGGAAATTCTCCGATACTTTTCGAAGATCTTCATGTGAAAGTAAACGACAAAAGTTATGCCCCTACCTCTGCTCTCACCTGTGAGGTACTTCTAGTTCAACGCCACTAATGAGCCTCTTACCACGAGTGGTGAGAGGCGCATGCGTGACTCGTATACCTCTCCATATATCTCTTTTTTTTATTCTACAAACAATACATAAAACAGTTCATTTCAACTTTTTTATTGAACATTAATCACTAAATAATACAGTATATTATTACTAAATTCAATGTTATTGTGATCGGTATATGTTACGAATAACTTGTATCGCTGAATGGACTCCTGAAGATTCTCGAAGAAGTCTTCGTTGTCAATGAGTGCATCTGATATTCGGCCGGGGAGGAACATCTGGAACTCATTGTCCAGCTCCGTGACGACTCTTTTATCGTACCTGGTGCTGACTTTCC
This sequence comes from Muscidifurax raptorellus, assembly GCA_020010945.3. NCBI lineage: Eukaryota > Metazoa > Arthropoda > Insecta > Hymenoptera > Pteromalidae > Muscidifurax > Muscidifurax raptorellus. The sequence continues at coordinate 679,859 of JAHUUD020000026.1, forward strand.
TCAGCGTTGTCACCAAGAATTTATGATTCCTCGCACACTCGGAGAACTTCTTCGTGGGCAAAAAGCCTCCACGTGCGATCTGGTTCAGCTTGTTGATGTCCATTTTCTGAAACGAAAGAGTAATCATTATTATCGAGATTTTCTACGACAGACACCTAGCACACTTACCTCTGAGTAATCTCGCTTCTGGTATTCAATGCTCTTTTCGAGACCTCTTGCTCTTTGGCTCTTCGGCCGACTGAATGATGCCAGCTCGACGGCGCGTCGCCTTATGTAGGGCTGTCGCCACCATTTCCGCTGCCGGCCGGTCCGCGCGTGCTCCGACCAGCGGGTGCACGCGCGTTGGTGGTTTCGACGAGTCTACGCGTGATGGCAGGTCCGCGTGCGCTGGCGCCCTAAAGGGATTTAGCAGGAGCTCCTCGTCCGATATGGCGTAGTGCCCCCAGGCAAGTGTATCTGTCTCACCGGGGACGAGGTATCGCTTGTTGTCATATGGGCTCAGCGCTATCTTGCTCTTCTTGCTACGTACAACGTGAAGTCGTCAAACGTGATGGTCGTTCTGACGACGGCAACCTTCAGACCCTTGGCCTTCTTGATAGCATCTTGGCCCTCGATCTTCATGCTGTACATTTTGTTGCGCAAGCCCACAAACTCTGTCATGACACGGCGGCAACACTCGTCCTTCATGAGGCCGACCACTTTCTTGTTGGCACGAGGTATGCCGAACTAATTAGTCTCGGGATAGTTCGATGTATCGAAGTGATCTATATCCCGCTTCATAACTTCGTACATGTCGATATCCGTTACCTCGTACACGAGACTGTCCGTGTCGGTGTACAGGAGCTTGCAACGATCACCCATTTGGTCTCGCATATACTCATAGTGGAAACTGTAAACGAGCATTTTCGATAAGTCGAGCACACAGAGACCGATGTAGGTATCTCGGTGCGTGCAAGTTCCACGGCAACGAGATTCTCCTCGAAAATGGAGCAGCTGTGAAAGTTGGGCTTAGCTATGAGTACTTCTGCACCGTATCGTCCACCCCCTTTTATGAAGAGCTTCACGTCTATTCGCTTGGGCTCGTTCTCCATCGTTTTTCCGTATACGGCGTTGTTAAGAGCTTGTAGAGGAGCTTCTCGAATTTGTTCTTTGCCTGCTTTCTCTTCTCGCTGTTGAGATCGATGTACGAGCGCAGCCACGCCCTCTGGTCAAATTTCAATGTTCTGCGAATCTTCTTCAAACGTACTCCATGCTTGAGAGCTTGTTTGAGGTTGCGATAGTGGATGACGTATCTCTGCTTGTCGTGGAGAGTCGTCATCAGCTTCTCTTTGCGAGTGCCTGAAGCTACCTTGTGCTCAGGACACAGGGGCAAGTCTTTGTGGGTACTCTAGTATGTAGCCCACTGGATAATCGTCTGGCACTTGGAAGAAGTCGGGTGTCTCGAAGGAGACGTTGGCCCACTTGAAGCCGCCGTATGACAGACATTGCCGCATCGCCCAACCGTAGAGATTGTTGACGTCGAAGTAGGCGAGATACTTGGACTCCTCTGCCTCGTTGTAGGACTCTCCCATGTATCGGTTGTTGGCCTTAGCGTAACGGTTGGAGCACTGACTAATACCACCTCTTATACCCCGCTCAACGAACAGCAGTATGTCAACGTCGGTCAACAGCTCGAGCTCAATGTTCGTATACTTGAGCATGGCGTTCCACGTGAGGCCAGGGTTAGTGTAGTAGTGTGGGGGATCGAGACCGTAGGCTTCATGACAGTTATCCCTGAAGTTCTCGAAGACGTCGGCAAGAAGGAGCACGTCCATCTTGAGATACAGGTCTGAGTATTCTCCGAGAGTCTGAATGTCGAAGGCTCGCTACACAATCTTAGCGTGTTCGTAATTCTCATCGGAGATGTTGCTATTCTTCAGTTTGCTGTAAAACTGCTCTTTGGTAGGCAGCTCAGTCTCTTGGAGCTTGTCGAAGCAGCTGATGTAGTCGTAGGGGAACAACCCCTTCCTCTTCAACAACTCTATCTGATCAGCTGTATAGTCCAGTTGGAACTCTTCCTCGACAATGCTCAGTAGCTCGAGATAGAAGGTGAGCTTCTCCAAACTGGATGGCATGAAGCGGTACGAGCCGATAAATCGGAAGTTGAACTCCGTACCCTCAACAAACTTGGAGAAGGAGATATATCGCTCTTTGGTCTGCGGTATAAGTGATACTCGACCCTTGAAACAGGTTGCTATCTCTTTGATAAAGAGATGAGAGTCGTAGCCACAGAGGTTGTGGAATATCACGGGTATTGTTCTTGAGTCGTTGTAGTTGATGTTACACTTGCTGTGCGCTGGATCACGGTACCTAAAACATTGAACAATGTGAGGTTAGAAATGAACAATCATGATTATTGTATACATACGTAATTGAGTGCACATACCTTCCCGTGAGATGGCAATGATCCTTGATGTTCCTATCCTCAGCTAAGAATGGCTTCCGGCAGATGTGCCGGAAGATTCCTTGGTTTGGGATTCTTGTAGATTCCATCCAGTTCCTCGGCCAAAGCTTGCAGGCTCTTGACAAACCATTCGGCTGAACCTTGCGAGTTTTCATTCTTCTGTTTGTAGCATTTGTACTCTGAGCAAGCATTGTCATAGCTACATTTGAGATAGTAGCCAACACTGCATGGCTCATGCTGCTACGACCTAATAATACTAATTTCGAAAGATGGAATGCCGAAAATAGACAGCGCAACGGATTCTTTCCGAATCAACAAAGTAATAATCACAATAGTAATAATTTCAATCGAAGAATTACGATAAGAAGCGATCTGAGTGAAGAAGGGGAAACAGTTCACGATTATAATGATAATGTTGATTATTATGTTGATGATATAGGAGATACATTTGATCAAGGAAATGATAAATTAATTCAGAAAAATAATGAATTAATTGAAGAAAGTTGTAAATTTATTGATGAAAAAGATAATGAAAATTTTTATGTACGGAATGAAAGTATTTATGTTAACCGAAATCCGGAAAATATTTATGTGCATTTCGACACTAATGATCGTGACGTTATACAAAATGACGAGTATAATATTCGAAAAATAAAAGACGAATCAAGTCAAAATATATATACAATTGAATATGTTGAGAATTTATTTAAAGAAATTGAGCGTTTAAAGAAACTTTTGCAAGCTAACATTACTCAAAGCAACGAGAGTGAGCATACAAATTATGTGAATATTGAGAAAAATGTCGCTATGAATAAAATTGATTCCAGTGCGGAAAACGATGAGATGAAGAGTAAAGTTAATGTTGTTGAAATTATTGATGATGAAATAATTAATGAGGATACTATTACGAAAAATGTATTTGTTAATGAGGATACGGAGAATATATTTGAGGAGAATACAAATAACGATAATTACGAGATAGTTGCTAATAATGCTACTGATTATGAACTCGACGAAGGACTTGAGAATTGTTTGCTAGAAGAAGGATCTGTAAATGCTGAAACTTTTGAATGTTTATACGGAGATAAACAAGAATGTAAAACAAATAATTGTCATTTTGTTAAAAATTATATTGAGAATAGTCAAATGGATGACTTATGTTAAAATTATATGGACATTTCAGATAAAGATTATTTTGTCAACGGAATGCCAGATAACGCAATGGCAATTCCCATCTTCCAAATCACGGAAGCTGAAAATGCTGAAACGCCAAGAATAGACCGTTTGAAACCATTACTAAGATATGCTCATTTAGAAACCGAATTGTGACAGCCAATCGAGCGGCTTATAGAGGAATATGCCGATTGCTTTCATTTAAAAGGAGAAAAGTTGGGGACTACTCATTTTATTAAACATAGGATATTAACCGTTAGCGATGCGCCTATCTGTACTAAGCCTTACCGATTTCCTCACGCTCTTAAACAAGAACTCGACCGTCAAATAAAAGAAATGCTTGATGGAGGTGTAATCCAGCCTTCTAATTCTAATTATTCTTCACCTGTATTTTTAGTAGCAAAATCTCCGCATAGTAAAGGTAATAAACGATATCGAGTAGTTGTTGATTTTCGCAAATTATTAGATAAAATAGATCAAGTAGGCGGAGCTGAATATTTTTCCGTATTTGATCTCGCTCAAGGATTCTTTCAATTTCTCTTACGCGAAGCCGACAGACATAAAACAGCTTTTTGTTCTTCGAACGGTTTATACGAATTCACTAAAATGCCAATGGGTCTTTCAAACTCACCTGCTACCTTTCAACGTTGTGTTGATAAGATTTTTAAAGATATGCAAGGCAAAGAAATCTTCCTATTTTTTGATGATGCGGTTATCTATGGAAAAACTATTGAGGAACATAATATTAAAGTTGAGAAATTTCTGAAACGATTACGCGAAGCTAATTTAAAAATACAGCCAGATAAATGTGAATTTCTAAAGAAAGAAGTTATTTATTTGGGGCATTTGTTAAGTAAAGGAGTTAAACCGGATCCAAAAAAATTAAAAGTCGTACGAAATTTTCCATTACCTCGAAGTCAGAAAAATATTCGTAAATTTCTGGGATTAGCCGGATATTATCGTGGATTTGTACACAATTTTTCAGGAATTGCAAAACCATTAAGTAACTTGTTAAAGAAAGACGTGTAACTTATATGGAATGAGCAGACACAAGAAGCATTCGACGTATTAAAAGAAAAACTTTGTAGCAAACCGGTTTTACAAATTGCAGATTTTTCCAAGCCGTTCATAGTAACGTGCGATGCTAGTTTACACGCTATTAGAGGTATTTTAAGTCAAGGGGAGATAGGTAAAGACAGACCAATAGGGTATGTATCCTGAGTACTTTCCAACACTGAAAGCCGATATGATTCATATTCACGAGAAGCCTTGGCAATATTATATTCCGTATCACAATTCAGACCATATTTATTTCACGATTGTTACTGATTGCAAACCTTTAATTTGGTTCAAAAATTTAACAGATTTAACATCGAAAGTAAGTAGATGGAGAATTAAATTGAATGCATACGACTACGATATCGTCTATAAATGTGGAAAAGCTAACGTGAACGCAGATGCACTCTCGAGAAACCCCGTCGAGCGGTCCGGAGAGGGGCGGACGGAAGAACTCGTACTAGCAATAGAGACACGGGCCAGAGCCGGAAAAATACAAATTACCAATTATCGAGAGAAAAGACTAAAACGCGCTAATAATAATTGGCGTAATTAAAACCAAAACAACAATCAACCTGAAAATGATAACGCGGAAAATGTCGAGATTACCGAAGAACGGAACAATGATGTAACAAATTTGCATAATAATCAATTAGAAATACCCGTAGAGTCAACGGAGGAAAACTATGTTGAGCCTATTATAAATAGAGAAAGAAGGTTTGGAAAACTATTTGTTGAATGTAAAGAACAATTATTTATGCGAAAAGATAATTATATATATTTCATAACTTCGGATGAAACGCCATGTGACGAAGGGGCTCGACAGCTATATACGCGCAACGAATCGCCTAGATTCTCTGGTTTAGAAGCAGGAGAAATTAAAATCACGAATCGAAGTAATAAATTACACCTTGCCATTGTTACAAGAGGGACACAATCCTAAGTACCACAGAAATTCTAAATAATATGATTGTCGCGTTTAAAGTTTTGAAATCACTCATCATAAAAGAGAATATACGCTCTATTAGCATGGCTAAGAGCAAAGATATTGAAAACGTATTATGGGACGATATATTAGTTAAATTAAGACAAATATTAAAGGGAGTATCAGTGAAAGTCATAATTTGTTTGAGTTTAATAAAGTATATTGCTGAAAAAGATAGAGTTCGAATTATGGAAGAGTTACACAATACAGCTATAGGAGGTCATACAGGAGCAACTAAAACTTATAAACGGATTAAACAAAGGTATTACTGGGAAAACATTAAAGAAGACGTACAAAATTTTATACATAAATGTCTCACATGTCAGTTAAAAAAATTAGTTCGAGTCAAGATCAAACAACCTATGCAAATTACTGACACACTTCAATCACCGATGGAAAAGATTAGTCTCGATATAGTTGGACACTTTCCTGAATCTAAAAACGGTTATAATAATTTACTAACAATTCAATGCAATTTTTCGAAATATTGCTTAGCAATACCTATAAAAGATTCCACAGCAGAGTGAGTAGCAGACGCGTTTTATTTGTATTTTTGGAGCACCTCTTACAATCCTCACAGACCAAGGTAGTAATTTTATGTCAAGTGTAATGAGAAGAGTGGTCAAGAAATTTCGCATGAAACAAGTAAAAACTACTGCTTATCATCCGCAATCTAACGGTTCTTTAGAAAGATCACATCATTCGTTAACCGAATATATTAAAACGGCCTTAGATAACGAAAGTTGGGACGAATGTTTGCAATTAGCTACATTTTGTTACAACACGATGCTAAATGAGGGGCATCAGTTTACACCATATGAGTTAGTTTTTGGACGACTAGCACGTGTTCCTTCAAACGAGCCACTTGAGCCCGAAGATCTGATCCCCACATATAACGATTATGCGATTAATTTTAGTAAAAGATTAAATGAACTTCAGAGAATTGCACGGGAAAAATTAATCGAGTAAAAAATTCGATCAAAATATTATTATGATAAAAAAATTAATCCAAAAGAATTTAAAATAGGGGATACAGTTTGGTTGTTAAAAGGGGGAAAGCATTTTAAACTAGCCGATCAATATGAAGGACGATACACTGTTGTAGATGTATTTAACAATCAGCGAAATGTAAAAATTACACATCGGTAATAAAAATGATCAATATACTAACAAAATTCTATGCTACAGCCGACTCAGCACAGTTTATACACACATGTCACATATTCTTGAGAAAAAATAAAATTTTTTTGCTTCATTCACACAACACATCTTGTATCAAAATTAATATAAAATTTAAATAATATTATATGTAATCTAGCATTTGAAATCTGAATGTATGATTGTAAACAAAAGAAAATTATATATAAATACATACACAAATATATTAACAAAAATTTTAGCAATGAAAAGTACCTTATAAATCATATTGTAAATAAATAATGATGTGCGGAGAATGATAATACCCATCATTGTTTATAAGAAATATATACAATAATACACATATACAAATCTTTAGCGAACATTGAGTTTCACTTGTCCGTTCTTTTTCGGGCTGGGAGGTGTAATGGAATCACCGATTCCATTACGCATCCAAAACACTACGATTGCTATATATATCACATCTACACACACACACACACATTTACTCACTAGCACGTCATCGCGGCACCCAAGAAGTGGATCTGAAAATCGGGAGATATATTTACATACACGTGTCAGCGGCACCTTCACACAAATGGACTATATTCCGATGAACCACGCAATAAATCTAAAATGCCATAAAAACGTTAATGGACATATTAGATTCAATAATAACTTCATAAAAACCGCGAGTTCGTATTTTTAAACGGAAAGCCATAAATTAAGAAGCACATGAACGAGGGGAGCTGTTTCAACGATGACCTTACGCAATACGGTGACAAATCATCGCAGAAAAACGATCACAAATAAGAGAAAAATTGGAGAGCAGAGAGAAACAGAGACGCAATATTCGTCGATCTGGAATTTCATAGGAAACACATGTACGATCTCCAGTAAATAGAGGGACCGCGGGAAAGTTCTAAAACAGACAAATTCTTAAGTGGTAGTCATAAACTATGATGTTTATGACTTTACCTGCCACGATTCTCTTAATATTGAGAGAGGAAAATACAAAATAGCGAAGCGACCTTATATGGAAAACGCTAGCCTGAGAAAAACAAGGGGATATGCAAGTATATAAAGCCCGGGAGCAAAGGGCAATCATCGCTCAGTAATATCCGAAATCTCTCGAAGAACGTTACTCTGCTCGTCGCCAGACCATTCTTAAAACAAGTATCACGCAATACTCGCTACTCGTACGTTTAAAAGTAGAGAGTATACCGGATTTAGTCGCTCAGTCGAGCAAGTGCATCCATCGGGATTTTTCCGAATATCACCCCTGCTGAAAAGAAGAAGCAACAGAGGCAGGGACTCCCAGCGATATACACTACGCACACCAAAGGGACGAGACGTCACACCTAAGTGCATCTAGCCACCGCTGTAAACTGAACCACCGAGCCTAGGATGGAAGGCGCCGAGGATTGACAGCTGCAGACACTCAAGAACCTCTTCACAAATATATACCAACAGCCACGCACACTTACACATTAAGGTACTTTTCTCTTTTCATAAAAATAAACGTGTGTCGATTTAAAAGTAATAGTGTATAGTTTAAGGGGACTTCGTATCCGGCTCCCTTCCCCGGTAGGCGATGACCGCGTCCGCGGTAGCCAAAGGGACTTCCTATCCTTCACACTTTTAATCATTTAAATTATAATAACTTTCACGTATCGCCAAGTTCGATTATCAATTCAGGTAGGAATTCATGTAATTGTTTTAATGTGTTAGATTTTGTAATTGAAAATTTGTAATCTGGACGTAACATTATCGAACCGGGCTCCGAGATAGGGGGTTCTCGAACCGGGCTCAGAGATAGGGGGTTACTGAAATGAGCCCGGAGATAGGGTCTTATTCCCCTCAGGCGTTGATATACGATAATATCGCCGACATATATACAGACTTCTAAAGATGTTGAGTTCAATTCTCGAGCATCTTCGGGCGAGATGGTAAGTGAGTTTTCTGCATCCTCTTCTTTATTAGTGTTTTATAAATAATTTTATTTATGCAGCGCCTAAAAGTAGCCGGACTGCTTTTTAAACCTTGCGGTGCTCTAGTCCACTCAAACAATCCTACGTTCGATACAGTGACACTAAGTCTAAAACCTTAAAATATTTTGAACCGCCAAGTTGATCGAAAATATCTTGTATATTTGGCAAAGGGTAGTTATCCGGCAAGGTGTTTTCATTTAATTTTCGAAAATTTAATACAATTCTATATCTCCGGTTTTCTTTACTGTTATCTTTCTTTCGCAAACACCAATGCGGGCTATTGTAATCGGAGTGTGATGGAACAATGAGTCCTCCGTCTAAAAATTCTTTAATTTTTTCCATTATTGGTTCGCGATGCGCATTCGGAGGATGATTTTGCTTGACATTTAGAGGACGATTATCAATAGTCGGAATGGGATGTTGAATTAAAAACGTAGTAGTCAATTTTACGCCTAGGTTAGGTTCTCGAGGGCTTCTCTTATTTCGTGTTCGAGATGGCTGAGCCGTACGAGTGCTTTGACTCTCTCGGAACGAGGGACGTCGGTGTCTATAGAATTTATTAATAAGACACATTTGGAGGTCTTGTCTGTGTACTCATGGATTGGAGTGCTGTTTATAACGTACAGCTATTTTACTTCACCTTCTCGTTTATTATATGGACTTTGGTGACTTTCTAATAAATCTCTTATCTCTCTGTATTTACGCGAATATTGTTGCTCCGAATCATATAATAATTTTTCTTCCTCGCACAAATCTTGTAAATTGTAAATCTCGTCCTTGTGTTACTTTTACTCTCGTCTGTGATTTCCTCTAATGCTTCTTTCATTGCATCGAATTAATATACTTTTGCGCTTTCTTGGCCTTTTTTTAAATTTTTGACCTGGTCTGATATATTTATAAAATCTTCGTAATTATCGTTCAGTTGCGTCATATTTTCAAGTGCTCTTTTGGTTACTGAATTCAATTTAATTTTCTGAGGATTTGACTTTTTTACTTTTATGCTTGAGTTCATTTTTATTTTCTTTCTCTTTGAAATCACACCTTTATTGTCTGCGTTTGGCTTGCTCCTTATTTCAAAGGTCGGGTTATCCTTATTACTATCCATTATATCAGTTTCTTCGTCACTTGAATTAGACGAACTTATTTCAATTTTATAAATTTCTTGTAAATTATCGTCCCGAAAACGCACTTCCTTTAAAGGCTGTTGAGTTTTCATAATTAAGGTAAACAGTCCCTTCTGCTGTGTGCAGGTAGTTTTCTTTCAATAGCCTCTTTTCCGTGTGACTCTATACATCCGTCTTGTATTAACTCACTTTCATCGCTTGTCCCCGTAGTTTCATTGCAGTCTTACGTCCATGTGATTGTGTGTGAGCATTCATTATTTTCGAGTCCCTCTTTTATAATAATTTTTTCATTAACATTTTTCTTATCTTCTTTTATCTTGAATTCGTCGTCCGTGCTTATAGTTTCATTGGCTGTATACGAGCATTCGTTCTCTTTATATAAACTTGCATTATCAATTTCTCCCTCACAATTATCCTGTAGTTTACACACCTTTTTAACATCATTTTTCGAATGCTTGTTTTGGAAATAATCAGTATGTGCTGTACTTTCTTGAGACGTAGCTTCTTTTAAATCGTAATTTTCGTTCGCTTTTTTGTCTTGAACTATATTTTTGTAATATTCTCTTCGACGTCAGATCCATTAAGTCTTTTAACTGTAATCCTATTGTATTTCTCTTTCTCCCGCTTTCACGAAGCGGTAAAGGTTCGATTCTCCTAGCTTGTACCTGCTGTGTATTCATATGACTATAGGCTCCGCCGACTTGTGGTGTGGCCATACTTATGGTTTCTGTAAATATACTTGCACTGTTTGAATATCTATTGTCCTCATATTCTGTCCGTCTTTCTTCCCTTTGGTCACTTACAGAAGGTCTCTCCGATACGACTTTCTATAACGTCTTTTGAGAATAATATGCGAGTTCATAATCGTTTTCATTGTCTTGTGAGAATTGCAAACTATCAAGAAACGTAATTTTCACATTATCCTGAATTAGACAGTTTTGTTCGTAACAAATTTTTGCACTTGTTTGTTTAAAAAAATCGCTACTTAAAATTCCTGCCTCTTTTATCGAAAAATCATCTTGAACTATGTGAAAGTAAATATTTAGCCGGTCGTAATTTATAGTAATCGTTTCTAAGATTTGTATTGATAACGGGGTAATTCCTCTTAAAATAATTATTTCTTGTGCATATAGTGGTAGATAAATCGGAACATGAGATACTTTTAATAAATTCGGTGAAGATCCGGTGTCTAGCATAAAACTGCGGGGCGTGTCAATTCTTTTATATCAATCTCGACGTTTGGTGCACACTTCTTTTGACTTAAGTGCGTCCCAAGGATCGGGCGGACGCTTCCACTGGCTTCCCCGTTGCCCGGCTGAGGGTAGCCACGGCCGTTTCCCGTTGTCGTGTTTGCATCTCGCACTTCTCTTAACCACTTGTAACAATCTCTTTTTAAATATCCTGGCTTTTGGCAGTAGAAACATGTAATCGGTGCAGGTTTATTTTCGATCGCGCTACTGTTATTAAAATTCACATTTTGATTGTTGCGATTATTAAATTCAAGGTTAAAATTATATCCACGTCCGCGATCATGACTATTATTATTAATTTCATTCTGATATTTATTGTTACGATATCTTGATTGAGCTGTTCCGTTTCGATTATTGAAACTATTTAATCGCGTATCATTATTTCGATCGCGTTTGAAAAAAATTATTATAATTCGGTCTAAAATTCATAAAATTATTATTGTACCCTTGACCGTGTCTAGGTCGTTTATAATTATTCATTCTTGATTGTTGTCCATTATTATAATTATTACCGTTGTTATTCCATTTCGTGGGCATGCCCTGATTTTGTAATTGTAGGCAAAATTTTAAACAATTCATAGCAGCATGTCCTGTCTCGTTACAAAAATTACATTTTATTTCTGATTCGACTTCGACTACATTGACTCGCCGTAACCCTTTTGCTTTTGAGCGGGAGTCATCTTTCTTTACGTTCTATCCTCCGATTCTCCAGTATATGCAAAATCTCTATCTATTCCTATAGCTTTTTCTTGCGCATCTTCTAATGTTAATGGCACGCCTTATCTTGCTTGAATTTCCCATCGCAGTCCCCGTATGAAAAATTTTATACAGTCTTTTACAAGATTTTCGTCAATATTTCTTTTTTCACGCGTTGATGCCTTTTCTATTTCTTTCTTTATTTTAAATACTCGATTCGCGTATTTAAAATAAAGAACGGGACGACAACACTTTCCGTCGATCTTTGTTTCACTTTTGCTAGTTCCCCTGTAATATCATGATATGTTTTTGATGATCCGAAATTTTTCTCGAAAAATTCTATAATTTCATCCATTGTTGCAAATGGGTGTCCCGTCACGAGGAGGAGGGGGAGGGAGGAAGAGGGAGAGATAGATAGAGAGAGAATGAGAGAGGGAGAGAGAGAGAGAGAGAGAGAGAGAGAGAGAGAGAGAGAGAGAGAGAGAGAGCAAGAGATAGATAGATAGATTGATAGATCTTTATTTTACTTTACAGTAGAAAATAAATAAATAAAATACAATAAATAAATATATACTCTTTTTAGATATATTTGTAATATAAATAAATAAATTTGGTTGTGGACCCATCATATCACATTTGGCTTAACATTCTCGTCGAGAATATCACAGGTCTAGGCCGGAAAGGCCGATTCAAAATAATCACAAATAAATTCTATCGAATACCCGCGTCATCCGCCCACATGAGGGACGGCTAGGGCTCAAGGCCGGATACGAAGGATACGAGAAAAGGCGTATGGAAGAGGGTAAGGAGTTCCAGAAACGTGCACCCTGGATCTGAAGGCCTGGCCGGTTTCAGTGCTCACCACTGGAACATGAAGCTCAGGCTGGGGCCGCCTTGCGGAAGGCCTGGGCTGATGCTTGCTAAAAAACGATACCAGATACTCTGGTTCACGCAACCTCATAATTTTGTAGAGGAGTATAGCTTTAAAATAAAGCCTACGTGAGTCAGTACTAAGCCAGCCCAGTCTTCTCCGGTAGGGGGAGATGTGCTCGTCCGTTCTTACTCCAAAGATGTATCTTACACAAGAATCACTTAGTCGCTGTAGTCGTATTCTCTGTTTGTCTGTCGCGTCCAGGTACACCACAGTACAATAGTCCAGATGGGGTTGGACCAGTGACTCAACCAGCCTTTTTCTTAGAGCCTAGGTGGTACAATTCCTGATAAAACGCAAGCTATACAGGGCTTTATTAACTTTTCTAGTAATACAATCTACTTGCGGTTTCCATATTAATTTACTATCTAATGTAACACCGAGACTCACCACCGCATCTTCAAAAGATACGATCACTCCATCACACATCCTTACCCCAGGCAAATTCAAGGACTTAATATCATTGACGTTCTTTCTGGATCCAAAAAATATTGCCTTGGTTTTGCCAGAGTTCAGACGCAGTCCAGAGTTCTCCGCCCATTCTGACACCCGCCTTGCGGCTTCGGATAGTGGCGTCAGGCCCTCCCCAAGTTTACCCTTGGTGGTATATAGGTAAATCGGTAGGTCGTCTGCATAAAAAATATGTTTTGTCGTCCTTTTGTCTAGTAAGTCTTGTAGGTCGTTAACGTACAGACTGAACAGCAGAGGTCCCAGGACCGAACCCTGTGGAACACCCAGATTGGTTTCCAACCACTCGAAATTACCATCCCTGGTAGAAGTAACCATCTGCGTGCGGCCTTGAAGATATGATTTTAACTACAAGAGAGCCATCCGTGAGAAACCCAGCCGTTGCAGCTTAGTTAATAATTTCGTAGGTGATATGGTGTCAAAGGCCTTGCTGAAATCAAATAACAGCAAGAGCGTCACCTCCTTTCTGTTAATGGCCACGCGTACGTCATCTGTCAGTTTAATTAACGCTGTCTGGGTACTGTGATGTTTTCTAAAACCAGTCTGGAGAGGATCCAAAATTTTGTTTTTGTTTAGATACTCCGTAATTTGGGAATGAGCTAACTTTTCGAGCACTTTAGATAGGAAGCAGAGTAGAGCTATAGGTAGAATGTCTGACACAGATGAAGGGGCACTGTTCATTTTAGTGCTATTAATTGCGCCTGCTTCCAAATGCCCGGAAAGATGCCCAGAGTGAAAGAGGAGTTAAATATCTTTACAATAAGTTCGCCAACTATTGGGAGAGCTTTCACGATCACTCCCTGAGGGACCCCATCAACACCCCTTGCCTGTGAGGAAAAGCGTGTAATGGTGAGAATGACATCATTTATGTTGACTGGACTAAACATGAAGCCTTCCTCACTTGCAGCAGAAATGAAGTCCAGCGCGTCATCCAGGTTTTCATAGGGTGAGACAGATAGTCCAGCAAAATGGTCGTTCAGCTCGCCCGGTGTAAAACCATGAAACTCCTCCTCTTTACGCCTAGGTATGAGGCCGAGGTTACTCATTTTCTTCCATATATCCTGATTGTCATCAAGAGCATCAGTCACAAATGTCTAGTGATATAGGAGCTTCGCTCTTGAGCCATGCGAACATCAACCTCATTACTGAGCCGGAAAAACTCGTCAAAGCGTTCTGAACGCCCAGTGCGCTTTTAGCGTCCGTGCGTGGCATCCCTCTTATCAATGAGCAATCGTAGCTCAGAACCAAACCAAGGAGCATATATTTTCGTCAATTACCGAATTTAAGTTAGCATTCAAGTTTTCCAAAGCACCCTCCAAATTGGTTTCAATAGAGTTCATGGCCTCCCAGTTGCAGCTTGATAGTAAGTCACCAAGCGAGGCGGTGTCTATGCCTTTGAAGTTCCTGTAAACAAAAGGCTCCTTCCCAAGAATGGGAGCGTGGATGTTAAGAGAGACCTCTATAATACAGTGTTTGCCAAAACTGGGCAGCCTTTCCTTCTTAAAGTCATGTATACTGTCGTTCTCGTCCGTTAGTATTAAGTCAATCCACGTGCAAGAGGTAGAGGTATAATGCGTGGAACCATGACCGACTATCTGAAGAGATAACTCCTCAGCGAGACGTCGAATGGTGTTGGCATCATCCGATCCCAACAACAGGTCAGCATTCAAATCGCCCATGATGATTTCGTGGCTAAATTCACCGCTGAGATCACGTAGGACGCTGAAAAGATCAGAGTCCTTTTGCATCGCAACCTTCGGAGGTCTGTAAATGACCCCGACAAGAACTGGAGGAGAGGAATCCTGCTGTATGCTGCAAAACAGATATTCAGGGATCCCGGGTTTTCCAGGTCCCTGTGTATTTGAATTAGCAAATAAACGTACTTTAAATTCATTGCGTACATACAACGCCACCCCGCCTCCATTCACATTGCGATCCTGTCTCAGTAGTGAAAAGCCGTCAATCCGGATGAGACCGTCATCAACGACCGAGCCCAACCATGACTCAGCAATACCAAAGATGTTATAGGAGGGATGTTCAGTAAGAAAGAGTCGAAGACTCTCAATACGAGCTCTCAGCGAATTCGCATTAAGAAATTCCGCTCACATTAAGGAATCTCTCGCCCTCCCTCCGATGTTAGCAGGCTTATCTAGTCAGGTGGAGGCCGACGATCTACCCTCCTGACTTACCACTGTTTCGCTCTGTACAGTTCCGTTCTCGTCGCTGTCAGTAACTTGTATACCTGTGGACGGCCGTCGGTCAGGAGAAGCCCGGTACGCCGTGTGAATGGCTTGCAAATCGGCAGCCGACGCAAAGATATGCGCACGCTCACCACCCCTACGCTTAGCAAGAAATCTACCGCCGGCGTGCCAGACGTACTTGAAACCCAGCCCCTGTGCTATGGGTTTCAGACTTTTAAAGACTTGAAATTTGCTGTGGGGCAGCAGCTCATTGATGAAAATTTTCCGTACAGGCAGGCCGACAGATGACAACCGACCAAGCATATCTGGGTTTATGTCTTTTGTTGTTAAATAATTATTGGAGAGCGCACGCCTAGCCCGTACCACATCACCGACCAAACTCGCCCGGAAAAGCCTCACCACGCAAGATGGCTGCGCACCTACCCTCGTCCTCGATTCCAAGCCGCCCCCCGCAGAATCCCTACTCGTCACGGTCAGACCACGAGGCCCAGGACGCGGACCCCGGTGACGTTACCCCGGTCAAAGGTGGGGATGATGGTGCTGAGAACTGCGAAGGCCACATTGTGCAGGTCCTCTTGAGAGGCCGTTACTTCACTTGATAATATACCATTAATAACTATTTCGCAGTCCTCAGCGCCCCCGCCACCCGGCCCCGCGACCCCAGCCTCCCGAGACGACCCAGACGACGGGAGAGCCAAAGGCTGTAAAGTGCAGTTGGAAGGCAAGACAACGCCGGCATTCACGTCGCCATGACACTGGTGGTCCCGCAGAGCTCCCAAGCTTTCACTAAGAGCTTTCTTCTGCTCCCTCAGGAGCCGCCCCTCCTCCAGCATCAGCTGCCGATCCAGACGCAGTTCCTCCAACTGGGATGACTTGCTCCACCAGATCTATATTTATGTCCTCTGCAGTTGGTGCGAGTGAGACAGAGCTACCGGCAGATACAGAATCTCGTCTCATATGGAACATGATATCGTCAAACTGCTGCTGAGAGAGAGAGAGAGAGAGAGAGAGAGAGAGAGAAAGAGAGAGAGAGCTCGTCCTCAGTAGTCGATGCGAGGAACTTGCTTGAAAAGTCATAATTTAACAACAATAAATCCTTCTTTATTCACTTAAAATGACAATTACCCGAATTTGCTCGACGCTCAGTATTACTATTGCGTTATTGAAATATGCCAAGTCGATGTAGTAGTACTAAGTTTACAAACTGAAGGTGAGGGACGATCTACTCCGAGAGGCGGTGTGAGACGTAATGATCGTAGGCTTCTTGACTTAAAGGGCTACCAGTATCCAAAACGAATAATTTAATGTGCACTCGATTCCGATTGGTTCTTAGATGGCTTTATTTTATGTGACTGAGAAGCGCGTTTGAAAGACTTTCGTGGTGTTCAGTTATTCTTTTCTTTGCTCGTTTCTGTCTAAATTTATACAATATGAAATTTATTCGTGCCTTGCATTAATTTATCCGTTCCGGACGCGAGATTCTAATTTCGTTTAATAATTCTGACTATCTGGTTGAACTTGAATCCCGGACCGAATGATTTTGCGCGCACTGATGCTGAGTCCCGAACTGAATAATTTTATGAGCACTGAAGCTAACTGCCGAACTGAGTTTCCGACTCGGTGAAATTTTATCTGACGGCAACTAAGTTCCCTATTGAACTTCTGATATTGTGATAATGCAGATGACTGGCCCCGACTAAGATTCTAGGCGCGACTGAGAGAGATTAACCCCGACCGAGAGTCTAAGTTCGAATGAGAGGCCCGTGTAGTTTATCCGGACCCTCATATAGTCCGTACTCCTCCTATCGCGAATGTTCTAGAACGTTCTCGACAAAAATATCGAATAAGAGGGCTTAGCTTTTCTATATATGGAGTTATCTAAGATTTTTCCCTACTGCTCTTCTTACTATTTTTCGTCTCTGGCTTTTTCTTGCTGCTTGTAATACGTTCCCCTCTGATTTATAGTTCCGACCTGCTCTGCTCTATCATTATTATGTTTGTTCAGGTGGTCGAGCCTCTTTGCATGGTATGGCTTCTCTGGGCTCCTTGCAGTCACCAAAGTAGTGTTCTACCTTGAATATGAACACTCACTGTTTGTTGGTAAGGCTGCTTCTTTCGTGTACCTCTTTTACAATAGGTGTGTCGAAAGGGGGACCCCTGTTGGGTTGGCCCCCGCGATGCGTAGTTATGGCGGTCCGTAGGTAGTAGCCGAAGTTATATCTCTCTCTTGCTATGAGGTGTATCGGAGGAGTTTCTACATTTAATTCTACTGCTGACTTACGTATAGTATCTGACTATCGTGGAGCGTTGCGTTTCTAGCATCTGCATCTCCCAACTTGCTCTTGATTTTTCTCGTTGCGGATATGATGTTTTCGTAATTTTACACTCGCTATTGAAATGCTTCTAGCAACGTTCGGTATGCTCAAATCTCAGTCTGGTTTTAACTTTCGCGTATTATAATTTCACGACGTATTTGAGTTAGGTTTTCTAACTCTTTGTTTAATTGTATTTTATCGAAATTTGTGTTCATATAATAATGTCGTCTCGTGCATGATTGTTCGTATTTCGTTTTGGATATTTGTTATATCAATTGTTTTACTTTAATTTAATAATGTTAATTCCGCATACGATTATTTTGTCTCTTCTGTTCTTATGGTCTCTCGCTTCCTATCTTTTGAAGTATTCGGAATGTATAATGTGCTAGTGACTTATGCTTTCTCGAGTTGATTTGTACTTTTATTCTCTTGACCTTCTTGGCTTGGAGCTATTCAGTGTTTACTCTCACTCTATATCGTCGATGCTCTCTCTCTCTCCCGCTATACTCAGTGGGATTGCTATTCTATTGCTTATATATAATATATTTTTGGTATCTATACTCATTCTTATTGAAAATAGAAATGCGAAAAATTGAGCATTTCACACCTTCCCCCTTAGTTGAGCGTTCATACTATTTATATAACCTTATTTCGTACACAATCTGTTGTTAGAATTATCATATTCGGATTTACTGAGCGTTTACGATTGGTGCTTAAATATATTGTGATTGTAAGGTTTGAGCATTCACAGATGTTTTCTCTCATTTTATCAATAATGACAAAAATAGAGGCAAAATATGTTGCAGAATCAATCACTTACCAGATAGATAAAGCAAATGAATGGCTCTTCTTACTAGTAATCTGCAAGATGCGAGTAATACTTTTGAGCTTCAAGAATTGTTCACATCTTAAGCATCTATATTAAAATAGTGGTCGAATTTGTCATTGGAATTTCGGTTCTGATTTTTCTAGACATTGTAACAGAGAGGTAATTTACGCCGAAAAAATGGCTCAATTTTGCGAATTGGAACAATTCTACAAATATTATTTTTACGCATTTCTCAATTATTTAAAGAAAGTCAAAATCAAATTGACTCACAATAGAAAGCAAATACATAGCGCGCTCTAATTGATAAAGATGATGTTATGAAATTTACTTTTCGTCATTGAGGCCCATTATACCACACCTATATCTCTCGTAAATACAATTTTAATAGCTTAGTAGAAGTCATGTAGACCGAGAAGGTTGTGTGATGCATTAGAGGAAAAATTTAAATTTATCTCCCTGTCCTACCTAAAGACCTTCAAATGACCTCTAGGGATCACTTTAACAAAGAGGTAAAAGCATAACGGTGAACATCAATTTATCTGTACTTTCAGAATCTGAGGTTCAAAAATCCATAGGAATAGATTTTAACGATTTGACCTTCATTTATCCTTGAACTTGACGTGCTGGCTTGAAACAGATCTCGGGATCGTAATCAGCAATCCCAAAAACATAAATATTCCTTGAGCCCAGAAATGCTCTATCCCGCTTCCTTTTATTGGTCATGTATCATTTTAGTTTGTGTATAAATAGTATTATTTTTTAACTTGGAAACGGGAATATCCGGTAACCATCGATGTTTTGAATAATATCGAGTTTTAATATTAGCGAGTCCCCGAAATAAAACTCAGCGCGCAAAGCGCCTTGGACTTTAGTAGTAAAATACAATTTTTCATGAAAATAAAGTGAGATCCTTAACATTTTGTTAAAACTAGTTTTAAGTTCTGATTTTAATTATTTAACATATTAATTCTTTGATATATGATGATGAGTATTATAAAAAATATTAGTGATAGATGCATCTCCTTATATATTATTAATCTCCAGTGTAATTGTTTTTATGTTACATTTGATATTAATTCTTACAGGAAATTTATACCATTGGCAAAGTTATGAAATTAAGGATCAAAAACTTATACCTTGGGGAAAATTTTTCGACTTACACAGCTTAAGACAATATGTTCCAGTCTTAGAAATGTATGAATTTTTTCAAGGTATGATATTATGAACTATATACATATATATATATATATATATATATATATATATATATATATATATATACAGGGTGTCCCATTTTAATTTACCACCCCCTAAAACTGGTTAATAACTTGCTCTGAGAAAAAAATGTTTCAAATAAAATTTGTTGGGTTCGAAGGGGGGCATCTTTTGGCTATTTTAGCTGCGACCTTGAACATGACCTTCAAGGTCATTTGAAAGTCAAGACCAAATTTTCATATGAAATGTGCATATTTTTATGGCGGATTCGGATTCTACTAAAAAAGAGAAACACTTTTTGTCCGAATCATTTTTTGAAAAAATCCTAAATTTTTGTTGTAAACGGCTTTAAAAAAGTTGAAAAAATTACTAATATCTCTTTTTACCCCACCCTTTAAAAGAAGTTAAAAATTTGCTCTGAGAAAAAAATGTTTCAAATAAAATTTGTTGGGTTCGAAGGGGGGCATCTTTTGGTTATTCCAGCTGCGACCTTGAACATGACCTTCAAGGTCATTTGAATAAGATTTATCACAGATTCGGGTTCTACTAAAAAAGTAACACTTTTTGTCTTAACCATTTTTTGATCATCAATAGGTAACTCTCCCTTTAACTGAAAAGAGAATTTGTCCTAGAAATAAGCTATTTTAGATTAATGTTACTAGCTTCAAACAAAGACAGAGGTATCCTTTGGATCACTTAAAGCAAGACCTTCACGTCCAGCCACTTAAGGCAAGACCCCGTCCAGCCACTTAAGGCAAGACCCCGTCCAACCACTTAAGGCAAGACCCTATCCAGCCACTTAAGGCAAGACCTGCACATCCAGCCACTTAAGGCAAGACCCCGTCCAACCACTTAAGGCAAGACCCTATCCAGCCACTTAAGGCAAGACCTTCACGTCCAGCCAAGGCAAGACCCCTTCGTTCAGCTAGTCACGGAAATTTCAACGTCTCAAGTGCTCTATCAATTGCCCATTTTGTTGAATGCACATTTGTATTCTCTGCCGAAAACTTCTTTGGACATCTATTAATGTTTGTGGGGTGAACGCCCGAAATGCTGCAACAATTCTCTCCATCATATTTTGTGCCGTCGTCGGGGCTTCCGCGTAAACTCTCTGCTTCACGGCCCCCCACAGAAAGAAGTCCAATGGGGTAAAATCTGGCGATCGCGCAGGGAATTCACAGATTGGACTACCAATTCCAATCCAACTATTTGGGTATGTCGCGTTCAGAAATCTCCTGAGAAGTAGTCTACTATGAGCGGGAGCACCGTCTTGCTGGAACCACATGTCTCGCCTTATTTCTAGCGGAATGTTTTCTAGAAGAGGTGGAATTTGGTTCTCGAGAATATCTAAATAAAGCTCGCCGTTTAAATTACGGTCATAAAAAATTGGACCCACAACGTATTCCCCAACTATGCCCGCCCAAACATTAATTGACCACCGTCTTTATGTACGGTGATCTCGCTGCCAATGTGAACTTTCTTCTGCATAATAATGCGCGTTATGAAGATTAACTCCTCCCATATTGTCGAACTTTGCCTCGTCTGTAAAGAGAGTCCGATCAAAGAAAAATGGATCTATGCGCATTCGTGTTTCCGCCCATTGACAGAATCTAAGTCGCCTGGCAGGATCACCAGGCTCAATGGCATGTGTAAGGTGCAAGTGATATGGATAAAATCTAAAATGACGCAATACACGGGAAACTGTTGATCTGGGTACTCCATGCATTCGCTGAATTTGTCGCGTCGAAATATGAGGATCCTCGGCAATTACAGCACGAACCCCAAGCGCAATATGCTCTCTTGGGCCCGTCCGTCGCCACTTCCTTCTTAAGTTACCTCCTTGAGCTCTTATCGTTAGAAGTTTAATATTCCTCCTACTAGGATGACGAGCATCCGGATACCTTTCAGCGTACAGCCTCGCTGCAGCCTTGTAATTGTCTTGACATTCTCCCAGAATCTTGATCATGTTGACTATCTCTACTGGCGTGTAGTCAGCCATTATCTGTTGTAGGTAGATTTTTTAGGGAATATTTAATCTTACTAGAAATAGTTTATTATAAGTATTTTTCTGCTCTGAAATTCAGAAAGTCAATCAAAACCTAATGATGAGAAGCTTTGAGGAGCAGTAAGAATTTACAAGCTTTACCAATAGAACGATAACGAAGCAAAAAAATGTCTTTCAGCGAAAAATAAAGCATTTACGAGAAAAATATTTCTTAAAAAGATGCGTACTTTATCAGAGAATCTGAATATGATTTAAAATATGTACAATTTTACTTTATCAGAGAATCTGAATATGATTTAAAATATGTACAATTTTACTTTATCAGAGAATCTGAATATGATTTAAAATATGTACAATTTTCATTAAAAAAACTAAGCTTGATTTTGATTCTCAGTTGAAAACATGCCCCTTACTGCTCAAACTTGCCCCAGATGATGTCAAACTTGTCCCAGTTGTGACCGTAAACTTGCCCCAGATGATGTCAAATTTTCCGCAGATGAAGTAAAACTTGCCCCAGAGAATGTCAAACATACCCCGAAGATTGCAAACTTCCCCCATGTGATAAAAAATGAATCAGATTAGCGTTCTAATGAACTTTGGTTCTGTTCATAAATTTTTTGGTGATTTCATTTCTTTGAAAAAGAGAGTATTCTCCATTAAAGTGATGGTTCTTTCTTAAAATGAATTTAAGGTTCGAGGTCAAGGTCATAGCCAAGCTTCAATTGCCGGAATAAAAATCGAGGATTACCGTTAAATAAATTGACTGACCTTCGAATGACCTTGTTGGTTAAGGACAAGTTCATGGCTAAGGTCATACTTGGACTTAAATTTGTAAAATTGTGTACGTTTCTAATTCCTCGGATAAAATGTAAAATTTTTAACTTCTTTTAAAGGGTGGGGCAATAAGAGATATCTAGTGATTTTTTCAACTTTTTTAAAGCCGTTTACAACAAAAATTTGGGATTTTTTCAAAAAATGATTCGAACAAAAAGTGTTTCTCTTTTTTAGTAGAATCCGAATCCGCCATAAAAATATGCACATTTCATATGAAAATTTGGCCTTGACTTTCAAATGACCTTGAAAGTCATGTTCAAGGTCGCAGCTAAAATAGCCAAAAGATGCCCCCCTTCGAACCGAACAAATTTTATTTGAAACATTTTTTTCTCAGAGCAAATTATTAACCAGTTTTAGGGGGTGGTAAATTAAAATGGGACACCCTGTATATATATATATATATAATGTAACGGGTGGTTTCTAGGCGGCTAACTGCCTATGTACCCCGTACAAATGCAAAGTCCTCCTGCACTTTGCTTTTGCGAGATGCTGTACTCGCTCGTGTGGTCGCCTACCTGCGACGATGTCCCGGTGCTCAGTATGCACTACACTCCTGTGTAGTGCCCACGGAGGCGGCGGTATTCGGCGGTTTAAATAGGAAGAGGGATCGGGACGACGATCATATGAACACACTACGGATTCTAATAAAAAGGCGTTTATTCAGTTAAGCAATCCGGCGTCCGTGTTGCGCATGTTCGCATCGCGAGAAGGCCACAAAATATACCGGCTCAACGACTGGGGCCAAAGGCCTCGCCAGTCGATCGCGCATAAATAAAATAGAGATTACTTCCTACTTTATCTTATCGCGTCGATCCTCGTTGTACTCTGGCCAGGGAGTCTCCTGCTCGACCTTGCCGTGTCACTGTGCCGTGGTAGCTCTGGTTGCTGCGGTTGCTGCCGTTGCTGCTCTTGCTGCTCACGATGCTGCTATTGCTGCTAGGGATGCTGTCTTTGCTGCTGCTGTAGCTATAACTTTTGGCGCGCGTCGTTACTACTGCTCGCGAGTGCGGTCAAAAGTTAACTGTCTCGAATTTTCCTGAAATGACGAGATCTCTACCGGCCTTCCCGCGCTTCGGCTCCCTGCGCCGACGTCTCGCCGCCCGTTACAACCACCCCCCCTAGAACCAAAATATCGGCCCGAATTTGGTTCTACCATACATAGAGGCATAGGATGGCGCCAAACGACAAACTCCTCATCTGCAACAATAAACAAATCAAAATTTATTCATAAAAGGGGGCGCCTTGGGCGCCGTCCGAATGAGGGTAATTAGGGCACCGTGAAGCTCGGTTCACCCTCTCATGGCCGCAGATGACGCAGCTTCTTTTGGTCGTCCGCACTTTATGCGGACGAGCTAGCGATGGCGGAACTGACCCCCTGCTGCTGGATCGCCGGCGCCTTCTCTGGGACCTGGACCGTGAACGGCTGGTTCGGCACCTCTTCGATCCCCTGGGGTGCTCCTCAAGTCTGTCCTCCGACGGTCACCGCGTCCCTGTGCGGGACCTGCTGCGCCGCACGACCGGCGTCGTTCGCTGGTTCACGGGAGAGACGTGCTCCCGATTCCCAGACCGGTCACGCCGAGCAGAGCCACCACCTGCAAAGCGCATAGGCTTCTCTGGTTGTGGTGTGCTCTCGGAACGCACATCGGTCCGGGGTCGCCTGCACGCCCCTGACCGGACCCCTCGGCGAACTGCGCCTCTCCAAAGCCGCCTCGGCCTCCTTAAGGATCCGGCTTGCGCGGCTCTGCACCTCTTGAGCACGCCGCCGTCGAGCTTGCCCGCGCGCCCGCGCGATTGCTCCGGGATGGGGCACTACCTTTGGGCCCACTCTTTGGCCCTCAGGTCTCCTATGACGGCGCGACTGATCGACGGCCTTGAGCGCCGCCTTCTTCTCCTCGATCAGCCACATCCAGGCTTTCGTGCGCTGCTGGAAAGCCGATCCATACTGGCGCATGGCGCTATCGTAGCGCCTAAAGGCCTCTCGTGCCAGCCTGCGAGCTTCCAGGCTTGCCTCGATCGCCTCCTCGATCGCTGGCCGTAGCTTGGCCAACTCCTTCTCCACCTCGCTTGAGGCAGTCTCCAGAGCAGGTGCTGATGGTGCTGGGTCAACGGGCTGGGCGGACTCCAACCGCGCCGAGAGTCACCAGGAGCTCATCCTCCCGAGTCTCCTCTGCCCAGTCCCTTCTCGGTTGGCCCTCCTCCTCCGACAGGTGGTCTAGGTCCATGGGGACCTCCTCGTCCGTGAGGGAGTCCGCCGGTAGGCGGGCCTCCTCAAATATCCTGCTGAGGACACCGTCCTAATCCCCAGAATCCATCCTGAAACAGAAATACAGATTATTCCGCCTACCTAGCACGGTTGCGTGAGCCCTTAGGCCGACCAGGCTTTCTCTTAGCCGTGCCTCTCGCGCCAGCCTCGTTCATCGGCTGTGCGGGCACCGGTAGAGTCGCGTACTGGGCCTTCCGAGGCCTACCGCGCGGCCTGGCTACTGGCCGCCCTGTAACTGGACCTCCCATCTGCTGCGTAGCGTCGCGTTGCCCACGCAATCTACGAGGGGACGGGGTCGAGTCTACTACGTCGTCACCTTGACGCTCCGTGATACATTGAGGGGGGCTCACACGTCGAGCACCGCTGTGCTGCGATCTAGCTGGACGCGATTCCGTATTATTGCTCTGTTCGTTACCAGAGTCTCTTTCGCTCGTACGCAGCATCTGACGCTTCGTATCTATTCTTACCATATCCATCGGATTTTCATATCATCCCTCTTTGATTGTCCTCCTCCGAGTGGATCTCTGATTTATGGACTCCTACCAGTCGACCTGCATCCACCCAGCTCTGGGTGTTGTCGTCCTCGTCCATCAGATGGTGGTATCGAAGCCTTGCGATACTGAATGGCTACTTCTTTTGCCTTAGAAGTAGGGTCCGTCCCAGTCCTCTGTTGGTAGTTCCTTCTTTAGCGTTACATCCCTTTCTCTCTGTCTCGCTAGGAACATTCCTTCCAGATTTAGCAACTTGACTTGGCCGTGCTCTTGGTGACCAGCCCTTCCATTCAGGACAGTCTCTCATCCAATGAGTCACCTGACCGCATGTCCAACATTCGAGTCTTTTATGCACTCGATTAGGTAGCTGCACATCGTGGTTTATCGCCTCGAAGCAATCTCGCCTCAAGTGATCCTTTGAACCACATACCCAACACTTCTTATGCCGGCAACGCGCCTTTAGCAGTATCCTCTTTCTTGGACTACTCTTTGGGCTAGGCCGCTCCCTCTGCGTGTTGGGCCCTTGGCACTTCCGTCTGTCAGGCAACTTTTCCGCCTTTACCTGACAGGCTTGGCTTGTCTTGGCCTTGGCGATCTTGCCGCTCTTTCGCTCTAGCTTCTTTGTCTGCTGAGAACGGGGCCACTCTGACAGCCATGTTCCTTCCTTAGGCTTCGCTTTACTCCGGCGTCTGGGACGTTTCTTTAGGCCCAGGTGTCGTTCTTCGCTTGCAGACTTCCTATTCTGCTGTGCGGTACCTGACACCTTTTTCCTCTTCTGCCTTCTTCTGGCCTTTGGCGAGCTCTGTGTGTTAGCGTCATTGCATTGACCACTACATTGGCCTGCCTTTTGATTCTCGAGACTGCTCAATTTCTGTCTTAGCTCTAGCAACTCCTGACGCATACTCTGAACCTCTTTTAGTATCTACGAGTGTGCGAGGAGACATGTTACCTCCTCACAAGGATTATAGCTTGACTTGCTGAGCATTGAGTCTGATTGCGACTCTGCATCTGACTCGTGCTCTAAGCTTTGAGCTGTTTCTGCGCCTACAGGCGTATGCGCTACCTTGGTCGTAGTCGAGGCCATAGCAGCGTTTTCATCTTCTGTTGCAGCTTTTGCATCTACAGCAAGTTGATGGGTACTTTCCTTCCCCAAGACGCTATCTATCCTCGACGAAGGCGTTCTGCAGTCTCGTTCTGATTGGTCCACTCCTGACATCTGGCTGTCATCTCCTGTGTCTTGCGTTATACTTGTAATACCGCAGACACTTCTTTCATCCGCCATTCGTGCTGCCACTACATCGCTAAAATGCGCTAATACTGGTCGTAACAGCAACAACAGCCTTATGTCCCTCTCATCTCGAGTGACATATCTACCCAGATCGTTTGACGTAACGAAATCTTCTTCATTATAGTCACCTCCGAGCCTAGCTCTGATTTTGATAAGAGTAACCATTGGTGAATCCTTGGCATCCAATAACAGAGCGTCTGCTACAGTTATTAAGGATTCAACTGACAGCTTTCAGATAAATCCATTGACTTCCTGAACTATCCTTTGTTGAGCTTCCTCACTGTAGGTAATCGCAGTTGTGCTTTTCGATTGTGCCAAAAATACTGCTTCATCTGGCAATTGATATAAGCTACAACTCTTCGCCTTTAAATCTTCAGCGGTTTTTGCCAACGCATCAGCTATCAACTTCTATTGACTCCGCAGTTCTTCTGCCCTATTTGCTTGCGTCAACATTTTTACTCGCGTCTCTACGTCACGGTATTAACAATAGATTCACGCAGCAGCAGCGGCTAACTAATCTGACAATTTATTTGCGTGTTTCTGTGTATTTCCAATACACGAAAACCTCCGCTTGTCTACCTAGATTTAGCTAGTCTATCAAAAAAAATAAAAATCTAACGCCTCTACTCTAATAGCTGTGGCGTGATTTTATCTCGCGAATTACAAGTTCAAAACAGCGTGCTTTGCAAAAAAAAATCCAAGAAAATCTAACGCCTCTATTCTAATAACTGTGGCGTGATTTTATTCCGTGGATTCTAAGTGCGAGACGGCGTGCGTTGCACCGAATTTCTGATCTCGCACTCGTTTGCTGTCTTATAGTACGCGTTATGCTGCGTATATACAGGTAGGCTCTATCATCAGCCAGCTGTGCTATCCGATACGCACGCACACTCACACACGCTCGGGTACGCGTACTATATCGCTTCTACTGCGATACGGCGTTTGCACTATGCCTGCGCTACGTACTGTAGCGGACGCACGCACTTGTAGCACTCGCACGTACTCTCCGACCGAGCGGCTCGCGTATACACTCTCCGTGGGCTCACGAACGCTCCCACCAAGCGGCTCGCGCACACACTCTCCGCGCGCTCGCGTATACTCCCGCTACGCAGCGCACTCACACGCGCCAGCTGCTTCGTACTCGGCGCTCGCACACTACTATAGCGCGCACGGATTTTCCTACTCTCGCGCGCTGCTGCTCAGCCGACCAACGAACCGATATTTGTTTTGATCGGCTCGGCGCAAGTATAATGCTATATATCACGCCTAGGCCTTTTCGAACTCGTGGGAATTCAACCGTCTTTCTACGAAATTCGCTTACTTTTCGCCGGATCGGGAATTCCCTACCTCGAGTTCGCACGCAAAACTTTTTCTCTTCCTATCCCGCGTATCCACACGTTTTGGGCGCCAGTTGTAACGGGGTGGTTTCTAGGCGGCTAACTGTCTATGTACCCCCTACAAATGCAAAGTCCTCCTGCACTTTGCTTTTGCGAGATGCTGATCTCGCTCGTGTGGTCGCTTACCTGCGACGATGCCTCGGTGCTCAGTATGCACTACACTCCTGTGTAGTACCCGCGGAGGCGGCGGTATTCGGCGGTTTGAATAGGAAGAAGGATCGGGACGACAATCAAATTAACACACTAGCACGGCGGCGTAACATGACGACGTTGCCGGCAAGGGGAGTAAGACGTCAACCCCTGGCAGGCGCTGGGGGGAGCAGAAACACTACAGGCGAGACGAGTAGCGTACCTGGTAGTAGAAGCACTACCAGTGGTATGACGTCCTCTCACAATTCATCTAGAGCGGCCGGTAGTGTATTCGGAAAGTGGCCAGTCCGATTCATCGGCGATGCCAGCATGAGCATCGAGCACTTCATTCAGAAGATGGAGGGAGTGCAGAGGTTGAACGACCTTACAGAAGAGCAGATGCTAGCTGCACTCTAGGAGGTATTCACCGGTTATGCCTATGAGTGGTTGTTAAACCGAGTTGATGAAACGGGAGGGTAGAATAGCTGACAAGAGTTTTGCACGAGTGCCAAGACGTGGTTCGGCAAAACGCAGGGATACCAGCAGAGGCTTCAAGCAGAGGCACAGGCACGCACACAGGGACCAAATGAGTCTATACTTGTGTATATCACAAGCCTGCAAGGTATTATGCGCAGGATGGTGCCGAAGCCTAGTGTATCACAGCAGCTTGATGTGATATACCACAACATGCTGCCTGCTATAAAGAGAACTCTGTAGCGAAAAGACTACAGCACTGTGGAACAAATTCCAGAAGCAGCTGCTGAGATAGAAGCCACCATCGAGAGCGAGTAGGTATATAGACCCCCTCCACCTCCCGCAGCCTCACTGTTGCCGGAATTGGCTTATAAGCCAGATCTCTGTCCTCATAGCTCCAAGGACAAGGTAGCGGCTTTGGGAGGAGAGATAACGGGGGAAGAGCCGCTGAACCTAGCAGCGATAAATCGCCTGCTCGACGAGCGATTTAAGAAAGCTTTTCAGAATAAGTCCCCGACAAGGTTACCACAGCGGCGAAAGACTTACCGCAGTGCCAGCAGAGGGCGTAATAGAAGTCCATAGAAAAAGGACAAGGACACTAGCCCACCACGGAAGGAAAGTCCGACGTCGGGAAATAAGTCGAGGAGCCCCAACAAACGAAAGACGAACACCTACAAAGACGTAGAGTGTTTTAACTGCGGTAAAAAGGGCCATATCGCCAGGATGTGTAGACATCAGTCGGGAAACGCCAAGAAGGAGACGTAGGCGAGGCCCCTACATCTCTGAGGAGGGCGCAGCATGAGACTGAGACTAGTTCAGCGCGCCAGGCCTCACCGGATAATTTCGATCTGATGATCGAAAAGCTAGCCAAGGTTAGCAATGAGGCCCAACCCAACCTAATTGGCGATGAGTCACGCTATTGGGTAAAAGTTGGGATTGGAGAATTCCAAGTGTAAGCGCTTTATGGTCCGGGAGCGGCGTTAACAGTAATGGGCGCGCTAGGTTTACAAATAGCCGGCGCGTGTGGGCGCAAGTTACGCCCGTGCCAAGGTCGACAAGCACAATGCGCCAATGGACAGACTTCAACAATTATTCGTACCTCGATGACATAATTGTGGTCACAGAGACGTTCGAGGAACATATCAAGTACCTACGAAAGGGCTTGAAAAGGGTGAAAGAAGCAGGCCTAATAATCAACCAAGAGAAAAGTGTCTTTTGCCAAGGTGAGGTGAAGTACCTAGGCGTCCTAGTCAATCATGACGGGTTTCGGCCTGATCCAGGTAAGATAGCCCCGGTAGTGGACTATCCGGCACCGAAAAACTTGAAACAGCTAAGGCGATTTTTAGGAATGGCGTCATGGTATCGCAAGTTTTTAAAAGACTTTGCGAGCATCGCTTAACCTCTTTTTGCATTGATCAAGAAGGGAAGGAAGTATGAGTGGAGTGAAGCACAACAAGTTGCTTTCACAAAGATTAAAGCGCTGATGGCGTCAGCGACAATCTTACATCGACCAGACTTCAACGCACAGTTCGTCGTGCAAACAGATGCTTGCGATACCGGCTTAGGCGCCGTATTGATGCAAATCGTAGAAGGCGAAGAAAGAGTGTTAGAGTTTGCTAGCCGTACCGTCTCCCCGGCTGAACGTAACTACTCTGTAACTGAGCGGGAATGCCTAGCTGTGATATGGGCGATAAGGAAGTTCAGACCGTATATCGAAGGATATGAGTTTAAAGTCATAACTGACCATAGCAGTTTGCTCTGGCTATGTAATCTTCGAAATCCAACTGGGAGACTAGCCCGTTGGGCTTTGGAAATGCAAGGACATAGTTATACAGTGGAGCATAGGAAGGGCTCACTGAACGCCGTACCAGATGCCTTATCAAGGATGTACGAAGACAGCGCGGTACCAATTTCTGTGGTCAAATAAGCCAATGAGACTCGGGATGAATGGTATCAGGAA
This sequence comes from Muscidifurax raptorellus, assembly GCA_020010945.3. Taxonomy (NCBI): domain Eukaryota; kingdom Metazoa; phylum Arthropoda; class Insecta; order Hymenoptera; family Pteromalidae; genus Muscidifurax; species Muscidifurax raptorellus. Next base: position 710,514 of record JAHUUD020000026.1, read on the forward strand.
AGAGTCAGGAAGGTACAAACCAGACCGCAAGAAGTACCTCGATTCAAACTTCGTGGGGGACAATTGTATACTTATCGCCCAGACAAAAACTCGCCACCCTCGATTGAAGACGACGAGGCATGGAAAATTGTCGTACCGTGCGAAAAGCGCGAAGAGGCGTTACACGAGTGCCATGATGAACCATCAGCTGGTCACCAGGGACGTGAGAAGACGTACGCTCGAGTAGCCATGTACTATTACTGGCCGAAAATGTATAGCGACGTCGAGCAATATGTACGACAGTGCATGGTCTGCCAACAGACTAAGGTAGAACAGCGTCCTCCAGCTGGACTTATGGGACGTAGGATCATCACGAGGCCATGGCAAATGGTGGCTAGTGATATGATGGGTCCTAAACCAAAAACGGTACATGGGAACGAATATATCCTCGTATTCGAAGATCTGTTTACTCGATGGGTTGAGTGTATTCCCGTAAAGCGAGCAAACGGTCCTACCATAGTAAAACACCTAGAGGAAAGGATAGTTTTGAGGTATGGCGCTCCAGAAGTATTTCTCTCAGATAACGGTATGGAGTCGATCGGTGTCAAACACGAAACAACGCCGGTGTACCATCCTCAAGCTAATCCAGTGGAGCGAGTCAATAAGACGGTAACCAGTAGGATACGAGCGCTCATAGACGAAAACCATTCCAAATGGGATGAGCACTTGAGCGAAATCATCTTCGCATATAACACATTTCCGCATTCAACATCTGGGGTTAGTCCAGCGATGATGTTATACGGCAGGCAACCACCAAACTCGTCATCTGACAGGCGCAGCCAAGATATAGCGGCTGCAGAGGAGTTGCCTAATAGTGCATACGCCGACTGGTCGACGACTTGGTGTGGAAACGCAATTATGTGTTTTCTTCCGCAGCGGATAAACGGTCAGCCAAGTTCCCTCCACCATATGTTGGACCATACAGGATTATAGATGTCTTGGGCACCAACACGTATCGTTTGAAGGACGAAGAAGGACAGGTGATAGACTTGGTCCATGCCAATCAACTCAAACGATTTTATCCGGCGAGGGCAATATCTCGAGAAGAGGAGACTGTAGCAGGTAATTCAGACTGTCCTAGGGAAGTTAGAGCAGACAAGCGACGGGAAGTGCGAGCGAGCGAAGACCGCTCTGGAGGCGACCAGAGTGGCAATGCGCGTAACGGTAGATCGCAGCACAGCGGTGCTCGACGTGTGAGCCCCCCTCAGTGTATCACGAAGCGTCAAGGTGACGACGTAGGAGACTCGATCCCGTCCCCTCGTAGGTTGCGCGGACAACGCAACGTTACGTAGCAGATGGGAGGTCCAGTTACAGGGCGGCCAGGAGCCAGGCCGCGCGGTAGGCCTCGGAAGGCCCAGTACGCGACTCTACCAGTGCCCGCACAGCCGCTGAACGAGGCTAGCGCGACAGGCACGGCTAAGAGAAAGCCAGGTCTGCCTAAGGGCTCACGCAACCGTGCTAGGTACCGGCGGAATCCTTCACGGAGGAGGAGGGCCAACCAAGGAGGGACTGGGCGGAGAAGGTTCGGGAGGACGAGCTCCTGGTGACGTCCCCGAACGACGTGGACTACCAGCCACCTGAGAAAGGCGGTGAGGCTCCGCCGCGCCGCCTGCGATTCGCAGGTCTGCCTATCTCGGCGCGGTTGAAGTCCGCCCAGCCCGTGGACCCAGCACCATCAGCACCTGCTCTGGAGACTGCCTCAAGCGAGGTGGAGAAGGAGTGGGCCAAGCTACGGCCAATGATCGAGGAGGCGATCGAGGTGAACCTGGAGGCTCGCAGGCTGGCACTAGAGGCCTTTAGGCGCTACGATAGTGCCGTGCGCCAATATGGGTCGGCCTTTCAGCAGCGCTCGAAAGCCTGGATGTGGCTGATCGAGGAGGAGAAGGCGGTGCTCAAGGCCGTCGATCAGTCGCGCCGTCATAGGAGACCTGAGGGCCAAAGAGTGGGCCCAAAGGTAGTGCCCTATCCCGGAGCAATCGCGCGGGCGCGCGAGGAAGCTCGACGGCGGCGTGCTCAAAAGGTGCAGAGCCGCGCGACCCGGGCCCTTAAGGAGGCCGAGGCGGCTTTGGAGAAGGTCTGGGCGTGAAAAGTGCTCGCCGACAAGAACGCGGCCAGCGGCGAAGTTCGCCGAGGGATCCGGTCAGGGGCGTGCAGGCGACCCCGAACCGATGTGCAGAGGGTTAGCTCGATCGTCGCCAGCTCGTCCTCATGGAGTGCGGACGACCAAGCAAAGCTGCGTCATTTGTGGCCACGAGAGGGTGGACCGAGCTTCACGGTGCCCTAATTACCCTCATACGGGCGGCGCCCAGGGCGCCCCCTTTTATAAATAAATGTTACTTTGTTTATTGTTACAGATGAGGAGTTGGTTATTTGGCGCCACGCTATCCCTATGTTATGGTAGAACCAGACTCGGGGCGATATTTTGGTTCTAGGGGGGGGGGGGGTTGTAACAGGCGGCGAGACGCGCATGTCGGCGCGGGTAGCTGAAGCGTGGGAAGGCCAATAGAGGACTCACAATTAGAGGGAAATTCGAGTCAGTTAGCTTTTGTCCGCACTCGAGATAAGTTGAGAATACGCGCGCAAAAGGTTCGAAGTGTTCAGCAGCAGCAACAGCAGCAAGGAAGCAGCAACAGCAGCATCGAAGGCCACAGCACCATCGAGAGCAGCAACAGCAACCAGGGGAGGCAGCAAAAGCAGCAACTGCAGCACAGCAGCAGCCGTAGTAACCACTGCCACTGGTGGATCACCGCAACTGGAACACGGCAAGGTCGAGCAGGAGACTCCCTGGCCAGAGTACGACGAGGATCGACGCCAGAAGAGAAAGTAGGAATTAATTTCTATTTTGTTTATGCGCGATCGACTGGCGAGGCATTTGGCCCCAGTCATTGATCCGGTAGATTTTGCGGCCTTCTCCCGACGCGAATACGCGGAACACGGACGACAGATTTCTTACTGAATAAACGCCTTTTTAGTAGAATCGATAGTGTGTTCATTTGATTGTCGTCCCAATCCCTCTCCCTATACAAACCGCCGAATACCGCCGCCTCCGCGGGCACTACACAGGAGTGTAGTGCATACTGAGCACCGGAGCATCGCCGCAGGTAGGTGACTACACGAGCGAGTACAGCATCTCGCAAAAGCAAAGTGCAGGAGAACTTTGCATTTGTACGGGGTACATAGGCAGTTAGCCGCCCAGAAACCACACCGTTGCAATATATATATATATATATATATATATATATATACATCAAAATTGATATACAAATTTGCAAATTTGATTCATCAATTTATTATAAAAGGTTAACAATAAACAAATCATATACTACTTTACGATTTGTTTCTTGTTGAAACCTTTCATAATAAATTAATTAATATGTAAGTAAATAAATAAATGCATGCGTATATAAAAAAATGTTCTCATGTATTTAATCCTATATTAACATTCTATTATAATGTTTATAAATTATACAACATTTTTTTTAAATGGAAACCCACATTTTGTATTTTGGAAATGGAAAGAGCGGAAAATTCTACGTCCGACTATGATCTTGACCTCAATCCTGACCTTGACCTTCAGGGTCAATATGAGTTCAAATCGATTTTTTTACGTTAACCTTTAGTTTCATCTCCTATTCCGATAGTGCAAAAAATTCTAAGTATCAATTGATATTTAACAATTTCTACCCACTGACTTTTCTAAGGTTGAATATAAGAGCTTACACCGCATAGCAAGAAAGCTTCGTGGAAGTTTCCCTGTGAGAATACGAATCTTGCAGGAAGTTTCCAGAAAGCTTCCATGCTATGTGAAAACCTACTTTTTGCACCATCCAGAGATAACGACGTGGACGTAGTAAGTTCTGTTTCCATTGGCATGCTGAATTATCGTGAGACCCCTTGCCTCTTACCTTCGAGATGCTAGATTAACGTGAATCCCGTTGCTGCTCACTAAGCTAACTATTAAGATTTTTAATCTCGCAGTGAATGTCTAAAGTGGCTGTCATTTATTGAAAGGCAAAAACTGACTCCACTTTGGGAATGTCGTGTGACCAATAAAACAAAGGTTTCCATTTCAAAATATCGTTTTGACCTTATATTGACCCTGAAGGTCAAGGTCAGGGTTAAGGTCAAGATCATAGTCAGACGTAGAATTTCCCGCTCTTCAAATTTCCGGTATAAAAAATGTGGGTTTCCATTTAGAAAAATCAATTTGACCTTGAAATAACGATGAAGGTCAAGGTCGATGTCAAGGTCAAGGTCATCGTTGTGTGTCCCCCTTAAAACTTGATAACTTTTGTTTAAAAAATTTTTCTCTAAAATGCTTTGGTTGGGAGATTTTTGGGTGGTGGTTTTAAAATGGGACACCCTGTATAATATATAGTTTAAAATGTGTGTTTAATACCTAGGACTCACTTATATGGTTTCCTGACATAAATCATAAGTACTTTTTAATGGATCGAATACCACAATAACCTATAGCTTTGCCGGACCAAAATGTATTTTACCAAAATTTGTGTTCGTATAATAATGTCGTCTCGCGCATGATTGTTCGTATTTCGTTTTAGATATTTGTTATATCAATCATTTTACTTTAGTAATATTAATTCCGCATACGATTATTTTGTCTCTCCGGTTCTTATCGTCTTCCGCTTCCTATCTTTTAGAGTATTCGGTATGTATAATGTGCTTTCCCGAGTTGCTTGTACTTTTATTCTCTTGACTTTCTCGGCTCGGAGCTATTCTCTCACTTAATATCGTCGATGCTCTCTCTCTCCCGCTATACTCAGTGGGATCGCTATTCTATTGCTTGCATATAATATTCTTTTAGTATCTATAATCATTCTTATTGACAATAGAAATACGACAAATTGAGCATTTCACAGTATGATGATCAAGATCAGTGAAAGATCTAAAACTATCGTTAGTTCTTTTGTGACCACATTTGAGATACACCGTTACACCATACTACAAGCTTTACAAGCTACAATACTACATACTTTATAAGCAACGGTATCACACTTTTCACAACCGTTGAAACTTATGTGCCCTTTGGTACCCTTTACTTGTGCTCTGGCAGGCGTATCACATATTACACTTCCTATCACTATTTTAAATTCATGTGATTTGATATATACATCATTCACCAGGAGATTATTGACACGATACACAAATGGTTTCAAGAATTCTTGGTTATTCTTAGGTTTTCCGTTACCATAGAACACTGCCACTGTAAAATGTTTAGAAATGTTTAACATGGGAGCGTAACTCACATCGTCTTTGGGCTTGATTTTTTAATTTTCACACCATCAATGTTGAAATCTAAGACGATAACTTTGTCTTTATGTAGACCAGGATTAACACACGCAGCAAGACCTTTTTCAATTCCCAAGTAACAAAACTCTTCTTGTAATTCATCCACATCTGACATTTTTTCAACTTTATAATAGTTTAACGTTTTATTACCAAAATGTTAGATCGATTGTTGGCAACATTTCAATGTTAAAATGTGAAGTCGATCAACTAGTATACTTCCTAGCATAATTATTATGTCTGAAAAATAATTATTTTTAATTTCACAGAGATAAGTTGGATTGATATGAAATTTTATCTTTATTTGAGAATTTTTTTGGACTATTTAGTCCTAATATACCCAATGAAAAATCAAACACCAAAAAGCACTGTACACACGATTCCAGGACAATGTACGGCCCAATCGGGCTGAAAATTGTTTGAAGTACTCTTAAAAGCACTAGTTTTGGTATGAATGGAGGAAATTTAATTTAAATAAATAGAAAACTTAAAAAAAAACAAGTAAAAATAATGAAAAAAAAGCTAAAACAACTAAATTTTTGACTTGTTTTATTTTAAAATGTTGTTTATTCATTTAAATTAAATTTCCGATTCAATTTCGTTGCAGACATCCTTAAGACGGTCCGAAAGGACGAAGAAAAAAGAAGAAGAAGACGTGAGATGCAGCAAGAAACAGACGACCGGACGATGCGGTAAGAAGTAGACGGCAGCGGAAAACGTGATGACGACCACATCAACAGACGAGGGCTGTAGCCCAAAGTTCCCCCGCGAAGCAATACTCAAACGGTGTTACCGCGGGGGGGCTTATTGGAGAAAGAGCCAGGTCCAACTTACTTAGGGTCGGTAAGGAGGACGGAGAGGATTCGGTTGCTGTTGGAACTCAAAAGCTAACGGTAAACGAAGGGTTTAGTGGGTGAGAGTCCCACACAGGTGGTACCAGTCGGTGCCATATCGTCCATAATGGATTTGCCCTTAACCTCTCACTCTATAAGGAAAAAAAAACACACACACACACTTACTCACTAGCACGTCTTCGCGGCCCCCAAGAAGTGGATCTGAAAATCGGGAAAGAGATTCACACATACGTGTCAGCGGCACCTTCACACAAATGGACTATATTTCGATGAACTCGCAGTAAATCCAAAATGCCATAAAAACGCTAAGGAACATTTTAGATTGAATAATAACTTCATAAAAACCGCGAGTTCGAATTTTTAAACGGAAAGCCATACATTAAGAAGCACTAGAACGAGGGGAGCTGTTTCAACGATGACCTTACGCAATACGGTGACAAATCATCGCAGAAAAACGATCACAAATAAGAGAAAAATTGGAGAGCAGAGAGAAACAGAGACGCAATATTCGTCGATCTGGAATTTCATAGGAAACACATGTACGATCTCCAGTAAATAGAGGGACCGCGGGAAAGTTCTAAAACAGACAAATTCTTAAGTGGTAGTCATAAACTATGATGTTTATGACTTAACCTGCTACGATTCTCTTAATATTGAGAGAGGAAAATACAAAATAGTGAAGCGACCTAATATGGAAAACGCTAGCCCGAGAAAAACAAGGGGATATGCAAGTATATAAAGCCCGGGAGCAAAGGGCAAGCATCGCTCAGTAATATCCGAAATCTCTCGCAGAAAGTTACTCTGCTCGTCGCCAGACCATTCTTAAAACAAGTATCACGCATCACTCGTTACTCGTACGTTTAAAAGTAGAGAGTATACGGGACTTAGTCGCTCAGTCGAGCAAGTGCATCCATCGGTATTTTTCCGAATATCACCCCCTGCTGAAAAGAAGAAGCAACAGAGGCAGTGGACTCCCTGCAATCTACACTACGCACACCAAAGGGACGAGCCGTCACACCCAAGTGCATCTAGCCACCGCTGTAAACTGAACCACCGAGCCTAGGCTGGAAGGCGCCGAGGATGGACAGCTGCAGACACTCAAGAACCTCTTCACACATATATACAAACAACCACGCAAACTTACACATTAAGGTACTTTTCTCTTTTCATAAAAATAAACGTGTGTCGATTTGAAAGAAATAGTGTATTATAGTAAATTATTATAACTTTCACGTATCGCCAAGTTCGATTATCAATTCAGGTAGGAATTCATGTAATTGTTTTAATGTGTTATATTTTGTAATTGAAAATTTGTAATCTGGACGTAACAGTTTCAAAGGTGGTGTGTCCTCTTAATGCTGGTATTCATTCTGCTGAATTTGGTCTATTTAATTATAATATTCACAGAAGTGACAGGGGGATTCATCTTAATCGATTTGGATAATAAGTGTGTGGAACAACTGTTCGTGGGATTGACTTTCTGCAACATTAACTTAATAATCCGAAAGTTTTGTCCGCCACTCAGATGTTGCTTGTGAGGTGACCAGGTTGTATCCGAATTACAAATATATCATGGTTGGAGCAAGAACATTGTTCGATACCTATTCTTTTATGCCCCTCGCACAACATTACCCGTTTTCAAAAAACTACACTCTGGACTTGTTATTTGCTGAGGATAAAATAATTCAAGTTAAAGAGGATGCGGATGAATTCTTCCCCCGGATCAACACAATCAAGCGGTCATTTTTAAGGCTAGTGTTAAGTGTAATTATAATGTAAGTTCTGTCGTCAAGAATTTTTACAAAGCTGATTATGTACTTGTTGATTATAAGTTCTTAACTGTAAGGTGGGAAAATTTCCATGCTATCATAAACCTTGACTGCAGAACTGTAGAGTTTTGCAAAGTTATTAGCATTGTTATTGATGCTCATGTTCCTACTAAGACTATTGCTGTTAGTAGTAGGGGCTGGGCTGATACTGCGCCAGGAGGGTCCCGCGCCACCAAATACCGACCAAAGGTAACTAGTATTAGCAGATTCCTGTTTTACCTACCGGGTCCCACATGCCCCCGGCCCCATGCCCCATGCATTACCGACAGAGGATTATTCTTCGAAAATTTTTTTATCGATTGACATATTGGGACCGTCACGCAACCTCCTACATTACCGACAGAGGATTATTCTTCGAACATTTTTGATCGATTGATATATTGGGATCTCACGACCTCACCTCTAGCGGCTGAAATTCCGCAGATTCGCGATTGGCTATGGCTGACCCACAGAATACCGCATATTACTATATATAGGTTACACCTCTGTGGGTGAGATCCCAATAGGATGATAAAGGAATAAAGTCTGTCGCATTAGGAAAGTGCGAGTGCTGCGGCTCAGCTTCCTGCATTACCGAGCAGGTGCATAAAGGATTTTTTTTTATCGACTGACAAGAGATTTTAGGGTGGGAATATAAATACAATAATCATTTTTTTAAAATCCTTATTTATTATGTGAGTATACGTCACTGAAAAAAACACACAAATACTCTTATTACATTATTCTTATAACTAAAACACATTGAAAAATCTGTATTTATTACATGAGTATAAATTCTTATAACTAAAGTATAAACGTAAAAATCCTTAAATACAATATTTATGATTAACAGTGAAATTAGCGGCTAAACATTCTAGAGAAGAACTGTGAAATATCGTGCATACATATATATACTTAGCCTATGCGTTGATGTGACATAAGAACGCGGAGTGTATAAATGTGTACTTGATATCAACCTTATCGCCTAGAAACTGCACCATCGATCCATAATTTTCAGCGTATCGAGAAAACCATCAATAAACAATTAGTATTAATTAAGTGTAAAATACGCTTATGTACAACAGCATTGAAAAATCCTTAAAGTTAGTGTAATATAGCAAATAATAATATATTAATACGTCTGCTAATCCTCTACAATAATTTTCTTCTATGTAAATTTAATGTATAATACTTGGTGATAGTAAGATATCGGGAAACCCTTAATAAACAAATAATTATAAGACACGTTTACAAATAAGAACATCAAAAATCCTTAGAATATTTTAGCAGATGATAATACAAAATAATAACATATAGCAAATAAAAAAATCCTTAATCTTAGTAAGCGCAATACCCCTATGCATAGTTTAAAAGAATTTAGCATACACACTCTAATGATTGAGAAAAAATCCTTAATATTATACGCGATGGAGATAAATTGTTATTAAACAAATTCAATAATGTTGTTACGAAGATGTTAAAGATAGACATCTCTAGTTTCTATCTCACGCTTCAACTTCTCCTCGTCGACGGCGTTTTCCATGAGGAAAGTGTTCACTTTAGTGGGTAGGAAAACGTCGTAACTTACATCTAACTCTAGCACTATCTTCACACCGAACTTGGTCAGAATTTTCTTGCATTTTGTTATCTTGTATTTTTCGTTGATCTCCAAATCCTTAATTTTTTTCGTAGGCAGGAATGGTGAAGTTTTTGCCACGGCGTTTAGCGACTCCATCCTGTAAAAATAATGAAACAATATATATAAGTTTATTATATTTATGTATTAGTTATAAGAATATATCATACTTACATAATAAATTATACGTCTAATGTCGATGTCGTTGAATCAGAATCGGATGTGTAATGCTCACACAAATGGAGCGAGCAGAGAATATCTTGGTGTACCGTCCAGAGCCACTTATTTATAGCGTAGACGTTTTGAACTGCACAATTCTCCTTTCAGTCAGGAAGGTGATGTGTACACACCAGCGGAGGTCGAAATCCTGGTGTCTTTAAGGATGGACATCCGAGATCTTCTATGTTACGGATATCTGGAAAATATGGCTGCAGCCACTTCTTTTTCTGCGCACCTTTTACCCAAACAACGATGTTCCTTGTAGGTGATAAGTCTAAAAGGTTGGAGCAAAACTCAATCAACTTGTCGTATGGAAGATCACCGTCGCTCCAATTCAATCCATGAAACGAGTATTTCAGCCATAGATTGTCATACTTGAGGTCATGCGGCAAGTCGTACCAAGAGTGCGGCGATTGAAACGTTGCTAGTTGAGCTACTGCTGCTGGCTCGTTAGGATTAATGTATGCCAACTCCTTGATTATGAAGTTGCCGTTTTGTCCCTTGAAGCCCTGAGTATCAACAATCAAATTCATTTTTCTATGAAAAAATTCAATGCTTAATATTATTGATGAGAATGTAATGATAAAATACATTTATTAGAGTATACTTACAATTGCTTTCTCGACTGTGTGTGAAGCTCGAAAATGTGTACCAATGCGGGACGCAGCACAGCTTAAATACACTCAAAACTTGCACCATTTCCACTCAGACGTGGGTGCACCGATTTTCACCGCCTAGACACCCCAGCAGAGCTACAACACGCGTGCGGTACATCAAAGCGCAACGGTCCTGTGCGCTATCGATGATCCTCGTAAGCGCATGCGGTTCATCAAAGATTTCTTCGGACTAGCTATCCGAAACTTTTCCTCACGCACCGCCTAGCCCTTAGCAGGGCTAAAACACATGCGGTTCATCAAAGATGTGCATCGACTTTTTCTTTGGATATCAAACCTTTCAATCCCTAAAGTCTCGCGGTACATCAAAGGGTTACAAGTGCTTGATATACTCTGAAATAACCCCCCCCCCACTCATTCAATTTTCATAATATATAAGCCTGTTCGAAAAACGCAATGTATTATTATTTGGCTTGATTGTATACATTTATAAAGTCTGACTATTATATAGTGGCATACAGCTTGACAGGTATAATTAACATTGTTTTTTTTAATTTAAAAAAATGTTTAAATTCGATATAATTTGAGAAAAGAAACACTTAAAGGAAAAGAAGTAAGTTTAGGAATCATCTCCCGTAGTCTCTCAGATTTCTAGAGTTTTCCCATCCCTTGAACTGATAGGTCTAGTTTATGTGACAATTATTGCATCCACATGTGTCAAATCCTAGCTCTCGGTGTAGTAACATTGAGTGTGCATATAAAACGTTTTAAGAAAACAGTCTCTAAAAAGTGTCTATATAAGTGAATATAAACATCATAATATATGTATATATATATATATAAAATAACGGGTACTGAAACGAGTGTCGAGATTTACAAAGATCATCGTCATGGAAAATACTGTAAGTAAATTTTTACGTCTTTTTACGCTCTCTCTCTCTCTCTCTCCCTCTCTCTCTCTCTCTTTCACAAGCTGTATCCCTGCATACCTTCTCGTCTTACTTTTTACTTAAATTGTTAATTACCGAGCTTATTCTCTTGCGCTTACCTTATATATTATATTTCAATTACGTTCTTACTCACGCACACATCATTCACGTTGTTACCACAGCCGGTAACTAACGGAATCTATTTTACCACCCTGCGCTCTTATAACTGAATTAGAGCTTCATACATTTATGTTAATTTAAAAAATATAAAACATTTATCATATTGTAGTATAAATTAACGTATTTTTTAAATTTGTTATGATTAGATATCAACCATAAAAATGAAGGATATCATGGATGAATGCTTGCATCAAGTTAAACTCTTGGAAGAGGTTGTGAAATTATTATTTTCTACTGCATTTGATTTATCCATCATAACACGATGGAAAAAGCAGTTTTGGCAGAGGAAAGGTGTTTTGCCTTATGAGTATATAAGTTCATGGCAAAAGCTAGAAGAGTGTAAGTTACCTGAAAAAGAGGACTATTTCAGTACTCTCAATGATTCACATATATCTGACAAGAATATTAAGATTAATACAAGAATATAATTCCATACATATGGCTACATTTTAGAAGTTGATATAGATTATCCAAGCCAGTTGAATGATAGTCATAACGATTTACCGTTCTGTCCTAAGCATGCACAACCTCCAGGATCTAAGCAAGAAAAACTTTTGGCTACTCTTCAGCCGAAAAAAAATTACGTTATTTATTACATTGCTCTAAAACAAGCTCTTTCACAGGGTTTAGAACTTTTAAAAATCCATAAAGTTCTGAAATTTAAACAATCATCATGGCTTAAATCATACATTGATTTAAATAGCAGTCTAAGAGCTTCTGCAAAAAATGAATTTGAAAAAAAATTTTGGAACTAATGAAGAACGCAGTGTTTGGTAAAACTATGGAAAATGTTAGAAAGCGTGTTTCAGTCAAGCTTATGAGTAAATATGATGGACGGTATGGTGTTGAGGCTCAAATTTCAAGTCTATACTTTCACAGCAGTTCAATATTTAATGAGAATCTAGTTGCTATACAAATGGATAAGACTGATGTATTGATAAATAGACTTATAAATAAACCAATTTATATTGGACTTACAGTTCTAGATCTCTCGAAGACACACATGTATGATTTTCATTATAATTATATGCAAAAAATTACATGTATAAAGATGATTGTAAATTACTCTACACAGATACTGATAGTCTCATCTATACTATTAAATGTGATGATTTTTATGAAGATATGAAACGAAATATTCACGTATTTGATATGTCAGATTATCCTCAAGACAATATGCCACGAGTTAATAAAAAAATTATAGGTCTCATAAAAGATGAGTGTAATGGACAAATCCTCACAGAGTTTGTCAGATTAAGAAGCAAAATGTACAGTACACGTGTTAATAATCAGGATTGCAAATTCTTAGGTACTCTTTTTTGCAATACTATTGATTTTATAGCTTGAGTTACACATTTTCCAGTTTTTTGTTTCACTGGCACAGTCCGAGCATACTTTGAGAATACATCGATAACTGTGAGTAGGTACTTGAAACCTTTATTCTGCTTAGCATATGGAATCATTTCAACAAGATCTGCCTGCCAAGTTTCATCTATGTCTTTGACAAGAAAAGAGCGACGTGGATAATTTCGTCTAGCAGGTTTATGAAGTTCCTCCACTAGTCCCGCTTTCATACTGATTTATTGCAGAATTTAAGATTTTTAATTTCTCTTATAAATGTGATAGCGTATTATTTATCCTAGAAAGCTCAGACTCAATGTTTACAACTTTATTATTTAACACATTCTCTATTGCCTGGAAATCTTGAACAATTTTTTCTGCTTTTTGTTTAATCATATTTTTTACAGACTTTAAATTAATTCACATTTTCGATTTTCTAAATCAAAATTTCCTTCAGTGGTGAGCTTGAATCCTAGTCCAGGTGGTCCTCGAGCTACGTCTGCGTGGACCAATCTACGTCCAAACACATCGATGCTCATTTTGCTACTGAATCAATAATTTTAGCTTCACGTAGCTCCTCAATAATTGATTGTATTTCGTTTATGTGGTTATTATTGCCAGCAGTTGTTTCGGCTAAAAGTAATCTTAAACGATCAACAAGCTCGTTTGGGTCATCCCAATAAATGTAATCTATATGAGTATTTTTATGAGCAATCTTATATGATATGAGCCCCTTACCACTTTTACTTTGTGGAATCTTGAGAATTTTACTCACGAAATCGGTATATTTCTTACTTGTATTTTCACGAACATCCCCCACAGGATCATATTATTTTTTGTGTGCACTTGTAGCCTTTACAATCGTAGCATATTTTTTTTTATCATCATCAGTGATTAAAGTATCATCAGGATATTTCTTGAACAATAATTCCACTAGACCTGAAGTTTTCTCGTACTCTTTCTCACCGATAATGATTTTATCTTTTTTAAAACTTATAGGAGTATTTCCAATCATTAGTGAATCGTTAGCAACAATTGTACATTTTCATCAACACTATCACTTTTTTCCAAATCATCAGTATCATCTTTAGTAATGGTATCTTCTTGATCTGAAATATCTGAATCACCTACAACTGATTCAAAAGCTGATTCTCTGATATCGTCGTCATCATCATCATCGTCGCCATCGTCATCGTCGTCTTCGTTGCCGTCCTCTTTTTTTCTAATCCAATCCAATTTTCTTTTTTTTCGTTTTTCTTTTTTAACTACTGTCAGTGGTAAACTTCTTTCACTTACACTGATGAGCTTTTCTAAAGGTTTCACAATCGGTTTGAACGAGTCATTCAAACTTTTTTCCGCTTCTAATTTATTCAATTTTAATAAATCATACTTTCTTTTCACAGCGTTTTGAGCTTTCTCAACTTCACGTACGACTGCAGTTTCTGTATTAAAATCAGTAGACATCTTGATAGTTGAGAGTCTCACAACTGAATCCTAAATTGCTTCAGTATTCTGTATATTTATTACAAACTGATCAAAGCCTTTTCTGTAGCGGCCATCATTGATATGACGATCTTTGTCTATGACGAGAAAACTGTGATTGCCATCATTCCAGCATATTGAACAAATATCTTTGAAATGTTGATATGTCATATCTGTATTTACATGATCGTTGTAAACATGTTTTAAATTCATATCATCTTGTCGAAAAATTACCAATAATTTGACGTTGTCAAGCACCAAGTGTCTCGGTACTTGTGCATACGATTGACACAAATAAAAGCAATCTACACTTTTATGCCTACCCATGCAGTAAAAAGCTTTGACATTATCCTGCTTTTCACAAGCAATATCATCAAAGACAAAAATTGAATTTGGTTGAGCTTCGTCGGGTGAAACGACAAGATCGTGTTCACCAAAGGGTAAGTACTTGATTCCTTCCAATGGGTCAATAAGTTGCTCCGAAAATTTATATTTTGGTTGATTTAGAGATTTTGAGTATACGTAAATATTTTCAAATGTCAGACCATTCGGATGAATGATTAGAGATAGGAGAGCGTTCGTTTTGCCACAATTGGATGGACCGCAAAATACGGCTCTTATACTGCTGCGTAATAATTTTCCGTGTCGATTTTGTTTTTTTTTCTGCTGCGTCAAAAGATCAAAATTAATCACTGGCAATTTTGCTGACTGCTTCTTAAGATCGATAATGCTTCTATTTCATATGACGACTGAGCCGAGCTACTATAAATGTGAGCATTTATAGTTTTTCTCAGTTAGTCTAGCATGAGCTCGCTAAGAGCTAACATCATGCAGAAAAAAGGAGGTTCAGGTTTGGTGAATAAATTGATCAACAAATTACCCATTGAACTTCATGTGCCTGGTTATCAGTACTGTGGTTCAGGTACTAAACTTGCCAAACGCCTAGCTCGTGGAGATCTGGGAATCAATAAACAGTATAGCGTTGGACTTGTTGAGTTGCTAACTTTCAATTCCATACCAAACGTCGATGTAAACTGCAATAAGTTTTACGTTGGACAAGAAATAATTGAACTTCCTACAGGAAGTTATGAGATTGAGGATATCGAACGAACTTTGCAAAGCATCCTCGATACGCGAGGTATAAAAGTTAGTATCAAGCCAAATAATAATACATTGCGTAGCATTATTGAGTGCAGTCATGAAATCAATTTTCATCCAAGTGACTCGATTGCTCGTCTACTGGGATTCACTCCAAGAGTCTTCAAACCCTATATAAGTCATGACTCTGATTTACCAGTAGCTATTCTCAAAGTGAACGCTCTACGAGTTGATATTCGATATCGAATATTACAGCAGGAGCATATATAAATCAACAAAAGGTTCATACAATACATGAATTTTCCCCAGCAGTTCCACCAGGTTACAAGATAATCGAGGTTCCTAAACAAATAATATACTTACCGATATCTGTGAAAGTGATTGATCATTTACAACTACGTCTAGTAGATCAAGATGGTGAATTGATCAATCATCGAGGTGAAATTATTAACATTCGTTTGCATCTGAAAAGCACTTGAACTGGGTATTGTTTTTAATGCTGACAACAGCTATAATAAGAGCTCAGTATGTCATCAGTCAGTCAGTCCGCAACGAGCGATCAAACGATTAACACGTCGGAACAGTCAATTTCTTCAAAGTCTCGGTCTCACAGTAAAGCGTGGTGGAGAAAAAGTAGGTCAATGAGTGAGAAAAATACAGAAAAAATATCTTGTACATTTATCTGCTGCTACTGCCAAGATGGAGGCAGTTCTTAACGTACAATCTCCAGTCATCTTTGATGAATCTGTCTCACATTATGAGGTTCATGCACATCAACCCTACACCGCACTTACATTCAACAATAGTGATGAAATTCGAATAGCTATTCAGCATCAAGATTTGTGTGTACTACCATCCAAAAGTTCTCTACACATTTGCGGAAAGATTACAAAGCAGGATGGTACTGCTTTAGAGCATACTAATTTCGTGAACAATGCTATTAGTCATCTCTTTGAGGAAATTCGATACGAGATGAATGCTATAGAAATTGATCTATGCAAAAATGTTGCTGCAACAACTTTGATGAAAGGCTACACTTCTTATCACCCAGTCAGCTAAAGTATCTGGAAAATCCCAGCTGGACGCCTACTACTGACGTGGGAAATATATCTGATAATAATGGAAACTTTGATGTGACAGTTCCTCTATCATTGATCTTCGGTTTTGCTGAGGATTATCGAAAAATCGTTGTAAACGTTAAACATGAACTGATTCTCACAAGATCGAGAAATGATTTGAACGCTGTTTTACAAGAGCCTATAATGGTAGATGGAAGACCTACATACGAAGACTTTAAAATTGAAATCACTCATATAGATTGGCTTATGACCTACCTCGTCCTATCAGATCGACGAAAAATACAACTATTTAATTACATACAAAAAGATGTGTCTATTGCTATGAGTTTTCGTTCATGGGAATTGTATGAGTATCCAGTACTTCCAACAACCACACAACATGTATGGACAGTGAAAACATCCAATCAACTGGAAAAGCCACGTTTTCATTCTAGGATTTCCAACAGCGAGGAAAGGAGTACGAAGAAAAAATGCTAGTTATTTTGATCATTGCAATATTAGTAATGTAAAACTTTTTAGATGTTAGTGTTCACTAATTATATTACCCAAGCTTTCACTGATTCTTCACAAGGTGATTCTATTCATCTGGATTTCTCCAAAGCGATCAGTACAGTAATTCATGACTTATTCTGTTGGAAGGCAAGGTGTATTGGACTTGATGGCAGTATAATAAAATGACTCGAATCCTATCTATCAGACAGGATTCGGGTTGTCAAAATCAGAGCATCATTTTCTAATGAAATATCAGTTATATCTGGCGTACCTCACGGCTTTTATCTCGGCCCAATACTCTTTGCTATTTACATAAATGATGTATTACCCTGTATTAAATTTGTGGAAAGTATTATTTAGGCTGATAATATAAAAATGTATAACATTGTTAAATCTCCAATGGACTATGGAAAGATTCAAGATGACTTGGACAATGCGTTTAATTGATTTATCGAAAATGGCCTTACTTCTGAATTTCAATAAATGCAATATTATATTTTTCCATATTAAGAAACATGTCTGTCTTTTCAGTTATAGGCTTGATGCGTGTACTCTACAGAGGGTAAGGGACATCTTAGACTTGGGGGTTCATCTCGACTCCTATCTATAGTGAGTAGAAGATGTGCAAATAGATGCTTAAAACAGACACAGGAACACATGTACGAGCTATTCTTTTTTTAAGACATAAATTCGGTCTGCGGTCGCTATTTATTTATTTTTTGTCTTTTTTAACTTAAAAATGTTTTAACGTACTTGGATTTAGAATTAACGATAACGTTAAGAAAGATAACTTTCTCATTTTGGTGTATAAGGATTTAGAATATTTCTTTTAAATTAAACTTTTTCTTTGTCAATTTAATTGATTTCATTTTTGATCGGGCGTGATTCATTATTGTGTTTAAAGTGAATAAATTCAAATCTAAAACGAATTAATGAGTTAATAATTTCATGCACCCTACTTTCTAATCGCTATCACTACAGTTTTTGAGCGAGAGATCGAGCCTTCCAGAAATCTGCAGAGCCGTATAGATCTTCAACAAAGAGTCGGCACGTCGACAAGGTAAGTTTCATTACGATATTTATTAATAGATCGCTAGAACATCTCTCTCTCTCTCTCTCTCTTTCACGCGTGATTGTGTGCTCTGTACGCTCGGGCACCGATTTACTCGTCATCGGAGTAGACACAAACGCAGATCAACTCGAAAACAAGAAAAAAAACGTTCGACGCGCATACACATCGAATCCTTCCCAGCGCGGGTGCAGCTTGCATCGAATCTTATATACTTACATATACAGTCGCATAGTCGGAGTGCAGTGCGTAGATATATCTATATACGTACGAGCTATAGCAGTGTGTTGTCCATCGTTCCCTCTCTCTCTCTCTCTCTCTCTCTCTCTCTCTCTCTCTCTCTCTCTCTTAATGCAACCTTCAAGCCGATATATTATTCTGCTGGAGGCTGCATTTTGCTATACATTTTTCACTATCTGGAATTCTCTCCTCTGCAACATAACCTGCAAATCATCTGGCTTCACTCTCTCCTGCTTGGCTTGTCTATCTGCACTCTTTGACAGACACGTGGTGACATCTTACGAGACAGCGAATCAACATCATCGTAGAACGGTCTCTCACAGGTCGGTGTGCACCTCTCTACTCTTACTACCGGAACCATCTAACGGCGAGCCTAACAAACTCATTTACTTTGACGACTGACATTATCAACTGCCAATAAGTTACCGGCAAATATGAGTATTAGTGGAGAGAAGTGTGTTGAAGCATTTTCCAGCATTTGCAAGTTCATTGATAAAGCCATTCAGACTAAAGACCCTAAAAAGTGTGAGATCTGCAACAACCACTTTCACACTAGATGCATCTCTTTCAGATCTGGGATGGTGAGAGCCGTTGCTACACTTGCTTGTTCTGCCTGTGCGGAGACTCACTTAAGAAAGCGTCTGGAATATTTGCTCAACAGCTCTAATATGCCATCTAAAGCCGGGAATAATAACAACAGCAAAAAAAAGATCCAGTCTGCACCTCCATCCACTAATCCATCACGCAGTCAATCTCCTGCGCGGCCTGCAGTCATTGCAGTAACAGCATCGCCCTCCAATATGGAGAGCACGCTACACAACATCCTTGCTGCACTGACAGATATCCGTGCTAAGCAGGACGAAGCGGTGAAGGCCCAGCGAGACACCTCCGAGAGGATCTTCGGACTAAAGGCAAGGCTAGGCCCCATCGAACAGCGCCTTGAAGCTCTTGATGCCCTGCCCCAGCTACAGACTCGCCTAACAACTGCGGAATCCACCATCTCTGAGCTGAAGGTGCAGTTACAAGAGCTAACATCTGCCCATCTCAAACCTCAGCCCGTGCATAACAGCAACAACAACAACATTAATGATGGACCAACTTCCCCTGCCGCCACAGTTCCCTCCGAGATCGCCAGTCTTCATAGAGAGCTCGAGGCTATAAAACATCGGCAGGAGGCATCAAACAACAATGTTGTTGTAATAACTGGGCTGCACTACACTCAAGAGTCCTCTCTAAAGATGCTTGCCTACTCAGTGCTTTCCCCCTTGACCCTACTGTCCTCAGGAGGGACATAGCTGCCACAAGGATCATGAGTAGACTCAATGCATCTACCAATACCCCGGCCTCAGACAGCAGATTACCACATATTGCTGTCACTCTGTCTTCCCATGTCCTTGTACGCTCCACCTTGGCAGCAAAAATCAAAAAGAGAAAGCTGCACTCCTCTGAGCTTAGCGCGGACCTATCGGAGGAGGCCAAGGCTCTAGCCCCAGACCACTAGGGGCTTATCAACATCAATGAGCTGCTACCTCCACATGTCCGTAAGCTCCGCGTCAGGACCAGACAGGAGGCCAGGAAGGGACAGGGCTGTAGGACCTATGTGAGAGATGGTAGAATTTACATCTGTGCTGCCGAAGACGGAGGAAAGGCTACCATTATAAATAGCGAGGAAGACCTGATGAATTTTTTAGCGAAGAGACCACCGAACAACAACAGCAACGGCCGCTAAACATCAATCGTATCATCCCACCCTCACCACCAACATCATTCACACCATCATTGCCCACATCTTCAACCGTCTCCAAGGTAACTCTGTCCGATGGTTTAAGGGTCTGTCATTTCAATGCGAACTCCCTTATGGGTCACATTGAGGCGGTAAGGCTGTTGTCCACTCGTCCCTACTATCACGTAATAGCTGTAACTGAAACTTGGCTGGACGACAACGTAAAAACCATACCCCTACTTGACAACTACACACTTCACAGACGGGACAGAAACAGAAACGGTGGAGGTGTGGCCCTCTATATTCACCACTCACTCACAGCTACGGTTCTGACATCATCTGACGGTGTCTGGTCGGGCAAGCCAGGGAAGCCGGAGTATCTTCTCTGTGAGATCTCTGCAAAAGGTTTTGTACCCATCTTTGTTGACGTTGTGTATCGTCCGCCCCATACCCCCTTCATTCAAAGCAATGACTTTACCGAAACGCTTATCACACACATGCACAACTATTCCTCAAAGATAATCATGGGTGACTTTAATGCAGACCAACTCTCCCGGTCAGAGGATGCCAAGTTCATTAAGGCTCTCATCGAGGAGAACTCCCTTCAGTCGGTTCCTTATGGTGCTACACATCATAAACTGAAATCAGACACCTGGCTTGACCTCTGCTTAATCGACGAGCAAGATCGCCTGCTCTCGCACTGGAAGACTGACACACCTTTCATCAACGGACATGATCTTATTACGGCCACCCTAGACGTACAGATTCCACGCTACGAACCAAAAACTTTTACTTACCGAAACTACAAAGAAATCAGCGCCGAGAGACTGAGGGTTTATCTCGGTGCCTGTGACTGGTCATTACTCGATACTACATGACTTGACGCTTGCATCGCCACTCTCAACACTAACTTGACTAACGCCATCAATCGTCTCACCCCATTGCGTACAGTGACTCCTGGACCAAAACGTCACCCATGGTTTACCACGGCTCTTCGTGACCTCTTGAAAGAACGGAACAGACTCTACAGACGGTTCCGCAGATCACGTCTCCCGCTGGATCTGTATTTTTATAGACTTGCGAGAGACGATGCTCATAGACAGGTCGAGGATGCCAGGCTGAATTACTATCACTCACGCCTGTCCTCCCTGACTGACGTCGGCGAGATCTGGAGAGAGCTTGAGAGACTTGGGGTTACCGCCTCCGAAGAAAAACCACCCTCTCGCTTCTCCATTGAAGACCTCAACGTGCATTTTAGCGGAATTTCCAACGATCCGCTAGCCTCTGACGTTGAGGAATATCTGCTTACCCTGGAGGGTCTGAACATCCCCGAACATTTCAATTTCAGGGAGATAACGGAATCGGAAGTTCAGATGCGGTCATGCACTTTGACTCCCAGGCCAGGGGCAGCAACGGCATCCCTCAGGATGTCATTTGCAAAGCACTGCCGGTACTCGCTCCATTACTATGTCGCATTTCCAACCTGTCCTTAAGCGAGTCATGTTTCGGGCTGGAAGAAGTTACTAGTGCATGCACTGAATAAAGTCAGCTCCCCTACATATCTAACGGACTATCGTCCGATCTCCCTCCTATGCTTCTTGTCCAAGGCGCTGGAGTGGCTAATGCACAGGCAAACCTCCGAATATCTCGAATCAAGACTTTTTCTCGATGACCTAAAAACAGGTTTCCGCACTAGCCACAGCACGCAGTCCGGCTTGATCAAGTTGACTGATGATGTCAGGCTTGGCATGAAGAAAAAGAAAGTAACACTTCTACTTCTTTTTGATTTTAGCAAGGCGTTTGATACCGTGTGTCACGTCAGGCTACTCAGAAAGCTAACCTCCTTCGGCTTTTCTAAGCAGGTCGTCCGCTGGTTCGCTTCCTACCTTACTGGGAGAACTCTGGCTGTCATTGGTGACAGTAATGAACTCTTCAACTTTCAACTACTAAACATGGGAGTACCACAGGGGTCTGTATTCCATAGACGTATCTTATCTCATTTATGCGGACGACCTCCAAATTTACAGCCAATGCCACCTTGAGGAGCTTGATTCTTGATCCGAGAGGATGAGTGCTAATGCCGAGAGGATCATGGGCTGGGCTGCGCAGAATCATCTCAAACTAAACGTTCTCAAAACGCAGGCGATCGTCCTGGGCTCCTCCTATTATATTAATGCACTACCTTCTATGGCTAATACTTACATTAACATTGGAGGAGCCAGGATTGAATATCAGTCGCCTGTCGCAGTCTATGACTGGTGCTCGATTCTAAACTGACCTGGAAAGAACACGTTACACAATTGTGTAAGCGTGCACACTCGCTCATGTATAGATTGTGCTTCTTTAGAAAGAGCACTGGTTTCGAGCTGCGAAAACATCTTATGCAAGCCCTACTGTTTCCCATAATCGACTACTGCTCATTAGTTTACTGTGACCTGACGCAAGAACTGGACATCAAGCTACAGAGACTGGTAAACACGGATATTCGTTTTAACGAATTATAATACATCTATGGTGTAAGGAGGGACGAGCACATCACCCCCTAAAGGCGCGAGTTGCAATGGCTCACCACCACCGGACGTAGGAAGTACTTTATGGCCTGTTTCCTTAGGAAACTTTTTAACACCGCTACTCCATGTTATATCATGGCCTTTTTTGACTTCCACGTCGCACTCCGCCCCGTGAGGGGTGTGGTTACCCCTCTGGACATCCCCACTTTCGTCACAGAGACGCTGAGGAATTCATATAAACGCCTCATACCTTTGGAATACATTGCCCGCTCATATTCGCGACATCAAAACACTGTCATCCTTCAAGCGTCAAGCAAAGCTACACTTCCTCAGTATTGAAAACACTTAAACACTACAATGACCTACAACTACACTACCTCATTATTCAATACATTTTCACTCACCCTATCGTCAAACCATCAAATCATCATCATCATTCATTCATTCACTCTATCCATCCATCTACTACATCCTATCTCTAAGTTAGCTATAAGTATTTATGTATGCTTTATTTTGTATTTTTCTTTTAATGTTTGTTGTACAACAAAATTTACAGCAAAATAAAATAATTTAAAATCTAAAAATCTAAATCTAAATCTCTCTCTTTTATTTAATTTTGATTTAAAGTCATACACAACTAACGTTTAATGCTCTTATAGGTGCACAATAAGTTCATTATTATTGAATATATAAGATAAATACCTAGAATGAAAAATAATTACTTAATAGTTAAGTTTTAGGGATTTTACTACTTTTGATAACTCTTTTGCTCGCAAACCTTTTAGATTTTCGTAGGTTTTTCACAGGAGATTTTACCACTTTTATAGAGACATACATATATTATATTATGACGGCATCAACAAGAATAATATTTAGAAGAAGAACACTCTACTTCCTGCAGGTAAACAATTATAAAAAACAACTAGTATATACCGTGAATTGCGACGACAAAAAATTATAAATGTAATATCTATTCAACGTCACCACCGTCTATAAATTTCATCGCACTTACCGATTTCTACATGAATATATAAAAAATATGGAACATACTTCCTGAAGCACGTAATCAATACCACGATAATTCTCAAATAATAGTTACACGCATATATCGATAGTTAAACAGTGCACCTCCTAAATGCATTTCTTATATAGTGCTTACACAACGCTTTTGAGCACCCAAGACACTTAGATACCGTCTTTAAACCGTATTTATACCTAGATGTCATAAAATACAAATCTGAAGGTATTCGTCTTGGCAGTTCAGCTTCTCTGCAACTATAGACCGCGGAGAGTGGCGAGATCTTATTCTGTTTTGTTGCCAAGAGATGTTTGGATATGATTTCGCCTTTCAAACGTTAGTTCACCAACAATAATTAACATGGCATTAAAATACATTCAAATGTGTTTTTTATTGTGTTAATTATTTTTAATTATTACTTCCTCCTAGAGGAAGCTTTGTAATAGTAAAATTTAGCTGGAAAGGCAAACAAGACACGATTCTATATCAAGAATGGTACGAAAAGCATAAACAAAATTGTAGTGCTAACCATCAAGACTGTGCGTGAAAAATGGAAGTGGATGGAATTGTCCAGATGTTTCAGCGTCCAGAAGAAGAGTACGGTGTAATGTACAAAAATTATATTGGTGATGGTGACTCTAAAGTGTACAAAGCAGAGACAGAAGTGCAACCGTACGGCAGCAGATTGACCCTTGCAAAAAAGAGTGTATTGGTCATGTGCAGAAGACGATGGGTACGCGTGTCAGGAATTCGAAAAAATCCCTTGGACGACAGACACTCGCGGATGGAAAAGGAATCGGAAGAAGAGGACGATTGACTGCTCAAGTGGTCAACAGACTGTCTTCATACTACGGCAAGGCAATCAGGGATCACTCTGATTCCATGAAAGACATGTCTAATGCAATCTGGGCAACCTTTTATCATCAGCTGTCAACAGACGCAAAGCCTCAGCACCAATTGTGTCCGGAAGGAGCCAGACGCTAGTGGAAATGGCAGAAAGCTAAAGTAAACAAGACTGTGAAGAATTTTAAACACAAAATCAGCATTTCATCAGTTATTATGGAGAAGATAAAGCAAATTTATGAAGATTTAACGGAACCAAACCTTCTGAAAAGATGTATTGAAGGTTTCAGGCAGAATTCCAATGAAAGTTTCATTCATCATTTAGTGGCTTGTCAGTGCTGAATATTGGAGTGTATACAGCTGTTACGATTCTGAAGATCATGGAGCAGTTTGAATTCACGCCTGGGAAAGTTGCTTGTGAATGGGTAGAAAGCAGCAATGACAGCAGATTACTCCACGCGAAGAGGAAAAACTGGCAAGCACCAAGGAGGCACGCATTACCAGGAGAAAAGCTCGAGACGAACTACAGGATGATGCATATGCAGCAGGTGAAAATTAAATGTTGTAAGTACTTGCATCTAATATTATTAATATTTTCATTATATACTTTCAAGTATTTTTTTTAAATTTATTCTTATCACTTTTCAGCAAATCTTGGATTAAGTGGATTGCCGCAGCTGTCTCATAAACATGACAGTTGAGGTTATGATGGACAGGAGACACAAAATGCTTTGTGACTACAGAAAAGAAAAGATAAGTGTTTTGAAAATGTTATATGAATAAACATGCTTTTAAATGAAATGTGCTAATTTAAACTTTTTGTGTTCTAGATGCATCTACACCTCAACAGGAGTTTGTGTGTTCAGTAAAAGCAGTCTGGTACAGAAAGTTATATTTTGATAAATATTAATGATTGGAGCAATAAAAAAATTATATGGATAAGTATTACTGTAATTATGGAGCAATAAAAAAATTATATGGATAAATATTACTGTAATTATGGAGCAATAAAAAAATTATATGGATAAGTATTACTGTAAGTATTGTAGGTCAAAACTTTAATGCTAGTTTTCTCCTAATTATGTTTTTCTCAATTTCAGGTATTGCACCGTAAGATTCCAAAGGCACGGATGGATCAAATGAGCTCAGCTTTGGTGATATACTTTAAAAGTACATTGGTTATGGTATAAATGGGGAGATTTGGTTTAGATCCCATGGAAAAAAAGTTTCGTGATATTTATATTAAAATTAATAAAAAATTGATAAAAAAACTTAATATGCTTATACAATTTTTTCTATGGAATATAAAACAAATCTCCTTATTTATACCATAATTAATGTACTTTTAAACAATATCCTTGAGTTGGAGCTCATTTGGACCATTAGTTCATTTGGAATCTTACGGTTAGTGAATTATGAACTACCTACTTTACATAGGTATTATAGAGGTTTACAGAGGTACTAAAGCCATCAAAATAAAGGTAATTATGGCAATAATAGTATAAAAAATTTAGTTTATGTATATAAGCATTTAAACATTTTTAATGAAAAATTTTAATTTTAATTTCCCCCTTAAGGGGACACATTACCTTTAAAACTCGATAAAATAATTGTTTTTAATTTCACACAGATAAGTTGGATTAATTTTTTCGGCCTATTTAGTCCTAATGTGCCCTAATGAAAAATCAAACACCGAAAAGCACTGTCCACACGATTCCAGGACAATGTACGGCCCAATCGGGCTGAAAATTTTGGACTTACTCTTAAAAGCGCTAGTTTTGGTATGAATGGAGGAAATTTAATTTAAATAAATAGAAAACTTATTAAAAATAAAATAAGTCAAAAATATTGAAAAATAAGCTAAAACAACTAAATTTTTCATAAACTAAACCTTCATAATCCCTGCTGGCCCATTGTGGCACTCGGTGCAAGAATTTGTGAATTTGTTCACTATCCGTAGGATTCCAAGTGAATGAGTGGTCTTTTTGGCTGAAATTCAAGGAGGATACTTTGTACACTTGTAGTTTAGGTATGAATGCAGGGATTTTAATTTGAATGTTTGGAAATTATTTGGCGATGAAAAAACTGCATTTTTTGTGTATAGAACATGTTCTATACATCTAAATCAAAATCCCTGCATTTATACCAGAACTAAAGGTGTACAAAGTATCCTCCTTGAATTTCAGCCAAAAAGAACCATGCGTTCACTTGGAATCTTACAGACAGTGAGCTGAAATCAGTAAAAACAACATTTAGAGAAAATCAACTTTAAAGTTTATGAAAATTGTTTAAAGTGTAACTTATATTAGTGCTTACCAAATCCTTTGGAACCAAGTTTTCTATCTTTCACACGCATAGACCTTGATTCTCAGCAATTATGAGGTATATTCACTTGTATCTCTAGCTTCTGTACGGCTTTTCTTACTTGCAAGCAAAAAAGGCATTTTATGAATTTTTGACAATATTTGATAAAAGGGATATTTTATCCTTGATAATGATAACACTTAATACTTAACTTTTTTTGGTTTGTGTGTTTAACCTTTAACTTGAAGCTGGTAGAAAATTACCAGTCTAACCTCCAAATGTCCCTAAGCAGGTAAGTGGTACCAGGGTCAGCTGAAAAAGATAAAATAAATTAATATTTCAATTTCTTAATAATGAAATGAAAAAATACAGAGAAGTATACTTATATTTATTTTGTAGTCATCACAAGGTCTTCTACTTCAAAATACTTCAGTACACACTGCCTAGTGTGCTCCTGCAACGTATTAATCCTCCTCTTGTAGCTCCCTGGCTCTCCTTGTGAGGGTTCTTGTTTCCTTGGTACTGGCCTGGAGTTATCGCTTAGCATGAAAAATCCTCTGGGCATCCACAGAGTTTGCCCACTCTGCAGCAGCGTATCCAGGTGCCACGATGCTTGCAAATCCTTGCAACGATGAAAAGCCTTTTTTTCTCCAGGAACCATCTCCAGAAACATTCAGTCCAGGTGCTCTAGTCTCTGTAGCTGCTTTTCCTTCTATCACTACAGTCTTCATAGAGTCTTTGGCAACTTTCTCACAAAATGTTGATAGACCAGCATGCCCAAGTCCAAGAGCACGAAAAGTAACCACTGTTCTTCTGTTGTTCTCCCAAGCCTGGTTCTTGACACTAAATTTTCTGCATGAGTTGATCCTCTTATCTGCCAGCTCACCACACTCAATGCATCCTACTTAAATCTTGATTCCTAATCCTTAAGCTTCAGATTCGCCAAGTTTAAATTGACCATGGCATTGTTTGCAAATCAAAAGTTCCCCGAGAGCAGGAAACAGAATGTTGATATCAATCAATCTATTCCTGGCTTCAGAGGTTCCTTTCGCTGCTGGAGTTTGAATCTTTCTTGCTGAACTTGAAGGTCTTATCTTGTTGGCAGGTTCATCGTCGCATGTTGCTCCTATAAATTTTCTTGGCCTCTTCTTGTCTCTTCCTCCAGAGTACTTCTTGTCAGGATGTGTTCCGTCGAAACTCCGGGTTTACCTTCACCGAGGGCGACAGTGTCGAGCGACCCCGTGAGAATCAACGTAGAGCACGTAGCACTATCTCCCGGCGCTCGACGGAGAGCAATCGAACGTCGCGACTCGCTGTGGAGCCTCGTGTCGCGCGCCCCCTGTTGTACTCGCAGTCAGTCGCTTCTGAGCAGCTAGCGAACGATATTGCCACGAAAGCTCTTAAGTGATTTTAACAGTTTGACCACTTCTGATAAATCGGACCGTTCGAAGTTAATCCGAAGTAATCGCCGTCGTAGTAGTGGGTGTAGTGCACTTCAGCTCTACCTTTGTGTGTTCTCCTCTCATTCTCTATCTGTTCCGGTAACATGGCGTTCGCGCGTAAAACCGAACGAGGACATTTCTGTGGTACTAAGGCCTCAGCTCAGTCCATTGGCGATCTACATGACACTAAGATTCGGAAGAATCTTCTCACGTACACGTACACTAGTCACATTTTCCAATTCCGCAGCTTGTACACCCCACGAGAGGGTTTTTTGCCGCACGGCTTTTTCCTCTCGACTTGAGCGATTGAATTTATCGTTTTTCGCTCAATCGACCTCGTTTTTTTCTTGCACACCTACCCATCTACATTTTTAAAATCACTATCACTTCACACTTTTTTAAAAAAACTTTACTGCTCTGCTTTTACACTAGAGTCTTCAACTTCACTTTTTTTTCTCTTTAGGGTTATAAGCTATAAGCTACAACCTCAAAAACACTATCAACACTACTTAGATTAGTTCTAAAGCGCTTTTGAAAAATATCAGCTTTATTTATTTACATAGATATCAGCTGTGTTTACATAGTGTACTTTATCAGCTGTGTTCAAATATTTTCAGTCTACAATAGAGAAACCGCGAAATGTTCGCTCTGTCCTTCTCCGATACATTGATTCTAACCTACCCACAGGTGGCGCGCGAGCGCGCAATATTTGAGTTCAAATAAATGTCGCTACATATTCATCGGAGCCTCATATAAGAAGTGAAACTAGAAATTTATTTATAAAATAATGCAAAAAAATGTTATCAATACGCACTCATTTATTTACTAAAATATGTATGCTGGGCACAATATACGTAAATACTACGGTAAAAAAAATAGTATTTAAAAAAATGAAAAATACGCAATTTTACGATAAACGATAAAAATTTTGTTTTAGTATTTTGCTTGTAACTTTGCGGGAAAATTTTTTTCGATAAACGGTTTTCAGGAGCGTATTCTACGGAACATTTCCTATAAAAATAAGCAATAAGAAAATCGTTTTTTTCGAAATTTAAAGGTGTTTTGTCCCTTAAGATCAGGGAATATTTGCTCAGCGTACCACTTGCTTATGTCTAATTTTCAGGATGGCCTCTAGATCGACGATATCATCTGCATAGTAGGCATATGCAGGTATTCGGGCTTTCACTTTACAGTGATAAAATTTTAAAAAAGTTAACTATAGTTAAAAGATTTTAGCTATGGTTCGACGGCAGCAAAAAGTTTTAAGAAAACTCCTTGATATAATCTTCCTTAGTATATTACACCGGCACACAAAATGAAAAAAGATGTCCTTGCAAAAAAACAGACCTACCTATCCTTATGTTTTCGGTCGCTAAATTCGAATATAAGGTCAGTTTGGCTCCATACCGTCAAGGTCACGGCCAATTCAAGGTCAAATTGAAAAGTAAAGGTTTTATAAAATTTAAATGCCATATATTTATATTTTTTAGGCCGCTGAATCCGAATCCGCGGTCAATTTTACCGGATCACGTCAGGGTCAAGGTCACTTCAAGGTCAAATTGAGAAGTAGCGATGAAGAAAAATAAAAATGCCATACAGTTATGTTCCCTGCTTCTTGTATTTATGGAATAGTAGAGATGGGATAAATCACTATGTTAAGAAATTATGGCCAGCTAGAACATATTTTGAATCAAGATTGACCCATCAAACTATCTGCTATCGCCACTTTATATAAAACTTGGCCTTATGAAGGAGTTCGTTAAAGCTTTGGATAAAGATGATGATTGTTTTCAGTGTTGAGCAGAAAAGTTTCCCGCAATAAGTGATGTTACATTAAAAGAAGGTATTTTTGATGATCCTCAAATTCGTTCTCTATTTGGAGATAAAACATTTATCACAAAAATGAAGGACACAGAAAAAGCTGCATGGCAAATTTTGAAAACTGTTCGTGAAAACTTTTTAAGAAATAAAAAGAGTGAGAACTATCAGGAACTAGTTGAGCGAATGTTGGAGAAATTCAACAATGTGGATTACCTGATGAGTCATAAAATGCATTTCTTACATTCCCATCTTTATTATTTTCCTCTTAATCCAGGAGACGTCAGTGAAGAACAGGGAGAACGATTT
This sequence comes from Muscidifurax raptorellus, assembly GCA_020010945.3. Classification (NCBI taxonomy): domain Eukaryota; kingdom Metazoa; phylum Arthropoda; class Insecta; order Hymenoptera; family Pteromalidae; genus Muscidifurax; species Muscidifurax raptorellus. Next base: position 740,868 of record JAHUUD020000026.1, read on the forward strand.
CCTTAAGACATGAGTATAATGGAGAATGGATGTCAAGGAAGATGGAATGTCAACATAATGGCAGATTTTGGCTGGACACTGAAGAGAGACTTTAAAACAAATAATAAAAAGAGAAAAAGAATCCCATTGCATAGGTCTTAGGAAAAAAGGAGTACAGAAATACATCGATAGTTAATAACGTAGTGGAAAAAAATGTAAACGAAAGCAAATGTTCTCTGTGCACAAAGAAGATATAACGTAAATAAATAAGACTTTTAACAATTTTTGGTATTTTTTTTCCATTTTTGGAAAGTTTTTATATGACATTTTTATCGGCTTAAGGGGGTACAACACCTTTAAATAATAAATTGATAATTATGATGCAGAATATTTTAATTACTAAATAAATAAACTAATTTTTTTTTTCTACCCTAACTAGACATATTTTCCAACATTTTTGACAGGTTAGGACTTCTGAATAGCCCTATAATACTTACTTGCTCGGGCAATAACTCAATAACCCAATAACCCAATAACTCACTGATCGAGCCAACTGACGAGGATATTGTTTAAAAGTACATTAGTTATGGCATGAACCGAGGGCTTTCATTTTAAATACATAGATACATTTTTATGAGCATATTACTGATTTTTAAATAATTTTAACATATATATGATGTAACTTTTTGTCTAATATAAATTATTTTAAAAGTATAAAGTGAACAAATAATATTGGACGTACTTCCAAAAATTTAATGTGCACCTACTGCATATGAATCATCCGGTAGTTCTTCTTGAGCTTATCTCCTTGGCACACGTGTCTCTTTGGTGCTTGCGGGTCTCCTCCTCTCTGCGTGAAATAGTCTGGTATCATTGCTGCTTTCTAGCCATTCACATTCTATCCTTCTCCAGGATAGACCTCAAACTAGTCCATTAAATTGAAAAAGTCTGCAGGAGCATGATTGAAGCATGCTACTGCCGTATATACGCCAATGTTTATCATTGAAAAACCACTGAACGTTACATGTGTAAATGCACGCATAGTAATAACACTTCTCCGGTTCATTTCACATGCACTGCCTTCTTGGCCTACTTTTTTGTCAGAGTTTATCACACTTATTAATTAACGCAGATTAATAAAAAAAATGATATATGCTAATTGCCGATAACAGCTGTATTTATTTACATGTATCAGCTGTTAAGTGTATATACTCAGTATTATACCTTTGCAGTGTAGACTATATATATTATAGAGTACCTAAGTGGAGTACGGATTATACGCGTATAAGAATGTTGGATCTGAGCAGAACAGTGGAAGGAACGTTAACAGTCATTGAGTCACAAGACATTTTCAAACAAATTCAAATGTTAGATTTTTTTTTTTTTATCAATGAATCAGTATCTATTATATCTTTTTTAAGATAACGAATATCTTTTTATTTTATATTTTAGCATATATTCCATCAATTTGATTTTTAATTGGTTTTAAAATTAATGAGTGGAATTTCGTAAAAAATCGTAATTTACGAAAAAGCAGATAAAAAGTACTTTTCGCATTTTGTGTATAACTTTATAACAACATTTTTTAACGCAATAAGAACAAAAAGATCATATTGGGTGGGATATTTCATATCAAAATGGAGAATAAAAAAAATCGATTTTTTTCATAATTTAAAGGTGATGTACTCCTTTAAGCGCAAGCAAATGACAGCGAAGGCAAAGCAGAAGAACGCAACACTAATGTACGCTAAATAGGAAACGTTTATTATGAATGTAACTTAATGTACAGAGACTTGGTACCGTGTCAGTCGACAAGCAGCTGAAGCGGGAAATCGGGAAGAGGTTTGAGCACAGTGAGTAATGCCACGCGTGAGGAAGAGGTAGAGAGCTGATACTTACAGATGAGCGCAGCGTGTAAAAATCCGCAGCGTACACACGCTACTCGGTAATTGCTATGAACGAGGCATAGATCTCGTGCAGGATAAATAAGCGTAACGCAGCTACAGCTTCCTCTCGAGCATCAACGTGCCATAGATTGCAAGGTCGTGGTACACGCACCAGTACATACGCGGGTCTCCGGATAGTCGCGTATTCTCACACTCGCTTAGAGGTCACATTGTAACTTAAGATTTAACGTTAATCTTGTAATTATGTAGACTCGAGTCTCGTGTCGTTAGTGCTCTCTTTCTCTCACCCCCACTGTACTCATCCGAAATCGTGCGGCTCTTACCTCTTCCTGGGTATTTGTTCTGTAACAATGCTCTATATACATTGCATGAATATTAGTAGAGGAGCATACTGAGGATATATTAAGTGCGATTATCGCTTATCATAGTCTATACGTTGACGGCGTGTAGATAGCTTCGATACCTTAACATCCAGATTTTAAAACAAATGTATTATATGTTGATGCATGCCATACTTTATTTTCGGGTTAAGGTAAACACTTACTCAACAAAGGTAACCAAATCACGCGAGAATCATACCCCGATAATTATTATCTGTTTGCTTTTGATTTGACTCCCAATTTGTCTACCAACGATAACACTCATTGAAATTTGTTTAAACATGGTAGTGTTCGATTGGACGTGCAATTCGATGACCTATTAACTAATACGGTTAATTGTATTATTTAGGCCGAGTAAGGCAATATTTTTGAAATGGATGTATCGCGTTAACTAATCATCGACTTTAGTGGTTGAAGTTTTCGTGTTATAATGTCGCTTTCATCAGGTAAATATATTGCCTAGTAATGTATTTCATGCGTCAATTATGCCACGGTGTGTCTTGAATTTTGTATGGTACCAAATTCCGTAATGTTCTAAAAGGAATTGCAATAGTTGGTCTTTATCAAAATTTTAGTGCTCATTGGATAGTTGCACCCCCAAACGCTATAAATGATTTAAGATATTTGACAAAATGATGAATGGTTGACACGATTGAGGCACGGGTTAGGCTATTTCGAAGGCGAAACAAATTTGAAAGTGTTTTATGAGAGTCTAAAAACCAATACGAAAAGTATATGAAAAATTTATGTGTGAGGCAGTGTGAAATGGCAATTTGTATACAATGTGATCGTTTGTAGTCGGATGTGTATTGTATGCTCCACATCGTTAGAACTTCGTATATATATTATAGATGTGCATTGAATAACACTCATCGATTGAAAAATTGTCTTTGTTTGCAAAATTATCGATTTTTGTATCTAGTGCATAGAATTCGTAATGGACAGTCTTCATATATTTCTTCAAAATTCTGTCACGCATTTGGTCATATACGGTGGGTATATTTCTTACTGATCAGATACCTAGTGTGTGGTCGACCCCGCAGCATTTATTGTTAACTCTGATGATCACACGAAGCCTGGAATCTATTGGGTTGCCATATATGGAAATAAATCGAAAGTTTATACGTCGTAAGAATAGTGTTGACAGAAATTTAACTAGAAACGGCGGATGCATTATCAAATGTTTGCAGTGTTGCAGTTCTAAAATATCTTTGTTTTAATACAATCGTGTAAACATTCTTGAAACCACCAAAATAATCGGATATTCGTGGCTCAATGATGTTCACTTTGTTTATAAAACGTACGTACTTTCCACTTCCATCATATACTGAGGGTGGATATAACAAGGCTTTAATCGAGTCCTGAGCAGAATATTTAATCAAGAGTAGTCGAACAGTGATCAGTATATCTAAAAGATGATAAACCATTAAAAATGGTTCAAAATCAAGAGCAGTCTATTAACCATCATACACACCGATTGTTTTATGCATTCTACGTGCTAAACAAGTCTTACTTCCAGAGAATCATTTGTAGCCATGAGTACGACTCTTTGGATGACTAGTACCAGAAACCAGTAGTAAGATTATTAAATTCGGACATCGCGGGAATTGCCTACTCGTCTGATAGCTGGGACGAGATATCTTATCTCTTTAATACTATTTCTAAATATTTTTCTCGCTCTTCTAATGATCTGAAATGTAAATTAATTTGTGTTTCTGGGTGGACGTTCAGATATACATGTCATCATCGAGAAATGGTCCTCATAATCCAGGAGAATAGACTGCCCAATCAATCCAGGACGTCGAGAAGGTTTCGGCGATCTATCATGCTAAACAAATCGACGTTTCAGTGTTTAAAGGACTGTGTTTCAGTGTTTCAAGGAATGTATGAAAGTGTATTGATTTACTAATCGAACTCCTTACTTGATATATCTCGTAGCGTAAGCACTGCTGTGTAATATCTTGCGGATTTTGTTATAAAGAAAAGTAAAGATGAGATGTTTGATGCAAAAGAAATATTTTATACACTGTGTATTATGAAAAAGTTCGTTAATTTAATTGAAAACGAGATTTTTTAAGATTTTATATTAACAAAATTAAAAAAATCTGCTAAATATAACCATTAAAAACTAATACACATTTCATATACTCGGACTTAAATTGTATGATGTGATATATAGCTCTAATATAAAGATCTAAATAATCAAATCAACTTTAAATAATAATTTAAATCCATAATATTTCTAATTTTTTTATTTCTTAAACATATAATTTATAATTATAAATATTTTTATGAATATTTGGAATTGTACTGAATTGAAGTTAAAGTGTAAAAGATAAACTTATTCTTTTCAGTGTGAAATATAAGACAAATAAAACTCCAAGTTCTCTAACTGTGTGAATAGCTCAGGTAATAGTGTGATAGATTGCCACACTGGGGATCTAAGTTCGATTCATAGTTATAATATAACGTTTTATTAAATGATAATATATAAATAATAATCAGCTCATGATCGGTTGACGTTTTGGCGTGATTATCAGCTGATTTTCATCTGAGCCTTTTCCGTAGGGTGGTACCATGGCAGTGTTGAGAAAGTCTAATTTATGGTGAGTAGTCATGTAGAATAAAAAACTCATAAAAATTACATGGATCTGGAAATTCTTAACGCAAATACACTCACCATGGCGCAGTGTGCTTATATTCGAAAGTTATGAAAAACGCCATCAAAACCTCATAAATATCCCATAAAGTCTTGTATTCATTAATCACTCACCCTATGCTGCCAGAATCTGATAAATTATCAAAAACCCGATAACAGTTGTATGAGTATGTAAAAAATTTTAATTTACTATAGTTTACGTGGAGAGGTTACAGAAGAAAGTTTATCTCTGGGACGGCAAACAACAAGGCTAAATAGGTGATGGAAAATATCATCCGAGCCTGCAACGTAGCTATGACAAGAACAGTGCCGAACCAATGACGACCACCAGCGGGCAAGGAAGAAATACTATAGAAATGTAAGAGGCCAGGAAATAGTAGATGACTACCAGCAAAAAATAAAGGATGCTAAGCGGAAGCTTAAAAAGACAATCCGCATTAAAAATCGTTGGTGCCTTAAAGAACTACAGGATGAAGTTGTCAAAGATCCCTAGGGTAGACCCTATAAGGTGGTAAGGTGGGTTTAACTGCCTGTAAAAAAGTATTGCTTTGAAACATGCCATCTGCGCCCAATTAGAAGTCTTCTAAAACTTGTACAACTCATGTGTAGAAAAGGAATATTTCCCATCGCCTGGAAGAAGCAACGTCTTCTGCTACTACCAATAGAAAAGAAGCCGCCTGAAAACCCTTCCTTATACCGCTCTGCATGCTAGACACTTCTGTTTGCTGGGCCGTATACGCCAGAATGGACCAAAATGCATTTAACTCGGCCAAACGGAGTAAAGTCCACAAGGCACTTTAGAAGACCGACTCCTTTTAGATTATCGAGAACGGCAATAATATCTATGAAGTAACAGAAGGTGATCGACAAGGACCAGTACTTGGTTCCACCGACTTGGAACATAATGTAAGACGGAGTAATAAGGCTACAATTCCCTAAAGGGGCGACAGTTGTAGGATTCGTTGATAAGATAGCAGTAATCATAGCGAAACCTGCAGAAGACATAACGGAAATTACAGACGAAGCTATTCGTATAATATATAAATGCAGGACGCGTTAAATGATAAAGTTGCAGAGATTGAGTCAGAATTCGAAAGAATAAATAATATCATAGCTATCTAATTTGCAAAAGAAGTTACAAATCTTAGATTCTATAGTAAATAAACTTAATAATCAGCATGAAACACATCAATGATACTTGGCAGGCAGATCGTGTAGAAATGATTCCATATGCCAAGCAGAATAAAGGTTTCAAATACTTACTTACAGTCACTGATATATTTTCAAAGTCTGCTTGGAATATACCAGTGAAACAAAAAACTGAAAGATCAGTAATTCAAGCTATAAAATCAATACTATTGCAAAAAGAGTACCCAAAATATTACAAACAGATCATGGAAAAGAATTTTACTATAAGGATTTTGATAAACTAATAAAAAGTTATAAAATTCATTTGTATTCTTCTTATAGTAATCTTGAAGCATCAATTTGTCAACGTTTCAATCACACGCTAAAAAGCAAGATGTGGAAGTTATTTATTCTGAATGGTACGTACAAATGGCTGGATATTGTTATAATAATAGTCGATGTCAAACAATATTCGATGAAGGCTGTAAAAACGGGTGAACTGAAGTTTTTACAATAGCGCAGCTTTCATTTAGGAAACCCTACACGCATCCACTTAAGGGTTATCAAGACAAGCCGATAGCTTGAGGATTCTACAAGAAAGAACTTCTCAAGACTAAATATCCAGATGTCTATTCGATTGAGAAGGTTTTGAAAAAAAGTAGTAATAGAGTTTATGTAGTATGGTTAGGTTTTGATAAATCCCACAACAATTTGATGAATTATAATTAATAAAAAAGTTGATTGTTCATTCATTTTATATTTTCTTTAAATTTTTCAAAAGTACTGGCTTTATCATTTCATTTGCTTGTGTGTTGTTCTCAATCGCGTATAGTCTGCACCCATATCCCACATTGAGGTTCATGATATGCAAATCTCCATGTATACATGAACATATAACTAAATGGTGGACTCTTCCTTAAATTGTACACTTCTCTCTGCTGAAATCAAACATTACTAAATTTACTTTCGTGTAAAACATATGTATAGCTGATTTGAACTTATCCATCTTGTGATCTTTTATAGTATCCCCAAGCAAGTAGATCAGTACTGTTTTCTTGAAAGAATCTTTTATCATCGGAGAGGCTCAGCGCAATTTTTCTCAGTCTAATGGTCTCAAAGTTATGAAGTTTTGATCTTATAGCATACTGTTCTCAATTCTGAATGCAAAAATCTTTCGACCAGTCCAAGTAGTCATTAAATTTGATGGCTTTCTTCAGAACAGAAGCCTTAATACCCTTACTTTTGTTCATATTGTCTTAATTATTTACACACCTACTGTACATTTTGCTTCTTAAACCAACAAATTCGGTGAGAACCGATTGAAGTACATTGTCTGCAGGATAATCTAAAGTATAGAAATTGTGAATATTCTTTTTCATATCTTGGTAATAATCATTAAATTTGATACACATCTTTATATATATGTCGTATATAATTATAATAAAAATCATACATCAATGTTTTTAAGAGATCTAAAACTACAAGTCCAACATTGATTGGTTTATTCATAAGTATTTCCATTTTATTTAGCTGTATGGGAACTGAATTTTCACTAAATATTTCACTATCGTGAAACGGTCAACTGAAAATGAACTCATAGGATGAAACAATTCCATTTGTTTCGTATTCATCCTGTTGTACAAGGTTGATAGAAGTCGATTAGATCACTTATTAACTTCAATTCAAGTTAATTGAAATCTTATCGACTTCAGTGGTGAAATACTAGAAAACTAATTGACTTAAATAAATTTCTATACATTTTTTCCAGCAGGGCAGATCACTAAATTCTTGATTAAGAATGCAATAGATATGATGCTAATTTTTCAAGTGTAAAAGGCATAACTCTGAATAAATCTAAAAATCTAAATATAATTTTACTGTTTTCTACGTACTTTGTAAATGTAAATATATTTTTCTTTTGTTAGAGGAAGTAGATTAGTCTGTCCCGGAAAATGATTTGTTACATCTGATAACTGACAAAATTATGAAAAATTACTATACTGGAATCTTGATAGTTTAGGTTACAAGTAGTACGCGCAGATCCTTGATATTTTCTAGCGAGATGACAGTGATTGCCCACCTAGACATCTGTTAAATGGTTGTGTGCCACTAACAATAACGATATTTATTTTATCGGAGTTTATGCGTATACGCGACTATGAAAGCGTTTGCCGTCCTCGGTAAACATCGCGGTTCCTATGGGTTCAATGTCTAAATGGTCCAGTAAGTGAAATTGAAAATGTTATTAATGTGTATAATAAAGAGAAAAAGAAAATGTTGTGCCAAGGGCGATGGGAAAAACAGAACCCATGGTAGAATTTTGGTGATGGAGTGTAGGATTGTGCACTGTTAATGAATTGATTGTGATTTGGTTGACTAAATCACGCTTCTATTTCACTCTTGCACACGTATTTGTTTGATTTGTTGGCTTGAGTATCGACTTTGCATGTAATCTATGTGATTTCTATCAGGTGCTTTGTTGAGCTCAAATATGAATCGGAGATGATGCTTTTCACATGATCTATGTGATGTCTATCATGTATCTAGTATCTGATTCTCTTTTCGTTATGTTTCTTTTATGTGTATCTGTGATTTGAAAGAAGAGAGAAAGAAGCGGAAAAAGAAACGTTTTATGTTGAATATTAGTTAGTGGTGCTACTTTTTATACTATTTATTCTATTTTCGCGTTTTAAATGTATGTGATATGTTCTTAAATATTTCCATTTGTTAGTGATCTATAGGTGTTAGATTATGTGTTTACATTGTTCTTTGGTACGCACGCAATGGTTGAGGATATCTTTAAATAAGATGGTCCGGGTTCATTATCGAAGTATAGAAATGTAATTTATTTGATTAACACAAAAAAAATAAATTGATATTAAAACCTAATATATTTGGTTCAGTAAAAGAATTCGTATGTAGAGGTTAAACAGATTAACTTAGTCCGTGATAATTTATTTTGTTGTCGGTACCCGTGTTGGTCTCTCTACTTCTTCTTCCAGAATACTGTCGTCTAGCAGCGTCCTTTGTGGCCTCTCGTTGGTAATCAGTTCTGCCAATTCTATTAAGAGTTAGTCCAGGGGGTCAAAAGATATCAGGTCCAAATTTTCATCTCTCTGTAATGATGCAGGAGTTGCTAGATCTTCGTTTTGCGGTGATTGTACATCTGTTGTTGGTCCTTCTTTTTTCGTGGGTTTGCATTCTGCTATGTACTTGGTCCAGTTTTTGTACGGTATCTCTAGTCCATACACCGAGTGTTTTTGCAGCACTTTCGCATTCTGGAGGCTGCAAATTTGGGTATTGTCCATTTTATTTCTAATGTCCACCATTTGTCTTCTGCTTACCCACCTGGGTTTGTAAGCCTGGCTGTAGTGGTCCATAGCTTGTTCAGCGTTCTTACGTTTAAAAAACTGGTCGAATCCCATTTTCCATTTTATTCCAGAGTTGTCCTCCTGGTCTTTCATTTCTACTTCCGTCATGTGGTCGATTGGACCAAATCTTGCGATTTCTCGTAGGAATTCGTTGGTCGAATAGCCCAAGGGGATTAGGATGCAGAATCGTCATCCCTTTGTGTCGTCCAGATGTCCCGTTATTAGTGTTGGCTCTGGTATCGGCTGCTGGCTCGGTTTTCGTATGTCTTGATTAGTTGATATTGTTGCGGCTATTGGTGCCACGGTGATCTCTTGTTGCGTACGGTGGTGGTTGCGTGTTTGGTGCTAGTTGTTAATGTCTTGGTTTGTTTTTAAAACCAAATTTTTAAATTCTATATTCGATTATGCTTCTTTTTGGAGTTATTGTCTGGTGCTCGAATTTGCACTCTTCATACTGGACGAATAGTTGTTCCAAAGAATCTGTTTCTCCATCGTAGTGGATACATAGTACTTTTGGATTTAAGTATTGTACTTTTAGAAATATGGTCGCTTTTATTAATTTGCGGGTAGTTTGGTCCATTTCTGTACCAAAAATAAGGTTTTATTGTTTTGTGAGTACGAGTACATTTTAACATTTTATTCTTGTTGTGCCACATGCATGGTTATGCTTTATACGGTACGGGTAATGATATTTTGGTACTTGGTACAAAATGCTAGTAGGGTCTTTCATGTTTGTTCATGCAATTCTTTAGTACAGGTGTTTGATGCATGCAGTTTGGGTTGCTTAGCCTACCAGAATAATTTACGGGTTCATAATTTTACGTTTTGATAGAAGGTATACGATTGTTTAAGCCCAATGCGTTTGCATGAATAAAAGTGTTAAGTAATGAAACACAGAACTTTTGCTAATAATGTCCTTCAATTAGTACAAGTTTTGTAAGATTAAATGTTTATTGTTTATATAAAAAAAAAATTATAAATTCTTTTGGACGAACCTTTGTTGTTTGTATGTGTTTTGGGTACAATAGATGGTTGTTATTATATTGATTCGGGTATAGGTATTGGTTGTAGTTTTTATTATATAATATATTGGGTCTAGCAATATTTATGGTACGAGTTAGAGTTACATGCTGTTTGGATAGCATGATATTTCTATATTGTCAGAGAGTCTCTGGACAAGATAAACATTTGTCGGGATTTTTGGAGATATCAGTCCTATTTGAGCTTGTCATCATTTTAGAGATTTCGGTCCAGTTTGAGCTAGTCATCATTTAGGTTAGGTTTAGGCCTTAGGTTTGGTGCGGTGTTTGTTTGGATCATTGATTTGGAGTGTGGCTATGTGGTTCGTGTATTATGTGTCACGAGTAACTAAAAGAGAGATGCAGGTGCAAAGTGCAACTTGTTGCTGTACCTATAGATAAGTATTCCTTTAAATTATAAAAACAAATATCATTCTATTACACGAGAGCTTGTTGTTTTGCGTATATTTTGTTTGTCTATTTTCAGGTTGTTTTTTCTACGAATAACTTATACTGGTCAGTATAACTTGCACATTTATTTTAATTATGAGTTCGTGAGAATAATTAATTAATTTTAGTTAAGGTTGATTCGAGACTCGAAACCTTTATTTAGAAAAAAAACTCACGCCCCTTCTTTATTTTTTCTCTTAAAATTAATTTGACTGTTCTCGCCAAGCTATTATAACAATCTTGTCTTTGAAACATATAGTGCTAACCAAATACTGTTTTCGCGTTCCCACAATTTTTCTAATGTCTTTCTGTTTTTCACCTTCAGTTGAAAATAATTAAAAGTCTATTTAAATATAGGCAATTTCTGGGACCTCTATTGCTGTGCACTGTTATCGGGATCTTTGTGATGCTATCTTGGTCCAAAAGATCAAGTCTCGGTTCCTTAAGAGTAGAACTTCAGTACCGAGCATCAGTGTCGAACAACGCCCTAGCATGAGATGGTTGGGAATGACCAACATACTTCAGTATTTGCTCGTGAGCCTCATTTCGGGTGAGTTTTAAAAATTTTGCACTATTAATATGTTGGTGATAATCCCTTCCTTTTTAACATATTTGTATACGACAATAAATATTTTTAGATTGACATATATAATCTTATTGCGATAACAAAAATTAAAAAAAAGACACATTGAATTAGTATTCTTTCATTTATTATTATATTAAATATTGTTATATTAATAATTAAATTCTCCCGGTCACGTCCGAGTTTAACGGCCACTTGTTTTTATAAATTTCTTGACTAACTTAAATAGCTGATCCTAGATGTACATATCTGATTACAAAAGCTTCGGCTCGCACGTGGGAATGCGTTGATTCGACGACGCCGATGACGCAATGCTTTATTTTTCATTCTTTTCACGAGACTTTGATAAAATTTAACGGCTAACGCATCATTTTTGTTATAATCTGATGTAAAAAGATGTAAATATTTTCGAAGAGATAGGCCACGGCACATACGATGAAGAAACATAATGAAATGTTCGCCACATACTTTAGAGTTGATGCTCTGCACTTGCTTTTTGTTCCACGCGACTCGAGTGCAGTTTTTTCTGAGTCGATCGAGATGGTGCGGTGATACAGGTGCAAGTCCATAGGTGTCAAAGTAAATTCCGTGTCCATTTTTGTCTATATAGATGGCAACCCAATGTGAACCTAGTTTATCGGCTGTATCGAGATTCGTTACAATGGCTGCAGGTGTGGATAATAACTTTGGTACGTGGTTGGCTGCGTACATGCCAATTGAATCAGCCTTCAATCCTTCGGTGGCTCGAATTATTTCACGCGTATTCATTTTGTTGATGCATCTACGTATTGTTCGTCCGATTCATCGTTTTTTTTCCTTCTCCGTCTCCGTTTTAACACCGCCGACCTCGTCTCTTCCTTGAGCTGATAGCTTTGACTGCGAGCGCTGGCGATCGTAATCTAATAAACCTTGAGACAAAACTTGGCTATTTATATTGTACGGGTGAATCCATCTTATCTGATAGGCTCGACGCATCGCAGAATAGTACATTACGATACAAGTCCGGAAAGTAGGTGTTCCCACGAGTGCGACGTTTGCCGCCCGAGCGCAGCGAGGGTGGCAGGAGCACGAGTGGGAACACAACTCCGCTCGAGTATCGTATACTACTTTTCAACACAAGTTGCGGAAAGTTCAACAAAAAAAGATAAAGAGAGCAAGAGAGAATAGGAGAGAAAGAGACAGCGAGAGAGAAAAGAGTGATCAGAAGAACAATAATTATTCGTTGTTTTGATATCGTTAAGCAAATCAGCAAAACTGCATGGTGAACGAACTATCCAGTGACTAATGATGCGACTCTGTAGCGATATTGCGGCTACTTCCTTGGGAATACATTTTTTATTTATATCTCTGAAGCCTTGAATATCGATCACGTAGTCCACCATAATGATGCTGATGAGATTTCACGTATGTGCGTTAGCAAGCTGTGTATCGCGACCTACTGCACACTATTCGTGCGTGTCTGATTAAGCTAATCGAGGCGCTGTAATCGAACGTGTCCGCACGCATTAGGCGCTAAAATCCGTTACGATTTTCTGCTAGAGTCGATTTCCAGAACGTTGTCGTACTCGGTATAAACTATGCGATTGATCGCTGTGAGAAGCGCTGTCTTGAATCTCACCTCTATGCGTATGCTACCCGAGCGCACGAGATTCCAATGGGTGGCACAGTGTGCTGATAAATCGAGTGTGAGATCGAAAGCTGTCAAAAAGTTCTCCTTGTAATAGTTGTAGCGATTAATGCCAATAACTTCGTTGAGAAAATGTATGCCTGTACCGGTGTAAAGTGTTTGAAAAGTATCTATGCAGAATTTGTCGTTGCCTATAAAATGCCGTTGCAAAGATTTGCTTCGATTTGTACGCCGTCGACGTAAAGAGAGATATAATTTATCGAGAAATGTTGAAAATTAAGCGGATTTAACGAGCGATTTCCACTAAATGCTTTATTTTCCACAAAACCGAGCATTATTCTTTTCGGTAATTGACCTAGTATAACGTTATCAATCGAATTGCCCAATATTCCCGAGTGAAGAGTAAACGACTTCACCTCGACTCTGGTAATGGGATATTTAGCCGTGGTTTTCGATAACGCTTGCGCGTGTGCTAGTAAAACTCCAGGACTGATTTTCTGTCTGCGAACTATGAGCGTGGCTTCTCTGATGCTGACTTTAAATTTTCCATCGGTGGTCGCGTCCATTAGACAAAATGCATCTTTGCTTCTGACTAGTCTAACGCGCATTTCCACTCCGTTTATCATCCTGATTAAAGAGATCGTGATGAATGTGACCAATCATGTCAAAGTATCGTCGACTTTGCGTAAAGTATCTACGATTTCCAGGCCTTTATTTACGGAAATCGGTAACTGAGAGGAGCTCACCGCGTTTGCCGCTGCATCGAAAGCACCTAGTGTATCATCATACCATAAACTCGCTGTAAGATGAGATTCTTTAGCAGCCGGTGAATAGTTGAGAAGCGTCTCGATATATGCTCTGTAAGGATATACGTTTTTAGGCGGTAAAACAATTTTCTGATTAAAAAAACGCCGATCTTATTGAACATGGAATGCAGAAAATTGTTGATCGGCCCGACATTAACGTTTTTGCTCGCATCGGCAGACTCGTCCACGGGTTCGATTTTTGCTTGAATATGGAGCATGGTGTGAGCCAGATCCAAATAATCTTTGCTCCCGCTCTGCACGACAAACTCCAAGGATGCATCGACGTCATCGCTGAGACACGACACGGGTTTATAATGTAGAAAGCTACTGCTCTCGATAGACGTTTGGTTGGCTGGTAAAGGGAAAAGATCCAGTTCACTGGACATGCACTCGGACGAGTGAGAGTGTAAAAAAGCCCTTTTACGCGTACACAACTATGTACGTGGTCCAAAAATATCCGTTACGCTTCTCAAAGTTTGAGCAGTCATCTTTTTAGGTCTCTTCATCTTTCTTGCTACGCCAGTGCTGACTCTCTTCTTTCTTCCTGATTGTTTACATTTTTTTCTAGCGATATTACTTGATCCGCGTGTCTTTGTCGACCGACGCTTTCGTCGTACTACGCGTCATTTATAACCCGAGCCTTTCATCATGTCGGCTATTTCTTCACCGGCTTTTGTTTTCAAATTTTTTCCAGATTCTTTTACGCCGTTCTTCGCAACGTCGTCCAAGACGCTGATTCCTGTGTGCACAGCCTCCTTGCCCACAGCTTTGGCTCTGGACGCAATGTACGGCAGGATTTTGCGAAATAAGCCTCCGAGCCAAGCACCTACACCTCGACCTTGCTGATACGTTGAACCGGAGAATACGTGTTTCACCCGGCCACCGCCTATTTGTTCGTCGTAGTAGCGTATTTAGTGACTCATTATGTCGTTTTTTTTTCTTTAACGATTACGTTTAAAGTGAAGCGTAATTGTCGACGTTCCATATTCGAATCGTATTCCCACTCCGTGTTGATCTCTTATATCTATGACGATCGAGCGAAAACTGTGATGCAAGAGTGTGATGTAATGAGCTGGTGCAAAATTGCTCACAACGTTGCTGCCAAATATAAATTTGCAGTGTCTATGGAAACTATTCGCAACAGAGCAGCTTGAGTGTCGCCTACTGTGTACGGTTCGCATACATCTGTATACACGTATAGCTGATCGGGTATAGCTCGAGAGAGGGATGCAGGTCTGTTTGCCAAAGCGACAACAATGCCAAGGTTTGGCGTGACAAAAGTGCCGTTTTGTCGTCGTATCTCCGAATCTTCAAAGCCAAAAATACGTCTAATTTTTTCGTTAAACGTTACAGTGTGTGGCTCCGTGCATCCGCATTTACGGCGTAACTTATGATAGCTCCTTTGAAAAGGTGCCTCCTTGAGACGTAGATGATTTTGAAATGCACACCGTGCGCGAAAAAATACATTTCAGGGTTATCCTTTTCCTTTGCTTTGAACATGTAAAATGCGCCCCGTTCTTGAATATGAGTGACGGTGCAGGGTACGTGAATCTCAACGAGTGTAACGGACCAATTACCGCTCAGTCTAACCTCGCGCGAGAGGTGGGTTGTATAACAGCTGATGGCGTTGTCACTGTAGTACATCATGCTACTGTTGCTCGGCAAAACTAGGTAAAAATCGTTGGTGTCCATTTTTTTTTTAAATTTGTTCGACTTCGGACGCGTTGATCCACGAGTTGAATTTGTCAGGGTAACCAACCCACTTTGTACGAATTACGCGCTCTATTTTGAATTGTTCAGTGCTGCTCGTCATGCGTTGCGTACCAACGTGTGCCAGCTCATCGAGATAAAAAAAGCCGTCTATCTTTTTGCCGTTCAAATCTTCCAAAATAAACGTGGGTATATTCTGTCTATTGGATATACATTTGATCTTGAAAACTTCCTCGCTAAAGTTTTTCTCGTATCCCTTCTCGAAAGTATTTTTCGTCCGACTGATGCGCACGTAAGAGCCGGGAGTGTATTTATTCATCGCAGCTGACGCTATCTTTTCGCGATATTTGTAAGTTGATTGCAAACGAGCCCTTTCTTTAAAGTTTTCTCGCGCTTTTACGGCATTGTACATATTTACGTCGCAAGGTCGCATCTTTGTACCGCTGTGTGGCGTGTGATTGTAAGCCACGATGATCTTTTGCACAACGTCAATGTAACGTTTTGTATTTTTGTGACGTTTACGCTTAACGGGTCTGTGAAGAGTGTAGGCATTTTGATTGCTGAGCCACTCGTATATGCACTCTTTTTCCCTCTGGTCGGTCTCGCTAAACAGTTTTCCTTTTCGATTTACGTGTACGAGGTTGCGCGCACCAGCGTAACCCGCCTCGTGCGACACATCGTAGTACTGTTTTTCATACGACATGCTTCTAGTCTGTATAGCTTAAATATCGAGACGTAGCCACTTTTTCTTTGCCTGATTTCTTGTCACAGCAGGCAATGCCACTGTTGCTGCTGCTGTTGCTATTAATCTCCATCAACGTGTCAATGCTCGTTTTGTTCGTCAGCCAACGTTTAGCGGTATTCCGGGGTGAAGTCAAACATTTGCCGATTTTTAATATTTCGGGGTTTCCAATTCGTACGCTTCCGCGGAATCCACTGGTTTTTTCTTACGTGCGACAATGTCGCTAATCAGTTCTATAATGTTGGAATCTCGTATTGGTTGTCCGTCTATACTAACTCTGCCCGTACTATCCCACTTTAGGCGATCGCCGGCAACCGTTCTCCAGTGTTTCAGCAGAAGGCGGGCTTTTTGAGAGTAACTTTTCATGCTCACTTTCATCGCGCTCGGCTACACGTTCAGAATCTTTGAAAAACAGATACCGACGTAATATTTGTAAATAATTTTTAAATTTTTCATGTTCGTCGGTAAATTTATTCGAGTGTAGAATAGCGTGTATCTCCGAATCGAGTCTCGTGAGAATGTCACCGCACGTTTGAACAGAGTTTTCACACGAGCTGTTTATCGTTGCCTGTACGTTTTCCATAGGCGCCAACATATCTTCTGGGACGATAATCATTTTTCTCGCGCGATCCATGTCGTCTTCGACTAGTTGGACTTTGTATTAAATAATTATGATACGAGAGCTCCGATGATCGGAGCAAGAAGGATCGGTAAAAATGCACTACTGTGCTGCAGTAGAACTCGTTTCTTTTTCTGCCAGTCCCCTGCTGCTGCTGCTGCTGCTGTTTTCTTCTTGTTATTCCTAACGGCTGAGGTCGACGACGACGTCATCGTCGTCAATCGACGCAGTACCGTTTTGTGTTTTTTGAGACGCTGTTTATGGCTATCTTTGATTTTTGTCACACCTTGCAAAACGTTCAAAGCGCACTCGCATATTCAACGCACGAGTTTTTCATCAGCGGTACGTAAAAGAGCTGTACGCTGATGGCCGTCCGTGTGGCAAAGAGCGTTTAGAACGGCTACGTGTTTTTTATTAAAATGCTTATCATCGGGTATGGAACATTCGCGTCGCCCTCGCGATGTTGTTCTCGTCATAGTTGTTCGTCTACTGTCCAATCGCACTGGTTTACGCTTGCTTTTTGTATCTATGTTTTACTTTTTTTTAAGCTAGATTTGCCGTATTTCGACAAGTACGCGTACTGCACTTTATTGCTCGAAAATATACACGTGCGAAAGCGATAATCATCCAGAGCGTCCTGTGTCATATTGAGAAACAGATAAGAATGAGGTTCATGCGTAACGTCGATGTACGCTTCTTGCAAAAACTTGACGTCTTTCGGATAGATTTATCTTTCCGGTTTATTTATATTTGGTATTCAAACTCATGTCGCGCTGTGACTTTCCCTGATGAAATATATTTTCGGTCACGAGAAAAACCGATAAGTTTAAATGATGCGAAGAACGCAAAAACAAATCGAGAACTATATTGTTGGACGATTCGCGCATCAAATCATCCAGAATGAGCAACTTTTTTTTCTGTGTATCCGTCGAGTAATCGCTCCGCTGGGGAAGCCCTTCTAGGAACTCAATCGGTACAGTAGAACCGCCTACCTTGAATTCCGAACGATAAGCTTTCTTGCCACTCGCTATAGTAGAGCAGCACCTTGTCAAAGCGATCTTCGCACATCTGTGGCAAATGGTGGAGAAATTTTTTCAAAAATCAACTTTTACCTGCCCCTGAGTCTCCCGCTATGTAAACCGTAAAAGGATGTTTCCAGTAATCTACTTAGAAGCATTTTTTATATTGTTCTTTAATCGCAGGCGGCGGCGGCAGCGGCGCGGATCCCGTATACGCGTATACTCACGCGGGTGTACACGCTTATACTCGCGCGGGCCGTATATACCCGTATACTCATGCGATACGCTTATACTCGCATGATCCGCGTATACTCTCGCGGATATATACGCTTATACCGCACGCGAGGGTGTATACGCTTATACTCACGCGTGCGGCATATACGCGTAAATGTGCGTACACATTCGACACGCTGATAAGCGTACATCTTGGTGGTGCCCCCCTACGTATACGAGACGCAGGTATGTGTATACGATCGGATCGAGGATAAGCGTGCAAGTGTATGAAAAAAAGAACGCGCGTGTACCGTATTCAAAGTTATGATTTGTAAAAAGTATTTGAGTAATTTTATGTTATTTATAAATAATTAAACAGTTTAATATGAAAAATTGAATTATTATTAAAGTGGGTAAATAACATGAGTATGATTGAAGGTAGAATGGTGGTACATATTCATAAATATAATAAAATTTTTATATTATTTTTTATTCATTAAAATTAAGAATATACGCACTTAAATTAAGGATTAAAATTAAAAGGATTAAAATTTTTAACACTTATGAATAACGAAACTAAAGGTAGATTTTTATACATTTATTTACACGACATACTTATGCTATACTTAAAATATAATTTATACTACACACACATATGCATATTTAACATACCAAAAAACTTATTGTTATCTATAAAAGCCATACGGCAGTGATAGTGTTTTCGACAGGTAACGACGTTTTTTCAGAACTATTGTACAAGTTTTCAATTTCTTACGCGATACAACAGAGTGGTCGGGCATTTTTCTAATGGAATTAAAATTAAGTTTAACATTATTTGGTAAATCACTCTCATTCTCGTCAAAATAACGCTCAATCATACTACTTATACTATCGAAATTAATTTTTAAAGAATTAGAAAAATTTAATGAAATACCCTTCATCTTGCAACTCTTGATGACCTGACCGGTGGCAGATACGAGGGCTTTGTAGCCATAAAATTTCGGGCCACCCGAAATAAAATGTGATAACGGATCTCGAATATTTATACGGAAAATACACGAGTCAGTATCGCAATATAAAGTACGCTCGCCAAGCTTCTGCAGGTAGTCGTACAATTTAAGCCGAGCCTGAGTAGTGGTGTACGCTGCGA
This sequence comes from Muscidifurax raptorellus, assembly GCA_020010945.3. Classification (NCBI taxonomy): domain Eukaryota; kingdom Metazoa; phylum Arthropoda; class Insecta; order Hymenoptera; family Pteromalidae; genus Muscidifurax; species Muscidifurax raptorellus. The sequence goes on from JAHUUD020000026.1 coordinate 760,230, forward strand.
TGACGACATTTGTATACGCAGTTGTCGTCACCGCATCATCGATATATCGCTAGTTTAGATAGAGTTGTTCTTCGTTAACCGGAAGAATACTCATGACTTCTTTGTCTTCGGACACGAGGAGTTTCAATAAATGTTCGTGTTTTTTTACGATTTGTGTCTGAATTACTCCTCTGACCAAACTTTCCTCAAAATGAATTCAGACAAAGTTTAGCTACCGTACGCCCACCCGGATTTTTAGCTATCAATTCCCTATTGAGCAAGATGCCTTCTTTATCTTGATACTCGCGAATGTAACGTTCTTTAGACTCTTCGTCGAGACACCAAGCAGGAAAGCCTGAAGCTTGTTGCTTGAGTCGTAGAAATGTATCTAAGTACTCGACAAAGAGCCCACCCTCTCCTGTACTGGGGTCTAATTCGGTTATTTGATACTGCCACATTACAAATATTTCAGTAATCGCATAACCAAGTTCGACCACTTTCCGGAGCTCATCGACGACCCACATGCCCGTAAATTCTCTATCGCGGCGATCGTCGTGATCACAAGCTCCTTCTCGCGATTCCTCGCAACGTGTACGACACAGCGCAAACAAAAGCTTGCTACACGCAGAAAAATGTCAATTTGCGGCAAGAGGAATCCTTTTGTTTCAAGAGGAATACACTCAAGATCCTTTTGCCTTAAGAGGAATCCTCTATAGATAAGAGAAAAAACTGGATCACTGAATCACATGAATAATTATGTAAACTACTTCCAGTAGGATAGGAAAAATGTCGAACGAATCTACGATAACAAAATTATTAACTGCATATTTTAAGCCCTTTTCTTTAAACCATTTTAACGTATACACTTTTATATTTCGTTTTAACAAACTTTTTGGTAATATATTAATGAAATCGTCATAGCTTACAAGTTTTTGCAAATCACAGAGTTTTTTTCGCACTACAATCCATGACGTTGATTTCCAAACAAACTATAACATAGGAATATCACGGTAAGAAATACTGAACACTTTTGCATCGACTCAGAATCACAGATTAATACAGGTTACTTACAGGTATAATTGGTACGGCAGCAAAAACTCAGTTTGTATATGAAACTCCTCGTGCATATATTGCACGGCACTCGACTGCTCGTATCCCGCGTATAAACACAACTGCGCGAACACAACAAAGACGTCTTCTGAATGTTTGGTCGTATACCTATATATACATCCAGAGTTTCGAATTGTATTCCTCTGGCCACAAGAGGATTTTCAGTTTGAAGGTTAGGTGTGTACTTGTCTACTTGACTAATGCATTATATATTGAATACTGCAAGTTATACATTTCATAATGTATACGACAGTCAATATTTATATTAAAAACGTATCTGCTTTTTATTGTTGTATTTTTTTTGTACAGTTTATTTGAAAATACACGGCCAATACGCCTGATACAACCGCGTGTACTCTACTCACGCGTGCGACTGTTCACTCATATAAAAGACTGCCGGTAGATAAAAAACACAACTTCGAATACAATATAGCTGGTGGTTCAAAAGTTTTAAAATAGTTACCGATTAATAATTATAATGTTAAATAGTCAATTGATTTATCATTAACGCTTTATCATGAATAGCAATAAATGATTCCTTTTGCGTCAAAATTATAATCTATTGGTTCAAAAAGAATCATTTTGCTTGAAATGGAAAATTGCATTTAGACTCAAAATGAAAATCCTCTTGTATCAAAAAAATTTTTTTTTCAATTAAGATTTTTTTTCTGGCATGAAAATGAATTTCATTTTGAATCAAGTGGATTCAGGCAAGAGGAAAATCTTCTTGCCTCAAAACTATCATTTTTCTGCGTGTATGCATTTTAACGGGTAGACAAGGCAAAAATAGACTTCTAGGTGGTAAAACTTTACATTTTACCAACTCCTCTACACACGATAAATTATTTTGTTCGCCAGTCAGTAGTGTGCATTCGTTACCCACGTATATTTTAGGGTGTCCGAGCGGGAATGGACCTCGCTTGCAAATAAACGGATAGAGCGAACATATGTCCGTGTACATAATTCGCTCATATTTTTTTGCCTCGTAACTCGCCACGATATCTCCTCGCGGAGATAACCTTATTTTTGAAATAAGGGGATGCTCTGCTATGAATTTCGAGACCTCGGGATTATCAGGTTTCACACGATCAAACGTACACTCCCACATTTCTCGAACTTCATAGCCCAACTCCCTTATACGAGCGACTTTTGGACGAGTGCTCTCATACAACTCGTTGAACGTGTGTCCGCGAGCCGTGTTTTTGTCGCGATTATGTTTGAAACATTCAGGACAGCCATGATTATAGTAACCCTGATGTTCAAAGACAATCCCTTTTTCTCGGGGTTCTTCGGACGGTAAATAGCCACCCACCAACAATCCCTCGGTCAGACGGTACTCGCGTGATCTTCCAGCGTGAATTAAATCGCGTCCGAATTCACGCTCTCGTTTGTCCGCGCGTCTATATCCCTCCGCGTGAATGATGCCGATCGTATTTGGCTTTAAGAAGTTTTTCCTAAAGAGATGCGAACATGCCGATGCTATTGTAGTCGCAGCTACAAAAGGATCTGTGTTTCCGACCTCTAGGAAAATCTTTCTAAATACCAAACACACTTCACGCAAGATCTCAACATCCATCTTGCAATATTCTACAATTTCCCGCCTGAAATTGAAGTGATCTTTGGTGGCACGAGTCTTTGTATACCAGATAAAAAAGTCATCTCGCTCGCTAGTCGACATGGAATCGATCGCGTAATATTCCGAATCTGGTAACGGTCCCACGTAATTTTGATTTTCCACCTTGCTGAAGAGGTGTGGGAAAAAGCCTTTTTTGTTACTCTCTGGCAGACCGCAAGTCGCTGGTAAGGCACTAAGTTTCATCTGAAAATAATTTAGGCTGTCTATAAATCTCGTTCGACCATATTGCAATGATACAATATTCTGACCGTTTAAGATGACGCTTGTTGCGGCAATTGACTTTCGCTCTGCCAGATTTTTAAAAATGAACTGCACGTCGAATGCACGACCATTGTGAGCGATACAAATGATCTCTTCGAATAGAGATTTTTCTCGAATGCTCAATTGCAGCAGCTGCTCGACAGGATTTACTGACAAGATGTGTTCTTGAGCTCCACAAGAATTGCACGACTTCGAGATGTCTTCGCAGTCTAGACAGTCGGTACACATATTCTGTGCCACGCATAATGTTGGCACGTGTTAGCTTAAAGCATCGTTACCACAAAATACCGTATCTTGTCGCGTTCCGAAGTCATAAAAAATAAAAAGATACTTTTGGGCCGCTGGTTTCACTACAATAGGCTTAATATAACAATACTCGTTGTAACCATGTCGAGTCTTGCAGTGCTTACACCAATTAACACCGCACTCGTGTACACCGCGTCCAGTGTTAATCTGCTTAGAACACACTAGACATATTTGTATTAAACCATAAAGTGGTTATGCGTCAAAGTGGTTATGGCTCTACGTTTTTATATTTTTTATTGCAGTGAGTGCAAAAGAAACGCGACTTTGCATCCCCAATTGACGACGCCCATCACGTACTGCATTCCATTCGACGCGCATTTCTTTCATATTGATCAATTTTAATTTTAAAAATGTCTCACCGACTACGAGCGCGCTTGGTAAACAAAGATTATCAGTATTTTTTTATCATGACAATCGACCTTTGCCCCGAAGTGTCGACGGTCAAATTTTTTTTACGGGACCCGACCATACTTATAGACATTTCAACTAAAATGACACTAATTGCAAAGCTCTTGCAATCGCATGGCTAATTCGAACCAAAATATAGGGTTCATACTCTCGCCGCCTACCTGCGTACAGTCACTTCACACGCTATCCGCACCATCGATGACCGGGTGACCCGCATCGTAAAATAATATCTTATGTAGTAAGAATGGTGAGGGGCTTGATGACGACGACGACGACGACGACACCGATGATGACGTAGAGCACAAAACCTCCTCGGTTGCAACTGATGGTAACGACGACGACAAGCGGCACGATATGCTCGACGAACTAGATGGTGCTGTTGAGCGAGGCACATCTCTTTCCTCGCTGCTGCTAACATGATCAGCATCGAGTGCAACGCGAATCAATCAATTACTGCTTGGGCCGACTATTGCAACATTCAATGATGGCATGAAACAGCTCAGCGATTTCGAACACAGTCATAGAAAGAAACACTTCTGCGGATTCTTCGAGTACGTTGTTCAACCAACGTATTTCTTGCGCCCGTCCGTTATACAGAATTCGTAAAACGGCGGATTGAAAAATCGCAGCTGTATCGCTTTCTGGAACTGAACTGGAACTAAAAATTATTATTAATAGGAATGATATATTTAAAAATAATTATAACATAATTTTAAAAATTTGTTCTCACTTTCATTAATTTGGCGATCGAAGGGCGAATGTTGATTAAACCTTCCCTGGTTTGAATTTCCCTCGTACTCTGTTTCCGATTGTTCATGGGTAATAAACCTAGCGAACACTTCTGTTCGAGTGGGTTCAAACACCGGAGCTGGTTCGTACATAAAAGACCGCAGAACCATGCCGGCTTCTCTGTAAGGCTCATTGCGCCGTAGTGGTGCTGGAGCACCCGCTCTGAAAATAAAATGCTCCGGGACTCCACCGACTGAACCGACAAAATTCCCATTGTCTTCAAATGCTCCATCAGCGTCGAACTCTTCCTCCGATTCTGCAAGATCGCGATCGAGAGCCCAGGACTGCTATGGAGTAAAAGAAGAGGGGGAAGTCTGGCTCTCTGACGTCAGCACTTGGGGCTGGTATAGCGTAAAGCAATGGAAAAAGAGTCCGAGGCTAGTATAGTGTAAAAGGACAGAGAAGAAAGACTCTTGGAGAGCTCAAGGGATCCGTATGGCGTAAAAGGAAGGGGGGGGGCGGCGCTCAGTTGTCGAAACCTATATAGTTTAATATTTATATATACATAAAAATTTAATAGATCATAAATTTTTCTCGACCTACTAACATACTTGTTTACAATTGAGTTTTATTATTTGTTTATATAAATAAATAATTAAATTGTTGACATATATTTTTCTAACTGGGTCACCTACATTCCTTTGAGAGACTATTTACATAAACAGTAGTTATTTACATAATTATATTGGTCATCCATCATTGTTTATTTATAAAAACAGTAGCTAATTACTCCATTATAGAAGTCATAAATCATGTTAATTGACCTATTTAGCTACTGTTTACATAAACAAATGCTACTGTTGATATACTGCTACTGTGGCACCTACCTCCCCCACTTTTTATTTAGGTACTGTTTACATAAACAACTGCTACTGTTGACATACTGCTACTGTGGCACCTACCTTCCCCACTTTGGCCACGCCCACCCGTCTCGCTATCCAGGCCCATATACTACTCTCGAATCATTTTTTTATGTTTTAATGGATATCTAAATATGAGAATTTTAATTTTAATGATTTGATCCAGATTTTCTGATTTTGTTAATTAAAATGATTTTAAGATGATGTAATGATTGCTACAAAAAAATTTAAATTGAATCTATTTGTAAGAACTAAATTTACACATCATGTTAAATAATATACTTGTGCAATCAAACAATTAAAAATATAAGATTTCATATAATTATTCAAATAATATAAACAAACTTATATTGCTTATGTAATTATTTGTAAGTGTAAGGTTCTGATTTACTATGCTGAACCGCGCAGTAATTCTATATACAAATAATTATTTATTTGAGTATAGGTGAACTAGCCTTGACTCGAGAGTCTTCTGTTACTATTAAGTAGGTTATGATTCTAATAAACTGTCTCTTTATGGTACTTCTTTGTTATGACTTTATTTAGACGAAGGTCCAATGCTTTCATACAGATGTTACACAGATGTTTTAATCTAATCTTTATGTTTGTTCTTAATGTTACGTATTTACTTATTTCTATATTGGTTCGACTTACAATCCCGTTCGGACACTACTAGTAGATTGCACGGTCGATGACTGGGCGATGTTTAGTATTATCCTACACGGATGGTTCCGTGGCGTGTTGAGAGTAAGTTCCTTAACTAAGCTGCCGAAGCTAACGCCAGATATGTTGACGGTCCTTAAGCCTCGTACTGTACCAACTCACGTCCAGAGTATGAAGAATTCCACCGGTTAGCTTCCACGGAGTTTGAGTGGTTTCTAAGCACCCAATAGACGACGCGAAGGACTAAACGGCACTCGTATTCACATACCAGGTCCAGCAGGTACAACACTCGTTGTCCTTGTAAAAAGAGACTTCACTAAAGGCTAAAGGCACTGTGAGGACTGAGTGCGGGGCTTATAAGGCTTTGCGGATGATCTCAATGTTAGGGTAATAACCAATCACTGATCGCCACCGAAAGTGTCTTACAATATAGGTTGGTGATGGTGCAGAATAAGTAGGTTTTGGGATTGCTGACTCGGGAGTCAGTTGGTTTGATTAGTGGGACGCGTTTGATGTCGTAAACGCGGTTGCGGAAGTGCTTACATTGTGATTATCGTCGTATACCTGCGCCTGTACACATACACGCCGTCATACATCATTCTGTATACAGTATATCCATACATATAATTATCCTTTATGAACATGGGACGTTACATAAGCATTAATTTTTATCTAAAAAAATTAAAATTTTGATTTTATAAAATTAGTAAATTCCATTTAGGATATTATAATCATTGAAAGTTTCAAAATTTGTCAATTAATTTTTCAATAATATGAACAAGTTACGAACAAAAGAAGTGTAAATAATCATTAGATACGTACACCAAAAAATCCAATGGTTTTTATTATTTAAATGGTTATTTATTGAATACATGATTTGAATATATGTTAATAATAATCCCACGATCCATGCAACTACACACGCCAAGCTTATGTAAAACAACAAATCTAAATATTATGGTGTTTCAAAGATTAACTTAAATAATTTACAATTATGTTTTTACTCATTAAAAATTGAAATTTTATTGATAGCTTATATATATTATTTATTACCACTTTTGTGGTCGAATTGATACAAAGCATATGAACAAAACAGATTCTACTTATGTTTTAACCAATCATAACCACGAAAATATTATGTAAAAAATCGTTTAAATATGTAAAGACATCATTAAATGTTTAATTATACAGTGAATAGAGGCTGGATATGTTGGTTATAAATAGGTAAACATCAGTGATTGAATATGATGTTTGACCATAAGAAACAAACTCTTTTAAAATACAAGAAAGATACACATCTTTTGTAGTTTTATTTCTAACTATTGTAAAATAAAATATACTAGTCTAAATCGCTCGCTTCGCTCGCGATCTACATACATAGTCAATATAATATTTTAGTATTGAACGAATTATTTATTTATTTATTTATTATTACCATTACATATGCTTAAAAAAAGGCATCCTATAGAGGCAAACAGAGTTGCCTGTACATAGGGATGGTACAAAACTTACAACTAACTTAAAACTAAATAATGTCTAAAAATAAAATTTTCTTTACAACCTTTAAGGAGGTCCATCCAAAGATTAAGTAACAGTGTGATAACAACGTTTCTTCTTTATAATACATATTTTTCTCTTATAAAATGTTTTAGTCTTTTCTTTATTGCAGATTTGCTGTATACTAACTTTTTGAGATCATTTGTCACAATTTATTGTATATATTAACGGCTACGAAATAGCTGTTTTTTTTACTTACAGTCTTACCTATTCTTGGCAATTGTATACTCTTATTTCTAGTATTGCTAGTGCTAGATGTATATATTTTTCTTAATGTATCATAATGAACAGAAATAGCTTCTAAATGGAATAACTGCCTGACTGTAAGAGGTAGGTCTAGTGTTGAAAAGTGATTTTTATTTATAAGTTTTAGTACTTTCTTTTGAATTCTTTGAATTGAATTTAAACAGTTATTGTATGCTCCTCCCCAGGCAATTATACCATAGTTAACTAAACTCTGAAAAAATGCATAATATATCATCAATAATGTTTTGCGATCCATTCCATTTTTAATTTTAGGAATATTTCTAGTTTTCGCAAAACAATTATCAATACATGTAGCCTTCTCCAAGTCTAGGGTGGGGCGTGTAATTCCTCTAAAGTATGGTACATATTCATGTTCAAGATAATTATTTATAAATTCTTGACTAATTGTTTTTTCACTAAATTCATTTTTCACTACATTTTTTTCTAATATGTCAATATTAAAATCTCCAAAAATACAGTGGTTTTTATTATTTCTATGCTTAGACAAAAACTTTCTTACGCTATTTACAAATTCCGACTTTGGTATATCATGGCACCTGTACATCGCAGAGATTCTTATTGACTCTCCACTCATAAGTTTAATAACTGTACTTACTATACTCAGTCTATCAACCACTTCTATTCTAGTATCATCATATAAGTTATTTTTTATATACATTATGACACCATCTGCCTTGTTGATTGTACTTTCATTATAATAACTTTTATAACCCTGTAGTTGATAGAAATGAGGATGTTGCAAGTTCCAAGTTTCCGTACATATACATATAATACATGGCTTTTTTGCTAAACACTCAATAAAAGTTTCTATTTTAATAAAATTTGCATTTAGACTTCTTATATTTACGGGCAAAATTAAATTCTTTTTCTTTATTATAGTCTTGTTGAGCTTCTTGATATCTTCTACTTCACATTCAATCTTACTTACCTCATCAAAATTAAGGTCTTGATCCATTTCTGTTTATTACTTGCTTCTTAACCTATCTCCTATACGTGTGTTGATGGAGTTCAGTGAACCTGCAGACAATCCAGATGCTTTCTTTAGTAATCCTTTGTCTGATGTTTTTTCTACTGTACCGACATATCTTGGTAATATTGGTTGTACGGTATAATCGGTAAGGTCGATATACTTCCTTATCTTGGCCTGGAGAAATTCGCATTCGTGGCTATCTGTCGCCACGTGTTCTATGTTAAACTTTGTTTTATATCTGCTTATATTTGTTTTATTTTAGTAATAACTAAAAGCACAATTTGTCCAATTCATTTTATTAACTTGGCATTCTCTTGTTTTATGTTCTCCGGCACAGGAGAGCTCTTTAAACAGATAGAGTTGTTTTTACATTTAGTACCATTGTGGCCAAACCTGCCACAATTGAAACATGGTCTGACATTACAGTAATCATACACCTTACAATTTTGATATCCCACGAAGATTCTGTTATTATTCTCTCTGACGTGTTCGTATACGTCAGCAGGCATCTCTAATATCACCGTCTGCAGTTGAGTCTTGCTATTCTTGTAGGAGTGCAAAAAGACGTATTTCTTTTTAAAACTGCTGAAATTCCTCTCATTGATGTCCTTTTCAATATTTCTGTCATCCATATTTTCAAAATTATCTATTCCCACTACTTTTACTTTGGGATTCATTACTTGCTCTCTGTTTACTTCACATGTATCTGCTAGTTTTAACTTTAACACGTTATGCAGTTTACCGACACTTTCCTCGTTTAAACAGCTTATAATTATTTCATTTTTCTTCTTGATAACTCTTTTTGTTTGAATTGTTTTGTCTTTGATCAAATAGTGCGACACCATTTGATTCACTTTTTCAATGGTTTGATCTTCAGCAGTTTTATTTATTATAATTTTAGGTACACGTTTTGGTTTATTATAATTTTTTGTACTAGAGGTAACTTCAGAAAAAGTTTTAATGTTAACAGCTGGTGTGTCGTTTTTTTGTTTATCCAATAGATCCTTTAAAAGCTTATTTTTTTCTTTAAGTTCTTTATTTAATTCTCTTAGTATCGTATTTTCACGTAGCAAGCTGTTATCTAGAATTTCATCTTCATTCTCGTTGAGTTGTTTGTCAAATTCTTTTAATATTTGGCTTCTTATATCTTTTCTCTCAGCAGACTTGACTTGAGCAATTATAAGCTTTGCTTCATTACTCAGCGTTCTACTGTTCACTTTTGAGGTTAGGTCTAGATCCTCGTGTTCCCCACAGATTCCAAGAACTGCACTTAATTTTACACCTTTGTTGTTTTCGAATTCGCTAGTATGATATACACTTTCACATATTAGACGCACTATAGACTTAACTTTTTGCTCTGGATGGCCTTTGTAAACGATTTGCTTTGGACGATGGAACGAGCCTCCGCTCTCGCCAGCCATCTTACTTCTCAATAGAATAATGAAATACCTTGCTAATATATTATTTTGAAATACACTAACAATAACATGATAACCATGTTATATAAACAGTTGATATATAAGTTGATAAAATAAATTATTGACATAAATAGTGCGTTACTCTTAATTGCATTCTTTGCATTATGAGTTATTAAAAAGTATGATGTAGTTCGATAAGGATCTATATAGGTAGATATTTATTGATAAATTTCTAAAATTAACGTTGAAATGGATAAATTTTAAATTAATTTGTTTATTGATTTCAATAGTAATGTGCTACACAACATTTTATTGAACACATATAGACCTATATCGATGTATATTCTATTTAATACAGTTTACTATTATTTATAAATTAATATGTTTTTATAAAAAAGAAATAGTAAACATTAATTATTTTAAAATTGGATTTAATTCGAGATATATAGTAAAAAATATACTATAACATTTTATTTTTCTTTGGGGTGCGTAGTTGCATGGATCACGGAATCATTATTATCATTATTCTATAATTCTATATTTCTCTTCTTCTTTTTCTCTCTTTTCTATTTTCTCTCCTTCTTTGCTTATATTTCTTTTTTCCAATATTTATTATAAACATAATGTAATTTGTTAATAAATGTATGTTAAATAGCTACAATAACAATCGTACCGAAGTAACCAACTATATGCGGAAATATCCTTGATAATATCAATAACATTAATTATTTTATTATCCGATGTCTATTTTTTCTTAATGAATAATAAAAATATAATTTTGTTACCTGACATTATTATTATTATTTTTATAATCATGTTGTTATTACTAATTTGCAACTATATATATTGCATAATTGATAGTTTTAAAGTAAAAATTTTTAATGTTTAATATTAAATTGTTATTTGTGAATATAACGCTAATTTCAAATAAAGAAGAAGAAACAAAAAAAGTTATCCGAGCGAGTCTCGAATATGGAGCCAAAAGGTATCGAGATAGAGACTTACGCCACTAGACCACAAGTAAAAACAAGTGTATTCTATTAAAAGTCGCATATGCGTATAGCTAGGCGTAATTTAATTGATTATAGCTTAAGCTTAATTAATATGCTGCTTATTATGAGGATTAATGTGGAATATAAATTCTACATACGTTTATGATACAAAGAAAAATCTACTTACCTTCATTAATTCTTGTCTCTGCTTTTAAATATACAGATTCCTACATTTATTATGTAACATTTTATGCGTCATCTACGAATTAGTTCATCTAAAAGAGTTAACAGAATTCTTTATCTACATTCTCACTTCAAGTTTGCTTACATTGTTTAAATAAAAAAACAATATAATAAATACGGTACAGTTTATCATATAGCTACACATATCTTTGTAAGCGAGTGTACGTAAGCATATACTTATTCATTTAATGTTGTTTATTGTTTAAAAATGTATTATTACATTAAATGATTGTACATACAAATACTATCATTATTAAATAAAACAAAAAAAAAATTCCTCGAGGGAGATTTTATCCTCGGTTGCCTTTTTGAAAATACACAACGATATTTAGTTTTGTTCGGTTCCCGCGAGAGGCTCTGTTACTCGTTAAATGTCTGCAGGTCCACCGAATGTACATGGCGATCTTTGTCGGAGAAGTGGGAACACTTTTAGTACTCGGAGTTGTGTCTCCTTCTCTCTTACTCCCTGCTGTATCTATTTATGTTCCTCATATGTATAGTTACGGCCCGCGCACGTTAAAAACTTGACTTTAGGGGAATAGGAAACAATGATAAATAAGGAGGATAAGGCGGAATAAGTTACTTATTCCCTTTGTTCCCACTCATTTTTAAGCTCGGTATAAGCTAACCTGCGGGAGATTGTTTATAAAGAAATTAATTGAAATTGAATTAAGTAAATTAAACATAATTTTTTTCAATAAATTAAACTAATCTTATACGATAAGTAACTTTATAATTGATTTAATTGATTTTATCAAACAAGAGGATAAATACTACTGCTTTTGATATTTTAATTTTTTTTAATTGAAAAATATAAACCAATTTAGTTTACAATCAGAGTTTAGAGAACTTGTCTATGCTTGAAAATATTAATAAAATAAATTTTAAAAGTGTACGGTATTAAATTAGTTATAAAATTACTCATCATATCTCGTGCCGTGTATATTTTGTTTAACTTAAAAAAACTGATGTTTAATTTACTTAATTTAATTTCAATTAATTACTTGATAAACAATCTCCTGCAGGTTAGGTTTCGTCGAGCTTGGAAATAAGCGGGAACAACAGGGAAATAAGTAACTTGTTCCGCCTTATTTCCTCTTATTCCTCCTTATTTCTTATTCCTCTGAAGTTAAGTTTTTAGTGTGCGGGATCCTTATAGAAAACTATGTCAAGGGGACAAACCACCTTAAAAATCTGAAACAAAAAATTCAATATTAAATTTTAATTTTAAAATATAATTTAAAAAAAGTCTTTTCGTATAAAAGTACTTACAATAAACATTAAATATCTATATTTTTATTATATTTCAACTTGATATGCCACCCTGGCAAAGCAGACTAATATCGATGACTTTTTTCACTGTCCGTAAAATTTTGTGGAGATACTCTTTATACGTGTACTTTCAGTATGAACGGAGGAATATTTATTTGAGCTAGTAGAAGTATATTTTTGTTCAAATAATTGCAATATTACACCTATTTTGCAATAATTTTATCACTTTTATTGGTGTTGAATCAACTCGTTCAATTCAAAATCCCTCCGCTCATACTGAAAGTACTCCTCTAACAAGTATCTCCACAAAATCTGAGCCCAATCCAACCATACGTTCCCTTGAAATCCTACGGACAGTGAGCTAAAATTCAGAAAAGCAATATTATGAGATATTTAACAATTAAGGTTTCAATTATATTAGCTATAATTAATACTTATCTAATATGTTCAGGATCTTATCTCCTCTTTCTAATGCATTAGATAAGCGTATCCTCCAGCTGGCGCCAATATTCCACGGTTGGCTTGGGTTGAACTGCTCTTTAGGTGTTGTATGAGCTGAAATCAGAAAAAAACACAAAAATTAGAAATTCAAGTACACTGCACTTATCACACTTAACTCAGTTAATAATACTTATCTTTTTTTTGTCACATAGACAAAGCATTGTAGTCATTTATTGAGTCTGCTACACATCCATAACCTCACCTGTCACTTTTGACAGAGACGGCTCATGCCAGCTCTGCAAAGAATAAAATAAAAAATTTACTTTTTAGAGGGAATAAATTTAATTTAGGAACTAAATTATATTTATTTATTTATTTTATTAAATAAATTAAATAATAAATACAAATCAGTGGCAATAAAAATATAATCATTCGTTAAAACCAAGATTTATAATAAATACATTTATAATAAATACCTTAGTGGGCTCCTGCTACATATGATTCCTCTGAGATTCCTTCTCGTGTTCTTCTTCTAATAGTCCGGGCCTCTACGGTACTGCTTAATGTTTTTCTTTCTGCATGAAAGAGTCTGGCATCATCACGCGTATTGGTCCAATCCACTGCTGCACATCCTGGACTGATGTCACATTTATATAAACACCAATCTTGAGAACCAGTATGCTTCCACACAGAGTTGTTAAAACTTTCATTGGAGTTTTGCGTATAACCTCCAAGGCACCTTTCTAAAAGTTCTGTATTTGTTAAATCCTCATAAATTGGTCGAACTTGTTCCATCACAATAGACGGAAATTATATATACATCACAATAGACTAACAATAGACAATAGATTTCTCTATACATTCCTTCAACGGAATCTGGATACTTTCTTATGGCCTTGCCATAATAAGCGGAGAGCTTGTCAATTACTTGTTGCAGAGGGAGATTTCTTGAGGTTTCTCAGACGCGTATCCATCCTCTTCTGCACATGAGCAATACACTCTCTCTTCTCAACCACAAATTCATCACCATATGGCTTTCTATCACTCACTGATTTAAAAACTTTTGAGTCACCATCGCCAATGTAGTGGTGGTATTTAACACCGTAAAGTACTTCTGAACGTTCAAAAATTTCACATATTCCATCCACTTTCATTTTTCCTGCACTACCTTGGTGGTTGGCAGTGCAAGATGCTCCATGCTCTTCGTACCACTCCAGATATTCTTCTGATTCCTTCTTGCCTTCCTACTTAGAACACTGTTTGCAATAAATATTTTTTATTGAAACATCTAAAACCTTGCCAGTCCTATTTCCTATGAGGCTAGCAAGTCCTTGAAGCGATGAAAAACCTTTCTTTCTCCACGACCCATCACCAGAAACATCCAATCCAGCACTGTTTGGTGGTGTAGCGTCTTTCTCTTCAAGTACTGCTTTTTTCATAGAACCTTCTGCAACCTCCTGGCAAACTTTGCTCAACTGCTTGTTGATTTCGTCAAAAGCAGATTGAGCAACTGGCTTTAATAAGTCCATGATGCCAGAATAAGTTGAAAGACCAGCGTGTTCATGGCCAAGTGCACGAGCAGCAAGAACAGATCTTCGGTTTACTGCCCATGCATTCCCTCTTGGTCCAACTTTTTCACTTGAATTGATTGAAGCAATCTGCTTACACTTTACACACACAATATGAACTTTGAACCCGAAGCCTTGTACACCAGACTCACTAAATGTCAATTTACCGTTGCACTTATTGCATGCTAAAATGTCCTGAAGTACAGGGGATAGAATATTGATGTCAATAATTCTATTTCTTGTATGACTAATAGAGTCTTTGACCACTGTTGCACTTTTAAGTTTTCTTGCACTGATAGAGGGTCTTGGTCTTTTTGATTGATTTTCATTCTTCGTCAAAAATTCTCTTGGCTTCTTCTTAGGTCTCCCTCGAGAATACTTACTGTCAGGATTAGTACTTTGGAGTCCTCCGTTCTTATCCCTCGAAGACATTTTGCACACATTTTGCTGCACTACACACACACATACACACACACACACACACACACACACACACACACACACACACACACACGTAAAAAGGAATGAAGGCACAACGAGGAATATGGAGGAACAGCGGCGTGTCTGTTCCTTCATATGCTTCCTTGTTCCTCCGTGTGTCTCGTTATGTTTATTTACATGCATATTGCGGTTGCTCAGACTTAAAAATTATTTAAAATCAATAATTTTTGAAACAAATTATTACACAATCGTCGTTTGTGCGTTTACAAAATTAAAAAATTAAAAATTAAAAATTGATAAACCCGATTCAAAAATATTAGAATTATTAAGTATTTTTTTATCTTCAAACAATCGTTATGTAATAGCATATATAATGATGTATTGTTACGTCCAGATTACCAATTTTCAATTACAAAATCTAACACATTAATACAATTACATGAATTCCTACCTGAATTGATAATCGAACTTGGCGATACGTGAAAGTTATAATAATTTAAATGATTAAAAGAGTGAATGATAGGAAGTCCCTTTTGGCTACCGCGGACGCGGTCATCGCCTACCGGGGAAGGGAGCCGGATACGAAGTCACTTAAACTATACATTATTTCTTTTAAATCGACACACGTTTATTTTTATGAAAAAACCTTAAGGTGTGAGTGTGCGTGTCTGTTTGTATATATAGGTGAAGAGGTTCTTGAGTGTCTGCAGCTGTCAATCCTCGGCGCCTTCCAGCCTAGGCTCGGTGGTTCAGGTTACAGCGGTGGCTAGATGCACTTAGATGTGACGGCTCGTTCCTTTGGTGTGCGTAGTATACCAAATCGCCGGGAGTCCACTGCCTCTGTTGCTTCTTCTTTTCAGCAGGGGGTGATATTCGGAAAAATGCCGATGGATGCACTTGCTCGACTGAGCGACTACGGTATGCGTCCGGTATGCTCTCTACTTTTAAACGTACGGGTAGCGAGTAATGCGTGATACTTGTTTTAAGAATGGTCTGGCGACGAGCAGAGTAACGTTCTGCGAGAGATTTCGGATATTACTGACGATGCTTGCCCTTTGCTCCCGGGCTTTATATACTTGCATATCCCCTTGTTTTTCTCGGGCTAGCGATTTTCATATTGGGTCACCTCACTATTTTGTATTTTCCTCTCTCAATTTTAAGGAAATCGTAGCAGATCAAGTCATAAACATCATAGTTTATGACTACCACTTAAGAATTTGTCTCTTTTAGAACTCTCCCGCGATCTCTCTTTTTACTGGAGATTGCACACGCGTTTCCTATGGAATTCCAGATCGTCGAATATTGCGCCTCGGTCTCTCTCTCTCCTCTCTAGTTTTTCTCATAGTTGTGCTCATTTTTTCGCGGTGGGTTGTCGTCGTATTGCGTGGAAACAGCTCCCCTCGTTCTCGTGCTTCTTAATTCATGGCTCTCCGTTTAAAAATACGAACACGCGGTTCTTGTGAAGTTATCATTGAATCTAAAATATCCCTTAGCGTTCTTATGGCATTTTGGATTTACTGCGTGGTTCGTTGGAATATAGCCCATTTGTGTGCAGGTGCCGCTCGCACGTATGAGCGAACCTCTCTCTCTCCCGATTTTCAGATCCACTTCTTGGTTGCCGCGATGACGTGCTAGTGAGTAAGTGTGTGCGTGCGTGTGTGTGTGTGTGTAGATGTGATATGTATAGCAATCGTAGTGTTTTGGATGCGTAATGGGATCGGTGATTACATTACAGTATGAAGTAGGAACAGAACAAAATATTAAAGCACAAAAAAATAATATAACACCTCGAGAGATAATAATGTTGTTAGTACGCGACAATTCTACAACAAATATATTATATTTTGCTTCATGCAATGAAGTTGCTGTTGTATATGTGGGAAATGATGGGGAGCCACCTATTGCTCGTGACATTTGCATTTATCCAAAAACTGAGAAACCACAAAAAATAAATATATTTAGTAAACATCTCGATCCTTTGATATATCCTTTAATGTTCTCTTTTGGTGACCCTGGATGGTATCCTAATATAAAAGTTTAAAAGAAGATAATAAACATAATAATATCTCTACATTACAATATTACTCATATAAATTGAGTATACGTGAGAATTTTAATTCATGCTTAAATTTAAAAAATTGATCTCAACAATTTAATGTTGACGTACGGACAAGAATTGAAGGATGTAGATTGTATTATTTATGCAGTTATCAAGCAGAATTATGAACTGAAATGTATAAAAGATTAATGGATTGTGTTTCCAATCGTGCGAATCTTGAAAACTCAAGAATAGGAAAAATGGTAATATTACCTTCATCTTATGTAGGTAGTTCTAGAGCGATACAACAAAATTATTTGGATTCTATGGTACAATTGTAATTTGATGGAAAACCAGATTTATTTATAACAATGACATGTAATTGGAAAGAAATTCAAGAAAATGTATTACCACATGAAACAACCGTAGATCGCCCTGACTTAATAGCACGAGTATTCCACGAAAAAATCAAAGTTTTAAAAAATGAACTGATAAAAAAAAAATATATTTGGTGAGGTTAAAGGTTTTGTTTATGTAATAGATTTTCAAAAACGTGGGTTACTACATATTCATATGTTGGTATGGTTGCATGCAAATGATAAATTCCGAAATACTCATCAAAATCAAATATCCTCGATTATACAATAGAGTAAAAAACAATATGATACATGGTCCATGTGGATCACAAAACAAAAATGGTGCATGCATGAGTAAAGACAAAACACATTGTACTAAAAAATTTCCTAAACCATATATTGATCAAACTCATTACAATCTTGATGGGTATCCATCTTATCGCCGAAGAAATAATAACAATTAAATAATATATTCAAAAGGTAGAATTGCAGATAATAGTTTTTTTGTACCATATTTACTATTATTATTAGAATGTCACATAAACTTAGACATATGTAGTACGATAAAAGCAATAAAATATTTATTTAAATATTTTCATAAATGTCCTGATACTGCTCTTCTGAAATTTATAAATGAATAAGATTATTATTATTATTATTATTATTATTATTGGTCTGGGTGGACCATTAGGTCCTGATGCCTAGGCCCTTTGCATCCCCAGTAGTTAACTAGTGGTTGTACTAGTCTAGTTTTGTCCTTTGAGGATTAGCATATCAGGTGGTATGCACCATTTCTGTATTACTTGTCCATCAGGGCAAAAGGTGTCAGGTGATATGCCCCATTCCTGTGTATCTTATTCCGTTAGTGACTTGTATAGGTGTATCACCGTCCTAACGGTCAGTGACTGGATCGCTATTGGTTCGCAAGTCGTCGTCCCCAACGCCCTATGTCTCTTTTCGGCTAAGGCTAAGCAGTGGCATAATACATGTATACTGCTTTCCTCATTTTGGTTACACCACCTGCATACTGGTGAGTTCACTCGACCTATTGTGTGCTGGTGGTATCCCAGCGTCCCGTGTCCGGTAATTAGTTGAGTGAAGATCTTTGCCTCTGTCCTGGTAATATCGCGCATCTCCGACGCCCAGTCCTCTCTGATGCGCGATCCTATCAGTGCTTTGGCTTGTCTACACCCGTTGCTGTCGCACCATTCTTTTAGGTGTCGCTCTCTCAGCCAGTCGTGCACCGCCTCTTTGACGGTGCACGCCTGAATGCCAAGGGCGGGTTCCGGTCCAAGTAAGTCTTGTCCCGCTGCTATTCCGGCGAGTTCGTCCGCAATCTCGTTTCCCCTGATTCCGTGGTGTCCGGGAACCCAGTAGAGGGTGAGTCTGCGTACTTTCCCGCCGAGTCTGTTTAAGGCCGTTATGCAGTCCCACACCAGTCTGGAGGAGGTGCTAGAGCCACCTAGCGCTGCTAGGGCGGCTCTGCTGTCCGTACAGATATTGATGCAGTCCTGCCTTTTTTCCTCGAGCGCGAGTTGTGCGCAGAGCAGGATAGCTGTTATTTCCGCCTGGAAGACGGTGGCGTGCCTTCCGAGCGGTGCTATAAGCCTTTTTGCGGGCCTTCTCCGGAAGACTCCAGCTCCCGTCCTGCCTTTCTTTCTGGCTCCATCTGTGTACCAGGTTTCACCTGCGGATGGACCAGGGTCGTGTTCGCTCCAATCTTCTCTTGATGGGATTTGGATGTGATATCCTTTCTCGAAGTTGTATCTACGTATTGTCTTGTCCAGTCTCATTGACAATACAGCATAGTCTTTTCCTTTGATCTGCTCTTTTGTGTGTTCCCCTTTTTCTCTCGACAGTCCGTGATTTTTCAGACGGTGTGCTACTATAAAGGCTGCCGCCTGGATTATTCTGTGAAAGGGCTCAACGTCAGTGATGGCTCCAAGGGCTGCCGTTGGGGTGGTTCTCATAGCCCCTGTTGCTGCCCTTAGGATCCACCACCTAAGCGTTTCGAGTTTCTTTTGTACTGTCTTCAGATCTGTTCTTTTCCACCACACTGTAGCCGCGTAGGTCAGTCTTAGTTTCAGGATACAATTGTATATCCATAGGACTGTTTTGTAGCTCAAGCCCCAGCTCTGCCCAATGGCTCTTCTACACATCCAGAAAGCTGATGTGAATTTCTTGTACTGTTGATCTATTTGAGGCTTCCAGTACAGTTTTTTGTCTAAAATTACGCCTAGGTATTTTGCTTGTTCCTTAATTTGTATTTCCTGTCCTCGCATCATTAGCGTTCGTACTGGTCCTATCCTGTACTTTCTGGTGAAGACAACAACCTCCGTTTTTCGGGGATTGATAGATGGGCCTTTATCCTCGCACCATTTATTTAGGTGCCTCATTGTCGACTCGGTGATGTCCAGTAGGGTGTTTAGATGTTTGCCTCTGGTGATTATAAGTATATCGTCTGCGTAGCCGACTGCTGATACTCCCAGGTTGGTCAGCATCCTTAGTGCTCCATCTATCACCATGCCCCACAGAGTTGGGGAAAGAACCCCTCCTTGTGGGCATCCGTTGCTGACGGAGCCTTTGACGGTGGTGTTACCTCTTGTAACTGTCAGTTTCCGGTCGCTTAGCATGTTCGTGATCCACCTAATTAACGAATCAGGTATTCCCTTATCTTTGGCTGCTTTGCAGATACTATCTGTGGTCGTGTTGTTAAAAGCCCCTTCTGCTTCGAGAAAGGCTCCCACGGCGTATCCTCCGCTTTCAATCTGTTCATCGATGAGTGAGACAGCTACGTGCAGGGCTAATTCTGTTGATCTTCCCTCTCTATATGTATGTTGTTCGTTGCACAATGGGTTGTTCTTCAAGATATAGTCTTTTATATACCTATCCACCAGCCGCTCAAGAGTTTTGAGCATGAATGATGTCAGACAGATAGGTCTGAAATCCTTAGCGGTGTTATAGCTTCCTTTGCCCGCTTTCGGGCTGAAAACCACCTTAGCTGTCCTCCAGCATTTTGGCATATATCCGGCAGCAATGCTGGCCCTTGTAAGTCGTACCAGAGGTCCGATGATTATGTCGACTCCTTCTTTGAGCAGAATCAGGAGGATTCCATCCTCTCCCGGTGATATGTAGGAATCAAAGGAGCTGATGGCCCACCTCAGTTTTGCCGGCGAGACAATCAGATTAGCAAGTTCCCTGCAGCCACTGATGTGGCGCGAACCCTCGCCACCGGTTTCCATTTGGTCCTCCACCGTCTCGCATATATCCCCCGCTATCGTGAAGCCGGGGAAGTTCGACTCCATGAGGTGCGCCAGCGTCTCCTCGTCCAATTCTGTATACTTGCCAGTTTAACCGCTCCCAACCAGGCTTCGGGATTGCGGGCTAGAATCTTGTTAAGCCTAGCTGCTTCTTTACCAGATTCCACGCTATTGCAGTACTCTCTCCAGCTCTCAGTCTGGGCTTTCCTTACTGCGTGGCGGTATTCCTTCTGTTTACTTCTCCAGGTTATCCATTTCTGGTTATCATTGCTCCTAACTGCTATCTTGAGTAGAGCTTTGGTCGCTTTCTTCAGTTTTTCCAGACGGTAATTCTACCAGGGTACCTCATATCTGCCTCTGCCCCTCACCAGTTTGCAGTTGGTTTCATATGCTTCGGTGATGGCCCTCTGCAGCGATTCTGCCGCAGTGTTGAGCTCTCCTATCGTGTGGATCTCCTTTGGGAACCCTCTTTTTGTTTTCCCTTCTAGGTCTTTCCTGTATTCTACCCAGTTTGTGCGCCTGGGATTCCTAATCCATGTTTCCTGTTGTCGCGTTTCCCCTGTTATCATAAAACAAATTTGTGCATGGTCGGAGAGTGAGGGTTTGTCCGACACTCTCCAGTCCCTAGTATATCCCACTAGCTGCCTTGAGCAGAGTGTGATGTCAATTACCTCTCTCCTCCTTACATTCATGAAGGTTGGTTCGTTACTTCTGTTGATGATCTCCAGGTTTGTGGAAGTCAGGTGCTCGAGTAGGGTCGTCCCACGGTCGGGGGGTGTATCCGCTGCGGTCTTCGGTCTTTTCTTGCTATTATTTTTGTTTTTGACCAGGGTGTTCCCGTTTGTGCCTTCTATCGCCTTTTGGGCGTTCCAGACCTTGCGTTCACGAGCTCCCGGTCGACGTTTCTTCTGCCGGGTGGCAGTTTTGGGGGGATCCTTGGAGCCCCCTGCCGCTGGTTCCTCCGTTACCGGATTCACCATTACCGCTGCCTCCACCTCCATCCGGTCCAGTGGGTCAGGAACCCCTGGGTTCACCTGTTTCTGTGAAACGGTTCTGCCCAGTTCGTCGTCCCCAGTCTGTGCCGGTTGGGTGTCAGCACTCCTCCCTTCTTCTTTTTCAATTTGTAAATCTGTATTCATTTTGTTCCCACGAGTAGCTAGGGAAATAGAGGTCACACGCTGCAGAGCCCCGCTTGCAGCGGGAAGGCTTTCGTACATCGGGAGGGCGCCTGGTATCCCGAGGGCACCGTTTGCGACCACTGGACCCCGTGGCCAACCAGTCCCCTATGCACGGTTTCTCAAACAATGGGATTGGGGGCTGGATGTAATACCCATAAATAAGATACTGGCGATAAAAATAATGTAAATGAAAATAAAGATACATATAATTATAATGAAATATCACAATTTTTATCCACTAGATATGTATGTGCACCTGAAGGTATGTGTCGTATTTTAGAATATAAATTACATGAACAATCTTATGTAATCAAAATATTAACTGTTCATGAACAAGATGAACAATTTGTATATTATAAAAAAGGACATCAAAATGAAATGATTGATAAAAATGTTGATACAACGATGACATCTTGGTATAAATTAATTGAAGAAGATAAAAACGCGACGCAATATCTATACCACGAAATTCCTCAACATTGAGTTTTTAATATTAAAGAGAAAATATAGAATATTAGAAAAAAACACTAAATCCGATAATAAGTAGAATGTATTTTGTTAATCCAATTAAACGTGGAACGTTTTTCCTACGACTTCTGTTGTTACATGTACGAGGTGCAAAATCATTTGAAGATATACGTACTGTAAATGGAATAGTTTATTTGTATTTCAAAAACCAATTAATTCGTTAGATTTATATAATAAATATAAAATTCATTTTATGGATCCTAAATTATCAGCAATTCAAGCAGAGAGAAAAGCTTTGAAAAATATTGAAAATATTTTATTATTACATGGATTAAGATGATATGATTTTAATATACTTGATATTGATAATAATTATGAAAATGTAGAATTTGATAATAAACTACAAATAAATAATGACAATGAACCTCTAGAAACTTTGATCAATTCATTGATTGCTGATCTAAAACGAATATACAACCTCATCATAAATGCTACGATTAATAATATAGGTGATAAATATTAGTTTATTGATGGTCCTGGTGGTAGTGGTAAAAGTTATTTACATAATGTCATCATTAAATACTTGATTTCAATGAATGATACAACGATAATAATAACGATACGTTTATTATCATGGCCTGGACTGGCATTGCTGCTAATTTATTAATTAATTGTAAAACTGTTCATAGTACTTTTAAATTACCATTAAATATTAATGAAAAAAACAACGTAAAATTTGTCCTGATTCAAATTATGGTGTTTATTTAAAAAATGTTAAACTTATAATTTGGGATGAAATATCAATGGTTTCAAGATACGCTTTTGAAGCAATTAATGGATTTTTCCGAGATGTATGTAAAAATGATGTTCCTTTTGGAGGAAAAATTATTGTAACGTCGGGTGACTTTAGACAAACATATCTAATAGTGCGGCATGGGAACAGAACAAAAATTATTGAAACTTTTGTAAAAAGAAGCTATTTGTGGTCATATTTTTTGAAATGTGCACTAACTGAAATTTCAAGATTATAAAATCCGGATGATACATTTGAAAATTGGCTACTTGAAGTAGGAGAACATAGAAATGTGACAGAATATGAATTACAAAATGATGTTAAAGAAATACCAAAGCATTTGGTTTATGAAAATGATTTGATGACAGAAATTTTTGGACATAAAATAGATCCTAGTGATCCAACGTTAAAAAATAAAGTAATATTATCCTTCAAATTCCGGTATATTAAAAATCAACGAATCAATAGTAGAAAGGATTGACGGAGATAGTTGTATATTCTACAGTAATGGTAGAATTGATACCGATATTAATGATACATTAACAGAATCAATACCAACTGAATTCTTGAATTCATTGACACCTAATGGATTACCTCCACATAAGTTAATATTAAAAAAGGTTCAATAGTTAGTTGTCTAAGAAACTTAGATACTAACGGTGGTCTTTGTAATGGAACCAGAATGATGATCAAAGACATCAAACAATATATAATTACAGTAGAAATAATAACTAGTAAATATTCTGGTAAAATAGCATTATTACCATGCATTGATTCATATCCATCATTAGAAGAAATACCTTCCCATATGATTAGGAGACAATTCCCAATAAGACTTTACTTTGCCATGACTATAAACAAATCTTAAGGTCAATCTTTCGACAAAGTTGGGTTATATTTATCCACTCCCGTTTTCAGCCATGGTCAATTATATGTTGCTTTATCAAGGGCAACATCCAAAGAGAATTTAACATTTTTTACAGTCTCAACCCTGTAAACGTAGAGAGCAAATGAATATAACTGAATATATTTATCGTTTGATAATTATACTAAAAAAAACATTATTTGTGCAATTAATTTTTAACAATGTATATCCAATCTATGAATACATATAGTATCTACCATTATGCATTCAGAAATTAAAAATTTTGAAAAATACTTCGCATACCAGATCTTGTTTTGTTTACCTTTGTAGCCAGACATGAATTCGGAGTTTCTTCCAAGAACTTCAATACTTGAGCAGGCGACAACACGTTAGCTTTCTTGGCCGTGTATCCCACGTGTTGCTTTTTGATGAATTTTATTAACATAGTATAATTGTCAATTTGAATATTCTTCTTTACATCAATTGTAGATTTTAGCATAGAGAAGCGACGCTATAATGTAGCAGAGTTACATGTTTTACTCAATTCCAGAAAATAAGCCCAATATACTGTTTCACTGAATGAATTTGTTTTTTGAACAACTTGTTAAGTAGTAAAATTATTGTATTCTCTAGTAGATCGGTCTTGTGACATAGTAGGTAAGAGATTATCAATCGCAATTTGCGCATCATCTAATAACTTTTGCGGTATTATTTCTTCTTGTGTACTATCGTTCGTCATGATTGATATTGATAAATTAACACTAACTGCTGCTATAATACGACGTCCAGTATCACTTATTATCTTAATACGCTCACGACACACAAATGAAATAACGCTTATTTCTACGTTCAAAATAGCAGAATTAGTTACACTATTTTTGAAAAAAGTTAACAAAGATCGATAATTTATATGGTACAGACGGGCAGCACAGAATTAGAAGGCTACAAATAAACGAGTGAAGCACTATTCGCTCCAAATTGAACGATCAAACGAACTTATCTGTAAGTGAAGTTCGATCGCAATTATATAAAGAAGCCTCGTTCGAAGAGATTAAATATGTAGTATGCCTCCCGATGCCGCTAGAGGTCACTACGTTTAAAGTAAAAGAAAAAGAAACAGCGGGACCCTACCTTATCGCTCCCGCTCGTTTCGCCAACGCTCATATTTTCAAAGAGGTATTTAAAATTGCTAAAATTTGGGTGGGAAAAAATTTTGAAAAGAGTTTTTTTATTTGTTATTTGGTGGGGTTGTAATCTCTTCGAACGAGGATTCTTCATATAATTGCGATCGAACTTCACTTACAGGTAAGTTCGTTTGATCGTTCAATTATATTTCATTCACCTCGTTCTCGAAATTACATATGTAGTTGTTCAGAGATAAAGGCAATTTTAATTATAGTATCAATATATATAATTCAACCCTCTTTATTGAACGAACAGAACACAAATATTTTGAACAATGTTTAGAATTAATGATCGCTTCTGCAAATTTGTAGTTATCAGATAGGATTGGTCTATTATAAACCCTAGCAAAGGTTTGAGAGTTTTCGGACCAGCGTGCTGTCCTTCTAATGGTGGCTAAATCAACACCTTTGAGTGCCGCTGCTGACGTAGCAACGTGTCTCGTAGAATGTCCCGAGAGAAAAGACGTATCTATGCCGCTTTTTGATAATACACCTCTAACCCATCTGCTGATCGTCTGAGATCCCAACTGTCTATGCGGTTTGCTTAATGCTAAAAATAATCTATCAGTATCTTTTCTTAACTCTCGAGTAACATTTAAATAAGAAAATAACGCCGTCGCTACACATAAAGTAGGATTGTCAATAAACTTCGGTAGTACTAGTAATGGCTGTAATCTGTTTGGACCGGATGTCTTTATTATATCCGGAAGTTTAATCTCTATACCTCTATCACTAATTGTAATATTGCTAATCTTGATGGACGCTAAAGTTTGTGCTCTATGAGCAGTAGTTAAGGCTATCAAAGTAACTGTCTTTTCTGTTAATTTCCGACGGTTTAAGCTGTCTAATGGGTGCAACTTGCTTAAGTAGGATAGAACTACCGAAACATCCCATATATGACTGTACTTGGGTTTTGTAGGATTACATCTAAAGAAACTTCTCAGGAAACGCGAAACCATTATATCTTCGCCTATCTTATTACTAGATATTAATGAGATTGCTGATCTGTACGTGTTCAATGTACCGTAAGAAGTATTGTCATTAAAACATTTCGTTAAAAAACTAATTACGTCATTCCTAGGTGGATTATAAAAATCACAGCCGTCTTTTTCACATAATTGCCACCATACTTTCAATTCAGATTCATACTGCTTTTTGGTGCTAGCTGCTAAGGACGATAACATAATATTCAATAATGCTTCGGGGATGTCTTTCTTTAGAAACGCCTTCCTGATACTCTCGCTGCTATCAAACGTAAGTGGTTCGCTTGAGAATGAGTGATCAACCTGCAGGGAGACAGTAATAGATCATTTCTAGGCTCAAGAACAATTGGTGTATCGGTCACTAATTCTAGTAGTAATCGGTACCATGTTTGACTAGGCCAAAAAGGTACTATAATTATATCTGTTACTTTGTCCCTCTTTACCTTGACCAGCATTTTTAAAATTAAATAAAACGGTGGGAACGCGTAAAAATTGAGATCTGTCCAATTTACAGTAAATGCATCTACCCGCAAAGCATTCCTACATGGCATCCAGGAGAAAAATTTTTCACATTTTGCATTGTTATTAGATGCCAAGAGGTCTATTTTTGGATAACCGAAATTTTGTGTGACAATATTATAATATGTATCGTTCAACTCCCACTCAGTATCACTAACTTTTAACCTAGATAAAAAATCGGCTTGCTTGTTATCTGCAGATGATGTATAAGATGCCAATAAAAAAATTTGTCTCTTTTCAGCCCACTGCAAAATCTCTTTTGATAAGTCGTTGTATGCCGGATAACGAACTCCACCCGTCTTATTTACATACGACAGGGCTGTCGTGTGTTCAATTCTTAAAAGAATTTGGCAATCATAAAAACTATCCCCTAGTTCCAGTAACGAAAATTTCACTGCGAGCAGTTCCTTATAATCTATAAGGTATTTTTTCTGTTTGTCATTCCAAAAACCACAGACGTTATTTGTATTCGTTCGATGCGTCCGTACAAATTTCTACCGCAAAATCAGTTGTCTTAATACAGTTCATTGAATTCTGCAGAGTGTTAATCTTTTCTATTTTTCTAAGATCTTTGTATATAGTAACCCATACTGTACACCCGGACAAGCTGAAACTAATTTTTCTATTAATTCTGCGAATTCTTTGATAGAACAACATTTTTTCCTTAAATAGCATTTTATAAAGTCTTTGAGTTTTTCTTTCTTCTCAATCGGTAATTCTATTGCATATTTCATGAAATCTAAAAAGAAACCTATATATTGACATCTTGTAGAATGAGATAAACAACTTTTCTTATAATTTATTAAAAAACCTAGTTCCTCTAAAATTTCAATTGTTTCGTTTGCATTTTCCCTACAACCCTGATAGTCTTTGCCAATACACAAAATATCATCCAGATAAATTACTGACATGAAGCCCCTCGCTCTTAAATGATTCACTACTGGTTTTAATAGTTTCGTGTAAATGTATGGACTCATGTAAATTGATACAGAGTTCATAAAAATTCAAATCTCAAAACCTTTCGGCTATCCTTATGAATAGGCACTAAATAGAAGGCATCTTCTAAATCCAGCTTGCACATATAATGACCCGGAAACAGTAATTTTGCAGCTGTTCGAACATCCTCTATCTTAAAATGATTGTTATTGATAAATTCATTTAAGTGTTTTAAGTTAAGTAACACAACGAAAAGAACCGTCAGACTTCGGTATAAGTAAATAACTGGATAGGAATTGATATTTACTCTACCTACAACGTTCTACTGCACCTTTCTTACATAAATTTTCAATCGCTACTCTACACCTGTAAATTTCTTTCTGTGACTTGAATTTCATATCTGGGATTTTACCTTGGACTACCGTAGTAAAAAATTTAATTTCATAACCTTCAATACAATCTAGAATAAATTTATCCGATGTGATTTCCCTCTACCTATCTACAAAATACCTCAGCCTATCGGAATTTTTACCTACGTATATCTGAATCTCGACTGGTTCTTCCCTCGGTTGTCGCTGAGCCCTTGGTATTGACCTCTGAGTTGAAACCTTGATATGGGCCCTTGTTGTTCTTGTAACCTTGATATGCAGCCCTGTTGTTGAAAGGCTGCAGTGTTCTGATGGACAGTCGTTGTTTGCTTTGGCCTGATTGGTACTGGTATCCTTCATGCGAGTTGCCTGCCTGGTTGGAAAACGGCCTCTTTCCCGGCAGGCTTACGTAGTTTAAAGTACGCTTGAATGATTTTTTAATAGATCTGGCAACTTTATCTAGCGTTTGAGCTTGCTTAAATTTTTCTGACAAGTTTCCGCCAAAAAGAAACTCTTCTGGTTTTGTATCCTCTAGGACGCTCTTGGAATCTTTATCCAGACCAGCAATAATAAAGGCTGCCCTTGATTTATTTTGGCTATGCATCATCTCAACAATAAGTTTCCCAGCTTCATGTAATCTTCCATAATCTCGACTTTATCCACGCTTTCTTTCTCTTCTGTCAAGGTTGTCATAACCGAGCCAATTGCTGTTAAGGCTGAGCCTGCTAATTCCTGCCGTTTGCACATATAAGAGTCCCTTGCTTTAGAATGGCTTCACAATTTTTGTAAAATCTCTGGATTAAGTTTTGGTACATTTAAACCCTCTGGGTTCTCATATTTTTCTAGTAAATTTTCCTTATCATCTTTTTCAATACCATTTTGAAACCAATATTTCTTTGTTAAGAATGTTAGAGTGTAATTTTATCTCTAGAGCCTTAGGGGCTAGGGGGTCGTCCTGGAGAACTTCCGCCAGTTCTGCATCAATTTCAGTGTCCTTCTCTTTATTGGTAATATCTCCTTTTGGATCATTTAATTTCTTAGTTGAACCTTTCTTTTTTGATTTCTCATCGGTGTCTGAAAATATTGATATTGAACGTCTTAGTTTATATACTAACGATTTTGGTATAACTACCTCGATTTCTTAGCGTAGACTTCTAACCTCGATTTCTTAGCGTAGACTTCATCCAAATTCTCCTCGATAAACTCTTGAAACCCTTTGCACTTTCCTTGCAAATCCTCAACTAGCTGTGTTAACTCTTTGATCCTTTCTTCGTTATCTCTCGCTCTCTTACCCATCCTGCTTCTCGATCGTGTGATTGTGAAAAAACGCGTGTTACCTCTAGCGCACTACGAAAGAATATGAGCGTTGGCGAAACGAGCTTTCGTTTTCTTTTACTTCAAACGTAGTGACCTCTAGCGGCATCGGAAGGCGCACTACATATGTAATCTCGAGAACGAGGCGAATGAAATATAATCAAAGTAGCAGCGTTTTCAAAACTGCTACCTCTGTACCTGTTCCTTCCTATCCCTTCTCTTTGCATTTTTTCGAGGAATCTGTCTAAACCAAGCGCTCTTTGCCGATCCAGCTATATATGCACTGCACATCAATGTATAGTGCATATATAGCCGGAGCATAGATCGGTCGGGCAAGAATGCTTGGTTTAGATGAAGTATACATACATAATCTCACCGAACTTCGATTATACCTATATTATTGTTCGACTCTTTTTAAAGTAATGTAACCTCACTGGAAAAGTATAAAAACATACTGTTCTAATTGGCTTATTTTTAAATGTTCAACGTTTGTGGCCAGACATTTTTAGCGAAACAGAGCGACAAAATCGCTCGCTTCTTGTCACCAATGATAGCTTGTTCTTTACCTATGAGGTAGGAGGCGAACCAGCGATTAACTTACTTACAAAAGCCGAATGAAGTTAACTTTCTGAAAATCCCGACGTGACACACCGTATCATACGCTTTGCTGAAATCAAAAAGGAGTAGAAGTGTTACTTTCTTTTTGTTTATGCCAAGCCTGACATCATCAGTCAATTTAATTAAGCCGAACTGTGTGTTGTGGCCGGTGCGGAAACCAGTTTCTAAGTCAAGAAAGACTTAAGATATTCTGAGATTTATGTGTGCACTAGCCACTCCAGCGCCTTGGACAGATAATATAGGAGGGAGATCGGACGATAGTCAGTTAAAGCTGTTGGTGAACTGACTTTATTCAGTGCATGCACCCGTGACTTCTCCCTGTCCGAGGGGAAGCATGACTCGCTCAAGGATAGATTGAAAATACGACATAGAAAAGGACCGAGTACCGGCAGAGCTTTGTAAATACCATTCTGAGGGATGCCGTAACTGCCCCTGGCCTGAGAGTGAAAGTGCGTTATTGCATCTAAAACGTCCGATTTCGTTATCTCCCCGAAGTTGAAATGCTTGAAGATATTCAGACTCTCGAGAGTGTGCAGATATTTCTTTTCAGCAGGAGCCAGCGGGTTGTTAGAAATTCCGCTGAAGTGCATATCGAGGTCTTCAATAGAGAAGCAAGAAGGCGGTTTTGCTTTGGAGGTGGTTATTCCAAATTTCTCGAGCTCTCTACAGATCTCGCCGACATCAGTCATGGACGAGAAAGTTTGAATGATAATAATTCAGCCTGGCATCCTCGACTTGTCTATGAGCATCATCCCTTGCTAGTCTATAAAAATATAGATCTAGCGGAAGACGTGATCAGCGAACCCGTCTGTAGAGTCTGTTCCGTTTTTTCAAGAGGTTACAAAGAGCCATGGTGAACCACAATTGACGCTTTGGTCCAAGAGCAATGATTAGTCATATGCGCTGAGTCAATCCTTTGGTTTCTCGGCACATATTCCCTTAAAGTTTCTGTAAGTAAATATTTTAGATTCGTAGCGTGGTATCTGTATGTTGAGAGTGACCGTGATAAGGTAATGTCCGTTTATGAAAGGTGTATCTATCTTCCAGTGCGAGAACAGGCGATCCTGCTCGTCTACTAAGGAGAGGTCAAGCCAGGTGTTGGATTCTGGTTTATGATGTAGTTGACACAATATGGACTGAAGTTTTCCTTTATGAAGGCCTTGTTGAACCTGGCATCTTCAGACAAGGAGAGTTGGTCTGCGTAAAAGTCGGTCATGGACTGGACGATAAACAACGCCAACAAAAATAGGCGAGATTCCTTTTGCAGAGATATTGCAGAAAAGATACTTCGGTTTTCCTGGCTTGCCCAACCAGACGCCGTCAGACGATGTTAAAACTGTAGCTGTGAGTGAGTGATAGGTGTAAATGGCCATACCTCTACCGTTTTTGTTTCGGTCTCGTCTAAGAAGTCTGTAGTGTCAAGTGTGGGAATAGTTTTTACCTGTCTAGACAGGTTTCAGTTACAGCTATCACATGTAAGAGGGGACGAGTGGACAAAAAGAGCCTGACCGCCTCAATGTGCCCTATAAGGGAGTTAGCATTAAAATGGCAGGTCCTTAAACCATCGGACACAGTTACGTTGGAAATGTTGGAAACGGATGAAGATTTGGTGAGCGGCTATGAAGATGATGGTGGTGGTGCGTGTGTGTGTGTGTGTGTGTGTGTGTGTGAGAGAGAGAGAGAGAGAGAGCATGTCGCTGTCTACTTGTGTGCCCTGATTGCACACATCTACCGAGGCTGTTTGGGTCCCTGCCGCGATTATGTTGAGCTCTTCGGCAAGACTTACCTCCATGGTTGTTCACGTTTGACCGATCCAGGAAATCTTTTGGCGTCGAATCGCAGGCGCTGAATTGTAGGTCGACTGGGTCGTCTGTGATTTTTCTCACTGGTTGTCTGCGTCGCGTGATTTTATGTTCTCTCTGTCGTTTGTTTACGTTTCTACCGCACGTGAGCTTACCTCGTCGGATCCTTCAAATTTATCAAAAAATGTTTCTATTTTATTATTATTATTATTTTGCTATTATATACCTAATGTGAAATGCTCCGCGTGAGTATTTTTCTTCGCTGCGAAACCTAATGCTATACGGCGTGCTTGTTCACATACAAGCGATAGGCGCTTTGCGTGTGTTACAATTTCTCTTTTGGGCAGTATGAATACGTGTCT
The DNA here is from genome assembly GCA_020010945.3 of Muscidifurax raptorellus. Classification (NCBI taxonomy): domain Eukaryota; kingdom Metazoa; phylum Arthropoda; class Insecta; order Hymenoptera; family Pteromalidae; genus Muscidifurax; species Muscidifurax raptorellus. The sequence continues at coordinate 792,455 of JAHUUD020000026.1, forward strand.
TTTCCATATTCGTGTGGGTTTTTGATCAAAATGTATTCTAATGGTGTGAAACTCGTCGTTTCCTGATGAGTTTCGTTCATTATATTTTGTACAATTTGTACATATCGTGACCATCCTTTGTGTTTGTGTCTGACAAATGTACGAAAAAATTTACCCAATTCTCTGTGTACGCATTCTACAATGTTACTTTGTGGGTGTCGGATAGATGAGTATTTTACTTGTATGTTTTTCTTTTCTATCGCTTTTATAAATTTTCCGCTGGAAAATTGTGCCCCTTGATCACATATTATCGCCTTTGGCTTACCGTATGTTGGTACATAGTCTTCTAGCATCTTTTTTATCACTGAGTATGCCGTCCCTCTGCACAAGCGGTAGAATACAACATTTTTACTAAATACATTAATTGTTGCAAGCATATATTTTACGCTTCCCGCAGACGTCGGCAGTTGTTCATAGAAATCTATTGATAATAACTCGCCACGTTTTCGCGACAAGATAGGTTGCAATAATTCTCTGTATTTAACAGTTAAATGTTTTGTACGTTTACACATTCAATCCATTTCCAAGGAGCCCGTCATCATCCGTCTTATGTCTCGGTCAAAATGCTCTGCAATTTTCTTAACTAGCTCGCATTCTTTGATGTTCATTTTTAATTTGCGAGCTAACCCAGTAATAAGGGTGACATATTTAACACGGCTTCTTTATCGCGGCGTATATTGTCCAAATCCCACTTTGCGACTATTTATTGGCTGAATATTTTTATTCTAAAATATTTCTTTAAAGATGGTCGGAAGTGCGTCAAAGCTATCCACCTCGTTTTGTAGCAGAAACCACCAAAAACCACGAAACCCAATTCATCGTTTTCTGTCTTTTTTATTTCAACGTAATTTTCTAGCTCTTTTAAAAATTTCATCGGTCCTTCGCAAGAAAGTCCTTTGAATATTGGAATGTCTACTTTCATTCAATGCGTAATATCTGGTGTCGGATCGTAAGAACCATTGCTTTTTCTAGTTAAATTTTCGAGTCTTTTCAATTCTTGAATTTGTGATTCTGTAATGTTTTAATTTGTTCAACCACTTCTGACTTTATTGCTGAGGACTCTACTGCAACTTTAACTTTCGTCAAATCTACACATAATTGGAAAGTTTTTGTCAACGAAAGAGTTGTGCTGTGATATAAGCAAATCAATTTTTTTAATTAGTCTATCGTGTTTATGTTTAAATTTTCCTTTTCAATTTTTTCGATAACTACCGTCAGAGCATCAAAACATTTGTCGAGTGTCAATTTTTTGGGTAGGTTCTTAGAAGTGTTTAACAATAACGATGGCTCTTCGATTGATAACAGATTGTTATTTGCTTCTAAGCTTTCTACCCGTTGTTCAAATGCACTTTGTTTTTTATCGAGCAGAGAGAGAGAGGGAGAGAGAGAGAGAGAGAGAGGGAGAGAGGGAGAGAGAGAGAGAGAGAGAGAGTGAGAGAAAATTCTAAGACAATGGCTTACGCTCCTCTGGATATCCCCACTTTTGCCACGGAGACGCTGCGGAACTCATTCTATGTAAGCGCCTCGTATCTCTGGAATACATTGCCCTTTCGTCTTCGCGACAATAGATCAATCTCACTCTATAAAAATTAAACCAAGCAGTACTTCATCAGTCTCGAAAACTCATAAGCATTCTCTCATTAAACTTATTTTCTGTACTAGCCACATTCTCCATCTTCTCCATCCCACAATCATCACAGCATCTTTCATTCTATGATCTCACTTTCATCCTTCACACGCACAAAATTCTTTCTCTGTTTTTTTGTACAACACAATATACAGTAATAAAATTAATCTAATCTAATCTAATCTATTCCCTGTTTCCTACATCCGATTTGAGCCAAGTGAAGAAGGATCCCGCCACTTTCCTCGGTCTGTCGACGCGGAGATTGCTGAGCTGCTGGGCATGTCCTTTTGTCGACGCCAGGACGACCTTTTCTCGATGATGTGGTTTTCGCACACCAGCCCGAAGATTGGCAGGGCTAGAATCAATTAGTTTTGCATAGGCGAAAATCCTCTCCTCACAATGCTATTCCTAAATCGAAAATATTCTAAGTTCTTATATAAAATACAAGAATAATAATTTATAAGGGTAACTTTTTTACTTTTAATTGCATTTTTTAAGTTGTCTGTGTTAGTTATCAATACTATAAAATTTTTTTCCACAATGTGTACATATTTCGCTTTTATTTTGGTGCAATAATGAATGACGTTTTAAATGATAATGTCTCATAAAAATGTTCCACATTCAAAACAAAAAAATTTCTTATACTACTGTGCTCATTAAAATGCTTTGTAAAATTATACTTATTTTTAATATTTAAATCGCAAAGTGTACATTCATTATTTGATTTCATATGCTTTTAACTAAATGTTTTTTTTTTTAAATCATCATTTAGAAATACTATTCCACATTATGAACAAGTAGACATATTTCCATGATTTCTGTATAAATAATAGAATTTTAATTATTAAAATTAATCGTTTTTCAAAATAAAGTTAATAAGTAATTCCTTCGCATTGGATATGTCTTTTTCGCGGAATTTTTTCTCAGCTAACTAATTTAAGTTGTGGGAACTTTAGATATATGGTTAAGAAAATGGCCAGAAAACGTTGGTGTGGTGTATAATAGGACAGCTAAGAAACGTATGTAGCCGTCTTTTCAGTCTCATGTGTGAATTGTAATCTATTTTTGTAAGAGTTGAATGTTGTTAATATTTCATATATTTTATTATCTAGAACGTAAGTTATAATGCCATCTATATATCGTAAAAAGAGAATGGGTTTAAAAGAAAGATTCGATAAATTCTCCTGATCATGACGGTGTAGCACACGATCACTAACCGAGCATGTGCCCAGCGCACATACGCACGCACATATAAATGCATAGTACATACAACCACACTTGAAGCACGGCAAGGCGAGTATCGAGGCAGCAGAAGCCACACGCGAAGCATAAACAAGGTAGGAGAGAGAGTAGCGCCGAGAGAGAATAGCATATTATACAATACGGCGCCGAGTAGCGCCATAAGAGAAAGAGAGAAAGAAAGTGTCTCGAGCCAAACTAACATAAAGGACCTGAGACAAGAACGGGGGATGAGTCGAGTAATTAGCGAGACTCATCGGCTTTTCACGTTCAGCTGCGGTAGCGAACGGACATAACCGGCAAATCTGGTGAGAGCCTGTGCGCACGCGGAGCCGTCGAAGCCACCGACGAGACTCCAGAGCACGAGAGAGTCCAGGACGGGTCCTAGCCCGAAGGACAGTCGGAGAGGCAGCATCTAGCGATCAGCACGAGAGAGCCACGGCGAGCGACGGCAGCCACGCACCATCCACAAGGATAGCGCGGCAACCATCACAAGCGTCTACCGTGAGTTGCGACGTGTCGGCAAATAGCCCGCACGCCTCCCTCTCTCTCTCTCTCTCTCTCTCTCTCTCTCTCTCTCTCTCTCTCTCTCTCTCTCTCTCTCTCTCTCTCTCTCTCCCTCCCTCCCTCCCTCCCTCCCTCCCTCCCTCTCCCCCTCTCTCCCCCCCTCCCCCCCCCCCTCTCCCCCTCCCCCCCCTCTCCCCCTCCCCCCCCTCTCTCTCTCTCTCTCTCTCTCTCTCTCTCTCTCTCTCTCTCTCTCTCTCTCTCTCTCTCTCTCTCTCTCTCTTTAAGAAGTGCCCTCAGCACTGGGTCCAATCGAGTACCATAATTATAATAGAGTTGCCTCGCCGAAAATCCCGCACACGCGCGGTTAACAATCTCAATGGCCGCCTCGCCGAGAATAACCGAATGTAACTCAGCGGAGCAATCCGCGAAACTATTGTTAATTTGTGAATAAATGTAGAAGGGCAGATTTAGCCTGATAGTGTTTTATATAAAACGAGTGATAATCAATTGCATGCACGCCATCCCAAATCCAAACATTTCCTAGATACGCAAGCAGAGAAAGATCCCGCCATTCTCCGCGGCCCGCTAAAACGGAGATAGCTGAGCTGCCGGAGCGATTCTTCTATTGTCGAAAGACGACCTTTTGTTGATGCGGTCCATTGTTCTATACGCGTTAGCGAAGCCACCACGTCACAACGGCATTGCCCTTAAAAACGTCAAAGAAAAGAAGACCTTAATCTTTTCTTTCTTCACCCTTCTACCTGTCTCGGGAAGACTGATAAAATCAATTTATTCACAACTACCGAGGTACAGTGTCAGTGGAGAGAAGTAACCTTCTCTCTACAAATCATTATCTTCATAATTCCTATAAAGCAATCGTACGATTTTCTGTTAAATATGAATTAATTTAATCCTTTGATGCACGTAATTTTCCTTTCAGTGAATTTATTCTTTGGCTGATTACGAATCTGAAGTCAGAATTCCAAAATTTTCAATTCAAGATGAAGTTTTTTCTAAAATTTGAAGTCGGATTCGTCATCCGGGTCTTAAGATATCCTACGGCAAGTGACCTAAAATCATAAAAATTGAGACAATGAGAAAAATCACTTTTAAACAAAAACACCGCAAATAAACCCTTTGGATAGTTAATGCACATGACGAGTACGATGACTTTACTGGTAATGTGTACACCTAGAAAAAAAGATAAGCACACTAAGCAAAAATATTTATAAAATATGAAATAATTAAACTAGTTTATGGTACTTATCCGACTCCTTGGTTGTTTATATCACTACTGGTGACAGGTGAGAACAGCAGACTGACACTAGGACCATATACATCACTCTATAGTAACTTGAATAGCAGACAACGCTCCTGGTCACAGAGAAATAGGCCAAACCAAAATCAGAGAAAAAGAATGTTTAAGATTATGTAAGACCAACGACACAATATTAAGAAGAAAACAAACCAACTGCCTCAGGAAAAGGTAGAAGCGCGTGTGTGTAATATTTACAAAATAGACTTATATATTTTATGTACGAATAATTAAGGGGGCATTAATTAAGGACCACTAATTGCGAAATTTTTTTATAATATATATATATATATATATATATATATATATATATATATATATATAACTTATGGTTATCTTTAAACTTTATTATTGCCATATCATTCATCGGATGTTTCAAAAAAACCAGAAAAAAGTGGTCTGAGTACGTGTGATTTCAACTAATCATGGAATTGTTTTCACTTGGCCGTATGTTTGCACATATATATATTATATTCTGACGGACCAGGAATGGTTAGTAGGGGAAATCGAGATCCGCGGAGAGTTCGAGATCCGAGCTATTAGTCAGAGGAGAAGATGCACTAAAAAGTCGTGTTAAGACCCACTACCACTCGTTTCTCTATTACACGATCCTGGGTCATCCCTATCCTCAGCAGTGGTGTTCCCACTAGTGGGGTACTACTCGTGTGTATTAGGAGGTGAGAAGGGAGATCTAGTCCTCATCTGCACGCACTTAGGTGAACTGCCACGCAGTCGCAGATCAGGTGTGTAAGGATCCACAAACTCACTTCCTGTCTGGTTGGAGGAACGTTTGCCTAGGAGTAGGGATCACCCGCCCTACACTCTGCCGACGGTCCCAGTATATGGAGAGGGAAAGGGACAACAAACGTTGATTCGGGTAAAATATTGCGTATTGACTTTCATGAATGCAGCTTGATACACTTATGACAGTGCCGTTATAAATGGAGATAAGTTAGCCCTTCCGAGGTTACTCTTAAAAAGCTATGCTCGTAGTATATTAGGTACCTTCGATAACTGTGCTTTTGGTAAGAGTACTGCTTGTCTTCAGCTCGCAAACGCACTCGCTTTCTGTTTGTGCTAGCTTCCTTGATCCGTAGTGCAGCCACAGGTCATGAAAGTCCGATTAGACCTTGGCGCACACCATATACACTAGTGGAAAAAATTAAAGGATCAAAAAAAAATTCTGAATTTTTAGGGGTTTTTTAAATGGCTGTATTTCTCTTAAAAATGGTCGTATCATGATTTTAAAAAAAGCATTTTAAAGCTTGATGTATCTACTTTTAAGATCTTACGATGATACAATTATGCAAGCATCACGTACCGCGCAATCCTAAAAAATACTAAAAAAAATTTTTTCTCAAAATTTTTCCGATTCTTTTTTATGGTCCACCAACTTTGGAAAAATTTTTCGAATTTAACCACCATATGTGTCAAATAACTTGTTTATTCAGCTTCAATTTTCTTTTTTTAAAACTTCGATTCGACCACTTCTCGCTGAGATATCAAGCTTTGAATGGAAAGATCTTTTTTCTCTTTAATCATCAATATCTCAGCAACCGTTTATTATACAAGAAATTGAAGAAGGGTTTTGAAATCTTGAATAAACTTACCACAAAAATCAGCGATAGTTTTTTCAAAAAAAAATTTTTCTTTAGTCTTTACATTAATTTGAAAAAGCAAGAAAAAAATGGCCTTTGGTGGCTTTTCGGATAATCAGGCGTTTAGTTGGAAATATCGCGTAAACCTGTAATGTTAAATGTGCCTTTTACAATTAAATATGCCCACAAAAATCTCACAAAGTTTTAATTTGATCCATCAAACCGTTTTTTTGTTTCTTTCGATCGAAATTCAAAAAAAATTAAAGGATCACGACTTTGACGGTAAATGATCATAATCTTTACCAAAATGAAAAAAAATGTTTTTTTCGGTCTTTGACTGCAGTTTTATGGATAGAAGAATTCAAATTTATTGGAAAAAAAACATTTAAAAAAATTTTTTTTCAAAAATAAAATTAAAAAAAATTTTTTTTTTGAAATTTTTTTTTTTTAACTTTACAAAATTTAAAAGAACAATATTTTATCATTCTCAACATGATTCTGTTGTTGCATTCCATGATTTTTCTGATTTGTAAACTGAATTGACTCAAACATTTAATTCAATTTAAAATGAAGTTTATATACCCAATCGTATTTCGAACTCGATCTACACGTTTTTCAGAAATTGCTTATTGTTAATTTTCGTGAGTTCTTACAACGCTAAAAAAACAGTTTTTTTCAAAACTACTCCTTTTGCATAAAAAAAAATTTAATAAATTTCCGTAAATCAAAACTTTATTTTGATTTCTTATCATGGTAAGACGGCATTTAACAGAGCCGGAGGTTGCTCGCTTAATCACTCTGCTTGAAGAGGGTTACAGTCAACGTGATGTTGCCAATCGGATGGGTGTTAGTCAATCTGTCGTATCCCGAATGAATGCTCGATACCAGGAGATGAACCAATACACTCGTCGTCCTGGACAAGGTCGTCATCGTGTCACGACTGTTCGTGATGATCGGGCAATTGTCCGACAAGTTCGATGTGAGCCTTTCATCAATGCGAACATCGTGGCAAGAAATTTCCCAAATCGGGTACAACAGCAGCAACAGCGACAGCGACAAAGACAGCGACAGCGACAGCGACACCAATTCCATATTATTTCTTCCCGGACAGTCATTAACCGTCTTCGTGAAACTGGGTTAAATGCACGCCATCCTAATCGTGTACCACTGTTGACAGCAAGACATCGCCGAGCTCGTTTAGCGTATGCAAACGCACATCGAGCCTGGACATTAAGACAATGGGGAAACGTTTTATTCACCGACGAATCCCGGTTCAACCTTCACGGGAGCGACCGACATCCCCTTGTTTGGCGTCGTCGTGGAGAACGTTTTCGCTAGAACTTTGTCCGTCCGATTGTTGCCTACGGCGGTGGATCAGTCATGGTCTGGGGAGGCGTTTCGCGAAATTGGAGAACACCTCTGCTGATTGTGCGTGAAAACTTAACAGCTAGACGCTATATCGACCAAATTTTGAGGCCAGTTGTACTGCGCAGACGGCAACGACAGAGGGCATTTATTCTAATGCAAGATAACACACGTTCACATACGGCCAACATCACCAGACGCTTTTTTGAACGGCATGACATCTCTCTGCTTCGGCACCCACCAATGAGCCCAGATCTTAACCCCATCGAGCATGTTTGGGACATAATGGGTCGTCGTTTGCGCAGAGAGTATCCAAATTTGCAGAACTTTGCCGCATTAGAGCGTGCACTTCTGTGCATTTGGAACACTATCCCGCAACCTCAGATTGCCCGCTGCATCAATATGGCTGAACGCTTGGCAGCCGTAATTCAGAACAGGGGTGCTAATAATACGTTATTAACAATACGGACGAACGGACAGACGAACAGACGTCAACATACACAGACACCCACACACTCTTTGGAGAATGAGTTTGGAGTCATTAAATACGGAGGAACTGACGAGCCTCTGGGTCTCATTTCTGCTAAAGAAACACACTAACACACATACAGACACACATACGCAGACACACACGCAAGAAGCGTAAATCCGACCGGGCAATCTCCACGTGGTACGCTTTGGGTAATGCGAATGCCGGCGGTTGTTTTTGATTAAAATTTTCTGCAGTAAAGAAAAAAAAAATTTTTTTTTTTTGAAATTTTTTTTTCCAATAAATTTGAACACTTCTACCCATAAAACTGCAGTCAAAGACCGAAAAAACATTTTTTTTCATTTTGGTAAAGATTATGATCATTTACCGTCAAAGTCGTGATCCTTTAATTTTTTGAAATTCTATCTAATGAAACAAAAAAACGGTTTGAGGGATCAAATTGAAACTTTGTGAGATTTTTGTGGGCATATTGAACTGTAAAAGGCACACTTAACATTACAGGTTTACGCGATATTTCCAACTAAACGCATGATCATCCGAAAAGCCACCAAAGGCCAGTTTTTTCTTGCTTTTTCAAATTAATGTAAAGACTAAAGTATTGTTTTTTTTTTAAAAAACTATTGCTGATTTTTGTGGTAAATTTATTCAATATTTCAATACCCTCCTTCAATTTCTTGTACAATAAGCGGTTCCTGAGATATTGATGATTAAAGAGAAAAAAGATCTTTCCATTCAAAGCTCGATATCTCAGCGAGAAGTGGTCGAATCGAAATTTAAAAAAAAACAAATTGAAGCTGAATAAACAAGTTATTCGACACATATGGTGGTTAAATTCGAAAAATTTTTCCCAAGTTGGTAGACCATAAAAAAGAATCGAAAAAATTTTGAGAAAAAATTTTTTTTAATATTTCTTAGGATTGCGCGGTACGTGATGCTTGAAAAATTGTATCATTGTAAGATCTTAAAACTAGATACATCAAGCTTTAAAATGCTTTTTTTAAAATCATGATGTGACCATTTTTAAGGGAAATACAGCCATTTAAAAAACCCCTAAAAATTCAGAATTTTTTTTTGATCCTTTAATTTTTTCCACTAGTGTATGTAGTAATGTACGGGCGTATTTTCACGCTTATTCGTACTTGCCTTATACGTATTTCGCTTGAGCAGGTCTGCCATGACTGTTCTTGGACACATTTACCACGCGAATGTTAAAATATTATAGAACGATAAATTCTAATTTGATTAATAAAATAATGTGAATACAAAGAATTATCGTTTTCCAAAAGTGGACAAAGTTAAATCCTGATTAATAGGTACATAAACGCCATTATCTTACATGTATTAAAAAATAATTAAAAATGTTGTGTACCATAAAAACGATGTAACATATGATATAACCACGTGGTTGTAGAAAGCCAAATGGTTAACCACGTAATTGATTATGAACTATCAGAATGATTCAGTTTATTTTAAAATATTCCTATCACAACAAATTATCCGAAAAATTTATAATTTTCAGAAAATTCAATAGACAAAGATGGATTTATAATTGATCAAGTATACATATTAAGAAATGACGAAGAAATGTTTAAAACAGGCAATTTTAAAGATACAAATATTATTACTGCTTGTCCAAAAACAATTATTTCATACAAAAAAAATAATAAGGGAAGATTTACTGGATACTTTTGGGGTTATATGAATATAACAGCTAGTTCAATCAAATGTATAACTTTTCACGGATCAACATTTGATTTAAAAAAAAACTTAAAGCCTTATTTATACAGGTATATTTTAAACTCCACTGGTAAAAGTAACTAATATATGCTTTTATAATTAATATGATATATTTTTCAGGACTATTATGTTTGATCGCATGGAAATACCCTTGCACCATATGTATGGTTCATCAGAATATTGGAAAGCAAGACGTAGCATGCGCTATAATTCAGAATTATATGATGTTGCAAATACATTTAGGCTTTTACATTTAAACTCAAATGATATTGATGATAATACACAAAAAATTAAAGATTGGAGAAAAGAATTGGTGAACTGATATAGATTGATAATGATTACTATACATATATTTTTAATTTATTTCAAACAAATTCTATAATTATCATCTCGTTTCAAAAGTTTAATTTTAAAATTAAGAGATTTAGCCCTGTATAATATAAAATTGATAATGATTTCTGTTTTATACGAGAGTCGTATGTCATACTACTCATAAATTGTATGTTACATTCGAATATTACGGAAGTTCTGTCGTAGGGACTATGTTGAAAATTGTGTATTTAACACGGGCTGCTTTGGGATTAGCAAAATGCTTAGTAGTAATATTAAAATTATTCTTCACAAACGGCGACGATAACGTTGTAGAATCTTACCTGTAAAATAAGGACATAAAAGTACTTGTTTAGTACATTTGATGACCCAAAAAGTATACAAAGACGTTTTACAAGGTATCTTTGAAACGTCCTTCAAACAATTCTAATCTACTCAAAATAAGATAATGATAAGGATATTATTTTGCTATGTTAGATATTTGAATCGCACAATAAGATTTCGGTAAAAGCATATCACGAAAACAACGTTAGTTATCGGTTCTAAATACTTATATACTTTTTAAGGATATATCGTAGGATAAAAGCTTCCCAAATATGCCACGGAATAACATAATTATATATATCTGTGTGCGTGTGCGTGTGTGTGTATTATTCAGGCGCGTTTATTTCATTTGTTTTCTTTTTTTAATATCATATAACCAATTCTTGAAAATTTGTAAGTAATTATATGACGTGATATAATTAATAAAAAATTGTTTGTCCAAAAAATAGAAGAATTTAGAAACAAAGAATTTAAAATAGTATGATACAAGTTAACTATACATACTACACTGATCTCCGCGGTACATCCGTCAAGCAATACTTCGCGAGGAGGCCTAAGGCCTGCCTACTTCTATCCAATGTGGTCGTCATCTATACAGACGTCTTTTATTATCTGCGTTCGACGTCAGTCTATCGAACGCGAAACACACACTTCCTTAATCACCAACACTCTCCCATACACACAAATACAAACGCACACACAAGTGCACCCCTACCCCTCACACCCACATCTGCCCACATGCATCAAACACCCACTCCACACACGCACACTCACTTACCCTCCAAATCCCTCATACTTAAACATTCATTAACGATCATTCTACACTGGCATCTTAACCAACATGCACACTTACTCATCTAATCACCTGCGCGTGGGCTTTTTTTTCTTTTTTTTCTATATTTATTCAAACATACTCAGCTTCTTTGCCTCCTCCTCTCCTCCTCGTCCTTCCTGACCTTCTTAAGAATGTCTGCTGCATAGTTACTGACTGCGCACCATCCAACTATCAAGGTCAACAAAGCCGTCATTATCGTCTCAGGGGTTACCATCGTTTGAAGGTATCTCTTGAGTTCTTCTCGTTCCTGTTGATACCTTGAGCAGTCACAAAAGACATGCTCCGCATCCTCTGTTGCGTCCGAACATACTTGGCAGTTTGGACTGTCTTCTAGTTTAAACCGGTATAGGTAAGCCCGGAAGCACCCATGGCCGGTCAAAAACTGCATGAGGTAGTAATTGACTTATCCGTGTCTTCTTTTTATCCAATCTTCATACCTCTCGGTATGAGGCGGTGTGTCTATCGACCCTTGCCGCTGTCGTACCATGTTTTTTGCCATTCAGTCTGTTTCCTTACGGGATCCAAGATTTCCTTCTGAGTAATGTCCCTTAAAAGTTACTTCGTCTCGCAGACGTTCTTTCTCTCCATAGCTAATAGGTCAATAGGCGGCATGCCTGCTATGATGCATGCCGCCTCGTCCAATGCCGTACGTTAAGCAGATGCCACTCTTAATGCACTTCTTCTATATGCAGTCGACAGCTTTTTTGCGTAAGAAAGCAACGTTCCCATTGTGTTGTACTGTGTTAGTAAAGTATAACTGTGGCGTGTTGTGGTTTACCTATTGAGTCGCCCATAGTCCAGCCTCAAGCCCTGTCGGAGGAGTGCGAGGCTCCTACATTGTAGGGAACGTATCTGCACCCTTCGTCAACCCAGGGAAACCGTGGACGGATGTGAGTAAGTGTGTGCGTGTGTATGTGTGAGTGAATATATATATATATATATATATGGGCCATTCCACATCAACCCGTGGTGATATTTTTTAAATCTTGGCTAGGCCTTTTTCCTAGTTCACTATACTCCCGAAACAACATAAAATAAATTTCAGACTTCCCATATCAAAATTTGAGATTAAATATTTATTTTTCTCGTCAAACTAAATCATTTTTTTATAGACATAAATATATTTCTTTGTAAATTTCTCGAATTTTTTTCATCAAAAATATGTTTTAAGTAATTTTACAATTTAATTTAAAAAGAACACATTTTATTATATTATATAGCATAAAATGAATAAATTTCCAGGAATACTTTTAATTTTTTTATGAGTTGAAAAAAAAGTATTAATCTTTCAACTTTTAATTTTTTTTCTTGAGGCCTTTTGCTGGTTTAATTTAGGTAAACCAAGTTAAGTGACATTATGAAACTACTGAGAAAAGTTGTCTCTGTATCCAAACTACTTCCATAATTTTTTGTAACTCGTTATCAAACTTTTGGAAGTCCTGATTTCAAAATTTGTCTGGCATAAATCATAGTTATAACATATATATACACAGGGTGACTCAATTTAAAAGGACACCGCTAATAACTCGTCAGGGACGGCCCATTATGGTCAAATGGCATTTTCGGTAACGGAAATTTAATATCTCAAGAACGAAAAGGGACAAAAGATAGCGACCCAAAAATTTATTGGCTAAAGTTGAAGTAATGCAGATTAAGGGAAAATTATTGAGATTGTCATCATCCCCTATTTCGGGGGTGAGAAATATGGTTAAAGTATACACCTTACGAAAATCTATTTTTTTCTATTCTTTATGGTTTATTTAAAGAAAAATAGAGATATCGATACCATTTTTTTTAAACTTTGACCAAAACAATATAGATTAAGAAAATATTTATTAGAATGCCATTATCTTCTCTTTTAGGGGGGTGGGGATAGGGGGTAGGTGGACGAAAAATCGAAAAATCGCCGAAAAATATTGTACAAGGTCTTGGTGGGCGCTAAAAACAAATGTGGGGAGCTTGATTATGACAATAAAAGATAGTTTACATTTTAAAGTCTGTGCTATTTCCGTCGATATTTATTAATATTACTTTCTACAAATCAATTATTATCATTAAAAATCAAGATTACTAAAAAAGTTGCGTGGACCTCGGGCTTTGACTTTTGCATTTTGCACTTGACTATTTGGGCATACATTTTGATTCATACTGAACTAAAGTTTATATTTTCTGTCCCAAATACTCTCATAATTGTCAATCAAAAATGTATCGCACAACAATAGAAACATTTAAAAACTTTTATAATATCTGTAGTTAACCAAATTTTTTGAGAATACATACTTTAAGAAGAAAATTTAACTTCTTTTTAAAATGTTCCATAAAATACATATAAAGTTTTCGAAAGGATTATTGACAAAGCCTCGCGCAAACAACATTTATTTAAGTAAAATAAATTCCGTCTTTTTACTTTGATTGTTCCTTTAAAATAGGCATAACTTCTTTGAACTCTTGGATATATCTTTATGTCCATTAAAATTTAAATACAAATAATTAATTTATTAAAATATAAAGCTATTACCCTGGTAGAAAAAAGTCTATTTAAAATGGTCGTAAAGGCAGAAACTGCCTAAGTAAAATGTAAAAAACTATTGACATTTTACGTGTTCAAAAATTTGCCATTTCTTACATATTTTTCATGTGAGAGAAGTAACTCTGTTAGGACCCATGGAAAATAGCCAAAACCTATCAATTATAAATACTCATGAAAAATTCTTAAAAAATGCGCACTTCTTAGGCACTATCAATGTTGATAATTATTTTAAAAACAATAAATTAATTAAACATCAGTGCGCGTATATGTTTATGTTATTAAACGTTTTATTTTTTTTAATTTTGTAATATCGTGCATCAATAGTATATAGCATATGATTATATAAGATATACGTATAGCTATAAGTACTATACAGTCGTAGGTATAATACATATTTGAATTGTAACCTAACCACGTTGCTGCTCTAACGGCTGCTCCAAAACGTGTTTGCTCCGAAATGAACGGTTGATTTTAACTTATCTCTTCTATTATAATATTTATACTACTCTAACCTCAAAATGCAAACTTTAATTGCAATTTTCGGCTCTCGTGGTATAAAATATCGTATAAGACTGTTGTGGTAGGTGTTTTTCTACCTTGCTCGATTTTCTCACACGCTTCGCTTGTGCGAAAAACGTCGAGCAAGGTAGAAAAGCAGATCCCACAACAGTGTCATAATGTACTATAAAATCAATTAAAAGTATCTTAGTTCTTTGTATTTTTTGACCATTTTTGTTGGACTTTGCGTAGCTACGTCTTTTTATTCAATCAATTATCTTAGTAAATAAATGTTCAATAAATAGGTAAGAATAATTGACACAGGAAATGGTTACTAACTAAGTTAAAAAGCGTTTCATTCTGCATCAGAAATGGCAAAGAAAACTGTACAGTTCTTCGGGCGTAGAAAGGCCTTATTGCACTTGAAATTTTGGGAAATAATAGATCTTCTGATTACCTCGGTTAAGTTCTTTTGAAGCAGCTAAGAAAACAATTAGTTGAAAAGATATTAAAATACAAATTCGTTGTCTCTCACCCTGTATACCCTGTATAACTGAAAATTATTATTTTTGTTAAAGCTTATAACTCGATAGAAATTGCAATTCATTTTATTAAGAAGATCTGGAGAAAAAGAAATGCATTATTAAATTAATAAACTTGAACGATACATACGAACAAGGAATAATAGATTTGTTTGGAGGAAACTACGTGCCAATGAATTGGCAGCGGTTTTTTTATTTAAAACCGATTGTTCCTTAATGTTAAACAAGGATTAGTCTTTGGGTAAAACAACATTTTTCGATTTTTGGGTTAAAATCAGTATACTTTGACCTTAAGTAAAAAATAATCTCTTTGCAGCCGATTTCATCATTTTTAATGTTTTCAATTATAATATTTTACATTAGAACTTAGAGAGAACAAAGTTATGTTGCTATTATTCTTGAGCGCTATCACAGTTTGCATTTCCAGACCACTCTCTGGAAATAAAATAAATTATTAAAGTTCTACAATCATACTAGTAAAGTTTAAATCAAATGCTTTGTTCTCACCCAGGCTGCAAAAAGCGTTTGATTTATGAAGAGATTCCTATATTTTGTGCATAGCCATTATTCTATTTAAATAGATAGGATAGAAATGGATCTGATAAATAGACCCCTCTATTGTAAGTGTCGAGTATAGCATTTTCTCGACTATTTCTCCTTGAATGCTCTCGAACAGTTTCTCTGTGAATTGTATGCATGCTTTCCAGAGCATCTTCGGCATAATATGCGATAGGCATGGGAAATTGTCGCATAATACCAGCACCATGCTTTAAAAGCTTGTGCAATGAAGGATTCATGCGTGCCCATGGGTACTTTTGCTAATGGAGTTTATAAGTTGCATCACTAAACTTCTCAAGCTTATCTAATTTCAGCTTTAACCCACACCTGTAAACTTTCAAAATAGCTGAAAGATTGCAAACTAAGTTCTTATCGATTCCTAGGCTCTCGCAAATTTTTCAGGTTCGTCAAGACATATGCGAGCAAGATTTCCGATATTGGAGGTTCCCTTGCCCTGAATCACCTGATCGGGTCTAATTTTGAAAGTATTATATATTTGATTTCTTATGTGCTTAGTGTGCAAATCAACTGAATCTAAAATTTGCAATATATTATTATTTATTATTAAAAAGCTTAACAATTCTATAAATCGATAGCTTGCTAAACTAATAGCTCGATATAACCAATTAAATTATAGCCTATTCAATTTATTTTATCAATAGTTATTGCAAAAATTAAAAAAAAATTAGGATACCTTTTATATGTTGAGTCACATCCCATTTTTTAACTTCGTTTTTGTAAGCAATATGTAAAAGGTGGTCGAAAGTTTTTAATTCGCAGTGAAGAAAACCCAAGCCATTTAACAAGGAGCCTTCGATAGGAGTGAAGTCTCAATTTTCATTATTAAAATTGTGGTCTGTTACTAGGCATACAGGGCACCTTTGTGTAGCTTTGTTGCCCATAATCGCATTAACGTTTTTACCATCAAGAAGAGTTTTTGCACCTGAAAATTTAACGCAGACTTTCTTTCCATTGTGCATGGTAAATTTGAAAGGTTCGACTCGTTCTATTTCTGCATTTAAGCGGTTGTACTCTCTACAAGATACTTCATCATTCTCTATCTCATGTGCAATCCTCATAGGTCGAAAAAATCTGTAACTTTGAGGCGTGGGATTATTCCAGCAGTATGTAGCATTACACTGACTGATCAGTTATTGTATATAATTAGAGCACCACACAGAAAAAGTGATGGATGCGGGCTTCGATAATCATTCTCTTCGTTGTCAAATTTTTGTTGACGGTTGACGTAGCTGGAAGCACCATCAAAACCAGTTGTTATAGACAACAGAATGTTTTTTAAAACATATTCGGGCCAATCAGAAGCAACTGATTCGCATAACCGTTCAGCAAATTTTTCCAACATCTGTTGTAGTGGAACGAATACTTCAACCTTTTGTTAATAATCATAATGTTAAATTTAGACAATATATATATATATATATATATATATATATATATATATATATATATATATATATATATATATACACACAAAAATAAAAATGTTCGAAGTGCTAAAGCCTAATCCAAAGCCAAAATTTTTCGCAGATTCTTTTAGCATTAAAGTAACATTTTTCGCCAAGAATCACATGAAATTTATAATTAATCTCTTTTATATTTAGAAAATCCTCAAAATATTTTTATTATTGTACGTACATAAACTTATTAAAAAATATAGCAAAAGTAGGTCTTTTTTCAAACGTGTTATTCTATAGATGAACATAAATGAACCTCAGAAATCTTGTAATCTTTTGGTCTACATTCTTTTTTTGCCTTTCCCAAAGTATTCCAAGAAACAAAGATCGGACAACCTCGAGTTTTTACATCACTCAATAATTCTACGTATGAGTTTTTTGATAATTTAAGCTCTAAGGTCAACGCTAAAGCCGATTCTTTACTGTGCTTTTTAATCACCCCTAAATTTTGTGTTTCGATGACCTGCATACCCGACTCTTCAACATCCATCGATTAAATATCATTTATATAATTTTCTAACCTCTGCTCAAGAATTTTAATCGCTATTTCTAGAACTTTTATATTTTTATATCGTGCATTATTTGATAATTCTTTAGCACGAATTCTTATAGTAGTAGGAGAAGCTTCACTTATCACCGCAGATTTTCGACCAGCATTTAGCCGGATTCTCGGTATTTTTTTTTTGGGAGTCCTGATGTTATATTTTTTGCTTTATTTATTTTCATCTTATTAATCTCATTTGAGAATCAAGTAATTATGTTTTTTTATTGTATACTCTCAGGTGAAACCAACAACAATTTTAGTTCTGGAATGTTATTAAAAAGAGTAAGACTATGCAAAAAAAGGTTCAATATAAAAAATAACCTTTGCTAGAAACTAATCTTTATTTTAATTTTATTTCGTGCTGGTCTAAGTACTACAATTATTAATATAGTTTTATTATAATGGTATTATTTTTCAGTGTAAAGAAAAAAAATATACGAATTTTTTTTATTGTTATGATATTAGAATTGATTAGTTATTTTATTATGTATTCAGTAATTCCTCGTACAAGGTAAACATACATCATGTTATCACTTATTTCACCAATTTGGCTCGATTTTTTTTCAATACATAAAAAAATGAATATGTATTATGGATTTTTTTTTCGTTTTTTTCTTGTATTCGTATTGATTCAAAATTAAAGTAATTGATAAAAAGTTTTTCAATCATATTGGTAATTTTTATAAAATAACTTAAAAACGTATACTTATCAAAAACAATTTAAATCAATTTTTTGCATATCTTTAAAATTTCTGTTTGTTTTTCAAACTATACCTAATAACCAACCATTCTGCATAGTTTATAACTGATTGGTTAGTTTCACAAATAAACTGTAATGTTATAATTCTTTCAAATTTTACTATTTTTCCAATTTTTAACAGATTTAGAGTAATGATATTTTAAAGCTTACAAATAATATATTAGTATATGAAATACTTATTTACTTTTATTACAGTCTGAAAATGTGTATACTTAAACAGTTTTAATATTTCGAATTTCGAACTTCTAAATATTTATACGCATAACACCTATTGACACACGCACACAAACACTTATATATACACATGTTCGTCTATAATGATTTGGATTATATATGATATTAAAAAATGGCTATATACTGACTATTAAAAAAAGAACAATTTTCAAAAGTTTTTCCTTAAATTAAAGTTTGTTTTGTTATAATACAACATTATAGTAAGGTAAGTGGTAACTAATTTTCAACGATTATCTTTATAATAATTAATATTTCCTATTTTTGATAAAACATACGTACAATCGGACCCATATTTTTAAGAAAGAGTGCTAATTATAAAAAAACGTTCTTGAGTTTTTGCTTATGAGGACATTTATTTTTTATGTATTGAAAAAAATGGCAATGGAAAGGGCGAACTTTAGTTTTATTTGGGCCACTCTTTCATAGATATAAGTGGTAGCATGATGTATGTTTAATTACTTTCCTTGTACGAATAAATAACCTGACTCATAATTAAATAACTAATCAATTCTAATCTCTAAAAAAAATTAACGTTTTAAAAAGTAAAAGGTTAGGCAAATTTGATATATTCCGCAACGAAATAACAGATAAAAAAGAACTGAGATCAATCAACCAAAGTCAAGTTTATTATCTTGAATCATAATGAAGGAACGAAATTTTGTTTGGCCAATAAAGGTCTTACTTAACTTAAAGGTAAATTATATAATGATCAATTAGGAACAACTCTCAATATACTTACTACGCAACTTGCCATGACCGTTTTATTGTACGTACGGTGTTGTGATGACGTTCTAATACATGAAAAGAAAAGTTTAATTGTTCACTAATAAACAAAATGAAACGGTAATGGCAAGTTGCGTAGTAAGTATATTGAAAGTTGTTCCTAATTGATCATTACATAATTTAACTTTAAATCAAGTAAGCCCTTTTTTTGACCAAACAAAATTTCGTTGCGGAATATATCAAACTCGCCAAATCCTTTACTTTTTAAAAAGTTAATTTTTTTTAGAGATTTCAGTTCTTTTTAGTAATTTCTTTCGAGTATTCCATATTTCTCCTAATAATAAAATATAAGCATTTTTAGAACCTTTCGACCATGGCATTTTTGTGACATTTTTATCACTATGAAATAAAATCACTGATTGTTCTGATACAGTACCCTTGAATATTTTCTACACTTAGACATAAAAAACCAAGTGCGAACTAATAATAATAATAATAATAATAATAATAGCTTTATTGTTTTTATACATTAAGTATTTTACAATATTTTCTTAACTAACAATATAAAACATTTGTGTGCATTAATACGCATCCTTTTTTTGCTTTTCTTTTTTTTTTTTTTTCCTTTTCTTTTATCTCTTCTTCTAATCTTCCTTCTTCCTCCTTTCCTCTCTGATCTCTTCTTCCCTCCTCTCTTCCTCTCTCACCCTTCTGATTCTTCCCTCCTCCTCCTTCCACTCGTACATTATTCCATCCACCCTCACTTTGAAGTCCCCGTTCTTTAGAAGCTCCCCATTCCTTTTCGCTTCCTCTCTCCTTCTCTCTCTTATCCCCATTGCTTCTTTTTTAGCCTTTCTCTCCTCCCAGCTCATCCACTGTTCTAATCTCACCTTTCCCCCTTTATTTATTTCATCTCTCCTCCTCCATATCTTCTCCATTTCCTCTTCTGCCGCGAATATTATCTTTTTTGTGTCCTGGTTTGCCGTCTCTTCCAACTCCCAACTCGTTCCCTCCAGGATCTCATCTAGCCAGTCCTGCAGCACCTCCTTCTCGCTCCAGTTAGTCCCTTTATGTATTATCACACCTCTCTCTCCTACTTTGCTCCTCCCTCCTTCCGTCCTCTTTCTCTTGTTGTTCACGATCCTAACCTCACTTTTTACATTTATCCTTTCCCTTTCAATCCCTTTTCTCTCCTCTCTCCTCATTTTACCTTCCAATTTTTCTATCATTCCTTTTAATTCTTTTACTGTTCTTTGCACCTTCTCCCTCTCTCTCCTTTCCTCACTCAGTTTACCTTTCAATATTTCTACGTCTCCTTCTATGTCCATCATCTTTCTCTCCGCCGCTTCTCTTCTCCCTCTCTCCAGCTGCAGCTTCACCTTCCACTCTTTCAACTCCTCTCTCATATCCCGCATCTCTCTCTCCACTCTTCTCTCGTGTTTCGACATCTCTCCCTCCTACTTTTTTGTCGCCTTCGGTTCTTTATCTTTTTTCTCACTTCTGCCTTTACACGCTCTCTGATTCCCTGCTATAACCTCTCTGCTCACCTCACCATGTGCTCTCCTTTCTGTTCTTCTCGTTCCTCTTTCTTCTCCCTGTTCCCTCCGTCTTGTTCCTCCTAGGGGACTTTCCCTAGACTTCCCCGCATGCTTTGCGCGCGCTTTTCAAATCTCCTTTCTGCTTCGTCCTATCTTTTCCTTCCTTTCTTGCCTTCCCCTTCTTTATTCTTGCTGTCTTTCTTTATTTTTCCTCTTCCATATCGTGCTATAGAGTTTCCCCACTTGCGTTCTTCTCCCTCCGACTGTCTCCTGCCACTTTTTCCCCTCTATCTTCGTCTCCACACATTCTTCGAACACATGTTTAAGCGTCTCCTCCTCACTCCCACATAGCCTGCATACCCTTTCTTCTTCCTTCTTCCAGTATTTATTCCCTCTTGTCTCACACCCTAATCTGAACCTTGCCGTAACGTTGAGCGCTCCTCTTCTGTGTTCTCCCACTTCCATCAGGTACTCTGGTATTTCTCCCTGCTCCAACATTACCTCCCTTATCTCACCCGCATATCTGGACTCCTTTATTTCCTCTCTCCACTTCTGCCATTGTGTGTCTTTGTTTATCCTTTCTATTTCCTCCTCCACTCCCTCTTCCTCCTCCATTCTTCTCGTATACTCCTCCACCGATATCCCGCACTTCTCCAATTCCATTCTTCTCACGTCCTTCCCTCTACCCTTCCATTCTCTCCTTTCTCCCTCTCTCTTCAGCAGCCTCCAGCATTCTCCTAGCAAAGTACTTTCTTTTGCTCTCCTCAGTTTCCTTTCAAACCTAACTGCCCTTTTCCTTGTCCTTGTCTCTAATTTGAACCTTTTCGTCTCCCAATGAATCACATGTGCCGGCGTTGTCCTGTCTAGGTGCAGCACCCATTTGATGTACTTTCTCTGTATTTTCTCTAAATCCTCCTGCCCTTTCCAACCCCATATCTCCGCCCCGTATTCTATTACGCTCTGTACTAGAGCGTCGAACAGCTTCATTCTCATCTTCCAGCTGTCCTTGAACGCTGCCTCTCCTAGGCCCCACAGGGTGCTTATCAGCGCATTTGCCCTTCCTTTCACCTTCTTCACCTGTTCTTCCTCTTTCCCATTTTCTTTCATCGTGTAACCCAAATATTCAAATGTTTTCACCACCTCTATCTCCCTTCCATCCCATTCAAATTTCTCTTCCCTCCTCCTTCTTCCTCCGTTTCTAAAAATCATGATCTTCGTTTTCTCTGTGTTTAGCTCCAAACCCTTTCTTTTGATGTATCCTTTGAATCTTCTTAGCATTTGTTTCAACCCGCTCGCGTTTGTTGCTAGCATTACTACGTCATCTGCATATGAGATTGACCATACTTTCCTTCTCCCTAGTATTATCCCTCCTGCTTGTACCTTTCCCATCTCTCCTTCCAAGTCCGCCATTGCCACGTTAAACAGCAGTGGACTCAGCGGGCATCCCTGTCTCACTCCCTTCTGCGTCTCAAAACTGCCTACATTCCTTTCCCCTATCCTTACTTCACACTCAGTCTTCTCATAAATTTCCTTTACCCTTTCCCTTATCCTTCTATTCACTCCCAGCTTCCTCATCATCTTCCACACTTCTTCCCTGTTTACTTTGTCAAAGGCTGCTTTCATATCCGCGAAGCACGCGTATATCTTCCCTCCTTTCTTCCTTAGCTCTTGCTCTACCGCCTTGTTTACCACGTATATAGCGTCCGTTGTACCTCTCCCTCTTCTGAATCCCATCTGCGTGTCGCTTAACTTTTCCTCTTCTTCCAGTTTCTTCTCCAATCTTCCCTTTATCAGTTCCGCATATATTTTGTATCCTGTGTCCATTAGTGTAATTCCTCTGTAGTTCTTACACTCCCCCTTATCTCCTTTCTTATAAATTGGCGTGACTATCCCTCTCCTCCACTCTTCTGGCAGTCCTCCTCCTTTCCAAATTTTTCCTAGTATCTCCGTTAGTTCCTCTACAATCTTTTCTCCTCCCTGCTTCCATGCCTCATTCTGGATTTCATCCTCTCCTGGTGCTTTCTTTTCCTTTAACTTCTTGATTATTTCCCTTACTTCCTCTACTTCTATCTCTCTCTCCTCTTGTTCCTCTTCTTCCCCCGACTCTTCCTCATTATCTCTCCTTCTTTCCTGCGTTTCTCTCTCTCCCAGTTGCCCTTTAAAAAACTCTAACCAGCTCTTATCTCCTATCCCTTTATCTATCTGCTCCCTTTTTCCTTTCCTTCTCCTTTTCACCATTCTCCAGAACTTTTTTCCTGACCTATCCTCCTTTGCCTCCCTTAGCTCTTTTTTCATCCCTTCCTCCTTTTTTTCCTATACATGTTCCTTAACTCTCTTTTCGCCTGCATGAACCTGTCTTTTCCCCACCTATTTATCCCTTTTTTTGCCCTTTTCATTTCTGCCCTCTTCTTCCTGCAGTCTTCATCCCACCATCTGTTGTCATCTCTCCTTTTTCTTCTCCCCCTCTTTGTTTGGATCGCGTTTCTTATTTTTATCTTTAAATCCCTCCATGTTTTTGCTTCCCCCCCTTTATCTAGCCAGCCTCTATACTCCCTGCTGGCCTCCTCTGTCCACACTGTTCTTTTCATTTCCTCTTCCCACTCTTCCGAACTTTTCCCTGTCTCTATTTCCACTTCCAGTGCTCCATGATCTGACTCCATTCTATCTACTACCTTCATTGACGTTACCTTTCTCCTGCCTTCCTCATTTACTATCCCATAGTCTATTACCGAGCATCCCATTCCCCCCACGTACGTTAGTTCCCCTTCCTCATCCCCTTCTGTACTTCCATTTAGGATTGAAAGCCCCCACTCTTTTAACCTATTTAGCAGCTCTTCGCCCTCTCTGTTCACTACTCTATCCTTTGACTCCCTCCTTTCCTCCACTCCCTTTTCGTCTAAAAAACCTCCCTCTTGCCCTGTTCTCGCGTTCAGGTCTCCACACCAGAGTATCTTTTCCCCTCCCGCTCTTTCTATCATCTCCTCTATTTCTTCATAGTTCCTCTCCTTCTCCTCCCTCATGTAAGTCGAACCTATCCACCACTTTTCCCCTTTCATAGTGCATTTGCCTCCTATGACTTCTCCAGATCTTCCTCTCAACCATTCAACTTTGTCCTCTTTCCTATCCTTCCTGACTGCCATTACCATTCCTCCCTTTAATCTCCCTCTGCTCCCCCCCTTTTTCGCCTCTCTTACCTCTGTTTCGAATCCCTTCATTCTCCTCCTTATTCCTTCCTCCTCCCCGCTCTCTGCCCATGTTTCCTGTAGACAAATGACGTCGAATCCTAGTATGTATCTCCATCCTTCCTCTTCTATTCCTTTCAGTCCTGCCACATTCCAGCTCAGCACCTTCAAATTCTCCTTTTTATTCCTTTTTCCCCTTTCATCTCTTTTCTCCTTCTCACCTCCATCTTGCCTCCCCCTCTCGAAAAAGCCTATCCTCTCTTTCGTTCCAAAAGTATGTCATGTCTCCTACCGTTAGCTTGTTTCTTCCTACTTTCACTGGTTTTCCTTCTCTTCTCCATTCTCTTGCGAGCCCGTTCAATCTTTCTCTATTTCTCCTCTCTCGCCACGTCAAATCATGGTCGATGAAGCAGTCTGTCCCCTTCAACTTGCTCTTTTCCTCCATCATTTTCTCTTTCTCCTCTCTATTTTCACATTCCACTCCTATTTTACTCTTACCTTTTCCTCTGATGACCCACGTCCTTTTCACCTTTACCGTAATCCCCAGCTTCTCCTCTACCCATTCTTCCACCTTCGCTTTGTCCCATTTTCCTTCTTTCAGACCTGATACCACTACATTGTTCCTTTTCCTTTCTCTCTCCCCTTCCTCAATTCTCCACTCTAGCTCTTTCAGTTGCTTCTTCTCTTGCTCCCTTTCCTCTGACCCCTTTTCCCCTCTCTGGTCTCCTCCTTCTGTCTGCCTAGTTTTCGCCTCTTCCTTCATTTTCTTTATCTTCTCCTCCATTTCTCTTTCTCGCTCTTCCCTCTTTCTCCTCTCCTCCTCGTTTGCCCTCTTCATCTCCTCCTCCGCCCTTGTCCTCTCCCTCTTCTCCTCCTGCACTAGACTTCTCACCTCCTCCAACTTCTTATTCATCCTTTCTTCCGTTTCTATCCATTTTCTCTCCCATTCTGCCCTGTCCTTTCTCCTTTCCTCCTTCTCCTCCTCCAGGGTCTTCAGGATCCTTTCCAATGTTCCTTGAAATTTCTCCATCTCCCCCTCTTTCTCGCCTTCCTTTCCCTCCTCCTTCTTTGGCGGGAATCTCCCCGTCGATCCGTTCTTCTCTGACGTGTCTCTCTCTCTCCTGTCTTCTTTCCTCTCTCTCTTTTTGTCCTCTTTCTCTTCCGGTGACCTTTCTTTCCTTTTTCCCCTTTCCGTTTTGTCTACTTTGAAGCTCTCTAAGAGCTCCAATTGCCTTAGCGCTCCCCCTTTTCCTCCGCTTTCCTTTCTTCTTCCTTTCCCTGTCTTCGGCGTGCTTTCCCACCTGCACGTTTGAGTTTCCCTCTCCGGCTCCCGCTCCGGTCCGCTCGGAGTCTTAAATTCCTGTTCCTCCTCGTTCCTTTGTTCTTGGTTCCCTATCGTCACCTCTGCCGTCTCCTCTTCTCTATTGTTCATGGCCCGCGGCTTTGCCGCTCTCTCCTCTATCTCCGTCCTTTTCTACCTTTCCTAACCTCCTCCTTGTACTTTCTCCTTCTCTCCCTTCTCTCCTTTTTCCCTTTCTCGCCCTTTCTTTTCCTATTATCCTCTTTTTTTCACCTTTCTCTCCACTTTCACTTTGTGTCCCTCTTACTATTTACCTTTTCTATTCAAACCAAAAAAAGTCGCGTATTAAGCACACTCCCTATCTACACGTCTGACCCTGCCAATCATAAAATCATGAATCCCAAAGTGCGAACTATATATAATCGTAGAAAATTGAGGCTTAATATGGCCACGATATGTCAAATTTTATATCCAGTAGCCAGATCATGTGGCATATCGTGGCTATATTTCCCTGTTAACAGGTGATGGCAAGTGGGCATAATATGCCATAAAATTATGGCGAACTTTTTTATACATTGCAACCTAACCTTGCACATATTTATGCATATGTACAAACATGACCACTCTCAATACTCACACTGAAAAGTATACTTTTTTGTGGGTTTAGATATTAGAAACATTAAGTAAAATTTGTGTGTTCAAGATTATCAATGAGAGTCAGTCGCAGGCAGTACTCATCCTTATATGCAGTGTATTCGTGCAAGATGTTTAACTTGTACTGTAGATGCTTATTTTATTATGTAGAAACAGGCAAGCGTAACAATTTTTGCTTGTTTGTCTTTACTAGCTGACCCACATCGAACCCCATGGCTCCGGGGGCTAAATTTACATATGGGTGTTGATATGAATATCTTAACTACACCACATGAGATACAGACAAGTGCATATATTGTTTTAACAGTCTAAAAAAACACCATGCAAAATTTCAGCACTCTAAGTATGATATATTTTAATTGAGAGCAAAAAGAAAAATTGACAAAAATAATCGTACAATCATTGAGAATTTCATTTTGCTCTTGATTAAAATCTATCATACTTAGAGTGCTGAAATTTTGCATGATGATTTGTTTCAAGCCGTTAAACCAATACATGCTCTTGTCTTTATCTCAAGTGCTGTAATTTAGATTTTCTTATCAACACCCATGTGTATATTTAGCCCCCGGAGCCATGGGGTTCGATGTGGGTCAGCTAGCAAAGACAGACAAGCAAAAATTGTTACGCTTGCCTGTTTCTACATAATAAAATAAGCATCTACAGTACAAGTTAAACATCTTGCACAAATACACTGCACATAAGGCACTATAAGGATGAATACTGCCTGCGACTGAGGCGAACACTGAGTTGGAAATATTTTTCAAGATCAACACTTTTACTTTTGATCATTGATAATTTTGAACACACAAATTTTACTTAATGTTTCTAATATCTAAACCCATATAAAAAGTGTGCATTTCCGTGTCAGTTTTGAGTATAGTCATGTTTGTATATATGCATGAATTATGTGTAAGCCAATCCTAACATATTACCTTTTATTTTCCAAATTTGTTGTAAAAACCTTCTTTTAAACGTTAAATCATTGATTTTAAAATTTACTGATTTAAGTAAATTTGATTATTAAGTTTATAAATTTTATGTTACAAACCATTAGTGGATCAAGTATCCTGAGATATTATGCTAAGAAACTATTGCCACCAGTTATCGACAGGCCATATCTTATGGCCTATTTTCTACGGAGGTAGATGCCGTCCTCGTATTATGATTTATTTACCTAGACCAAAAATCACGGAGCACATCACCTGGACCTCGTCATCGGCCACCCTGTACAGTTAGACGCCGCCCTCGAATGATGTTTTTGGCTAGACATAAAAAATTACGAAGTGCACCTCCTTGACCTCGTCATCGGCCACCAATACACCTAGACACTGCCCTCAAATTTGTTCTACACCTAGACTAAAAACTACATGTGATCGAGCATGCAGAAAAACCGATAAGAAAGCAATATCCATTTGTACATAGCTGTGCAGCCAACTTCACGTCCAAATATTTCAGCAGCTAACTTAACGGTTCAAACATTTTGATGGTAGAAAAAAATCGGATTTGATTTGAGCATTCCCGAATGGCACACAGGTATATTACATATAAAGGGAGCTTTTGTTATCAATATTTTTGTTGTAAATTATAGTTAGGCATAATAATAGATGATATAAGTTAAAATAACTTGGAGATAACAAAGAAAAGCATTTATTTCTTTATAATGAAAAATGCGAACCCCAACATAGAAAGTAAATAGTAGCGCGGACGCCGCAGCTTCGTCTGCCTCGCAAACTGGGGCTACCGCCCCACTTATTATCATAAAAGTAGAAAAAATTTGTTTTATATTTTTTCTTTGCACTGAAAAATAATACCATTGCGTGATAAAAAAAAACTATTGATAATTGTAGTGTTTAGACCAGCACGTCATAACATTTAAATAAAGATCATTTTTTTGAAGTGAATATTTTTTATATTGAACCCTTTTTATATAGACTTACTTTTTTTAATAACACTTTCAATTCATGAACTTAAATTGTTCTTAATTGCACCTAAGAGAATATAAGAAAGAAAAAGAAATACTAGAATCTCAAATAAGTTTTATAAAATGAAAGTGGGCAAAGTAAAAATATCGATAATCAGGATGAATACTGCTAAAAAAGATAAGTAAAGCATCTGCTATTACTTTAAAGATTCATACAATAAAATCATCAAATGTTAAATTATACCATCATATAAAAGTAATAGAAATAGCAACTAAAATCCTTAAGAAAAAGTTAAAAAATTATAAAGATAATAATAAATCGATGCATGTTAAGGTTTTTAACAATTACGTTGTGTATTTTTATATAGGAAAACCCGGTACAATATTTTTCAGCGATTTTAAATCGATTTTTCTAGTTTTGGCTCTCTGACCCCTCATATCATCCCCCAAAACGGGGGATGATAACAAAAAATCATACCTTGGAATCGTTTTCAGTGCCCAAGAAAGCCTTGTACAATGTTTTTCGGCGATTTTTCGATTTTTCGTCCACTTACCTCCTATCTACATTGTTTTGTTCAAAATTTTAAAAAAATGGTATCGATATCTCAATTTTTTTAAGATACACCATAAAGAAGAGAAAAAAAATCAATTTTTGAAAGGTGTATACTTTAACCATATTTCTCACCTCCAAAATAAGGGATGATGACAATCTCAATAATTTTCCCTTAATCCGCATTACTTC
This sequence comes from Muscidifurax raptorellus, assembly GCA_020010945.3. Classification (NCBI taxonomy): domain Eukaryota; kingdom Metazoa; phylum Arthropoda; class Insecta; order Hymenoptera; family Pteromalidae; genus Muscidifurax; species Muscidifurax raptorellus. Next base: position 821,062 of record JAHUUD020000026.1, read on the forward strand.
AACTTTAGCCAAACAATTTTTGGGTCGCTATCTCTTTTTGTTCTTGAGATATTAGATTTCCGTTACCAAAAATGCCATTACCATAGTGCGGTCCCAATCGAAGAAATGATAGACACGAAAGTTGTAGGGTACCCAGGTGGAAGTCGGATGATGACCTTGGATTTGACCTTGGACCCTTTTTTTGAAGGTCATTTGAAGGTCACTTTGATTTTTTAAATAGGAACCGCTTTTATATCGTGGAAATGAAAAGAGCAGAAAATTTTATGTTCAGAAAGGTATGTTTAGTCACAGCACTGAAGTTCCTAAGGTTATACAGCCAGTATGAAACCCAACCTACGTAATTCCTCTGGCATACGCGCGAACGCGATGATATCGGTCGCGATTCATACGCGGGTTTGCCGTCACCAAGCGTAGATAAGATAGAGAGTGAAGGATAGATGTACACAAAGAGAGAGATGGATAGAGCACTACACCTGATAACAATTACCGATAATATTATGGCAGATTATTGGACGACCGTTCATTTATTGTGACATCGGACAAAAAGTTAAGATTCACTTAAAAGCGTACTTGGCAATGTTGTGCGCTTGGTTGCTCAAAGGTACTGACTAGGTGTTCGACTAGCGGCGCACAGTGTGACAAAACAAGAATTGCGAGGACAAAATAAAATTTTTCGCAATAGAAGTAAGCGATCGGAATGATTTTTTTAAATTGTAGCTTATGCAATACAGATTTAGGGAAAACTATACGATTTTTGTCAGCAATCGTTGCTGACCCAGAAAAATTGAGTGATATCGGCAATTTTTCGATAAATTCCACAGCTTACACTTCTATTGCGGTAAAAGTGCTTGTATATATAGTATATGACCCAATTTGTGAAAAAATATACATAAGACTACTATATAAGTATAACTATCATATATATGTATATATAAGTGTAGGAATTAGCAGTTTTTCAATAAATTTAACATTTTACGCTTCCGTACATATATGTATATATATATATATATATATATATATATATATATATATATATATATAAATATAAATATATTTATATATTTATGAATTTATTTAGACCATATAGAAATTCGGTTATATCCCTTATGAAAAAAGTTTGCACATGATTATGCATATATTTATGCACACAATTATGCACACATTTATGCATTGTGCATATATTTATAGAAGATAGCGCTACGTGCTCTACGTCGATTGTCATAGGGTCGTTTGACACCGTTGCCCTAAGTGAAAGTAAACCTGGAGTTTCAACAGCTTCCCCCCGTTGCGAGGAACCAAGCAAGATCATCAAAACCGTCTGGTATGGATGAGTGTACGCGTATCTTTCTGTTGTGGCGTGTCTATATTTTTTTATTTTATTCTTCATTCGGTGGACGAAGTCGGTAGGGGACATAGCTGCGTAATGTTGCGATTCAGTGTTCCTCGAGAAGTTCGTATAGTGGCAACTCTAATGAGTCCGTCGGTCCCCGAGTGCACATCCTGAACGACTGCCAGCTGTCATTGCGTACAAGGTTGATTTTGGTCGATTAGGATGACGACCATCCCTTCGCTAAGTTCTCCAGTAGAATCATGCAATTTTTGACGCTGCTGGAGCTCGTGGAGATACTCCAGATGCCATCGTATCCAGAAGTCCTGTCGCCTGTGTAGTGTATTCACGGAACACAGCCGCGTGGAACAGCCAAAAGTCGGCATGCTAGCATTCCAAGTTTCGAGGTCTGAGACTGCGAAGCGTCGAGTTCCTGCAATGCGGAGAGTTTCGGAGTCCTCACTCTTTCATTTTCGCGTCCATACATACACGAAAATTGTTTAGTATCTACACTTCGAATTCGAAGCTAATCATTCGTGATTAGATGTGACAGAGTACAATATTATTCGTGTTCCCGTAATTTCGAAAGTATCGAATGCTGACTTTTCGAAATTTTTCTCCGTGCAGGAGCGTCAGTGGCTCAGTTGTTTACCCCCACCCTAACTAGCGGATACACGCTCGCTCAAGGGGTCATAGGTTCGATTCCCGGTGAATGCACTCGCAATTTTTATGAGTTGTTTTCAGCGGGAAAAGTACCCTCGACTCTGGTTGCTTCAAGGCAGGTTTTTCTCAGGAATTTTCCTTCAGTGTAATTTCGGGATTTCCCATGTCTCACAGACGCAAGCCTGGACGAAAGCAAAGCAGTGGTAGGAACTTGTAGAGAGGTCGGTAAAGTAGGTAGGCCAATCCGATGCATTAGGCAGGGAACGCCGGTCTTACCGGTGGGAAGCTGGCACCTGAAACATGGACCTTCTCCTGATTCGGTTTACCCTGGAGACGGACCCGACATCCTATCTAGGGTGGAGAGCGTTGGCTTAACCAATGCGGTGCGTATCTGAAATATGTCCTCAACAGAAAAGTTTTCCAGTAAGGATAAAATAGTAGAAAGCATATTGAGATGAGAAAAAACGAGAGAAATGTATAAAGTAAGGAAAACATTAGAATGGGATTTGAATAAAGGTATGGAGACACTGACTTTGCCGAAAGGCTGTCGGTGTATAAATCCCCCACATACATAGTCTTTTGTACATGATTTTCTATTTATTTATTTATTATTCACCAGTGTAATATATAGTATACATAGTACATAGTAATTACATGTTTCGGCCATCTTCAGGATATGTGATACATATCCGAAGTAGCCCAACACCCTATAGAAGTAGTCATAGCTACTTGTACATAGGACCAGTTATATACTAACTAACTTAACCTAATAAAATCTGTATCTAATCTGCAGTCCAAGATTTTATCTTCGCTGAGTTAGCGAAGAGATCCCTTAGCATTAGTACCTTCGAAATAATCTTTATTAATACAGATGTGCTTCATACTATATTTGATCGAATCCAGTTCTTTAATATTTTTTTGTTATAATTTTTTGTTATGTCTATATTTTTTAGATTTGGATTCGAAGTCGGAAAAATGTTAAATATTTATATTGCTTTAATAAAGTTGTTTTTGTTGCTTACAATTTTTGAACATTTAGGTTGTATTATAAGTTTATTTCTAGTTATGCTTTTCGATGCCCCATATAATCTTTTTAGATCATCAATATGATAATTTAGACACTCATATGTAAAAATTTGATTTAATTTTAGGGGGTTATCGTGATAAAAATTATTTTTATTCACTACTTTTAGTATTCTATTCTGTATTTTTTGTAAGGGATCAAGGTTGTTTCTATATGCCCCACCCCAGGCAATATTTCCGTAACTAATAATACTATGGAAAAATGCATAATATATCATTCTAAGTGTCTCAGATTGCATGAATTTAGACAATTTATGTAGCATATAGATAAGATATCTTGTTTTCTGTTTTATTTGTACAATGTGCTTATCCCATTTTAGATTATAATAAAAAATTATACCTAAATATTAACAATATTCTACCCTTTTTAATTTAGCACACTGTATGTGTATGTTCATCTCTTTAGGAATACTATTGCAATAATTCCCGAAAGTAATATATGTAGTTTTCTTAATATTTAAGGATAATTTGTTTAACTCTAGCCAGGTTGTTATATCTTCTAAGTACCCATTCATCTTATTTTTTACTTTATTCCACGTTTCATCAGTTGATATAATTGCTGTATCATCAGCATATGGTATTACTTAGATGGTATTACTTATTCTTTCTATCAGTAAGTCATTAACGTAGATTATGAATAGAAGTGGACCTAGAATAGTACCCTGAGGTACTCCTGTTGTTATTAATCCAACTATGCTCTCCGTCATCCCTATTCTCACTTTTTGTTTTCTATTGCTTAGGTAGCTTACCATAAGTTTGTGCGCATTTCCTCTTATACCATAATTATACAACTTGTCCAATAGGATATTATGATTAACCTATCGAATGCCTTGGCGGTCTAGGAAAGTGATTGCTATTGGCTTGCTTTTATCTAATTTTTCGTATAGTAATTTAGTTAAATAGCTTAATAAATCTTTGGTACATCTCTCTGCTATGACTCCGTATTGATTGGTCGCCAGTAATTGTGTTTGTCAAAGAAAGATTGTAGTCTAATATAAATGATTTTTTCCAGTATTTTAGCCAAATTAGATATTAATAATATTGGTCTATAATTTGATGTTTCCATCTTACTACCCAATTTATAAATAGGAATTATGATAGCTGTTTTTAGCGCTTCTGGCCAAATTAATTTTTCAATACATAATTAAAGATATGTATAAGTGCATTCACAATGTGATACCATGTTATTTTTAGTGTTTTAGTAGTAATATTATCATCCCCACCTTTTTTATTTTCTTCATTGTTAATTGGTCTTATAAATATTGAATTTTCTTTCATGGGTGGTAAGTTTAGCTATTTATTATGTGGCTTGATGATTTTGTTACTTAATTCTTGCCCAACTTTACAAAAAAATGAATTAAAATAATTTGCAATTTGTTTAGAGTCATCTAATGTATTATTCTTATCCAAAGATATTTTCTGAATTGAGATATCATTTTGTGATCCAGTACCCATTTTATCCCTAATATATTACCATAGTTGCCTGGTATTATTAATATTATTGTCCACAAATTTTTTCTCATGCATATTTTTAGCTGCCCTAATCACTTTGTCAAGTCTCTTAGAGTAGTTTTTGTATTCTAATCTTAGTTTATCATTATTTGGTTCATTTCTCATCTTTTTGTACATACGCTCTTTTTGGTCAAAAGAGATCATTATTGCTTTGGTTATCCAATCTTTTCTAGGATTACCTTTATTGCTTTTTGTTCTCAATACGCTCTTTGATTGTTCTATGCATTCTTGTATTTCCGGTATCAAAAGAGATGTAGCTTTTTAAGGGTCATTAATCGATTCAACATTATCCCAATTTTTTCTGCTAGCTAAACTATTCAGTCTTTCGTAATTATACCAATATTGTATCTTTGTTTTTTTTTTGTTTTGGTGATTTGTTCAATTTAATAAACAGAGGGTAATGATCAGTAAAAGGAATTGTAAGCTTATAAGTTTTTGTGTATATTGACTTAGTTTTTATATAAATGTTATCAATGCATGTCCCTTTTCCACCACTCTCGTTTGGCCTAGTTACATTTACAAAACCTTCATTTCATCTTCTTTCATAGTGTCTATGTTGAAATCACGAATTATTAGGTGATTTTTTTACATTTCTTTTTGTAATAGTATATGTTTTTAAGTTCGCAATGAATTCAAGATATGTAATATCATATAAGGCTGTCATTTCTAGAGTACTGTTATTGTTTAATGTTATGCGCGCATTCAGTAATTTAAGTTTACCAATTTCAATTATTTCAGTGATTTCTGAAACATGTACTTTTATATATATAACTACTCCGTCGTTTTGATTGTTGTTACTGTTATTATAATATAATTTATAACCGTTTATCATATAACATTGACAATTTGCCATATTCCAAGTCTCTGAACATTCTATTATATAGGGCTTGGCCTTCAGACTCTTAACAAGTATATTTAATTTTGCATAATTTGCGTTTCAACTCCTAATATTTACATGCATTATATAATTTTCATTTTTGTTTGACTCCTTGTTTAGAGTTCTGAGGGCAGAGAACTCCGTTTCTTCTGGAATTACATCGTTTCTTATTTGCTCAATCAAATCATTTAACCGAAGTTATAGATACGTATCTCGTTCTTTTTGCAATTGTTCCTGTTCTGCCATCTACGTTTCCGAAGTTTCTTGGTATGTCAGGTTTTATTGTATAGTCTGTTGGCTTTAGAAATGCACTTATTCTATTTTTAAGAATTTCACATTTGTCGCTATCTGTGGCCGTGTGCACTATATTATATTTTTTGTTATACTTTACATTAGTATAGCTACAGTTTGTGCAGCATATATTATTTTGCCCTTTGTAATTTTTAGTCAAAAATTTACCCCTGCACATTTTAGACACACAGGTGAATTTTCACATTTTGTACCACTATGTCCAAATCTGCAACAATTACAGCGAGGTTTGACGTTTTTTTCTATCGCTTTATTATCCATTCTAAATATATTTTCAACCATCCAGTTATTTTAATGGGAGGTTTGTTTAGTTGTTCTTTTCCGACTTTGAATATGTGGTTTAATTTAGAGTCCAACAATTTTTCGGCCGTTTTAGTACTTTTGGTGTTCATACAGTTAATTATAATTTCATCTTTATTTTTGACATTAACTTTCCTTGTTTGAATTGTTTTGTCTTTATTAAGATAATACAAAACTTTCTCTGTCATGTCTGTGGTGTCCTCCTTATTTTTTCTTTTTACTACTATTTTCGGTATAACTTGTGTACGTAGAAGTATTTGTTTTGTTGTCATTTCAGCATATGTTATATTAATTTTCGGCATTTTTCTTTCACTTGCAAGCATTTCTTCCAATAGCACATTTTTACTTTTTATTTCACTGTTTAGTTCTTTTAGTAGATTATTCTCATTTTTTATGGCTTGAAGTTCTTTCTTTAGCGTGGACAACAAAACACGTGGGATCTCGCTATCATCTGAGGTTATGTTTACCTCAGGATGTTCATCACAAATTACTATAATACACTTGTCACATATTTCACCTCTTTTTTTCTATTAAAATCACTTTTGTGATAAACACTATCACATAGGATACAAACTACTGTAGAATTATTAACTATTGTCTTCCGACTTATATATAGGTACTATATTCACTTGTATCAGTGTATTTGGCCAGATTGATTGCCGTATGCTTAGATTAAATATATAATGGTTTTAATAAATGTTTAGATACAGTTTTGATAGCTCTAACTTTGATAGCTTAGACTCTCACTCAATATTTCTTACTTTGGCGAAACAATTGTCTATACACGTACCATTCTCACTGTTCTAAGGTGGTCTTGTAATTCCTCTAAAAAATGGAGTATATTAATTTTTTTAAAAATTATTCGGAAATTCTTGAGTTATTTTCTTTTTAGGTAAACCAATTTTGTCATAATTTATATCCCTTATACCAATATTGAAGTCACCAAAAATACATTGATTTTTTATATTACCCTATTTTGACAGAAATTTTCTTACGGAATTAGTAAATTCAGATTTCGATATATCATGCCTCTGCACATAGCAGAGACCTTAATTGTCTCACCTGACGCTAGAAAAGTATCCGAACTCACAATACTCAATCTATCAATTACTTCAATTTTAGTTATTTCGTGTACATTCTTTTGTATATATAACATGACTCCATCAACCTTATTAATTTTACTATCATTGTAATAGCTTTTATAGCCTTGTAATTGATAGTATTGAGGATATTGTAAGATCCATGTTTCAGTACATATTATAATAATTGGTTCTAATACCAAGCTTTCAATAAATGACTCTAATTTCTCGTAATTCTCATTCAGACCTCTTATATTTACACACAAAATTAAGTTCTTTTTCTTCCTGGTACTCTTGTTGAGTAATCTGATGACCTCTGCATCACGTTCTAAGATGTATATATCTTCTAAGTTGAAATCTAGGGCCATAAGTTATTCCATAATTCTTAATCTATTTGTTATACGCGTGTTAACTGAGTTGAGTAATGTAGAAGACATCCAAAATGCTCGCAATACTATAGGTTCGCTTAAAGTATTTTCTGCCATACTGACATATGTCGGTGTTGCAGATTGTATCGTATAATCAGTAAAGTCAATCAACTTCCTTATTTTACTCTGTAGAATAGTGCATGCGTAGCTATTTATTGTCATATACTCAGTATTATATTGTGTTTTATACTTATCGTTGAAGATACAATTAGGATAATTTAATTTATTACCCGTACCGTCTGTAGCCTTATGATCATCTGCGCATTTTAAGCATGTGCGATTATTTATGCACTTAAAACCATTATACCCATATCTTCCACAATTAAAACTTGGTTTAACATTACAAAAGTCATACACTTTACAGTTTTGATAATCCATAAATATACAATTTTTTTTTTCATGTTGATACAATTCAGCAGAGATTTAACTAATATAACTGACTGTAAAGAAGTTTTAGTGTAATCACATGAGTGCAGTACAGTACACTTCTTATGAAATATACTGAAATTCCTTTCATTTATGTCCTCTTCAATTTTTTTTATTGTCGCGGGTCTCAAAATGATTTATTGCAACTACTTTTACTTTTGGATTCTATATTTTTTCATTTATAATATCATAACTTTCATCCAGTTTTTTCTTTAATATATTATATGCTTTGCTTGCACTTTCTTCTGTTAGACAATTCTTATATACTCTTATCTTTAATGAAATAGTGTGTAACTACATCAGTTATCTTATCAGTAGAATATTCTTTAATATCTTTATTTTTAACTATAATTTTTATGATTCCTTTTGACTTTTTACTAGGCATGGCACTCGAGATTACTTGAGTATAGGTTTTGATTTTTGAACTATTTATTTCACTTTTTTTCTTATCGAGTAATTCTCTCAATAACTTTTTTTTCCTTCAGTTCTTTATTCAATTCTTTTAATAGGGCATTTCTTTCTTTTTCACGTTTCAAATAACCATCTTTTTTTACACTATTCTCATCATGATCATCATCACTATCGACTTCAGAAACACTTAATTTATCACTTGTTCTCAGCTTGTGTGCTAATTTAATCAGAGCAATGATTATTTTAGCTTCACACTTTTGCGTTAGGTCTACTTGGTTATGTTCCGAACATAATCCTAGCACTCCACTAATTTTTACTGCCCCATCTAGTTTAACGCAATCACTAGTATATTTTAAGCGTCTTCAAATATTATACAAATCACCGGTTTTACTTCCACTTTTGGATAAAATTTATAAAAAATTGCTGTCTGTGAAGTCAGCGAGTCCTGGCTCGATGACTCCATGTTGGAATTATCAATTAATTATTATCGTGTTAAATACAATATTTTACAGCTTACATATTGTACAAGTTTACGCCTGATATTTGTAACTTATTTTAATTTTCAATTTTTCATATACATATTTATAAATACATAATGAATATACATTTTTATAAGCATTGTTGGTTATTTATTATTACTCATCTAATAGAGAAGTGCAAAAAATATAATTATCTACCGATTTCTGCTGTAAAAATGTTTCTAATAGAATTAAAATATGCAGTCTAATTATCACTAAACAAAACAATCATATTAACTTTTGCCAGTAATATGTATAATCGGTGTGATGATACAATGTCATTTATTTGTGATTCAAATAATTAATATGTGTAAAATAAATATAAAAATTTTATTAAAAGTGTCAAAACTTAACAATCGTAAATAATGTGCTCAAATAATATTAACTACTTAAAAATATGTATAATAATTCAAGCGAGCCAGTATAGCCCGCTAATTTCAATTCATAAGTAGGTACTTTTGACAATTTTAAATAAAATTTTGAAATTTACATGAATAAATTTGATTGATTTTTAATTTATTACACGTAAATAACAACTTTACCTACATATTAAGATTAAGATTTTTGTAAGCCTTTTTTGGCCTACTGTACCTCGATCAAAAATCAAATAATAATAAAAATCTTTTAGTTTTTCGTGCACGCGGTTCTTGGATAATGCCTGAAACAAAACGGGCTAAAAGCTTTTTTATGAATCTGTGCGGGCAGTACAACTTTCCAAGGCTTAGCTCCGCGCGGAATTAACTTTCGGAGTTGAACGACCAGAACATTGTTTAAAAATAAAACAAGTCAAAGTTTTACCTTTCTTTCAATTTATTTTTATTTATTTGATTTTTAAAAATAATTACGTACTTAATAAGTTAATAATCACTTACTTAAGGGGACATACCACCTTTAAAACTCGAAATAATAATTATTTTTAATTTCACACAGATAAGTTGGATTGTTTTGAAATTTTGTATAGATACGTAACACAATTTTATCTTTATTTGAGAATTTTTTTGACCTATTTAGTTCTAATGTACCGTAATGAAAAATCAAACACCAAAAAGCACTGTCCACATGATTCCAGGACAATGTACGGCCCCATCGGGTTGAAAATTTTTTGACATACTCTTAAAAGCACTAGTTTCGGTTTGGAATGAATGGAGAAAATTCAATTTGAATGAATAAAAACTTTTTAAAAATAAAACAAGTTAAAAATAATGAAAAATAAGCTAAAACAACTAAATTTTTTACTTGTTTTATTTTTAAAAAGTTTTTATTCATTCAAATTGAATTTTCTCCATTCATACCAAAACTAATGCTTTTAAGAATATGACAAAATTATTTCAGCCCGATTTGGCTGTACATTCTCCTGGAATCGCGTAGACAGTACTTTTCGGTGTTTGATTTGTCATTAGGGTACATTAGGACTAAATAGGTCAAAAAAATTCTCAAATAAAGATATAGTTGTGTTATTTTTTAATAATTATTTTTTCGAGTTTTAAAGGTGGTGTGTCCCCTTAATATGTAGGTAAAGTTAAGTATTTTAAGTATACAAAATTACAAATGAATTAAAAATGGTTCTCTTTTGTAGGTTTTAAAAGTGTTTTATCCAGTTAAGTATTTATCGGTGCAAGTACCATGTATACAGAAGCTTCTACTAGTAGAGAAAATATGATATGAAACGCAGGAAATGGAACGCTAAATGATTAAAATTTTGTATTCTGTTTTAAATTGACAATTTTGTTTCAAACCCATCGACTGGGATATGATTCTTGCCTTCATCGGCCGCTGTCGTCATGTCGTGTTTTCATCGGCCGGATCAAAATGTGACCTGAAAATCCACCCTGCTACGTCTTCGTCGTGGGCCCTGCACATCAAGTTTTATAATGATGACGAAACGCAGGAAATGATATGCTAAATGATAAAAATATTTTATTTTATTTTAAATTGACAACTTCGTTCAAAACGCAAAATTTTACGCGCTTTCAGAATCCGGAGTCGGAAAAGTGGGTACTGTTTGAAAAAAAAAAATAATTTAGCCCTTAAAATAACCTTAAAGGTCAGGGTCAAATTCGTGGTCATCATTCGGCACCCCCTCGATATCCTACAATTTATATGTCTATCATTTTTTCCGATTCTGGCGTTGCCAGAGGAATTACGTAGGTGGGGTTACAGTGCCGCAACCAAGTATACCATTCTAAACGTAAATTTTCCCGTCCTTTTCATTCCCGCACTAAAAAATAGGGTTCCTATTTAAAAAATCAAAGTTGACCTTTAAATGACTTTGAAAAAAACTTCAAATCCAAGATCACCATCCGACTTCCGCTCGATAACCTACAACTTTCGTATCCATCATTTTTTCGATTGGGGCTGTCCCCGACGTGTTATGAGCGGTGCCCGTTTAATTTGGGTCACCCTGTATATATATATATATATATATATATATATATATATATATATATATATATATATATATATATATATATATATCACTTTAAAAATATTTTTAATGAAAAATTCAGAAAATTTACTCAAAAAATATATATTTATGTTTATAGCAAAAAATTCTTCCCTAAAGAGCTATAAATTAATTAATTTGTGCATTAAACTCAAACATGAACAAAAATATATTTTTTATTTATTAACAATATTGGTATATAATCAAAAAATCTGGAAAAATGTAGGTGTACTGAAAACATTAGTTAAGCAATATACTTTACTCATGCAAACTTTCGAAATTTCTATGCATAAAATAGGCCCTTTTATGCGCTCTTTGAAAATATACGATGTATAAGACGGAGAGAAAAGATATGACAGACTTGAGTTAAGTGTTGATAGCACTCATCTATTTTACCCTCGCTTGAAATAGCTCATTTTCTTCCCTAGTTGCATAATTTACTATTTCACACTGACAAGTGTCAAAGCTATTTGAAATTAGAGGCATGGATCTGGAGGCTACATATAAATGTGAACAAGTGTATGATGTGCACGGATTGTGCATGTGATGCTTGGGATTAATTATAATTAATTCGTTGTACTCTAGTTAAGGAAATAAATCACTGAACAATCGATTTTCTGTGCAGTAAGATATATATATATCTTAATGTTGTTTTTTGCATTCGATTTGTGAGAGCGTCTGCCAACTTTGTGACATTTTGCAAAATTGCATTTTTGTTTAAACAATATATATTTTAGAAATGCATTTCGAAGAAATAATAATTTATCTGGATACCCAGGATGGACTGCATTAACGTTTTCCCCTAGAGTTTTATGTAAATTTTCAACATAATTAGTCAAAACTCGTTACTCGGAGGTTGTTAAGATCGCTGAACAGAACTACCGCGACGACAGCAGTCCCCATAAGGTACCTGGGATCCAGGGTGGGCTGTATAGCCGTCATCTCCTGGAATTATGTTGAGTATTACATCATTTTTTACCTTTATTTAATATATTGTTCTTAATTATTTATTTAAAGGATCAAACCTGGATCGAATAATGTAAATTAAAATAATTTTTAAGATTTTATCTTTCAGGGTATTTCAAAAAACCTTTTTTTCTCTTGAATTATACATATATATATATATATATATATATATATATATATATATATATATAACATTATATAGCATATTTACCAATCCCGTCATTAATTACTATTTTTTGTCCTATTTAGTCACTTGCCGCAGGATATGTCAGCATCCGGACAAGGAAATACCTTGAAATTTTAAGAGAAGGTTCACTATAAGCATTTATCCGAATAAAGTGGAAGACATTTCTGAAATATATCAATTTTAAATTAGCCACTCATATATTGATAATATTGGCAATTATTATCAATATTATATTTATACACATAAAGAACATTTACGTGTAACTTATCTTTCTCAATTCTGCTCCACTTAGACCGGAAGAATACGTTTTCTGAAGCTCCTCCTAAAATTTGAAGTCGATTGGTAATTCGTATCCTGAAATATCCTGCGGCAAGTGACCTAGAGGCACAAAAATACAAATAATGAGAAAAATCACTTTCAAGTTAATGCATGAAAATTATGTCATTAGAGTCAGTACAGTTGCACAAACTATCCAGCGTACAACTTTATGACATTGTGATATTGTAATGCAATCACAATAAGCTATTTCAGATGAAGCTAGAATATTTTGATAGTTAACATTTTTGTTGCTACTTATGATTATTCAACTCCATATAGGCAATCTATAGGCATTCAAAAACACAGCGAATAAACCCTTTGGAAAGCCAATATATATGATGAGTATTCTTGCTGGTAACATGTACACCTAAAATGAAAATATGAATACATAAAGCAAAAAGTCTTATAAATTTTGAAATAGTTAAATTAGTTTATGATACTTATCTGACTCTGTTTGATTATTTATATCAATACTAGTTACAGGTTGAATTAGCAGACTGACACTTAGACCATCTAAGTCACTTGAATAGCAGAAAACACAGCTGCTCACAGAGAAATATGTGGAATTGTTAAAACAGTGATCTTTCGTTTCCTCAAACAGCGATTTGAAATCGATTGAATTTTTGCACCTCTTTTTGACATTAAATTATAAAATGACCACATAATTTAAGAATTTACGTTTCAAATTCATATTATTTTAAGAAATCGTGTAACATAAAAATATTCTCGTAAACGCAATAAAATCACCCAAGGCAAAATGCTACTTTCGTTCCATGTCACAGATACAGTATTTTATTCAATTCTCGACCGAAAGTCCGCTTTTTGATCCTAAAAACCGCAAATAAACTTCATTTTGCGTTTTGTTAATAATTTCAATATATTTCTCACATGCAAAAATTTTTATTTACTTTTGCCCCATTGGTTGATTTTAAGAAATCATATGCTACTTTTACCTCATTTTTCAGGCAAAAGTCAAACTTTTTGGTCGGGGATGAAACAAACTTTATTTTCTTTTAATTAATTCATAAATAAGGGTAAAAGATAGTGTAAAAATATTGTATCAAAGTATATTCAATTTGCTTTAATAATAAAAAAATGTAATATTTCATTCAAAATTTGAGCCTTTTTGTATTTTTGTAACTCAAGCTTTAATTTTTTACCAAAAGATATATAAATGTAAGTGTATATAACACATATGCATATACATTATTATTAACATTTATACGCAATGACATTATAATACTAACTTCTATAGATTTGTTTATAAAATAACTAATCTTATGACGATAATGTAATAATGCATCATTGTCAAAAAATGTTTACATGCTTACAACTCCGTTTTTATATTACATTTATTAATGACGCGAAATCGTTAATATTGCATGAAGGTTAAGTGTTTGATATTACTCCTGTAAACGATTTATATTGCAAGTATAAACTGTTGCAGTAAAAATATATTTATAAAATGTTTATTTCAGAAAATTCAACACAAAAACAACAGCATTCATCCTCCGATCAGCAAAAAACATTCCTGCACAAAACATGGAAAAATAGAAAATGTAAATAAAATTTATTTTTTAACACATTGACATCAAATATATAGCTGTTTAAACATTTTGCTATGCTTCAGATCGAGGAAAGAAAGGAGGGAGAAGACACAATAAACACAATTATTTCAATAAGATGAATAAAGTTGGACGAAATCTTGCTACTCTCATGTCAGCTATGATTAAAGCTGCTAAAACAATGTAATTCTATATAGATAACAACCTGTTTAAAAATAAAACTTTGTAAATCATTCAAAACATTTTTTTTTTAATTTTTGCCATTTTACATATACATGCATGTATATCATGTATCTGAGCAAAATTTGTATGTCCGTTAGTAACAATCATTAAAAAAAATTAAAAATGTATTTATTTTCTTCTTTTACAATAGACAATTAACTTTAGGAAAATCATGCTCTATCATTATCATTCTTGATCTTTCTCTCTCACACACAACAGCGGAGTCTTGGGCGAGTCGGAGCTCCTCAGGACCAACAAAAAATTCAAGGTGGATGAGCGGCTCTGAAGATGACTCTGCCGTTTTGCCGTATATAATGAAACTTTTTCTACAAGTAGTATAAAGTAAAAAACGTTAAACTTTAAATTAATTATTTAATATATTTAAATATTTGTTTGTAATAACTTCAATCTTTGTAGTAATCATAGTCGACACCGGAGTCTTGAGCGGTTCCTCAAGATCATCAAAAACTTTGCGGTGGATGTACGGCTCTGAAGATGACTCTGCAGTTTTGCCGTATATAAGCGGCAACGCAACGCGGCAGGCCTCAATCGACAGCGGAGTCTTGGGCGAGTCGGAGCTCTTCAGGGTCATCAAATAATTCAAGGTGGATGTGCGGCTCTGAAGATGACTCTGCAGTTTTGCCGTATATAAGCGGCAGCGCAATGCGGCAGGCCTCAGTCGACAGCGGAGTCTTGGGCGAGTCGGAGCTCTTCAGGATCATCAAATAATTGAAGGTGGATGTACGGCTCTGAAGATGACTCTGCAGTTTTGCCGTATATAAGCGGCAGCGCAACGCGGCAGGCCTCAGTCGACAGCGGAGTCTTGGGCGAGTCGGAGCTCCTTAGATCGACAGCTCTGCTTAAAATACACTGATTTGATACTTAGCGTGTAATTGATACTTAGGTTTAATAAAATTGTTTAGACAGAATAAAATAATATTAGATTATAATTTAATTAAATATGATTCGAAACTCTGGATGTATATATAGGTATACGACCAAACATTCAGAAGACGTCTTTGTTGTGTTCGCGCAGTTGTGTTTATACGCGGGATACGAGCAGTCGAGTGCCGTGCAATATATGCACGAGGAGTTTCATATACAAACTGAGTTTTTGCTGCCGTACCAATTATACCTGTAAGTAACCTGTATTAATCTGTGATTCTGAGTCGATGCAAAAGTGTTCAGTATTTCTTACCGTGATATTCCTATATTATAGTTTGTTTGGAAATCAACGTCATGGATTGCAGTGCGAAAGAAACTCTGTGATTTGCAAAAACTTGTAAGCTATGACGATTTCATTAATATATTACCAAAAAGTTTGTTAAAACGAAATATAAAAGTGTATACGTTAAAATGGTTTAAAGAAAAGGGCTTAAAATATGCAGTTAATAATTTTGTTATCGTAGATTCGTTTGACATTTTTCCGATCCTACTGGAAGTAGTTTACATAATTATTCATCCGGAAAATAATCAAAAGTTATTAATCAGAAAAATATGGAATGCAATCGGATTCAACGAGCATATTCATAGTTATTGGATTACTGAAACAGAGAAATGGGACATCAAAACAATTTCAGATTCATCAGAATATGTTTCTGTGCATAAAATTATTTCGAGTTGCGATGGGGAACCGTATGTAGTTCTGTACGCATAAAGTAGAATTTTATTTGCCACATTAGTTGTGAATTAAAAATTGTATTTGGTTTCACTTAAAGTTTTTTATATAAGTACGTTAATAAACAATTGTTTTAAAATTAATCTATAGATTTATTTATTATATTTGTATCAAGAAATACCCTTTTGGCTCAAAATGAACAACATTTTGGTTTAAAAGGAATCAGTGTGACTCAAGAAAAATAATTTTTTTGCAAGATGATTTACATATAAAAAAATAGTTTCTTGAGGCAAAATAAATCCTCTTCTGCCAAAATGAATTTGAGTGATCCAGTTTTTTCTCTTATCTATAGAGGATTCCTCTTAAGGCAAAAGGATCTTGAGTGAAAATTATTTTCCTCTTGAATCAATAATAATTATTCTTGGGTACAAATGTAAGATTATTTTCCTCTTGAAACAAAAGGATTCCTCTTGCCGCAAATTGACATTTTTCTGCGTGGGGTATGTTCCACGGCGCTGCCAGTAATAATGTGCGTACATATACGGCTGCAGTAGGTTTGCGCCAATGGATATATACGTACGTTCATCTCTACCGGAAGTCTGGTGGAACGCACACACGATGTATAACGATTTCAGTTTAGGTGTTCTTTGTCTTATTTCACGACTTATACGTTATAGTATCAATATCGTGCACGTATATTGTCTTTTGATTATCTTTGCATATAATTTAATTTGTTCATTACAAATTTCAGATACAGTGCTCAATATTTATAATATATATATATATATATATATATAAAAGAAAATGAGAAATAATGAAATATAGCAATTGATTTTTGAACAACAATAAAACAAAGTATAAAACAAAGGAAAAACTACTGAAAAATTGTCGTCCGCTCGGCAGCTTGGCTCGGGTCGGAGTGCTTGAGGTAGCGTGGCTTGAGGACGCTTCGGAAGTATATCCGGACCTCCCACGCGTCTCCAAGCTTCACTTCCCCATGTTGACGTCAGTACGTCTGCACTCGTCGCACTCATTAGGTCTTACGGGACCTGTTAATGGTGCAAGAATTCAAAACTGCAGCGTGGCTTCGCACGTGCGGTATTGCGTAGTGGAGGGGAAATTGTTTAGGTCAGCGAGATTCTTGGCTACCTGATAGTTTTGTGGCCTTGAGTCTCGCTGTACCTTTTATGTGCAGAACTTTCTCCATTTTATATTCGAAATAATTGTTCGAATATAAATATCGCAAAGTCGTCACATAACAGTGATAGTGAATATAAAAAAGATTACAACGTATTCATGTTTAAAAATCATTTGTTTTTTATTAAATTGATAACTTGCAAGATGAAACTTGCGTACCAGGTACCTCGGGTACTGCTACCGTAGCAATATTCGTGATCAGTGACCTTAAAAACCCCCGAGTAATAAAATTGTACTCATTGCCATCATTATTTATCGAGTTGTAAATATGTTAATTTTTATTTCTTCGAAATGCATTTTTAAAATATATATTGTTTATGCAACAATGCAGTTTTCCAAAATGTCACAAAGTTTGCGGATGAACTCACACATTGAATGCAAAAACTGCATCAAAATCCATCTTAGTGCACAGAAAATCGATAGTTTATTACTTTATTGCCTCGACTACTCCTTATAGTCTTTTTTGATTTTTTAAATAATATCGCAAGAAAATTAATTACTTGAATTTTATATCATACCTAAATCAAACCTGAAATCGCATTTATATATTATCAGGGCTAATCTTCTTAAATAAAATAATTCTTTTGGTACACCTAGATTCTGACTAATAAAAAATATAATAAAATGTATGTACTAATGAATTTATTAGTTCATTCGAGCGTAAAAAAACATTTTACGCAAAAAACGTCCCATTGCAAGGCTAACAATATATTGAAATATATTATGATAAGAAAACGTTTTGTTATCAGAGTTAAATAGTTCTCACCTTATTCCGTATTAAAAAGATACTATCAAGTCTACGGTTATTAGATACACAGCATAGCAGAACATCGCAACTACGCCGTCTGCTTCCCCTAAGAATATCGTACGGGGATCGAAACCAACGTTAATTATGTCTCTTTTCTGCGCTCTGGCGCGACGTCTATGTGAATCTTGAGTAATTTTTATATTTGTTTTTTGCATCAGAAATATCATCTGCCTACGTGCGTATTTCTACATCTATCTCCCCATTGACTCGCTATCATCGCTTTGATACAGAATAAAGGTGAGAGCTACTCAAACTCTGATAATAATTCGTTTTGTTATTATGTTATATTTGAGTTATGTAAATAATAACTATATTTGAATACATGTTTTGAAAAGTCACGTTTCTTGTGTCCGAAACGTTGGAAAAAACATGCAAAATGTGTTTTTATTACATTCAAATGGACTAATAAATTTATTAGTACATAAGAAATTTAATCAAGCGATAGAGTTAAGTAAATTAATTCTAAAAATATTTAGAATAAAAGAAGTGCACTTGGTGGACCGTACTTAGCTGTTCATTTTAGAAGAAAAGATTTTCTTATCGCACGTTTTACATCAATGCCATCCGTGGAAGAAGCTGCCTTACAAATAACAAAGACACTACAATTATTGAAATTAGCTGTTGTGTTTATAGCCACTGATGCTGAAGATCAAGGTATTAAGTGAGATTCTGTAACATTATACACTTACTTAACACAGAGCAACATATTCTTTCCGAGAATTACAATTTGTCTGTTATGGATCATTAGTAAAGAATTTAAGTACCTATGGCATTTAAAAAATAATTGAAATAAGATATTTTTCAGAATATAGCCAGCTCCAAAATATACTGTATAATTACAGTGTTATTCGTTTCACACCAACAAAATTTATTAAAGAAAAATTTAAAGATGGGGGAATTGCAATTATTGATCAAATAATATGTTCACACGCAAGGTATTGTTTTTTATTTAAAATAAATATGTGAATAACTAATGATTAACATTTTTTTAATTATTAGGTTCTTTATTGGTACACATGAATCAACTTTTACATACAGAATTCAAGAAGATCGAGAAATACTTGGTTTCCCTACCAATACAACATTTAATAGGTTGTGCAAAAGCATAAGCTCATGTGCAGTTGAGAATCAATGGCATATAGTGTGGAATTAATCTTAACCTTTATACTACTTAATAGGTTATTGCAAAATCTATAAAGAACTAAATAAATGTATGCATTTTTTAAATATAAAATATTTATTAATGTTACGTTATTAATTGTCGGAATTTCGTCTCCCTTCCTCTACAGGCGAAAGGTCAACGATATCCTAACTAGACTGTGTGTTTGACAAATTTTCTTTGCCTACTGTTGGAGTAAATTGAAACCTTACTTTTTCGATAACACAAAATTCTTCGTTGGTCCAAAAATCGATTTAGTTGGAACGGTGGTGGGTATTTACCCATCTATTTAGATAAATTGTGTAAAATCAAATTAGTGAGAATCCCCTTTATTTTATTCTTCTCTTGGATTCAGGCCAAAATACTGCCATAAACAAAACTTGAAATCTTTCAGAGTTTATCTCCTTAACAAAAACCTTTCTATCTGAGCTTTTTTAATCTGACAGTGACAGCTCGCAGGCTGGCATAACGAATCTCGTAATGACGCGTCGTTGCGGTCGCGGGTGGAGAGAGAGCGTCGCATCTTTCTCTCACACTTGTAGCTTTCTTGCCTTCCCTCTCCGACATTGCAGTTTCGTAAGTGCGGCCTTAAGCTAAGATCTTATGGCCCTTGTGCATCTTGGCAACGCCGTAAGACACCCAATCAGAACAAGGAAGAATCAAATGTGTATGGTTTGAGGTGTTACCTGTTGCTTTGTCTTTTCTATGTATTTTCTTCCTATGTGAGTGTCAGTGTGAGTGCTTGCAAATAGCTCGTCAGCTTGTTATTGTATGGCTGAGGGCCATTTCTTTGGTTACCACCAATCAGTGTGGGTACTTTGTTTTGGACTATTTCAGACCTGGTCTGATGATTCTCTCAATCTATGTCGTTTTTCGATGGAAGTGACTGACTGTTTTGTTATCAGCTTTTGTCTCTCCCTTTTTTATGTTTACAAAACAATGACGATATGGAATATGTACTCATTTGTACTGATAATTGCTCAATTTGCTTATGTGTATGTGCGTGAGTGGGATATGATTGTTTTCTCTGCTGTGGTGGTCGGATAGATGAGAAACCGATGTTGACTCAACTTTTTATTGATTTGATTATTGACTTACTTGTTATGGTTTTGTGTCCATAGTCTATGATTTCTCTATAATATAAAATCTAAACTAAAATTTCGTTAATTAAACTAATTCTACTTCTCGCACTTATATTTCGTGATAGTATCTTAATTTATGTATGTGTATAATTTGCTTACTTATTTATAACTATATTGTGTTAGAAAAATATGTATTTCTCTCCATATTATAAAAATTAGATGTCGAAGCTGGGAGGAGAACCCTGATTATAAATAAACTTTAATCTTTAATAAATTGGCGACATTTCGTTCCTGGAGGGAAAACAAAATAATATCACAAAGGAGACATTGCGTCTCTATAGTCACATGTTTTTTCGTCAGTTAAAATTTTAATATCTTTTGTCACGTGTGACGAGTCACACGTCTATAGCGGGGCTAGTTAGAGCGCGATCGGGCCCGCTTCATCAAATATGCGCCTAGCAACAGCGCGGATTCACCCCAAAGCCTGATTCTCCTGACTCAGCACAACACCTCTTCCACAAGTTCGGACGATCGTTCGCCAAAAGCCACGCCACCGTGCGCGACTATAAAAAGGGGATGCAAGCAGGGACTGCTCTTTTACCACCCAGCGCTTGACACACGATTCCCGTTTGCCCGACTCAAGGCAGACGACACGAGACACGTAGTTCAGGTTCACTCCGAGTCTACTTTAAACATCAGCGTTCACTGATAATCTGTTTCGATTCATTCATCGCTCCGATATTTTCGCAGCAATCGTGAGGTTAATTCTCTCACAAAGAACAGAAGTGGAGTTTTGTTCGCAAAATATACGGGTGCACTTATAACAACCCAATAGAAATATATTATCCGGCTGTTATTATTTAAATCCACAAGACAGGAATGAAAGATGAACTATGTCTATCTACTTGTTAACCACTTGTCTAACTACGTCATCGCAGTCACCTTAAGGTAAGTTCATTAAATTGTCAATTAACCTAATAAATACACCCTGAGACTAACATCGGTGAGAACTCCTTTGGTTCGGATCACTAACTATCTAACTCAAAATTCTCTTGAAAACTAAATGATTCCTCGGTCTCAATTACTGTATTAAATTACGAAAAATGGCATCAGGGGAAGCCACCGATTTTAATTTACCGCTTCCAAACGCCGACGATCGTACTGCCCTCGAGGCATCGAACGCACCTCTCAACGGACTTCTCTCAAGAGCAGTAGTTACGATAGACACCGCGCGAAAACAGATTCATTTAATACTACGACAAGGAAATTTAGTCCCCGAGGAAAAGAAATGGATATTAAAGGTAGAATCGGAACATTTACTATCGCCGAAAACCCAAACTATACAACTCGAAACCGACAGCGAGACGCTGTCACAATTCTGTCAACTCAATACAAGGAATACCGGGGCTATTCCTAATGAGATAGGCTCTCACGGCGAGCACATCACATTCTATATAATCACGGGCCGTAGACTAACCTTCCCAGACGAGGCGTCGAAGATTTTCGAACTCGACAACACAGACGTAGTCAACGACCCACGTCAGGATAGACGAATTCCTCTATTAATAAGGGACCGCAATTTTAACCTGGATGATAAAATGTTTGACATCGACGGAGCGCTCAATCCACCGCGGTATAGTACACTCCTAAATGAACACCCAACCGCGAAGGCGTTCACAGAACCGACGATTCTAGACGCACCAGTCGATTTTGAAGACTGTCTCTTGCCGGGAGTAGAGAATTACTTCGACAGCCTTATAAATCAGCAACACAGGTCACCAGCGCAAGATACGGGTTGTGGGGAACGGTATGAGCAATTCAAAAAGCGTATGCAGGGCGAGATAGATGAAGGACTCAACGTGAGCCTAAACCTATACTTAACAAAAATCCAAACCCAAATCCGACAATTGAACGCATACAGACCGGACAGCCACGCAGAGACCGTTCAAGAGATGGGGGCCGGATGTTTTCGCTGCACCAAGCACTGAATATGATTCCACCTTATGATGGAAATCCAGACATGCTTACGTTATTTTGTCGCCATCCGCGACGTAATCCACGAGTTCGGGCCGTCGCACTACAGCAACGTAGGCGGCGCGGAAAAAGTTTTAGCTGATCTAAAAGTAATTCGCCAATATGGCGATGAAAGCGCAGTCGACTACGGACTACGTATTCAAACACTACACAATAGATTGTTGAACATCTACGACTCAAACCGCGAGATGCGTTATTGGGGAAAGGTCACGTATAAGAATAACGCCTAAAAGGAGGCACTTGAACAATTCTTGTTCGGTCTCAATGGGGAATCAAGTACGTTCCGAGAACCCGGGTTGCTTGCGAGAAGCCATTGCAAAGGCAGTCGGATGACCTTCCGGCAGATAATACGAAAATTCCGTCATGGGCCTCGGACCTTGTGAATTAAGCCACGGTCGCACTAGAATCAAAGGCACACGCCAACTCGCAGGCGGCGCACAGTGTGACGGAATGAAAATATTGGTGACAAAATAAAATATCCCCTGCTAGGAGCGACCGATCGGGATGATTTTTTTTAAATGTAGCTTATACTATACAGATTTAGGGAAAAATATACAATTTTTATGAGCCAGCGTTGCTGACTAAGCCAAATTGCTGATATCAGCAATTTTTCGATAAATTCCATACTTTACACTTCTATTGCGGTTCGAAAAATTGCTGATATCAGCAATTTGGCTTAGTCAGCAATGCTGGCTCATAAAAATTGTATATTTTTCCCTAAATCTGTATAGTATAAGCTACATTTAAAAAAAAAATCATCCCGATCGGTCGCGCCTAGCAGGGGATATTTTATTTTGTCACCAATATTTTCATTCCGTCACACTGTGCGGCGCCAACCGTCGCGGAAACCGTTAGATATACCACGGGCATGAATGTCTGCAATTACTCCCGCAAGCTGGGACATCTAAAAGAGGTATGCAAAAATAAAAATTTTAACATGAAAAAATGCGAGTATTGTAGCCTCCCGGGCCACGTCTACGCCGAATACTTTTCACTAAAAAACACGATAAGTAACGGGACACTCAGTAAGGAGAAACTCGAGAAGCTAGTGCAACACCTCTTGCTGGCGCACCTCCAGTAGTCTACACCCTCTTCCCAATAGCGGCCCCGCCACCAGTGTCGTACGTCGTACCTGCAACGCAGGTAAATAATACGACGCAGAATAACTCTCTGCCAGGCAACACCGGAAAGCAAGGTGGTGAGTTTAAGCGAAAGAATGTACGCAGATATTCAGGCGGGCGCGACAGTAGAGATTACCGGGGTAATAAGAAAAATGGATACAACAATAGGGGGAAGACCGCAACTACAACAATAACCGACGCGATGGTAGGGGCTATGATAACCGACGTAATGATCGGGGATTTGAGGGATTTGACAACCGGCGTAACGATCGCGACTTTGATAATCGAACCAACGATCGGTGGATATCATAACCGACGCGACGATGGCAGATATAACAATAATTATAATAATAATAATAATAATAATAATAATAATAATAATAATAATAATAATAATAAATCTAATGAAGGTGGTAACTATGATTTAGATAATAATAATAATAATTGTCGACAAGACAACGGAAATTACAGAAACTAATCAAGCAATTCTTTAAACTACCAGTATACCCGGTACCAGTTGGGCGTATCGAGGAACCAATAAATAGCAATTAGCAAAAATCGGAACCGAAAGAGAAACGAAAAAAAAAGGCAGAAGGGTAAGGCGATAGAAAGCAGGGAAAGCAAGAAGTCGCAAGGAAGCGAATAAGGGAGCTAGCGGCGCAATTCGATAAACCAAAGGGGCAGAAGGTACTAGAGAGGGGAGGCAACGTGCGGGAGAAGAACGAGAAGGAAAAATATACGATAAGATTTGCGACAACAGGACGCAAGCCACCAATTATAGAACTCACGAATGAAATGTTAGAAGGGAGAAAGGCGAGATTATATGTTGATAGCGGGGCGGACGTGCCTTAATCAAGGTAAGTAACGTCACGAAGAGGACTTCAATTGATAAACAGTATATCATAGCAATACATGGAATTATGGCAGGAGAATACCTGAGTTTAGGCAAAACAGAGATGATTTTAGAAGGACTAGAGTGCGGCGTACATGTAGTTCCTGACGAATTTTCCATAGATACAGACGATATTTTGTGATGGGACGTATTTACGAAATATGGTGGAAAATTGTATGTTTACCTCGATCATATAATTGTTTTTGCAAAAGATCTCGAGGAACACGGCAAGAAGTTTCGTCGTCTAATGAAATAATTAGATGATACTAACTTGTCAATTGAACCGTTGAAATGACAATTCTTGCAAAAAGAAGCACACTTCCTGGGACACATCGCCAGAGGAGGAAGGATTCGAGCCGATCCTAAAAAAGTAGAGGTGGTGAACAAATTTTCGGTGCCAATTAATGCCAAGAAGATAAAGTAATTTCTAGGACTCTCAGGGTATTACAGGCGCTTCATTAAAGATTTCGTAAAATCAGCAGCTTTCTTATCCAGGCTACTAAGAAAGAATGAACACATTGTGTGGAAAAAGAAACACCAACAGGCCTTCGACGCACTACGAACAGCACTGTGCAAGGAACGTGTAATGAAGGCACCAGACCTAACACAGCCCTTCCTAGTAATAACTGAAGCATCAGATTACGCGATAGGAGCCATCTTGAGCCAGGGTTAGCTAGGCAGCAACCAACCATGCGCACCTACTATAGAGAGCTATTAGCCGCAGTATTCGCTAAGGACCAATTTAGGTACTACCTCGCAGGGCGAAGATTTACAGTGGTGACGGATTACGAACCGCTAAAGCACTTTCTAACCACCAATAAGCCGGATCTTAGATTCAATCGACTAAAAGCAGAGCTAATAGGCTACGAATTTGACATCATATATAGATTAGGTCCTCGCAAGGATAACGCAGACGCACTTTCTAGAAATCCTATATTACAAGAGGAAGAAGAAAATCAAGAGACACCGAAGGTGGAATTGTACAAACTAGCCGTAGAACAACCGCATCTCAGTGTTTTTAATTCTTTCGCTTTTTGAGCTCTCGTAGTTACATTTATTTACATATATGCTACTGGATTTCTCGATAGTGCATCAGCGTTTGTATTATTGTATTTTACCCGGTTTGTAAATGATTTCGTAATCGTCTAATAATTTTAATCTCTATTTTTGAACTCTGTTATTTTTATTTGCTGATTTAAATGACAATAACGGTTTATGAACAGAAATTATTTTAAACTTATTACCGTAAATATAATTTCGGAATGTTTTTACTGCAAACATGATTTGCAAGTGCCTCACGTTCATAAGTATGATAATTTTTTTCACCTCTTTTCAATACTCTTGACGCAAATGCAATCGGTCTGTCTACGCCGATCTCTCTTTGCGATAATATGTAGCCAAGTGCATAATTAGATGCATCTGTAGTTTTTATAAATGGTTTAGTCATATCAGGAATTTGGAATATTGGCGCTAAACATAAAGCTTCTTTTAATTTCTCGAATTTTTGTCCTTGCCCTTTATTCCAAGCAAGTTTTGTTTGTTTTCGTTGTAATTGTATAATTGGTTTAGCTATCTCCGAAAAATCGTCTATAAATCGTCTATAATAGCCTGACAATCCTAAAAATTATCCAACATTTTTAATATTTCGTGGCGTTGCAAATTTTGTTATAGCTTCAATT
This sequence comes from Muscidifurax raptorellus, assembly GCA_020010945.3. Taxonomy (NCBI): domain Eukaryota; kingdom Metazoa; phylum Arthropoda; class Insecta; order Hymenoptera; family Pteromalidae; genus Muscidifurax; species Muscidifurax raptorellus. The sequence continues at coordinate 847,286 of JAHUUD020000026.1, forward strand.
TTCTTTGGATCTGTTTTTATTCCTTGCTCGCTAATAATATGACCTAAATAATCCACCTCTTTCTGGAAAAATTTACATTTACTTGTTTCCATTTTAAGTCCAGCTTCTCTTAATTTTTGTGCTACTATATTAAATCTTTCGTTATGCTCTTCCACTGTATTTGCAACTACTCGTATACTTATATCATCTATATAAACATAAGATAATTTTTTTCCTATTAATTCTCCTAATACTTTTGTTAGCACTCTTTGAAAAACTCTAGGGGAATTAATTAATCCCAACGGTAGTTCTTTAAATTCAAAACATCCTAGTGGATGTATGCTAAATGCTGTTTTATGTATATCTGACTCTTTCATTTTTATTTGGTGAAAACCTGACACCATATCTATTGTTGTAAAATATGTTCTTTTTCCCATAGAATCGAATATCTCTGTTATATTCGGCAATAAATATGGATTTGGTATTGTTTTAGCATTTAACTTCCGATAGTCAATTACTAGTCTCCATTTCTTATGTCCATCTTTTGTTAAACCTTCTTCGGTACAACCCATGCTGGAGCGTTAAATGCACTCGTTAAAGATCTAACCAATTTATTTATTATTAATATTTTTGTTTCACTGATAGCTATTTGTTTCAATGTATATGGTAATGGGAATTGTTTTACATAAACTGCAGTTTCATCCATTAAATTTATCTCATGCTGTTCGACGTTACATGTCCCTAATTTATCTCCATCTTGCCAGCATATATTCTCATTGCATAATATTAGATTTTTTCATAAATTTCCTTTTTTTCCTAAATAAATGATTTAAATTTATTGTTATTGTTATGTTTGAGTAATTACGCACGCAAAAGACCAGGATTGAAATAAACGTAACACAAAAAGAATTAACTGATACTTGGGCTTTATTTGAACGTGGACTTAGAAAACGTGAATAAGGCTTTGTATGCGTGAAGATGCTCGCTGCTCGAAGGCTGTTAGATAGGTGAGCTTGGCGACGCGGCGAGTCAGCAGTAGAGCCACCAAAATGGCTACCGATCTCCCTTAGCCACTAACACTCCCTCCCGGGAGTCATTGGAGTTGATACTCCCCTTACTCCTGCTGCTGACTTTCTTATTTATCTAAAACATATAGAGAAGTATATTATTATGTCGGCTTTTAGCTCCTTTGAACTTATCCACTTAATCTCTATTTGTTTAAGATCTACACATTGCCTCACATAGTCCTGATGAACTTCTGTCATGTGACGCAACTTATACCTTCAGGTTTAGTGCACGCGACCGCTGCTTTGTTGTCACACCATAAAACTATGGGGTGGCTTACAACATCTGGCATCACCTCAAGTGACATGTATAATGCCAGCGCTTCCCTGCAGGCTTCACTTAAAGCCACATATTCGGCTTGGCATGTTAACAATGCAACAAACGACTATTTGTGTGTTCGTCATGCTATAGTATCCCCTTACAACAGCACAGCGTGTCCACTTGTAGTTAGCGAGTTCTGGCAATCAGCAAAACTCGCATCAGAATATGCTTCCATTGCACATGCCAGTAAATGTTAGCTTCCAATCTTTAGAATACTCTAAGTATCTAAAGATTCGTGTGATCATTTTCCATTCATGAGCTGTGGGACTCAGCTGATGTCAAGTTAGAATATTTACTGCATACGCTAGATCTGGCCTAGTGCCATTAACTAAATATAGCAAAGCCCTACTATTTCCCTATATCTACGCTGATCAACCATATGTGTATCAGCTGGTTCGTTTTCACGCATTTTTCTATCTTTATTTAAAACCTGATTCGTGACCATCGGTGTGCTTTGATTCTTAGCTTAAGTGTATCCAAATTTCTCTTGGAGCTTCCTAACGAATTTACACTGATCTAGAGTCGTAATTTTATTTTTAACGTCGCGATTTATGGTTAGACTAAAAAACTCTTTGGGCTCTCCCAACAGCTTCATGTCGAATGTCTTACTTACTTGCTTTTGGATCTTGCTTATTCTCATCTCATCGTTATCTGCAAGTAGAATATTGTCTACGTACAGAAACAGTAATATGAATGTGCTATGATCCACAAGTACAAATAAGCATGGATCTCGTTGACTCGTAGTAAACCCTAACTCTTTTGCATGACTTGAGAAATGTTCGTTCCAGTTCTTCGGACTGGTTTTAAGTCCACACAATGACTTTTCCAACTTCCAAAACTGGCTGCTTCTATGAAGACTGTTTGTGATGACACCATCTGGAATTTCCATATAGATTTCCCGCTTGATAAGGCTATGTAAAAACGCAGTTTTGACATCCAATTGCCACATCTTCAAACCGAACTTGTTTACAATTGAAATTGTTGCTCTGACGAGAGATAACCTAGACACGGGTGCATAGATTTCGTAGAGGTCATAAAGATTTGCATCTTTAAAACCTCTAATCACTATTCTTGCTTTGGGATTGATATCACCGTTTACGCTTATCTTTCGTTTGAAGACCCACCGTGGATCCAAAATATTTGGCTTTTTTTGGTCTATCAACCACTCTATATACTTTATTCTTATCCAGTGCTGATAATTCTTCATTTACAGCTTCTAACCAGCTATCAGAATCTGGTCTTGTGATGGCTTCTCGGTATGACTTGGAGTCGTCATTTATCTCGGCCATCAGAATATGCAGCTCTTCTGCATTTAATCCTTCATCTCGTTGGCTTCTTCTATTAACCTCTTGAGCGGTCTTGCGTTAAGTCGAGGGACTGTTGTGCTACTGGAGGTGTCTTCTCCTTTCGTGGTCTTCTACGTTTCCTACTGACCTTCGGTTTCACCTGGTCATCTGGTTGAGCTGAAGTCTCGATATCCTCTGGAAAGTCCAATATCAACGTCTTCTTGCACAGCTATTCATTGGTGATGACCCAGTTGTTTACATCTTAATCCTTGTAGACATCATCGAAAACTCGCTGTTCAGTAAATTTAACGTTCCTGCTTTCATAAACTTTCCCATCTTCTGGACATAGAAGCAGGTATCCTGCATCTGTGTAGCCTACCAATACAGTTTTGATAGCCAGCTTATCGAACTTTGTCTCCAGCTTATCGTGGATTTTTGCGAATACTATGCATCCAAAACGCTTTAGTTGATTTATACGTACTCTGTTGTTTGGGTTGAGCATCAACAGAGGTGATTTATAATCTAACGTCTTATGCGGAATTAGATTGTATATAAATGCTGCTGCTTTCAGCAATAGATCCCAGAAATTCGCTGGTAATCTCGAATTAAACATGAGCGCTCTAACTATCTTTTGAATCGTCTGGTTGTATCTTTCAGCCAGACCATTCAGATGTGGTGTATAGGTACACACCGTACGCAATTCTGCTCCATATCCTTGTAACAACTTTCTAGTTTTATCCCTCGTAAATTATGTACCTTGATCGCAGTCAAGATAACAGAACTTATGATTTTCACCGCATGTATTCCTACACGTTTTTACAAACTCATCTATGCAATCTGTAGCGTCAGATTTCTTCTCGACTGGATAAGCCATCGCATAACGAGAATAGTTATCTACTAACACTACTATAAATCTACAGTCTTGGGATGAGTTGTAGGGGTAATCGGCCCCATAGTGTCTGCACTAACACGCTGCAGTGGCTTTGTTGCTTTATCCCAATCATTATCAAACTTGAGTTTATTCATTTTAGCTATTTTGTAAACTTCGCAATCTGCTAGGTTCCTACCATGATCTGTCGCTTTGAAGTTAGCTATGTCGGGATAAACTTCTTTTAATCGTATTACTTTATCTAGTGAAGTATGCCTTAGTCTTATATGCCACAAATTGATCGTGTTCTTAACTAATTCTTCACTGTCTGATTCTATTTCTATTGCAGGCTCTTTAAAATGTACCTTTTAAATTACTTTTGGCTCTTTATCTTAATCTCCTCAATTTCTTTAATAGATCAACTGGATTCTTTATATCCAGAGTATATAGATGATACTTTTCATCTATTTTATTAAAAATGATCTCCCTCACAACGTTCTTGTCGTGACAAAGGTCCTCCTATGGTACCATCAAGCTTGATGTTTCATCGAAAAGATAAAATAACTTTCTTGACTTAAGTTCGGAGAACAAAAAGTCCTCAAACGGGGCGTATTCAGAGCTCTCCTTGAGTCTGTACGACCTGGTGATGTTTGCCTGCTTAGTCTTACCGTCATTTAATTGACTCGAGCGATTAGGATTAATTGTAATATTATTGGATATATTATTAAGGAAAGTATTCAAAAAATCATCTTTACTCACATTCTTAGTCGTGAACTTCTCAAGCTCGTTTAGCTGTAAAGCTTTCTTACGTTCTGCCTCGACTCTCCAATCTTCGTAGGACCATTCTTTATAGAGCTACTTCGACTGGCTGAAGAGACTAGGTGGCTCCTCTAATTCATCATCCCAATTTATGAATCTTACTCCTTCCTGTAAATTAACTTAAACAAAGGCTGATTTTTCGTCCTTTCTCTGGACCGTTAACTTATCCCTAAAGGTCCTGTTTTCAGACAGGGACAGAGGATTGGAGATGTCTACAGACTTGATCTTTGGCTTCTCTGACTCAAACTTCAGCGTTTTCTTCGATATCGACTGCTTCTTTTCTAAATCTGAGATTTGAGACTGACTAATCTTATGAGTCAGTTCGGATATCTGCAGCTGAATACCGGTTTCCATCTTAAACACAGCATCTGTGCCCTTGATAGAACATTCCGCGCATCTTAAAAATGAATCCGTCAATATTGTCATCAATCGGATATAATGTTGTAACTGCATTTATTAACTCATATATGGTTTTTATCTCATTGCCACCTAATGCCCCTTCTGCCTCTCCTGTCATTCTTACTTTTAAAAGGCTTGTAAGATTTCCTTCGTCTACGGCGTCAATAAGATTTCTGACTTGTTTTAATTTTTTGATGTATTCCGCCGCTGTCATATTTTTCCGTCGTACACTGAGACGTAATTTTCTACATCCTTCAAATTTAATTTTATTAGTGTTGCTGGTGGGGCCATGCTTGCGTTGTTTTCTACTCCTTGATTTACATTTCCTCCGTTTTTCGGGTTGGCTTGCAGTTGTTTGTATTTCTTGATTATTACTTGCTGTTCTGCTATTGTTGTTGCTCAAATTAATTTGAACTAGGCTCTGATCTATTTTATTTTTAGAGCCTCTGTAGCATCTACAACGACTAAAGTCAAAGCCTGGTGACTGCGAAGGTTAAGGACGGAAGGAAGTAGTCGAACACAGAGCAGCAAATGCAAAATGCAATGGCAAAATAGTTACGAAGAATTTTGTCAAGCATACAGACGGCGAGACTGAATACGAATCCCATCGCCTCACTACGGTCGTAACGCTAAACGGATGAAGGAGACATCACCCGACGCAAAGAAAAAAAATTCACCGAACAAGAGAACGCCAAAAAAATTTTCCACTGCTACAACCGCATACAGAATTGTAACAAAACTTAAAAAACACGAAAGGTTGAAAAAAATCGAAGACAATAACGAGTAATAGAATAACGAAGAGTAGAAATTCTTGAAACTACTGAACATTTCGGGTAGAAATAAATTATTAAGGGGACGAAACAGTCCTACTTCTTGAAAAAAATTGATTTTTTATGTGATATTTTGATAGCAAATTGCACGTAAAATAAGCTTCCAAAACCCGTTTTTGAGAAAAATAAATTTATTTCAAAGTTATAAGCTAAATACTGAAGTTATCTTTTTAACGTTTTTTTGGAAAAATCACATATTTTTAATTTTTCCTAACTAAACGAATAAATAAAAAACAAAAATTATGACTTGCAATATATTGTTATTAACACCTGTAATATATAAGTATTAAGTATTAAGTCATATATATTTTTTACGTGTATTTTAATAAAAAATTACACGTGTATACGTATAAATAAATGAATTTAACCATATACTAAAATCTTAAGAAGATCGCCTCTTTTCTATACAAGGCGCACCTAACAGTTTGAAAATTGAAATTTGAATATCTGCGCGCTGCATACCTGCTCTTGATAAATGATAGAGCGTATGCGCGACAGTATTATCGGAAACTCGCTGTGATCATTTGTCTCAGTTATTGTAGCGTTTTATTTAAATATTAAAAAATCTACATTATATTAAAACACTATATGTGAGTCAAACTGCAAAAATCCCTTAAAATTAGTGAATTATTCTATGATCATTTTTATTTCATGGTATATAATTCAGAAAAAGTTCAATATGCGATGCTGCCGAAAAATAAAATTGTTAAATGATAATAGTTGTAATGATAAAGAAGACATCCAAAAGTGACCGTCCGTCCGTCCGTTTGTCCGTCCGTCCATTACGCTTATAAATTATAGTTGTACATATCCAAGTTATTTTATTTAAAAATATATTTTCGTTATTATTTTACGATAGTTTATTAGTAAAGAGGCATACATATACATATATCGTATAAAAAACCTAGATTGGTCCAGAGGCATTGGATGCTGTGAATAAACATTTGCACTAACAAGATTTTACTAATAATATAAAATTATTAATTTATAAAAACGCTATAAATAATATGTAGCATATACATGTTTATATAGGTATGCATATATGTGTCTTATAAAATAATATTTTTTCATATTAAAGATAAATTAATAACAACTAAGTTCATGTGATCTATATACAGCTGATATATCTAGTGTACTATTATTATTTAGATGAATTTGAGTGTTTAATATTTTACTGTTCCCAAACTCAATTATTTTGGTTGTCTCATTGACATTTTCACTTATGTGTGTTTCAACATGTGTTTACAGAAGAGACAGCGGAGACGAGCGACAGGTAAGTAGAGTAGGAAGAGAGAGAGCAACGCGATACGCGACTAGAACGACAGATACGTTTCTACTAGCTCACGAGCGAGACTAATTTTGTGCGAATTCGCGGAGGATTTTCGTGAAACTGACCAGACGACTGCAGCCTGCGTTTCCCGCCTGCTGCACGTGCTAGTTCCTGCCTTTTGTTGCGGCTACGATTTGTAAGTACCTGCTCTCCTTCTCTCGCCTGCTCACTCACCAGTGCTTTCGCGCTCTCGCTGACCTCGCTCGAGCTCATCACGCGTACATGCTTTTCACGCAGCTTACACGCTTGCCACGCTGCTGTAAATATCCGTCTTTTCACTGAATAAACTGAGTGTTGTAACGTCAACTATCGCTTTTACTTATTTTATACATTTTGCATGCGTTATCGCCTTTCTTGCCACTTCGCGTATTTCAGCAACCCAGCCGCCTCCGCGGGCACGCATTTCGCTTCTCGAAGTGCGTGCGACCTGACTAGCCGTCGCTTCTGCGAGACCTGGTGCAGAGATCCCAAACCGATCCCGTTATATATTATTGTAATATATTTTGTAACCAGGTAGTACAAATTCTTGTATATTGACTATATTCCAGGTTTCAGTGCATATTATTATGTAAGGTTTGATACTCAGACTCTCAACAAAAATATTTAATTTGCTATGATTTGCATTTAGGCTTCTTATATATACATAAAGTATTAAACTATTATTTTTATTCATATATCTCTTGAGAGACTTAATATCACTAAAAGATTTTTCTTCTTAACTTAGTTCTTTTTGTATTTCTTCAATAAAATCAAAATGTTGCTTCATTATGTTGCGTGACTAGTTTTTTGATGTAGTAGTATGCAGGAGGGGCTCTTGTGTAGATTCGTCTGTGAGTTCCTTGATGTCAGCTGATTGGATTTGTTCATTTGATTTATCTTAGTTCGATGTTCAGAACTACCCACATTATCCCAAGTCTGTAATGTAGGTTTCATAGGATAATCAGTCATATCAATTTGTTTCTTAACCTTATTTCTTAGTATCTGACACGTGATAAAATCTGTTGCACGATGATTAATATTGATCTTTGTGTTAAATTTATTGTTGCTATATATGCAGTTTATGCATTTATAGCAACAATAAATTATTAGTATTATGTTTTTCAGCACAATTTAGGCATACCTTTTTATTTCTGCATTTTATTCCATTGTGGCCAAACCTTCCACAGTTAAAACATGGTTTTGTATTAATGAGATCAAAGACTTTGCAGTCCTAATATCAGCAATAACTGTGTCCATGCTGTTTTTCTTGTTTGTGTACATATGTAATACCTGACACTTTGAGTTGAGATTCTTAAAGTTCCTGTTGTTTATGTCTGCTTCAATTTTTTTAGCATCCATCTCTTCATAGTTGTCTATCCCAACTATTTTTATTTTTGGTTTAGACAATTGTTCAATTTCAACTTTGCACATATCAGCTATCTTACTGCTTAGTATTTTTTCAGCTGCCACCACACTCTCATTACTCATGCAACTTATGGATAATACATTATCATTTTTCATAAAAATTTTGTAGCCTGAATTGCTTTGTTCTTAATTATGTAGTGTGCAACTCTTTCTTTAATGTTTGTTTAATCTTCATTGTTTTTCTTTTTAATTATTAGTTTGGGTACTCTTTTTGGCAGTGGTTTGGCTGCTGTTATTATATCAGCAAAAGTTGGTTTACTTGAGTGATTATAACTGTAGAATACCCCATCTTTCAGCTTCTTATTTAATTTCGTTAATACCTCGTTCTTCTCCTACATTTCTTTGTTTAACTGTCTCAACAATACGTTCTCTTTTTTAAACAACTCTAATTCATGTTCAATATCCAGACTTCTACACCGGGATGGCGAAACAAGGATCGTCTTACTTTCTCCTTGTATTTCAGATAATATTTGTTTTCTTATTTTATCTTCACTTTTACTTTTAATTTGGGCAATAATCATTCTATTAGCAGATCCATTAAGTGATTCGTCATCTTGGCTAGAGGTTATATTATGCTCAGCACACAGGACTAGTGTATTTGTTAAGAATTTCCCACCAGTAATTGTTTGAAAATCACTTTGGTGATACACACCTTCACATATAATGCACAACACAATTCCGACTTTTTGTTTCGGGTGACATTTAAAGAACTTTTCCGATATCCCACCAGGAGGACGTGTCCCTCCCGACGGCGCCATCATATGTGAAGTATGCGCCATACTTATGTGGAGGTAATTCATTAGGTGTCGATGAAATTAAGAATTCAGTTGGTATTGATCCTGTTAAAATATCATTAACATCGCTATCAATTCTACCATCACTGTAGAATATACATCTCCGTCAATCCTTTCAACATTGTTTCGCTGATTTTTAATATATCGGAATTTATTGGAGATAATATTACTTTATTGTTTAACGTTGGATCATTAGGATCTATTTTATGTCCAAAAATTTCTGTCGTTAAATCATTTTCACAAACTAAATGCTTTGGTATTTCTTTAACATCATTTTGTAATTCGTATTTTGTCACGTTTCTACGTTCTCCTACTTCAAGTAGCCAATTTTTAAATGTATTATTCGGATTTTGTAATCTTAAATTTTCAGTCAGTGAAAATTTCAAAAAATATGACCACAAATAGCTTCTTTTTGCACAAGTTTAAATAATTTTTGTTCTGTTCCCATGCCGCATTATTGGAAGTGTTTCTCTAAATTCATCAGACGTTACAATAATTTTTTCTCCAAAGAAACATCATTTTTACATACATCTCGGAAAAATCCATCGATTGTTTCGAAGGCGTATCTTGAAACCATTGATATTTCATCTCAAATTATAATTTTAACATTTATTAAATAAACACCATAATTTGAATCAGGACAAACTTCACATGTTGTTTTTTTCATTAATATTTAATGGTAATTTGAAAGTACTATGAACAGTTTTACTTTTTTTTTTCAATTTATTTTTGAAAAAACGAAAAGGAGAAAAATTGAAAAAAAAGAAATATAAGAAAAGAAGGAGAGAAAAAAGAAAAGAGAGAAAAAGGAGAAGAGAAATATAGAAAATAATGATAATAATAATTTTGCAACCCATGCAACCACGCACCCCGAATAAAAATAAAATGTTATAGTATATTTTTTACTATAAATCTCCAATTAAATCCAATTTAAAAATAATTAATCTTTATTATTTCTTTTTTATAAAAACATATTAATTTATAAATAATAGTATACTTTATTAAATAGAATATACATCGATATAGGTCTATATGTGTTCAATAAAATGTTCTATAACACATTACTATTGGAACCAATAATCAAATCATTTTCAAATTTATCCATTGATCTGTCGTGGCGGTGTGTCGGGTTACGCGCGTTCAGGGACTTGTACGAGAGAACCTGCGGTTGGGTTATAACAATCCCCCCCTTACATAAAAGGCTCTCGAGCACGGGCTCGGCAAACTTGTGCTACATCGGTCGTGTGTATATATATTTTTCTTTTCTTTATTCGGCTCAGGTGGATCGGAACTCAAAGTGTATATAAAAAAAAATGTCTCGCGTCGGTTGTTTACAGATAAAGTTTTCTTAACCTAATTTTCATACGCTAGATAACATTTCAATAAAGAAAAAACGCTCTTAAAACTATCACTCTTAGGACTATTATTCCGCAGTCTTTTCACTTCACTGAGTGTTCTCAAAACATGTTTGAACATTGTGTCTTCTGGACACGGTAATTAAATGTCTTCCGCGGTCGAAGGTTGTAGCGTGGGCGCGATTCATCGTCGTCCTCGGGATCTGAGGTGACCTCGGTGCTGCTCCTCGGAGTAGCGGCTTCCTTGCTGCTGCTAGGAGTGGCTTCCTTCCGGGTGCCTTCAGGCGGGGCTTCGGGCTGGTCGTGTGCGTGGAGATCCTTCTGGATGTCCTCGGGTTGAGCGCCTTCCTGGGCGTTCGAAGGGGTTGCAGTCTGTTGACTACCGGTGAGGTATCAGTAGAGGGCGTGCACAGGCTGTGAGCTGACGCTGAAGCCCGTTGTATTGATGCGAAGTTGATCGGTTGCTCACTGATCGGTGGGGTGCACCAAAGGCCTGTGCGCATCAATGACTGAGGAGCTCGAGGTGTCGGTGTGAGGGCGTAGGCCACGGTGGTATGTACTAGAGGCGTGTACTCATCGAAAGACGTAGGACCCGGGATGCCTGGTGAAGACGACTGATTGCCCGTACAGACCGTCGAAAGGTGCGGAAGAGGACACATCTTGGATGTTGAGCCCGTGGTGCCGGAAGGTTTTGCTTTGCCTGAGGACTATCGTGGGATCTTTGATTCCGTCCTAGGCATCGCTGAGTGGTGTTGTTATGTTCTGGCTAGTGGTGGTGGTGTTAGCCGTCTGGCCGGGCAGAGGCGACTCAAGCGCCTGGATGCCACTGAAGGCGTGAGACGAAGAACGAAGAGCAATCATCATGAAGGCGTGAGACGAAGAACGGAAAGCAACCATCGTAAGAAGGGTCTTGGGATGTAAAGCACGGTGAATGAGCATGACAACTCGCAGTTGCCCGATGGGATAGCCGCCACTGCATTATTCTCTACTTGCAGAAGTAGTTCTTGTGTGCGGGTGGCTGGACCGACGAATACTTGACTGGCATTGGCGTGGCTCCGTTGGTAGTCCGTGACGAAACGTTGCTCGGGGAGGCAGGGATGAGCGGGTCTGTGACGCCGTTAGCGTCGGCGGCGCGACTATGGTCGCATGTTCGCGATGCTCCGGTAGCTCTGGTTGTCATAAGTCCGCTTTTGATCTCCGATCACACCTTCTTAAAAATCTGGCCCCACGTTGGGCGCCACTTGATGTCAGCGAGCCTGTTAAGAGGAGAAGAGGTGGAAGGGAGCGACAGTGCTCTCTCGTCATACGCCTGAGGTCTAGCCCCACGTTAGGCGCCCATTGAAGTAGACGGCATGTAAGGGTGCAAGGCGGGTGGGCGCTGATGAGCGCGGCAAGATCGGCGGAGCGTCTTGAGGAGCGCTCAGGACGGAGGTGTTGGGCCGTTGTCGGAGGGCACAGGTGCGGTAAGCTGGTGTTGCCCGTGATAGTGTCCTGGTACCGCTGCTGAGGCCTTATGTGGAAGCTTCTTCGTTGCCAAGAGAGCGGACACAGCTCGGACCTCTCTAGGTCGACTCTTGGAGCGAGTCTGGAGGAGGGAAGGCCGCCCAACCTGGTGAAGGCTTTACCATCCAGTTCTTATAAAGGGAAAAGAAGGGGGGCTCTAAGGAGCCTTCTGTTAGTTCCAAAACTCTTGCCCTGTGGGCTTGAGTGAGGAAGAGCCGAGTGAGCTCCAATTTATATAAAATATTAAATATAAATATTAAATATAATTATTATTTACAACGAAAATCAGGTTTATTTCCGTATTCTTGGTAGCTGCGTAATTACCTGGCACGAGCTCTCTATACCAGATACGGGATCTGATTGGAGAGGGGAAGATGGGGGAGGTAGATCTCGAGGTAGATCAAGAAATGCCTTAGCGCCGAGCCCGGCGCCTTTATATCCCTTTTCGGAACGCACTCCTACTGTGGGGAGCGTGAACTGGTGGCGTAGCCGCCTGGCTGCTGGGCGCGGAGCTAATGGCGCGATGCGCTGTCGTGGCGGTTTGTCGGGTTGCGAGCGTTCAGGGACTTGTGCGAGATAGCCTGCGGGTGGGTTATAACAAAGTACTCGTTACTTTGACAGGACAACGTGCTGGCTTCCTGAAGATTATGAATATAATAGCCTGCTTTATGATTATAGTTCTCTGTATTTTTATATCGTTATTACAAGTCAGAAATTTTCATTAATTTTCTTTTTCAGTGGAAGAGTTTGCTACCTGTCTCTCTCTATAAATCTGACAATTAAGGTTACGTATGTGTGTATATATACATGGGTAGTATGGTGCCAAATTTAAATATTCACCAAATCGGTTTTATAAAAGATAAGTATAATTTTTCCAATTTTACCCTGTTATATTAATATTTAAAATAATAAAAAATAATTAAAATGTCTTTTTTAACTTCCAGGTAAAAATTGTTGTACAGACCTGATATTATACCATATCAATAGTCAAATTGTTGGTTGTGACTAATAAAAACTGCTGCCAAATCATTGGCATGTAGCTTACTCCAAACGAATCTATTGTTCCTTGTTTGTATGTATCGTTCAAGAATATTAATTTAATAATGCATTTCTTTTTTTCCGGATCTTAATAAAATGAATTGCAATTTATATGACAAATAGACCCCATAACTTCATAAAATGAATTTTATCAAAACATTTTGAGTTTTCGTTTGCGAGTTATAAGTTTTAACAAAAATAATAATTTTCAGTTATCCAGGGTATACAGGGTGAGAGGCAAAGAATTTGTATTTTAATATCTTTTCAACTAATCGTTTTCATAAGCTACGAAAAGAACTTAGCCGAGGTAATCAAAAGATCCATCTTTTCCCAAAATTTCAAGTACAATTAGGCCTTTCTCCGTCCAATGCAATTTTAATGGAATATAGTTTAACACATAACTCATCAACATATTTTCAATCCCGAGGACCACAAACGGGGAAAAATAGGTAATTTTATTATCTTTTAAATCCGTTTTAGCTGAATTGTTTGTAACAATAAAATGATTGAAAAAAAGTAAAATAATGTTTTTTGAAAATCAAAAAATGGCCATAAAAAAAGTAATTGAAAAAATTAAAAAATAACTGTTTTCCTCGAATTCAGAATCCAAAAATAGATATACATGTAAAATTTGATTGATATTGACTGAGTAGTTTCAGAAATATCACGGTATACATACACACACACATCCATACGGACATTTCCTAAAAACACGTAATTCGAACTTTTAACATCTAAAAACATGTTTCTATTAAGGTTTAGCGAAACTGAAAATTTTACTATTACAGAAGGCGCACAAGGCACATAACTGCTTTTCTTGGGACCGGTCCCGACGTCAGTTCGATGCGACACGTGACCTGTATTCACTAACGTCTCGAGTTATGAAGTCGCACCCTGGCTCGCCACACGTAAGGCAATAACGTGAAGCAGACCGAACTACAACCTGTACCTGAACGTTGGTAACTATAGGACGCACGGTGGTGAGAGGACAACTGCCGGTTGTGAACATATTCCCGACAAGGTTCCACAGTAATTCACTCACATTTACGGCCTCGGCTAGACAAATGCCGGTGTTGACAACTTGGTGAAGGACGCCGGGTTCGACATACACGAGGTCCCCGGGGCGTTGGACAACGAGCTGATAACTGATAAGGAACTGGAAAAAGGAACTGACAATAAATGCAATGTACGAAGGAGTAACACAAAATGTCAAACGTTTCGGGAATTACAAAGAAAGAACTAACGAATCTGGGGACCCGCACATATGAAATTAAATAAATAAATAAGTCCGATTCCACCCTGAGCCGAGAAAGATAGTTGTAAATACACTTACCGAAACAAGTAATAACTGAAGCAAACCCTGATACGATATTGTAGAAAGAAAGAGACCTCGACCACGAAGGAGAACCAATCACGGCCGATGGCGCGCGCTTTTTATATTAATTCAGCTGAGAGCACGGCACACGCACACATGGGAAACGCACACTATGCGGCGAGCGGGGATAGCCGCTCCAACACCGAGCGATGCGCACATACATAAACGAGGAGAGAGGGAGAACCAATCACGGCTGACGGCGCGCGAAATTCTGCCGAGAGCATGGTACACACACACATAGGAGACGCGCAATTTACGGCAAGCAGGGAGAGCCTGCCCCAGCGCCGGCTGATTCATGCACACAAGCAAGTAAAGAGGATGATCAATTGCAACAAACAGCGCGCGGAATTAGACTTACAATACGTAAGCCCCAGAGTTTAAGAAAACACAAAGTATTCCGAAAAGCAAACTCGGGCCGCAAAAGCAAAAAAAAAACGTGACATTGCCGTAAAGGCAGCATTGCGGATCGCAAATTCATAGAATCGACCCATTAATCAATTAGATTGACACTAATGAGCGAAACAAGGAATAATGTCCATGCGGGATGAAATAAACACACGCACTTATTTCAATGAAAATTTTCAGGAAAATCCTGGAGGAAAAATTTCTCTGCAAAATGTTGCACCAGGTCCTCACAAACCTTTTGAGCTCTCAAGCACATTTCTAAGTACCATCAACCTTAAGATATAGGGAAAACAGGGGCTAAAAGACTATATGTCATGAGACCAATCTGAAACATAGTCATATAAAGCAAAAATTAATAGCAGCACCCGATATCAAATCCTTCTAGAATGGGATTTTATAGATACAGATATATCTCTACACCAAATCGCACTCCAGCTGAACAATTAAATTAATACTAATGAATAAATCAATAATTAATGCGTGTTTATGATGAAAAAACTCATACCTATCTAGATCAAAATTCCACAGAACGATCCGAGGGAATAATTTCCTTCGCAAAGTTACACCAGGTCCTTACAAACCCTTTAAGCCCTCTAGCACATTTCTAAGTGCCATTGACCCTAAGATATAGGGAAACAGGGGCTAAAAGACTATATGTCACGAGACCACTCTGATGTATAGTCATGCAAAGCAAAACCAAGCGACGAATAAGAATAAAAAAAAATTTTAATGTTTAAACGGTAACGACAACATACCGGCAGTGCCCAAACAATATATACATACGACTCAGGAACCGTCAGAACGTCTTTACGAGTTTTATATAACTTTCTTGGAAAATAGGGGTTAAATCCGATAAACAAGAGTCGCCTGGAACGAAACACACAATAAGAAAACTAATTATGGTGAGTTTCGGGACGATTTAAACCATTTTTACATTAATTAGCAAACTTCCGTCCAGCCAAGTGGCAACAAGATACCCCTCGTGACATCGACCGCGTCAGAGAACTATGCGGCCGCACCGCGCTCAAGCGCGAGAGCGAAACACGAGAGCGCGAAAACGCAAAAATCAAAACTAATAATCTCTCACAACGTCACAAGGAGAGACTAGCAACACTTTCTCTCACGTACAGGACACGGCACGTATTGTCAAGGAACCGGGAGGAAGATATAAAGGAAACCCAAAAAAAGAAGGGGAGAAAGTATAGAAGAAATAAAAGGAAAAAACAAGGAAGAAATGAAGAATAATGAGAATACCAATAGCAATAAATCGAACAAAACAAACACCGAGTAACACCCGTTCCTAGACCTCAGGAATCAAAACACGCAATGTAAATATATCAGGCAATAAATACCCATGCTTAACGACCGAGCACGAGCTAAGGAATAAGCGAGGGAAGTTGAAAGCCACATAACAAGCGCTACGGCAGCGCGGACTAGGCGCTCTCCTGCGGAGCCAGAAATCCCGGGTTCGATTCCGGTGGAGGATTTTTTCTCTTTTTTAGCCCTTTTGCCGTTCTTACGGTCGGCTAGCAAACCTACCCATTAGGTTTTTTTTGTTTTTGGGGAGGCATAGGGAATAGGTAAACATTTTACTATAATCTTTTTTTAGCATGGGGATAGGATTAGGTCATCAATATTCAACGTCCGGCACAGGTATCCACCACTGGACGGGCAGCCTGATAAGGTAGGGGGGCTGGTCCAACGGCTGACCGCACTCGAGGCAGGAACCGTGTCCTCCGGGGCTTCCCAGTTCTCCTCGTGACATGGGAACCATGTCCCCTCAGGGATCATGGGCACTATATCACGCAGGACAGAGCTATAGAGTCCATTGGTCACCTACAAAAAAAGAATCATTAACAATATAAAGAAATACACAAAGAAAGATAAGAAAGTACATATACTTACAACCACCCCGTAAGACCGCTGACATACGGTCATGTAGGAGGGCGTCTCATCTTTTACATAGGGAAATCTTTAAACACATCAGATGCGTTCGTGTACATATGGCCAGCAACTCAGTATTTCGTACTAGACCAAGGACTAGAAGTATACATAGCTATCACCCTAGATGCCTTAAACAAATGCAAAAAATTAAACAACCTATACATATGTAATACAGAGCTAGTCCACGAGGTAAACGAGGAAACCAGCTGTGAAATAAAAAACAGGACCCTTCTTAACCTCTCAGAATGCAAAATTAAACTTATGAAATCAAGGGACACCTTTTGGATGCGTATGAGCACCCAAAACACCTATAAGTAAGATATTATTTATTACGTTAATAAATCAGCATTCACCGATAATCTGTTTCGATTCATTCATCGCCCCGATATTTCCGTAGCAACCGTGAGGTTAATTCCTTCACGAAGAACAAAACTATCGACCCTCACACGTAACACTTTGTCATTATCTGTCCGTTTCGGAATCATTTTGGCCGTATTTGTAGTGTTCATCTGTGACTTCTTCTAATTGTTAATCATTGTCATTTTATTTGTAGTACTCGTCATCAATGGTTGTTTGGCTGTCATATCTATTGCTGCTAATTCTCAAAGTATCCGTCTAATTGTTTCTGTTGTCTAACGTTATCTTTCATTGCAGTTGTCTACCAAATTATCAATGTTAGATTCTGTCTTGAATTATAAAGACAGTATTCCCGTCTTTGTCTTAGCTTCAAATTCGGTGGCACAACACCTCGCATCACACATACACATACGCATTCACACACTCGTCATATTTCCCTCATTCGCCGCAAACTGCTGTCGCGCTAGTCGGCTAGCGCGAGCCTTTCAAATGCTCTATCCAAATCTCTTCCATCTTATAATTCAAATACTTGACGCGCTGACACACGTCACAGCTTCTAGTGAAGTTTTTTATATCGCGCCGCATTCCGCGCCAGTAGACAATCCGATCGATGTATTTAAATAGTTTATACGCTCCAGCATGTCCGAACTGCTCGTGAATACAGCGATATGTCGTCATAACCATCACTATTGG
Source organism: Muscidifurax raptorellus (assembly GCA_020010945.3). Classification (NCBI taxonomy): domain Eukaryota; kingdom Metazoa; phylum Arthropoda; class Insecta; order Hymenoptera; family Pteromalidae; genus Muscidifurax; species Muscidifurax raptorellus. Next base: position 865,051 of record JAHUUD020000026.1, read on the forward strand.
CAAAAAAACTTTCCACGTCTCGCTAGATTTATTTTTTATATAATATATACCCTTCTCTTCACGCGATGTCGCATTTTTTTGTTTAGTCTCTATTATTCGCTTTAAATGCTCGTCCTCGCGTTGGTATTCTTCCATCGTTTTCAATTCCCACACGAGTTCCGGCTTAGCGGTTTGAGCAGTTATTGCGTTTATCGCTACCGATTCAGCCGAGGACTCGTTGTTTATGTACGACGCGTCTTTCAGACAACTCCAGATTAATAAATTCGGATGCCCGTTCGCTATTTCTCCACGTAGATTCCGACTGAAAAAATCCGCGACTACGTTATCCTTACCCTTACAATGAGATATATCGAAATCGTACTCTTGTAAGCATAAAATCCACCTCATCAACCGCCCGCTACTAAACTGTGAGGATAATAAAAATGACAAATTTTTATGGTCAGTTATGATGTGAAATCGCGTTCCTATTAAATAATATCGGAATTTGAGCACCGAATAGATCACGGTCAACAACTCCTTTTCGGTAACTGTATAATTCCTTTCGTATTTCGTCAAAACACGAGATACCAAGGATATTATTCTCGGATTGTTGTCATGATCCAACATATACAAAACACCTGATATGCCCACGTCGCTAGCATCCGTCTGTAGTCGAAATCTTTCGCCCGGCACATAATGGCTCAAAACCACACATTCCATGAAATTCTTTTTTAGGCTTTGAAAAACCTTTTCGTGCGTTTCCAACCAACTCCACTCACCCGTCGCTCCTAGCAGATCTCTAAACGGTTCAATATAGTAGAATATAATTATAATCAATTGCAATGTGAAACCTCCGTATAATAATATACCTGTATTGTAATTTTGCCTTCGATGCTCTCATAGCTATGTGCATTTACCATGTTTGGTCCTACAATGTTTACTGATTCGGGATCATTGATTTCTAGACTGTTTCCTTTCTCTTCTAGTAGGGGATATAAATTAGTTATCTTTAAATTTAAATCAAGCTTGTACAAATAAGTGAATTCTGCGTCCTTTGTTATTTCTCCCGCTATTACGATGTCTGTTGTTCTCCCGAAACATTCTGACAATTCCTGCTCCTTCAATTTCGACCTTCTTTTCTGGGTAATTTTGGCATATTACGTTTAGAGTTTCGGGATGTACTGCTGAAAAATAGCCATGATTTGTCGTATTCCAGGTAATTCCATGAAGATTGCATGTCCGTTTTGTATTATGTTGTCTTTTGGGTTCAGTAATAAACGGCCTTCACAGTCTTTTGTCTTGGGTGCATACCTGATAGGTGCCATTATTGGACATATGTATGTGTAGTGTTCTTCAATGCATTTCTTTTTTTCCTTCTCATTGAACTTTATGTATTTGCTGTTACCGTTGCTTATGGCTATATATAATCATGGGAAGGTTTTATGAATATTGAACCTATGGTTTCGTTTTTATTTGTCTGAGGTATTAAAACTGCATGCATTCTATATAACTGGTATGATATGTCCTGTCTATTAATGGTAGATGTAATACAGCTAGGTTCCTCTCGTCTTTGTGAAATGCGCCAATCTTCGATATTTTGGCTATTTCTTCACTACTAATGTGCTATGCGGGTATAGGAAAAACTAATTCTTCGTTTACTCTTTTTATGTCGTGATTTTTTTGCTGCAAAATGTTTTTTTTTAGCAATTCTGGATGTATTTTGCCTTCTTTCAATTTCCTTAACACTGATATAATCTTTTCACTGCTGATTATCATGTGATCTAAAGTTGATTCCAATCTTTTCACATAAGACATTGTTTCCACAAGGTGCTTGAGTTTGTTTGTTTGTTTGAAGATATTTTTGGCTATATCCGATAAATATTTTTCAAAACCTTATAAGACTTCTTGGTGATTTCTCGCCACATTGTACAGTTCTTCGAATTGAGCACTCACAATATGTGCATTTTTTCCAGTAAATATATCATTTTGGTCAGATTTTGGAATAAGGTGTCGATATTTCTATTTATGTTGTCCACATCATCAGTAGTTACTAGTCCAAACAAACTTTTACTTATGTTGCCTACGATTCCTAGTGGGACTAATTTTTTCCTCCTAATATTTATATAAATATTGATTTTTCTATCTACTCTCTTGATCTTTAGAGAGTTCAGCTTTTCAAAGTAAAATCCAGGATTCGTGTATAGAGGTTCTATTTGGTACAGAGTTTCGCTGTAACATGTATTGCGAAGAGAGATATGTAAAATGTCATTAAGAAATTCATCCTGAAACATGAGTAGGATTAGTCAAATGATTCGTCGGTTTGATTCGCATTGGATTCATCATCGACATGTTTTAAATTATCAATATGCTTCCTAATGCAATTGTCATTTAATCTGCCTACAAATTCAATGATTTCTAAGGGTTTATTTCTGTAAGCATCATATTTAGATGTTCGGGGTTCATTAATTAATCTCGCATATCCCACTATTTTTTCCTTAAATTTCCTAAATTTCTCGTCATATCTCTCTTTTGATTTGACTTTGTCCGCGATTTAAGTTTCGGCTGCTAGTAACTTCATTTCTTCTAGTATTAGTACTCAGTCTTGCATGTAAGTCGTATGTTTTAAGCTTTTCATCAGAGGGTATTTTTAAAGGGAACCGTGTTACAAGACCGTAAACCAGTATGTATAGGGTGAAGTTAGTTGTCACGTGGACGCTCGTGTTATATGTGTAGGATGCGAATGGTGCTTGAGGCCGATAGCCAGATGTTGTTAATCAATTGGTCTTGAAGAGATTTAACAAGGAGACTACTATGCTCGATAGAAAACTGGTTCCCCTGTCTAATAGTACTGCTCTCGGGGCTCTAAATTAACGAATGAGGTTCTTGGCTAATACGTTATTGCTATTGTTGTCGCACTGCTATTGTTGTCGCATTCATGTTTTTGATGGGTACTGCTATAAGATATTTGGTTAAATTGCATTGCATTGTGAGTAAATGATGGTTTCCACTTGAGGTCATTCTTAGTTTGCCTACGGTGTCAATCGATATCTTTTCGAAAACTTCAATAGGCGTATCTGTTATGAGAATGGATTCTCTTGTTTTACATCTTTCTATCTTCTGCTTTTGGCAACTTGGGCATCTTTGTATGTAATTCTGGATATCATTTCTCATTTCTGACCAATAATATCTCTCTCTGACTTTCTGGTACGTCTGATTAATTCCGTTGTGTATGCCCGTTAGACTGTCATGTAGATTTGATATTATCTGCTTTCTACCATTTTCTGCTGAAAGATCTACTTTTCCGTAGCAAATCATCACATTGATTGGCAGATTGTTGAAATACTTTATAAATAATTCTGTTCGAGTCTTGGTTATAATTCGTCCGTAAGGTCTCCTCTTCGAAAGTTCTTTAACTCTTACGAACCCTATTACTTGTGACATCTCTGGCTTCTTTTTCTTGATGTTTGATAGATCTAATGCTCAAATCTTGATGAGTAATCTTGTTATCGATGTTATATTTTCACAGTCTTTGGATAAGAAGTAAATAGTAAGTCTTATGAATGTTAGACATTATCGCACTGTACCTGTGTTATCATGAGTTAATCCAGGGTGGTCGTTGTTGATGCTTACTGACCTACGGGTTCTTCTTGTGCTAGTACTTGATGAGTTGTGCTGGTGGCTTGGAATATCATGTCGATAGCTGATTTGTTGTCTGCTTCCTCAATTTCTGTTAATATACCTTTGTTAGGTACTTATTTAGAATCCTTTGTGCTATTCGCATTAGAAGGTGTTCTGGTTATTGTCAGTGTTTCAGAAATTCTTCTCCTTGATGTGAAGATCAATATATCACTTATTGCTTCCGTGTTGTATCTGATGAGAAGTCACGTATGTTGTCTAACTTGCCTTGCATTTTCTCTTCCGTGTGATTGATCAGTCCCTTCACTCTTTCTCCTAACACTTCGTACATTTGGTCTGTACCAAAATGTGGATTTAACTCGTAAATTCTGAAGTACATTTCTATACATACATTCTATACATACTCAATCCGAGAAATGTGAGGGTAACTCTATTTCTGGTTCTGGATCTTCACTTATCAAACGTCTTTTCGTATCTTTTCATACTTTGCTCAAGGTTTGACTTGCTTCTTCGATTTTTTTGCTACTTAAAGTTGTGTCTGTGTTCGCTTCGGTATCGGAGGATTCTACCGGACTTATGTTCCCTTCAATATTGCTGATTATCTTGTTTTTGCTGTCAAATGATGGAGCTAAGTCATTTTCTCTCTTTCGCTCCATATTTGGTTCGTCTAGTTCCACATGATCAATTCTCAAACCAATATATCTTGGATCTGGTACTGTTGGTCGTGCCGTGTCACTTCGTGCTAGTGTTGTTGAGGATAATCAGTACCTTCTTGATAATGATATTTTGTTTTTTGATGAGGTTTCTGAGCCTAGTGCACTGGATGCGTCAGTGTTATCTTCGATTTCAGTTGAACTCATCAGATCTCTCTGTCTTTCACTATGTTTCTTTTCTTTGGAACTACCGGTTTGCTTGTTTTTGCTAATTTTGATTTTTTTGGTACTTCCGGCAATGTTTTTTATTTAATATATTCGCTCTTGTCTTATGTGATACGACGATGTGTTCTAACTTAGGTGCTAGTTTGTTTGTCTTTGCTCCCATCGGTCTTCCTCTGTTCGGTTGATTTGTTGTTATTGCGCTTTCTGATTGTATTCTGCCACGACGCTTACTGATGCTTTCTGATGTTTATGTAGCGCCTTCTGCACTGATTCTCTGATGATTCTATCTCTTGTTGATAGGTACGTTATCTTCTACTAGTTCTTCACTATTCAGATGTCTTCTTTTAATTACTTCTTTGACCTTTTCTAATCTCTTAATCTGATTAACGATCACTTCTAAAAAGATTCACATCGAAAAATTATAATATTTATGACCGAACCTGACATAATTCCCCTAATATTAACATAGAAAAACATGAAAAACAGAAGCCACCTAATATAAAACATGCTAGTCCGATGAAAAACAATGGAACATGAAAGTATATAAAGCCCGGGATCGAAGAGTTAGGCACGCTCAGTATTCTCCAGATTCTTTGGCAGAACGTTACTCTGCCCGCTTCCGAATCAACCTAGAGAAACCTGTATACTATAATAGTACAATTAAAAAAACGTATATCGAACTTAGTAGCATAATCAACAATCCAGTGTCAACTAAGAGTATCCAGCAGTCATCTGGAATCAAACACTTGCTAAAGGAAGAAGAAGCAGCGAAAATTAGAAAAATTCGTAGTCTAATAATTAAATATATGTAACATTCAAATGTTATATTTATTACAATTTTATATTGTTACAAACGAAAATAGTACATTTTATGTTCAATTTCTCGAAAAAGATTGCCTACTAGTCTAAATTTTTTCGCATAGATTTGAATATAATACTATTTTATATACAAACTTAATTCTAATTATATTTACAATTTTTTTTATTAATACCAAATTTTATGAGGTCCAAGGTCACTTGATTCGATGAACGTTTTTGCAACTTTTCATTTAAACGTCTGATAGTTTGGTTATAAACGTTTATTATAAGTTTGAAAACTGTTGAGTGCTATTACGGAAGCATCTAGGCTTCACATTTGTTATGTCCTAAACTTATGAGAGTTGTCACCGGACAGTAACACTACGGGTTGTTTTGCTTTATAAGCACGGATGACGACAAAGCTTTAAAACGCAACTTAGCGCCGGCGGTGCCTGACTACCTTCGCGATCTAAGAAACAAAGGCCTCCAGTAGCCGCCGGAAAATATTTTAAAACCGCCATTGATATTTATGCATTTGTAGTCTAAATCCAGCACTGAGATTTATAATGCAAATTAATCTTCCCTTCATAGTCAGTTGAGTAGGACACCCCTCCTATCGTTACGATTGTATCACAGACTAATATTATGTTAGACTTTTGGAAGATGCGATTGAGTTTCCATGCAACGAATTGTGAAAAGAGAAGAGAGAAATAGAATATTTAGTGAGGTGCACGACCTATGCGAACTGAGAACGTGGTGACCTGTTGCTGGGCTCTTTTATACCTCGTAGGAGAGGCGATCTCCGATTTTGGTCTCCTCGGCGGGTTTGGCCAATTGGAAGGCCTAGATGCAGCTTCTCTCCTTATTTGGAGCTTTTTATGCATGTGACTTTGCATGGAAGGCCAATCAGAGAATCAGAGTAAAAATCCTCTCCTCTAGTACATCGAGTCCCCTTCTGGTCTTCTCCTGTCAACTCCTCTAGTTAATAGAAGCTTCCTCTATGCATTTTAGCCGAGTCGTACGGTGTCCTCTTGGGCGGCTCCTCGAGATTCCAGCGCGCATGACTTATGTGTCACTTGCCGATAGAGTTGCGCTCTCCGCAGCTTCTCCTTCATTGCTCGTGTATCGCTTTCGGGTATGCGCGGTTCATAATATACAGTAGGCTTCTTGTTTTTTTTTTGTAGCGGCTCGATTTTGTCTGCTTATTCCCCTGCCGCATAGTCGTAATGTGTGCATGCATATCGGTGTGCTCCGCTTCGTCTCTTGCCGACTTGCGTGTGTGCGTCAATATCGGTGTGCCTCGCTTCCCTTTGAGCCTCCGCTGTAGCACTGCAATGTGTGCGTGCGTATCGGTGAACTTCGCTTGCTCTTGTGCCTCTAATTTTTCTTCGTTATTATATTTTTGTTCTTTTTTTTATCATTGTTGTTTTACCTGAATGTACTATTATTACTGATTTCTTAACTGATTTTACTTGTCAATATTCGAGTTTAATTGAATTTTTATATTTACTTCGCCTTACGTTGTCGTTCCTTGTTCTCATCTATTTAATTAATTATTGAATTTGTCGATTACTATTGGTTTTGTATTTAACGTCTGTTTAGTAATAATGTGATAGTATCTCGATGCCAAGTATATTGTTATTCTTTGTACTATCAAGCGCGTATCTTAATATACACTGCATTCTAGCGGGAAGAATATCGATTGATTTGCTTATAATAACTAACCTTACTTATTTTGAATATATTAAAATGCTAAAGAATGTGAGCATTTCCCACATTTTATTTTTCTTACACAGACGATTCAATTGCAGTATCAGTATCGGCGATGCTTATGTAATCTACTACATAGAAAGTACTACCTCGTCATCAATAACTTTCAACACAACAAAATTAGTATATTATGTACAACAAAGATTATGAATAAAATAGGAATATATAATTTTATTATTTTTCTAATAAAAAATAAACAAGTAAATGTCTTGAGAATTTATTTTTACTATACACCATTTTCGCAACGTTGATTCGCCATTTGCACTATTCAAACACAGTGTCGTACATCATAACTCCGAATATGACATTAATAAAATTATCAGGTTCCAAATATTGTGTATCTGAAACGAATGAAATAATTAAAAAAATTTTAAACAATATATTCTAATATTCAAATGTTATATACATATATATATATATATCTTCCTATAATATATAGTTGTAAGCGTGACTCGAACTTGAAATCCCCTCCACCTCCCTCCACTTCACCTTCACCCCCTTCACCTAATAACGTTAAATTGTTTCAAAATCTACGTTATTTTTTCATGATTTGCCCCTCCATTTACCCCTCCACTTCCCTCCACCTCCCCTACACTTACCCCTCCACTTTCCTCCATCTCCCTCCACCTCCCTCTACCCCCTCCACCAAAAATAATAAATAATAATACAATTTTTTATAATTTTAATTAATAAATTGAAATAATATGGTCTGAAAAAAGTCAGAAGTTGTGAGGATATTTTAGTAATCGATTGTAATAATACTTTAATGGAAATTAAAGTGTACTTAATCGAGACAAAAAAGGAACTTAATAAGATGATTGATGATATTTATTAAGTATAAGGCGAATGAGTGAATTAATGAATTCTGACAGTTTTCCACACCACCCAACGGGTACTGTCAGAAGCACATCATTAGAATTATGTAATAATAATAAAGTACTTCAGGTGCGTTGATTTTTCTTTTTTTTTATTTTATTGTATAAAAATTACCGATAATTTCATATAATTTCATAACATGATGAAATTATATAAAATTAAGGTTATTGTTAAAAATTAATTTTTCTAATGTTTTTTGGAATGCATTTAAGAATTAAATTATTAAAACTGATTTATTTTTATTAATTAAAATTTTTATATAATAATCTAAAAAAAGGTATCATCGCCTAGATCCATATAACCACAGTAATTTAATTACTGAATTTATACCATATCCTCCTTCCGTAAAACTCCACCTTATACTACCCTCCATCCGGACAGAAACACTTTTTTACTTGAAAAAAGTTTTCAGGTTTTCTACTATTAATTTACAAATATACATATATATTTATGAATTATTAACCTGTTCAAAATATAATTTTTAAACACGATAATATCTGAATTGAACTTTTTCATGTAAAAGTGTACAAATAATCATTAATTATTAACTAAGTATTATTACATCATAAGGTGGGAAAGCACGCCGAAGACAGGGAAAGGAAGAAGAAAGGGAAACGGAGGGAAGGGGGGAGCGCAAAGACAGCTGGTGCTCCCAGAGAGCTTCAAATTAGACAAAACGGAGAGGGGAAAAAGGAAAGAAAGGTCACCGGAGGAGAAAGAGGACAAGAAGGGAGAGAGAAAAGAAGACAGGAGGGAGAGAGACACGTTAGAAAGGAGCGGATTGACGGGGAGAATCCCGCCAAAGAAGGAGGAGGGTAGGGAAGGTGAGGACGAGGGGGAGATGGAGAAATTCCAAGGAACGCTGGAAAGGATCCTGTAGACCTTGGCGGATGAAGGGGGGAAGGAGAAAGGACAGGGCAGAATGGGAAAGAAAATGGCTAGAAACGGAAGAAAGGATGAATAAGAAGCTAGATGAGGTGAGAAGCCTAGTGCAGGAGGAGAAGAGGGAGAGGACAAGGGCGGAGGAGGAGATGAAGAGGGCAACCGAGGAGGAGAGGAGAAAGAGGGAAGAGCGAGACAGGAAAATGGAGGAGAAGATAAAGAAAATGGAGGAAGAGGCAAAACCTAGGCAGACAGAAAGAGGAGATCAGAGAGGGGAAAAGGGGTCAGAGGAAAGGGAGAAAGAGAAAAAGCAACTGAAGGAGTTAGAGTGGAGAATTGAGGAAGGGGAGAGAGAACATATATGAGGGAGGAGAAGGACAAGAACTATGAGGAAATAGAAGAGATGGTAGAAAGAGCGGGAGGGGAAAAGATACTCTGGTGTGGAGACTTAAACGCGAGAACAGGGCAAGAGGGGGGTATTTTAGATGAAAGGGGAGTGGAGGAAAAGAGGGAGTGAAAGGATAGTGATCAAAGAAGGGGAAGAGCTGCTAAATAGGTTAAAAGAGTGGGGGCTATCAATCCTAAATGGAAGTACAGAAGGGGATGAGATTCGGTAATAGACTATGGGATAGTAAATGAGGAAGGCAGGAGAAAGGTAAAGTCACTGAAGGTAGAAGATAGAATGGAGTCAGACCATGGAGCATTAGAATTGGAATTAGAGACAGGGAGAAGTTCTGAAGGGTTTGAAGAGGAAATGAAAAGAACGGTGTAGACAGAGGAGGCCATCGGGGAGTATAGAGGCTGGCTAGCTAAAAGGGGGGAAACAAAAACATGGAGGGAATTAAAGATAAAAATAAGAAACGCGATCCAAACAAAGAGGGGGAGAAGAAAAAGGAGAGACGACAGCAGATGGTGGGATGCGGATTGCAGGAAGAAGAGGGCAGAAATGAAAAGGGCAAAAAAAGGGATAAAGAGGTGGGGAAAAGACAGGTTCACGCAGGTGAAAAGAGAGTTAAGGAGCATGTATGTTCTAGGAAAAAGAAGGAGGAAGGGCTGAAGAAAGAGCTAAGGGAGGCAAAGAAGGACAGGTCAGGAAAAAAATTCTGGAGAATGGTGAAAAGGAGAAGGAAAGGCAAAAGGGAGCAGGTAGATAAAGGGATAGAAGATAAGAGTTGGATAGAGTTTTTTAAAGGGCAACTGGGAGAGACAGAAACGCAGGAGAGAGGGAGAGATATGATGGAAGAGTCGGGGAGTGAAGAGGAAGCAGAGGAGGGAGAGATAGAAGTAGAGGAAGTAAGGGAAATAATCAAGAAGCTAAAGGAAAAGAAAGCACCAGGAGAAGATGAAATCCAGAATGAGACTTGGAAGCAGGGCGGAGGAAGGATTGCGGAGGAATTAACGGAGATACTGGGAAAGATATGGAAAGGCGGAGGATTGCCAGAAGAGTGGAGGAGAGGGAAGGTCACGCCAATCTACAAAAAAGGAGATAAGGGGGAGTGTAAGAACTATAGAGGAATCACACTAATGGACACAGGATACAAAATATATGCGGAACTTATAAAGGGAAGATTGGAGAAGAAACTGGAAGAAGAGGAAAAGTTAAGTGATACGCAGATGGGATTTAGAAGAGGGAGAGGTACAACGGATGCTATATATGTAGTGAACAAGGCGGTGGAGTAAGAGCTAAGGAAGAAAGGAGTGAAAGTATACGCGTGCTTCGCAGACATGAAAGCAGCCTTTGACAAAGTAAACAGGGAAGAAGTGTGGAGTATGATGAGGAAGCTGGGTGTGACCAGAAGGATAAGGGAAAGGGTAAAGGAAATTTATGAGAAGACGGAATGTAAAGTAAGGATAGGGGAAAGTAATGTAGGCAGTTTTGAGATGCAGAAGGGAGTGAGACAGGGATGCATGCTAAGTCCACTGCTGTTCAACGTGGCAATGGCAGACTTGGAAGGAGAGATGGGAAAGGTGCAAGAAGGAGGAAAAATACTAGGGAGAAGGAAAGTATGGTCAATCTCATATGCAGATGATGTAGTAATGCTCGCAATAAACGCGAGCGGGTTGAAACAAATGTTAAGAAGATTCAAAGGATTCATCAAGAGAAAGGGATTGGGGCTGAACACAGAGAAAACGAAGATTATGATTTTCAGAAACGGAGGAAGAAGGAAGAGGGAAGAGAAATTTGAATGGGATGGAAAGGAGATAGAGGTGGTGAAAACATTTGAATACTTGGGATACACGATGAAAGAAAACGGGAAAAAGGAAGAACAGGTGAAGAAGGTGAAAGGAAGGGCAAATGCGCTGATAAGTACTCTGTGGGGCCTAGGAGAGGCAACGTTCAAGGACAGCTGGAAGATGAGGATGAAGCTGTTCGACGCTCTAGTGCAGAGTGTAATAGAATATGGGGCGGAGATATGGGGTTGGAAAGGGCAGGAGGAATTAGAGAAGATACAGAGAAGGTACATCAAATGGGTGCTGCACCTAGATAGGACCACGCCGGCACATGTGATTCACTGGGAGACGAAAAGGTTTAAATTAGAGACAAGGACAAGGAAAAGGGCTGTTAGGTTTCAAAGGAAACTGAGGAGGGCAAAAGAAAACACGTTACTAGGAGAATGCTGGAGGCTGCTGAAGAGAAAGGGAGAAAGGGGAGAATGGAAGGGAAGAGAGAACGACGTGAGGAGAATAGAACTGGAGAAGTGCGGGATATCTGTGGCGGATTATACAAGAAGAATGGAGGAGGAAGAGGGAGTGGAGGAAGAAATAGAAAGGATATACAAGGACACACAATGGCAGAAGTGGAGAGAGGAAATAAAGGAGTCAAGGTATGCGGGTGAGATAAGGGAGGTAATGATGGAGCAGGGAGAAATACCAGATTACCTGATGGAAGTGGGAGAACACAGAAGAGGGGCGCTCAGCGTTACGGCAAGGTTCAGACTAGGGTGTGAGACAAGAGGGAACAAATACTGGAAGAAGGAAGAAGAAAGGGTATGCAGGCTGTGCGGGAGAGAGGAGGAGACGCTTAAACACGTGTTCGAAGAATGTGTGGAGACGAAGATGGAGGGGAAAAAGTGGCAGGAAGCAGTCGGAGGGAGAAGAACGCAAGTGGGGAAACTTTATAGCACTATATGGAAGAGGAAAAGTAAAGAAAAGTCGCAAGAATAAAGGAGAGGAAGGCAAGGAAGGAAGGAAAAGAAAGGACAAAGCAGAAAAGAGTGTTGAAAAGCGCGCGCAAAGCATTGCGGGAAATTCTGGGGAAAGTCCCTAGGAGGAGAGAGAGAAAGAAACTAGGAGGGTCGGTAAGGAAGGTAGGAGGAATCAGACGGAGGGAACAGGGAGAAGAAAGAGGAACGAGAGGAACAGAAAGGAAAGCACATGGTGAGGAGAGCAGAGAGGTTATAATAGGGAGAGAGAGAGCGTGCAAAGTCAATAAAGATGAAAAGAAGATAAAAAGCTAAAGGCGACAAAAAGTAGGAGGGAGAAATGTCGATGCATGAGAGAAGAGTGGAGAGAGAGATGCGGGACATGAAAGAGGAGATGAAGGAGTGGAGGGTGAAGTTGCAATTAGAGAGAGGGAGAAGAGAAGTGGTGGAGAGGAAAATGACGGATATGGAAGGTGATGTGGAAGAGGAGAGAGGAAATTAATGAAGGGGGAAAGGTAAGAATGGAGCAGTGGATGAGTTGGGAAGAGAGAACGGCAAAGAAGGAAGCCATGGGGATAAGAGACAGAAGAAGAGAGGAAGCAAGAAAAAATGGGGAGCTGCTGAGAAATGAGGATTTTGAGGTGAGAGTGGACGGGATCCTGTATGAGTGGAAGGAGGAGGAGGGAAGGATTAAAAGGGTAAGAGAGGAAGAGAAGAGTGAAGAAGAGGTGAGAGAGGAAAGGAGGAAGGAGGAAGAGTAGTAAGACAGAAAAGAAAAAAAAAGGAAGAAGCGTATTATGCACATGCACATGTATATATATATTTTAAGAAAGTATTGTAAATACGAACGTATAAAACAATAAAGAATTATTATTATTATTATTATTACATCATGGCCTATAAAAATATCAAATTAATTTGTTTTATAACTTTATGATTATTTGTATGCTTGTTCTGTCTTTTATTGTGTCCAATAAATTTCTTTAAAAAATTTAAAAAAAAAGTTTTAGTAACTTAAATTTTATTGAATAAAAAATAATAATTAATAATACAATTTTTTTATAATTTTAATTAATAAATTGAAATAATATGGTGAAATAATAAATATCTAAAAAAATATAGTTATAATAAATTTGCATATATTTTAAATTTGATCTTTAAAAATCTCACTCCACACAATATTATCGATTGTTCAAGAATCTTCTAATTCATTTTGAAAATAATTAAATATTTTATTAGGATTTCTGTATCTAGATAAAGCTATATACAATTGACCATGGGAAAATAATAGCCGTCTGAGAAAAATTCCTAAAAAATCAAAACTTTGTCCTTGAGATTTATTTATTGTTATTGCGAAAGCTAAAATTATCGGAAATTGTTTTCTATAAAGAGTAAAAGGGAATGAAGAGTTCTCTCCAGTATTTAAGATGATTCTCGGTATAAAGACTTTATTTTCAATATTCTCTCCTGTAATTATTTCTGCTTCAATATTGTATTGATATAATTTACTGATTTTTAAACGAGTTCCATTGCATAGACCATCTATTATACTCAAATTTCGAATTAACATAATTGTTGCATTTATTTTTAAGTCCAATTTATGAGGTGGAAGACCTTCTCTGATTCCATTTAAGTTCATGTAAAATTTCAGCTCACTAGCTGTGATACTTTTTAAATGAGAGCAAAAACAACATTTTTAGTTATTACTTGCTTTACATTTAATAGTGTTTAACAACTTTGATTTGGCTCTCATTAAAAAACTTTTATAGCTAGTGAGCTGAAATTTTACATGTTTTTTGTCATTTTAAAATTAAAAGTTAAAGTGGGTGGTTAGCAAGCGGAGTGAACAGGGGGGAACCCCTAGTACATATATATATTGTAACGGGGTGAGACTGTCTTCGAGACGAGGAAAACATAAAAGGAGACGTCGCACAGTGGGGCCAAATGCCTTAAAATGGTACAAATTCTTGATTAGATAGGCTATGCACGGAAAATAATTTTTCTTGAATCTCCAGAAGAAACTCTTCAAAATCATAAATAAAAACCAATTTGTATTCAACACAAATCTAGTCAATCTCAACCAATTATATTTAATTATACGAGAGAATCGCTATGCTATCACTACGATAGTCTCAGAACCATGTTCATGAAATCTGACAGCATAACTAAAAACAGAAATATCCAAATACCTAAACATAGTAATACTATTAGTAATAAGAATAGTTATATTGTAGGAATAAGAATCTTTAATAGACTACCAAATAATATACAAATTATTAAAATCAAAAGCAGAAAGAAATTGATAAGAGATCGCATCAAATATAATATAAAAGGATAATAGCCTATATATATATATATATATATATAGGTAACATTCACAATAAAGTAACATTAGAAGTAACAATTTCTCAGCCTTTACAACATATATATATCATCAAAATATGATATGACGCGAAGTTAAAGATTATTACAATAATCATTTTAAACTTTTTGAAAATCATTCGGACTTGGAGATTGTGGTTTATTCTTTAGAAAAATAAATTAGAAAAGACTATGATATAGTTTTTCGAGGCTTTTATGGATTCCTGATAGTTTTACCGATTGTATGAGCGAGTCTCTACAAAATCAGAAAAAAAATTATTTGTCATCATAAGCTCTGGTTAATATGCTCCTAACAGTGTTTCTTTGTGTTCCTGGTATTTTCGTATTTTTCAATTACAATATGTCAAGGTTCTTTTCAATATTGTAATTGAAAAATACGAAAATACCAGGAACACAAAGAAACACTGTTAGGAGCATATTAACCAGAGCTTATGATGACAAATAATTTTTTTTCTGATTTTGTAGAGACTCGCTCATACAATCGGTAAAACTATCAGGAATCCATAAAAGCCTCGAAAAACTATATCATAGTCTTTTCTAATTTATTTTTCTAAAGAATAAACCACAATCTCCAAGTCCGAATGATTTTCAAAAAGTTTAAAATGATTATTGTAATAATCTTCAACTTCGCGTCATATCATATTTTTTTCCTATCCTCGGTATTTTCCGTGCACAGCCTATCTAATCAAGAATTTGTACCATTTTAAGGAATTTGGCCCCGCCGTGCGCCGGGACCGATCGGGAATCGATCCGGCGCTCCCGAGATCTCTAGGCGTACGCTCTATCCATTGAGCCAATGCCGCCTTATTCCGACACACTCGTTCTTGCTCCGCTTACCGGCATAGCGAGGACTTGTACCTCGTTGCTATATATATCGGACGTGCCACGACACCCCACTCATATTTAAGGCATCTAGAAGATGCTGAGCTTTGTAGGAGCGGGCGGAAGGGCAGGTTTTGCCTGCCGATTACAGCTTAATTGTTTGTAACAATGGGATGATTAAAAAAAATGCAAAATATATTTGGAAAAAATTAAGTTATGTAAAATTAAATTTCGAATTCGATATTCACAAAAGGAGATCCATATCCTTGTTGGGTTCAGGTATTAAAATAAAAGACAATATTATAAAACGCGCTACTAACATGTTTTTCACTAAGCTGAACATTTTACTATTACAAAGATTCCTTTAGGAGGAAGCAAAACTATACAGAAACATCGAATTTTAGAGATTAACTTATAACTGAGGAACCAATCAACAAAATCATTTAAAATTTGAACCGTAATTACTTTTTGCTATGATAAATCACCAATGTTTTTTGAAGCAGTCTACTGCTTAGTTATGAAAATATAAAGAATCCAAAAAAATTTTTTAAAAAATTTAATTAACCATATCTTACGAACTATAAGATTTTAAAAGCTGCGCAAAGTACTTAGCAAAGACACATAAAATATCTACCTTTTCCCAAAATCTCAAGTCAATTACACCCTTTTTACGTCTGTAATTAAGGAACAAAAAAACTCGTTTTTTTTCAGTTTTCGATTTATTACAAATAAATATGTAGTCAAATAATTTGAAATATTAATGAGATATAGTTCGACAAGTGACTCATCAACATGATTTTTTTCGTGAGGTTATGATCTGTAGTTTCAGAGATATAAATTTAAAAACAAAAATCACCTTTTTCATTTTTGCTGCCAAACGGTGCGGTCAACCTCGACGACCAAATGGCAAAAAGTAGGTAATTTTATTCTCTTTCAAATACATTATAGCTGAATTGTTTGTAATAATGGGCTTGTTGAAATAAACGCAAAATAATGTTTTTCAAAAATCAAAAAATTGTCATAAAACGAAAACTAGTTGGCAAAATAAAAAATTATACTGTTTTTCCTGAATTCAGAATCGAAAAATAAATATACATGTCAAATTTTATTGATGTTGAGTGAGTAGTTCTAAAAATATTACGGTATACATACACACACACAAACACACACATACACACGCATACGCAAGGGCGCACACGCACACACGCACACATACACACACACATACACACATGAACATTATAACGGGCGGCGAGTCTCGCAATTTGAGGGAAATTCAAGATATTTAGCTTTTGACTGTACTCGCAAACTGTTTTTAAGACGCGCGCCAAAAGTGTAACGTGAGTAGCAGCAAGATATCAGCCCTAGCAGCAACAGCAGCACCGAGAGCAGCCATAGCAGCAACGATAGCAGCAACAGCAACAACGGCATCACAGCAGCAACCACAGCCACCTCAACTACTACCGCATAGCAACACGGCAAGGTCGAAAAGGAGACTCCCTTGCCAAACAAAGTAGGATTTAGTTTTTATTTATTTATGCGCGATCGACTGGCGAGGCATTTGGCCCCAGTCTCTGATCCGGTCGTAGATTTGATTTCTTCATTCCTCTTTTTATATCGAATGTGACGCGCCCGCTGCGAGGTTCTACTTCCTTAGAAATAGCGCCGAGTAGCTAAACAAAGCGGGTTCTGCCTTTCCCCACCACTTGACTTTTCGACTAATCTGTGCAGGTGAGAATGGGCCCCGCCCATATCGAATGTACTAGAAGCTTACCGACAGATCAGTCGTGACGTTATCAGCGTACCTGTAAGAGTCAATCGCTAAAACAGAACACACAGGCGTGCATCAGCAGAAGGGGCTGGCACCATGAGTCAGCTGCTGGGAGGGGGGATTTATAGCCCGAGAAGCATACTATACCCAGGAGTCCGCTGACAGTCTAAGGTAGCAACGGGCTGTAGCAAGGTCAGCTGCCAGCGAGCATACAGTTCAGCCGTGGCGAGTCGGGCGTTGAGGTAGAGCGGATCTCTCTCTCCCTCTCTCCCTTTCTTTGTTTTTCTCTCTGTTGCATGCTGATATGATGATGTGAGCCGCGTGTATACAAATCATGTATACTGTTAACTCACGACGTTTGGGAAGCAGGCTGACGTCAGCTACAGCGTATCACATTTTTATGGTGTTCTTTTTTTTATTCCTCTAAATAATCAACCTCTGTGTTATTCGTTACACCTCCAGAATACTAAAAGTATATTTTCTTTATTTTCAATATTGTTACGTCCAGATTACAAATTTTCAATTACAAAATCTAACACATTAAAGCAATTACATGAATTCCTACCTGAATTGATAATCGAACTTGGCGATACGTGAAAGTTATAATAATTTAAATGATTAAAAGTCACCTTAAACTATACACCATTTCTTTTGAATCGACACACGTTTATTTTTATGAAAAGAGAAAAGTACCTTAATGTGTAAATGTGCGTGGCTGTTTGTATAAATGCGTGAAGAGGTTCTTGAGTGTCTGCAGCTGTCAATTCTCGGCGCCTTCCAGCCTAGGCTCGGTGGTTCAGTTTACAGCGGTGGCTAGATGCACTTAGGTGTGACGTCTCGTCCCTTTGGTGTGCGTACTGTATATCGCAGGGAGTCCACTGCCTCTGTTGCTTCTTCTTTTCAGCAGGGGTGATATTCCGTAAAATGACGATGGATGCACTTGCTCGACTGAGCGACTGAGTCCGGTATACTCTCTACTTTTAAACGTACGAGTAGCGAGTAATGCGTGATACTTGTTTTAAGAATGGTCTGGCGACGAGCAGAGTAACGTTCTGCGAGAGATTTCGGATATTAATGAGCGCTGATTGTCCTTTGCTCCCGGGCTTTATATACTTGTATATCCCCTTGTATTTCTCGGGCTAGCGTTTTCCATATTAGGTCGCTTCACTATTTTGTATTTTCCTCTCTCAATATTAAGAGAATCGTGGCAGGTCAAGTCATAAACATCATAGTTTATGACTACCACTTAGGAATTTGTCTCTTTTAGAACTCTCCCGCGGTCTCTCTTTTTACTGGAGATCGTACATGTGTTTCCTATGAAATTCGAGATCGACGAAATTGCGTCTCTGTTTCTCTCTGCTCTCTAATTTTTCTCTTATTTGTGCTCGTTTTTCTGCGATGATTTGTCGCCGTATTGCGTAGAGTCACCGTCGAAACAGCTCCCCTCGTTCTTGTGCCTCTTAATTTATGGCTTTCCGTTAAAAAATACGATCTCGCGGTTCTTATGAAGTTATTATTGAATCTAATATGTCCATTAGCGTTTTTATGGCATTTTTTATTTATTGCGTGGTTCATCGGAATATAGTCCATTTGTGTGAAGGTGCCGCTGACACGTGTATGTAAATATATCTCCCGATTTTCAGATCCACTTCTTGGGTACCGCGATGGCATGCTAGTGAGTAAGTGTGTATGTGTGTGTGTGTAGATGTGATATATATATATATATATATATATATAGCAATCGTAGTGTTTTGGATGCGTAATGGAATCGGTGATTCCATTACACCTCCCGGCCCGAAAAAGAACGGACGAGTGAAACTCGACGTTCGCTACTGATTTGTATATGTCTATTATTGTATATATTTTTGATAAACAATGATGGGTATTATCATTCTCCGCACATCATTATTTATTTACAATATGATTTATAAGGTACTTTTCATTGCTACAATTTTTGTTAATATATTTGTTTATGTATTTATATATAATTTTCTTTTGTTTACAATCATACATTCAGATTTCACATGCTAGATTACATATAATATTATTTAAATTTTATATTAATTTTGATACAAGATGTGTTGTGTGAAAGAAGCAAAAAAATTTCTATTTTTTTCTCAAGAATATGTGACTCGTGTGTATAAACTGTGCTGAGTCGGCTGTAACATAGAATTTTGTTAGTATATTGATCATTTTTATTACCGATGTGTAATTTTATTCAAGCTACTTTTCTCTTTATGTCTTCTTATTCTCTATCTTTCGTGTTGGTTGCTACTTTTTATATAAAATTCCACCCCACCTGAAAAAAAGAATGTTGAACATGGAATTTCAACATTCTTCTTTTATAGCGAGAAGTATGTGAATATTTTTTTCGTTTTGAGTTAGAAAGATTTTGTATTATTTTATTTCCCATGCCCATTTGTACTTTAGGACACACGTGTTTTCTTTTTGTTTTTATACTTGTTCAGGTTCTATATTTGAAACTCTAAGTCTATTAGCATTAACAGTTTTAATTTTCTTATTTTTCATTCTAATTTTTACATTTCGCTGATTGTTAAATACATCTACAACAGAATTTTTGACTCGATTAATTTTTCACGTGCAATTCTCTGAAGTTCATTTAATCTTTTACTAAGATTAATCACATAATCGTTATATGTGGGGATCAGATCTTCGGGCTCAAGTGGATCGTTTGAAGGTACACGTGCTAGTCGTCCAAAAACTAACTCATATGGTGTAAACTGATGCCCCTCATGTGGCACCGTGTTGCAACAAAATGTAGCTAATTCCAAACATTCGTTCCAAGTTTTGTTATCTAAGGCCGTTTTAATATATTCGGTTAGCGAATGATGTGATCTTTCTAAAGAACCGGTAGATTGCGGATGATAAGCAGTAGTTTTTACTTGTTTGATGCGAAATTTTTTGGCCACTCTTCTCATTAAACTTGACATAAAATTACTACCTTGGTCTGTCAGGATTGTGAGGTGCTCCAAAAATACAAATAAAACGTTTTATTAACGTGTCTGCTACTGACTCTGCTGTGGAATCTTTTATAGGCATTGCTAAGCAATATTTTGAAAAATGGCATTGAATTGTTAGTATATTATTATAACCGTTTCTAGATTCAGGAAAGGGTCCAACTATATCGAGACTAATCTTTTCCATCGGTGATTGAGGTGTGTCACTAATTTGATAGGTTGTTTGGTCTTGACTCGAACTAATTTTTTTAACTGACATGTGAGACATTTACTTATAAAATATTGCACGTCTTTAATGTTTTCCCTGTAATACCTTTGTTTAATCCGTTTATAAATTTTAGTTACTCCTTTATGATCTCCTATAGCGGTATTATGTAACTCTTCCATAATTCGAACTCTATCTTTTTAAGCAATATACTTTATAAAACTCAAACAAATTATGACTTTAACTGATACTCTCTTTAATATTTGTCTTAATTTAACTAATATATCGTCCCATAATACGTTTTCAATATCTTTGCTCTTAGCCATGCTAATAGAGCGTATATTCTCTTTTATGATGAGTGATTTCAAAACTTTAAACGCGACAATCATATTATTTAGAATTTCGGTAGTACTTAAGAATTGTATCCCTCTTGTAACAATGGCAAAGTGTAATTTATTACTTCGATTCGTGATTTTAATTTCTCCTGCTTCTAAACCAGAAAATCTAGGCAATTCGTTGCGCGTATATAGCTGTTGAGCCCTTTCGTCACATGGCGTACCATCCGAAGTTATAAAATATATATAATTATCTTTTCGCATAAATAATTGTCCTTTACATTCAACAAATAGTTTTCCAAACCTTCTTTCTCTATTTATAATATTTATTTATTTATTTACCAGAGTATATATACAATACAAGTATGATTACATTAATATTGCACATTAATTACGTTACAAAAGAGTAACTCAGCAGAGGGAAAATCCCTGTTCGCTGGTCTGGCTCGATATAAACTAAAAATTAAAATTAACAAAAAATACTTATATCTAAAACTTAAAAACTAAAGAAAAAACATTAAAACTACAAGTATGTGTGTAATCCGCCATCCCGACTCAGTACCTGGTAACATCGTTACCAGGTTAGAATCAGAAATAGTAAGATCACACACACAGTAAATTCTTGTGCTCTTTTATCGCCAATATCTGATCAACATTGAACTAGCTTTAATAAAAGTTCCAGTTGGTGCGTTCTTTTTCCTCTTGTATGCTTCTTTTTCGTAACTGTTCATTTTAGCTGGACATGTTAGGCCTACCGCGCACGTAACTCTATAATGCGGAAACATTTCTTGATGTTGATGAGAGGAATCACATTTGCAGTCAGCACTAAAAACAATTCCGTCCAGTACAATCAGATCTTTGTATTTCGGATGTTTATTGGAAGCATTGAGTTAGTGAAAGTTTGTGTTCCTCGTATTCCTCTGTCAAAATAGAGTAAAGCTTTGTTATTTTCGAGGTAGTTAATGTCACCATACGACATTCTTACTTTTTTTTTTGTAGTAAAGTTTTTCCGGGTGGTTCTGGATATTTTTTGGCTAAAGCTTTTTTCGTATTTTTGGTAGCCTTTTGATCGATTTGAGTGAAAACTTCTTCAATCTGTATGCACGGGGTTTTTGTAAAGTTGTTCTTCTTAATAACTTGCTTACTCCTGACAAAGTGCGTATGTCTCAATCCCTTCAATTTCGGGTTCAGACAGTACACACATCCAAATACTTTTGTTTGTTCCTTTTTTCCTGGTGATGTTAAACTTCCAATTAGTTTAGTTGCTAGATTCTTTATTTTTATTAAATTAATTTCCTTCTTTTGCATTTTTTTCCAGTTGTATTCCGATATCCGGCGATGAGAGCGCTTGTGTTGTAGTTGGCATAAGCCATTTGTACAAAAGTATGTTCTTAAGTCTAGCACCTTACTGTTCGTGATAATAGACACCCCCTCATGGACTTCCGATGTAGAGGGATCCTTCTCACTCAGCATGCTATCTAGACTTCTCCTATGTATGTGGTCTTCTAGTAGATGTTTAATGTTTTTACAATTTATTCTGTTATTTATTGTGTTTGTCGTTAATAGCGTTCCTTCAGCCATTTTTTGAGTTTTGATTTCCTGCTGTGAATCATAACTATCGTTTTATATTCATTAGGCAATCTATTGAAGTAATAAATTGCCCTTATGAGACAGTTTTTATTACTCACTCTTTTACTAGTTTTTGGTAAAATTATGTTCTTGTTTCTTGTTACTGAGCTAGAGTTGCTAAATTTCTCCATCAAATATTCATAATGATATAGGAGAGCCTCACAAGTAAACAGCTGATCAATATTAAGGGGTTGTTTGTCAACAATGAAAGTATTTTTGTTTATTATCTTGAGTATCCTGTTTTGTAGATTTTGCAGAGTTCTTGGGCAGCTTATATAAGCTCCTCCCCCATGAAATAATTCCATAGGACAATGTACCATGGAAAAATGCATAGTAGAGCAGTCTTAAGGTGTCAGTTGTCACGATTCTTGATAATTTGTAAAACACAAAAATCAAGTATTTGGTCTTGTTGTAAACGCTCATCACATGTTTTTCCCATTTCATGTTACTGTCGAAAATAACACCCAGATACCTTGTGCTATTCACTCTTTCTATATTTTTATCTTTTATCGTTATGTTTATTGTTTTTGGTGTACTATTGCAATTATTTCCATATTCTAGGTAAATTGTTTTATCTGTATTGAGTGACAACTTATTGTAAACAAGTAGTTTTGAAACTATACTTAGAAATGCATTCATTTTTGTTTCAACTTCCGTCTAATTATTACCTTTTACTATCACAGCCGTGTCATCAGCATACGATATAATCGAGTTTTCTGGTAATACTTCTAACATGTCATTTATATAAATGATGAAAAGTAAAGGTCCTAGAATCGTTCCTTGCGGGACTCCGGTATTAACTGTTTTATATGAACTTGCTTTATTGTTGACTTTTACTCTTTGCTTTCGATTTGTTAGGTAACTTGTTAGAAGTTGATGTGCATTACCTCTGATTCCTATATTGTATAGCTTCTTTAATAATATTTGATGGTTTACTGTATCGAAGGCCTTGGCTAAATCAAGAAAAGTGACTGCAATTGGTTTACTGTTGTCCAGCTGATTGTAAATCAGATTAGTGATTAAGTTCAACGCATCTTTTGTACTCTTTCCTTTTCTAAAACCGAATTGTTTGTCGGAGATAATTTTGTGCTTATTAATAAAACTTATAAGACGGTTGTGCAGAATTTTTTCAAAAATTTTTGCTATATTAGAGATTAAGGAAATTGGTCTGTAGTTATTTATGAGAAATTTTTCTTTTGCCTTGTAAATTGGTATGATTTCTGCTTTTTTAAGTTCATCTGGCCAGGTTCCTTTCTCAATGCAACTGTTTATAATAGTCGCTATTGGGTCGCTGATATATTCTGCAATTTTTTTTAGACAAGCTGCATTTATGCCATCTATGCCTCCATTTTTGTTTTTTAAGCTTTTTATAGTTTTATCAACTTCGATATTATTAGTTGGAAAGATAAAGATATTTTTATTATTGCCTGGTGGTAAAGGAATTGCTTCGTTTGACTCAATCTGTTCACTCAATTTTATACATACGTTGGTGAAAAAATCATTCATAAGTTCTGCTATTAAATCTGAGTCAGTTATTTTAGAATCTTCATTTTTTATGTATTTGACAATCTCACTTTTTTTATTGCTTTTACCTAGTTTATTATTGATAATCTTCCATAGTTTCTTTTCATCACCTTCACTAGCCTCTATGGTTTTTTTGTCATAATTTTCCTTGGCTTTATTAATAACTTGATTTAATGATTTCACATAATCTTGATAATTTTTTCTTTTTCCTGTATTCGTTGGATCTTGCTTCCAAATTTTATATAGCTGTTCTTTTTTGTTGCATGAAGTCATTATTGCACTAGTTATCCATGATTTTCTAGGTCTCATGTTTCTTTGTTTACGTTTTTTAGTGCTGCACTCTGCATCTTTCATGCATTTTTGTATCATTTGTATTAGCCTGTCTATAGCTTTATTTGGGTCTTCTGTTTCAGCAACGTCAGACCATTTCTGCAAGCTTGCAATTCTGTGTAGCTTTTGATAATTTATGTGTGTATTGTCTGTATTTTTATTTTTATTTTTGCTACTCTTGATGGTCATGAAAATAGGGTAGTGATCATTAAGAGGTATTGTCAAAGCATATGTTTTGTGTTCAATGTTGTTAGATTTTATGTAAAAATTATCAATACAACTTCCCCTATTACAATCAGTAATAGCGGGTCTAGTGATATCTTTAATTCCAGGATAGTAGCCATTTTCTATCATAATCTGCAAAAATTCTTGGTCTATTGTTTCGCTACTATTTATGTCAACGTCAAAGTCACCTACTATAATGTTATTTTTGTTTGATTTGTTACCTTCTAGTAAAGCTTTTATATTTAAGACAAATTCTGATTTCGTGAGACTGCGACTTCTATACAGAGATGAGATGGTAATTTCATCATTGTTTTGTAAGATGCATGGACTTGTATTTATGATATCAAATACTTTACAGTTTTGATATGCGATGAACATTTTACTTCTGTTTTCTTTTATTGTTTTATCATATATATTAGATGACACCTCAATAATAGCACCAATTGTATTTTTTGCACTATTGAAACTATGTAGAACTTTACATTTATCTTCCATGTTGCTAAAATTTCTTTGGTTAATATCATTTTCAAGTTCTTCTTTGTTTTTAAACACATCGTCTATTCCTATAACTTTCATTATTGGTTTTTTAATTTGTTCTGTTTCAATTTTGCAACTGTTTTTAATTTGTCTGTTAGAGAACTTTCAATCTTTTGCACACTTTCTAGATTCATGCAGTTTATTATTAACAGATCGTTGTTTTTATTAGTAACTTTTTTTGCTTGTATTGTTTTGTCCTTTGTAATGCAGTTATGCACTGTTTTACTTATGTTAGTATTGTCATTTTTATCTGTTTTCTTTATAATTTGTGTTGGCACTTTTTTGTCTCTAGGTTTAGCAGGTATTTGTTTGACACTATCAGCGTATGACACTTTTTTAAATAAAATTAGCACTGTTATTGCTTGCTTTTTCTTTTGTTAACAAGTCGTTTAATAACTTATTTTTATCTATCACTTCTCTCAGTAGTTGTTTAAGAAGTCTGTTCTTCACTTTTAGTGTTTCAACTTCATTTAAATCTTCAAAAACAGTATCATTTAGTCCTTTGGTTTTATTTAAACGGATTTCCCCGATTTCTGAGAGCAATTCTTGTTTTGTCGCTTCTCTGTCAACACTTTTCAGCTGGGCAATGAACTCAGCTGTTTCTGATGACAGCTTACCATATGGCAGCTTCGAAGACAAAGCCAGGTTAGAATGTTCTTGACAATTAACAAACGAGTTATTCAGGAACTTTACAGGAACTGCAGCATTATATTTTGCTACAAATTCGTTTGTATGAAAAAATTTACCACACACAATGCACACTACCGATAGGCACTACCGATAGACCAATAGGCTCAACATTGTTTTCCTTCGTTGACTCTACGAATATTTCTAATTGATTATTATGCAAATTTGTTACATCATTGATCCGTTCTTCGGTAATCTCGACATTTTCCGCGTTATCATTTTCAGGTTGATTGTTGTTTTGGTTTTTATTATGTGAATTATTAGCGCGTTTTGGTATTTTCTCTCGATAATTGGGAATTTGTATTTTTCCGGATCTGGCCCGTGTCTCTATTGCTAGTACGGGTCCTTCTGTCCGCCCCTCTCCGGACCGCTTGACGGGGTTTCTCGAGAGTCCATCTGCGTTCACGTTAGCTTTCCCACATTTATAGACGATATCGTAGTCGTATGCATTTAATTTAATTCTCCATCTACTTACTTTCGACGTTATTCGAATCCATACAATATACATACATACAATATCCATTACAATATACTATATTAGGCTGGCAACAAGAGTCGGTTGCTGAGAGGGATAGCATACTCATGCTGTCCCCCAGGAGGCTGCTCAAGTCAGCACCACGTATTGAAATGTTTTAGAAGATGCAGCAGCGGGCTGGAGCGACACTGACGTCATCAGTTGACGAGTATGCATCTATTGGTATACGCTAGTAAGTATCTCTAGCGCGAAACACCAGTCCCGCATACTATATTCTTTTTTAAATGTTGGGGTTCTGCGTGCAGCAACTCGGATGTAATCAGATCTGAATTCAATTTGTTTTCCAAAAGATTTCGAAGATTATTCAGGTCATTTATTGGTTCTAATAATTAAAGTAGGAGATAAAAAATGACATAATGAACATTTCAATGAAACGTTCAACTTATGTCAACATTTTTCGCTTTGAAACGTAATGTGTCCGTCGTCAGGTGCGATCAGATTACATCGCAAGCTGCTGATGTTTACACCGCGGTAAGCCAACATATAAATTATATAAATACGCAGCTAGCATACGTGCGTTTCACGCAGTATAACTCACATGAGTTGCAGCCAGATATTTCAAATCGAATTCTAGAATCATCGTTACTCAGGCTCTAAATAATGCTCAAGAAAGCTAAATTAATCAACTGTATAGAAAGTTCGTAGCAAACGCTATCGCAGGTCTACGAATTATTTTTGAATACGCTGCAGTATGTCGATTGCGCCTCTGTCGCCGGTAAGGTGTCAAATTGCGTACAATCTAGACTGTTTGTTACTTATACTGCAATTTATGTCTCGTCATAAATCTAAGACATATTTTTTAGCTAACAATAAATTCGTATATTAAATGTCGCAAAGGTCAGAGGCGATATTTATGCAGGCAGTGCCCTTCTGAGTAAATATTCTGAGAAGGTCCTGGCGGGGGATCCTACCCCGCTGCTGGTCAGGCTTGTAACACTTTGTTGCTTTGGCCTGGATGATTTAGCTTTAGCTTGGTAGTGCAATCGAGGTCGTTTTCAAGCTCTTGTCAGGGACTAATCAGGGACCATAAGGCAAACATGAGCACATTGAATGCAATACTTTGAACGTTATATTTGACATTAAAGTAATATCTTTAATGTTCATTGCGTTTATGATTAATGCACGGCAGTAGAAGAATTCTTTCGATTTACACTGCATTTTAGGTAATGTTTACCGCTGGAGCAAAGCATGCATAACTATATATACGCGTATGACATCATCGATCATGATGTAATACGCGTCTTCTCATTGCCAAGCTACTGATTTTTACATGCGGAAGTTTCTAGCGCGCTGGAGGATGTTTCGAAGAGTGACAGATTGTGTGCTTTAGGCAGTCAAGATAATAGCATACTCTTTTACGCAACATTGTTTTCGCGCTAAAAATAGGCTGCGCATACTGATGATAAAATGATTGACGAACAGTCAAACTATATCGGTCTCATCAAGTGTGGACTTCAGCGGTGCTAAAATTAACGTCCGGAAATTATACAGGCAAACGCATATTTCGGTGCTCGCGTGCCGTGAGATAGCACGGATTAGGTTACATCTGTTTTTTTTTCGTCGCATATGCGTTGCACATTTTAGGCAAGTGAAGAAAACATTAACCGGTCGGACGCTTATCGCTGCAGTATCAGTTAACAATATAAAAATTTCCGTAATAAAAAAAAGAACCATTTGTTACGCTGACTTTGGGTGCATCCTTAAAGATATAAAAGATGGAAATGCTTATTAGCAGCATGAAACTTTTATAGTATGCAAAAATAACAGCATAGGATATTATGTGAAATGCAGTTACAATGATTCACTCTCATATTATCGCATTTACAGAGGAACTAATCCTGCAAAATGGTTTGTTGAGATTTTGCAACTTGCTAAAAACATTGAAACAGTATTTGGGTGTTTGATAACTATTGCGTCATTGACTTGGGAGCAAGAGCAGTCTTCCTAACAAGCCACATCTTGACACATTTGTGAGAAATCTTTGGAGCATGATAGAGTAAGTGATTAGTGTCATCTTACTGGAAGGTAATATTTTACATAATAAGAGTGATAGCGCTCTTATGGCAAGTACTATATACTTGAATATGTTTCAGATATCGAGGAGCAACCCATGAGTAGTGTAACCTAAACTATCAAGATTCTCAGTCTTTCCCAGTGATCTTCCACAACCTGAGTGGATATGATTCACACTTTTTAATCAGAGATATTGCTCAATGTATACCTGAAAAAGTCAACCTGTTGCTTATAAATAACCAGCTAAACGAAGTACACTATCGCTTGCTAAGGAAAAAAGGGATTTTTTCTTATGATTATTTGAATTCTTTGGGAAAACTCAACGATACAGAGCTACCGTCAAAAGTAGTGTTTTACAATATATTAAACAATTGTCATATTTCGGAAGAAGATTACAAATACGCTCAAAACATTTGGAATACATTTCATATTGCTAACTTGGTGCAATATTCAGATCTCTATTTAAAAACAAATCCGCTATTGCTAGCTGAAGTTTTTGAAAATTTTCGCATCAGTTGTCAGAAAGTATAGTCCTTATGGCTGACGTCACCGCTACGCCGCACAGTGTGACGGAATGAAAATATTGGTGACAAAATAAAATATCCCCTGCTAGGAGCGACCGATCGGGATAATTTTTTTTTTTAATGTAGCTTATACTATACAGATTTAGGGAAAAATATACAATTTTTATGAGCCAGCGTTGCTGACTAAGCCAAATTGCTGATATCAGCAATTTTTCGAACTGCAATAGAAGTGTAAAGTATGGAATTTATCGAAAAATTGCTGATATCAGCAATTTGGCTTAGTCAGCAACGCTGGCTCATAAAAATTGTATATTTTTCCCTAAATCTGTATAGTATAAGCTACATTTAAAAAAAAAAATCATCCCGATCGGTCGCTCCTAGCAGGGGATATTTTATTTCGTCACCAATATTTTCATTCCGTCACACTGTGCGCCGGAACTCTGCGCGCTACCTTTACACATCACGATTCGCATCAGCGACGAGCAGCGTGCGAGAGAGAACGTGAGAGAAAAAAAGAGAGAGAGAGAGCTTCCGATAAAACGTAGCAGCCTTGTATTGCTGTAATAAGATGCACATTGCTGTAGTGCTCGATAAATAAATACGAATATGCGTAGATTCGCTCGCAAAGAAAACAATAGACGTAATCTGATCGTAGGTTATCTCGCAGCCTCGCAAGTTATACGCTAGGTAAGCATCGCCAAAAGCGCTGACTGTCGACGATTTTTCATCAACTTCAGGACATACGAGTAACAACCTGTATATCTTTATATACCATCTATATAAATATACATTACGTTTGAAAGCGAAAAATGTTGACATAAATTGAACATTTGATTGTAAAGTACTTAATATGATTTTTTATCTCCTACTTTAATTATTAGAACCAATAAATGACCTGAATAATTTTTTTTTTATTAAAGCTATTAGAATTCTCCGAGGAGAATTATTTAGCATAGAAAAATACTACAAGCATTATACATAGTTTATACCTAAGGTTTATACCTAAGGTTTATACATAGGTTTACATGTTATTCCAGTTTGAGATTGCACTTAATAAATATACTATTACTTAGAATTGCGCACTTATATTTGTAGCTTGCAGTCTTGAAAAAATCTTAGCAGATTAACGCGCAATTCTTTAGTCGGGTTGTGGAGTATAACAAAGCTGGCAAGAGGTTCCTGAAACTTTTGTTTTAAGTTTATCTATAAGAGTTGATTTTTGCATACTATAAATTGGGCATTGACAGAGGATATGATCTATATCCTGCTTTATGTTTTCTTCTGTGCTACAGTTTCAAAATGGAGTTTCAATAAGATTGCAACGGGCTAAAGAGGCGACAAGATTGTACTGGTCTGAACGGCACCTGTTATTATTGTTATAATTTCCCTTGGGAGTTGCTTATTGTAATACCATGGTCTAGATTTGTTGTTATAATAGTATTTAAAGTAGCTGGCTCCTTTGACTTTA
The DNA here is from genome assembly GCA_020010945.3 of Muscidifurax raptorellus. Classification (NCBI taxonomy): domain Eukaryota; kingdom Metazoa; phylum Arthropoda; class Insecta; order Hymenoptera; family Pteromalidae; genus Muscidifurax; species Muscidifurax raptorellus. The sequence continues at coordinate 894,978 of JAHUUD020000026.1, forward strand.
CTGTTATCGACTATGTATCTATTTGTATTCAGTTTTGCTTTAATTTTAAAATATTCTTTTAAATGTATGAATGGGATTTTGCAGCATGAATCGGGCTCACAGCTTGAAGCGTCTTTAGCCATTTTGTCCGCTATGTTATTACTCATAAATATTGAAGCCTCCTTATGTGTACTAATTGTTACAAATTTATCTAGGTCAAAGCATACGCTTGAGTTTCCTACGCTAAATGAGTTTTGGAATTTACTCCCGTCAGTATATATTCCGTTTGAGTTTTCTTTATTTAGTAAGTCGGAAATATGCGAGTTTGGATCTTTTGTTTTTTTTAACATTAGACCGAAAACTGTATTAGTTTTAATTCGGTGAAGGTAAGTTTCGTACTTATACAGATATGTAAGATACTGTGTATCCGAAATTATTATGTTTGAGTATTTATTGACATTGTCTAAGCATTGTTTAAATAATCGTTTACTCTTCATTTTCCTAAATCCGTGTAGGTTTTTGTAGACCAGCATTTCTTTATGCGATAGTATTTTAAGAATATAGTTTGAGCAAAGCGATCTTACTCTTTCCTGTACCAGGGATAGTTTTGATTCCGCGAGTAAGATATTTGTCGGAGTTGAAATCCTGTAACCAAGAGCCAGCCTGATCGCTGCAAACTGTATTCTTTCTAGTTTTTCGATTTGCGCCTTTTGAGTAGGATAAAAAACGTAACAGCCATAATCTATAATTGATCGTACAAAGCTTTTGTAAATTGTTATCAGACTGTCGGCATCGAATCCTCACCAAGTGCCTCGTAGAAATTTGAGTATATTCATATATTTTAAACATTTACTTTGTATTGCATTTATGTGTTCCTTAAAATTAAGCTTGTAGTCGAACAAAATGCCTAAGAATTTCACAGCGCTCGAGGATTTAATAGTAGTGTTTTTTATTCGGAGTTTAGTATGCCCGGGTTCGATGTCTTTCTTGCTGAAATGTACAAAGGTTGTTTTCTGCGCACATAATTCTAGTACGAGTTCAAAAAGGTTATCGTGTATTTTTACAGTCGAGTTGGAAATCAGTTTATTGCATGCATTAATATTTTTTCTAGAGCAATAAATGGCTATATCATCTGCGAATTGTGAAATTCTTAGACTTTTCGGTAGGTTTTTAACAATCAGTCTTACATATATACAATATAGGAGTGGGCTTCGTACTCCACCTTGTGACACCCCTTTGTTTTATTTCCTGAGAGCATCTCCTGTTTTGTCAGTGTAGATATTTCTTGTGCATTAGGAATGTGATAAACTTTAATAAAACCAGCGAGCAGTCTATATCAGCTAGACATTCAAGCTGTAAAATCAAATCTATATACATTGTGAGATTAACTAAATTATCAGTTGTGGATTGTCCCTTGTGGAACCCCGATTGACTATTTGGTAACAGATTGTTTTTTCTAATCCAGTATTGTAGTCTGTTTTTTAACATGGTTTCAAATAACTTACTGATACGCGACGAGTGTGTCAGTAAGTTATTTGAAAACCTTACCTACTTTTTTCAATAAAATGAACATAGGATTTTTTTCCAGCATTCTGGGAAATCGCTTGACGCGTACATTTCATTCATGATGTCTAACAGTATTAACTTAAATGTAATAGGCAGTTGTTGCAATATTGTCCCGACTAAAAATCTAGTCCGGTGTGCCGGACTTAATAATCTGGTCCGGAGCAGGTAAATCTGAAGTAACCTTACGGTTTTTTTATGGATGGTAATGGGGCGCAAGTCCGGCCCGGGCTCGGCTTCCATAAAATAAAATGAATTAGGACATTGCCGGACTATAGCCGGAAAATAAACGAAATATTAATTTTAGAAGGAAAACCGTAATAATAGTATCAAAAGCATGAAGTTTATCTAAAACAACCAAATATTTAACAGGTATATATAATATATTTAACTAATTTAACTTTAACTTTGTGTCACAGACGCAGAGTCTGCAACGCGAGCGCAGCGATATGATAAGAGTCGAGCAGCGGAGTCGTACTGCGATGCATAACGCCTGCTTGTATCGTAGACGTTGGCTCCGTGGTTAGAGCACAGGCCTCTGGCTCTCGGGTCCGCGAGTTCGAGTCCCGTCGTCTACTCTTTTCGCTCCTCGCCCTTTTTATCCGTAACACTTTGTTTTGTCATTTTTCTTGCATAAGTGTAAATTTTTTTATGGATATGAATGAACCATCATTGCAACAAAATAGGTTCAGAGTCCAAAACTTTCGCAAAAAGTAAAAAATTAAAGATACAAACGATATTTCTAAATAAGGCAATTCTGACAATTATATTTGTGATGGAAGTGGTACTTCTAATGAGCAACACAATTGCGATAAATTAACGTTGGAAATTGATGAAGGTGATGACTTGCAATCCTCGTCACAAACACACACACTTACATCAGATTCAAGCAAACTTCAATCATCAGTAATGTTTGTTAAGCAAGTGGAAATTCCAACTGAGGAAGAATTTAATGGACTATTTAACAGGTTTTCTTCTGATGAATCAGATTTTAGTGATGGGGATGATAATGAAACTAACAGTGATTGTATTTGACTAAAGCTGGGTTAAAATAAATTTAGGTGTTTTTAAAGAAAGGTCACTTAATTGGACTTAGAAAATTACAACGGAGATTACCTTTGCAGTAGCGGGGCCAGAGGTCAACTGCCCGAGCGCCTGTCGCGCTGCCCTTTTAATTGCTCGCTCAACTGTCGCCCCTCTACTCAATCATACTTCGGAGAAACCCCCGATATCGCTGTGTTTTGCTTCTCCAAACCGCGCTTTGTCTCGCAGCCTTTCGGCCCGGATCCTGACCATCGTCAGAGGGCGGATATTCTTATATCCTCAATTTTTACTTCTTTCGAAAACCCCAGATTCTCCGCCCGGAAAACCATCCTCACGAGATTACAGCTTTCGAAAACCAAGTTTTCCCGGCACGACACGGCATATTTCTCAGCAACGGTTTGGAGCGCAGATACGTACACGCTACCCCCGCGAACCTCTGGCATCGCTTTACATTTTGCACTATAAATAATAAAATTAAATTAAACGCACTCGCAAAATACAAAGACGTCGAGAATCTTCTCGAATCTCATCGGCTATAAGTTCGAGAAACCTCGCACGTGCGGACGTAGATACGGGTTCGCAGAACACCGAGATACGTTTTCGATTCGCGAGGCGGCGAATCTTTCAGTCGTCATAAATTTTGTCTTGTGTATCAATTTCGGCTTGTGAACCGCGCTTGTTTTAAAATTCTGACTCGATTCGCGATAATCGGACGCTGTTTGCTTTCCTTACTTGATATATAATAGCTTAGATATAAATTACAATAGGCGCTGAATCATATTATTATAAGATATTATTAACATTATTTTAAGACAGTAATAATATTTATTTAAATATAAAAAATCGCGTTTGCGCACGCTACATCCTCCTCCCCGTAGATTAGTTTAATTTTGTACCTCATCCACACCCAGAAGCTTTACAAGTTTGCGTGCGGGACGCATCATAGTTCCCATCGGGGTATGCACTTCAGCCATTCGGACTTTGCCATCCGCGCCGGAAAAAACTCGCGTAATTGTTGCTTTATATTATTCAGTGATACTGAAGAAAACGTTGACATGCCTACTGTTGAATCAAAGTTAGCAACGGATTTAAGGAAGTGGAGTAATGTGCGTCTGATTCCTTACTCACATTTGAATAGTTTATTAAAAATATTAAAACAGTATCATCCAGACCTTCCCTTGTCATCGACAACTTTATTAAAAAGAAATGGTCCATCAAAGTATAAGGTGAAAAAATTCAATCCACATAATATTAGTGATGAGTCAGAATTTATTTATTTTGGAATTGCTGAACAACTACAACGAACTGTTAACCCTGCTTTACACAAGAATAACATTTTACAATTACTGTTTCATGTAGATGGGTTACCGCTGTTTGTTTCTAAGTATGAATCATATTGTTATTAATTGAGTATATTATGTTTTGAAGGAACAGACAGGACTCTTAAAACCATTAAGAATTTGTGTTCCAATAAAATACGTGGAATTTTTTGGTCATGGAATATTTGTTCGGTTATTACAACCCTACAGTAAATTGATCTCGAATTGCTTCGAGGTTTCATATAAAACAAGGAGACTATTCCTTCGGAGAAGTGGCCATTGCTCCAATGTACTTTTGTTGCTGTTAGTGGTGAGTATATGAAATGTTAAAACTGCTTTATATTATTCAGTTATATTATTGAGTTATATTCGTCAAGCATTAAACTTATTTCGTAATATTTTTCAAGATATCTATTGTGAACAATTAGAAGCTAGAAATATGGTACCTCAGGACATTGATGAACCCCCATCAACTTTAATTGAGGAAATACCACCATCTAATTGCACTGAAACATCACCATCAAACAACACTGCTGAAATTCCAGTAACAGTGAGAAATCTCATGGAGGAGGTACCAGCATTAGATGTTGCAGATGATGATCTACAATCGACTATTGTTGAGGAAGCTCCAATGACTGATGCAGGTAAAGTCACTGACTAATAGAAGTTAGAATATATCTTTTTCAATTTAAAGATTTTTCACCATATTATTTATACACATATGCATACAGATAGAGCAACTACGAAAGCCATTTCTGAAACTGAACAGGATTGTCCAATACTACGTGCAATAAAATCTTTAGAATCAAAAATGAATGAAAAATTTAAAGGTAATAATACAACTTTTTATAATATTATTTATAACTAAAATATTTTACAAACACTTTTATTAATGTTTATATTTTTATTTACAGAGCTTAAAGGTAACGTGGGCAGTTTAGAGGCCAAAATAAGCAATATCCAAAGAGATGTCGACGAATTGAAAACTTTTTCAATGAGAGAACAACAAATAATGAATAACCGAACGCTAATACCTTATAGCCAATTGTGCGAAAAATATCCACAATACCAATTTCCATTGAAAACCATGGATGATTTTCAAGTATTTGATAAGGCATTAGTCAATGAAATGTATGATGATTTTGTAAGTATCAAAATAATATCTATTTCTTGAAACATGTAGTAATTACTTAAAGTCATTAATTAATGATAAATTTTGCTTTTCAGAAACTACACATTTTCTGCACAACAAACACTGTATATACACTGAAGAAATTGTGTACTTCAATATTTAAAGTATTTTTATCAAGATCGGTTACCCTAAATTTTACTGCCCAAAGACAATCGAAACTTAAAAAAGTATTTAGTGTTGCTAATTTCTATAAATGTATTAAAGGTATAAATCATATTGTCATTAATTTGAGTTATTTATAATTTAATTCTCAATTTGATAATTCAATTACAGAAGGATTTATGATGGCATTTGACAAAAAGATGGTCATTGATGACTCATCGTTACTTTTAATCATTGGTATAGTTTTTAACTATGCCTACGACTGGGATGGATATCGAGCAAAGAGGTTAAAAACAACGAATAATGAGTAAAATCACTTTATTTTATATACTTAAATTTGTATTTTTTAAATAAAATATTTCAATGAAAATCTCCTGAACTTTTTAATTTTCTTTTAAATATAAATATAAGTTATAAAGCAGCTCCCCAAAATCTATAAAAATTACTTCAGGGGAACGACAGTTTACACATCAGAACTGGACCTAACCCTGAATTGTACAGCAAAAAATGCTTCACTTTCAAGTTCCGGTGCCAGATCCGGGCCTGACATTAATCTTTTGGAACCGGATCCGGCCCTGATTTTGCCCGTAGGTTCGTTTTTAGTCGGGGTATAGTCAATACCATCGATACCAGGACAGGAGCTGCTTTTTTCCTATGCTAGGTTGAACTCAGAGTAGGTCAATGCCATGCTGAGGAGTTCGTTTTCGTTACATTCGGGTAAGAAGTCCGGGTTGCATGCATACCAGGGAGGACTTATTTTGTCTAGAGCTATATTTATTTTTTCAGAATTTTGATGATTCTCAGTAATGTTGTGTGATACTTTAAACCATCTGTTTTTTTAAATTTTCATAGTATTCCAAGTGTATTTAAATTTAGTTCTAAAATTCAGTGATTCTGCAAATTGTTTGTGATAATATCTCTTTTTATTGTTAATTAGTGGCAGCTCTATTTTTTTTAAACGCTATGTAATCCATAAGATCATTTGTCTTTCCATTTTCTGAAGCTTTCTCTTCTAACAATAATAGCATTCTCACACTCTGAGTGCCACCAAGCTACTGGATGTCTATATTTTTTTGGGTTGACTTTCTTGCGTTTAGGAGTGTTGATTTTAATAGCATTTGTTACAATCTCGATAAATGTATTATATTTTTTGCTAGCTTTAACTTTATTGTAATATGCAGTGGAGAGTTGGTCTATATGTTGTTCTAAACAATTTCTGACCTCTGTCCAATTAGTTTTAGTACTTCTGATTTTGAAGGTTTTTTTTTGAGTAAAGCTCTCTCTCGAGTATGATATCTATATTGATAGGGAAGTGGTCGGAGCCCCGTGTGCCGTACATGCACTTTTATTTTATCTGACAAACTATTGCTTGAAAAAACTAAATCAATGTTAGCTTCGTAGGCATTATACGGTTGTATGTAGGTTGTGGTATTGGTATTGTGCAAAAAGAAATTTTTGGTAATGTAACTATTGTATAAGTTTACCCCGTTGGTATCATTTTTATTGCAATTCCAGCTAATGTGATGGGAGTTGAAGTCACCTACAAACAAAGTATTTGTAATGCGTTTAACATTATTAAGTACATCCTCCCATTGATTTACTGTGAGAGACGATCCCGGTGCTCTGCAACATGCCATTATATATATTTTGTGTTTTACATTTGTAATCGTTACGCCTGCTAGTTCGACAGATGGATCTGGGCTAATAAGATTAGAGCGCACTCTAAAAGCAAAATTGTTACGCAACAGAATAAGAATACCTCCTCCTTTGTCGCAATTACGATCTTTGCGAACGGTGCTAAAGCCAGGAATGTTGTAGTTTTGGTGTTTTTCGTTGAGCCATGATTTGACGGTTATGCAGATGTCTATGTTGTCCGTGATTTTAATTAACTCTTCTTTTTTGTTGACTATGCTCCTGGGGTTCCATTTTATTGTATTTTATTTTAGTATTTTTGCTATCCATTGGATTGTTGTGAGCTATTCGACTCCAAGTCGGAGGCATGTTGTAATAACAGTTTGCTCTTCATTCCCTTGATTCTCGCGTTCAGTATTTTGTTTGTTATGATTGGGTGTATTACTTCTAACATATCGTATAATTTCCCAGTCTCTTCTGTAAATTCTCCTGAGATCTCTTTGATGTTTCTTTGGCCGTAAGTTTTTTCGATGAATGCTTTGGTATCGTTATAATTTACTACAAACATGTGGGGATTGTCTTCTATAACTTTTTTAACTGATAGTAGAAATTCGTCAATATGCTTCTTTTGTTCGGCTAGTTTCTCTCGTACTTGTTGTTCGTCTTCACTTAGTTGGGATTTTTTGTTGAATGTTTCCGAAACGTTTCTTCTTTTGCTTTGCTCTGGAGTAGTTTATTTCCGGAAGATTCTATTGGGTTTATTGATAAAGTACCTTCACACGATGTAGAGGCAGGAAGTCTTTTCAGATTTGGTCTGTTATTTATGGAATTTCCCATTGGCTTGAGGATCGAATTTAGTTGTATGGGTGTATCCGTGCTAGTGTTGCCTTGTAGTTCTTGCGAATCTTTGCGTGTATTGTTTCGTATCTAAAATTCTGGGCATACCTTAGCGATATGCCCTTTTTGTTTACAAGCGAAGCAATGCGTAGATTATGTGCTGAGGTATATCCATTGTGTTAAGTCTACGTATGCTATTTGAAGATTCTCTAGAAGGAGTTCTTCATCTTCTTCTTTAATATACACTTGGCGGCGAAAGGAATATATATGCGAGCGGCCGGGTTTGCTTGAGCTGACTCTGATGTAGTGCATTTGAGAGACAGGAACAATTCCTATATTTTTAAGCGCTTGAAGGAGTACTTCGTTGGGAATGATTGGGCTAGCATTGGAAATAACTACTCGCGTATTTTGTCCAGGAGTGGTCTGATTGCTAGGATCTGATTTTTTACTTGAACCTCTTTCGTGGAGAGTTCTTCCACCATTGATTTGTTAGCTAAATAAAAGCATACTCGTCCGCCCGAAATTTTTTATATGAATTTCACGTTTATCTCTACCAGTCCTTTGAGGCCATCCAGATAGTCATCTATGGTGTATCCTTCTGTCGAGTCTATGACTATAGCTTGCTCTCTTCTGGGAACGAAAGCTGCGTTAGCGTATGTTTGTGACATTGTGAGGTTCTGTACGTGTGTACCCGCTACCTTCGAGCGAACAAAACGTTCTTCTCGAGTCATCACTTTTTCCTGAAAGGTGACGTCCCTGCATGCCCAGATCGCCGCCTTCCCGGTATGGTCCGATTCCCACGAAGGTTCGTCAAAGTCTCTGTATTGATCGCACACGATGGCTAAGTCAACCTTTGTTTCACGGACATACTGATTTAGTAGGTCCTGTGCCGTCTCGCAATGATTAAGATTTAGTTGCACTATCTTCATTATTTGGATTTCTTTAGTCCTTCTAATGCCGCTCGGTAAGCTGGACATGTGGAGCTACCGGCTGCATGGTCAGCTTTCCCTCCTGCATTTCTTTCACGGCAGAGTATGGAGCTGGGAACGTATTTACATTCCCTTGCCGTATATCCTTCTTCCTCACACTTACAACAGCAGCTACTTCGATCCTTTGTAGCCGTGCAGTTCTTGGCTATATGACCAAAGCATAGACATTTATAACATGTAAGTGGCCGTGACACTCTCTGACACATCCTATCCTTTTCTGCATATCTATCAAGCTTTTTGTGCTGGCTCTTGGATGACCGTGGTCTGCGTATTGCCATATGCCTTCCGCAATGACTTTATCATATTCTCCTCTACTGCGGATGCTTCACCTCGGTACTCTCTGCGTAGCGCATTTACAATGTCTTCTTTGCTAGTCAGGATATCGAGATCCTTTATTTCAAAGGTCACTGCGTCTTGGAGGGTCCTTACTTTGGTACCCTCCGCTAGCACTTCTTTTACTGCTTGCCGGAAATCCGCCGACTTCCCTTCCACTGTGCGCTGGAGTTCCAAAAGCAGGTCCCCAGTCGCTGTCTTGCGTACCCTGTTAACGCAATCACCAAGCTTATTCAGCTTGGGGTCCGCGTTCACTGTTTTTAGGATATCGGTGTACGACGCCCCGTCGGCGACCTTTATAATGAGTGCCTCCAGACGGGTTGGTCTTGCCCGTGGCGGTCTCTTATTTCTGGTGCCATTTTGGCTTAAGGTGCCAGTACCACGTTGGTCGTCCTCATCATTCTTCTTTTTCTTCGTTTTTCTCGTTTCCTCCACCTGCCAAGGTAGCTTTGTGCCTGGTAGGCAATAAGGACTGCGGCGTTACAGCCTGTCTTGCCTTCCTGGTCGCCGTGTCCTCCTGCGGTGATATTTTCCTGCGTTTGTTCGGAGTTTGCTCCATCTGTCTCTGGGTGAAAGAGGGAGAGGTTTGGCTCTCGCGATCTTTGCTACCTTTAGCCTTCGACTGTGTACCTGTTCTAGTCTGAATCGAAGTCTTTTAGCGCTCTTCTAGTGGCCTTTCCCATGGTCTTGAACTGTGTGTGGATGTTTTTCTTTTCCAAGATAAAATCCACCAGAGCTTCAACTTCTTCTTTAAGGAGATTGAACGACTTAGCCTCAATTTCCTGCTCCTTTTCTTTTCCTTCTCCGATGATGCTCTTCATATTTACATTTTCATCCTCCCTCGCATGGTCAATGAGGGACAGTAGGTCTATCAGGTCTGAGTTTACTTGCTCCTGATTTAGCCTATCTTCTCCTAGGCTGTTGTTGCTGCTTGGATTCTGGGTAGGGAGCCCAGCTTCAACGACACTTTTCGAGGTATCCCAAGTCTTCGAGTGATATTTTGTCGGTAAGCGGTGCATGTTATGATTCTATTCTCTCTTATGTCATCTACCTTCTACTCGGCTTTCACTCCAAAACCTATCCTCTCATACGTGTATTCTGGTCTCGTGCCACAGCGCAATTAGTCCTCAAATGCATCCGCCGGAGGAAAGTGAGGCCCCCCTCTGTCCACGGCGGAGCCCTCTCCGGTCGCAAACCGGCACCACCGTGGCCATCAGGATTTTCGCCGGTTGATAGGGCAGCCAGAGCTGTCAGCGTAACAGCCCCAGGCCCCTGTACTACCCGGCAGCCCGTCAAACATCGAAGTTAAGTCGCACTGCGGCAACCGGCGAGCGTCTGCTTGGTCGTGTTCCTAAGATACACCTTCGCGTCCAGTGATGTACGGTACGCTCTGTATTGTACGTGTAATGTGTTGTAGTGTCGTTAGTGAAGTGTGACTGTAAGTGTAGTGTGTATGGCGGTTTCTTCCCCTATCCTGTATCCTATAATGGAGCCCTTTAACAAAGTGCTAACATCCGGGCCAGATGCCCCTTGGTTATTTTAATGAGATTGATACTCCTCCCCCTCCTCCTTCCCCGCCGCTTGCACGGCAGGGCCCCGGATTTGGAACCGGCGTAGCGGAGTTAGTATACTGTGTATTGAGTTGATTGATTTGTAGCAATGTCTTTTTGCCCCTTTCGAGCCACATTGCTTGAGTTCTAAGCGATAATAATTGTTCCGACGCTACCTTCAATCTCTGTTTCTTTTCCTTCTATTCAGGGACTAAATTTTCTTGTCGTAGTATTAAGCGAATCTGTTTTAACGCTGTGTCTATAGTTACTACCGTGGGGTTAGCTAGCGCTAATTACGCTAGTTGCAGTTCTAGCGTAATTAAAGTGTGTAACACTAGAGCGGACTGTTCAGATATTTCAAACTCTTGCAGCTGCCCTTGAAACGTTCCGTTCTCGATTTCGTTGAGAGGTGCGTTCAATGCCTTAAGGGTAGTGTGATAATCGGTATTTGAAAGCGGTAGGTTACAATCAGTTCCTCCTCTTTATGCCATTCATAGTAATTATATTTAATACGGTAATTAAGACCACAGAATAATTTAATTATCGACAGAATTTTGAGTTAGGTAGTTAGTGATTTGAACCGAGAACGTTCTCACTGATGTTAGTCCCAGGTTGTATTTATAAGATTATTTCATAATTTAATTGACTTAAGATGACTGTGATGACAAGTATATGAACGTAGTTCATTCTTCCTTCCTATTGTCTGGATTGAAATAATAACGCCCGGATAGTCTTGAATTGTCGCGTGAGAAGCCCCTCAGGTGTGGATTCCCGCTTTTTTATTTATTTCGTATATGAGATGTCGATGGGTAGGTTTGCAAGAAAAACGAGGTCGATTAAGCGAAAAACGATTAATTTAATCGCTCAAGTCGAGAGGGAAAAGCCGTGCGGCCAAAAACCCTATCGTGGTGTGTATAAGCTGCGGAATTGGAAAATGTGACTAGTGCACGTGTGTGTATGCGTATAGCGTATCGAAAGATTCTTCCGAATCTTTTGTGTCGTGTAGATCGCAAAGGACTGAGCTTAGGCGTTAGTGCCACAGAAAAGTCCTCTTTCGGTTTTGCGCGCGAATCCGATGTTACCGGTCGCGACCCGCACACGAGTATCCCGTCACTAACTGTAGGAACAGATAGAGACTGAGAGAACACATATAAAGGTAGAGCTGAAGTGCACTACACCCACTACTACGACGACGATTACTTCGGATTAACGTTCGAACGGTCGGATTTATCGAAACAGTGGTCAAACTGACAAAATCACTTAAAAGCTTTCCTGGCGATATCGTTCGCTAGCTGCTCAGAAACGACTGACTGCGAGTATCACAGACGGCGCGCGACACAAGACCGGCGGCGCCACCAGCCCCCACAGCGAGTCGCGACGTTCGATTGCTTTCCATCGAGCGCCGGGAGATGGCGCTACGTGCTCTACGTCGATTCTCACGGGATCGCTCGACACCGTCGCCCTCGGTGAAACTAAACCCGGAGTTTCGACGGAACAATCTACTTCTATCGCGCTGTTATAAATGCACTTGTATATTTGGCGAACTAAACCACTCACCTAGCACCAAAAAATGTTACGTGTGAGGGTCGATAGTTCTGTTCTCCGTCAGCTGTTAAGCTCACGGTTGCTGCGTAGCTATAGGGGCGAAGAATAAAGACAATCGATTATTAGTGAATACTTGGTTTATTACTAGTAGTTGACAATAAATTAATAACTTATAAAAAGAGAAACGTGTGTTCAACTAGCCTCGGTGTAATCACGTTTCTAGCTACACGAACCTAATCTATGTCGTTTCCGAGTCTGAACTAGATGCTTCGTACTGAATCGTAAATACGGTGGTGAGTGAGAGAGAGAGACCTTTATTTACTTCACAGTAAAAATACATAATACAATAAGTACATAAAATATGGAATATATACAAATACAAATAAAATTTACATTTAATAACATTAAAACTTATTTTGGTCGAGGACCCATCTTATCACAATCTTTGTATAAAAATCACAGCTTCAGTTAAAATCAAAATTAATCATGTCAAAATATCACAGATCGAGGCCGGAAAGCCAAGTCAAGAAAAACCAAAACTGATATTACAATCGAAAGCCCGCGTCGCCCGCCCACATGAAGGACGGCTAAGGCTCAAGGTCGAGCAAATAGCTGCGCACTGCACCCTTAAATAATGTGAGAGAGGGTAAAAGGCATATGGGAGAGGGTAGGGAGTTCCAGAAACGTACACCTTGGATCTGAAAGACTTTTAGGCCGGTTTCAGTGCTCACCACCGGAACATGAAGTTCAGGTGGGGAACCCCTTGCGGAGGGCCTGGGCTGTTGCTTGCTAAAGAACGACACTAAGATACTTTGGCTTACGCAATCTCATAATTTTATAAAGTGATATAGCTTCAAAGTAAAGCCTACGTGAGTCAGTACTAAGCCAGCCCAGTCTTCTCCGGTAGGGGAAAATGTGCTCGTCCTTTCTTACTCCAAAGATATATCTTACACAAGAATTACTCAGTCGCTGTATTCGTATTTTCTGTTCGACTGTCGCGTCCAGGTACACCACAGTACAATAGTCCAGATGGGGTTGGTCCAATGACTCAACCAGCATTTTTCTTAGAGCCTCGGTGATACAATCCCCGATAAAACGCAAGCTATACAGGGCTTTGTTAACTTTTTTAGTAATATAATATACTCGCGTTAATTAACTATCTAATGTAACTCCGAGACTCACCACCGTTTCCTCAAAAGGAACGATCACTCCATTACTCATCTTTACCCCCGACAAATTCAAGGACTTAATGTCATCGACATTTTTTCTGGATCCAAAAAATATTGCCTTGGTTTTGCCAGAGTTCCGATGCACATCAGAGCTCTCCGCCCATCTCGATACTTGTCTTGCAGCTTCAGATAATTGTGTAAGGCCCTTCCCCAGTTTACCCTTGGTGGTATGGAGGTATATCTGTAGGTCGTCGGCATAAAAAATATGTTTTGTCGTCCTTTCGTCTAGTAAGTCTTGTATGTCGTTAACGTACAAACTGAACGGCAGGGGTCCCAGGACCGACCCCTGTTGAACGCCCAGATTGGTTTCTAACCACTCGGAATTTCCATTCCTGGCAGAAGCAACCATCTGCGTGCGGCCTTGAGGATATGATTTTAGCCACAAGAGAGCCATCCGTGAGAAGCCCAGCCGTTGCTGTTTAGTTAATAGTTTGGTAGGTGATATGGTGTCAAAGGCCTTGCTGAAATCGAATAACAGCAAGAGCGTCACCTCCTTCCTGTTGATGGCCATGCATACGTCATCTGTCAGTTTGATTAACGCAGTCTGGGTACTGTGATGTTTTCTGAAACCAGCCTGGAAAGGATCTAAAATTTTCTTTTTGTTGAGATACTCCGTGATTTAGGAATGAGCCAACTTTTCGAGCACTTTACACAGGAAGCAGAGTAGTGCTATCGGTCGAAAGTCAGACACGGATGAAGGAGCACTTTTCTTTTTTAGAGCTATTATTTGTCGCCAAAAGCACGGCCAAGTAAAGTCGCTAAATCTGGAATGAATGTTCCCAGCGAGACAGAGAGGGAAGTAACGTTAAAGAAGGAACCACCAACCGATGACAGCTACGGACTCTACTTCTAAGGCAAAAGAAGTAGCCATTCAGTATCGCAAGGCTTCGATACCACCATCCGAAGGACGAGGACGAGAACACCCAGAGTTGGGTGGATGCAGGTCGACTGGTAGGAGTCCATGAATCAGAGATCCACTTGGAGGAGAACAAGAGGGATGATATGAATATACGATGGATGTGGTAAGAAGAGTTACGAAGCGTCAGATGCTGCATGCGAGCGGAAGAGACTCTGATAACGAACAGAGCAATAATACGGAATCGCGTCCTGATAGATCCCCTCGTAGGTTCCGGGGCAACGCAACACTGCGCAGCGGACGGACGAGTCAATCTCAGGGCGGCCAGAGATCAAACCGCGCGGTAGGCCCCGGAAGGCCCAATGCGCGACTCTACCGGTGCCCGCACAGCCGTCGACAGAGGCTCGTGCGACAGGCATGGTTAAGAGAAAACCTGGTCGGCCTAAGGACTCACGCAACCGTGCGAGGTAGGCAGAATAATCTGTATTTTTGTTTCAGGATGGATTCGGCTGACTGGGACGGTGTCCTCAGCAGGCTGATTGAAGAGGCCCGCTTACCGGAGGATTCGGTCATAGATGAGGATGACATCATGGACGACGACCACCTGCCTGAGGAGGAAGCCCCACCTAGAAGGGATTGGGCAGAGGAGACTCGGGAGGATGAGATCCTGATAACGCCCCCGAGTATCACCGTCAGCCCACCGCTGGAAGAAGACGGTGAAGCTCCGCCGCGCCGCCTGCGCTTTGCAGGCTTGCCCATCTCGACGCGGTTGGCGTCCTGCCAGCCCATTGCCCCAGCACCAGCAGCACCTGCTCCGGATACTGCCTCAGACGAGGTAGAGAAGGAGTGGGCTGAAGTACGACCAATGATCGAAGAGGCGATCGAGGAGAACCTGGAGGCTCGCAAGCTGGCCCGGGAGGCCTTTGGGGGCTATGATAGCGCCGTACGCCAGCAGGGGACGGCCAGCCGACAGCGCTCGAAAGCCTGGGTGCGGCTCATCGAGGAGGAGAAGGCCGCGACAAGGCCATCGATCAGTCGCGCCGCCATATAACACGTGAGGGCCAGAGTGGACCTGAAGGTAGTGCCCCATCCAGGAGCAATCGCGCGGGCGCGCGAGGAGTCTCGACGGCGGCGTGCTCAAGAGGAGCAGAGTCGCGCAACCCGGGCCCTTAAAAAAGCCGAGGCGGCTTTGGAGAAGGTCTAGTCATGGAAGGTGCTCGCCGAGAAGAACACGGCGAGAAGCGAAGTTCCCCGAGGGGTCCGGTCAGGGGCGTGCAGGCGACCCCGGACCGATGTGGGTTCGGAGAGCACACCACAACCAGAGAAGCCTATACGCTCTGTAGCTGGTGGCTCTACTTGGCGTGACCGGTCTGGGAATCGGGAGCACGTCTCTCCCGTGAACCGGCGGACGACGCCGGTCGTGCGGCACAGCAGGTCCCGCACAGGGACGCGGGGACCATCGAGGGACCAACGTGAGGAACACCCCAGAGCGACGAAGAGGCGCCGAGCCGTTCCCGTGGCAGGTCCAGGAGGAGGCGCCAGAGGTCCAGCAGCAGGGGGCCCGCTCCACCGTCGCCAGCTCGTCCGCATGGGGTGCGGACGACCAAGCGAACCTGCTTCGTCTGTGGCCACGGAAGGGTCAACAAAGCTTCGCGGTGTCCCAATTACCCTAATACGGGCGGCGCCCATGGCGCCTCCTTTTATAAATAAATTGTACTTTGTTTATTTTTACAGATAAGGAGTTGGTTATTTGGCGCCACTCTATCCTTATATTGTGGTAGAACCAAACTCGGGGCGATATTTTTGTTCTGGGGGGGGGGGGGGGGGGGGTTGTAACGGGCGGCTAGACGCGCGCGCCGGCGCGGGAAGGCCAGTAGAGAACTCGCAATTAGAGGGAAATTCGAGTCAGCCCACCAAAGTTCAATGTGTTCAGGAGGGAGGGAGGGAGGGAGAGACGGAGAGACGGAGAGACGGATAGAGAGAGGGATAGAGAGACGGAGAGACGGATAGAGAGAGAGAGAGAGACAGAGAGAGAGAGACAGAGAGAGAGAGAGAGAGAGAGAGAGAGAGAGAGAGAGAGAGAGAGAGAGAGAGAGAGAGAGAGAGAGAGAGAGAGAGAGAGAGTAACTCCGTTACACCGGTCCCAAGCCTGGGGCCCCACTACCCAAGAGGTGGGGAAGGAGGAGGGGGAGGAGTAACAACCTCGCTTAAAAAACCAAGGTGCATCTGGCCCGGATGCTAGCACTTTGTTAAAGGGCCCCTTCCTAGGGTACAGGAGCTAACGGTGCTGCCACGAAAGTCCTCGGCACCCCAGCACTGCTTAGAATTACCGAAACATCAGGTATTTAGGGTGGCAAGGACAATCAATCAAGAAGCGTTCTCAAACATATGAGTACCCAGGCAGGCATTACTAATCCTGCCGTCGATTCCGATCGGGTATCAGCCCCGGTGGTCGACGCTCGCCTCCTTGGGGATAAACCCCTTGGATCTGGGAGAGGCGAAAGTACGCTTTCGAAGTACAACACAACCAGCCCCGTTGTAGGTAACCTGGCACGGGAAGGCAATGGTAATGCTACAGGAAAGAAGGCAGAGAATATGGAGGTAGACGCAGATGGCGACAAGCGAGCAGAAAGCGCGACCTCCAAAAACGTGCACTTAGATCGCCTTGGCAGCAAAATCGTTGAGCTGATCGATTATGTCAGGGACAGACACAATGTGCACAAATAAATTAAGGATCTCGCCCGGAGCATAAGGGCCAGCTACAGGGCTCTCTGCTCTACAGACGATAACCTTATGCAGTGCCAACGGCCAGGGACTAAGGGCAAGGTGACCCAAACAACCCCTGGCCTTCTGGAAAGAGCAATTAGCCTAGCAGAGGCGAATGAAGTGACCCCTAAGCCGGTCGGCAAGGGGAAACCACAGCAGGCTAGCCGCGTTAGTGGGGCGAGCACTGCAAGAAGAGTAGCCGACGACAATGTCCACCAGAGGGAGAAAGACTCGTGGCAAGAGGTGGTGACAAGGAAGGCAAAGAAGAAAAAAGAAAAAAGCGTGAACAGGAAGGACAACACTGGTGCTCGTGGCCAAGACCAAAAAGGCACCAGAAAAAGTAGGACGGCAAGAGCAAGACCTCCTAGACCTGACGCCTTAGTCATCAAGGCCGAGGGTGGAAAAAGCTACGCCGAAATCCTAAAGAAAATGAAGGCAGAGCCTAGCCTAGAAAAGTTAGGAAACAGCGTACATAGAATACGCAAAACAACAGCAGGAGATCTGCTACTCGAGCTACGACGTTCCAAAGAGGTGGAAACAGCTGAGCTCCAGGAAGCGGTGAAAGCAGTACTAGTGGAAACTGCTACAATCAGGGCGCTGCATCATGAAGAGGCCTTCGAGATTAAGGATCTTGACATGCTGACCACTAAGGAGGATATAGTGGACGCACTACGCAAAAATGACGAGGAAGGACATAATTTCGAACCTACGGCGGTTAAGTCGCTTCGTAAAGCTTATGGAGATACGCAGAAAGCAATAGTACAGTTACCTGCCCAGATAGCCCAGAAGTTTATCAAGGGTGAGAAGATAAAGATAGGGTGGGTTATCTGCCGAATAAGGGCAATAAAGCGAGACACCCGCCCGCTCAGGTGCTATAAATGCTTGGGCTTCGGCCATACTGCTGCAAGCTGCATTGAGCAGCACGATAGAAGCCGCTGCTGCTACAAATGTGGCTCAGCGGGACATGTAGCGAAAGACTGCACAAACCAGCCCAGCTGCATTCTCTGCAGAGGAAAGAACGACGTAGAGAGAAGCGATCATGCCGCAGGTAGCTATAATTGCCCAGCGTACCAAGCAGCAGTGAAAGCCACAAAACAAAGAAGATGAGAATAGTACAGTTAAACCTGAACCACTGTGAGGTAGCACAGGACCTTCTCTGTCAGTACGTCCGTGAGCAGAAGATTGATGTTGCTATAATCAGTGAGCAGTACAGAGATCTTGAACAGCCAAGGTGGGAATCCGATGGCTCCGGTAAAGCAGCTATTTGGGCGTGCAGAGACCTTACCTTTCAAAGTAGGATGAAAGTCAAAGAAGCAGGTTTTGCCAGCGCAAAGATTGAGGGTATACAGGTATACAGCTGTTATGCCCCACCCAGTGCGCCAATAGATCAGTTTCAGCAGTTCTTGGACCGGCTAGTACGAGATGTCAGGGCTAAAAAACCAGCTATTATAGCTGGGGACTTTAACTCATGGGCGGTTGAATGGGGCAGCCGAAAAACTAATAGAAGAGGACAGGCCCTACTAGAGGCATTCACACTTCTGGACATGGTGCTGGTGAACGAAGGCAACGTACCAACCTATAAAAAGGTGGACGCTGAATCAGTGATCGACTTAACATTTGTTAGTAGATCTCTGGTAAAAGAGGTGAGTAAATGGACCGTAAGCGATCACTTCACTAATAGTGATCACCACGCCATTATAATGGAGCTGGGCACACAAAACATGGTGCACTGTACTACTAACCCTATAAGTACGAAAATGGAATGGAAAGCCAAGGAGTACGACAAGGAACTATTTCTGATGATGTTAGGAAATATCCAATTGACGGGATCAGCAGAACATAAGGCTGAACAAATGACAAAATGGCTCACCCGAGCCTGTGACGCAGTTATGCCAAGAAAAGTGCCCAATCAAAGATGGGCACCAGTATATTGGTGGAATGAGAAGATTAGATCAGCGCGCTCCGCTTGCCACCGAGCACGAAGGCTTGAGCAACGGGCAAGGAAAAAGTTTTACCGAACCGGTATTGGAAGCGAAGCTGTAGAAGAATGCAGCAGAAGAATGAAAGAAGCCAAGTGCACCCTCAAGAAGTGCATCAGTGAAAGCAAGCAGAGATGTCATAAGGAGCTGCTAGAAGAGGTCAATAAAGATCCATGGGGCAGGCCCTACAAAACAGTTATGAAGACACTCAAAGGAAGCTATATACCCCCACCAAAGTGCCCAGAGGTACTAAAGAGGGTAGTGACAACACTTTTTCCAAGTCAGCCGGACGCACCATATGCTATAGCAGAGGAAGTGCGGGAAGAAAATATACCTCCAATTACAGTTGAGGAGCTAATTGTAGCAAGCAAGAGGGTAGGAAACAATAAGGCTCCCGGTCCTGACGGCATACCAAATGTAGCGCTGAAGCATGCCATCGAGGCTAAACCTGAAGAATTTGTTGGCCTCTACAATGCATGCCTGGCCGAAGGGAGATTTTCGACCAACTGGAAAAAGCAGCGACTTGTGTTGTTACCTAAGGGTAACAAAGCGCCCGGAGGGGAGACATCGTACAGACCATTATGTATGATGGACACTCAAGGAAAAATACTGGAGCGCATTATCAGCAACAGGATGGAGTGCATAATCGAAGAGACCAAGGGGCTTGCCGAGCACCAATATGGCTTTCGGAAGTGCCGATCTACTTTGGACGCGATCGGCCTAGTGGTAAACACAGCCCGAGCAGCCATCAGTGGAAAACGGTGGAAGGGCGGAACAAAGAAGTACTGTGCAGTTATTACTTTGGATGTCAAAAACGCATTCAACTCTGCAAATTGGACGAAGATACATGAAGCGCTTGAAAATCTTGAGGTGCCCACATATATCAGGAGGATGATGGCCGACTATCTGAAGGACAGAACTTTACTGTACGAAACGGATTGCGGCACTGAAACATACAAGGTCACGGCAGGTGTTCCACAGGGATCAGTACTGGGCCCGCCATTGTGGAACATTATGTATGACGGAGTGCTGAGACTACAACTCCCGCGGGAGGCTATGGTAGTAGGATTCGCAGACGACATAGCTCTTGTAGTAGTAGGGAAGGAAAAAGAAGACGTCGCTGAAATCACCAATGAAGCGATCACCACCATCCAGAGGTGGTTGAGAGAAACGGGACTTGAACTCGCTGGACACAAGACCGAGGCGATCCTGATATCTAGCAGGAAGAAAATGGAGACAATCGCCCTAATGGTAGACGGCCATGAGATAACCTCTAAATCGACTATCAAGTATTTGGGCGTTACTATAGACGAAAAGTTGACGTTTAAACAGCACCTTGAATTAGCAGGTAAAAAAGCGTCAAGAACGACTGCTGCTCTTTCTCGGCTCATGCCGAATGTCGGTGGAGCTACTCAGAAGAAAAAGAAGCTGTTAGCAAGTGTCAGTACATCGATTATGCTGTACGGGGCACCAATTTGGGCAGATGCAATGGCAATAAAAGCCTATGCGCGGAACCTGTCATCCGTGTATAGACGGAGTGCGCTAAGAGTAGCGTCTGCTTACCGCACGGTATCGGACGATGCAATAAGCGTCGTGGCAAGCATGCCACCCATCGACCTCTTAGCACTAGAGAGGAAGGCCATATACATGGCAAAACAGGAGAACAGCGATAGAACGAAGGCAGAAATCTGGAACGCTGCCAGAGAACAAACAGTAGCTGAGTGGCAGAGAAGATGGGACAGTAGTCTGAAAGGGCGCTGGACGCACCGACTTATACCAAAGATTGAAGACTGGATCACAAGAAGACACGGGGAAGTAAACTACTACCTCACGCAATTTTTGACGGGACATGGATGCTATCGAGCATACCTGTGTAGATTTAATTTAGAAGACTGTCCAGACTGCCCAGCATGTTTGGGCATGTGCGAGGACGCTGAGCACGTTTTTTGCTACTGCTCGCGTTACCAGCAGGAGCGTGAAGAGTTGGAACGCTACCTCCAGACCAGAGCAACTCCTGAGTCTATTATGGTAGCTATGTTCGCCACCGCTGAGGGCTGGCACGTGGTTAGTAACTACGCCGCGGTCATCCTCAAGAAAGTGAGGGGCGACGAAGAGAGAAGAAGACGAGAGATGCTGCAAGAAGCTGACGACCGGACGATGCGGTAAGAAGTAGACGGCAGCCTATAATGAAGAAGGTACGATAGTAGATCTACTAGATATGGACGCATAAGGAATGACAATCACATCAAGGAGACAAGGGCAATGTTCCTATGCCCCCCCGCGAAGTAATACTTGACCGTGGTACCGCGGGGGAAAAAAGGCACTGAAGACGGAGCTTGGCTCTCCTCACCGACAAGTCGGTAAGGAGAGCGAGGAGGATTCGGGTTGCAATTGGATTTTATATTCGGTCGCAAAACGAAGGGTTTTAGTTGGTGAGAATCCAACCACGGTGGCTCAGGCCATGTCATGGTCTATTAAGATTTTTCCCTCCAACCTCTTTCTCCAATAAAAAAAAAAAAAAAAAAAAAGAGAGAGAGAGAGAGAGAGAGAGAGAGAGAGAGAGAGAGAGAGAGAGCGAGAGAGAGAGAGAGAGAGAGAGAGAGAGAGAGAGAGAGAGAGAACGAGTCAAGTAGAGGTCAAGTACCGGTTAACCTTAAAAAAAATTAGAAATCTAGTTCGCGTTAACGAATACCTATAGGATATCACGCTCGCATAGTTTAGGATGAAAAATCCGTTTCTTTGCGAGTAAGATATTCTCAAAATCCGTATTTTAAAATTTTGTATCGCGTAAAATACTCTGCATTGTTTTGTTCCTTCAGGCGAAAGCCGTTGGGTACAGAACAATTGCTAAGTCAAATCTTCGTATGACATTTTTATCATTAGTTATATTTTCTTTATTTCATATTCATCCTGAATTTTTGAAGGTTGAACTTTTCTTTCTAAATTCTTTTCCTAAAATAAAAAGCTCATAACCCTAGCTATTTGTGGCCTCACAAGGCTCAAAAGAGAGCATAATTGTAATTTTCCTTCATGAGGTGATTACAAAAATTATAACGCGTAAAATTGTAGCGCAGTATGCTGTACGTGTTCGTCCTCGAACACGTGTGCCCGCGGAGGCGTCGCGTGTCTTATATGCTGCGCAGCTTAATCGCGAACAGAACGTCTGTATATTTAAAAGAGGTGAACGCGGGGAGAAAGCGCAGAGTCAGGCGAGAAATAAACAAGAATGGTTGTATTTGAACTAGGCTTTATATGAACAGAAATCGAGGAACACATGCAGCGCAAGCGAGAGGGACAAAGCGAAGCCTATTGCGGAGAGAGAGATCAGCAACGAGTAGGTACTTACATATTCTTCCGTGCTGGCTCACTCGGACGGGTGTCTCGCGGCTTAACTTGGATGGCGTAAGCTGGTGAACGGGGCCCTCGCTGGGCAGCGCAGATAATGCCTCGAGGCTCGACGTGGACGGCGCAAGCGGACGGAAGGGCCCTCGCTGGGCAGCGCAAGTGATGCCTCGTAGCCTTGATCGTGTGGCCGGGTACAGCGGGATGCCGAGCGGCGACGGCTGCTCTGCTCGTACGAAACTCGCGAAGTGTTCTCGTAATCAAGACGGAATCGGACTCGGCGACACGGCAAGACACCAATCGTTCGTAACGAAGGTACGAATTGAGCGAACGCGAATCACCAAAAGGAAAGGTTTTGGGTCTAAAAGTACAAAGCTCGACCGTACCGTTCGATGGACCAAGGCGAAGTTACCTCGCGGAACGCGCTAGCGCGGGCTTTCTCCCACTCTCTCTCTCTCTCACACGTGACACACTCACACACGCGAGCGGCTCTCTCTCCGTGTTCGCTAGCTGCGTTAGTGCGAACTCTCTCAATTACCTTGCTGCTGAGAATATAGTACATATTTATATGGATATATTTATATAGATTTATAAATGTTCATATATACTGGGGGAGAGAGATACAACGAGAGTACGTTAGTCTACTCGTTATAAAATAAAGGATTACAGTAGGGAATTGGTATTAGTTTACTGATTCCCGACGCAACAAATTTGGAGGCCTCGGGGAGATAGTGACAAAACGACTTGTAAATATTAAAACAAATCTTGGAGTGACAATGACTGCGTTAGGAAAATTATAGATTGCATAGAGTTTATAATTATATTTTTTGAAAAAAGGTACAAGACATAAATTTTATCAAAAACTTACCTAAGTTACAAAACAAACCATTTGCATTTTACAAAATTTGAAACAAAAACTTACCTAAGTTACTACAAAGTAATACTCACTACTACAAAATTTTTTAGAAAATATTACACCTATTTTCTAGTTTAATAAAATATTTTTTTTTGTATAATGACTATACATTTTCATTTTTTCTAACATTTTAAACACTTTGTCCAAAAATATTTCCTGTTTTTTCTAGTTATTATATTAGTTAACTAAAAAATTTTTGTTGGTCTTAAACATTCTTATATTTTTATTTTTTAGTGGATAAGGGTAAAACACGCGAACCCACAAAAAAACAACGGGCTGCTAGTAGAAAAAGGGTGGTTTTTTTCTCTCTCTCGGCTTTCGTGACTTTACTAGGTCGAGTTGTTTATGTTTGACAATTTTGTTCTGACCGCCTTCTGAGTTGAATGCAAAACTTATATTTTTGATTCGTTTTTCGATAATATTTAGATTTTGTCATTACTTTCCCGTAGAAATTTTTTATTTTTTTTTATTTGTGCATTCAATCCTCAAAATACGGTTTTAGGTTATTTATGTGAAATTTTCCACGCTCTATTTTCGTATTTATTTCTACTAATAAGTATATATCGATGCCTACTTTTTGTTTGACCTCGAAGGGTCCTTCGAAGATATCTACAAATGTTGCTATTTTACCGTTTTCGGTATAGGATACATTGAGCGCCTTAATCATTGCCTTATCGCCTATTTTCACTTCGAAATGTTCCGCGTGCGCATTCTTTTATGCTGCGCGACTTAGCGCAATACGGTGCGCTTGCTCACATGCTAGCGATATTCTTTTTTCTCGTGATATTATATTATTTTCTGGCGGTATGTACAAATATTTCTCCTATATTCGTATGGGTTTTCGGTCAAAATGTAACTCTAGTGGCGTATAATTCGTGGTTTCGTGATGTGTCTCGTTTATAATATTTTGAATAAGTTTGACATATCGCGCCCACCCTTTATGTTTATCTCTAATGAACGTTCTAAAAAATCTACCCAGTTCTCGGTGTACCCGTTCTACAATATTACTTTGCGGGTGTCGAATGGATGAGTACATTATTTTTATGTTTTCATTATCGAACACCTTTACGAATTTACTGGAAGTGAAATGCGTGCCGTGATCACATATGATCGCTTTTGGCTTGCCGTAGATGTGTACGTAATCTTCCAATAATTTCTTTATTACTACTTGAGTTGTTGCTCTGCGCAATGGGTAAAATACCACAAATTTACTAAAAACGTCTATTGTTGTTAACAGGTATTTTACTCCTCCTGCAGATGTCGGCAATGGCCGTAGAAGTCTATTGACAGTAATTCATGTGGCTTTCGCATCAAAATAGGCTGTGCTATTTCTCTGTATTTTGTAGTTCAATGTTTTGTACGTTGACAATTGTCGCAGGACTTTAAAATTCGCGCTATATTTCTGCGTAAGCCGTTTATATAAAAATGTTCGCTTAAGATTTTGTTTAATTTTCGCCCCCCTATGTGGCCGTATGCTTCGTGGATTTCGTTGACAAAGCTCTTGAGTACGCTGTTCGGTATGACAATTTTCGATCTGTTTTCCGATTTTTTATAGAGTACTTTATTGATTAATTCGTATCTTTTACATATTTTTTGATCCTTATTTTCTAACTTACAAACTATTTCTCGCGTGTCAGGATCGCGTTTTTGATTTTTTTCTTTTTCTGTACAAATATTTATGAGCTCGCGGCTCGGTTTTTGACGTACAATTGCCGAAATGATTATTTCTGATTGGCTTTCTTTTTTCGACTTATCGCTATCATCCATTCGACTAAGGTAGTCTGCGACGGAGTTTTGTTTTCCCGGTATATGTGCTGGGTTGAGTCTAAAGTCCTGAATCGCTAGGTTCCATCTCTGTAATCTTTGATTATTAAATTTGCAAGTTCGCAAAAATGTCAGAGCCTCGTGATCCGTTCGGACTGTAATCTCAATTGCCCCCCTCAAGAAAGTGTCTAGCTTATTGAGCAACCACACAAGGGCGAGCATTTCCTTTTCTGTCGTAAAATATGAGCATTCACTTCCCTTGAATGTTCTGTTCACCAAACAGACCACTTCTTCTTCCCCTTCCTCATTTAATTGGGACAGGGCCGCAGCGCATGCATAATCAGATGCATCCGTGGTTAAAATATAGGGTTTCTTTGGGTCTGCGTATCTCAAGAAAACGTTTTCATCAAACAATGTTTTTATTTTTTCGAATGCTGCTTGATGTACGCTTGTCCAATGAAACGCGACATTTTTTCTCAACAGGTCCAACAATGGGACTAAGTATTCCGCGAAATTTTTTGTAAGCTTTGAGTAAAAGTTTATAAACTTGATGAAACTTTGCAATTGTTTCAAATTTCGAGGTGGTTTAAAATTTTTTATTGTCCGAATTTTATCTGGGTCCGGTCGTATCCCTTTTGCGGAAATAAAGTGTCCAAGAAATTCGATCTCTTCACAAAAAAATTTTTTTTTCTTGAAATTTAACCGTAAGTTATGTTCAATCAACCGTTCGTATAATTTATCTAAGTGCTCGATATGTTCGTCGAAATTTTGCGATCGTATCATAAGATCATCCACGAATAATATTAGAAAATCTTCAAAATCCCATGTGGCCTCCGCAAGCCCTCGAATTAACGCAGATCCGCTAGTTTTTATCCCAAACGGTACAACATTTAATTCGTAAACATGACTGTCGATTTTGAAAGCTGTGTATTTTCGCGATTCTTCCGCGAGTTTGATCTGCGAATAGCTTGCAGTAAAATCTGATACGCTTGTTATTGGCTTATCAGTGCATCTTTGTAAGACCTCGTCGATACCGGGAGGTCCTTCGAAGTTATCTTGAAGTACCGCTTTAAGCTTCTGCGCGTTTAGGCACGGTCTGATAGATCCGTCTTTTTTCTAACGATTTGAATCGGATTTATATACACGCTATTCGAGCGTCTTATAATGTCTAACTCCAACATTCGTTGGAATTCTTTCAGCGCGTCTTGTCTATCCGCTAATGGGATTGGGTACGGTCTACAAAACCACGGTGTCGTGTCTTTTATAATTAACTCATGCTCGTATGTTGTTAGTAATCCCGGTTTTTTCCCGAATACTTCTTTTCATTTTATTAGTAATTTGTTCAAGATTTGTTTTTGCGCCTCGTTGAGGTTTTCACAAGATTCAACTTTCCCATCGATCTCCTCAATCGTGAGCTCGTATGGGTTTTCAACATTGTTTTCATAATCTTCATAAAGATTATTATCAAGATCTGAGTGATACCCTTCTGCGGTGTATATACTCATCTCTTGGGTCGCAATTTGAATTTCAGGTTCGAAACCATACCCTTCTGCGGTGTATTTATTCGATTTCTGAATTGCGAGTGACGTGAATTCGTTTCGCGGTATTTTTTTATACACGTACGATATTAATCCGTCTACTTTGTCTATTGAAAACATTATTTCTTGATTTATTGAATCAATTAACATTCCGAGAAGTGTTCTATTATCGTAGCCAATAATGCATGGCTTAATCAATTTTGGATTTACTAAGAAGGTGATTTTTCGAGGTAGGTTACTGAACTTCGTATTTGCAAGAATTTAATATTTTAAACGTGCCGACTTGCTACCGGTAGCACCCTTTATTAGTTTCCCGCTGATAGACAGCGTTGGACAAGCTTTGAATTTTTCGTAATTTTGATGATAGAATTCTTCCTATATTGCCGTTACTTCGCTTTCCGTATCGATAAGTGCTTCTACGTCAATATTTTCAATTGAGATTTTGATCTCTGGGCAGTGTTGTACTTCAATTTCGCGACCTTCCGGATTAATATCGTGCAATAATTCCGCGCGTGGGTCCTCCATGATGGACGCGATCATAGTTACGCCTTTCTCCCCTCGAGGTGGAAGCGCGTCCCTTTTAGGCGTAATTACTTTTCGTTTCCCGTACTTAATGTTCCGTCCTCCCGAAAGCAGCTTAAAAGATCGAAATCGTATGAGTCTTTTAGCTGTGTATTTTTCTGTTTCCCTTTCCCTTTTCCCTGGTTTTCCCAGTGTTTTGTGTGTCCGTTTTTTTCATCGTGCCAGTTGTTTGCATTGTTTGGATTGTGCGTTCTGTCCATGACGATTTCGGTTTATGTCCTGGGTTGTCGTTTTTTTGAAGGTTTTTTGTATTTTTGTCGTTGGGAGTGTGGGTGGGTTTTTGATTGTTGGGGAATCTGTTTGGAGGCATGTTTGGATTTTGATGGTTTGGGTTGGTTCTCGGTAAGTCCGATCCCCTTTCGGTCGTGTCGTGACTGTCGAATTCAGCTAGAATTTCTAAAAATTCGTTAATTGTCTGAATTGTGTGTCCAGTAACAGTCCGCCGAATTTCGTGGTCAAAATGTTCCGCGATTTTTCTTACGAGCTCTTGTTCTTCTAGAACCATCTCTAATTCGTGAGCTAGTCCGAATCGATATGTGGCATAGTTGACGTGACTTCGATGTCCAGGGAAATAATGGCCAAATTCAATTTTTCTTCCATTAATTCTCTGTATATTTTTATTCCAAAATCTTTCCCTGAATTTGGTCGAAAACGCGTCGAAACTATCCTATTCGCTTTGAAGATACCACCAATTCTGTGCTTCCCCTCAACCGATTGTGGTATTACGCATTTTAGTTCGTGATCCTCTGGCTTCACGGTATTAATGTAATTTTCGATCTCTCTCAAAAATTTCATAGGTCTCTCACCCGAGAGTCCTTTGAATTTCAGTATCTCGATTTTCATACGTCGCGTGATATCAGATGGTAATTCACCGTTTTTCGCGATCCCGCGTGTACGAATCATTTTTTCGAGTCTCGTTGACTCATTAGTCACGATTTCTGAGATTTTTCCGATTTCTCCGCATAATTTTGTTAATGTGACCACTGACTCGACTTTCTCAAAAGTCCCATCGAGATCTGTTCGAAGCTTGGTGTTTTTACCGATCAGCGCGTCGTTTTCGGTTTCGAGAAGTCCCACTCGACCCTTTAACCGTTCGTTCGCGTGGTTCAATTCTTCGATCTCACTTTTGCGCGCTTTATTCTCGCGTATTAAATTTTCGAGGGCGGTAGCTAGAGCATCGATGCGTGCATCGGTGCTACTTAGCGTCGACTCCCCTCCCAATGTCTATTTTTGTTTAACGCATGTGATATTGATATCACCTTCCGCGTTCTCTAATGTATCTACTCGCTCCTCGAGTGCACTTTGTCTTTGGTCCAATAACGAGAATTCCAAGATTACCGCGTCTTTCCATCCCATACTTTTATCATTAACCCGGCTAGGGTTCTCTTGTCTAATTTCTTTGAGGAGCACTTGCGACCGTCTTTTTTTCTCCATGTTTACGGCTATTACAAGAAATGCTTTATCAATACAAGTTAATGATTCTAATGATTTGAACTCAATTACTCAAAAATATTATGATGTTTTACATCCGTCTTTTATTTCAATATGGAAAGAGGCGTTTTCTTCATCTCGGGACCAGGTGGGTTGTGGGTCGCGAGAGATCTATATCGTGAAATTTTCAATACCCCTCGTGATCTCGGTGATCTGGCCTTCCAATGTTTGAATGCGGTATTCTAATCCTTGAAAGTCACGCTTAGATGTACTAGTCAGATCAGCCAGATCGCGGCGGGTACGTGAAAAATCGACGCCGATCTCGTTCACTCGGTCTACGGTTTCTCCGAGTACATCTAAACAATCACTAACCACGGCTTTGAGAACTTTGACTTGCTTATATAAATCGATGACCGTATCACTCAAGACTTTAATCGCCTCCCGGTGGGCTTGATCGCGACGTTCTAAAGTATCGATGTACTCGGTGATATCATCAAGACGCGTGTGTATTCGCTGTTCCTCGAAAGGAAGCGTCAGCACTGGAATCATTTAATACCTTTTGTATATGACCCCCCCAAAAAAAAAAAAAAATTTAATTCCGGAGTTGACTCTCCTTCTGTTCCGCGCTACTAACAAAATCGAGTCCCTGTTCGGGCGCCAAATGAAACGGGCCAAGCTGTGACGAGGCGAGGCCGTAGATAAAGTTCTGGACTCGAAGTGGGAAGAGGCGGGAATGCACTCGAGGAAGCAATGATCAAACTTACAATCACCCTGCACTATCGGTTGAATGAGTGTAAGCCGTCCCTACCCTCTGCAGTGGAGGATCCACCAGAGGGAAGCTGCTCCTGTGCAACGGGAGTGGTGGAGGGAGATCTACTCCACGAGCTCCGCACATTTAAGATATCCACGCAGCTTCGGATTAGTATGTGAGGATCCACCTTCTCACAACCGATCCGTACTCGAAATATACCCACTTGAGAACAGGAAACTACCCTCCTGATCCCAAGGGATATTCGAGAGGTGAGGGGTAAACAAAATAATAATCACAATTAATGAAATAAACTATAAATATATGTATATTGTTTTAAAGATAACAATCTGGCCTTATACTAAATGGAAAGGGGGAGGGTTCCCTTAGTACCGTTCGAGAGCGCAATGCTCATTTGCATACTACGTACTAAGGAGACAGAGCACTTGGAGAGGATGACAATTCTCCTTATGCTTTCCGCGCTAAGGCCAGATCGTGAGTGCTCGATGTTGGCTGCGGGTCGCCTTTTATATCTGTGGCCGTCCCTCTCTCCAATGCTTTATGCGCACACGCCCTCTACCTGCGCTTAGGTAGGCTATTACATGTACATACTATCGCTCACTTAGTCGGTAACTTATCTCTTACTTACCGGCAAGTTATTCGTTGGTAGTCTCTTACCTACCACGTGGCGCCGCCGTCTCAATATATATACACTTATTACCGATACAATATTTATTAATCTTTCTTACTTTTTCATTTGTTTTTAATAATTAAATAACATTGTTATAATGATTTACAGATGATCCCCGTTGTCCAATTACCCGTATCCGAGGCTCGACTTTATTCCCGCCTTGAGGAACTTAAAGCGGAAATTGACGAATTACGTTCAGAGAGTGAACAACAAAAGAGTACAATAACCCATCTAAAACAAAATTTCTCTTTGTTGTGGGAAGTTTATTTAGAATTAAGTCAGCGTAGTAGTAAATGTATTAACGAACGATATTATAACAAAAATATAAACCATTTAAACAGGGTACGTCGACATCTCGGGAAAATCACTGCTTAAACACGTACAGAATTTAAAACTGTATATGAGCGTATCGCTACCCTTGATAGCGATATAAGATATATTACAAATGGTTTAGAAAACCTTAGTATAACAAACAGTTAAGATAATTCAATATATTTTTATGTATAATTTAATTTTAAGAATACTTTTGAAATAAATTTAGTGTAAACAATTTTTTCTATATTATTATAAGAAAACTCCTTTTTCCTATACTATGTAATAAGAATAAGTATATATTTTAATATCGTTAAAAGATACATCTACGAAAGTTTTGATCAAAATATATATATTAGTCGCTTATAATTTAGCTTTAGCATTTAAAAACAATAAAGGCACTAAAATAAGAATATTAAATTCCCAACCTAACGATTATTATTCGGGAGTTATAAACAATATAGTCTTTAAAAATAAACAATTTGAATATATTGAATATATTGATGGTTCAATAGTCTCCTCTACGTTCATAAATTTAGCTAAGGTACTTTTTAGCACTATTAGCAACTCACTCTCTTCACTCATTAATAATTATAATACTCGTGTGTTTTTTATTAAAGATCTAGAATCAAATTATTATATTGACACTAAATTCCTTAATATTATAAGAGATTGGACTTTATCAACAAATAATAAAATAGAAAGCGAACCAGTTAAAAAATAGATTTGTAATAAACTTTCGACCATTTAACAAACCTATAAGTTCATGAGTGATAAACCTTTCACACATCAAGAAGCTCGACGTTTAAATATATTGCATTTATTCACCGCTGCATTCGCTACCATAAATCCTTTTGAAACACGAGAACGTATAACTAGAGAAGACCTACAATCAAACTCTCAACCTCAGTTATCAAACCTTGAAATAAAAACGTCTAAACCCCATCCTGAACCCAATATTTCCAATCCACCACTATCATCTCATGTATCCATAATAAGATAATAGAAGAAAATCCTGAAAATTCGCAATCAACTTCACCACTCAATCCTATAGTTAATCCTATTCCTCTAACTCTTCCAGTCCCTATTCCACGTCAAATTAAAACTTTAGCCAACATGGCTGATCCTCCAGTACCATTACAGTTTAATCAATAAAAGTAGTTTCAATAAAAGATGCTCTTAGAGCTTTACACAATTTTCTGAAGGATTTAAAGAGGCACGTGATATGATTGAAGGAAATGCTGAACCAAATTTAACACGTCTAATTCGTTGTAAAATACAGGGTGAAGCGAGACAAGCCTTGACCGGTCTAACATTTGATACAGTAGAAACATTAATAGGATTTTTAACAAATATCTATGCCCCAATGAAAACTATTGCACAATTCCTTGGTGATTTAGGAAATGAATATCAACATGATAATGAACAAGTTATAATGTTTGCCAACCGCATTAGAGATATCGGTAATAGAATTTTAGAGTCCCATCGATTAGAGAATAACGGTGTAGAAGTAGCAAATGTTATTGATTGTTTCATCAAGAGGATTAAAAGCCCAAATCGAACAAAGACTTTCACTTGTTGCCAATGAAACTATTAATGATGTAGTTAAAAAGGCTATTGCGATAGAACGAAAAATAGAAAATCAAAAAGGTCTTAGAGGTCGTACAGATAGCAATAACGGGATTCGAAAAAAAGTATTTGCTTGTGAAATTTGCTAAGCTCATGATGTTAATAAATACAATGTTCTTTTGAATCTGAAAAACAATGCCAATATTGTAATGCTAAAGCGTATACATACATTAGAAGATTGTATCATACATGCACGAAGCATTTTAAAAATGAAATTGACATGCCAAATATGCAATGCTGAAGGTCATACCGCTAGTCATTGTAAAACTATTGAGACTTCTTAATTATGCAATAAAATAGGACATTCTGCTAAAAATTGCAATCAAATACCAAGAACGCATAATAATAAACCAAATACCTGTCAAATTTGCCATAAGGTAGGACATTCAGCTAATATTTGTTTTTCTCTATTGCCACGTTTAAAATCTATAAATCCAGTACAATCACAATCTAGTAAGTCAAATCAATTAATTTGTCAACTTTGCCAAATACCTGGACATTGTGCTGTTATGTGACAACTTTGCGATATTCATATTCGAACAATTATTTCAAATATGAAATCGAGAAAGTTCTGCACATAAAAGGTACAGCGAGACTCAAGGCCACAAAAGTATCAGGTAGCCAAGAATTTCGCGGACCTAAACAGTTTCTCCTCCGCTGCGTAAAACCGCACGTGCGAAGCCACGCTGCAGTCTTGAACTTTTGCACCATTAACAGGTCCCGTAAGGCCTAATGAGTGCGACGAGTGCAGACGCACTGACGTCAGCATGAGGAAGCGGAGTTTGGAGACGCGTGCGAGGTCCGGATATACTTCCGAAGTGTCCCCAAGCCACGCTACCTCAGGCATTCTGACTCGAGCCGAGCGGACGAGAATTTTTTAGTAGTTTTTGCTTTGTTTTGTTCTCGTTTTATTCTTGTTTAAAATTCAGTTTATTGTATTTTATTTTTCTCATCTTTTCTTAAGTTTACGTATAGATATATATACATTTTATAAATACAAAGTTTGATTAGAAAATAAAGAAAGGGCAAGTAAAGCCAGAAGGTTTTTCCACAACACACTATAGTCCATTTTAATTGGTTCACCCTACCACATACACATTTGGATATTCCTTCGACCAGCAGGATATAGAGGACCAGATTTTTGAAGTTGATCGTCAAGAAATAAGAGAGCATACAAGGTAAGGAAGTTTATTATAAAACAAATCCGCGTTTCAGCCAAAGGAAAAATTAAGCTGACAGCCAGGAGAGATTCGAGTAGTGGAATCTCTCCCGTGACTGTATAATTGCGTGCGCGAGATTAACTCACGCAAAGATTTGATTTATATTGCTAGGTGACTAACAATCACCTAACAAAAATTGGAGGTCCCACCGTGATTTCGCGCATAACTTGCAGCTAACTTTTCCTTTTCGTTGCATGAGCATAGAAATCTTGAGTGCCTAAAAAAAATATATCAAAATATATATATTAAAAAGATTAACAAATTAAATAAAATATAATAAAAAGTGCGCGAATAAATAAATAATAGAAACGAGAAGAAAAAGAATAAACACTCTAAGTAACGAGAAATACAAAGGAAATTAGAAAAGGATCGTATTATCTGGCCGCATGCTATCGGCAATAGCAGACGCGTAGAAAGCATTGCGTGGCGTCGTGCGGTGAAGTCACAATCGAGCTTTGATGCAAAGATACAGCATCGAGCATCTAGAAAATACAAAAAGAGTTTGAATTGCTGTGAACATTTAAAATCAAATAATTGAGCATTATATTAGTTTTTTTTGCTGTACGGTCCAATAAAATCATAATAAAATCATTGTTTAAAATAGAAATGAGAATGTCTTGACATAAAAAAGGGGTGTAAATGATTCTAACTGTTATTCAATTTAAATATAAGAAAGTTAGAGAATTGTTCGGTAAAAGCAGCGATAACTAAGGTGAAATTTAATCACATTCAGAAATTTAAAGCATGTGCGAGTAGTATTATAATACAATTAAGAAGGGAAGGGCCCATTTAAGATAAGCGTGCCAAAATTTTCTTATATATATAAGCTGTGAATATACAAGAATTCATATATATACAAGAAAACTCACCAAATTCTGGTCGACCAGCAAGAAGTAGCTGAATTGGCACTTTTCTGCCACAGTCGAACCAGGGCGTAGCTGACGCAGGTGCTCGATAGAGGTGATATACCCCGCAGAGCGTGGCTGACCCTCTGAGCCTATATATACATATAGTAATTAGCATATTTCAAAATATATAATGTAATTCTATCGAATGGTCGACAACAAACTGGTAAGACCATTCAAAATAGTTGTTATACTCATATTTGAATAAGTAACTTAAAGGTTACGTACCTATGAAGTAGTGTTCACAAATGAACAAAAGTTCTCGGATACGTTTGCCTGGTGTATGAAAATTCACACCATCTGTAATAGAAACGTACAATTTACACAAAGCAATTTGCTCTTGCGCTCAATTGATGAGATTTCAATCAGGAGATTATAAATAAAAATACTCATCTGACAAGCAGCAACAGGTTGCACTGCTTGCGATACATCGTGTTGGGTCCATAAACATTTTCATTCACAACTTTGGTCCTAATCAACTGAACATACCAAGACACACACGCACGAGTAGAGGAGACACTCGCGAATCCACAGATTCTGGGTTCCGGCAATGAATAACGCGTTTTACGCAAAATATTTCGGTGAGAAAAATACGCGACGCGCGAGAAAGTTAAACACGCAACCTACAGTGTGTAGCAGCCGACGCCTCGTGTTTGTTCGGAGCAAACACCAGCGCAGGCGTGGAACTAGACGCGGCACTAGAAAGACTATAGTGGTGTAGGTCTAGTGATTTGGCACCTCTACAGCGGCCATTTTGGAAGAGTATAGAACGCGCGCGAAATTTAAATTACAATACATGTAAAGCTAATAGATAGATAATGTTTGACAATAAAAATTAACTAATTATTATAAATGAATTATCAAAGTGCTAATTTAAATAAATAAATAAATTTTTTTTTTACAATAATATTTTCTCGCGGAATTTTACAACTTTTTGGTTTTATTTGCTTATAATAGAGATTTTTCACAGAGTATTAAAATAAAGATCAATTATTTAAATAATTAGAGTGAAATTCAGACACTATAAAATATTGTATAGTATAATATTAATTTTATTATTTTCTTGTTTTTTTTTACATGCATTGAGGATTTTTGCAATATCATTTCCGACTGAGGCACCACTCTAATGCGTCCATGCAATGAATATTTATGCTTTAATATTCACGTGAATATTTTTAATAATAAATTCACTTTTTGATCACTTCTATTTAGTTTAATTATTTCAATTCGAAAGTGCGAAATTTTTCATTTGTTTCAAACCAGGAGCGTAACAGTAATTTTCATTGAAGTTTTTTGAGCATTTGTTAGGATAATTTTAGACTCAGATACTTTACAAAGAATTCTTCATTGGCTGACGAATTTTCTACCTTTTTCCTTTAGTTTGCTTACAAAAGCAACTATTCATCATAAACCTCATAAATCTGCTTGACAGCTGCTTTTCCTTGGATCTGCTCAATAGCGGTCACTCTATATCCTAAGATTTGCTCAGCAGCAACCTGATCCTTTGCGATATTTCTTGCAAAAATTATTATTTGAAAAGAAGAGATTAGAGAAAAGACTCAAAGAATTACATGATAAATTGCACTATTATTACCGGGAAGACAATAGAATAAACGCGAATGATAATAAAGTTTTTGAGAATAATTTAAATTTTCAATCTGAAGTAAGCAAAAGATTTAATGAACTTTTGAAGTTCGCTTTAAAGGAAACAAATAAACGCAAAGCCAATTAATTTTCTTTTTGACAAAAGACCACACCTAGTCGCCCTTGAACCAGTTTGAAGTATTTCCTGGTGACCTTAAACCCACACTTAGCGACCCATAACCCGCTTGAATAAACAATCCCAACATCTAGACCCATTTAAACTGTTTTTCCTTTGAAAGAAGAAGAAGAATTTTTACGTAAAGAATATACAAAACAGCATTCAAAATGAATCTAGGCGACGAAACAAATGCCAGGGAAATCAGAACAACAAATGCGAACTCATCCGATTCCAATTTCATGCTGATGAATAGTATGGCAAACACCTTCGCCCTCATGAACTGAATAAGCGGTATTCCAACTTTTGAGAGCAAGAGAAGTCTCAGAGAATACATACAGGACTTAAGAAATGCAGCATCTCTAGTGAGTGAGGACATACAACCACAGTTTTTACAGAATGCATTGCACAAAATCACTGGACCAGCAAAGAAGAGTTTAATCAATAAACAAATTACCGCAGTTGAAGAATTCATAGTACATCTAAAACAGAGATTCGGACCAGGAAAAAACTTTAGTTATTTTAATAACAAAATTCAGAATGTTCGAATGAGAGAACATGACACCGTTGGTGATTTCTATGATGAAATCAACGTCTTGCTTGGCAGTGCAAAAACAGCACTCCAAGAAGAAAAAGGCAATAGTTATAAGAAAGAAATGATGGACCCATTGAAATCACTTGCAGTGGATATATTTATAAAAGGTCTACCTGCCAATTTAGCGGAAAGAGTGGATTATAGCAAACCGGCAACACTACGTGAAGCCTATGAAGAAGCTGTACGTCTAGAGACGAGGATGGAAGCCAAAATAATCCCAGATTCCAGACCATATCGTGGCCGGAATCATGGCTATAATACCCCCAGATTATATAGTGAACCACGGACTGGAATGAATTACAGAAATAACAATAGATACAATGACGAAGATCAATACAGGAACAGTCAGCATAGAGAACCTCACTACATAGGTTACATAGAAGAACGATACGAACATGAAGAACCCGAATACATTGCCTATGTGCAAGATCGATCGAGAAATGTACCACGTGATAAATATTCCACCAACCGCCGCCAAACAAATGGTTATCAACAAAACCATTACCAGGAAAATACTTACAGGAATCCGAATTATATGAATTGTTACAATCATACAAATTATGGAAATGAATTTCGCCAGAACCAAAACTACAATGACAACCGACAAGAGAGTTACCGTTGGCGTGAAAGCAATAATCAGTCCTACAGAGCGAGTCAACGAATATTCAACCCTCAAACAGGAAGATATGAAAGTACGCAGAAACGACCTGATAGGCGGAATGCCAGTAACTGGCGTAATGAAAATCCCAGATATGACAACCAAAATGATAGGGACAATTTAAACTACCAACAGGCTCGTCACGAACCCAAGATGACGAGCCAAAACCAAAAGTATTCGAGACAAAACGATCAACAAACACCAAGGAATATGGACCAAGCAAATTATCAAAGACAGATGCAGGAATACAACCAAAATCGAGATTTGAATCCCAGGAACCTGCAAGAAAATCAGACGAAAGCCCCAGTAATGGCAATACTGACCAAACCCGAGAGATCACGACGATGTGTTCCACGAACTGTAAAGGACCTGAAAACTATAATTGGGAAGATGGAGAGGCAACAGCTGTAAGAATAAAGATACCCGAAGGAACACAGCGACCGTATTTGGACTTCATAATAGATCATGGCGCAACTGTAAACCTAATAAAAATCAGAGCTCTGCACGATGACTTACCAATAAGCATTGAAGATGCCAGAGAATTAGGAGGCATCACAGACCAAACAGTGTGGACAGCAGGATCAGTGTACCTGGATATAAGAGGAACCCCAGTAAAATTTCAAATAATACAGGACGATTTTCCTATAAAACAAGATGGCATGTTAGGAAGGAATTACCTAAAGAAGGAAGAAGCCGTAATCTCCTACCATAAGAATGCTCTCATGGTAAGTGGTGATGTCATGCATCCTGTACCGTTCATAGGATATGAAGAAGAACACAATCCAAAGAATCTAAGAAGAGGATATAAATGCAAACAAGCAAATGAAGTACTGAAAGTGGAAGCGAAAATTGATGACAAGAGCAAATGTATGGAACAAAATATGGAGAACCAAGAAAAGGTTACCACGGACAAAGTAAAATACATAATAAAAGCTAGAACTAGACAAGTAGTCCAAATTAACCTAATCAAAAGTGACTTGAAAGAAGGCTACATTCCTAGGATACTTGTAGGAAATGACAACGTATTTCTAGGTGAAGGCGTAGTCAATAATGTAAACAATACCTGCAAAATGATGGCCATAAATACAAGTGAACAAGATGTAATGATAGAAGTAGACCCAAAAGAGTTAATACCTTTCGATACCGGACCAGACTTTCTACAAGAAACAGACAGTGATTTTGATGGAGATGCAATTGTTGACCAAATTAAAAGATTAGAACGAGTGAAGGCATCAATCAGAAGAAATCATATGAATAAAGAGGAATTAGAAATTGTGGACTACATAATAGAAGATTTTCTGGATCGATTTCTATTGCCAGGAGACAGACTCCCGTGCACCGACATGATCGAGCATCATATTCACTTAGAAATAGCGTACCTATAAACACTAAACAATACAGACATCCTCCTCAACATAAGCAAGTTGTAAGAGAAAGCGTAACCAAAAAGCTCAAAGACAAGATTATAAGAGAATCAAATTCTCCCTGCAATTCACCCATCTGGATAGTACCCAAGAAACCAGATAGTCATGGCAACCCAAGATGGCGCATGGTGATTGATTTTAGAGATCTAAATAAGAAAACCATCAGAGATGCATACCCGTTACCAAATATTGCGGACATAATGGACACTATGAGTGCACAAGAATGCCTGAAGGATTGAAGAACGCTACGGCAACTTTTCAACGCCTCATGGAAAAGGTTCTCAGAGGACTACAGAATATTCAAATGTTAGTATACTTGGATGACATCATAGTGTACAGTAAAAATTTAAAAGACCATGAAAGAAGAATACGAAATCTTATGGAAAGGTTGAGAGAAGCGAAATTAGTCTTGCAACCTGACAAGATTAAATTCTTTAGAAAAAAAGTTGGATTTTTAGGACACATAATTAGCGCAAAAGGAGTTTTGCAGAACCCAATCCAGAAAAGGTTTCGGCAATAGCCAAACTAGCTACACCCAAGAATGCCAAGAATATAAGAGAAGTACTAGGAATGTTTGGATATTACCGAAAGTATATCAAAGACTTTGCCAAAATAGCGAAACCATTGAATGACCTACTAAAGAAAAAAGTGAAGTTCGAATGGACCCCTCAAAGTGACGAGAGCTTTCAAAACCTCAAACAATGCCTAATGGAAGAACCCATCTTACAATTCCCGGATTTTGATAAGGAATTCACCTTAACCACAGATGCATCAGACTACACGATCGGAGCAGTCCTAAGTCAAGAAAAGGATGGATTTGATCATCCAGTCCAATACTTGTCTAGAGCTTTGAATAAAGCTGAAAGGAATTAATTAACCACTGAAAAAGAGTGCTTAGCGGTACTATATGCTCTACATCAGTTTAGACCATACTTACTGTGTCGCAAATTCACTTTAGTGTCTGACCACGAACCATTAAATTGGATGCATAGCAGAAAAGATCCTGGACAAAGATTAATGAGATGGATGTTTAGATTCACAGGATACGAGTATACTTTCAAATACAAACCAGGAAAACTAAACTAAAATGCTGATGCACTTTCAAGAGACCTTCCAGAAACCACCGAAGAGGAAAGAAAC
The DNA here is from genome assembly GCA_020010945.3 of Muscidifurax raptorellus. NCBI lineage: Eukaryota > Metazoa > Arthropoda > Insecta > Hymenoptera > Pteromalidae > Muscidifurax > Muscidifurax raptorellus. The sequence goes on from JAHUUD020000026.1 coordinate 934,547, forward strand.
AAAAATTTACCTAGAATCAAAGTGATGATAATAGAAGAAAAAGCAAAACAAGAACAAGAAAAGGCTAAAAGCAAAATACCATCACAAAAGACTAGTTTTCGCAACAGAACACACTCAGCATCGGAGAAAACCGCAGTACCCAGAGGCAGAGGTAGACCTATAGGAGCGAAAACAAATAAAGAAGCGCCCAAACTAGAACATAGTGTGGTAGCGCAGAGGACAAGAGCAAAACGTGCTCAGGTAGAAAGCCCAGTAGGATAATACATCAAACAAGGAGGATCAAGCAAGACGTCCAAACCCATTGGTACAAAGAAAACTACGCAAACAGAAACATCAACAAAAATCGAAACAGCAGACACCGAGACAACCTCCATCAAACCACGAGAAGTGCCAGCAAGTTCATCTGATATAGACTCGGATGTTTCAATGACAGTCAACCCATCCAGGAGGTCATGGCTATCGTCAACGGCTAATGAAAACAGCGACTTAGATAAACCACCCATACCAGACCCCAGATACAGCGAATTACGACAACCAGACTCAGAGACTACAGAAGATGAAGCCCAAGGACTACCCGAGAACGAAACATCTTCTTCAGAAGCTAGTCAGAATAAAACCATAAGCAATATCGCAATAGACATGACTGCAGTAGAAGATTCTTAAGATGAAGATAATGCAGATGAAGAATCTATAGAAAATCTATCAGTCAGAACCACCCTAACGAAACAAGAAGTAGAAGAAGCTAGCAGAAAATTTGAAGAAAGCATGAGGAAATATGAAATGGATAAACAAGTTGATATCGATGAGTCAACAACTGAAATAGATGCACAACTAGATTTACCCTCACACTTCTCTGACGATGACAATGTACCCGATGATGTGCGTGAAGCAATCTATACATCTGATCCACAGTTTGAGAAAGGAACCGACGTAGACAAAGTTTGGAGGAAAAGTGTTCAAACCATTATAAAACGAGCACGACAAAAGTTGCAAGAAACATCTGGTCAAGAAGACACAGGAAATGAGTCAGATGTCGAAAGCGTAACTGACATAATATTGCCACCAGTGAGAAAGACATTATCAGTCACACCTACAATAAAAAGTGACAGCCCTACCGCTAACAGTAAGCCAAGAAACAAGTCAAAGAACCACAAGAAGTTAGGGATATTGAGCGAAATAGAAGCCGAAGAAGGCTCCATTATAGATATAAGATTTTCGAAACCACCAGAACCCACAATGCCTTTTCTCCTACCCACACCACCAGGCTTAGAACCTCTAAATAAAGGTCATGACATACGAGAATAACGAGCAAAAATCCGAAGGCGATTTAACTCGTACCACTGAAAAGACCATGCGAATTCCCAACAACATGATTACCGTGAGAGAATGCCTCACACACAAGCGAGACAATATTGTGCATTTCCTATCAGCGGATTGTGACAACACGTGATCCGTTACCAGACTACTCGAAGAAATAGGAGCCATTGATCTAATGAAAATAAAGAACAGAAGACCAAAACCAGGACAAGTCTTAGTCACTCCTTTCAAGAAACATCAAATATTTACTGTAATAGTGAAAGACAAGTACTTCAACACAATAAAAATGGAGAATGTACACAAAGGACTCAAGAACCTAAAAGAAATATTACTCAATAGAAATATCAAGAGTTTCAGAGTAGCACGAAAAGGAGACATTTTGGACCAGATGGGCTCCCCAACCATCATTGAAATACTTCATGAATATTTCCACAAAAGTGAAATAAGAGTAACAATGTGTTACGGAAAAGCAGAAGTACCCGCTGAAAAGATAGAAAAGAAATAATTGGACACCTTCATGACAGCCTGACAGGAGGACATAAAGGAATCAACCAAACGTACCATAAACTAAGGGAACGATACTATTGGCCAGGAATGAGAAACGACGTTCAAAACTACGTCAGACGATGTGCAAACTGTCAAGAACAGAAAATAGAACGGTTCAAGACGAGAGAACCAATGATCATCAGAGACACACCAATAGAAGCTTTTGATAAAGTATCAATTGACACCGTAGGAAAATTGAGGATGACACCAAGAGGGAACTGTCATCTCTTAACGATGCAGTGTAACTTAACCAAATACCTAATAGCAATACCCATCAAAAACCTCAATGCAATGGCAATAGCTGACGCACTGGCGAAATATCTCATTTGTCAATTTGGAGCTCCGAGGGCCATACTCTCAGACCGAGGGACCAGCTTCTTATCAAGTATAGTAGAATCACTACTGAAGCTATTCAAGATAAATCATCTAACAACTTCAGGCTATAGACCTCAAACAAATGGGTCATTGGAGAGAAGTCATGCTCCACTCATAGAGTTCATCCGAATATACTCCGAAAGATACGATGATTGGGACCACCTAACCCCCTTTGCAACCTTTACATATAATACCAGTGTACACTCAGCCACGAACTTTACACCCTTTGAATTGGTTTATGGAAAGATAGCACGTTTCCCTCTAAGAATACCTTCCAATGAAAAATTAAAAACATATAGCGTTTATATGCGAGACCTAGTACTAAGACTAGAAGAAATTAAACTTTTAGCAGGAGAAACTCAAATAACCAACAAAATTAGGACTAAAGAAAGGTATGAAAAAAAGGTCAGAACTTTCAAGGGAAAAGTCGGCGGATATGCTAGATTGATTAAAGAACCCCGTGTCCTTAAGTTCGATTCATATAGAAATAAACCACTAAAAATCATAGAATTCGTAGGTCGGGAAAATGTAATTCCAGAATACCTCAACGGAAAGAGGGTCAGAAAGCACATTGACAAACTAAAGGATGTCGAGATGGATTCTGACCTGAATTCTGACTAAATCACATGAATAAAGAGAATAATAAAAGGGACAATATCATTTATGCATGTAAACTAATGGCCATATTTTTGCAGGATGAGACACCCGAATATAAACATTATAATAATTTTAAGCATAAGTATGATGACCCGAGGAATACCACAGTATCAATTAGACCCCCTAGACCCGAATCCCGGTATATATTACGAAAAAATGGACCCCATGAAAATTAAGAAGGTCGATTGGAAGATACAAATCTACATCAATATCGACGACTTCATGCAAATACACAAACCACTGGACTCTTATCAAACTGTTTACAATAACTGCATAGCAAGAATAGCAGAAAATAAGTGCAAACATGATTTAGGATTGGACCTTATAGAACTCAAACATCAGACCTTACGTAGCATACAAAAAGAGATAAACGAGACAATCAAGACCATGGGACATTATAATCACCCAATCACGAGAAACCCCAGAAGTATTCGCATCAAGAGGTTAGCCCCACTAGGCATAGTCGGCACTCTAAGCAAAAGCTTATATGGTTTAGTCACTACAGATGACGTGGACGACATCAATAAAAACATTGATAATCAATTTCAAGACCAAACCAAAATGGTACAAATCATAGACAAGAATGCACATACAGTCTCAGCCCAATTTGAAGAGTTACACAATATCACTCAAAATCATCAAAAGGTACTACAAAACTTTGAAGCAGTTCTGACCAAAACAGTGAATATCGTGGTCAAACAAGAAGAAGAGTTGAAACATCTAGTGGAAATGACAGTATATGTAAGACGTCTGGAATCAACACTAGATCATTTAGTAAGGAGCAATGAAAAGGTGCTAAAGGTACTAAGATACTTGAGAGAAGGAAAAATACACCCTGAATTCTCGACAACCAACATGATACACCAGATAATGACGGACGTGAAAAGGACAAGCGGTAGTTTGGATTTTGCAATACCCGCAGAACACCTAAGAATAGAAGAAATCACGAAAGTATCGGAAATCGATGCCATCCACGAAAATGGTAGGACCATCGCGGTGTTACACATCCCATTGGTTGAAAGAGACCCCTATCAAACATACAAATTACATGCGGTGACAATACCACAACACAAAGCCAATGGAACCACTGGATTAGCCTTCATAGAGCCCTCACACAAGTGTATTGCAATAAGTTCAAATGAAGAAAAATATATAATATTTGATGACAATCTTGCAACCAAGTGCATTAGAACCCATTACACATCAATTTGGCCAGTACTAGGACCTCTATAGAGTGTTCCAAACGCCCAAGACTGCGAAGCAACAATGCTACTAAATCCTAATTCTCAAACATTGAAAAACTGTAATATAAAATACAAAACCGGTACCAAAACACAATGGAAGTACCTAAAGAATGATCAATCGTGGTTATTCTCCACGACAGATCCTGACCAGCTGCGGCTCTCATGTCTAAATCAAGAAGACGCGAAAATAACCATTGAGCAAATGATCGCACGAATACTCGAACCCTCATACAATAGACTATTTAGCCTAACATTCTTTAAAAATAATGTTTATTTACAGACCAGGACACCATAAATAACAGAACCAATACATCCATGTTCTGTGACATCAGCATACCTCTATGGAGCATAGTGAAGGAATTCGAATATATAGGCACACCACATGCCGTATATGTGGAAGACCACCGAACGGACCCAAAAAGTAAAAGAGTCACACTATGTTTTGGCACAGAAAAACAGGCAACAAAGGCCAACGATTTAAAAACATCATTGATAAAACAAAATAAACTTAGACGACGTACCAAACTGATGTCCGAACCATTATCAAGAGAAGGCATACCAACTTCGAAGAGAAGAGAACCCAACATGAAGTCAGTAGTGCATGTAGTAACCAACATACAGCACAACAATGAACTCAGCAAAAACAGACTATTTTGCCTATTACCCTGGGAAGACAAGGACAAAGAAAAGGATGAAACATTCTTCAGGCATTTCGCTCAATTCGGACCAATGGTATACTATGAGGCTGTACGAGATGAAAAGGGACGCCTATCCTACGGATACGTTCAATACTTCAAAGACCGAAATGCTGAAGAGGCAAGAAAGAAGAGCAATCCTATTTACAAAGCAACTTTTGCAGAACCAAGGAAACAGACACGAGGCAAAACCGAAATGGAAACCAAGGATGACCAAGCATGATATGAAATAGGAACTATAATAAATACCCGTACCCAAACATATATAGTAAAGAAATTTTCTTCTTATTTCTTATGTTTCAGAAATGGATTTCCAACCAGCAGAAATATATATAGTAAAGAAATTTTCTTCTTATTTCTTATGTTTCAGAAATGGATTTCCAACCAGCGGAAATGGACAACCAAACCAAGGTTCTCAAGGTAGAAAGGCCAGGACCAAAACAGGCTCTAATAGAGTTCATTGGGAACCCTGATGACATCGCGAAAATTTTAAGAACTTTTGGTTTGTGTGTCATGGACTTTAGGTACCACAAGTCCGCGAACACATACACCGTAAAAGTACATTACAGTCAAGAAGAAGACGCGGTAGCCGCCGCAATAACATTCAACGTGGAGCCAACCAGCACCAGAGAGGAAAACCAGAGACAGGAAGCAGGACCACAGATGAAGTCAGACGTCAGTGCGTCGGCCTTGCGCAGTGGAGGGGAAACTGTTTAGGTCAGCGAGATTCTTGGCTACCTGATACTTTTGTGGCCTTGAGTCTCGCTGTACCTTTTATGTGCAGAACTTTCTCGATTTCATATTCGAAATAATTGTTCGAATATGAATATCGCAAAGTTGTCACATAACATCCTCCCCCCCTCGAAAACGTTTGTCGTCCTCGACAAACTTCGCGGGTTCTGAGGGTAGTGTGGTTCAGTTGGTGGCCCATAACAAGTAAGGTTCAAAGATGTGAATATATCAGTTAATAAAAAGAAAACTAAAGTCTCAAATCAAGGACAAGGGCGAACATGTTACAGGGATGATTTGTTAGTGTGCACCTTGATTTTGTAGATATGGAGCAAGTTATTATGACACGTAAGCGTGATGGTTCTACCAATCTTTGTTTAGTTTGCGGGGTGTGCCGTCATACCCTACACAAGATCTATATGTTTTTTATCTTGGTAGTTTATGCGTTTTCCCTTCTTCTTTTTTTTTTTTTTTTTTATACATGTGCTTTACGTTCATTTGTCCTTTGCTCAATTTGGCACAGTGTGTCCCGCACATGATCTATGTGATGTTTATCATGTGCGCGGCATGTGACCTTTCGAATGAATTTCATTCTTTTATTTGCACGATGGGATGGGTTTGTTGGATAGGTCATCTCTTTCATGTCTTTGATTTGGTGTTGAATAAAAAGAAGATAAAGAAAGCTTATTGAAATTAATTCTGGCGGTTGCCACTTACTTGTTGCTGGATTATTTGGTCCCAGGGTCCTTTACAGTCTATCTTAGTTCCTGTTCTATTAGTATTGTTAGCTTCCTATACTTAATGTATTACTTATTTTGTATTGTATAAATTATATATGTATTAAAATTTTTGAATATTTTCATTTGTTAGTACTTATTTCTAAGGGTGTTATATTTTATCTTAAAATTCAACAACATATTTTATCTCGTGATATGGTTAGAGGGGTTAGAGTTAAATGGTCCGGGTTTCATTATAAAAGTACAAAAATATGTTTTCCTTTATTATATCATTAAATCTTATAAGTAGATTGGTTTCTGTCGACGATAAAGTAGGTGAGTTATCCATCAGTAGGTCCAGGATGGGTTATTGTGATAGAGCCCCATGACTGATGAAGCTTAACGTCTCAAAGCGGTCTAGCAGGTCTTCATCTTCGGCGTCTACCCTGTCTTCTTTGGTTGGTACCAATGGTTCATCGAGCATCAGGTCACCGTCAATGCTCTGGTCCAGTAATGAGGTTGGATTGATTGAGCATCCCTCCTGTTTCGTTCTCTCGCTCAAGATGGTTTCGGCTCTGCTTGTCCATGGTGTGTATTTGGCGGGGTCTCTATTGGTTTCTGTTTTGTTCATGTTGTTGGTGATGCAGCCATTGCATTCTTTCAGATGTTGGTCCCAATTTTTATATAGTATTAGTTGGCCACATGCTCTGTGCAGCAGCTTTGCATTTCCATTTTGGATTTTGCAGACCATTTGATGTTCCCTTTTCAGCCTCGTATCAGCCAATCGATGACAGACCGGATGTACCCTTCTGTATGACTGTTGGTCTCTCGCAAGATGTTTTGGGGCGGCCCATATCTGTCTGTAGAGATGGTTGCGATGGTCCGTGGCTTTCTGAGCATCACTATGGTTGAAGTACTGCACAAAAGCTAGATATTTCTTATGAGGTTTTTCCTCATCTTGATTTTTCTGTAGTAAAAATCTGATGTGGTCCACTGGTTCAAATGTTGCGAATACTTTTACGAATTCTTCGTGGTCCATGGCTAAGGGTACTTGGGCGCAGAATCTTAGTCCTGCAGTGTCGTCTAAACGTCCGGTTATGATGCTGGGTTTGGGCATTGGCATCTGACTGGGTTTCATTGGCACCCATGTGTCTGATGTGTCTTCTTCTGCTTTCTCTGGTTCCAGGGTTGATGAAATTCGTTCTTGGTTTTCTGTCATGAAATGTGTGGCACTCTCATTATCTTTGGCGTCTTCGTATATGGCTAATATTTTGGTTTTTCCGTCTTTGTTGGTGTAAACCAGCTCTATCCACACTGGTCCAAATTCTTTTAGGTTTGCCAATAGATCGTGCGTGGGTCCTATTATTGTGATTATCATTGTTTTGTCGTTCAGTTTTTCAAAATGTGTGATTCGTGGCGTCATGTGTTTTGTGTCATTTTCTTTTGAGTGGGTACATTGTTGTATAAATTGTAGTTGCGTCTCCTGTGTGAACTGATTTTCGACGGTTAGACCTAAACCTTGTCTGTTCGTGCATGGTGTCAGGACCGGAGCTTCGACCATGTCTTGAAGATTTCGTCCCAGCCCTTTTCCGCGTTGATATCCCATCTTCATCATCATTCTTTGGGGTATTGACAAATTAGGTTCCTCTGCAAGTTTTCTTTCTACTGTTGATGTGATGTCATTTTCTTTCTGATGTTCTGATGTTCATTTTTATATATACCATCAGTAAATATAGATTTGGTGTTGTCGTAGTGGTACATGTGATGTTGCAGGGTCCATAACTTCTGAAGAGGTGATTTATGGCCTGTTGATCGCCTTGAGTTTTAGCCATTATGCTCACCTTGTCCATCTCAGTGATGTCTAGTATCTCTATGCTGGTGTGGTCCATTTTGCTGGAACAATTCAAGTTGGTTTGAATTAATCTTGGTTCAGGGTTCAATTTAAATATGGTACTTAATGTTTATTATTAGTGGTCATGCAACAATTACTAGGGTATGATATATGGTTTTGGGGTCCTTGTGCTTCGTATCGGTTACGATACGCACTTTGAATCTGATGTTGGTGCCTCTCTTTTTCTTTAATATTTTATGGTATGGGTACTCTCTTTTTTTTTTTTTTTTTATATGTGTCCCTAGGTGCAAGGGTTCACATTGGATCTTCATATCTATACTTTAAAATTATTGAAATATTTATGATTGAGTGTGTCCTGTCCTAAAAAAATAGTGATTAGTTTACATTTATAAATGATATTGTCCCTTTTATTATTCTCTTTATTCATGTTATTTAGTCAGAATTCAGGTCAAAATCCATCTCGACATCCTTTAGTTTGTCAATGTGCTTTCTGACCCTCTTTCCGTTGGGGTATTCCAGAATTATTATGATTTTTAGTGGTTTATTTCTGTATGAATCGAACTTATGGACGCGGGGTTCTTTAATCAATCTAGCATATCCGCCGACTTTTTCCTTGAAAGTTCTGACCTTTTTGTCATACCTTTCTTTAGTCCTAATCTTGTCTATGATTTGTACCATTTTGGTTTGGTCTTGAAATTGATTATCAATGTTTTTATTGATGTCGTCCACGTCATCTGTAGTGACTAAACCATATAAGCTTTTGCTTAGAGTGCCGACTATGCCTAGTGGGGCTAACCTCTTGATGCGAATACTTCTGGGGTTTCTCGTGATTGGGTGGTTATAATGTCCCATGGTCTTGATTGTCTCGTTTATCTCTTTTTGTATGCTACGTAAGGTCTGATGTTTGAGTTCTATGAGGTCCAATCCTAAAGCATGTTTGCACTTATTTTCTGCTATTCTTGCTATGCAGTTATTGTAAACAGTTTGATAAGAGTCCAGTGGTTTGTGTATTTGCATGAAGTCGTCGATATTGATGTAGATTTGTATCTTCTAATCGACGTTCTTAATTTTCATGGGGTCCATTTTTTCGTAATATATACCGGGATTCGGGTCTAGGGGGTCCAATTGATACTGTGGTATTCCTCGGGTCATCATACTTATGCTTAAAATTATTATAATGTTTATATTCGGGTGCCTCATCCTGCAAAAATATGGCCATTAGTTTACATGCATAAATGATATTGTCCCTTTTATTATTCTCTGTATTCATGTGATTTAGTCAGAATTCAGGTCAGAATCCATCTCGACATCCTTTAGTTTGTCAATGTGCTTTCTGACCCTCTTTCCGTTGAGGTATTCTGGAATTACATTTTCCCGACCTACGAATTCTATGATTTTTAGTGGTTTATTTCTATATGAATCGAACTTAAGGACACGGGGTTCTTTAATCAATCTAGCATATCCGCCGACTTTTCCCTTGAAAGTTCTGACCTTTTTTTCATACCTTTCTTTAGTCCTAATTTTGTTGGTTATTTGAGTTTCTCCTGCTAAAAGTTTAATTTCTTCTAGTCTTAGTACTAGGTCTCGCATATAAACGCTATATGTTTTTAATTTTTCATTGGAAGGTATTCTTAGAGGGAAACGTGCTATCTTTCCATAAACCAATTCAAAGGGTGTAAAGTTCGTGGCTGAGTGTACACTGGTATTATATGTAAAGGTTGCAAAGGGGGTTAGGTGGTCCCAATCATCGTATCTTTCGGAGTATATTCGGATGAACTCTATGAGTGGAGCATGACTTCTCTCCAATGACCCATTTGTTTGAGGTCTATAGCCTGAAGTTGTTAGATGATTTATCTTGAATAGCTTCAGTAGTGATTCTACTATACTTGATAAGAAGCTGGTCCCTCGGTCTGAGAGTATGGCCCTCGGAGCTCCAAAATGACAAATGAGATATTTCGCCAGTGCGTCAGCTATTGCCGTTGCATTGAGGTTTTTGATGGGTATTGCTATTAGGTAATTGGTTAAGTTACACTGCATCGTTAAGAGATGACAGTTCCCTCTTGGTGTCATCCTCAATTTTCCTACGGTATCAATTGATACTTTATCAAAAGCTTCTATTGGCGTGTCTCTGATGATCATTGGTTCTCTCGTCTTGAACCGTTCTATTTTCTGTTCTTGACAGTTTGCACATCGTCTGACGTAGTTTTGAACGTCGTTTCTCATTCCTGGCCAATAGTATCGTTCCCTTAGTTTATGGTATGTTTGGTTGATTCCTTTATGTCCTCCTGTCAGGCTGTCATGAAGGTGTCCAATTATTTCTTTTCTATCTTTTTCAGCGGGTACTTCTGCTTTTCCGTAACACATTGTTACTCTTATTTCACTTTTGTGGAAATATTCATGAAGTATTTCAATGATGGTTGGGGAGCCCATCTGGTCCAAAATGTCTCCTTTTCGTGCTACTGAAACTCTTGATATTTCTATTGAGTAATATTTCTTTTAGGTTCTTGAGTCCTTTGTGTACATTCTCTATTTTTATTGTGTTGAAGTACTTGTCTTTCACTATTACAGTAAATATTTGATGTTTCTTGAAAGGAGTGACTAAGACTTGTCCTGGTTTTGGTCTTCTGTTCTTTATTTTCATTAGATCAATGGCTCCTATTTCTTCGAGTAGTCTGGTAACGGACCGCGTGTTGTCACAATCCGCTGATAGGAAATGCACAATATTGTCTCGCTTGTGTTTGAGACATTCTCTCACGGTAATCATGTTGTTGGGAATTCGCATGGTCTTTTCAGTGGTACGAGTTAAATCGCTTTCGGATTTTTGTTCGCTTTCTCGTATGTTATGACCTTTATTTAGAGGTTCTAAGCCTGGTGGTGTGGGTAGGAGAAAAGGCATTGTGGGTTCTGGTGGTTTCGAAAATCTTATATCTATAATGGAGCCTTCTTCGGCTTCTATTTCGCTCAATATCCCTAACTTCTTGTGGTTCTTTGACTTGTTTCTTGGCGCACTGTTGGCTGTAGGGCTGTCACTTTTTATTGTAGGTGTGACTGATAATGTCTTTCTCACTGGTGGCAAGATTATGTCAGTTACGCTTTCGACATCTGACTCATTTCCTGTGTCCTCTTGACCAGATGCTTCTTGTAGCTTCTGTCGTGCTCGTTTTATAAGGGTTTGAACACTTTTCCTCCAAACTTTGTCTACGTCGGTTTCTTTCTCAAACCGTGGATCAGATGTGTAGATTGCTTCACGCACATCATCAGGTACATTGTCATCGTCAGAGAAGTGTGAGGGTAAATCCAGTTGGGTATCTATGTCAGTTGTTAATTCGTTGATATCAGCTCGATTATCCATTTCATATTTCCTCATGCTTTCTTCAAATTTTCTGCTAGCTTCTTCTACTTCTTATTTCGTTAGGGTGGTTCTGACTGATAGATTTTCTATAGATTCTTCACCTGCATTATCTTCATCTTGAGAATCTTCTACTGCAGTCATGTTTATTGCGATATTGCTTATGGTTTTATTCTGACTATCTTCTGAAGAAGATGTTTCGTTCTCGGGTACTCCTTGGGCTTCATCTTCTGTAATCTCTGAGTCTGGTTGTCGTAATCCGCTGTATCTGGGATCTGGTATGGGTGGTTTATCTAAGTCGCTGTCTTCATTAGCCGTTGACGATAGCCATGATCTCCTGGATGGGTTGACTGTCATTGAAATGTCCGAATCTATATCAGATGAACTTCCTGGCATTTCTCGTGGTTTGATAGAAATTGTCTCTGTGACTGCTGTCTCGATTTTTGTTGGTGTCTCTGTTTGTGTATTTTTCTTTGTACCAATGGGTTTGGACGTCTAGCTTGGTCCTCCTTGCTTGATGTATTGTCCTACTGGACTTTCCACCTGAGCACGTTTTGCTCTTGTCCTCTGCGCTACCACACTATGTTCTAGTTTGGGCCCTTCTTTATTTGTTTTCGCTCCTATGGGTCTACCTCTGCTTTTGGGTACTGTGGTTTTCTCCGATGCTGAGTGTGCTCTATTGTGAAAGCTATTCTTCTGTGATGGTACCTTGTTTATTGATTAAACTTTTCTTCGCTGGTCCAGTGATTTTGTGCAATGCATTTTGTAAAAACTGTAGTTGTATGTCCTCACTCACTAGAGATGCGGCATTTCTTAAGTTCTGTATGTATTCTCTGAGACTTCTCTTGCCGTCAAAAGTTGGAATACCGCTTATGCAGTTCATGAGCGCGAAGGTATTTGCCATGCTATTCATCAGCATGAAATTGGAATCGGATGCAGTTGTATTTGTTGCTCTGGTACCTCTGGTATTTGTTTCGTCGCTTAGATTCATTTTGAATGCTGTTTTGTATATTCTTTACTTGAAAATTCTTCTTCTTCTTCTTCTTTCAAAGGAAAAATAGTTTATAATGGGTCTAGATGTTGGGATTGTTTATTCAAGCGGTTTATGGGTCGCTAAGTGTGGGTTTAAGATCACCAGGAAATACTTCAAACCGGTTCAAGGGCAACTAGATGTGGTCTTTGATCGAAAAGAAAATTAATTGGCTTTGCGTTTATTTGTTTCCTTTAAAGCGAACATCAAAAGTTCATTAAAACTTTTTCTTACCTCAGATCGAAAATTTAAATTATTCTCAAAAACTTTATTATCATTCGCGTTTATTCTATTGTCTTCCCGGTAATAATTGTGCAATTGATCATTTACCTCTTTTAGTCTCTTCTCTAATGTCTTCTTTTCAAATAATAATTTTTGCAAGAAATATTTTTTTCCTGATCTCTTTTTGTTAAATAATTTTTCTTTGCTTGAGAAATTTTCTTCCTTCATGGGTTGTGTCTTATTGGATACAATGACCGCTGTTAAGCTGGTCCAAGGAGAGCCGCCACTCAGCTGACTCGGGATTCACAAGTCGCTGCTAAGCAGACCAAAGGATCAGGTTGCTACTGAGCAAACCTTAGTTCGCTCTAACCTACTGTCAAGCAGACTTTTGAGGTTTATGATAAATAGTCGCTTTTGTAAGCAAACTAAAGGAAAAAGGTAGAAAATTCGTTAGCCAATGAAGAATTCTTTGTAAAGTATCTAAGTCTAAAATTATCCTAACAAATGCTCAAAAAAACTTCAATGAAAATTACTGTTACGCTCCAGGTTTGAAACAAATGAAAAATTTTGCACTTTCGAATTGAAATAATTAAACTAAATAGAAGTGATCAAAAAGTGAATTCATTATTTAAAATATTCACGTGAATATTAATGCATAAATATTTACTGCAAGGACGCATTAAAGTGCATGTAAAAATAAAACAAGAAAACAATAAAATTAATATTATACTATACAATATTTTATAGTGTCCGAATTTCACACTAATTATTTAAATAATTGATTTTTATTTTAATACTCTGTGAAAAATCTCAATTATAAGCAAATAAAACCAAAAAGTTGTAAAATTCCGCGAGAAAATTTTATTGTAAAAAAAATTTATTTATTTATTTTTGCACTCTAATAATTCATTTATAATAATTAGTTAATTTTTATTGTCAAACATTATCTATCTATTAGTTTTACATGTATTGTAATTTAAATTTCGCGCGCGTTCTATACTCTTCCAAAATGGCCGCTGTAGAGGTGCCAAGTCACTAGACCTACACCACTATAGCCTCCCTAGTGCCGCTTCTAGTTCCACGCCTGCGCTGGTGTTTGCTCTGAACAAACACGAGGCGTCGGCTGCTACACACTGTATGTTACGTGTTTAACCTTCTCGCGCATCGCGTATTTTTCTCACCGAAGTATTTTGCGTAAATCGCGTTATTCATTGCCGAAACCCATAATCTGTGGATTCGCGAGTGTCTCCTCTACTCGTGAGTGTGTGTTTTGGTTTGTTCAGTTGATTAGGACCAAAGTTGTGACTGAAAATGTTTATGGACCCAAGACGATGTATCGCAAGCAGTGCAACCTGTTGCTGCTTGTCAGATAAGTATTTTTATTTATAATCTCCTGATTGAATTCTCATCAATTGAGCACAAGAGCAAATTGCTTTGTGTAAATTGTACGTTTCTATTACAGATGGTGTGAATTTTCATACACCAGGCAAACGTATCCGAGAACTTTTGTTCATTTGTGAACACTACTTCATAGGTACGTAACCTTTAGGTTACTTATTCAAATATGAGTATAAAACAACTATTTTGAATGGTCTTACCCTTTTGTTGTCGACCATTCGATAGAATTATATTATATATTTTGAAATATGCTAATTAATATATGTATATATAGGTTCAGAGGGTCAACCACGCTCTGCGGGATCTATCACCTCTATCGAGCACCTGCGTCAGCTACGCCCTGGATCGACTGTGGCAGAAAAGTGCCAATTCAGCTACTTCTTGTCCTCCGCGTTGTTGTTCAATTGACGCGATAGGATAAGATTTATGCGAAATTGTATTTAACTATTTTGTCTTGACAAATAAATTTCTATTCTATTCTATTCTATTCTTCTTGCTGGTCGATCAGATTTTGGTGAGTTTTCTTGTATATATATGAATTCTTGTATATTCACAGCTTATATATATATAAGAAAATTTTAGCATTATTTGGCTTATCTTAAATGGGTCCTTCCCTATTTAACTGTATTATAATACTACTCGCACATGCTTTAAATTTCTGAATGTGATTAAATTTCACCTTGATTATCACTGCTTTTACCGAATAATCCTTCTGCTATATTCATTCTCTAACTTTCTTATATTTCAATTGAATAACAGTTAGAATCATTTACACCCTTTCTTTTATGTCAAGACATTCTCATTTCTATTTTAAACAATGATTTTATTATGATTTTATTGGACCGTTAATCAAAAGAAACTAATATAATGCTCAATTATTTGATTTTAAATGTTCACAGCAATTCAAGCTCTTTTTGTATTTTCTAGATACTCGATGCTGTATCTTGGCAATCAACGCTCGATTGTGACATCACCGCACGACGCCACGCTATGCTTCTACACGTCTGCTATTGCCGATAGCACGCGGCCAGGTAATACTATCCTTTTCTAATTTCCTTTGTATTTCTTGTTACTCAGAGTGTTTATTGTTTTTCTTCGCGTTTCTATTATGTATTAATTCGCGCAATTTTTATTATATTTTATTTAGTTTGTTAATCTTTTTAAATATATATATTTTGATATATTTTTTTTAGGCACTCAAGATTTCTATGCTCATGCAACGAAAAGGAAAAATTAGCTGCAGGTTATGCGCGAGATCTCGGTGGAACCTCCATTTTTTGTTAGGTGATTGTTAGTCACCTAGCAATATAATTCAAATCTTTGCGTGAGTTTATCTCGCGCACGCAACTATACAGTGACGGGAGAGATTCCACTCCTCTAATGCCTCCTGGCTGTCAGCTTAATTTTTCCTTTGGCTGAAACGCGGATTTGTTTTATAATAAACTTCCTTACCTTGTATGCTCTCTTATTTCTTGACGATCAACTTCAAAAATCTGGTCCTCTATATCCACCTGGTCGAAGGAAGATCCAAATGTGTATATGGTAGGGTGAACCAATTAAAATGAACTATAGTGTGTTTTGAAAAAAAACCTTCTGGCTTTATTTGGCCTTTCTTTATTTTCTAATCAAACTTTGTATTTATAAAATGTATATATATATATATATATATATATATATATATATATATAGAGGGTCAGACGTGTAGATAGGGAGTGTGCATAATACGCGACTTTTTTTTGGTTTGAATAGAAAAGGTAAATAGAAAGAGGAATACAAAGTGAAAGTGGAGAGAAAGGTGAATAAAAGAGGATAATAGGAAAAGAAAGGGCGAGAAAGGGAAAAGGGAGAGAAGGGAGAGAAGGAGAATGTACAAGGAGGAGGTTAGGAAAGGTAGAAAAGGACGGAGATAGAGGAGAGAGCGGCAAAGCCGCGGGCCATGAACAATAGAGAAGAGGAGACGGCAGAGGTGACGATAGGGAACCAAGAACAGAGGAACGAGGAGGAACAGGAATTTAAGACTCCGAGCGGACCGGAACGGGAGCCGGAGAGGGAAACTCAAACGTGCAGGTGGGAAAGCACGCCGAAGACAGGGAAGGGAAGAAGAAAGGAAAGCGGAGGAAAAGGGGGAGCGCTAAGGCAATTGGAGCTCTTAGAGAGCTTCAAAGTAGACAAAACGGAAAGGGGAAAAAGGAAAGAAAGGTCACCGGAAGAGAAAGAGGACAAGAAGAGAGAGAGGAAAGAAGACAGGAGAGAGAGAGACACGTCAGAAAAGAACGGATCGACGGGGAGATTCCCGTCAAAGAAGGAGCAGGGAAAGGAAGGCGAGAAAGAGGGGGAGATGGAGAAATTTCAAGGAACATTGGAAAGGATCCTGAAGACCCTGGAGGAGGAGAAGGAGGAAAGGAGAAAGGACAGGGCAGAATGGGAGAGAAAATGGATAGAAACGGAAGAAAGGATGAATAAGAAGTTGGAGGAGGTGAGAAGTCTAGTGCAGGAGGAGAAGAGGGAGAGGACAAGGGCGGAGGAGGAGATAAAGAGGGCAAACGAGGAGGAGAGGAGAAAGAGGGAAGAGCGAGAAAGAGAAATGGAGGAGAAGATAAAGAAAATGAAGGAAGAGGCAAAAACTAGGCAGACAGAAGGAGGAGACCAGAGAGGGGAAAAGGGGTCAGAGGAAAGGGAGCAAGAGAAGAAGCAACTGAAAGAGCTAGAGTGGAGAATTGAGGAAGGGGAGAGAGAAAGGAAAAGGAACAATGTGGTGGTATCAGGTCTGAAAGAAGGAAAATGGGACAAAGCGAAGGTGGAAGAATGGGTAGATGAGAAGCTGGGGATTACGGTGAAGGTGAAAAGGACGTGGGTCATCAGAGGAAAATGTAAGAGTAAAATAGGAGTGGAATGTGAAAATAGAGAGGAGAAAGAGAAAATGATGGAGGAAAAGAGCAAGTTGAAGGGGACAGACTGCTTCATCGACCACGATTTGACGTGGCGAGAGAGGAGAAATAGAGAAAGATTGAACGGGCTCGCAAGAGAATGGAGAAGAGAAGGAAAACCAGTGAAAGTAGGAAGAAACAAGTTAACGGTAGGAGACATGACATACTTTTGGAACGAAAGAGAGGATAGGCTTTTTCGAGAGGGGGAGGCAAGATGGAGGTGAGAAGGAGAAAAGGGATGAAAGGGGAAAAAGGAATAAAAATGAGAATTTGAAGGTGTTGAGCTGGAATGTGGCAGGACTGAAAGGAATAGAAGAGGAAGGATGGAGATACATACTAGGGTTCGACGTCATTTGTCTACAGGAAATATGGGCAGAGAGCGGTGAGGAGGAAGGAATAAGGAGGAGAATGAAGGGATTCGAAACAGAGGTAAGAGAGGCGAAAAAGGGGGGGAGCATAGGGAGATTAAAGGGAGGAATGGTAATGGCAGTCAGGAAGGATAGGAAAGAGGACAAAGTTGAATGGTTGAGAGGAAGATCTGGAGAAGTCATAGGAGGCAAATGTACTATGAAAGGGGAAAAGTGGTGGATAGGTTCGACTTACATGAGGGAGGAGAAGGAGAGGAACTATGAAGAAATAGAGGAGATGATAGAAAGAGCGGGAGGGGAAAAGATACTCTGGTGTGGAGACCTGAACGCGAGAACAGGGCAAGAGGGAGGTTTTTTAGACGAAAAGGGAGTGGAGGAAAGGAGGGAGTCAAAGGATAGAGTAGTGAACAGAGAGGGCGAAGAGCTGCTAAATAGGTTAAAAGAGTGGGGGCTTTCAATCCTAAATGGAAGTACAGAAGGGGATGAGGAAGGGGAACTCACGTACGTGGGGGGAATGGGATGCTCGGTAATAGACTATGGGATAGTAAATGAGGAAGGCAGGAGAAAGGTAACGTCAATGAAGGTAGTAGATAGAATGGAGTCAGATCATGGAGCACTGGAAGTGGAAATAGAGACAGGGAAAAGTTCGGAAGAGTTGGAAGAGGAAATGAAAAGAACAGTGTGGACAGAGGAGGCCAGCAGGGAGTATAGAGGCTGGCTAGATAAAGGGGGGGAAGCAAAAACATGGAGGGATTTAAAGATAAAAATAAGAAACGCGATCCAAACAAAGAGGGGGAGAAGAAAAAGGAGAGATGACAGCAGATGGTGGGATGAAGATTGCAGGAAGAAGAGGGCAGAAATGAAAAGGGCAAAAAAAGGGATAAATAAGTGGGGAAAAGACAGGTTCATGCAGGCGAAAAGAGAGTTAAGGAACATGTATAGGAAAAAAAAGGAGGAAGGGATGAAAAAAGAGCTAAGGGAGGCAAAGGAGGATAGGTCAGGAAAAAAGTTCTGGAGAATGGTGAAAAGGAGAAGGAAAGGAAAAAGGGAGCAGATAGATAAAGGGATAGAAGATAAGAGCTGGTTAGAGTTTTTTAAAGGGCAACTGGGAGAGAGAGAAACGCAGGAAAGAAGGAGAGATAATGAGGAAGAGTCGGGGGAAGAAGAGGAAGAAGAGGAGAGAGAGATAGAAGTAGAGGAAGTAAGGGAAATAATCAAGAAGCTAAAGGAAAAGAAAGCACCAGGAGAGGATGAAATCCAGAATGAGGCATGGAAGCAGGGAGGAGAAAAGATTGTAGAGGAACTAACGGAGATACTAGGAAAAATTTGGAAAGGAGGAGGACTGCCAGAAGAGTGGCGACTTAAAACCAATTTATAAGAAAGGAGATAAGGGGGAGTGTAAGAACTACAGAGGAATTACACTAATGGACACAGGATACAAAATATATGCGGAACTGATAAAGGGAAGATTGGAGAAGAAACTGGAAGAAGAGGAAAAGTTAAGCGACACGCAGATGGGATTCAGAAGAGGGAGAGGTACAACGGACGCTATATATGTGGTAAACAAGGCGGTGGAGCAAGAGCTAAGGAAGAAAGGAGGGAAGGTATACGCGTGCTTCGCGGACATGAAAGCAGCCTTTGACAAAGTAAACAGGGAAGAAGTGTGGAAGATGATAAGGAAGCTGGGAGTGAATAGAAGGATAAGGGAAAGGGTAAAGGAAATTTATGAGAAGACTGAGTGTGAAGTAAGGATAGGGGAAAGGAATGTAGGCAGTTTTGAGACGCAGAAGGGAGTGAGACAGGGATGCCCGCTGAGTCCACTGCTGTTTAACGTGGCAATGGCGGACTTGGAAGGAGAGATGGGAAAGGTACAAGAAGGAGGGATAATACTAGGGAGAAGGAAAGTATGGTCAATCTCATATGCAGATGACGTAGTAATGCTAGCAACAAACGTGAGCGGGTTGAAACAAATGCTAAGAAGATTCAAAGGATACATCAAAAGAAAGGGTTTGGAGCTAAACACAGAGAAAACGAAGATCATGATTTTTAGAAACGGAGGAAGAAGGAGGAGGGAAGAGAAATTTGAATGGGATGGAAGGGAGATAGAGGTGGTGAAAACATTTGAATATTTGGGATACACGATGAAAGAAAATGGGAAAGAGGAAGAACAGGTGAAGAAGGTGAAAGGAAGGACAAATGCGCTGATAAGCACCCTGTGGGGCCTAGGAGAGGCAACGTTCAAGGACAGCTGGAAGATGAGAATGAAGCTGTTCGACGCTCTAGTACAGAGCGTAATAGAATACGGGGCGGAGATATGGGGTTGGAAAGGGCAGGAGGGTTTAGAGAAAATACAGAGAAAGTACATCTAATGGGTGCTGCAGCTAGACAGGACAACGCCGGCACATGTGATTCATTGGGAGACGAAAAGGTTCAAATTAGAGACAAGGACAAGGAAAAGGGCGGTTAGGTTTGAAAGGAAATTGAGGAGAGCAAAAGAAAGTACTTCGCTAGGAGAATGCTGGAGGCTGCTGAAGAGAGAGGGAGAAAGGAGAGAATGGAAGGGTAGAGGGAAGGACGTGAGAAGAATGGAATTGGAGAAGTGCGGGATATCGGGGGAGGAGTATACGAGAAGAATGGAGGAGGAAGAGGGAGTGGAGGAGGAAATAGAAAGGATAAACAAAGACACACAATGGCAGAAGTGGAGAGAGGAAATAAAGGAGTCCAGATATGCGGGTGAGATAAGGGAGGTAATGTTGGAGCAGGGGGAAATACCAGAGTACCTGATGGAAGTGGGAGAACACAGAAGAGGAGCGCTCAACGTTACGGCAAGGTTCAGATTAGGGTGTGACACAAGAGGGAATAAATACTGGAAGAAGGAAGAAGAAAGGGTATGCAGGCTATGTGGGAGTGAGGAGGAGACGCTTAAACATGTGTTCGAAGAATGTGTGGAGACGAAGATAGAGGGGAAAAAGTGGCAGGAGACAGTCGGAGGGAGAAGAACGCAAGTGGGGAAACTCTATAGCACGATATGGAAGAGGAAAATTAAAGAAAGACAGCTAGAATAAAGAAGGGGAAGGCAAGAAAGGAAGGAAAAGATAGGACGAAGCAGAAAGGAGATTTGAAAAGCGCGCGCAAAGCATGCGGGGAAGTCTAGGGAAAGTCCCTAGGAGGAACTAGACGGAGGGAACAGGGAGAAGAAAGAGGAACGAGAGGAACAGAAAGGAGAGCACATGGTGAGGTGAGTAGAGAGGTTATAGCAGGGAGACAGAGAGCGTGTAAAGGCAGAAGTGAGAAAAAAGATAAAGAACCGAAGGCGACAAAAAAGTAGGAGGGAGAGATGTCGAAGCACGAGAGAAGAGTGGGGAGAGAGATGCGGGATATGAGAGAGGAGATGAAAGAGTGGAAGGTGAAGCTGCAACTGGAGAGAGGGAGAAGAGAAGCGGCGGAGAGAAAGATGATGGATATAGAAGGAGACGTAGAAATATTGAAAGGTAAACTGAGTGAGGAAAGGAGAGAGAGGGAGAAGGTGCAAAGAACAGTAAAAGAATTAAAAGGAATGATAGAAAAATTGGAAGGTAAAATGAGGAGAGAGGAGAGAAAAGGGATTGAAAGGGAAAGGATAAATGTGAAAAGTGAGGTTAGGATCGTGAACAACAAGAGAAAGAGGACGGAAGGAGGGAGGAGCAAAGTAGGAGAGAGAGGTGTGATAATACATAAAGGGACCAACTGGAGCGAGAAGGAGGTGCTGCAGGACTGGCTAGACGAGATCCTGGAGGGAACGAGTTGGGAGTTGGAGGAGACGGCAAACCAGGACACAAAAAAGATAATATTCGCGGCAGAAGAGGAAATGGAGAAGATATGGAAGAGGGGAGATGAAATAAATGAAGGGGGAAAGGTGAGATTAGAGCAGTGGATGAGTTGGGAGGAGAGAAAGGCAAAAAAAGAAGCCATGGGGATAAGAGAGAGAAGGAGAGAGGAAGCGAAAATGAATGGGGAGCTTCTAAAGAACGGGGACTTCAAAGTGAGGGTGGATGGAATAATGTACGAGTGGAAGGAGGAGGAGGGAAGGATCAGAAGGGTGAGAGAGGAAGAGAGGAGGGAAGAAGAGATGAGAGAGGAAAGGAGGAAGAAGGAAGATTAGAAGAAGAGATAAAAAAAAAAGAAAAAAAAAAAAAGTAAAAAAAAAGGATGCGTATTAATGCACACAAATGTTTTATATTTTTAGTTAAGAAAATATTGTAAAATACTTAATGTATAAAAAAAATAAAGTTATTATTATTATTATATATATATATATATATATATATATATATATGCGTAAACTTAAAAAAAGATGAGGAAAATATAATATAAAAAAATGAATTTTAAACAAGAGTAAAACAAAGTATAAAACAAACCAAAAACTACTAAAAAATTCTCGTCCGCTCGGCAGCTCGGCTCGAGTCAGAGTGCCTGAGGTAGCGTGGCTTGGGGACGCTTCGGAAGTATATCCGGACCTCCCACGCGTCTCCAAGCTCCACTTCCCCATGCTGACGTCAGTGCGTCTGCACTCGTCGCACTCATTAGGCCTTATGGGACCTGTTAATGGTGCAATAGTTCAAGACTGCAGCGTGGCTTCGCACGTGCGGTCTTGCGCAGTGGGGGGAACTGTTTAGGTCAGCGAGATTCCTGGCTACCTGATACTTTTGTGGCCTTGAGTCTCGCTGTACCTTTTATGTGCAGAACTTTCTCGATTTCATATTCGAAATAATTGTTCGAATATGAATATCGCAAAGTTGTCACATAACAAAAGGGAATTGGTTCAGTATCAGTTCACTTTTTAGGAACAATTAATTGGAAATTATTAGGTATAGAAGTCACCTTTATAGTTGTTTCCAATAATTTTCAAATACCAACAGAAGGTTTATTAGGTTTAAAATTATTCAAAGAATTCAATGCAAAACTTTGTTTTAATTCGAGAATTTTTACTTTAAACAAGCAAGTTATGACTTTTCATCAAAATAAAGATCCATTACATGAAATAAAGATCGGAAAAATTATAAATATTACTACATCTAATAAAAATTATATACCTTGTATTGACATTTTGAATCCACCTTCATATAACAAAGGTAGATTAATGTTGGATTATGGATCTGAAGCTAATATTATGAAAGTTTTTCTTCTATCTGAAGAATGTAAAATAAATAAATCTGAATTTGTGTATTTGAAAGGAAATGGTGATGAGTTAACAAAAACTTTAGGTATTGCTGGAATAAAAATTTTTGGTATTAATTCAACCTTTCACATAGTACCGAATGATTTTGGAATACCTTGTGAAGGAGTTTTATGAGCTGAATATTTTTATGAGACAAAAGGTGTAATTGACTTTGAAGAAGGTACATTTAAGGTTAACAGAGTAACGGCTACTTTGCAATTTGATTCGACAGCACCTGCACTAACTATTTTCAATACTGATAAGAAAAGTTTCAAAGCTGCAAGTGGTTTTGCTGGCAAGTATGTTGATTCTGAGAATTTACCTATAGTAAATTCTGATAAACAGACATCCTTACCTGATACGTTCGAAAGAAAGTATATAAACCAACAAGAAAATCTATCTGAACTTGGATTAGATTCACAGGGTAGTACAAGTGTTAATCCTTCGACAGAATCTTTATATAGAATGTTATCTGATGTAGATGATTTAAGCGATTATGAAACCTTATCTGATTTAGATGATTATTATGCTAATTATAATATAGCAGTACTACATAAGGATCCAAATTTGCCTATTATAAAAAAACAATGCCCTAAAAGAAAAATTTTTCATATTACTCAACAAGAGGTTTTTTCTGAGCTTCATACTGATATTCCATCTAAAGATGAAGCAAATGAAATTCATGATTTATTTTCTGAAGACGAAACTGAAGTGTATGAATAATTTGAGTCACCTATAGCACGTATATTTGACATTCAAGTAAATTTTGGTTCTATATTAGATAAACTTAGATTAGATCATTTAGAAGGTGTAGAAAGAAAACATGTACTTAATTTAATTAATAGATATAAGGAAAGATTTATTTTCTGAAGACGAAACTGAAGTGTATGAACAATTTGAGTCACCTATAGCACGTATATTTGACATTCAAGTAAATTTTGGATCTATATTAGATAAACTTAGATTAGATCATTTAGAAGATGTAGAAAGAAAACATGTACTTAATTTAATTAATAGATATAAGGAAAGATTTTTACTAGAAGGCCAACATTTAGGATCTACCACTAATATTAAGCATAGAATAATTACAACTACTGATGTTCCAATAAACGTTAAACAATACGAATTTCCAGTTTCACTAAAAGATGAAATTACCCGTCAAGTCCAAAAATTACTTGATGAAGGTATAATAAGACCATCTCAATCTGATTATAATTCACGGAATGTTAAAAATATCAGACAAGTTTTAGGTCTTTTTGGATATTATCGCCGTTTTATTAAGAATTTTGCAAAAATTGCCAAACCATTAACTGGATTATTACAGACAGATATTGAATTTATATGGGTAGATGATTGCGAAAAAGCTTTTATTACACTAAGAGAAGCTTTATGTAATCCACCAATATTACAATATCCTGATTTTTCAAAACCTTTTATTATTACCTGCGATGCTTCGGGTATAGCAGTAGGAGGAGTACTTTCTCAAGGAAAAATTGGCAAAGATCTCCCAATAGCTTATACATCTTGAGTACTCAGAGGTCCTGAATTGTTTTATGAAATATATGAGAAAGAAGCTTTAGCTATGATTCATTGTGTTGAGAAATTTAAGGACTATATATATATATGGTAAAAAAATCACAATTATTACAGACCATCAACCTTTGGTATGGTTCAAAACTGCTGATCTTAATATGCGTGTATTAAAATGGCGTTTTAAATTGTCCGAATATGATTATGAAATAATATACAAACCTGGAAAATTAAATAGTAATGCAGTCGCTTTATCACGAAATCCAATAGATCCTATTGATATTCATGTTATTACTAGAAGACAAAAACTTTTAGAAGAAGGAGGTGAGGTGCGAAATAAACACCCGCCACCTGAATATCAAATTCCAAAGAAAACTAAAGTTTCTAGCAAGACGAGAGAAAACATGGTTAGTATATATGTAAAAAGGAAACGTGGTCGTTCAAAAACAACGAAGTAAAAAAACTGATGCTGAATCAGAAAACCTTTCAAAAACTATTCAACCGAAGAGTACCAATTCTGAACCTACACTGAATCTAGAATTGTCACCTAACAAGGTCACAATCCAGCATCCACGACAAAGATGAAGAATCAGTAGTGAATCCACTTGATATTACTCCTAACGACAAACATTCAACGACTACATTATATAAGAAATTACCATTAATTCTAAGAAATCTAGTAATAATTTTAAGATAATTGAAGTAAAAGATTTATTAAATTTTAGGAAAGAAACAATTATTTGTTTTGTGAATTCTGAAGGAAAACCTTGTGATGGCGGTGCAAAACTTTTAATTGATTCAAATAAATTTGAAAGTAATTTAACTTTAGAAACAAATTTACTTAATAAAATTAAAAGAAATAATAATTGTTTTATATCATTATGTATTAGAGGTATAGTAGCCGAATCACTTTCTAAAATTAAGGTGAATATTAATATTACTTTAGAAAAATTAAAAGAATTTGTTGTAAATAACAATCTACCTATAATTAATATAGCTAAAAGTCGTTTTATCGAAAACTTCGAATGGAGTGAAGTTTTAGCATTAATAAAGTCAATATTTAGTTCAATAAATGTAAAAATTATAATTTGCAAAGGTACTATTCAATATGTGCCTCCAGAAAAACGTGATGAAATCTTTGGTGAATTACATAATTCCCCCATAGGTGGACATCGCGGTGTTCCCAAAACTTTTAATAGGATTAGAAATAATTATTATTGGGAAAATTAGAAAGATAATATTCAACGTCGAATCCAGCAATGTTTGGAATGTCAATAAAAAATTCGTTCGTTTAAAGACCAAACAACCTATGGTTATTACTGATACTTCAGGTACGGTTTTCGATAAAATTGCTATGGATATTGTAGGGCCATTACCAAAAAGTAAAAACGGATATGAGTATATATTGACTATGCTAGATCAGTTATCAAAGTATTGTTTAGCTGTTCCTTTAGTCAATACACTTTCAGTAACAATTGCTAATGCCTTTGTAAAACGTTTTATTTGTATTTTTGGTGCACCCCGTATTGTTCTTATTGATCAAGGGCAGAATTTTCTCAATAAATTTATAGGACGAATAGCTAAAAGGTTCAAAATTAAACGCATTCGTACGACTGCCTTTCATCCCCAATCAAATGGTTCTCTAGAACGTTCACATCACGCGTTAAGTCAATTTCTAAAAATGTACACTGACAAGGACAATGAATGGGATGAATGGATAGAAATAGCATTGCTTAACTATAATACGTGTTTACAAGAAAGCATGAAACATACGCCATTTGAGGTTGTGTTCGGCAAATTGGCACGGTTACCATCAAATGACCCTTTAAGGGAAGGAGATCTATTACCTACGTACAATGGTTATATTGTAGATCTAGTCACGCGATTAACAGGAATCCGCGGGTTAGTTTATGATAACCTTGTGCAATCTAAAAATAGGTTAAAAAAATATTATGATAGATATTTAAATCCTCGTAATTTTAAACTAGGTGATTATTTTTATGTATTAAGAGGACATAAACCTAAGAAATTTGAAAATCCGTATCTTGGACCATATAAAATCATTGAAGTTATCGATACGAATAATGTACGATTTCAATTGACTCCTAAAAAGGACAAAATTGTTCATACTAATCGGTTGAAAACATCACATATTTGTAATACGGAAATAAAGAAATCTAAATTAGGAGATACTGGTTCCGTATTAACCTAAATAAGACAAACCACTCTTGTATTTACCTGATTACTAAAACATTTTTCTGATTTCATACAAACGAACAAAAGAACACCCATACCATGATTTCCATCTTACTACTTCTATTGTTAGGAACAACTCATGCTCTTATAGGGTATGATTGTGGTTCGAGACAGATAAGTGTTACCACTATTTCACTCCGAGACGTAGGAGAATGCGACATCCCAAAGACCCATGTCAACGTCTCCAGCCGCTACATTCAACTTTTACAACTAAACGATTTCCATGAAACAAATGTTATTCAATGTAAAATCAAAATTAGGTGTACTATTTATAATTGCGAAATGCATTCACATTCATCTATAGTGGCACGTAGAATTAATGAGTACCTCTTTGAAACTTCAGCTGAAGCATGTACCAATTTCCATAAACATGGTTCTTTTTAGATTATTAATGGTCATATTATACATGGATTAAAAGTCAATAGTACTAGTGTTCATTCAATTACTTCAGCTGGTTCTTTAAATTCCGATGGTCGTTGCAGTTCGACCGGTATACCGTATTATATGACGGCTATGCTGAGTATGCATCTGATTATCCAAATCATAATAAAAAATTGTATTCAGTCACTTCCAATCAAATCACATTTGCTTTATCCATCACGGGAAAGAAACAGCTTTGTGATTATGTAATATTATCTACTGAGCATCCAAAACTTTTTATTTTTAATACCGCTGCCGGTAGAACGTTCGCCTCAAAAACCGATAAATAAGTTGCAAATTTAGATATTATTACTTACGTCAACTCAATTTGCTGCAATTTGACTGCTTACTTCAATTTTCTTCTGTTATTTGCACTTTTTATTTCTGCTAGGGTAAAACTAGAATATTGCTGTTTAATTTTTCAAAACAAAGTATTTTTTCTAGCAGCTGTAAAGAAATATTTTGAGTATGTAAACATACAAAAATTTCTTTAAAGTTACATGGATTAGTAATAGTATACGAGAAAATATCAAATATTGTCATATGTTGATAAATAAGAATGTATGTAAGTATGTATGTGTATATATATGTACACACACACAAACACACACACAAACACACACACACACACATATACATACTTATTTATCAACATATGACAATATTGGATATATATATATTATAACGGGTTGCTACCCGTACCCACGCGGTATTCGAGGCAGGTTGAGCGAGCGATGACACAGGCAGCATTGGCTATAAGGATAGCATGCTTGCTTAGAGATCTCGGGGACGCCGGATCGATCCTCGGTCCCGGTGCTCCTTTTGTGTTTTTCGTCGCTCACTTAAGGTCCCACCCCGTTACATGGCGCCCAACTGAAATACCCACAGAGAGTGGACAAAGAAGATTCCTGGCGGTCTCCCGATCTTCGGCGTCAGAGGAGGAGACGAAGAAAAGAAGAACCCCCACCTACGATCTACGAGGCTCTCCCTAGGCTCGCCTTCCTCGAGGGAAGAGGGATGGAGCGGATCAAAAGAGGTTTGGGGATGTACGAGGCCTGGGGACATCGTCGAAGAGCTAGCTTTTGTGTTTTTCGTCGCTCACTTAAGGTCCCACCCCGTTACAATATTTTTAATAATAATAAATTATGTTAAATATTTTTAGTTTTTATTTTAAATTTAAATATTAATAATATTATAATAATATATAAAATAAATTGCAGCATATGCAGTACGATGCTTGCATTATGCTCTCCACTGTGACAACACTGTGACGGCACGCCGTGCAAAAAATGACGCGCGCGCCAGGTCATGCTGTTACAGAGCTGTCAGAAATTAAGGCACAGTGTCGCACATACGATGCACGACGTACAGCACGCGTGGAGTACGCTGACTGCACTGTGCTTTCACAATGCTATCGGGGCTGCTACTCTCGTATACGGCCGGTACATGCTGATAAGGTAACCCAGATAACAGCACGTGCTGTCTTCACTGAGACTTGTGCCGCACGGCGTGCTGGCCGTGTGCCGTTTCTGTGCTGTCAAGTGGAGATACCCAGACAGCAGCACGTGCTGAGCAAGATGGGGGCAAGAATGCTCGGCGCACATGACGTCGTTTTGCCGTCAATGTGCCGGTTATCTATGCAGCGCGCGTTTTGCGCGGGCTAAATATCGGTATTTTGCCATCGCTTGTATTATGCACCATTCGTGTCGTTAACTTGCCGGCATTTGATAGCAGTGTTTGCCAATTTGTAAACAAATATATAAATATATATATAAATATATATATAAATAAATAAATAAATAAATAAATCAATAAATATATGTATAATATATGTAAATATATGTAAATATATAATAAGATCGATAATAATATATATATATATATATATATATATAGTCGATCGTATTATATTTACATACATTTAATTTTTGTTTTAAAAATTATTAGACAAGTATATTATATTAATATATAATAATAATATTTATTACACTTTATAAAAAAATTGATAGTCTAAAGTCCAGTCTTATTACATTTGATTTTTATACATACATATATGTATATATTTTGTTATATATAGATATATTATAATAATAAAACTGATTACTCGTATTATTGCCATTAACTCAATTATGTTTAATAGATGCTTATTTTAATAGTTATTATTAATTATTTAATAAATTTAGTGCAATTCGTTACGTACACTGCACGTGAATTAATCCACGATAAAGTATTAAAACCAAATCTTGACCGCCGCCGTGACAGTCACATTAGGAACTCCCCCATTATTGTCGAATATACGACTTTTTGTTCGAGACGGTCAGCTTTGGTCATAGACTCTTCTTCTTCGGTAATGGCCGTGGGTTGCTGTCGTAGAACTGCAACGCCGATGCGCCAGGGTCATAGACGCTTCCCAATAAACACTGGCGGACTTTTAGAGATCTCCAAATTTTATCTCTTTGAAGTTAGCTACAAAGTCATCTAAAAGTTGCCAGTAAGTTGTCAATTTGATGTCCGGATGAGTTGTAGCCGTCTCTATGAAATTTCCCTGAAAAGTTGTCCATAAAGTCCTCTGAAAGTTGTCAATTTGATAACCTTAATAGTGCTCCTAAATTTACTACAAAAATGATGTCTTAAAGAGCGCCTACGGAAGTTGACTTTTGAAATATTTACTTGGCATTTTCAAAGTTGTCTGCTCAGGCCTCCTAAAGCTAGCAAATTGATGACTTTAATAATGTCACTGCACCAGTACTAGAAAACGATATCTTTAAGAACTTCTGTGAAAGATGACTTTCTAATGTTGTTGCAACGAGATCAAAAAGTGTTCTGCTAGTGCGCTTAGAAAATTTATTGAAAAGACGCTTAATTGGTGAAGAAAAAAGTGCACCTTAAGATGTCTTGATATAGACAATTGCACAGATTTTTCGCGCGGATTTCACCATTGTTTCCTGCGACTTTCCCGAGAGCGGGTTTGCACCAAGTGAATCAGTGTTTTTTTTACTATTATTAAATTGGTGTTTTCACGGATTTTATAATTGAGTAAGTATAATAATTCTACTTTGTATGAATAGAATAATGAACTTTTATTTACATCAAAGTATATACTTATATAAATATGAAACCGACCGTCCTAACCTTAACTAACCTCTATTATGCATTTTGCTAAAACTTAACATAAACTTTTACCTTCGTAGTTAGAGCTCGTATTAATTACACACGCTCAACACAAATAAAGAATACAGGTCCTCGTAAAAATTAATAAAAATATATATGAATAACACGCATATCTCTCCACCGTATAGCGAACTGCAGTGCGGGGACTCAATTGATGAGTACACTCTATGACTGAAAACCTCGTCTTCACCTTCCGGATCACAGAGAGAGGTGACTGCCAGGAACATCTGCGCCAGGGTGCTGAGTGTCATCTATGCTGTCCAGGGCTTGAACTCTGAAAGTTAACCGCATCACGGCAGGAGCCAGCTCTGAAGCTTCTCGTTCGTCAGGAAGTTTCCACCGCAACCAGTAGTCTACGACTACCTCATACAATGTGACTTCTATCAACAGATTTGCATCACAACAACAACAACTGTTCAACTATACTATCAGGTGAAACATATTTTAATTTTTTAATAATGTCTAAAAGAAAACCCTATACGAGTCTTGGCAAAAAGCAGAAGCTTAGGCGTCTTAATGACGTTTATGCAAGTAGTTTAAATGATTTATTAAGTAAATATGCAGATGATATGTTAAATAAACTTAGCGTTTCTTCTAACCAAGAATATAATTCAATCACAAATGAATCAGATAGTGTGAGTTTAGCTTCAAATTTAGTAGTAGAGGAAAGAGAATCTAGTTTGGAAGTTGCAGGTGTTGATAGCGATGTTCAATATCCACAGGACAATTACGAGACTAACAGTGAGATTAATGATGTTGTTTATAGTTCTGATAGCAATGATGACTTAGATAGTCTTGAAAATAATTTAATTTCCGGTGAAAATGTAGATGAACTGATCGAAGTAGTAAACATGAATGTAAACAGTGCAATTAATGATGAGCCATTTAATCTAAAAAACTTTTTACGTGATTGGGCCATTTCTTATAATATTAGAGATCAAGCATTGACAAAACTTCTGCATGCTTTAAAGAGATCTGGTCATAATGAGTTACCTGCTGATGCGCGAACTTTAAAAGGTACTTCAAAAACAAATGTGTTTTCTAAAATGGGTTCAGGTAACTATGCTCATTATGGCTTATTAAGAGGGTTATTAGAGCAATTAAAAACACTCGATCAAAGCAAAATTCCAAAAGATATTGCTCTTATTTTAAAAATTGATGGTTTACCGTTATCAAAAAGCTCGTCAAGTCAGGTATGGCCAATCCTCTTTAAAATTGCAAATTATCCTCAAGGATCATGTGCTCCTTTTGTAGTAGGAATTTTTCATGGTGATGGAAAGCCATTAAATGTGAATCTGTTTTTGGAACCAACGATATTAGAGTACATTCAATTGTCAGACGTAGGATTTGAGTATAACAACAAAATATACAAGGTTTTTATAAAATTATTTGCTGCTGATACGGTTGCTCGGAACTATGTGCTGTCTTTTCCTCCTCATAACAGTCGATGTGGAAAATGTGACCAAATTGGAAAAACTGTACAGCATCGTAGAGTTTTTTTAGATCATGAATTTAACTTAAGGTCCGATGAAAATTTTAGGAAAGATGTTCCTTCTCAGTATGTTGGTTTGCTTTCTCCTTTAGAAGGTATCATAAGTTTGACTAGACAGGTTCCTCTAGATCCAATGCACTTGTTAGATGAAGGAGTAGGAAAAAAACACATTAAATTGTTGTTAAATTTTTATGGTACAAGTGGTGCAGATGCAAAACGCAGGTTTCAAACATTGAACAATGCATATATTGCTTTTAAAGAGTGGGTTCCTTCTGATTTTGTTAGAAAAACGCGAACTTTAGAACACATTGATCGATTCAAAGCAACTGAGCTTCGATTAGCTGTTTTATATACAATGTCAGTTTTATTTCAAAACCGAATTCCCAACGAATTAATGTATCATTTCAATTTACTGAACTGTGCTTTGCGCATATTATATGATCCAAGTCAATGCATGAGAAATAACCACCTAGCCAAAAAATTACTCACTCTTTATGTTGATCTTATGAAAAAAAATTTTGGAGAAATTCAAATTATTTTTAATGTACACAATCTACTACACCTTTCTGATGACGTTTTGCATTTTGGACCTTTGGATTCTTTTAGTGTTATCTCTTTTGAAAACCACTTACAAACTATTAAACAATTAGTCCGAAAAGGATCTTATCCTTTAGCTCAAATCATGAATAGACTGAATGAAAAGTCGCAGGTCTCAAATGCAAAACAAAAACAAGCCATACCGTATGAACGCTTTGCTTTGAAAGACAGTACTGTAACTCAACTTCCCGACGGATACAGTAGACCACATAAAAAAATTGAATTTCATAATTTTACTTTAACTATTGCAAAACCCAATAATTGTTGCTATTTGAAGGATGACAGCATTGTTATCATCAAACATATTTGCTATTTCAATAACTTACCAGTAGTTCTTGGCTTTAAATATGAAAATTTAACTTCGATAGAAAATTATCCCATTGACTCTACATTATTAAATATCTGTAAAACAAATCATTTATCTCCTGATTTACAGGCATGGCCTATCAATTGTATTAAAAAAAAAGCTTTTAGAATCTTTTCAGAGGGATCTTATTACATTTTTCCACTTATTCATAGTCACAATTAATTACAACTTTTTATATATTTTTTTTCTAAAAGATAATATGTTTCAATAGATTTTATTTGCAAACTATTAAAAATCGATGTTGTCTCATTAAAAAAAAATTATTTTAACTTTTTTCTACACTTAATTTTAATTATTAATTTCAGGATTGAGGGCAGGATGTCGTTACAGGAGGAACCGAAGAGACGTGGACGTAAAAAACGTGTGGTAGAGAACCCTGAAGAAAGCACCACTGCTAAAACTTTGTTCAATGTCGAACCAAAGAAACGTGGACGTAAGAGACGCGCAGAAGAAAACCCTACAGAAAGCACTACTGAGAGTTTTGTTATAGACAAATCAGGGCAGAAAATTCCCACTGGAGTGCGCTTTGATGTAACCAAGCTTTTTTCTGTTGGCCAAAAAGTGATTAACACTGTACCAAAAAGTGTGTTTCTTTATAATTATATTGACTCTAAGTAAACCACATATATTATAATAAATATTATTCTTTCATTTATTTTGTAGATGCTGCACCAAAGGAAAACTGCCAAAACGCTGCAAACGAACTGTCAAAGGCTTCAACATGTAACCGCACCACTCCTATTAGTTTTAATAAATCGTTCAAAAAAAAGGCTTGCCACGCAAGTCCTGTAAGTGACCAACAGCTACCTCATCCATATTCTAGTGAGTAAATGAGATTTTTATTTATTTTATCAATTATTATCTCATATCTTTTTTATATAAATGATTCAATCTATATTTACAGCATATAGTCGACAATATGTAGCTGGGATATCAAAACCATCAGATAATGAATCTGCACTTCAACTTTCTCCAGCAACAATCACTAGTGGACAATGTGTAGCTGCGATATCAAAGCCAGCAGCTAATGAAGCTGCACCTCCAGTTCCTTCAGCAACAATCACTAATGGACAATATGTAGCTGATATATCAAAGCCGGCAGCTAATGAAGCTGCACCTCAAGCTTGTCCAGCAACAGTTACTAGTGGACAGTATGTAGCTCAGACAGCAGCTAATAAATCTGCACATCAGATCTGCCTATCGCCTATTGCCAGTGGACAGAATGTAGCTAAGATATCTCATCCAGCAGTGATTGGTTATATTATAATTTTAATTCATTATTCGTTTTTTCCTGCAGTAAGCTTTGTATTTTTATTTTTCTTTATAAATGAGTAATATTTTATTTTATTTTACAGAAGTAGTACCAGATGGTGCAGGTTTGATAGCGCAAAAAACAGGATTAGTAGAACAGATTCTCTAAGCCAAGTTGTATATGTAACTGCCAATTCGGATGATCAAGAAGGATTGAATTTGAACTTACCGATATTAAGTATCCAGAACCAACAACAAAGTTTACCTAATACTGACCAACAAAAACAAGCACAAGAAATCTTTGAAATGCCAGATTTTTTTAACTACACAGGTAGTCTTAATTTACTCAATAATATCTTTTATACATGTATATATTATTTTGTTCTTTATTTATTATAATAAATGTTATTTAATTATATAGCTGACAACAATGACGATTCTCTAATAAATAATGTAGAAAGGCAATCTCCCTCGCCCGCTCAAGATAATGTTTCTGATGAAAATTCATTTACTGAATCTCCCACTGCATCTAATTCTGAACAATCAGATATAGAAAATGAGCAAGACGACTTAGAACAAATTAACAATGAAAGAAGAGAGAATATTGATGAAAGAAACGAAGGAAACAACCCAGTACCGCAGAATAATAATAATAACTTAAATGAACTTTTAGAGAGAGAAAGAGAAGCTCATGGTGATAATTGCTGCAGTAAGCAATCGTTATTTGCTTTGCATTATAATTGTTCTGTTCATTTTAGTTTTATACAATAATACTCAACTTTTTTTAGATTCGTGCAGGATTCTTTTACTGCAGCTGATGCGAAAAGTCGACAATGTTCTGTTACATTTTGAAAACTACAATGTCAACATGAACCAACGAAGGATCGATGTTCAAGTTCCTCTTTATGATAAGCTTGATATGCTGCCTATTGATAACATTGAGTTATTAAAAGAATTTGATCAAAATTTAGGCAGACGTGATGCTGTTAACAGAGAACTTGAAACGCAATTCGTAAGACATTTTTTATGATTTCAAATAATTTTTTTCAATATTATGTTATATGCAAACCACATTTGTTTTAGAGAAACAAAATTTCTAATTGTGGTGAGTCCGACATGAAAAAGGCTGTTGTCATGACGTTACCTAAGGTTCTTACAAATCAATTAGGGACTAAACTGGTGTGGATGATCAAGTCAGAAGGCAAAGTGCCAATTCAAAACTTTAATTTTCCTACAATTATAGCAAGTGCGTATTTACTTCAAATATATTTTTTATTATACAATTGTACATATATATTTTTTTTAATTGCGCTGAAAATAATAATGATTTGAAATAAATTTTGTTTTCAAGGTATTCTGTCAGCTAAATATAATTGCACTGAAGACGATGTGAAAAAAAGAATTAAGCTCTGGCTTCAAAAATCTGGAGACCGAATCCGAGCAGACCAAAGGAAAGCTGAAAGGAATAGAGATGAGCAGGATTAGATTTAAGACTAATAATGTTATGCGTTAACTGTATTACGCTGTGATACACGACTTATAATTGATGATCTCAGTAGTGAATTAATGATACATGCGTTAGATATTACCAGTGATACGTTACCAGTGATTTGATGATGAATGATAGCTGTTAAGACAGTGATACGACTTGTGTTTTAAGTTCAGTTTCAAATTAATGATATAAATTTTTATCATTTGATCTCTGATTTATAAATAATTATCAGATATAAATAACAGTATTTATAAATAATAATCAAAGTTAAATATGTTCATAATTATTTTTTTATAAATAAATTATCGATTGCACCAATTTTTTCTTATCATATTTATTTCATTAAATAAATGTGATAAATCGAATAAACCGCATAAAAGGAAACGACATTAAATAAAGGTTTGAGTATTTTATACATAAAACTGTGTTTAATGATGTTATTTTTTATGAGGTTTATTTGATTTATCACAAGATTTTGAAAACCCATAAAAAGAACCTTAACCTAAAAACGACAGCATAAAGATGTCGTTTAAGTTGTCTTAAAGCGCTCTTATAGACGTCTTCGATAAGCGGTACCAACGCTATTTCTCTCTTTGAAAGTGCTCTTTGGGTTGACTTATAGAGCTCTTTACCGCTGGACATTAGAAGACTTTTCGGCCACCTTTCGGTCTCTTTTAGGATATCTTAAAAGTTAACCTTTATCCGAGAAAAGTCATCTAAAAGTGCGCTTTTTGACAACTTATTGTTTATTGGGTTGATGTGAGTCTATTCACACGCTGCATATAATTGTCCGATTTGGTAAGTATGGATATTTATTATTCTATAATTATTGAAGCTACAAATGTATCAAAGTGAACAGTATGCAGTGAGGTTATTTTTATTGCATATAGTTCCGGTATTTCGAGCGTGCAAGAGCTACCTCCTGGGGGACACTGCGGAATCTTCCCTCGGCTACGTCCACCTGTGGCTAAAAGGGAGTGGGCCCAGAGAGCGGCTGCCACCTCACTCGATTTCCTGGGCATATTGTTTTATTTATAATACTTTTTCTACTTGTTCTCCTTCTCTTTCTCTTTATCTTTCTATTTCTATTAATTTCTATATTAGGTTTAGAATAAATTACTTCACTAATTTTCTGGTTTAATTTCATGGTGACGATTGGGTATTGGGGGGAGTGGTACTGCAGCACAGCGAAGAGCTTCATATATACTCCATCTAATATCCTTGAGAGGAGCTTCAACCGTTGCTGAGGCTTTCACTCAACAAGGAGAGTTTATTTTATAGGTAAATATAATAATTATAAATAAAAGTTCAAGTTTTTATCTATAGATTTTAAATATATTCTGTATATTATGATATACTATCATATTTTGATAATTGATTTTTTATTTTCAGTAATTAATACAAAATTTTGTACAACACAATAATAATATTATTCATTTCAATTAAATTATTGAAATTAAATATATATATATTTATAGGTTCAATAAGAACGTGCCAGCACCCACCATCAGTCTTCTATCGTCATTATCCATCAAAAGGTAAGACTACTGATATATTATATAGAAAATTTAGTATAAAATACGACAATTAGTTTTGTAATTTCTTTTAAAATATCCACACAAATTTTTAGACTCCTACCTAATGAATATTTAAAATAGCTTTGCATACATCAACATTGCACATGCCATAATTTGATAGAATAAGGATGTTTACAATGCCATTTTAAACATTTATTAGGTAGGAGTCTAAAATTTTATATGAACATTTTAAAAGCAAATACAAAACTAATAGCCATGTCAAATTTCATTTAGCATTTTTTATTATACAAGTTCTCATGTACACCTCCCTTGTGGCTTTTCACTTTGCACATAAAATTTTTTAAATCAATTATTACAGACGTTCCCTTGAACCCAACAAGTTATATGTAAGCTTTCATTATTTTTGCAGGTGCAGAGTCAAGTCAAAACTCTCAACTACGCTGCCACATTGACGCTGCAAGAGACGTTTTTATTTAATTTTATATTTATTGTTATAATATTATTATTATGTTTAAATATTTTATTATTGTTGTTTAAAATTTTTAATTAATTAATTATTATTTTTATTTATTGTTGTAGCTTAATATATGTAAATTGTTAATATTGTTTTTTTAATAAATATATATTTAATTACTTTTTTAAGTAATTAATTTTTATTATTTTAAAATCCCAGAATTCCTATATTTATAGGTTAGGTTAACCCGCCGAAAGTGCGCAAAAAAAAGTCGCTTGCTTTCAATTTGCCGGCACAACTGAAGCAAATTGACGGCAAGTATGCTTTCCTCTTTTTGCCGTGCGGCATGCGTCGTCAAGTTGACCTCCCATAGCCGGGGCACACTACCGACTACAATGCGGCGCGATAGTCGTCATATTGCTAGGAATTTGCCGACGCAATGATATCTGATGGGTATATCATCTGGTGGTTGTTTTTTTTCGAAGCACGGCGTGCTGTCTTGTGCTGTCCTGGTGTGAAATTTATTATTCATGTGTGGCACGTCGTGGCACACGCCGGCGGTCGCAAAATTTTTAATGTTTTTCAGGTCCGCATATATAATAAATATAGAATTATTAATAAAATATTATTACGCCCCTATTGAAAAATCTCACGTGGGATCTCACATGAGATCTCACATGAGATCTCAGGTGAGATCTCACGTGAGATTTTTCAATAGGGGCGATTAAGTACGAACGAGGTGACATAATGCTTCTTATTTATTATTAGTTTAATTTTTTTATGTCAGAATTATAACTATATGTATATAATGATAAATATAATGTCTTAATAAATTTCAATACATAAATATTAAGTAATGTTGTAAAATTATTTAATATACTATACCTATAATAATTGATATTTACAAATTTGGGCTGAGTGTTACATTGACATTTAAGTATATATGGACAGAAATTCGATTCATTTTGAATTGGTCCAATCAGTGTGATTTCGACATTTTGATGCCTTTGCTCATTATTGCCCGAACCACTGATGAATAATAGTTTTTTTCAAAATAATTATTCACTCAACCTAAGTGCAAACAAAATTTAGTGCAACCTACATCGACTATTTGGTATGTAAATATAATATGTATAAATAAATAGTTATTTTGCGTTAGACATTTAAATAGATGTTACCTAACCTCAAAATAGATATACGTAGCTTAGTTTTTGTTAATTAAATTGCAAAAAGGTTTTAATTTTAATACATGTATGCTTGAGGTTCTTTTGACAGATCCACTCAATCGAAGAAGAGAGAGACCTTCTGAGGAACCTGCACAACCCATAGCTTCGTCGACCTGAGGCTGGAAGAGAGCAGGGCCAGAAGCAGTTTCATCCTTCATCGAATTTCTGGAGCATTTGTTCTATTTTAATTAGCTTTTCTATTATAGCTTCTTTCTACTCTTATTACGTTTTCTATTAGCTTCTTTTATTCTTTCTCTTTATCTTTTGAACGTATACTTCAATTAAATTCTTTAAAAATTTGTTTTCATATTTCATTCTTTATTATTACTGCAAATTATTGATATTTTGTCTAATACTTTAATTGACTCTTTTCATCCTGCCGAGCAACTTGGAAAGAGCCACTTCAAAAGTATTCAGCTGCATCTACCTGTCATCCACCTGCCATCCACCTGCCATCCATGAGCCATTCATGCTGATAGTGCGATCAAAGATTATTCCCAAGAAGATAATCATCCTTCGTCAAGGTAAAGTTAATTGTTACATAATATAGATCCATAAACTGATATGTATTATTTACTATAATTTTAACTTAAATATCACATTGCTTATTAGCTAGACATCTGATTTTTTACATAATAATTTGAAAAATTATGCTGAGTGATGTTGTTGAATCAGTTTTTCTCTGACTGGCATGGTTTAATAATTAACATGGTACAATATGGCTTGGCGATTAAAAATTTCATATGTGTGTTCATATGAAAATCAAAAACATGGCAGCCTGATAAGAAGAAACATTATATTCTGCTAAAACACCTTAAAACAAACCTTCATACCAAATTTCAGCTTCCTAGCTACAGTAGTTATCGAATAAAGTCCAAATCCATATTCTTGAATGAATGATTTTCTAACGATACCCTATTACTCAATTTTGGTTTGGGCTTTATTCGATAACTGCTGTAGCTAGGAAGCTGAAATTTGGTATGAAGGTTTGTTTTAAGGTGTTTTAGCAGAATATAACTAGTATAACCAAGAAACCTGTGTAAGAATCATGCGAATGAATTGTACCAGCTAATTTAGGAAAAAGCCGTGCATAGGTCTACAGGTGAACATGTAGACAGAATGATTTATAATACAAATTAGCCTGGTGAAATTAGTCAAAACTATTGTTATAGTAATGTTATAAATTTTTAAACCTCTATAATAAAAATTATACAAGTTTCATTAATAACATTCTTTAAAAAAATAATGTTTACAATATCAATGGTAGAATTTTTGGTGTAGATGTGTATAAATTAGAAGCAATACCATATTAATTGTTTAGAATGCATTTATCATGTAAATATTTGTTAAAAACCATCTTGTGTAAGTTCACTTACAAATCTACACTTAACATTGACAATAAAATTAAAGTTGTTTATTATCTAGAGGTCTGAAACTTATTGTTAATGATATAAAAGTGTTTTTGAAAATAACTACCTGGACAGTTTTTATTAAAATATATTCAGTTCCTATGTTCGACTATGTACCTCCACCCGGCTTTTCTGTTTATAATAGGCATTTCATTCATATATTATAGAAGATTATATGTACTTACTTTATGGTGTATTTATTAGTATACTTTTTTAATGTGATTGATATAAAACTAATTTATCTTTGTGTTTTTCAGATAATTTTGTCAAGAGCTCAATTTGCTTCCTTTCCTGGACGATTCTCAATCTTGCGGAGGTTCCTGTCCATCCAGCTATTTCTGTAATATAAGCGGGCCTGTCGGGGGAGGAAGAGTGGGCGCTGATAAGCGCTGAGAGATAGGCGGAGTGTCCTGAGGAGCGTTACATCTGCTTTCGATTCTTCTAGTGTTAAGGCAATTTCTCCAACGTTAAGTTATTTTATATTCATAACTAATAATTTGAACAATTTTGCTAATTATAAAAAAGCTGTCCGAATTGTTTTACAGTTTATTATATTAACTTAGGTGTTACATAATGTTTAAAAATTTTCGCTCTCGCAAGCCATTAGGAGAATGTAGTTCTGCTTATAGAGTACGTAGGCTTCGTTTGATTGATAAGGCTCATAGTGAAGAATTAGTTGATCGGGTTTTCAGCGATGTTTCTTCCAGTTG
This sequence comes from Muscidifurax raptorellus, assembly GCA_020010945.3. Lineage (NCBI taxonomy): Eukaryota > Metazoa > Arthropoda > Insecta > Hymenoptera > Pteromalidae > Muscidifurax > Muscidifurax raptorellus. The sequence goes on from JAHUUD020000026.1 coordinate 975,082, forward strand.
TGTATCTCACAATTTGGAAGTTCCTTCTGACTCCTTCCATCAAGATATGGTTGAAGTGAACCATGAAAATGATATTGTTAGTTGTATGAGTGATGATCATAATGTGTGTTCTATGAGTGATAATCATGATGAGCGTTCAGTGAGTGAGATCTCAGATGATGGCAACGTATATCCAGTTGAGCATCCTATTGCTGAAGATCAAGTTCATGATGATGAATTCGAATCAGCGACATTTTCTTCAGTTGAATCTGATGATTCGTTTCATGATAATTTGGAAAATTTCGAAAATAAACTTGCAGCAGCGTTTACAGAGACTAATATGACTCATGTGCAAGCAAAAGCTATTTTGCGAGTCCTTAGTTCTCATCATTGCTTTTCTTTAATTCATGTGGATCCAATAAGTATTTTGAAAGCTCCAACCGTATCTACTGTTCCTTTACAAGTTGCAGGTGGCGAGTATCTACATTTAGGAGTTGCAAAAGGTATCCAGAGAATTCTTTTAGCGTTTCCTGCAAACATGATCCCTGATATTCTTCAGCTTGATTGGCATACGGATGGAGCATCGCTGGTTAAAAACAGTGTGAATGTGCTTTGGCCGATTCAAATTCGTATTGCTAACATGCTCCAGAAGTTGTAGGCATTTTTAAAGGTTCACAGAAACCTAGTAACGCTTTTGATTTTATGGACGCATTTGTGACGGAATTGCTTGAAATTTTAGAAAATGGTATTGATTTCTTTGAAAATCAAAATAGACAAGTCCATTTAAGGTGTTTTATCGCAGATGCACCTGCTCGAAGTTTTATTTTAGGTCATCGAGCACATAATTCTACAGCTCCTTGCTCCAGGTGTTGGCTTAGGGGCTATTGTGTGCGTGCAGGTGTTATGGTGTACAAAGGTACTGATTTTGTCGCTCGTACACAAGAAGAGTATTTGGAGAAACTTGATTCCGATCATCACCGGATAGATTGTTCGATTAGGGCTCTTCCATTTGATATTGTTTCGAACACAGTATTCGATTATATGCATCTGCTTTGTCTTGGCATAATGGAAAAAATATTCCAGGGAATAATTGATGGAAGGTTTGTTGATTCCATAAAGCTTTCACCAGCTAACATCAAAGTATTGAATCAACGATTGGAAAAAGTGAAGGAGTACTGTCCTCAAGATTTTGCTCGAAAACCAGTACATGTTGAAAAGCATGGCAAATTTAAAGCCACTGAGCAACGACAAATTCTTGTATACAGTGGTCCTGCTATATTTTCTGGTCTTGTAGATCCTGCTGTTTATCAGCATTTTATTCTCCTTCATGCAGCAGTACGAGTGCTTTTAAATCCTCCTTCTCGTCAATCGATTAATATTGCTGAAGAGTGGCTCGAACTATTCGTTGAATCGGCTTCTGATGTTTATGGCGATGAATTCCTCTCTTACAATACTCATACTTTGTTACATCTTGCAGATGATGTGAGAACTTTTGGGTCATTAGAATCTATATCTGCTTTTCCATACGAAAATAACATGAGTTATTTTAGAAAAATGTGTAGGAAGCCAAATTTGCTTCTACAACAGATTAGCAATAGGCGAACTGAAAATTGCCAAGTTAATATTCGTAAACATCTGGCTAAAAATTCAATTAGATTTGTTGGTGAACATGGTAGAGGACCAATCGTTCCATTTGATGATTTTAATTATACGCAGTATAGAAAAGTTGTTTTGGGAATGTACTGTATATCTGTTGATAAGCAAGATAGTACGATATTTCTCAAAAATGGATCATTCTGCGTCTTGCAAAATATCATCAAATTTCACGAGAATAATGATTGTTATCTGCTTGTCAAACAGTATCTAACAGTTACTAATTTCTTCACTCTCCCTTGTCCTTCGTCAGATGTTGAAGTTTTCCTTTGCTCTTCCTTGTCACCAAACATAGTTATAATTAGATTGGATGAAGTACAAGATAAGTGCTTTAGAATGCCATATTGGCCAGGATCAGGCGATTGTCAGTCAGGAGTTTTCGTCGTTGTCAAAATGGTGTCTTCGCATCTTCAAATACTTTAAATTAATTGACTCGTTTACTTCGACCGGCCTATAAACTAGTCTCATAATCGACATCACCGTTTTACGCACTCGTTATTCATTGAATTTCTGACCCCCTATAGTCTTTGAATATTGCGTATTATAAAACCTTCATGTCATTATAATAATATTAATGTATATGGCGCTTAGTGCATTTTTCATTTATTTAAAAGTTCAATCATCGAGTACTATTATCAAATGTATGAAAATTAATTGCTATTATTTCTTAGTAGATGGTAAAAAATCGAGATACCGGAGCTCTTCCATCGTGCATTGCGCTGGCGAAAATGCAAAACCGGATGGAATTACTCAATCGAGCAGCACCTGACAATCAGAGTTTGACATCTGCTCCGTTATGCGGCTCATCTACTACAAACTCACGCCAAGGGAAAAAAACATTAATCAATTCGCTTCTAAAATTAAACCGTCTAAACCAGGAATTCTAAAAAAATCATCAATACAGAATAACATACAATCACGCACACAAAACGCACAATCAGCACGCACTCAGGCTACCACACCATCCACGCAAAAAAAATCAGTCACTCAAGGTTCTTCATTTACACAAGATAAAATGCAATCACGCACACAAAATACACCACCAGCACGCTCACAGACTTTCACACCACCCACGCAAACACGATCATTGAACAAGGAACATTCATTCACACGCACTAACATACAATCACGCATACAAAACAAACAATCACCACGCACACATGCTGCACCACCCATTCAAACACCAACACCCGACCAAATTCACGATGCAGATGTGATATCGTTGATCAAGGAGGTCTTGGAGGAACAGAAGTAAGCTTTAATGAATGAAATTAATTTTTTGGTATATTAATGTAATTTTTATTAATATATAATTTTTATCTTTATAGAAGCATGAGAGAAAGAATGAATGTATTAGAAACAACCGCAAAGTATGTTTAATTAGGTTTGAATAAATTAATTTTTTATTTAAATAATAATTCTTATATATTTTCATATTTCAGTGCATGCTTAAACATCTTAAAGCAGCTCTCGAATAAAAAGAATAGAGTTAACAAGAAGATGCCGCAATTCTTTCCATTCGAGACTGTGGAGAACCTGGATTTTGACAAAGTCTCCGACGAGGAGTATACTAACGCTGTAACTATTTGATTATTAATTAATATTTTCGACGTTGTGTAGTTTTATTTCTAAATATTGTACATTTTTCCAGGTTACCTATTTGGCCTACATCGGAGGAGTTAGTGCATCTGATGCGGCAGCACTTTATCTTAAAAAGTGCTTTAAGACCACCGAAAGCCTTGTCACCGGGATTACCTGGCTGGGCTCCAAAAAAGCCAATATAGTTGCGCTCAAGGAGACTCGTTTCGCTGCTGCTTGTGAAGGTACTTTATTTTCATTTATATTTTTTGAAACTATGTTTATGCCATTTTTTTATTTTTTAGATGCCATGTCGGAAAATAAAAATATTAATGAGCCTGATAAGACGGCGTTTGCAACTGCGATGACGAAGGCTCTAAAATGCATCAAAGAAGAGTATCGACGGAAGAAACTGAAGCGTGCAGCCACCAATGCTGACGTTGATAACCAGCCTCCACGACAGAGACAACGACTGGATGAGATATACAACGGTGCAAACGTCGACTTTGAAGAAGAGGGCTACGGAAACCAGGAATCCGGCGGCAACGAGAACGACGGCGGCAATGAGGACGACGGCGGCATCGAGGACGACGGCGGCAATGAGGACGACGGCGGCAACGAGGACGGCGGCGGCAATGAGGACGACGGCGGCATCGAGGACGACGGCGGCAACGAGAACGATGGCGGCGACAACGACGACATGGACGACGGCGGCATCGAGGACGACGGCGGCAACGAGGACGACGTAGATGGCAACGACGTCAATGAAAGCGACGAAGGACTAATGCGAGTCGACGTTATTGAAGACTACGGGGACACCTTGCATTTGGAGTATCTAGAGGAAGATGCTCAGACTCTTCAACATCACTTCTCCTTCAGTCCCAACTATGCACCTCAATAGTTTGCATTTGGTTAGATTTTTTTAATTAATGCATATTTTTGTAAAACATATTATTTTTTATATTAATACAAGTGATTAATACTATATTTATTGTATGTTTCAGGAAACCAAAACAAATTGTTACGTAATGGATATAATATATATTTATTTATTTATTATTTATGTTATTTATGATATTTATTTATGTTATATAAATAAATAATATGTTTATACAAATAAAGTATTTTTATTTATTCCCGCAAAAAAAAAAATCGCACAACGTGCAAGCACGGTGCCTGTACAACGACGGCACGCCATGCTCTACAGAATTTCCCGATGAGCAGTGTGCCACGCTGTGCCGTCAAGTGACGTCTCTGTGCTGCGACAGCTGGATATCGCGTGCTGTCGTGCAAAGCGTCGTCTTGTGCCGTCACGCGATGTCTCTGTAACGACACATTGTTATCTGGGAAATTACCAATTATCGGCTGGTTTGCATATCACGGCTACCACAGCGGGCTAGCATAGCGGAATCAGTCACGGACCCGAAAACCAAAAATACTACTTAAGCCAACTAAAAAACCATAAATAAATATTCCAAACGACCACCAAACTCTAAAAACAATAAATTAAACCCAACCCTAAGCTCCAAATGGGGCCAATGATCATATGTAAGTTTTGATCATTTCACAATAACATCAGCGGTGGTCGTGATTACTAAAGCATACGCTTATCAAGCTGCGTCCATATCGTTTGGTCGGGGTTCAAATCCCCAATACAAAATTTTTTTTTTGCATATCTCGTGTACAAAATTTTAATAACATTTTCATACACACGAAAATATGCAGTTTAAATTATAATTTTATTGATTTTAATAAATGTTTAATGCAATTATTTAAGATTATTTAGTTTTCAAAAATGTAAATATTATATATATATATATATATATATTTTTTTTTCATCTCTTCTTCTTGCATCACATTTAATGATAACATAAAATTGTCCTGATATTCTATAGTTTTATTTAAATATTATGATTTATTGATATAGAATAATAAGCACTAGATAACATTATAATTTTTATCTTTGCTTCGTTAATAATAGATTAATATAATTTAAACAGTTTTATTTAGTTTATTATTGATTTTATTTATTTAAATAAATAAAACATTTATTTAAATGATTATAGGTACTTTTTAAAAATGCTGCAATATATAATTTCTTTTAAACACGATATAATTTACTTAATTATGTGAGAACATCTTATATAATAAAATAATATAAAAACTGAGTTAGTATAAACATTTTTTATTTTTTCAAGTCCATAATTTACAAGATCATAAAGTTCATTAACATTAAACATAAATAAACAAAAATTAAACTATATTGTTTCAACATTATATTAATATTTAAGATTAAATCGGATTTAATATTAAATAATTGCATTAAACATTTATTAAAATCAATAAAATTATAATTTAAATTGCATATTTTCCTGTGTGTAAAAATGTTATTAAAATTTTGTACACGTGATATATAAAAAAAAAAAATTTTGTATTGGGGATTTGAATCCCGACAAAACGATATGGACGCAGCTTGACAAGCGTGCGCTTTAGTAATCACGACCACTGCTAATGTTATTGCGAAATGATCAAAACTTATAACATATGATCATTGGCCCCATTTGGGGCTTAGGGTTGGGTTAAATTTATTATTTATAGAGTTTGGTGGTCGTTTAGAATATTTATTTATGGTTTTTTAGTTGGCTTAAGTAATATTTTTGGTTTTCGGGTCCGCGACTGATTCTAATCATTTTTAAGGAATTTTTATAAGCGCATTTTTAAAAACCGTTTACTTTTTTTTGCAAGTATAAGATATTTTAGTTCAATGTATTCATTTATGTAAATATAGAATTATATAAATACTTGTTCTAATAAAATAATTATATTGGGTTACTACTTTTTAAAATAATTTTAAGTGTATATTTATATATAAATATATGTGCCTAAATACTTAAAACATTTTAAAACATATTTTAAATATATATATATATGTATATATATATATATATATATACATTTTTAATATGTTCTAAAATGTTTTAAGTATTTAAAGACATATATATTATACATTTTTAATATGTTTTAAAATGTTTTAAGATTTAGTACACATATTTTTATTTAAGTCAATTTGCATCAATAGCACTTATAGTATAATATGAGCCCTTTAGAAATCCATATAAACTTTAAGCTTATTTAACTGTTAATCTGTTTCGAATGATAAGATGAAACGTTGTACGTGTAAGCTTATAATAATCAACATAGTTTCCAGTGTATATTAAAAGAAATCGAACGATTCTTCAGATATCACCATGGAAACGGAATATCATTTCACACATGCTCAATTGTGACAAACCGTATATAACCTTATAGCAGATAAAAGTATTAAATTAAATATTTTTGAGATATCATTGGAAAAAATTGATATAATAGAAGTAAACAAATCTGAGCTAAATCTAACAAAGTTATATTAAAGCAAAGAAAGGTTATCAAATAGTTATGGCTGGATCTAAAAATAATTTTATAAGTAGGCATCAAACCTTATCATACTGTCAAGAGGAAGGTCTTAAATCTATACGAAAACCATTAGATAATAAGTTATTGTATACAAGAATTAATAGTAAATTTGAGAAGAGTGATGATTTGAAAAAATGTAAGCAAATCAATGACAAAATTCCTTTGCTTAATAAAAAAAAAACCGTAATCAGGTAAATAGAGAAAATTTAATTCAATTTAGTAAAAAATGTATAGCTTTAAATTTTAGGTTTTCATTTATATATTCTGCTACCTTTTATTTTGCAACAGAATGTCGGAAGAACTAATTAGAAAACATTGTAGAGAAAATAACCTTTACGAAACTCCAAGCCTTAACGACGTATTGTATTTACATTATAAAGGTAATATTTCTATTATATATAATAAAAAGATTTTGTCTAATTTTGCTGTTGCTCATATAAAAATAATTGCAAATTAATATTCACCATTCATGTTGATTAAGACATACTCGATACATGAAAATGTTCACAATATTATATAATAATTTGCTTCCTTTCGACGGAAGCCTTGTAATAGTAATTTTAGAGTTGTTCCAAAAATATGCTGAAAACGTGTTTTAAGGTTTTCACTCTTGCCTCTACCTAAAAATAGTGTTTTTGTAAAATGTTCGTATATGCCCATATATTTTGCTCCGTTGAAATTATTACGGTTGATATCAAGCTTGATTGAACCTTGATTGAACCTTGATTAAACCTTGATGGTGCATTGATTAATTAAGCTGAACAAAGGAGACATATAAACAGCAAACCGATTGCAAATATTTTCTAGGCTTATATCAGTAACTTTAAAAATAATTTCAGATCATCAGGCATAACTTTTTGTTGTGCAACACGGTCATGGATTTTTTGCGATATATTTGATGAATGCCTACAATGCCATTTATCTTTTAGAACATGTCCGTCGATCGGAGGGTCATCCCGACACCTGGACATCGTCTACAGGAAATGAAGAGTATTTTTCGGTATATTTACTGTTTATTCAAAGCTCCCCCTCGTAGATGATTTTACGTCGACCTGGGGGCTATTTTGAAATCTTGTCAACATCTACAGGAAATCATGTTATTTTTTCGGCATGTTCCATGTATACGCATGATTTCCTTCCTTCATCTAGATGATGTCACGTCGAAAACAGAGATCGATGTGAAAAATAGGTTTTTTATACATTTCTTGTATTCTTGTACAAGTATAACATAATAACTAAAGTTATTTTATATTCTTCATCAAATGTGAATCTGAATCTCGAATTTCAATACCAAATTATACATATAAATTAGTTTGATTGAAGTATATAGGTTGAAAATCAAGAAGAGATATTTTTAATATTTGTTAAAAACAGAACTGTACACATTCTAAGTGTTAAAATAACAACATATATCCTAATATATTCTCATTCTCCTGGGTATGGGTATATTTATTCGCTGCAACAAAAATGAGAATTATTAGATTTTAAATATTATGAAGGTGTAAGAGTAAAAAGGTCAGAACAATTAATGATAAGATAAAAAGTTTAGTTTGTAAATGAAGAAGAACTCTGTGTTTCGCTGTAACCTACTTAATAACAAACAATCATCGATTTGATTTTTAATGTTATGTAGTATATCAATTGGCAAGATGGCCGCGGCCAGCAGTGGCTCGCAGCGTAGTCTAAAGGAAAATGTGCTTAAAATTAATTACAAACAAAAAGTTAAGTCAGTGGTGTGTATAGTGTGTGATAAGGTGTATCAAACTAGTGATTTTGAAAAAATAGAAAAAGCCATAAGATTAAGTGCAGCGCTAGGAATCTGTCCTGAACATGAGGAACTCGACCTAACCTCAAAAGACAATACAAAAACGCTAAGTAATGATGCGAGGCTCATAATCGCAAGAGTCAAGGCCTTTGAAAAACAAAAAATAAGAAAGCAAATACTAGAAGAATTCGATAATAATCTACTTAACGAAGGTGAGCAAGAACTAATAGGAGACAACATCAAACGTGAAAATGCTTTACTGAGAGAATTGAATAAAGAATTAAAAGAAAAAAATGATTTATTGAAACAATTACTAGACAAAGAAAGAAATGAACTGCCGATGGTTAAAAGTAAAACGTTTGCTGATGTTATCTCAAATAATAAAAATAATAGTAAGCCTAAACGTATACCTAGTATTATAATAAATAATAAATCTGAAGAGGAAACCATTGACGATATAAATCAATTGGTATCGCATTACTTGATAAAAGACAAATCAATTCAAACTAAAAATGTAGTCAAGAAAAAAGATGAAATAATTATAAACTGTTTAAATGAGGAAAGTGTAGGCAAAGCTCATAAATTACTACAAAGTAAGCTGTCAAAATTATGTGATGTCAATAAGGAACAGGTTAATAATCCTAAAGTAAAAGTTGTAGGAATAAACAATTTGGAAAATATGGATGATAAAAATATGGAAAATGACATCAATGAAAGGAATTTTGGAAATTTTAAAAAGAAATGTGTTGTTCTGACTTCCTACAAGAATAACAAAACGAATCTGCAAACAGTGATTCTAGAAATGCCAGCCGAAACATACCAACACATCAGAGAGAACAGTAATAGAATATTTGTAGGTTATCAAAGCTGCAGAGTGTATGATTACTGTAACATTAAACCATGCTTTAATTGTGGCAGGTATGGACACAGTGGCAGCAAATGTAAAAATAATTCTATATGCCTAAGGTGTGCTGGTGATCATAAAACTAAAGATTGTGAAGTAAATAAATTAAAATGTGCAAATTGTAATTATAGCAATGAGCGATATAAAACAAATTTCAGAGTTGAACATATGGCAACAGATAGCCACGAATGCGAAATTCTGCAATCTAAGATCAGAAAGTTCATCGACTTTACCGATTATACGACGCAGCCTGCATTACCAAGATATATCGGCAATGCAGTGAGAACATCGGACAAAGGTGTCGTGGCTAAAACTTCTGGAATATCGTCAACGTCACTCCAATCAATCAACGTGAATATAGCAGCAAGACTAAGAAGCAAGAAGCAATAGTGATGGATCAACACATCAATTTTGAAGAGATAAGCAAGTTTGAATTGGAAATAGACGATATCAAAAAACTTAATAAAGCAATAATGAAAAAAAAGAACGTAATGTTGTGTGTGAATATAAGGAGTTTGAATGCAAATTTTGAAAAGCTGGAAGTTTTCATTGAATGTTTAGTAAGAAAACCATGTATAATTGTATGTACGGAAACTTGGAAATTGCAACATTCTCAATGCTATCAACTGCAAGGTTATGAAAGTTGTTACAATGAAAGTTATATAAATAAGGCGGACGGCGTCATGATATATATAAAAAATAATATTTATTATAATACTAGAATAGATGTTGTTGATAGATTGAGTGTTGTAAGTATTGACATTAAACTTATGTCCGGAGAGGCAATAAGAATATCTGCCATATATAGGTGCCATGATATACCAAAGTCTGAATTTGTAAATAGTGTCAAAAAGTTTTTAGCAAAAAATAGAAATATTAATAACCACTGCATTTTAGGAGATTTTAATATAGATATATTAGAAAATAATATGGTAAATAATGAAATGAGTGAAAAAATAATTAGTCAGGAATTTTTAATGAATTATCTAGAACTTGAATATATACCATACTTTAGAGGAATTACACGACCCTCCTTAAATAATGAAAATGGCACGTGCATTGACAACTGTTTCGCTAAAACTAAAACCATCAATATTGATTCTTTTAAATTGAATAATCCGTTTAACGATCACTATCCATTAGTCATAAGTGTTAATGAGAACACACTACAGAAAGATGGCGAAAAGGATAACAAATACATAAATTACAGGAAACTAAAAAAGTATGCTGAAAAACTGGATTGGCAATCATTGCTGACCAAACAAGATCCCAATGAAGCAGTGGATAATATGATACAGATGTCACATAACTGTCTTGAAAATGCTACATGTTGCAAAAAAAAACAATAGAAAAAATAAAGGTACACTGCCGAGAAAAAACTGGATAACTAAAGCTATCCAAGTGTCATGCGGTACTAAAGAAAATATGTATAATCTATGGAAAATGAACCCAACTAACTTAGTTTTAAAAAATGAATACAAAAATTACGAAAAAATTTTGAATAAAGTTATAAAAGATGCGAAATACAAATTTGTGAATAGTGAAATAAAAAAAAATATTGGCAATCCAAGACAGTTGTGGAGTATTATCAACACAAAGATTGACAAAAAATCTCAAAAAAACAAGTCACTTGATTACCTAATCGTAAATGGTCAAAAGGTTGAAGACAAATATACTATAGCTAATCACATGAATAATTATTTTTGTAAAATAGGTATTGATTTAAGTAATAAGATTCAAAATTTAGATACAGAACTAAAACCCCCAGATAAAAATAATAAATCAATTTTCATCTACCCTACTAACAATTTTGAGATTATGAAAACTATTAATTCGCTGAAAAATAAAACTGGAGGTGTTGATAATATTAATGCTAAAACAATTAAGACAATTGCAAATTATGTTGCGGAACCATTGACACATATTTTTAATGTGTGTATACAACAAGCCACGTGGCCAAACGCTTTAAAACAAGCGGACATAGTTCCTATATACAAGGCTGGTGACAGTTCCTGTGTATCAAATTACAGGCCGATATCGCTGATATCAAATATAGCCAAGATCTTTGAAAACATATTATATAATAGATTGTTTAATTTCCTAACGGAATGTAATATTATATCTGATAAACAATTTGGCTTTGTTAAAAAAAGAGGAACTACGGATGCTTTAAATTACATCTCAAACATTATATATAATAATATAGACAAAAGTACTCCGATAATAACTACATTCTTGGATTTAGCAAAAGCTTTTGACACAGTAGATCACAAGAAACTTTTAGATAAATTAGATAGGTATGGAATAAGAGGTAGTGCTTTTGACTTAATAAATAGCTATCTCTCAGGTAGAAAACAATGTGTTAAAATCCAAGACTGTAAAAGTAAATATAAAGATATAACTATTGCTGTCCCGCAAGGGACCATATTAGGACCATTATTTTTCATACTTTATGTTAACGACCTACTGAGGGATATGCAGAATGATACAATAGTGTCTTATGCCGATGACACTGTTATCATTGCTAGTGATAGCACGTGGTCTTCTGCCCAGGACAAAATGAACAAATATCTTAGCGATGTAGCAAAGTGGCTTACTGTAAATAAATTATCTCTAAATGTTAAAAAAACGGTTTATATTGCCTATGGCTGCTACTGTGATAGTGTCCCGGACAGTCTAAATATAGAGATAGGAAATACTAAAATAGAAAGAGTAGAAAGCCATAAATATTTGGGATTAATTTTTGATTATAACATGAAATGGGATAAACATGTTGATTATATAGTAAAAAAAACAAAATATTTAATTTTTATTTTTGCGAAAATAAAAAAAAGAATGGATAACAAAACATTAATGATGATGTATTATGCTTTTTTCCAAAGTTTAACTAACTACGGCATAATAGCCTGGGGAGGAGCGTACAATAATTGTTTAAATTTTATACAAGGGATACAGAAGAAACTATTAAAAATTATAAACAGGGATCAGTTTCAAATACAAGACCCTCCTCTTACTGTAAGGCAACTTTTCCAATTGGAGGCCATTACATATTATTACTATAGTTTAAGAGAAAAATATAGCACAAGTTCTAGCAATACTAGGAATAAGAGTATACAATTACCAAAAAATAAGAAAGCTGTGAACAGAGAAAACAGCTATTTCGTAGCTGTAAAAGTGTACAACACTTTAACGAATGATCTTAAAACTTTAGGTAACAAAATCGCAATTAAGAAAAGACTAAAAAAGTTTATAAGAGAAAATTATAGATAGTTATCTCTAGACGTTATTTGAAAATTGTATGCATCGTTACTTAACTTACAAAGGAATTTATTAAAAAGATTATCAAAAAGATGCTGTATCATCTTTTTGTTATTTTTTAGATTAAGTTATAGATTCTAAGATTATCTGTACCATACCTATGTACAGGCAACTAAGTTTGTCTCTATAGGATGCTTTTGATAAGCATATGTATATGGTCAATAAATAAATAAATAATATCTTAAATAAATAATGTGAATTGCGTTTGTTTGTTTTTTTCTAATACTGCTAATGACAGAGCGATATTTGGCGTTCAGTCACAATACCTCACTTAAAACAGGAGAAAGATGATTTTGAAAAAGTCATTAGTGATACCCTGAAACCAGTCATCATCACACTATTTGAGAAACTCGCCAATTCCAAAACTGAAAACTTGCAGCCTCCATATAACATGTTCGATTTACACAACAGTAAAAAAATGTGAAAACGATTGAAATTCAATAATCGATCAAGTATGCTAAATGATCATAATAATAATTCAAGTTTATTCGACGACGACAATGATGACGATTTTGCGTCGATGGTTGTACTCTGATCCAGAAACTCAAATTATCGATTGCGGAACGATCTGCTGGAAATAACAATCACAACAATGAAATCTAATTAATTATCGAGGAATTACGCGAAGCTAAATATATAAATTGACAGACAATTTTCTTATTTGGTTTAGTAGTAATGAGTCTCGATATGTTTAAAAGGATGAAACTTGAGGGCTTGCAAGTGAGTCGCGATCCTCCTTGCATTCACTGAAAGTTATCCTACAAACTGAAATAAATTATATAGCTTCTAAACTTGAAAGAATTAATGAAGTTATAGATCACATTAACAGCAAGTTGACAAATATCAATTGGAAGTGAATGATAAATTGAAATATCTTTATGGTGTAACTTTACTTATTAATCTCTCTGGTATTGATTATATCATTGAAGAAGTCAATAAACAATTGAAAGCTGTTTAGACGAATTTCCTGATGGTTTTTCACCCAGTAAATAGAGGCTAAGATGGAACGTCAAAGAGTAACTGAAGAACTGCACAAATCAGCTCGCCGCAGGTACAAGCTAAGGAAATTTTATATATGTGGGATAGTCGAGACTTGGCAGGTTGATCTTGTAGAAATGATACCTTGCTATAACGAGAACAAAGGTTTTCATTACTTACTCACTGTCGTAGATATATTCTCAGAGTATGCATGGGCCGTTCCAGTCAAGTAAAAGAGTAGTAATGATGTTACTGCAGCTATGAAGTCTATTGAAGTATATTGAATTGATAATTCTACCTTTGTTATTTTTAGAGCTGCTGAAAATGTGAGACTTGGGGTCGGGTAAAAATGTGCTGGACATAAATTATACGCTTTCAGAGATGTCTCTTGAAAACTTTGGAAAACGTCAGCTAATAATAAAACATCTGTTTTTAGGTATAAGTCCGAATATATTTCCAAAGTTCTTATATTAAACGTGTTCCAAATTGTAACAACATGTTGGTAGTCTTCCTCACTAATATGGGAATCTGTGAGTTTATTGTAGCAAAGCTCATTTTTTTAGCAGTTTCCTAATCATCAACTTCTCTAATCCATCTATAAAATCATACTGAAATATATCTTTTTAACACAGTGTGCCTAAAACGCGGATTTTAGGCCCCGTTTTTAGTTCCTAAAATGACGTACTTTAACGCAGTGTGCCTAAAACGCAGATTTTAGGCCCTGCCTAAAATTTTGTAAATTTTGAAAAATTTCTTTCTGAAAAATTACTTTCTTTGTATTTCCTATGAGCACAATACCTTGGTCTTACGATGCTCGACCTTTTATGTAAACAAAATGCCTGAGTTTCGCGAACTCGCATCTGTACGTATACGTATAATATATATACAAATCAGAAATCTGTAACTTTCGAAGGGAGGAGACGTGTTTCTCAATGATTTTTCATTTACAACTAGTCAATTTCATTCAAATTAGCCGTCGATATGAGTGACGTAGAAGAAGAACTCCCAAATGACATTCTTGAAGAGGCAAGTAGAGCTATTAAAGATACTCTACCTCAGAATGAAAAATCATGAACTAATTATGTAGCGTGCTACAACACATTTGTAGACTGGTAAAAAAGTAAAAATATAAGTTCGTGCTCAGAAACAGTGCTTTTAGCGTATTTCAATATTTTGGCTAAAAGCTACCAATCGTCAACGTTATAGTCAAAATATTCTCAATTGAAAACAACACTGAAGATCGAAAGAGGTATTGATATAGGCCAATAGAATAAATTGAATTCGTTTTTAAAACGACAACACACTGGCCATACTGCAAAAAAGGCCAACGTTTTCACGACTGCTGAATGCAAAAAATTTCTCGATGATGCTCCTAATAACGAGTATTTGTCACATAAAGTACGTACACATTTTTCAAATATTATACACTTTAATATTTATACACGAAAAATTCATGTGAAGTCACTATGATATCAATCATGTGTTACAAGTCTTTATGATATTTGGATTGCTCGGTGCTTGTCGTTGCAAAGAAATAAAAGATTTGTTGATGCAAGACGTAAAAACGAACTGACAGTGTGATAACAGTCAACATCAGAATAACAAAGAATAAAGTTCCGAGGACTTTCGTCATTGAAGGTCATTATTCATTTATTTATGATTTATTCAAATGATTTTATAAAGATATTTTCAGTGATTCAACGGTGTTGTTTTTTCTTTAATATTTAAGGTTCTTATTACGATATCGTCAGCTCGTACATATCGCAACGGCCATCTAATATTATATTAAATCGATTTTTTGTGAGATACTCAAACGGAAAATTTTGCAATTCACCTATAGGAAGGAACACAATAGGAGTTTCTTCCAAACAAGATTGCTACATGGTAAAAATTAGAAAACGCCGAAACGTATACGAGTCATTCCTTCAGGAAAACATCGGCAACCGTGCTCGCCGATTCTGGAGCAAACACACTACAATTCCAAAGACACGGTGGATGGATTTCTGCCCGCGCATCTGAAGGATATGTGCAACATTCCATACATTCAAAGAAAAAGATGAGTAAGAGAATCGTCAATGCTATCAATGAAATTGATGAATCTTGTGAAAAAAAAGAAAAACTACTATCACAAAAATAACAGAAGAAACTATCGAGTTTATCATTTATTAAATTTTGTTTGAGAAAGGCTTAAAATGATACTGCTGAGGATGGATACTTTGAATAAAAATACAACACTTTGAAATGTAGGTGTGATATCAAGATTTAATTAAACACCACTTGATTTGACAGTTAATTACAACATATTATTCTATTTTTTTCTGTATTTTCTAAAAAAAAATTACATTGTTTACATTAATAAAAATCATTTTTTTCATTCATTTACTTACCTAACATTGTTTATAGTAGTCAATCCGTGCTTTAGGTACATTGTGTTAAAAATGTACTATTATAGTAGTCATCCGCGTTTTAGGCACACTGTGTTAAAAAATATCGTATGTACCACGGGCATCGATTTTAGATACTTGTGCGAATGATTGTACCCTCATTCGCACTCGGTGCCTAAAATCGCATTTTATGTCCTTGGTACATAATGTACTATTATTATGTGGTATCAGAGATACTCGTCCATTTAATAATGTAGAAGTAGCAATCTCTTTCAAAATAATTTCAAAATACATGAAAGATGCGTGATTTAAGTTTGATATTTCTGCTTTAATCCTCTTGCAAAATTTGATTTATCTATTTTTTCGTCAAATTCCTTTATTGCGAAATTTCACATGTCTAACTAATAATGAATATCATTATTGCTCATTTCGTGTATATATCTTAAAGTATCACGTTCTACTTTGGTGATACTACGAAAAAAGAGGTAGAAAATTTCAGTGACTACCAATAAATAGCAATTTTTCACAAGGAGAAGAGATATTTTCTTGGGTGGGGATAGATTTTCTATCTTTGGTTCAATGAGAAGTGGTCATCTTCCAAATAGAAAGAGCTGAGGAGCAAGTTATGTCGAGGAGAAGGGATATTTTTTTGGGAAGGGATGAATTTTCTATTTTTAGACATCGGAAGTCATCTTTCAAGTCCATCCAATCATATATGTGCTTCTTTTAAGTAACTAATCGTAAACCGGCATAAGACTGAGTTTCTTCTTATATAACCTGGGTGCGAGCATAGATCTACTCATTTACAATGCACAATTCTCACTGAACTGTGTCTATAAAGCTACAAGATCATGATATAAGCGGGCCTGATGGGAGGAGGAGAAGGCGCTCGATGGCGCGGGGAGTCGGCTGAGGGCCGGTTAGACCCGCTTAATCCTTGCTGCTCCTTGGCAGGGAAAGGGGTAGGCGAAGCGAAGCGATCTCTTCGTGCCGGTTCGATGATCAGGGAGCGCCCGTTGCGGCGCCCTTGATGAGTCCTTCGTCGGCTGCTGCTGTGGTCGTTTCTGGTTGGGCAGTAAGCGCCCGCTGAGGCGCCCCTGGTGCAGTCGCTGCTGGACTGAATCCCTCGACGGTGCTTCCAGTTGCCTAGAGAGCGGACACGGCTCAGACCTCTCTTGGTCGGCTCTGTGGGAGAGCCTGGACGAGGGAGGGCCGCCCAACCCGGTGAGAACTCACCACAGCTAATGGGGCAAAGGGAAAAGAGAAATTTGTCTTTCTTTTATTACGGGCCAGCCCCAATGAAGGAACCGACCACACAAAAATGACTAGAGGACGCGAAGCGCCTTAGTCGTCGAGCGTCAGGTCGACTTGCTCCTCAGCCTCTGACTTCAGAGCCGTCTTCCGTACCGCCAGAAGGAGGGGAGGTACCACGGGAGCGATGCGAACCAGCTTAGGCTTGCCTCGTGATGGAGGAGTGGGCTTCGCCGCTCTCTTGGCTCCGATCTTCCGCGAGATGATCTCGACCCGGGGTGTGGACGGCTTCAGGAGGTCCCGGAGATCCGGCGAGGGCTGGCGGCTCGGGAGGTCGATCAGCTTTAGGTGCTCTGGCCACTCTGCGCAGAGCGCGCCGGAGGAGCGTAGCCGCCTAGCGTCGGCGCGCGGTACTAGCGACGCGGTGTTCGGGGCTAGAGAGGATGCCGGCGCGTGACGGGTCGCGCGCATTTAAAGGGCTTGTCGCGAGAGAGCTTGTGGGTGGGTTATTACAATCACTACGGCATGTAAATACGAAACAATGTTTAAAAAATACTATATTGCAATGTCCAGAAGAAAATGTTTATATCAATGACAATCAAGGGTTTCAAAGAATTGCTGTAGATACTTTTATTTTTAAGGAAATCAGTTTTCTAAACTGAAGAAAAACTGCTTTACCGACTGCTTATGTATTCAAACCACCATTGCTATATGAAGAACTAACAAAAGAAGAAAAATGCATGACACATTGTATATGAAGAAGTCATCATGGAAACAAATGAAATTCTGGAGATATTCCACAACACCAACTTCATAAAATTTTACAAATCTGTACACGAGGTGTTAAAAAACTATTTGTCAAGGGAGAGCAGAAGGCACAGTAGTTAAAAAATTATTTACCAAACACGTAACTATTTATAATTTATCATAATTTTTATTCATTTTTACTTTTTCATACTTCCTCATACATTTTCATATTTTATGATACTTTCTGATGCTTTCTGATACTTTGTTCGTACTACATAATACTTTCTTATATACTCTTAGTTTTTCAATACTTAAAAAGTTTTCACGCAATTTCCTTTTTTTTTTAATTAATATCAAATATTGAAGATGTAATGTGCCATGTAATCCTACATAATTTATGTACGTATATATGTTTATGGTCAAGAAAACTCGATTATTTACGAGCGTTGGCAGCTCGCAAATGCTTTATTGACCAATGTTACCCGGGGCCGTATTTAGAATAGAATAGAGATCAGGGTGGATCAGGGTGTATGCGTGTGAGTGTGTGTGTATGCAAGTGAGTCCTGTGTGGCCACCACATATGTATATCATATACGATGTCTGTGCGACTACTAGTGCACTTACACATCCAACGTTTATGCACCCGATCAAGACAGCGCAACTTCTCGCGAGTTGCGACATACCTTGCGTCGAAAATCTGCTCGAGTGCTTTGATCTGCGAGTCAGTACTCCTCGCGCGCGTCCTACATAATATATCTTGCAATATTCCTTCTGGTGACAGATGTTGATTGAACATTGGCTATCCCCATAATTAAAACCAACAAACTGCTTGCATCGATACCAAAGCTTTAAAAGGCCCGGAACTGATCCACGCTGTACCTTTTTACACGAGTTAAGCTGCTATAACTGCTGCTACCACTTTTGAATCAAATTAAAGGTTTGCAATCAGTAACAATCGTAAAATGTCTACTAAGTAAATATGGTCTTAATTGCGATACCGAATATAATATTGCTAGGGATTCTCATAAGTATGAATTATAGCGGGTTTCGGTGTCAGAAAATACCCGCGACACATATCTTATAGGAAAAATGAGCAATTTGCAAGACTGGTTTACTATAAAGTTTTTCTCTCAATAGATCGAATGCTTGTTATGTTTGCTCATTCCATACAAATTCTACGTCCTACTTTAATAAATTAATTAATAGTTTTGCAATTCCCGAAAAATTTTGTACAAATCGACGATAATATTCGGTTAATCACAAAAATTTATAAATATTCTTCAGAGTTTGTACATGTCATACGGCTTCAAATTTTTTGTTTGGATCCGGTCTAACCCCTTCTTTAGTTAACAAATACCTCAAATAAATAACTTTTTTCTTTAAAAATTCACATCCGGCTGTAATTTTAAATTCGCTTCGCGTAATCGTTTTAGAAATGTTTCCAATTTAATATTATGTTTCTCAATAGTTTTTCCATAAATAACAGCATCATTCAAAAATAAAAATATCTCTTTACCTTACATATCTTTAAATATTTTATCAACACAGTGTTGATAGGTAGCAGGTGAGTTTGAAAGACCCATAGGCATTTTAGTGAATTCGTACAAACCGTTCGAAGAACAAAAAGCTGTTTTATGTCTTCGGCTTCATGTAAGGGAATTTGAAAGAATCCTTGAACAAGATTTAATACGAAAAAATATTCAGCTCCGCCAATTTGATCGATTATTTCTAATATATTGGGTAATGGATATTTATCTTTTATAGTTACATCATTTAATTTGCGAAAATCGACAACTACTCGATATCGTTTATTATCTTTACCATTCGAGGATTTTGCTACTAAAAATACAGTTAATGAATAATTAGAATTAGAAGGCTGGATTGCACCTCCAACAAGCATTTTTTTATTTGATGATCGAGTTCTTGTTTAAGAGCGTGAGGAAATCTATAACGTTTAGTACAGATAGGCACATCGCTAAAAGTTAATATTCTATGTTTAATAAAATTAGTAGTCCCCAACTATCCCCTTTTAAACGAAAGCAATCGGCAAATTCCACTGTAAGGCGCTCGATTGGCTGTCGCAGTTCGGTTTCTAAATGAGCACATTGATACACGCTATCCTGCGAGTCCCTTGCGCGCGCTTACCCCACTCCATCACGCGTCGGTGCTGCGCGATCAAAATGTATAAAAACGACCGCGCTGGTCCGCGCGGTATCAGTCGCCTACCGGTCCCAGTCCGGTGCAGACACTCCCATTTCGACACTCGGCTAGCCAGTTCAAAACGAATCGCCCGATCAGTCAGCCCAGGGACAAGGAAGGAGAAATAAAGAAGCGCCACTCGAGACACCGTTTTGTTTTTGTTTCTTTCGAAGAGCTCCTGCCCCCCTCCATCACATCTACCAGCTCCTCCGACGCTCTTAAGGCGAACTTCGCGGAGCCTCTCGCTGAGGGCCGCGCTCTGGAATTATAGCGCTGGTAGGCGCTCGCAAAAATCAGTCTCTCGTGCCTAGCCGAGCAGGATGGACGACTGGCAGAGACCTCGTCTCTCGGACGAACTAAACTGCTCCTACGTTACGAACGGACCGAACACGCGAGGTTACCCTCTCTCTCGTAGTCGAACGCAAGTCAGTCATTACGACTGCGGAGCCGAGGGAGAGTTGGTCGAAATAAGTTTTACTCGCTTCCTGGCACGAGCTCGGCAAGCTTATGGTAGACGCTCAGCGGCCGCACGACCAGTATCCGTCCGAACCACTACCCGGTTGACTTGTCCTGGAAAGGAATTAGAAGGTTCCTGGCAACGTCCGGCCGTGCCTCTGGCTACGGCGCTACGTAAGCTTCGCCTATCAAGGGCACCAGCGAATAAGAGAGAGCCTATGCCGAAACGCGGACGCTCCGAGAACCAGGGGAAGAGAAGAAATACGCGCAGGAAGCGAAGAGCTACAGCAGTCGCATATATGGCCGAAGCCGCGGACGGAACCACCACCACCACAGCCGTCTCAACGCCGACCGAGGTGAGAGACGCCCCCCCAGCTGATAAAGACCACCATCATCCGTGGTCGACGACGGCCTGTCGTCTTGGCAGTCTCCCTTCAGCCTCTCGTCGTGGATTGGATCCACAGCAAACCATCGACGTCAGAGCCGACACCATCTCGAGGGCAACACTCTGTAAGAGAGGAAGGAGATCTACCGGTTACCAGAACTCTGGGATCCTCGCCTCCTCAGCGCTGCTCAACGAGGCGCACGTCGTGCTCAGACGACTGAGACAGGGAAAGGCACAATTTTACACCACTGCCGAGAATCACCGGAGTCGATCGAGAAGCCGCCTACTATTAGGACTCTTCAACAAAACAATTGGCTTTTTTCAGGGCCACCACAACAATAAACTTACGACTAACGCCAATTCTGTTCCCTTTCCGCCAGGAATACAAAGGAAACCCGGGAAGAGGAACAATAATGGTTTCCAACGGTCTTCCCTTGGCGTTTCGGTATTTTCAGCTTCCGTGATTTGGAAGATGGGAATTGTCGTCGCGTATAAAGGCATTCCATTGGTAAAATAATCTTTATGTGAAATTTCCATATAATTGTAACATAAATCGTCCATTTGACCATTTTCAATATAATTTTCAACAAAGTGACAATTATTTGATCTGCATTCTTTTTTATCTCCGTATAATTTTTCAAAGATTTTAGCATTTATAGATCCTTTTTTTAGCAAACAATTCTCAAGTACTTCGTTGAGTTCACAATCAGTAGCACTATTAGCAATTATCTTATAGTTATCGTTATTCTTATTCTCCTCAAATATATTCTCCGTAACCTCATCAGCGATACATTTTTCGTATCAATATCATCATTAATCACTTCATTATAAATAATTTCAATAATATTCACTTTATTTTTTATCTCAGTGCTTTCTGTACAGGATGTAATTTTATTCCCAACGACATTTTTCTCAATAATCACATAATTAGTGGGTTTACTCTCGTTGCTTTGAGAAGTGTTGACTTGTAAAAGTTTCTTTAAACGTTGACTTTCTTTAAATAAATTCTCGACATATTCAATGGTGTATATATTTTCACTCGAATCATCATTCGTTTCTCGAATATACAACTCATCATTTTCTATAGCGTCACGATGATTCGTTTCAAAATTCACGTAAACGTTCTCCGGATTCTGATTAACATAAATACTTTCATCTCGTATATAAGAATTTTCTTTTTCGTCAATAATTTCAGGCTTTTTCTCAGTTAATTCGTTATTTTCTTCAATTAATTTATCCTTGTCTTGATCAAACATATTTTGTTTATCCTTAACATAAAATCATCCTAACCGTGGCGTGTTTCCCCTTTTTCTCTCCGATCGCTCTCTACTCACGTATTTTTAGATTCGCTCGCTACTTTCTATTTCAGTAGGATACTTTTTAAATTGAATTATTTGTCGGTTGACTTCAATATAATTATCAAAATAATTAATTGTCACTTCGTTTTTGCGAAAGAAATCAGGCCGGCTTCCGCTATGGGAAAAGCATCGTGAACTTAATGAAAGTCTGTTGACATATTATAAAAATCTACCGTGACTTTGCCAAGATTTGAAATATATTGCGTCATTATGCCTTTTAATCTTATGATCTCGTATGTTTTTATGTTAGTATAGGGCGATAGCTCCGATTTACACACTAAACTAACAGAAGCTCCGGTATCAAGCATAAATTCTAATGGTTGAACTCTCCGATGTCTACTCTTATGGTGGGCACCGAGCTCGCGCGACTCAAATTTATTGTTTCGGTACGGGCGTGGGAGTATTCCTCTCGTTGGGATCGGTTGGGCGCGTGCCAGATGTCATCTTCTCCCGCGCGTCCTCTTAAAAAAAGCTAGGCGTTTCCCTGTGCTACCTTTCCCGAGCGCATGCCTCGCTGCAGCTTAAAACAGGCATTATGCGTATGTTTTTGTTTACCGCAATAATAATATGTTGGTCTAGATGTGTTTTGATTATTACAAGTATTATTGCGATTGTAATTCGGATTATTGGGAAGTCGTGGATTTTCTTGGTTACTAGATCTCGGATTCTCCGATTAAAATTATTATTATTATTGGAATTATTATTTGATGGAAAGGATCCATTGCGTTGTCTATTTTCTGCATTCCATACTCCGAAATTGGTATTATTAGATCGAGTTTCATTTCGAAAATTTTAATTACCGCGCGGTCGGGGTCCTCGGTCTCGTTGGTAATCACGAGAGTCGTTATGTCGCTGTAGATTCTGCAGGGTAAACTGTCGGCAGTTAAGTGTCACGTGCCCGACTTTTCCACAAAAACCACACTTTATTGAACGAATCTTCCAATCCTTATAGAATTTTTGCCATTAAGTCTAAAATCGCGAACTGTAGTAAGTCGATAACTTATCGACAGCAGTCGGTAACTTAGTCTGTCTTACGGACGTGGGCAGCCTGAATTCAGTCAGCAAGCTACCTTACCGACGTCCTTCGCCGGCAGCCTGCATTTGAATTTCTTTCCCTTGTTCGTCCCACGGCATCAGCTTGTATTTGAATTCGATGTTAGTGTATATACCATTCCATTTGCGCGGGTTCACGATTTCAGACTTAATGGCAAAAATTCTATAATAAGTGATAGATCTGTAAAATCTAATAATAAAAATCATATTCTCTATCCCCTTTACCATTTCACAGGTTCTCGATTTTAGATTAAATGGTATAAATTATATATGAGGTGATAAACTTGTTAAATCTAGTAATAAATCACGGCTTATTATTAGTTTTAAGCTTAGAAATACGATAATGTATAGATTAGAAAAGGCCATCATGTCTACCCCCTTTTACTTTTACACAGGTTCACGATTTTAGACTAAAAAAATTATACAAGGAGTGGAAGATTTGTAAATCTAATAATGGTAAAAATTCTAGAAGAACTCATAGATTTGTAAAATCTAATAATAAGTTACGACTTTTTTTTCATTATATATTGGTGAAGGAGAAAGGATGTAGAGATGGAATGGGTTATAAATCGGTAAAATCATACTTATATAAAAAGCTTCTATGTTAATTCAAAGTTACTCACATCTAATAATACATTTTTTTAAATATTTATAATAATACTTAATACCGAGCAATGGTAACTCATATTAGTAGATTCTTGTTTTATCGACCGGGACATTAATATCTGTTGTACGAGCATACCAACCCTTCATCAATGCTGCCGACGGTGGCGCATTCATGTCCATGTGCCTCACCGATCGAACTGTATTACCGACTAGCTTGTAGTGTTGTTGGTTTATGGGGGCATACAATACTTTATCAACTTGTGCGCTATCTATGACAACGATGGGTCGCTCGATCGATTACGGACGCATTTATCGGTACTGTTTTACGCTCTGACTTTCCAGAGGGCGCTGCTATTGGCAGGACTGCTGCATCGGCATATTTATCACTATTGTCGATAGGACTGCCGCGTCCCACCCAGTCTACTTCAGAGTAGATAAATAAAAAAGATTATAATTTGCAGTGAACCGAAATTATAATATTATTTAACTGTATTGGTATAAACAGGTTGATTATAAAAACCGCTGACAATTCATTGGCACGTAGCTTCCTCCAAACAAACCTATTGTTCCTTGTTCGTATGTATCGTTCAAGTATATTAATTTAATAATGGATTTCTTTTTCTCCGGATTTTCTTACTAAAATCAATTGAAATAACCTCACAAAAGCATGAATTTTGTCAAAACATTCTGAGTTTTCGTTAGCGAGTTATAAAGTTTAACAAAAATAAAAATGTTCAGTTATACAGGGTATACAGGGTGAGAGACAAAGAATTTGTATTTTAATATCTTTTCAACTAATCGTTTTCATAAGCTGCGAAAAGAATTTAGCCAAGGTAATCAAAAGATCTATCTTTTCCCAAGTGCAATAAGGCCCTTCTACGCCCATAATCGAGACTCAAAAAAAACTCATTTTTATCAGTTTTCGATTGATTACTAAAAAAATTAGTAGTCAAATCACTTGAAATTTTAATGGAATATAGCTTAACACGGAACCCATCAACATATTTTTTTCGTGAGGTTATGATGTTTAGTTTCAGAGATATGAATTTTTAAAAAAAAATCACCTTTTTTATTTTACCTGCCGAACGAAGCGGTCAATCCCGAGGACCAAACGGGGAAAAATAGATCATTTTATTATCTTCTAAATGCATTTTAGCTGAATTGTTTGTAACAATGGGATGACTGAAAAAAAGGAAAATAATGTTTTTTGAAAATCGAAAAATGGTCATAAAAAATAAATAATTGAAAAAATTAAAAAATGAATGTTTTTCCCGAATTTAGAATCCAAAAATAGATATGCTTGTCAAATTTGATTCGTTTTGACTGCGTAGTTTCAGAAATATCACGGTATACACACATACGCGTATCCAAACGGGCATTTCCTAAAAACAAGTAATTGGAACTTCTAACATCTAAAAACATGTTTTTATGGAGTTTTAACGAAACTGAATATTTTACTATTACAAAGCTTCCTGTAGGAGGAAGCAATATACATACTTTATTTTAGAGCAGTGTCAGAAAATATGCTTGCACTTAATTCTAGACGCATGTTATATCGACAGAAATGATAGAATTTTCTGTGATTAGGCATTAAATAAGTCAAATATTCATTATATTTTTATTTATTTATTTATTGGCAAAAATTTGAGTACAGTTATTACTGTCATTATTATGACAGAGATAGTTGTAAATCTCAGAACCTCTTGTAGCGTGGCATGGACTTCGCGTTAGTGGAATATTTCTCAAAAGTATTTTTCCATTGTTCATTTTCATAAGCAGAAGTAGAACAACGTTCTCACCGATACGTATTACATTGTTTATCATCTTGTACTCTTCTAGCGCTTTTATTCTCCTTGAGAGGTTTGTACGAAGCACTATATCGATTCGTTTTTTAAAACCTATCTTGTCTGATGGTTTAACAATTTATATATAGTTTCATACAAGATTCTTAATATCACCGCTTATAGAATTGTACTTGACAATACAATCATTTAAAATTAGACAATACGCTGTTGTATTTGCAGACATATTATGCTTGCTTTCAAATTCAAGACGTATGTCTACAGCTGCCTGTTTGAGTGACTCATTTTGTTTCGAACAGTCGATAACTATGAGTGGAGCATGTGTAATGAATTCTTCTTTACTTAAAAGGGGATCTATTACATTTCTATTAGAGTAATACGCATTCTGAAAAGCAGGATACATATCGTAAAATATAACAAACTGATTGTTGGAAATAAAAATCAGTGTTTGATTTATTTAGATGCAAATAATTTATATGGACATAGCCTCTCACAATATCGACTCTATGATGAATTTGAGTGGTTGAAAATTATGAAAATTTTTATTCATTTTCCATTGCTCCATGTACCTTTCCCGGTTATATTTTAGGTGTTCATTTAGATTATCCTAGCGAACTATATAATGCTTATAATGATTTACTATTCTTTCCTGAACATGCAAAACCTCCAAGTTCTAAGCAAGAAACACTTTTAGCTACACTTCATCCTAAAAGAAATTACATCATTCACTATGTAGCTATAAAACAATCTCTCTCAAATAGATTGTAATTTCTTAAAATTTACAGAGTTCTGAAATTTGAACAATCGCCATGGCAGCAAACATAGATTTCAATAGCAGTCTGCAACTATTAGCAAAATATGAGTTTGAGAAAAATTTTTTCAAGTTGATGAATAATGCAGTATTTGGTAATACCATGGAAAATATTAAAAAAGAGTTACAAGAGTTATAAGATCAAAGCAGCACGTTGAGACCATTAGACAGAGAAAGATTGCTCTCAAATTAGTAGATTGGTAACATTTTGAAAAGTTCGATCTTAGAAAATTTATAAATAAACTTTACTTAAAAATTAGTCCAATTATTTAAAAATTTTCTTAGTTTGAATTTTTTTAAAAAGTCACGAATTGATCAAGAATTGTTATAAATTTATTAGGAATAAAATTGCTTAGATGTGATTTTCTCATAAGATTTTACCTAAGATCTCACCTGCTATCTCACATGAGTCCTACTGAAAATAAAAGGTGCTATTAATCACGCGATTTTAACGATCAATTTTCTACATGACAAATCGTATGATAAATCGCGTAGCCCTACTGAAAATATTATAATCACGTTATAATTGACGTGATTAATCACGCGATAAATAACGCGATAATTGATACGATTAATCACGAAATAAATAACGCGATAATTTACCCGATTAATCACGCCACTATTTATGTGATTTACTCTAAAAATATTTTTTTTAATATAAATTATTTAATAAGTAAAATTCAGGGGTAGGATGTCAATTCAGCTGTTATCATCCGGATGGTAACACGTGGAGTAGGCATCCTACCTCTACGTATTAAATGATTTATTCAAAAAACAACATTTTGTTAGAGTATATTACGTAAGTAGTCACGTTGTTAGCCGCGTGATTAATGGGATAGATTATCCCATTTATCGTCAAAATCGTGCAATGCCATGTTTTATAGTAGCAAGATTTTTCAATGGGGTATATACGTGCTAAATATAATTTATCTGAATCTTAGTTAAAGTAGGTTTATCCACGATATTGAAAATTCTTACTAAAGATTTCATGTCATAATCTTCCTTCACCAACCTTTCGTTCTTGACGTGTTTTAAACCATTCTTAGCCGTTTAGTGACTTTTTTTTAAAGTCAAACGTGGAAAATTTATTAAAAAATTTGCCTTAAACATAAAGTTTAATTTTTCAAAACTTCTGTATGTTCGAATTTTGCAAAAAAAGAAGAGATCAATCAGTTAAGTTTAATTTAAAACTCGTATAGGACAAAAAATTGGTTAAATGAGATTTCGGCGAGAGATCTCACTTAAGATCCCACCTAAAATCTCACCTGGAAGATTTATCAAATTCTATTGAAAATAATCAAATAACCATCAAATGTTAATCAGCTGATATCAGCTGATAATCATGCTAACTATAAGACGTCAGCTGATTTTCATCGATTTTTATTTTTTGCTTTCTCTTAGAGGAAGCTTTGTAATAGTAAAATTTTCAGTTTCGCTAAAACTTCATAAAAACGTGTTTTTAGATGTTAGAAGTTCGAATTACTTGTTTTTAGGAAATGTCCGTATGGATGCGTGTGTGTGTGTATACCGTGATATTACAAATTTGAGATGCATATCTATTTTTGGATTCTAAATTCGGAAGAAACATTTATTTTTTATTTTTTTAATTACTTTTTTTATGGTCATTTTTTGATTTTCAAAAAATATTATTTTCCTTTTTTCAGTCATTCTATTGTTATAAACAATTCAGCTAAAATGCATTTAAAAGATAATAAAATGACCTATTTTTTCCCGTTTGGACCTCCGGATTGACCACTCCGTTCGGCAAGTAAAATGAAAAAGGTGATTTTTTTTTAAAAATTCATATCTCTGAAACTAAACATCATAACCTCACGAAAAAAATATATTGCTGTGTTAAGTGTCAAACTATATTCCATTAAAATTTCAAGTGATTTGACAACTAATTTTTTTAGTAATCAATCGAAAACTGATAAAAATGAGTTTTTTTTGAGTCTGGATTATGGGCGTAGAAGGGCCTTATTGCACTTGGGAAAAGATAGATCTTTTGATTACCTTGGCTAAATTCTTTTCGCAGCTTATGAAAACGATTAGTTGAAAAGATATTAAAATACAAATTCTTTGTCTTTCACCCTGTATACCCTGTATAACTGAACATTTTTATTTTTGTTAAACTTTATAACTCGGTAACGAAAACTCAGAATGTTTTGACAAAATTTTGTGCTGTTGCTTTTGTGAGGTTATGAGGTCAATTTGTGATATAAATTGCAATTCATTTTATTAAGAAGATCCGGAGAAAAATAAATGCATTATTAAATTAATATACTTGAAGGATACATACGAACAAGGAACAATAGGTTTGTTTGGAGGAAGCTACGTGCCAATGAATTGGCAGCGATTTTTCTTCATTGCTTATAGAAGTTGACCATATTTTTTTTATACCCATAGATGCTCTTTTTCAAGACTTCGCATACCCACGGTGGCAGCGCCCCGTTGACTCGGTACCACCGAGCGGCCTCATTAGTCAGCATGCATGCGATGGACCTAATCACTCGATGGTCGGTCAACTCTTCACTTTTGACGCAATCATCCATTCTCTCGAGGAAATTTTCAGCCGCGGCGCGACCTTGATGCTTACTGAATTTTCCCCCAGTGGCTACTCCTACTTCTACTACTGCTGGTGGAGTAGCTTAACCTGGAGCTGGAGCGAGAGCTTGAGCGGTGGCACGAAGAACTACGGCGTCTATGCCACCGCCGCCGCCCCCGACGCTGTCGACGCCGGTCAGGATCGAGGTTTTTTTGGGCGAGTTCTCGTTCCCTTGGGCTTAGTTGTGATTCCCACCGACGAAATATTCGACGGAAGAATATTGAAGATCGGTCCGAGGAATTCAAGGTTTGTCTCTGGGCTGTATGGCGGCGACCGCTATATGCTCCTCTACGGACTTTGGGTTGTCCTCATTCCGCCACTCGGACGAGTCGACGGCGAGGAGAGTTCCCAGGACCACCGTGGAACTATTATTTCGGTCTTTGTCGAGGTCTGGATACCACGGAATATCTTCTCGTTGTCCCATTATCATGAGCCCCGCCCGGAACAGGTGCTCCGCCCGCTCATTGTGAGAACCCGCCGTACTGAGCCGCTGGTCTTGGAGGCGCTGTAGTACCTCCTCCGCCGGCAATTACTTCATGTTTCGGAGCGTCTCACGTAGATCTCTCCTGCTGATACTCCACCTGTCGATTATCCCGCATGCCGACTGTTTTCCGGCTTGGCAGCCGTTAGCGCTATGCTTAACCTTTCCTCCAATTGTGCTACGCACAATCTTCCTCACCAAAGGCCGGCGCGCCCCCTATAGTCGGAGTCTTCCGCGAGACCACCCACGGAGTCAAGACTCCGGTCTCGCTTGGTTCCGCGACGAGAAATAGGAGGAGTGTGGCAGTCGTTGTCGACACACGCGCGTCCCCCACTGCCCGTATGCGAACTTTGTGTTCGAGTATAGAATAGAATAGAATAGAATAGAATAAAATTTATTTTGCACAAGTCAAAAACATTTTGTACATATCATAGTTATGCAACGAGACATCAGTCTCGTGCAGAATACGTACAAGCGGGCACACAAACAAAGCGAGCGAAAGGCAGACACGCACGACAAAAACATGAGCACAAGCCGAGTGCTCATGGATAGCAACACGTGCTCGTACAATGTAAACACAGCCGCGAACGAAACCAACGACGGGCGCAAACAAACTAACACACACCACCGAAAAGAGCACGGTAAGCACCACACAAATACACAAACAACACTCGACCCAATCACCACCAGAGGACGTTGGCGCCAGCGAGTGGGGCTATATAAGCCCAGCCGCGACAGCACGGCGGCAGTTCGATCAGAGCTCCCGATCAGAGCGTTGCCGTGAGCACACGACACCGCTAGGAGGGCCCTAGAGGGACTGCCGATATCTGACAGTTTTCGTGCGCACACGTAACGGCACAGATACCGAAATACCGCACTAACATCTGAATTACCACTGTGCGCACACAGGGTAATTCAGACCCACCGAGTACCTGGAGGAGCACTCTCGTGAGCACACGTAGCGCAACTACAGGCACTAAACCGCCAACCACCGTCCCACCGTTTCTACCGTTCCTGTTACCACTGTGCGCACACAGGGCAATCGGAATCCGAAACTAGCTGCAAATACTGGCAGAGTCGTGCGCACACGTCTCTGTCAGACTCTGCACGCATACGAACAGCCCCACCGTTCCTGTACGCTGTGTGTGTACCCATGTGTGCTGTGCGCACACAGGGTAAGAGAAACCGCGGAGGGCGATTCCAGTATCAGGTTGAGTCGTGCGCACACGTCTCAATCGGATCCTGTGGTCAACAACACTTCACACACACATTCACTCACCGCTCCGCCGCTTCACTTGCCGCTGTGTGCACACAGGGCAAAGGAAGCCGCGGGGGACAGCCACTGTACCGGATTGAGTCGTGCGCACACGTCTCAATCAGGTCCTGTGGGACTCCCACCTATACACTAACATCACGCCGACGTTCCTCCGTTCCACCTACCACTGTGCGCTCACAGGGTAGGAGGAAATCGGGAACCGGCGCGGAGTCCGCACAAGATCGTGCGCACACGTTCTCGCGAGGACTCGGCGATAGCGAATTACACGCCTGGTATTTCACCAGGGAATAGCCAAACCGCCGCGCTCTAGGCGTAATATGTATAAGTAGGTGTAAGCGAAGCGTACCGGCGACCGTACCAAATAAGCGATACGTACCAGAAACAAATGTTAAGCGACGACTAATGTTAAGCGTCATACCGTTTAGATATTAAGGATCGCGCCGATAGTTAATAAGTACCGTAATCACCGTCTAGACAATAAGAAGTAGTTGTAAGAGATAAGTCTTTTAAAGGCGTACTTTGTTCTGGTTACAGGTGGCGAATGATGACGCGCCTAAGGAGATCTTAAATATAAAAACTATTTAAAACTTAACCAAACGGAGTTGTTTCTAACCTCACTCCCCTTTCCGAATCCTGAATCCCAACTGACAAAATCCGGTGCAAGGGGAACGCAACCGTTACAGTTATATCGTAGTCTATATACATTTCGACGATACAACTTTACAGTGCGCAACTTTTATTTACAGTCAACTCGGTACATGTAACGGTGTATTGTTGTCCTAAAACTACCAAGCGATGGAAGACTTCTCAATTCACGTGGTAGCGAATTCCAGAGTCGTGGTTCCAGAGACTGGTTTCTCTTAAAAAGGGCAGCAAGATATGAAGGCTGCCTCATAATTATAGCCTTGTACAGCATGACTGCGGCAAAATACTCTCTCCTCTATCGAACCGTTATCTATCCCAATTTCTTTCTATATGGGGAAATATGCTCGTCCTTCCTCACACCATCCAGATTAAAGATTGCAAGAGCACTAGCTAACCGCTTACGAAGCGCCTCAGTTGTGCAGGATCTGAAAGATCTGAGACCATATAAAGCCCTATTTACTTTACGACTAACTGCATCAACCTGTGGCTTCCACGTCATTCTCGAATCCATCACAACATCAAGGTTAGTCACAACTATTTTACTAACGTTATACTCCGAACTCTCGCCACCATCGATAAACGATCCACACCCTCCACAAGATTGTCTCTAGCTACCTGAGTATATGTTTGGAGGTCATCCGCATAAAGCAAGTGCCTAACACCGTCTGATAGTGAACCCTCAGGCCCCTGAAAATTGGCCAAAACACCCTGAAGATCATTTATGTACAGACTGAAAAGCAAAGGTCCCAACACCGAGCCCTGTGGTACGCCAAGATTGGTAGTGAGCCAATCTGACTCGCCGTTTGTTTTTGTAACTACTCGATGGTTACGTCCTGTGATATACGATCCAATCCACAGAACCGCCGACTTAGAGAACCCTAACCTAATCAGGTTGCTAAGGAGTTTAGAGGGAGAAATGGTGTCAAACGCCTTGCTAAAATCAAACAGCAGAAGAATAGTCAGTAGCTGCTTCTTGCTGTTAATGCCTGCTCTGATATCCTCCGTCAAGCTTAGAAGCGCCGTCTGCGTGCTATGGAACGGGCGAAAGCCCGTCTGACGGGAATCAAAAAGCTTCTTCGATTCGATGTATTCCGAGATCTGATCGTGAACGATCTTCTCAAGTACCTTGGCGAGGAAACACAGCAGAGCAATTGGACGGAAGTCCGAGGCAGTAGATGGAATTGCTCTTTTCCTCAGAGGAACTAGATGCGCCCTTTTCCATGCTGCAGGAAAAACTCCATTTGACAGAGAAAGGTTAAAAATTGTAACCAGATGATTTCAGGCCCCTGAAAATTGGCCAAAACATCCTGAAGATAGTTTATGTACAAACTGAAAAGCAGAGGTCCCAACACCGATTCCTGTGGTACGCCAAGATTGGTAGTGAGCCAATCTGACTCGCCGTTTGTTTTTGTAATTACTCGATGGTTAGGTCCTGTGATATATGATAGTAGTGGAAGTCAACCACAACGCACAGGCGGCGAAGAGTGTAGGCGCGCCTGTACACTACTAGTGGTGTACGTGCGGAGAGTCGTGGCGGCTGCAGTGGTCGCCGGCGCTCTCTTTCTCCCCGGCCTTCGCGCGCGCGATCCCCTCTCTTGCGGCGTCGGTTCTCGCGTTATCGTTCGGACAGCCACCGTCGCTACAGGCTCTTGACCGGTGAGTTTCTACTCACCTGTCGAGCGACTGCAATTTAAGGCATGTGTGTTTCCCTCCGATGTAGCACGTGCTGCATCAGAGGCGAAACATCCCGATAGGCCTGGCCACTGCCGGTACGTCGCAGTTCTGAATATAAAAAAAAGCTATAGAGTTTTGGAGAAGTTAAAAAAATAAAGAAAATACTTGTCTTTTAAAAAAGTTCAACAGAAATTTAGAAAAGTCGTACCTAAACGACAGTTACGTTGTTGAGCACAATAAATTAATCAAGGCGGTACATATCGCGAAAAAATTGCAAAAATTCGCGATTATATTATTGAAAACTTTAAAGCTGTTTGAATCTGGTTTAATAGCGCACGATTAGGATTGGAGAACGTGGGTCTTGCAAGCAGAGTGTTGCGTCGCAACATTTTTTATTCTACATTCGTTCTTTGCTTGCGCATGCAGTTAGCGTGAGTATGTGTGTGTGTGTTGGGAGGGAGCTAGAGCCCGCAATTCTAGCGCGGTGGCAGCACCGTACGGTGCTGTAGCCGCCATCTTAACCAGCGCTCTCCCACGCTTTATCTGGCGACGCGGCGTGTTCAGCAATCTTTGACTAACCATCACAGCGTGCGGAGCTCCCTCGCTACTTTCTGTTCAACGGCGTGCATACTCTGCACTTATCAACTCGAAATCTATCTCGCTCTCGTTCTCTAATCTCTATTTGGTGTGCAGAGTGAAAAACGTGTGTGAATGTCTCGCGTGCGGCCATTGTTCTCCGCGACGTCACTTAAGTGAAATTGTGTTAAATAAAAGGGTTTTTATGCCGGAAGACTTTTCCCTCTACGTGCAGTGTTTAAATTTATACTCAGCAACTCATATCCTTTTTCCTCAAATAGCATAAAATCGAGAAAATAACAAATTTTCTAAGAACAAGGCTCTTTGTGCCTCCCACAAAGGAGCCACGACTTTTCACACAGAGAAGGCTTTTAAAATTTAAGAAGGCTCAAAGAATTGTTTTCAAAAACATTAATAATAATAGTAATAATTAATAAAAATTAATATAAAACAAATATAAAACTAAGTAAAGCAATTGATTAATGTTTATTAGTGCTTGAAATAGGTGCTGAAAATACATATAATTCTGATCAAAATAGGCTCCAATTAGAAATGCAGTCTGATCGAACATTGGCGATTGAAGCAGAGAAAGAGGTTCAATGTTTATTACAATCGATTTCGTCTACAATTCACATCTACACAGTACAACCAACCATTTCGGGTGATAAAAAATTGCTATCGGCTTTATTTTTGGTTTTCAAAGAACCGATGTGAGAATTCGGATCGGTGGTCTTACATACTTTGTTCAGAACTATAAACGTGTACGCTGTACCTTCATAATCTCGAAAATTGATAACTGATAAAATTATAATTTACTAATTCTGATATATACGATAAGATGCTATTTATAGATCATTTAAAGGTATGGTTAAAAGACATATATTTTCCTAATGTCGGATCTACTCGTATGTTGCTGCTTGATTCATGGAGCGGTCATTGTCCAACGGCTGTGTAGAAAGTTACGCCACTTAATAAAGCAGTTCATCTTAAAATAGTACCTACAGGCGCAACTGGAAATATCAAGCAATTAGATGTATATGGATTTTGTGTATTGAAAAACTTTGTTAAACATTTCTCAGATAATGTATTGCTCATGGATAATGAGAGCTCACAACCAATTTTTGTCTCCATGTTATAAAAATTTATTCATATATTCATGGTATAAAAGCGGGTACGTTAGCAATAAACCGGATGGTTTAAAAAATCCTGTATATTTCAGTTTCGGGTCATGTGGAACGTATTGTGAAATCGATGGTTGCAATAATAAGCTATTATTCGGTGTTTTTGGTGCAAGAAGCCGTTTTGTCTTGAGCACTTTTTTGAAGATTTTCATTACTCCTCCACTTATAATCTGTAATGTTTTATCATTAAATTATGGTTTGAAAAATACTATTTTATGAGAATGTATTTTATATTCTAATTGTAATTAAAGTATAAAGGAATAGAAGTTATAGCATTTACAAGAAAAATGTTTAATGTCCCAAACCGTTTTTGATAAATAGATTAACATCAAAATATTATTAATAATTGTGGAATAGAATAATCGCCACGAATATACTTTAATTAAACTTGGCCGACGTTTCAGAGGCTTTATCCTCCCTTGTCCAGACCTCTTTATTAAAAAAACACATATAAAAATTATCAACAAGATCACAGTATATCTTAAAATTAAATATAGTTAATAAATAAGAAAGACATACAAAATTCTATGTTTGACATTCCTATCTCGTAGGCATGCTGCTTGCTGACTCTCCAATGTAGCTCTCAACCAGTCTTCCAGAGTGTTGAGTAAAAATGAGATCTTGCAGATTGGCCTAAAGTTCCTTGCGACCCTGTGTTTTGTCTTTTCTGGTTGGAAAATACCGGTTGGTCTTGCCGCCTTGTAGGGCTCCAGCGTCCCTACAGCCTACCTAATCCAGTCTGATTGAGTCCGTCAGGGGCTTCCACGGATGCTTACAACCCTCCACCCAACCTTTTCAATTTCCTTTTTATATTCTTTTTGTTCCGCTCTATACGCCCGTTCGTCCTCGTCACACTTCGTGTGCATGGACCGATTGTATAGCCGCCGCACCTTCATCTTGCGTTTCTGTAGTAACTTATTCCACTAGGATGCACCTTTCATTAGCCTCTTCGTTCTAAGTTCACAATTTTTCTCACTACTTTTTGAATTACAAAATATTTATCTAATATCTATTTCATGAGGGGTCTGACGAAGCCATTGGCAGGGTCAGACGTGTAGTTAGGGAGTGTGCATAATACGCAGCTTTTTTTTTTTAATAGAAAAGGTAAAAATAGAAAGAGGAATACAAAGTGAAAGTGGAGAGAAAGGTGAATAAAATAGGATAATAGGACAAGAAAGGGCGAGAAAGGGAAAAGGGAGAGAAGGGAGAGAAGGAGAAAGTACAAGGAGGAGGTTAGGAAAGGTAGAAAAGGACGGAGATAGAGGAGAGAGCGGCAAAGCCGCGGGCCATGAACAATAGAGAAGAGGAGACGGCAGAGGTGACGATAGGAAACCAGGAACAGAGGAACGACGAGGAATAGGAATTTAAGACTCCGAGCGGACCGGAACGGGAGCCGGAGAGAGAAATTCAAACGTGCAGGTGGGAAAGCACGCCGAAGACAGGGAAGGGAAGAAGAAAGGAAAGCGGAGGAAAAGGGGGAGCGCTAAGACAATTGGAGCTCTCAGAGAACTTCAAAGTAGACAAAACGGAAAGGGGAAAAAGGAAAGAAAGGTCACCGGAAGAGAAAGAGGACAAGAAGAGAGAGAGGAAAGAAGACAGGAGAGAGAAAGATACGTCAGAGAAGAACGGATCGACGGGGAGATTCCCGTCAAAGAAGGGGGAGGGAAAGGAAGGTGAGAAAGAGGGGGAGATGGAGAAATTTCAAGGAACATTGGAAAGGATCCTGAAGACCCTGGAGGAGGAGAAGGAGGAAAGGAGAAAGGACAGGGCAGAATGGGAGAGAAAATGGCTAGAAACGGAAGAAAGGATGAATAAGAAGCTAAAGGAGGTGAGAAGTCTAGTGCAGGAGGAGAAGAGGGAGAGGACAAGGGCGGAGGAGGAGATGAAGAGGGCAAACGAGGAGGAAAGGAGAAAGAGGGAAGAGCGAGAAAGAGAAATGGAGGAGAAGATAAAGAAAATAAAGGAAGAGGCGAAAACTAGGCAGACAGAAGGAGGAGACCAGAGAGGGGAAAAGGGGTCAGAGGAAAGGGAGCAAGAGAAGAAGCAACTGAAAGAGTTAGAGTGGAGAATTGAGGAAGGGGAGAGAGAAAGGAAAAGGAACAATGTGGTGGTATCAGGTCTGAAAGAAGGAAAATGGGACAAAGCGAAGGTGGAAGAATGGGTAGATGAGAAGCTGGGGATTTCGGTAAAGGTGAAAAGGACGTGGGTCATCAGAGGAAAAGGTAAGAGCAAAATAGGAGTGGAATGTGAAAATAGAGAGGAGAAAGAGAAGATTATGGAGGAAAAGAGCAAGTTGAAGGGGACGGACTGCTTCATCGACCACGATTTGACGTGGCGAGAGAGGAGAAATAGAGAAAGGTTGAACGGGCTCGCAAGAAAATGGAGAAGAGAAGGAAAACCAGTGAAAGTAGGAAGAAACAAGTTAACGGTAGGAGACATGACATACTTTTGGAACGAAAGAGAGGATAGGCTTCTTCGAGAGGGGGAGGCAAGATGGAGATGAGAAGGAGAAAAGGGATGAGAGGGGAAAAGGGAAAAGAAAGGAGAATTTGAAGGTGTTGAGCTGGAATGTGGCAGGACTCAAAGGAATAGAAGAGGAAGGATGGAGATACATATTAGGATTCGACGTCATATGTCTACAGGAAACGTGGGCAGAGAGCGGTGAGGAGGAAAGAATAAGGAGGAGAATGAAGGGCTTCGAAACAGAGGTAAGAGAGGCGAAAAAGGGGGGGGGCAGAGCGAGATTAAAGGGAGGAATGGTAATGGCAGTCAGGAAGGATAGGAAAGAGGACAAAGTTGAATGGTTGAGAGGAAGATCAGGAGAAGTCATAGGTGGCAAATGTATTATAAAGGGGGAAAAGTGGTGGATAGGTTCGACATACATGAGGGAGGAGAAGGATAGGAACTATGAAGAAAAAGAGGAGATGGTAGAAAGAGCGGGAGGGGAAAAGATACTCTGGTGTGGAGACCTGAACGCGAGAACAGGGCAAGAGGGAGGTTTTTTTAGATGAAAAGGGAGTGGAGGAAAGGAGGGAGTCAAAGGATAGAGTAGTGAACAAAGAAGGCGAAGAGCTGCTAAATAGGTTAAAAGAGTGGGGGCTTTCAATCCTAAATGGAAGTACAGAAGGGGATGAGGAAGGGGAACTCACGTACGTGGGGGGAATGGGATGCTCGGTAATAGACTATGGGATAGTAAATGAGGAAGGCAGGAGAAAGGTAACGTCAATGAAGGTAGTAGATAGAATGGAGTCAGACCATGGAGCATTGGAAGTGGAAATAGAGACAGGGAGAAGTTCGGAAGGGTTGGAAGAGGAAATGAAAAGAACAATGTGGACAGAGGAGGCCATCAGGGAGTATAGAGGTTGGCTAGCTTAAGGGGGGAAGCAAAGACATGGAGGGATTTAAAGATAAAAATAAGAAATGCGATCCAAACAAAGAGGGGGAGAAGAAAAAGGAGAGGTGACAGCAGATGGTGGGATGAGGATTGCAGGAAGAAGAGGGCAGAAATGAAAAGGGCAAAAAAAGGGATAAATAGGTGGGGAAAAGACAGGTTCATGCAGGCGAAAAGAGAGTTAAGGAGCATGTATAGGAAAAAGAAGGAGGAAGGGAGGAAAAAAGAGCTAAGGGAGGCAAAGAAGGATAGGTCAGGAAAAAAGTTCTGGAGAATGATGAAAAGGAGAAGGAAAGGAAAAAGGGAGCAGATAGATAAAGGGATAGAAGATAAGAGTTGGTTAGAGTTTTTTAAAGGGCAACTGGGAGAGAGAGAAACGCAGGAAAGAAGAAGAGATAATGAGGAAGAGTCGGGGAAAGAAGAGGAAGAAGAGGAGAGAGAGATAGAAGTAGAGGAAGTAAGGGGAATAATCAAGAAGCTAAAGGAAAAGAAAGTACCAGGAGAGGATGAAATTCAGAATGAGGCTTGGAAGCAGGGCGGAGGAAAGATTGTGGAGGAACTAACGGAGATACTAGGAAAAATTTGGAAAGGAGGAGGACTGCCAGAAGAGTGGAGGAGAGGGAAAGTCACGCCAATCTATAAGAAAGGAGATAAGGGGGAGTGTAAGAACTACAGAGGAATTACACTAATGGACACAGGATACAAAATATATGCGGAACTGATAAAGGGAAGATTGGAGAAGAAACTGGAAGAAGAGGAAAAGTTAAGCGACACGCAGATGCGATTTAGAAGAGGGAGAGGTACAACGGACGCTATATATGTGGTAAACAAGGCGGTGGAGCAAGAGCTAAGGAAGAAAGGAGGGAAGGTATACGCGTGCTTCGCGGACATGAAAGCAGCCTTTGACAAAGTAAACAGGGAAGAAGTGTGGAAGATGATGAGGAAGCTGGGACTGAATAGAAGGATAAGGGAAAGGGTAAAGGAAATTTATGAGAAGACGGAGTGTGAAGTAAGGATAAGGGAAAGGAATGTAGGCAGTTTTGAGACGCAGAAGGGAGTGAGACAGGGATGCCCGCTGAGTCCACTGCTGTTTAACGTGGCAATGGCAGACTTGGAAGGAGAGATGGGAAAGGTGCAAGAAGGAGGAATAATACTAGGGAGAAGGAAAGTATGGTCAATCTCATATGCAGATGACGTAGTAATGCTAGCAACAAACGCGAGCGGGTTGAAACAAATGCTAAGAAGATTCAAAGGATACATCAAAAGAAAGGGATTGGAGCTAAACACAGAGAAAACGAAGATCATGATTTTTAGAAACGGAGGAAGAAGGAGGAGGGAAGAGAAATTTGAATGGGATGGAAGGGAGATAGAGGTGGTGAAAACATTTGAATACTTGGGATACACGATGAAAGAAAACGGGAAAGAGGAAGAACAGGTGAAGAAGGTGAAAGGAAGGGCAAATGCGCTGATAAGTACCCTGTGGGGCCTAGGAGAGGCAACGTTCAAGGATAGCTGGAAGATAAGGATGAAGCTGTTCGACG
The DNA here is from genome assembly GCA_020010945.3 of Muscidifurax raptorellus. Classification (NCBI taxonomy): domain Eukaryota; kingdom Metazoa; phylum Arthropoda; class Insecta; order Hymenoptera; family Pteromalidae; genus Muscidifurax; species Muscidifurax raptorellus. The sequence goes on from JAHUUD020000026.1 coordinate 1,015,132, forward strand.
CTCTAGTGCAGAGCGTAATAGAATATGGGGCGGAGATATGGGGTTGGAAAGGGCAGGAGGATTTAGAGAAAATACAGAGAAAGTACATCAAATGGGTGCTGCACCTAGATAGGACCACGCCGGCACATGTGATTCACTGGGAGACGAAAAGGTTTAAATTAGAGACAAGGACAAGGAAAAGGGCGGTTAGGTTTGAAAGGAAACTGAGGAGAGCAAAAGAAAATACTTTGCTAGGAGAATGCTGGAGGCTGCTGAAGAGAGAGGGAGAAAGGGGAGAATGGAAGGGAAGAGGGAAGGACGTGAGAAGAATGGAATTGGAAAAGTGCGGGATATCGGTGGAGGATTATACGAGAAGAATGGAGGAGGAAGAGGGAGTGGAGGAGGAAATAGAAAGGATAAACAAGGACACACAATGACAGAAGTGGAGAGAGGAAATAAAGGAGTCCAGATATGCGGGTGAGATAAGGGAGGTAATGATGAAGCAGGGAGAAATACCAGAGTACCTGATGGAAGTGGGAGAACACAGAAGAGGAGCGCTCAACGTTACGGCAAGGTTCAGACTAGGGTGTGAGACAAGAGGGAACAAATACTGGAAGAAGGAAGAAGAAAGGGTATGCAGGCTATGTGGGAGTGAGGAGGAGACGCTTAAACATGTGTTCGAAGAATGTGTGGAGACGAAGATAGAGTGAACGCAAGTGGGGAAACTCTATAGCACGATATGGAAGAGGAAAAATAAAGAAAGACAGCAAGAATAAAGGAGGGGAAGGCAAGGAAGGAAGGAAAAGAAAGGACGAAGCAGAAAGGAGATTTGAAAAGCGCGCGCAAAGCATGCGGGGAAGTCTAGGGAAAGTCCCTAGGAGGAACTAGACGGAGGGAACAGGGAGAAGAAAGAGAGGAACAGAAAGGAGAGCACATGGTGAGGTGAGTAGAGAGGTTATAGCAGGGAGAGAGAGAGCGTGTAAAGTCAGCAGAGAGAAAAAGATAAAGAACCGAAGGCGACAAAAAAGTAGGAGGAAGAGATGTCGAAGCACGAGAGAAGAGTGGAGAGAGAGATGCGGGATATGAGAGAGGAGATGAAAGAGTGGAGGGTGAAGCTGCAACTGGAGAGAGGGAGAAGAGAAGCGGCGGAGAGAAAGATGATGGACATAGAAGGTGACGTAGAAATATTGAAAGGAAAACTGAGTGAGGAAAGGAGAGAGAGGGAGAAGATGCAGAGAACCGTCAAAGAATTAAAGGGAATGGTAGAAAAATTGGAAGGTAAAATAAGGAGAGAGGAGAGAAAAGGGATTGAAAGGGAAAGGATAAATGTGAAAAGTGAGGTTAGGATCGTGAACAACAACAAGAGAAAGAGGACGGAGGGAGGGAGGAGCAAAGTAGGAGAGAGAGGTCTGATCATCCATAAAGGGACAAACTGGAACGAGAAGGAGGTGCTGCAGGACTGGCTGGACGAGATCCTGGAGGGAACGAGTTGGGAGCTGGAGGAGACAGCAAACCAGGACACAAGATCATATTTGCGGCAGAAGAGGAAATGGAGAAGATATGGAAGAGGAGAGAGGAAATAAATGAAGGGGGAAAGGTGAGAATAGAGCAGTGGATGAGTTGGGAGGAGAGAAAGGCAAAGAAAGAAGCCATGGGGATAAGAGAGAGAAGAAGAGAGGAAGCGAAAATGAATGGGGAGCTTCTAAGGAACGGGGACTTCAAGGTGAGAGTGGACGGAATAATGTACGAGTGGAAGGAGGAGGAGGGAAGGATCAGAAGGGTGAGAGAGGAAAAGAGGAGTGAAGAAGAGATGAGAGAAGAAAGGAGGAAGAAGGAAGAATAGGAGGAGAGATAAAAGAAAAAAAAAAGAAGCACACAAATGTTTATATTTAAGTTAAGAAAGCATTGTAAAATACAAAAATGTATAAAGACAATAAAGTTTATTATTATTATTATTATTAATATCTATTTCATAAAACCTTTTTAATCAATAAATTATTTTGTAATACACAATTCATAAATACTATTTGCAATTAAATAATTGTTTGATTACTTTTTTATTTATACATATTTTTGCAGAAAACAGTATAAGATCTGGCAATGGAGAAGAATTTTTAATTTTTTTTCCATATTTATCAACTTTAAATACAAATTTAATAATTAAAAATGTGTGATATGAGTCATTTATTCATTTTCTTTAATATTTATAATCTAAGAAAATATGTCGGACTATAGTCGAGACGAATTTGTTGATATTTTATTGATTTTGGGAGAGTGTAAAAGAAATCATAATGCAGCAGCACAATTATATCGGAGGTGTTTTCCAAACAGAAATCATCGACCATCTCGAAGTACGATCCAAAGTATTGAACAGCGAGAGAGGTGAGTACCTCGAAGACCTCGACAGTGTCGTAGAGTAATAAAGATTGAGCGAAATGATTCATGAGTCCCGGTAGTGCTTGCTATGATTCATTTAGATCCCCATATTTCAATTCGACAAATAGAAGTATCTCAATCGTTTCCACCCATATCATATTACTTTGACCCAAGAGCTAACCGAACGTGATTTTGAGAGAAGATTACGAGAGAAGACAAAACGATCCACATTTTTTCAGGTACGTCATGTTTTCTGATGAAGCTACTTTCCATAATACAGATCAACTAAACCGACACAATTCCTACTATTGGGCAATTGAAAATTCTCATTGGACCCGTGCAATCGATCACCAACTTCAATGGAGTCTTACAGTATGGTGTGGTAATGTTAATGACTATCTAATTGGGTCTTATTTTTTTTACGATAATGTTAACAGAGTTAGATACCTCAATTTTCTGACAAATGAATCACCAAATCTATTAGAATAATGCTTGCAGAGGCATACCAAGGTATGTGCTTTTGTCGACTGTTGAAAGCATTGAGCGAAGAATGCAACTATGTATTAGAAATTATGGAGGGATTTTTGAAAACTTAATTAGGTAAAGCTTAAACTCTATTTTCGAAATGATTTTTTCAAGGTCTTGCCTTGATTGGCCGATATTTTCATGTCTTGCCTTGATCGGCCTCTATTTTCATGTCTTGCCTTCATCGGCCGGCATCTTCACGTCTTGCCTTCATCGGCTGGATCAAAATGGGACATGATAATCGACCCTGCTACGTCCTCGTCTTGACCCCTGAACATCAAATTTTATAATGATGACGAGGAAATTTTATAATAATGACGCAGGAAATGGTACACGAAAGATGAAAAAGTTTTCTTTTATTTTGAATTGACAACTTCATTTAAAACGTAAAATTTGAACTGCTGTTTGAAAAAAGAAATTGACCTTAAAATTACATTAAAGGACAACTACAACTTATGTGTCTATCATTTTTTCAATTCTGGCGTTGCCAGAGGAATTACGTAGTCGAGGTTTCATACTGGTTGCATGACCTTGCAATAACCTTCAGTGCCGCAACCAAAGATACCATACTAAATGTGAAATTCCCCGCCCTTTTCATTCCCGCAATAAAAAATAGAATTCTTATTTGAAAAATTAAAGTTTACCTTCAAATAACCTTGAAAAAAGAGTTCAAGGTCAAAACGATTTTTCGATTAGGGCCGTCCCTGATGAGTTTTTAACGGTACCTGTTTAAATTAGGATATTTCTAGAAAATTCTGAAAAAATCTATAATACCTATAGATATACAAAATACACGGAGATTTTCTTTATATTGCTATAACAAAAGTTCGACAGTCTCGATTCCTTTGAAAAAAAATCACAACATTCTTTTGTAACAATACCTTCAAAATGGGCCTAGTCCGATGTTGGGATCAGCGCATTAATACGTGTTATATATATCTATAGTACTACCTTTGTGTCAACCAATCAAAAATGAGTTAATTGGGTTTCAAAAAAATCTTACAGTATTCCTAGATAATGAATTTGCAAACAAATATGTATATATGTATGTATAGCTAAATTGCTTCTAACATGCCTAAAAAAATTATTTAGTTCAGCGAGAAAAGTAAAAAATCTTTAATCTCGAATTTTGATATGACTATAATTTTACAACCAAGGCACCTTGAGGTCTGAAATTTATTTTACGTTTTTTTGAGAGTATAGTGAAATAGGAAAAAAATTTTGGCCGAGATTTAAAAAAATTTTGCCACGGGTTGACGTGGAATGGCCCATATATATATATCCAACACGAAATAGGATTTTATTTCCCTCAGGCGTCGATTTATAGATTGGAAATAATAATTAATATTTAAATATTAAATAAATAATATCATTATTTTACATAACGTCTAAAATATATTTTTTTGTTAATGTACTAGTAGTGAAAAATACGGTGCCTTTTATGCTGTTGTTAAATCTAATACGGTGCGTAATATGGGGAGAAATGCTATTTCGGGAGATATATATATATATATATACATAACAACGGGATGAACGCGATGTTAATTATGCGGCGGTCGCGCAGTCATCAGCTGCGGGCAATGCGACCGACGATCCTCGTTATAATCGAGTAGCCGACGGGCGTACTCGTTTGCTCGCGGAGGCGAGCGGTTTGGGGTTTCTGCAACTGGTTCCGCAGAGGCGACGGCTAGTCAGTTCGCACGCACTCCGAGAAGCGAAATGCATGCCCGCGGAGGTGGCTGGGTCGCTGAAATACGCGAAGCGGCAAGAAAGGCGATAATGCATGCAAAATACGTAAAATAAGTAAAGGCGATAGTTGACGTTACAACACACAATTTATTCAGTGAAAGAAGGAGATTTACAGCAGCGTGGCAAACGTATAAGCTACGTGAAAAGCGTGTGCTCGTGATGAGCTCGAGCGAGGTCAGCGAGAGCGCGAAAGCACTGGTGGTGAGCAGGCGAGAGAAAGAGAGCAGGTACATACAAATAGTAACCGCAATAAAAGGCAAAAACTGGCACGTGCAGCAGGCGGGAAACGCTGGCTGCAGTTGTCGAGTCAGTCTCACGAAATCCTTAACGCAGTCGCACAACACTACCCTAATCGCTCTTGACAAAATTATATATTCGAAAAGGTCTTACTTGCGAGCTAGTCGAAACGTATCTGTTTAGCTAATCACGTATCGCGTTGCTCTCTCTCTCCCTACTCTACTCACCTCTGGCTCGTCTCCGCTGTCTCTCCTGTAAACACATATATATAACTTAGCCTACAGGAGCATGCTGGGCTAGACGAGGGCTATCGCTCTGGTCACACCCCCCTCCCAGATGCTGAGTAGCTGAAAGGCGTACCAGCTCTCCGTCGAACTCATCTCACCAGCATGCATGTTCAAAAAAAAAACAAAAATAAAAAAAAAATTTCTGGAAAGGAAGATAGGGAAATTACTTCAGTCATATTCATTTTATTCATTTATATTTCTCTTTTTTATTATTTTTCCTTTTCTGTATAAATGTACAGGAAGGAGGTGGGGAAAGGTGTAGAGTCCCCGTCGTCTTCGCGATTTCGCAGGAGCGGAGTCGTCATAATCCCCTAGTAAGTGGTAGGAAGGGTGAGGAGATGGTTATCACTTATAGATTCGGATAGTATCGGAGAAACTCGACAAGATTTTATTTTGAACATATAGAATTTACGATCGCTCTGTCGCTGAACTCGTGCGACGGGGAGAAAGACTAATTCGCGGCGCGCTTTTATTTTTGGAACCTTTCGGTCGACCGCGTCGGGGCCTATCAGCCTTTTCGATGGCCTTTCCCGTGTCTGGCAGCGGATCCGCAGACTTCTTCACTCGCGTGATTTTAATCACTGCACGGTTCACAATAACTAGCGTTTTGCGCGGCCCACCTCGTTTATGCGGCGCGTTTGCGGTTATAACTTGATTTTCTTGCGGCTCGCTTGCCTCTTCTACCCCTTTAACAGCACGTTCTTCTTGCTCGTTCTCGTCTTCTTGATCTGAGGCGGGTTCATCTTCGTTCTTCTTATATGGTTTGAGGTCGACTACGTGGATTTTCCCAAACGTCTTGCCTTGATCATCTTCTAACAAATAGACGTCTTGTCCCAGCTTCTCAATAATCTTATATGGACCATTAAATTTTGGGGCCAATTTTGCATTTATTCCTTGGATAGTGGATGACAAAATGCGATTTCGCTTCCAAACAAGGTCATTTACTTTGAATTCGACCTGACGGCGCCTCGCATTATGATACTTGGTTTGTCGCTCACTGGCGCGTTGCGCTCTTTCAGCCGTTCTAAGTTGTAGGTCGAGCAGCTTACGCATGCGTTCTTCCCACTGTTTAATAGCTTCTATTTCTAAATCTTGTCTGGTGGCGATGTCTTCAGCTCTTCTAGTATTATGTGGTGGGCTAAGATGTCTTCCCATATTCAAAAATGCTGGGCTGACCCCCGTGGACTCTTGCGTGGCGGTATTATACGCAAATGCGATTTCAGCTAGTCGCTTATCCCACGTTTTGTACTCTTCTTTGATAAACGACGTGATCATCGTTTTGACCGTGCGGTTCACTCGCTCTACAGGATTGGCCTGTGCATGATACGGCGGGATGGTATTGTGCTCTACGCCATGCTCAGTAAGGAATTTGTTCAGCAGTTTATTCCTGAACTCGGTGTCATTATCGGATAGAAAAACCTCTGGCACTCCGAAACGTAAAAAAATTCGTTCCTTCGGCTCCCTCTGCCTTCCGAATTGGAATGATCTCGATCCATCGGGTAAAAGTATCCATGAAAATGAGAATGTGCATATAACCGTGTGTAGAGCGGGGAAACGGTTCCATAATGTGACCAGCGACTACTTCCCATGGACCCGCGACCTTGCGCTTGCCCATCAAACCAGCAGGAAGCATCTGCTCTACTTTCGTCTGTTGACACACGGTGCACTCTCGTACATATTTACTAATATCTTTGTGCATGTTCTTCCAGTAAAAATATCTTGCGATACGCTCAGGAGTCTTTCGTCGACCTAAGTGGCCGGCCGTAGGCTCATCATGCGACTCGCGCAGCACTTCTTTAATTTTCTCGGACGGCAGCACCAATTTCCATTCTTCGCGGTCCTCTAAGATGTCCTCTAAAAGTGGATCAGCGCGCAGGTGATACAGTCTATTTCCGACCACTTTCCAATAGGGATGGTGAGTTGGGTCCTGTAACACCTGAGCTTTCATTTGATTATACCACGCATCTTGGGAAGTGTCTTCTTTATCATCTAATGAAGCTATTTGCGTTTCGCTCTCTTCGTCCTCGTACATACGGGATAGGGCATCTGGTACACAGTGCATTGAGCCCTTCCTGTGCATGATTTCGAAATCATAAGCTTGAAGCTCTAAGGCCCACCGAGCTAACCGGCCGTTCGGATTTCGCAGGTTACAAAGCCACTTAAGACTACTGTGGTCAGTAATTACCTGGAAGCTATATTCTTCTACGTAGGCTCTAAAACGTTAAATGGCCCACACCACAGCGAGGCATTCGCACTCAGTGACGGAGTAATTCCTTTCGGCTTTCGTAAGAATGCGGCTCGCAAAGTTGAGTACGCGCTCTTCACCGTCAATAGTCTAAGTGAGCACTGCTCCAATCCCAGTGTCGCTTGCATCGGTCTGTATCGCGAATGGTTGGTCAAACGCCGGACTGTGCAAGACCGGAGCAGAGGCGAGCAACGCCTTTACCTGCTCGAAAGCGACTTGTTGCGGCTCCTCCCAGCGATACTTGACATCCTTTCTAGTTAATCGAACCAATGGCTCAGCGATAGTCGCGAAGTTGTCCAAGAATTTCCGGTACCAAGAAGCCATGCCTAGGAAACGGCGTAATTGCTTTAAGTTCTTCGGAGCCGGGTAGTTCTTTATCGGAGTTATTTTATCCGGGTCAGGGCGATAATCGTCGCGATTTACTACGACACCCAGATATTTGACTTTGCTACAGCAGAACTTGCTCTTCTCGCGATTGATAGTCAATCCAGCCTCGCGTATCCGCTTCAAGACCACTTCTAGCCAGTGCAGGTGATCTTCAAATGTGCTGGTTGTAATAATTATATCGTCTAAATATGAGAAGGCATGAGGTTCCAGCTCAGGCCCTATAATTTTGTCACTGAGTTGTTGAAACGTGCTTGGACCTCCGACTACGCCATACGGCATTCGAGTAAATTCGAACAGTCCTAAGCCAGGCACGGTGAAAGCAGTCAAGTGCATGTCCTCTTCACGCATCGGGATCTGGTGATACGCGCTGCTGAGATCGATTGTCGATATATATTTAGCGTTCTGCAACTTGTTGAGGATCGAATCCATATATGGAAGCGGGTACGCACTGGCCTTTGTAACAGCGTTGAGTTTGCGATAATCTACGCAGAATCTGTAGGTCCCATTTGCCTTAAGCACCATCACGACAGGGCTTAACCATTCGCTGTCCTTAGCACGGCGTATTATTCCTGCCTCTAACATTTTATAGACTTGAGCGTGCATTTCTTCTTCAATTTTCCGGGAAACCGGGTAGTAGCGTTGCTTGATGGGCCTCACTCCCTACCTCGATGGCGTGCTTAATAAGCGTTGTGCAACCGAGGGGTTTCTCGTTACTGAGGAGCCAACGATCTAAAACTTCTTCTAAATGATTTCGTTGAATTTGCGTAACATCCGCTAAACCTACGGCGGCAAGCGCGTTCGCCACTCCCTCTGTCAGAGCTGACAATTCTAATGGAATGGGCTCTGACTCACTCTCTATGCGAAGGCTGTTTTCTCTGGGCATTAGCACTGCGTTAAATGCACGCAGGAAATCTGTGCCAAGTATGCACTCAGAGTCTAGATCCCTCATAATCATGACCTTTAAGTGTTGGCGACGACCGAATACTTCGAACGGGAGATCTACGTAGCCATATATCGGCACGACTTGACCGTTCGCGAGTTTCGCACCAGGGCCTTTATACGGCGTGATCAATTGATCACATGTGGAAGCAATCTGGATACCGATTGGCCCAATTGCTATGCGTGCCGCTCCTGAGTCACATAGAGCTCGAAGGCGAAAACCACCAATTCCAACTTGTAGCCACCACCGACTACAATCAATCTTGGACGTATCATCCTCGTCGTTCAGCGGCATAATATTATTTGTTGCTGGCGGTTTCGCAAGAAGGTTCGAGGCCTTCGGAGCATCGGGAGGAATAACGGCCTGTTTTATTTCCTCCCTGCCTCTTTTCCCGATTTCTTCGAGCATTCTGGGCACGTCTTTGTAGTATAACCGGGCCAGCTGCAACCGTAGCACTTCACTGGATCAGGCAGTTTCCCTCTAGCCTCCTGGTGCTGATTATGGTCGCTTGCCGGTGTGCGAGTCGGAGGTTTCTCATCATCCGCCTGAGTTGGCGTATCTATTGACGCGGTTCCCTTCGGTTTCGGTTTGGCCTTAGATTTGCCATTTCCGCCGGAACCATTCGCCTTCTTCGGCTGATTGCCTGAAGGCTTAGCCTGCGGTGTAACACCCAGTTGCGCGATCGCTTCCTTAAGTGCGTTTGCGAACAAAGTGCATAGGGCGGTAGGCTCATTAACTTCCGGTAAGCCGGGAGAAGTCTGCGTTGCGCTTTTCTTCTTGGCTTCGACCACCTCTTTATAGGCCAATTGCGGCAATAAACATCTATCAGGTGGCGGCGGCGGTTTGTAATTGTCTCGATCGTGAATAAGTTTTTCTGCGGCTCTCGCTTTCGTAATTAAGGCCTCGAGGCTTACTATTTCACTTTGCGGCACTAGCATTCTAATATCAGCGAACATATTATCGTAGATTAGTCTGAGTTGAGCTTCTAGTGGCGGCGGTTCATCTAATCTACTGAGGATCGCTAATACAGCAAAGATATGTTCTCGCACGGGCTCCTTTTTGCCCTGCGTCCTCGCTTGTGCTTCTGCCAACAGTTGCATCTGTACATCTTGATCCGTGCCATAGCTTTGCCTTGCAGCTTTACAGAAATCTGTCCAGCTAACCCACGTATGTCTTAGCTGTCGACACCAAACCAGGGCTGGTCCTGTGAGGACGTACAACATCGCATTGAGGGAGTCTGTGTCATCTAGGTGGGATGACCTCCTGCATTCATTAATCCTCTGCAAAAATTCTTCGATGCAGTGATCTTGACTTCCATCAAACTTGATGTTCCATTCTCAAGCAATTTTTCCAATATCTCTTCTCGATGAAGAACTCCACGAGGGGATTTGCGTAGCGCTATACGGATTGGCGTTTATCGCACTCGAAGGATTAGTGTGCGTGTCATAGAATGGGTTTGGTCCTTCCGGCCGGTAAGGATTTGCACCACTCATATAATCCGTCGTTTCTTGGCCCAAGAAAGGGTTAGTATTATTATTACCGCCAGATAATCCGCCCCTCTCCCTAAACTGATGGTAAGGTTGGGAAATCTGTTGCCACCTGAAGGGGTTTCCTGATTGTTGTCTAACTGCTTGAACATCTGGATTAATTATCCACGGGTTGTTTGCGGCGTTTCGCGTACTATGAGCATCAGGATCAGAAGGTACTATATCAATAGTATCCTGAAAACGGACTGCTCTACTGTTTGCAGCAGGGGCCTGCAGTCGTGCAGTTGGCTCCTCTCTCACACTTACGTCCGTTAATTCCAATATTAACGATTCGAGGTATTCAATTTGTTTTCTGAGTGTCTCTTTTTCTGCTAAGTCAGCTACGCGATCTCGCAATAGTTGTTCATACAACCCTGTTTGATTGTCTCGTGGATTTTGTCGGTAGTTCGACGAGTATGTGACTTGCGTATCTGCTTGTGTTGCCGATGTAGTAATCATGCTTGTTACAGCTCTTGTTGTAACCATGCTGCTGATAGGTAGGGAATGAAATCTGTCGTCAACACTGGCAGTCGTATTAGTCGTCGTTGTCGCTGTTGTAGATGTTGACGTTTGATTTCGTCGATCGTGAGGCGTCTGCAATCTAAAATCCAGCCTCTCTATATTCGCTCCTGCATTCCGCGACTCTTGCCTTATCGGTAGTGTTCTTGCATTAGACCCGTCCAAATTATCCAGGAAGGTCGAATTCCAATCGAACATATTGACTCGACCCGCGCGATTCCGCTCTACTATAGCCAACTTTACTGTTTCTGACAGTGATCTGTCTCTTTGTATCATTCTATGTAAATCTGTGTCTCTTCTTGATGATGCTATAAATTCTGGATCGCTCGTTTCTAAAAAATCTTCCGCCGTGTAGTCACCGCGCAATCGCCTAGCTAACCTACATACGTTCTCAAGACGTGGAGATCCCTTTCTTAATTCTAATTCTGCTAATCTTGTATATAATTCATTGGCAGGTAGCGACATCGCCCATTCATCAATTTGCGCATGAATTTGGTCTTCAAAATGTCCGCCACCTTCTGCCATCTTGGCTCTATTTCGTCTTAAGTCTGTAAACGTAAGTTATGAGACGACTGGCATGTTTTTAGAGGGAATATCCGTCGTTCGATTTTCTTAACCAAAATATGTAAAGGCAGGAGGCGTTGCAAACTTCCCACCTGGCTATTTCCGCGTTACGCTCTCAGTTCTTCGTTCTATTATCAGAGCTAATTATTAGCTATTATTCAAATATTGCACCTAATTTTGCGTTCCACGCCGAACTGAGAGGTCTATTTCACGACTCGTTAAACCGACGTGATATTCTCTCCTTCGTTGCTACCCAGTCTGCGCGTTCGCTCGGAGCTATTATTTTATTTTCTTTTATTTAAGAAAAGAAAAAAAACAACAAAATAATAAAAAAAAATTCTACAACAGACAACCTGACGGCTTGTCAGCTTGAGAGAAAAAGAAACGAGAAGAAAGCGAAAAAAAAAAAATGTTTAGATAAAAAAATTAAGAAAAAGAAGAGAAAAAAAAATTTTGTTTATACTTTTAAAAGTTTATACTCTTTGTCTCTTCGCTGACAGTTATTCTTCGTCGTCGCCCTGTATTATTAGGCTAGTGACAGCAATCACGCGAATTCGCCGCAATCACTTTACAACACTATTTATGGAAATGCCCATATAGCTTGGCCGCAGCTCTTTATAATATATATATATATATATATATATATATATATATATATATACACGCGTGTATATTCCTACTGGCAATTGCACTGTTTTCGCGAGCTAGGGGCAATTCAAATTCCTTATCCTAGCGTAACGCAATTTATAATAATATAATAAATGCACCATATACTCGTTTCGCTCTCTATTTGTTAATAATTTTAACTAATCGTTGACACAAAAAGAAAGCGAGCCAACTCTCTTTAATCACTCGTTATAATCCGAGTGCCAAGACAAAAGCATACACGTATCGACACAAGTATATTGTGTGTTATACACACGTTGAGATACGTTTCGATTTTACAAAATACCGAAGAATAAAAAACAAACTGAGAAACTCAGCGGTATACGCAACAGTTCGCCGAACCGAGGTACATCAGTGTATACTTCGGCGTATATACGGCACGAGTCCTCGAGTCCAGCAGCGGTTGATGCTGTCGATATAAACAAAGCGTGTATGTCGGCGCTCGTTGTTATTCTCGACTTTCCGCCGCTGTCGCGTTATTGCGTATCGTCTCGCTATCATTTAAATTATTTCGTTTATAATCCCAAACGTACTGGTAATAGAAACAACAACACGACGCGCCCAGCAAAATGTCTTGTCACTGTGCGTGTACGCACCTGTACGCTTTTCGTCGCACTAAAATCTTTTATATATGAGCGTTTAAATTCACTGTACAATCTTTAAATTAAACCGCTTTTTCTTTCTAATTTTTCCCAAACGTTTGGGCGCCAATATAACGGGATGAACGCGATGTTAATTATGCGGCGGTCGCGCAGTCATCAGCTGCGTGCAATGCGACCGACGATCTTCGTTATAATCGAGTAGCCGACGGGCGTACTCGTTTGCTCGCGGAGACGAGCGGTTTGGGGTTTCTGCACCTGGTCCCGCAGAGGTAATGGCTAGTTAGTTCGCACGCACTCCGAGAAGCGAAATGCGTGCCCGCGGAGGCGGCTGGGCCGCTGAAATACGCGAAGCGGCAAGAAACGCGATAATGCATGCAAAATACGTAAAATAAGTAAAGGCAATAGTTGACGTTACAACACACAATTTATTCCGTGAAAGAAGGAGATTTATAGCAGGGTGGCAAATGTATAAGCTACGTGAAAAGCGTGTGCTCGTGATGAGCTCGAGCGAGGTCAGCGAGAGCGCGAAAGCACTGGTGAGTGAGCAGGCGAGAGAAAGAGAGCAGGTACATACAAATAGTAACCGCAATAAAAGGCAAAAACTGGCACGTGCAGCAGGCGGGAAACAAAATCCTTAACGCAGTCGCACAACACTACTCTAATCGCTCTTGACAAAATTATATATTCGAAATGGTCTTACTCGCGAGCTAGTCGAAACGTATCTGTTTCGCTAGTCGCGTATCGCGTTGCTCTCTCTCTCCCTACTCTACTCACCTCTGTCTCGTCTCCGCTGTCTCTCCTGTAAACACATATATTTAACTTAGCCTACAGGAGCATACTGGGCTAGACGAGGGCTATCGCTCTCGTCACAATATATATACATATACCCCAAAATAGAACTTTATTTTCCTTAGCCGTCAATATATAAATTGGAAATAATAATTAATCTTGAAACATGAAATAAATTATATCATTATTTTACATTACGTCTAAAATATATTTTTTCTATAATCGCCTTTGCCATACTCGAGAGCAACTGTGTGATCTGGGTCTATCTACAAGATCTTAGGCCGAAGCTCCTCTCATTAGGTAGTTAATCGGGAGTTCGCGATCCCTTCTTATCGACCACAGTTACATAGTCTTATACCTGCACGTGTGGAAAAGAGAGACTTTTTTCCCTCCTCTCTTTTTCCAGATAAACGTGAGGGACGTCCCTGTAGTGACCTAGAAATTGCATTCGCCATAACTCTAGACTGCGAACAGCCAACCCGAGGGTCGGTGTTCTCGGAATTATTAGCTCTCCTTACTCTACAAGTATACCTCATTTACTCCCTCTATTTCCGGTCCCCTCCACACTCACCCTCGAATCACCCGCGAATGCCCGTGGAGGCGGCGGTATTCGGCAGTCTGTATAGGAAAGGGAATCGGGAAAATAATTAAACGAACACTCGCCCGATTCAGATAAAGTAGCTTCTATTCAATATCACCTTGATGCGCGTGTTCCGCGATTTCGCGTCGCGAGAAGGCCGTAAAACAAAGACCGGATCCGCGACTGAGGCCAAAACCCTCGCCAATCGATCACGCGTAATTAAATAAATATTCCTTCCTCTACCTTGCCAATTGCTGTGGGTTCTGCTGTTGCTGCTGTTGCTGCTAGGCTGCCGTTGCTGTTATTTAACCTTTGAAACGCGTAAAAACCTCGAATATTTGCCAATGCGGACCAAAGTTAACTGACTCGAATTTTGCTCTAATTGTGAGTGCCCTCTCTACAGACCTTCTCGCGTTTTGGCTATCCGCACCGACGTGTGGCTCTCCCCGTCCGTTATAATATATATATATATTTATTTATTTATTTATTTATTTATGTATTTATTTATTTAGGCATTTATTTATTTCTAGGATATATTTTAATTGAGAACTTGGAAAATTATACAGAACTAAAATGTCTTTGGCTGGAAAATAATTGTATTCAAGAAATCAGTAATTTGGATAATCAGACCCAGCTTCGATGTCTATTTCTTCATTATAATCTAATAAAGAAAATTGAAAATCTGGAGCATTTAAAAAAACTTGACAGTCTTAATCTTTCACATAATTTGATTACCAGAATTGAAAATCTAGGTAACTACTATTATATTATATGCCAAATGCAGAATTTAATATTGGATAATTATTTAATATGCAAATTTAAAAAATGTTTTTGTCTTTCAATTTCTCTTTCAGATTCCTTAAAAAATCTTAATTCTTTGAACGTTTCTCACAATTATTTACAACATGCTGAAGATATAGAACATTTACGTGTCTTAGATAGTCTCTCTATATTAGACATATCCTATAACAGAATTGATAATGTAGAAGTTATAAAAGTAAGATAAGCAAAATACATTTTTATTTACCTCATATATAAATATATTTAACACATTATTTATTGTAAATATATTCGCTTCTATTAAGTTAATTATAAATGTATTGTTGATTGAAATTTGATTATTTTCCCTAAATGAATAATATTTAAGTTTACACGTTCAAAAATCATCTTTAGTGTTATCTTGATAGGATATTTTTTGTCATTTATCTATAAAATATGTTAGCGGTCAATATTAAACAAAATTGCGTTATGGGTTTTAATATTAATCTGCGCTAGCCTTATCCCATCAATTCTACCCCTTTCTGACAATGAGGAGCATAACGTATAGTATTAAAACCGCTAGCGCCCTTGTTCTTTGTATACTCGTGATTGCTTTTGTCCATTTCTTCACTGACAATACACCCGCTCGTGTTTTAGCCCCGTAGAGCATTTATACAGTCAGTTACACTGATAAGAAATCGACATCTTGGAAGGTTGCCTCCAACGCTTCCGTGCCAAATCATGACAGAGAAGAAAAGTTGCCCACAAAAGTCTTAAGATTTTTTCCTGGCTATCAAATAATGACCTTGGCAATGCCCTAGGAAATGTCTTTCAAGGCCGTTTGCAGGTTGAATTTTTGGCCTTGAATTCAAAATTCAAGGTCATTGCCACAAAAGTTCAATCAATACAAAATCACAAATGTAAGGCAAGTGTAAACTTATTTAGTTTTTTATTGAATAAGTTTTTTTTATTGAACAAACCATTTTATGAAATTATTAGGTCTTATTAAAACTTTTGATGTTGTTGCGTAATTCTAGTTTTTTATTCTTACTATCAATTCTTGGGGGTAAACTGTCATAACACTTATTGAGGTGCTAAATTTTAGTTTGGTATAGAACCGTTTTCTTAACCATTTTTTTTTAATTTTACTTTTTGTCAGTCAATATTCAAAAGAAATCGGTTTCTCAATTGAATTGTTTGAAACAAATTTTTTTTTAGGGACTTTATGCTGAACGTTATCCGAATAAGAGATATAAAAGTAATGTCACGATTCAAACTTTAAGGGGATACACCACCGTTAAAACTCGAAAAAAATAATTATTTTTAATTTCACACAGTTGGATTGATTTGAAATTTTGTATACATACGTAACAAAAATTTATCTTTATTTGAGAATTTTTTAAGTAACTTATGTAAATAGAAAGCAAGAGAAAAAGATAAACGATAATGTAACATATTTGGGTTATTGGGCGTAGTTTTTATAGATGATTGCATTCGCAAGTTTCATGTGACTTATGCCTCGAGCTACCGGCTGTCCGCGGCTGAATATCAATGTATTCGCAGCTCACCTACGATGGTGCCTTTTTACACGTCGCTGACGTGAGACAGACAGAGAGAGGTAGAGTGACCACAGTTAACTAGATATGTTTGAGGCGAAGAACGTGCGCAAAATGCGATTAACTGTCGGCTTATCAACGACAGTAGGAAATAGCAGGAATATATCATTCCAGCATACAACAACAGAATAAGATAAGACAAGAAGAGAGAAGTGAGATAAAGTATGAAGGTACAACACTTACGCCGGTAGGAAGAAATATACGAAGAGCGAGAGAGACTGGGTAACTGGGGAGTCATAATGCTTGCAAGTAGTATCCTCCAACAAAATCTATAAGCATGTGTGCCAGCCCTACTATATGCACGGCAATAAATACAAACTCAAGACTCGCGATAAATCATCATCAGCATACGGAGCATATACTACATCAGACTCACGAATTAAACGACTTAGCAAGATATAAAAATCGTAGATAATCGGGCATGAAAAAACTGAAAAGCAAGAGTAGCACTAGCTGCATTACTAAAAGCGGGAAAGCTTATCGACAACTAACAAAATTTTCATTGATCCACGCTTTTCCAAATATTAAATTAAGGAATAATCAAATAAGAAGATCAACGAAGTTCAAAGCTTCTAATTGGTTAAGTTATCCCTCTCAATGATGAAGTTTGAAATATTCTTTATCAAAAATTTCTAAGAAAACTTATTGTCTATTAGACATTTTGATATAAAATAACAATTGTTGTGTAGTTGTCTTTCAAAGAATTTGTATAAAGCTTCTTCAGACATACTACACTGGCTGAAAAGAAAAAAATGAGAAAAAGATATATATATATACACGAAATGGGCCACATATTTATATATATATATATATATATATATATATACATACATACATATAAATATATGGGTCATTCCACGTCAATCCGTGGCTAAATTTTTTAAATCATGGCCAAATTTTTTCGTAATTCAGTATACTTCCAAAAAGACGTAAAATAAATTTCAGACCTTAAGGTGCCTTGTTTGCGAAGTTATAGCCATATCAAAATTTGAGATCAAAGATTTTTATAGTTTTCTCGCCAAACTAAATCATTTTTTTAGGCATGTTAGAAACAATTTCTCTGCAATTCTGCTGTTCCTTCTTGAATGGCTGTAATTTTCTTTGGTGACCTACGTCGGAACTTCTGCCTTACTGGCATCTCTTGAGTCCGCTGAATAAGATGTTCAGTCAAATCAGTGAATCCCAGTACATCGGGTGAATATTCTGGCAAAATTTCAGCTGCTAACTCATCGATTTGTTTCCTGTTACGTCGTCTAGTTCCGAAATTCCAGCGCATTCTGCGAAGACTTGATCGCTCTGTGAGGGATTCTGGCAATTAAAGATGCGCCAATTATCCCCATTGGCTCTCTGCCAACCACGGTGGTCAGAGTCGATTTTAAAAGCTTCACAAAAATCTTATCCCAGTACGATGTTATGGGCTTCTTTGACTGCTCGAGCTTTAATAGTCGAGTAAATTCCATCTAACTCAAAACCCAATATTAGGAAACCTAACACCGGCCACAATCCTCCTGTGACCATTTGAAGGATGCTCCAGCAATCAAGAGTCTATCCTTGAATCTCTCCGCTAAAGTCGGTCCGATCAGGGTGATTACCGCTCCCGGGTCGAAAAGAGCTCGATATGCTAATCCTCCCAAGACGACTTGCAGCTAATCTGGATTATCGGTTATAGTACCGGCGGTATGTGAGTCTAATTGTGAATCTTCCATGTCTTCGACGCTGGCCTCAATTCCTGTCAGAGATGGAATGGGTTCTGCCGGAATATCGCTCTCAATAACTGATTGGTCACCTATGGTTTCGTTGCCTTCCAGCAATTGTTCGACTGCTAACTCTACCTTCTGCAAATTTACACTGTTTTCTTCAATTCCCACTAAATTACTGCCCTTTTCTTTTTTAGCTTGTGCTTGAATACTCTCCAGAATTTCTGACGCCTCAATAAGGGATGGATCCTCAGGGCTGATCTGTTGTTCAGGTTTGAAAGAAAAGGTTACTCTCTTCACTGTCGGGCCTCAGTCAGTGTCATTTGATACTCCGTCAAGTTGAGCGGCATTTACTCTGAGCTCCCCAAACTCTATAGCATTTACAAGTCTTTCAGACGCCTCTGTTAAACTGCTGTCTTTGGCCACGATTTCCTCTGATTTCGCTCCCTCAATCACCCTCTGCTTGATAGATTTGATGCATTCATTTGAGAATATTGCACCCTGGTTAGGAGCAAGGATCTTGAAAACACTCGCGGCACTGCACGTCGCGGTTTAGGCTGTAGCAGTATTCTTGCTCTCGCTCTCTTTCTCTCTCTCTCTCTCTCTCTCTCTCTCTTACACACACATAACTAGAGTCCCATTCCCCGTCACGTGATCGGTCCTCTCAGCGCCTCGACGGCTGATAAGGGAACCTCGGAATCGAGCCACGCCGCTGCCGAATCTCCGTGGCCTCGGCCACTCTGTTCCGGCATCGCACAACAGCAACTTCAACGTTTTTCGAAAATTGTAATCGCCGATATACCTCGCTACGTGCATTCCGGAGACCTTGTACCGCTTACGTCGCGCGTCGAAATAGATCTAAGGATTGTCAGGAAGTGTATTAAAGGAGGAAGTTTTGCAAGAGAATCCTGCAGTTTTGCGAGAGGATCCTGCAAGAGCACTCGATTTCCCAACTCCGGAGCATCGCTCGTATCGTAAGTAAGACTTAACTATTGTGTGCGACCGCGCGTGTTAAACCTTTGTTAAACCTTGAATCCGCGAAGACTACTCGGAGCAGTAAGAATTATATTCGTGCTACGACTGTAGCTAGCGCCCAACTGATTAGTTATTGTAATAACCGTGGAAAGTAATTCTAATGAATGTAAAATATATTGTAAATATAACTAACTCGTGTATTATATTTCTATCCACTTAATTCATTTTTCCTATACTACAAACTATTCTAAAGTCTGCCAGAATGCAGCGCGCATATTCCGAGTTGCATTGACGGAATATGCGTCATAATATATATACATATAAGTATACGCAGGTCGCATACTTCGATATTACTCGTTAAAGTCTGTTGACGTGAGTCACAATCCGTCGCTCTTTCACGCTCGGTTCCTACACGACAATAAGTAATAGTCACTAATCTACCTTTTTACATAATGATGAAGATGTCCTTCCTCTCGTGCTGGGTAGTCTCGTTCCCTTCAAACGTGTTCGAAAAAACTCAGAAATGTGTCGTTTTTATGTGTATATCGGAGGGATCCTGGGGATTTTGCTGGCTCTACTCACGAAATATCAGTGAACGAGTGTTCCTCAAGATGTCTACCGCGAGGGCCTGCAAGCTCGCGCTATCTCTCTCTACTGCACGCTCTATAACATACATTATACCATCCTACGATCTCACCAATCACAACTCTCGAGTCTATGGACACATGTGTGACGACAATTAGTTTTCCGACGCGAAATTCGAAATCCAATCCTTACTCACTCACATACTCTATTTATAGAATTATTATTACCAAACTTATTATTTTACTCCATTCACCAATTTATATTTAACCCTTTTCGGCATGGTGGTTAATATATTAACCACCTATTTCATCCAAGATTTTTATTTATAAAAATTTTATTTATAGGTGTATATACATAGTTATAGATTCTTTTGAGAGCTAGGAAGTTTCTCTACAATACTAATTAACAAAAATTAATATTTTATTTGTTGTCAAATAGTTATAAATAAACAAATTGCAAAAAAATGCTCTTTTTTAGAAAAAAATCATTTTCCAGCTTATTTGTCGTTCGATATTTATGAAAATTTGTATCTAGGGGTTTTGATGGTTGCTGATTACGAATCTGTAATCAGATTTTCAAAAATCAAAATGGCGGACCAAAATTTTAAAAGTAACGTATTTTTGCCCAAAAATGTTCAATCAGGGGTTTTTGGGGTCGCTGATTATGAATATGCAATTACAAATTTGATTTTCTCAAATCCAAGATAGCGAATTCAAAATGGCGGGCCAAAAATTTAAAAAATAATGTATTTTTCTCTGAAAATTTTTACTCAGGGGTTTTTTGGGATCGCTGATAATGAATATGAAATCAGTTTTTTAATTTTCCTACATTCAAGATGGCGGATCAACATGGCGGACTGGAAATTCCAAAAATAACGTATTTCATGCTAAAAATCTACACGCGCGGGATTTTCGAGGCAGCTGTAAATAAATTTGATTGTAAAATTGTACTCTATGTCTATTTTTTTTGTAAATTTGAGTCCGCCATCTTCAATGTAAAAACTTCCATATTCCGACTTCAGATTTGTAATCAGCAACCCCAAAAACCCCCAAGTACAAATTTTTAGTACTCTATGTCTATTTTTTTGTAAATTTTTGTCCGCCATTTTGAATCCGCCATCTTGAATGTGAGAATTTCCACATTCTGACTTCAGATTCGTAATCATCAACCCCAAAAACCCCCGAGCACATGTTTTTAGTACTCTTTGTCTATTTTTTGTAAATTTAAGTCAGCCATTTGGAATCCGCCATCTTGAATGTAAAAATTTCAGAATTCTGACTTCAGATTCGTAATCAGCGACCCCAAAAACCCCCAAGTACAAATTTTCAAGTGAATTCACTGAACAGAAAAATGTATGCCGAAAAGGGTTAATAATAATTTGACCTACTCAACAATTATAATTCTAACAACGCGGCACACTGTAGAAGTCGCTTGAGCCTTAAATACGCTCGGCAATTACTTGCGCCTCTACTTGGCATCAATTCATTTTTAGACACACACGCTTACAAACTCAGCGGTTCTCACTCTATTTCTCTCTCTCTTCTTCTCCCTCTCCCACTCCCTCTCCCTCTCCCTCTCTCTCAATCTACAAATTAGGAGGGACTTTTATTTATTTATTTATTTATTGACCACATAACATATGCCTTATAAAAGAGGCATCCTAAAGAGACAAACTTTATTGTCTGTATGTACATAGGGATGGTACATACATAGAAACTTTAAGTCTAAACCTAAAAACTAAAATGAGATCCAACAAGATATTGAGTCATCTTATTGGAATCTGTTTTAAAATTCCCGCAAAAGTTAAATAACAGTATAATATGAAAATTCTCTTTAACTATATAATATAATTTTCTCTTATAAATCTTTTCAGTCTTTCCTTGATCGAGACTTTGCTAATCACTAGAATTTTCAGATCATCTGTTAAAGTATTAAAAATATTTATAGCTACAAAATAGCTGGTTTTTTTACTTGTGGTTTTCTCAATAATTGGAAGCTGGATACTTTTGTTTCTAGTATTGCTTGTGCTATTCATATATTTATCTCTTAACGTAACATAATGATAGGTTATGGCCTCTAAATGGAATAATTGATTTACGGTAAGTGGAGGGGATTGTTGGTGAAATTGATTTTTATTTATAATCTTTAATAATTTTCTTTGTATACCCTGTATTAAGTACAGACAATTACTGTACGCTCCACCCCAACCAATTATACCATAATTAATTAGACTTTGGAAAAAAGCATTATATATGATATTTAGAGTCTTGTTGTCCATTCTATACCTAATTTTTGCAAAATAAAAATTAAATTTTTCGTTTTCTTAACTATGTAGTTTACATGCTTATCCCATCTCATGTTATAATCAAAGATTATGCCTAGATACTTATAATTTTCTACTCTCTTTAGTATATTCCCTATCTCGATAATTAGCGAGTCAGGAACGCTATCACAGTAGCTGCCATAGGTAACATAAACCTATTTATTAACATTTAACGATAGTTTATTTATAGTAAGCCACATTGCAACTTCACTAAGATATGTGTTCATTTTATCCTTTGCTGAGGACCACGAGTCATCACTTGCAATGATGACAGTGTCGTCTGCATAGGAAACAATAGTACCATCTTGCATACCTCTCAGTAGATCATGTACGTATAAAATAAAAAATAAGATTTTGCCAAATCCAAGAAGGCAGTTAGATTGGCTTGGATTTATCAATTTTTTTATATATAATATCTGTAATATAATTCAACGCATCAGTTGTTTCTTTGTTTTTAACAAAACCAAATTGTATTTCCGATATAACATTACATTCAGTCAGAAACAAATATAACCTATGATTTTCTCAAATATCTTCGCAATGTTCGATATTAGTGATATCGCTCTATAGTTCGATATACAGGACTTGACACCAGCTTTATAGATGGGAACAATGTCAGCCTGTTTAAGCGCAGTTGGTCACGTAGCCTGTTGTATACAAATATTAAAAATATATTCCAAAGATTCAGCTATGTAGTTTACCAATAATTGATTGTTTTTGCATTGATATTATCAACGCCTTTAGTTTATTATAATCAATTGTCTGACGCCTCGGGTAAATAGAGAGTGTAAGAGAGATTCTTTCGGTATCGACGGTCACCCTGTCGCATACCATCTTCCAAAACCAGACATACCCCTACTATACCCTGGTTTTCTCAAGAAATCCGTCGAATAAAGAAGTCTCTCTCTCACAACTCTCTACGCCGTTGTCGTATATGCCTATAGGAAAATAGTCAATTAATAATTAGTAAATGGGGCATTTATATGATAATAGTTAGTCTAAATTAAAAGAACATAAGTTACTTATTCGTAGGCTACAATGTTGACTAATCTTTATCTGGCTACTATTTCTTCTCTAGTCGCGACGTGTGCGACTACGAGATGCTTTCGCAGGCTTCGTGAACGCTCTACGCAGAATTGCTTCTCGAAGGTCCGATGCCAAATCACTCACGTCGTCTATCAATTTAAGGACGGCAGCCACCCCTTGCGTACCTGGCTCGTTCTCGCTCTCATCCGAGCTCACTACTGGCGATTGGGCTAGAGGGGACGGTGCTCGCTCCGAGCGGCCCCTTGTGCTCTTTGAATGAGTGGTCCTCAGCCTCAGAGTGATCCTTCCCCTTTCAGCCGAATCTGTCTGTCGCTTGTTGGATGAGCCTGGTAAAGAAGGCTGCTCGAAGAGCTCCAACCACCTTACTCCCGAGCTTTCGCTCCGACGACATCCACCGCTGGCTGCCTCTGGCGACGACTTGTCAGCTGGTGGATGAGTTGGTGGCGGACAGTTTCGACGACGGCCACTACTGGAGATCCTCTTCCTATCCTTTTGACGTTGCGGGGCTGGTGGCGGCGACTAGCAACGATTCCAGCTAATGATTCTAGGCCTAACTTCTGACTGACGTGTGGTCATGGTGGAAATTCGCGAGCTCCGTTCCCGGGATTCGTTGGCCGCCAAGAACTCCCGATGCTGCTCTCCGCATCTCGGGCAATTTGACAGGTTTACCCCCCAGCGGTCGCAATTGTGGCACAAACGCTCCTTCGGCGCTTGACACTCGTGCATTGAGTGCCCCCTTTACCAACAATTGAAGCAGGTATACGGTGGAGGGTCCAGATCTACATCGGTAGGAATCGGCTTGAGATTGCCGAATTCCAATCCCGTCAGTTTGGCCTTGAATGTCGCCGGTTGCGAACGTGAAGGGCCAGCTAGAGAGCTGCTCTCGAACCTAGCTGGTCCTTGGCGACGATATGGCATTCCTGGAAGCGAGGGGAATCGGCTATCTGGCACGACTGACTCCACGTCGTCCATGGTCCAGGCCATCTCTGTCGGCGGGCTAGATACCTGGCGTTGGCTGTCTCGCTGTTGACCACTACGTTATGGAGGCAGCCACACTAACACCTGGTCCTCGTCTAACAATAAGCCCAGGTCCCAGGCTAAGGGGATATCCACGGTGTAAGATAGAGAGGTGGTCCGACTAGCCTATACCCCCACTACTAAACGGCTGTGATCTTATTGAAGACCTTCGCTTCGTCTCCGCGGGGCGCCGCAACAGAAACAGTGTATTAGATGATACACACCTACAGTCAGCCACTGAACACGTGCGTTTGTGTGAGTGAGCGACTCACCGACACAGTACGCCATGGTTGTGTGTGTGAATATACTACATTTTCTGCAGCGGCGTCCGCACGTGCTCTCGCGTAGCAGAAACGCATTTGATTATCAAATGTTTTATTTTATATCTATCTCTTCTTAACAGTAAAACAATTGAATACTATTTAAAAATATGTACAATATTGTCATTCTAGCAAACTAATTTATTGAAATAACCTCAGAGAAAATATGCGTATCTAATGGGATGATTGGATATCGTATTGATATCTTTAACATTATCAATTTTAATACAAAAATAACCAAATTAGTCAGTTGCAAATATTGTTCCTTGCTCGTATGTATCGTTCAAGTATATTAATTTAATAATGCATTTATTTTTCTCCGGATCTTCTTAATAAAATGAATTGCAATTTATATCACAAATAGACCTCGTAACCTCTTAAAAGCCTGAATTTTGTCAAAACATTCTGAGTTTTCGTTAGCGAGTTATAAGGTTTAACAAAAATAATAATTTTCAGTTATACTAGGTATAGAGGGTGATAGATAAAGAATTTCTTTTTTAATATCTTCTCAACTAATTGTTTTCATAAGCTGCGAAAAGAATTTAGCCAAGGTAATCAAAAGATCTATCTTTTCCCAAGTGCAATAAGGCCTTTCTACGCCCATAATCGAGACTCAAAAAACTCATTTTTATCAGTTTTCGATTTATTACTAAAAAAAATGTTTGTAACAATAGAATGATTAAAAAAAAATAATGTTTTTCGAAAATCAAAAAATGGCCATAAAAAAAAGTAATTGAAAAAAATAAAAAATAAATGTTTTTCCCGAATTTAGAATCCAAAAGTAGATATGAATGTCAAATTTGATTGATATTGACTGAGTAGTTTCAGAAATATCACGGTATACACACACACACACACATCCATACGGACATTTTCTAAAAACACGTAATTCGAACTTCTAACATCTAAAATCATGTTTCTATGTAGTTTTAGCGTAACTGAAAATTTTACTATTGCAAAACTTCTTCTAGGAGGAAGCAACATTTATTAGCCAAACCTTATCTACCATACTTATACACCTATACTTACCATCCTATGAGTCGCACCAATTATCAGTACTCAGGATATTTTTATTAAATATTGATTTATTAAAAATATAATCTTTGAAACTTAAGTTTTAACTAAACCTTAAACTTAAGTATGCACCCAAACACCACCAAAGCCCCCACAGGGAGCAATGATCATATGCAACTTTTTATCATTTTTAAGGCGCTGCGCTACTTTTTCGAACTCAAGTTAATAAAACTAATTAGTGGCAAATACTACACTCCATTCTCAATACTAATAATACATATGTATTTATTAGTTATCGCGTTTCTTAATAACCCAAACTCACACTCTACTTATACCATTCTATGTTTCGAACAATTTTGCAACACTCATAATATTTTTATTAAATAGAAATAACTGTAGCTCCAACTTAAGCTTAAACATAATCACAATGAAAATCAACAAAATAACATTGTTGGTGGATGCGTTGGCTGAGGCGCCACGCTACCTTTTGAAATGCTCAAGTTCATATCCAACGCTCGGTTTTTATTAATATATATGAGTTAAAGAAAGATATTCATTCAACTATATGTTATAGGTTTTTATTTATAGTTATACGCATTAATAAATATTAAAAAAGCATGTAACTGCGATGACATTATCTATTCTGCTGTGTATATTAAATTATTTTCAGCAAATACTTATAATGTGGATTTTTTACAGTATCGATTTGTATTAAAAGTTTATATCACAATTCTTTTACGGCTTTGTTATTTAAATTATTAATTTATGGACTTAATAAAACAACTTAGGAGTAGTATTTATATGGTACATGCAAACTGCTAGGGTCATTGGTACAAGAACTTGAAGAAGGTCTCGAAGGCTGACAATTGCGGGAAAATATACACTAGCTACATATCATTTAATTAATTATAAATGCGTAAATTTAAATAAAATAAAAAAAAAATTTTTAATTTCAAAACATATAGTTGAATATATATCTTTCTTTAAGTTAAAAAAATTATTTTATATTGAAAAAATTGAACCGAGCGTTGGATTTGAACTTGAGCAAAACAATAGGTAGCGCAGCGCCTTAGCCACCACAGCCATCAAAATCATTATTTGAAAAGGATCGATAGTTACATATGATCATCATCACCCTGGGGGGATATTGATTGCGATTATGTTTGAGCATAAGTTGGAACTACAGTTATTTGTATTTAATAAAAATATCGTGATTGTCGCAAAATTATCCGAGTCGTAGACTGATTTAAGGAAAGTATAAGTTTAGATTATTAAGCAACTCGATAACTAATATATATATGTATTATTGGTATTGAGAATGGAATGTAGTATTTGCCAGTAATTAGTTTTATTCATTTGAGTTTGAAAAAAAAGTAGCGCAGCGCCTTAGCCACCACAGCTACCGAAAGCTTTACTTTTAAACGATTAAAAGTTTTATATGATCATCGCCCCCTGTGGAGGCTTTGTTGGTGCTTGGATTTATACTTGAGTTTAAGATTTAGTTAAGGTAGTTTAGGGGTATCATGCGGAGAGGTGAGGGGCGCGGGGAAGTGCCTATGCTTTAACATAGGACTACGTCAGGGATGCCAACTTAAATTATATTATTTCACACTAACATAAAACGATATTTTAAATAAAATAATTGTGTAAAAGGCCTCCCTAATCTCATATTTAATGATTTAAAGTTATTTTTACGTTGCATAATAATTTTTTTGCAGCAAATTTTCTTCACTAAAAAGTATTGAATGAGGTGGAATAAATTTGGTAACAGCCGACAGATGAGCACAGCGCCATGCTCACACTCACATACTCGAATTACACACCTACAGCCACCATTGGCTCGATGGTCACAGCTGCTTAGGTACACACGACCGCGCGTCTTCATCGTATACGTGTGAGCTGCGCTGTTGCCACATTTATTACGAAGTCGTACATGATTCAAATTTAATACTTTATTAATGATAGATTATTGTAAATTACTTCGTAAATTGAAGGGAAACGTACCTCTACTACATACCAAACGAGCCCTAGTTGTTTTTTCTATAACTAATTTAAATATCATTCGATTCTCTACGTTATTTCTACTTCATTTTTTATTCCAAACAGACAAAATATGTACGTCCCGTAAGGAACCATATAAAATTATCAAATGTTAAAGTTATCAATACGATAACCAATCATCCCATTAGATACGCATATTTTCTCTTAGGTTATTTTAATAAATTAGTTTGCTAGAATGACAATATTGTACATATTTTTAAATAGTATTCAATTGTTTTACTGTTAAGAAGAGATAGATATAAAATAAAACATTTGATAATCAAATGCGTTTCTGCTACGCGAGAGCACGTGCGGACGCCGCTGCAGAAAATGTAGTATATTCACACACACAACCATGGCGTACTGTGTCGGTGAGTCGCTCACTCACACAAACGCACGTGTTCAGTGGCTGACTGTAGGTGTGTATCATCTAATACACTGTTTCTGTTGCGGCGCCCCGCGGAGACGAAGCGAAGGTCTTCAATAAGATCACAGCCGTTTAGTAGTGGGGGTATAGGCTAGTCGGACCACCTCACTATCTTACACCGTGGATATCCCCTTAGCCTGGGACCTGGGCTTATTGTTAGACGAGGACCAGGTGTTAGTGTGGCTGCCTCCATAACGTAGTGGTCAACAGCGAGACAGCCAACGCCAGGTATCTAGCCCGCCGACAGAGATGGCCCGGACCATGGACGACGTGGAGTCAGTCGTGCCAGTTTGCCGATTCCCCTCGCTTCCAGGAATGCCATATCGTCGCCAAGGACCAGCTAGGTTCGAGAGCAGCTCTCTAGCTGGCCCTTCACGTTCGCAACCGGCGACATTCAAGGCCAAACTGACATGATTGGAATTCGGCAATCTCAAGCCGATTCCTACCGATGTAGATCTGGACCCTCCACCGTATACCTGCTTCAATTGTTGGTAAAGGGGGCACTCAATGCACGAGTGTCAAGCGCCGAAGGAGCGTTTGTGCCACAATTGCGACCGCTGGGGGGTAAACCTGTCAAATTGCCCGAGATGCGGAGAACAGCATCGGGAGTTCTTGGCTGCCAACGAATCCCGGGAACGGAGCTCGCGAATTTCCACCATGACCAATATTTGCAACTGACTAATTTGGTTATTTTTGTATTAAAATGTATAATGTTAAAGTTATCAATACGATAACCAATCATCCCATTAGATACGCATATTTTCTCTGAGGTTATTTTAATAAATTAGTTTGCTAGAATGGCAATATTGTACATATTTTTAAATAGTATTCAATTGTTTTATTGTTAAGAAGAGATAGGTATAAAATAAAACATTTGATAATCAAATGCGTTTTTGCTATGAGAGAGCACGTGCGGACGCCGCTACAGATAATGTAGTATATTCACACACACAAACATGGCGCACTGTGTCGGTGAGTCGATCACTCACACAATCGCACGTGTTTAGTGGCTGGCTGTAGGTGTGTATCATATAGTATTACACTGTATCATATTGTAGTACACTGTTTCTGTGGCGACGCCACGCTAAGTCGAAGCGAAGGTCTTCAATAAGATCACAAGGAGTGGGGGGTCATCGAACCACCTCGCTCTCTTTCACCGTGGGGGTATCTTCGCGAGCTCCTTGAACCGGTAAAAACCGTACCATCTGCAGGTAT
The DNA here is from genome assembly GCA_020010945.3 of Muscidifurax raptorellus. Classification (NCBI taxonomy): domain Eukaryota; kingdom Metazoa; phylum Arthropoda; class Insecta; order Hymenoptera; family Pteromalidae; genus Muscidifurax; species Muscidifurax raptorellus. The sequence continues at coordinate 1,044,138 of JAHUUD020000026.1, forward strand.
TCCGTCAGATTTTCTTAATGAAGGGTACATTGATGATGACTAGCCCGCCCCTTCTACCATCAGGTAGCGTGCACCTGGGCCTAGTGGAGGAAAACCAAACTCATTTCTCCCTCCACTAAGCGACGCAGTTCCTCTTCTGTCTTTTTGCTCTCTTTCTCCCCTGGGCTTTCCAGTCGCTCTTTCAGCGATTGAAAGGTTTGCGATGGTACGCGAGGGCGTCGAAGTGTCGTCTTCGCAATGGTCCCCGTCAATCTAGGTCTGGCCTCCATCTGGCCCGGCGACAATGCACGAGAATTTTCCGGCATATAATTCAGGGTTTCCAGTCTCGGATCAGGTTCAACGAGACTAGAAATCCCTTCCGGCCACGGACGGTGAGAGCAATCCAGTGGCTCAGCTACTAGTCGGTCTTCCTCTTCGACTGGCACGCTAGGAGTATCACTCGTCTTCGCTACAGACAACTCCGGCTCCGATCTCTATCCGGTGAATGGCTGCTTGGGCGAGTATCACTCGGCGTAGAACCAGGGCTTCGTCCACTTCAATATCGACGCTCTCTGGCTCTCGCTTCTCAGCAGACGCATTCCTTCCGGCTCCAAACGTGATGAACTATCAGGAAACATTCAAATTCCTTAGTATCTGGCAAAGTTGTAACAAGTGGACAACACGAGGATACTATCTGGATTTCCGATATACCATCACCTATGACTGGGGATTTCAACAGAATCTCTCCCGGCTGGCAACTACATTTGGACAAGATTATGGCTTAGGTTTGTTAGTCTGGAAATTACATGGAGGTATGTACGGTTTTAAGTTTGATACATGCACATTGGCCACTTTCCGACTATTACCCTTTCCTAGATCCAATATGTAAACCGTATCCAAAATGTTAACCTTAATCCAAAATGTAAACCATCTGCTGCGTTGGATAAGTGATACATTCTCCACAGAACTACGTCTCCAACTACAAAATTAGCTACCCTACGACCATTATTGTACGTTCTCCCTTGTTTCTCCTTAGCATCGCCGATAAATTTGGCTACTAGCTCCATTAACGCGTCTAACCTTTTTAACGTAGATTGAACAGCAGTGTTAATGGCATGCCGAAGTTCGTGAATATTTTTATCCCAATCTTTGTGATTTTCCGAGAACATAGCGATGATAGACTTTAACGAGCGATTGCTTCACTCCACGGGGTTAGCTTGAAGATGATACGGAGTTGTCGTAACTTGAGTAATTCCGTACTCCTTTAAGTTTTCCGATAGATGTTTATTGATGAATTCGGTACCATTATCTGAAAAATATTCTGGTGTCTCCCAACGAAATAAAAACAAATTCTTCGAAGTCCTTGCCTGCACGTAAACAGTGCGAGAGCCAGACTGTTTTCCATGAAGCGGCGCCGGGCTAGCTTGTTGTCGTGCCTGCCGCGCGATTTCTGAGAAATCGGCGCAGCAAGCAGAGGCACGAGCGCGGGATAGCGTGCGTAGCCAGAGCCAGCGTCTCGCGGTTTCAGCCTATCGGCTGACTGCAACGCGAGGCTCAAGGGCTCCCGCGGACCGCGAGCCAATCAGAGCGGTTCTTACATGAGCGGGCCCGCGAGATGCTTTGAGCATGTGGCGCGGCAGTTCGCGAGAGCGCGCGCGAATCTGGTAAATAGCCAGAGCGAGAAGGCCCTGCGTGGCTATGCAACGCGTGGGACGCTTGCGTAGCCACCACGTTGTAGGGAGGGGTTGGGCGAAATACAGTGTTATTTATTGAAAATTCGTTGTTGTTATTCTCCTCGTCTTTCCCAGCTCTCCTAAGCGAAAGTGATCACGTCGAATCCCTCGACAATAAAAATTAATCGGGCGCATAAGAGGCGCAAGAGTTGCGTGCGCGCTGCTGGGAGGTAGCACGTCGCAATTGGCATCCCTTGTGAGGATTCTCCGTGATCGCAGGGAGAGAGGAGAGAAGAGATTTCGCATTTAGAGTGTGTGAGTGTGTGTGAGAGGCCGCGATGCAGCGAGATAGCGCGTCAAGGGGGGAGACAAGGCCAGCGACGGCCGCGCAGCCGACCTCCGCCGCGACGGCATATGCAGCGGCGATGAGTAAGCTATTCAAATCGCGAGAGGCGCGGACGTTGAAATATGACGTCAGTACCAGGGGTTAGGCGACGGGTAGCCAAGCCTAAGAGCACATTGAGGGAAGTTAGACCAGATTCTAGCGAAAGCGAAAATGACGGCGACTTACCCCTCAATAACCGTGAGAATGAGGTGGCGGTAGCGGGACCGGCCCATTGCGACTACGACAGCGCAGTCAGTAGTGTCATTGCAGGCGATAAGAGCGGTGTTGACGACGACAGCGTCGTTGCCGGGTCGCCCGATTGCAACAACTGCAGTCGGCGATTTAGACCAGCTGTCGGCAACACCGGCGAGGGGGCTGCAGAGTTACCTGGTTAACAATCCTACTGCTAACTGGGAGTACATCTCAGCGAGGATGGTGAGGGGCTATAGGCCGCCACCAGCGGGTCCTGCCCGACGCGATGCCAGAGTTTAGAGCTATGGTAGTGAGGATGCGTTCGCCGAGAGGTATGAACGCTATTATACGCCTGCGGCGAATATTGCAGGTGTAGATCGGCGGCTTCGGCGCAGGAGCCGCCAAAGCGGTGAGAGCTCAGCTGAGAGCACGAGCCACGGGGCTGAGCGTCAGAGTGCGACGAACGAATTGTTCGCCGCTTGCGCTGCCCGGTTAGGAGAATTCCGCGCGAGCGGAATGACCTACGAGCAAGCCAGGGAGAGAGTTTTCAACGAAGAACTCTCTTCCGAGGGCGTGTTTAATAAGACGCTCAAAGAGCTTCGCGTAGAGCGCGAAGAACGAGAGGCCGAGAGAGACCAGCAATGTCGACTAGAGCTCCGGCGGACCTGGCGAAAGGCCGCAGGTCCAGCCGTGCGAGGCAGGTCTCTGAGGAGTCGGAGAACGAATGAGAAGTCCCTCACGCGAGTAAACGTCGCGCAAAGAGGGCAATAGAGAGTAAGAGAGTAAAGAGGGATCTGAACGTGAATGTCTCGCGTGGCAGAAGCCCGAGAGAAAGCGTGAGCCTCCTTAGCAGTGACAGCGAGTTCGAGCGTGTCTCGAGCCGCGCGTCCAGCAAGGTGAGCTCTGCACACTCTCGCCGTGATGGCCATGATAACACGGACTGTATCACCAAGAGGCTTAAGGATTGGGACTTCAAGTTCACAGGGGAAGGCCGGAGTGAAGATACGGAGGAATTTATAGATCGGCTGAGCGATTGCCGACGGGAGGCTAAGGGAACTGACGCGGAGTGGCTCAGTGTTCTGTCCTGTATCGTGATGCTGTAAGGGTGAACCTGTAAGGGTGATGCTGGACGTTGGTTCCGGGCTAAGCGGGACAGAATTCAAACGTGGTGTGAATTCTGTCTGGCTTTCCGTCGATGCTATGTGCCGGAGTATAACCGGGAAAATTTGATGGAGGATCTGAGGCGGAGGACGCAGCACAAGGGAGAGGAAATTGCTAGGTTTATTAGCAAATTTGAATACATTGTGTCGCGCTTCCATCGGTCTCCGTCAGACCGAGAGGTTTTGCGGATAGCATACCGCAACATCCTCCCCGAATACCGCAAAGCTATCGGTGATAAGCTCATCGATAATATGGAGGATTTGGAGCGTTATGGTCGTCGCTGGGAGAAACAGCGAGATCTGGATAGCCGCTACACACCACCCCCGCCAGCCGAGAAGATGCACGTTCCTGGCGAGGCATACAACGGTGGTGCTACTTGTCCAAAAGTCGCAGCAGCAGCGGCGTCCGAGAAGGAGGTAAAGAGCTCGAGGGAGCTTCTAAAAAGGAGAAGAAGGCCAAGGCGAAGAAAGCCACAGTCTTGCCCTCTACCTTCGAGTCAGAGAGGACTGCGAGTGCGAGTTTGCAGTCGAACACTGGCAGAGGCAACTCGCAGGGTAAGAGTGCCTCGCCAAGCCAGAACTCGGCACGTGGACAGAGGGGCGCTGGGTTTCAGTCACGCGCTGGGAATCCAGGTGCGGGGGCGGCCCAGTCGCCAATGAGGGCGACTAATGTGAGAGAGGGTGAGTTTTCGTGGGCATGTTTTATGTGCCACAGAGTGGGGCACCGCGCTTCAAAGTGTCCTGAAATCGTCTGCTTCCGATGCAGACTGAAGGGTCACACATCAAGACATTGCACTCAGCGGGTGAGTGAGCAGGAAGCGACTATCTCGTATTAAGGTTGCGGTCGAAAGGCGAGTACTGTGCTCTCGTGCCCCGATTGCAGTAAAGTTATTGCAAGTTTGGGAAACTTGAGACTGGGGGCGCAGAAATAAATATATCTGCACTCCCGAGAAGCCAAGCGGTGCGTGAGAAGAGGAAAAAGCAGGTGACTTTCGCGAATCCTTTAAGTGAATACAGCGATACCGCGACAGGGGAGAGCGAAGAGGCCTCCCGGTTCGCTGAATTAGGGGAATTAGAGGAGAAACTCACAAAACTGCTAGGTGATAGGAGAAAGTGGGACACAAGGGAAAGGAAGCTGCGGGGGAGGAGAGCATGGCTTCCCGCCCAGTAGGCAACCCTACCCAGCTCGAGACGTCTGAGGGTGTTGTGGGTGGCGACTTGAGTGAAGAGGAGGTAATAGCGGGAGTGAATACAGAGAATAGGAATTTTCTGAGGATAAGTCTTGGTGGGCAGGTGTATCAAGCACTGCTTGATCCTGAAGCAACGCTTTCTTTGATTGGTCCAGAAATCGCGGGGAGGTTTCGGAATCGATTAAAGAAGAGTAGCACCATGCTACGCACCGCCACGGGACATTTAAACAAAATCCTCGGGGAATTAGAGCTAATGCTTGATGTGGGTGGCGAAGCCCAAGCCATATCATTCAAGGCCGCACCGTCGCTCGAACAGCCGATAATCCTGGGTATGGATTTCTGCAAAAAGTTCGATTACGACGTGCGGCTAAGAAGAGGCTTGTGGCGCACAGGCGAGGGAAAGTGGCAGCCATTTGCCGATCTAACTGGCAAAGAGGAAACCACTGTCTACGCTGAATGTGCAGGCCTAACCACGATCACTGATGAGGAGCGTAAGCGAGTAGAAGAAGTATTAGAGAGGCTGTTAAAGGACCAAGGCTCCTCGTTGGGGATGACGCATCTCACCGAGCACCATATCGAGTTGGTTGATTTTACGCCAATTCGACATATGCCAAGACGTGAGTCCCCAGCGAAGCAGAGAGCTGCAGTCGAGGATGTAGAGCGATTATTCAATGAGGGAATAATCGAGAGGTCACCCAGTGACTACACGAGTGCACCTATTATGATTCGTAAATCGGACGGAACATGGAGGTTCTGTGTCGATTACACAGATCTGAATCGAGTACCAAAAAGGACGAACATCCGATTCCGAGTATGGACTCGATTACAGACAGGCTACGCAATGCTCGTTACTTCACAAAAGTTGATTTAAAACAAGCGTATTACCAGATTCCGCTTTCGAAGGAGAGTCGAAAGTATACGGCGTTCTCTGTTCCAGGCTCAGGCCTGTGGCAGTTTAAAAGAATGCCATTCGGATTGTGCAAAGCGCCTAGGACTCAGCAGCGGCTAGTCGATGCCCTCTTTGGTCCTGCGTGCGGGCCAGCGGTATTCGCTTACCTCGACGACCTGGTGATCGCCACGGAGACTTTCGAAGAGCCTTTAAAATGGCTCGAGTGTGTCCTGAAGCGACTCACCGAGGCGGGGTTGGTCGTAAATCGAGAGAAGTGTGAGTTTTGTTGCTCTCGGATTTCGTATCTACATTTTCTACTGGATAGCGAGGGTTTACGCCCCGATCCTGACAGAGTAGAGCCTGTGCGAAACTTTCCGGTGCCGAGAACTGTGAAACAGCTGAGATGCTTTTTGGGCATGTTGGGCTGGTATTCGCGCTTCATAAAGGGCGAGTCCGAGCTCAAAGTCCCGCTAGTTCGTCTGCTGAAGAAAGACCAAAAGTGGGAGTGGGGTGAAGAGCAGCAAGAGGCGTTTGAAGCACTACGGTGCGCGCTCACTGTCGCCCCTGTGCTCGCACGGCCCGATTTTTCGAAGCCGTTTGAAGTGCAGCGTGACTCCAGTGGCGTGGCTATTGGGGCTGTCTTGACACAAGAGGGGGAAGATGGCGATCACCCCATAGTGTACATTAGCCGAGTGCTGACGTCAGCGGAGAGAAATTACGACGAGAGAATACGACGACAGAGAAAGAGTGTTTGGCTGTGATCTGGGCTATTAAAAAGCTGAGGCCGTACATTGAGGGGTACAGCTTTAGTGTAATAACCGATCACAAGAGCTGAAGAATTTGAAAGATTTTTACAGTGGCTGAAAAATTTGAAAGATCCCAGCGGCCGCCTAGCGAGATGGGCGATTGAGCTGCATCAGTGGGACATTGAGGTCATTTGTAGGAAAGGTGAATTGAATCACTTTCCTGATGCGCTGTCTCGAAGCGAGGGCAACGGCGAAGATGCCGTGGCCGCTTTCGAAGAGATTACCGACCCAGGATAATTAAAACTGCGAGAGCAAGTTGAGAATTTCCCGGGAAAGTATCCAGGCTGGCGCATCGAAGACGGTGTGATATATCGCTGGCGCAATGATGCATTGCTTGACCCGTTTACCCATCGAGAGGAGGCGTGGAGGTTGGTAGTGCCTGAGGAGCACAAGGAGAGGGTGATGAGAGATGCGCACTGCACACCCTCCTCGGGACACTTGGGAATTGAGAAAACATATGACCGAGTGGCTCGAGAATATTACTGGCGAGGAGCGTACGACGATGTGTACCGCTTTGTGCAATCTTGCGAGGAGTGCCAGAAATATAAGACGGTGCAGAGCGGCGCGAAAGGACTCATGGGACGGCGTGTTGTCGAGAGGCCCTGGGCCATCGTAGCAGCTGATCTCATGGAGTTTCCGCCGAGTAACAACAGATTTAAATATCTTGTGTTTCAAGATTTGTTTACACGATGGATAGAGGTAAAACCGTTGACAAAGGCAGATGCTAAGTCAGTGGTCAGAGCATTCGAGGAGCTGATCTTTTTCAGGTGGGAAACCTTTGAATATTTTCTATCAGATAATGGCAAGGAGTTTGATAACCAATATCTCCGTAAGGTGTTGGAAATCTATGGTGTAAAACACATCACAACTCCGTCTTATCACCCGCAGGCCAATCCAGTGGAGCGTACGAATCGAACGCTTAAGACGATGATAGCGACGTTCGTAAAGAACGATCATTGCGACTGGGATGTGCACCTGTATGAGTTTCGTCACGCCATCAATACGGCCACATAAGCGTCTACTCGAGTTACGCTGGCTTTTCTCAACTACGGGCGCCACCCCCGCCCTGTGTTGAGTTTACGCCGCGAAATCGAGGCGGACAAGCCGATTGAGAGGCGAGTGCCAGGGGAATGGGAAGAGGGAATGAAGCGATTGGATGCGTTGAGGGAGTTAGTGGCGAAATTCGCGAGTCAAGCCACGGAGAGGCAGGAGAAAGTGTATAATAAGGGGAGAAAAGACGCGCGTTTCCAGGGAGGAGATAGGGTTATGCGAAAAACCCATGTCCTATCTGATGCAGCGAGTAAGGTGTCGAGAAAGTTGGCTCCGCACTGGGAGGGCCCGTATGAGATAGTCGAGGTAAAATTCCCAATTGTTTACATACTGGGGTACGGTGACGGAAGGTCGCGGCGGTTGACCAAAGCTTACGTCAACGAACTTGAGCGCTGGATTCCGCCGCGAGGTGCGAGAACAAAATAAGTTAATGTATGTTTTCTTTTTGTTTTAGGGAGGATGGAGCAGAGGAAGGAGGAGAGCGCGGCCAAACCACCGTCGCCGAGCCAGCCACGAGGTAGTCGCACGCCACCGCGCGCCACTTACGCGCAGGTGGTTGGCGGAGCATGGCCTCAGCCGGGTTCATCCACGAGGCCAGCCACGCCAAGGGCGACACCATCACCGAGTCCCCTGCATGGTCAAGGGGGGAGAATGACCAGTTTGAGGATAGGCCTCGTTCCTCCGAGGCAACGTCAGACCTCAACTGGTCCATCAAGGCTAAGACCCGCGGGAAAACCGACGGGCAAGCCGAGACTGGAGCCAGTAGAGGAGGAGGAGGAGCAGCTGAGAACGGCGGCGATAGAGAGCCTGAGCAAGGCGGTGGCGCAAGGTGCGCTACCCCGGCGGCTAGGCGCTATCCGCGACCCCATCAGCGGAGGAGCCGGAGTATCGGCAGTAGCTGCGACGCCAGCGGTGCCAGCTGTAGTGGCGACACCTGCGGCGCCAGCTGAGGCCTGCACTGAGAGGCGAGCGCCATCCGGAGCAGAGGCGGAGGAGCAGAGGCCGTGGAAAGCCGGGAAGCGCAGAAGGAGCTGGAGCGATACGTCGCCAGCTCCCCTGCACGCGAAAGACAAGACCCGACTACCAGTCCGCCGAAGAGACCGCAAGAATAGCCGATGGACTGGCAGCCAGCGGGAGAAATGAAGAAGAAGAAGACCAAGAAGAAGAAGGGTGGGATTCGGTAGCTAACTCTGGCTGACCACCACGCCTACGACGAGAATGGCCAGTCATCGGAGGGACAAGTTGGCGCGCCTCTGCGAGGTTTCTTCGGAGGGGTGTTTCCAGGAACAGCGGAGATCGACTGGACCAACTGGGCCCCTGCCGACCGAACAAACGACTCGGAGGCAGTTGCCAAAGAGTTGCTTGGACCGGAGAGGGAGAACCCTAGTCCAGCCGATGCCCCCCTGAGAAGGCCAGCAGGAAGTGGGACAGAGAGAGGAGGAGGAGAGACGCGCCTATGGTTCAGGGAATTTCCTCAGCCTGGCTAGCAAGGTTAACGGGGGAGGATTGCGACGTTGTACGTCGCAGCCGTATCGATTCGGGAAATTTTCGACCAATTCGGCGAGTTTAAGCCTGCACGTAAACAGTGCGAGAGCCAGACTGTTTTCTGTGAAGCGGCGCCGTGCTAGCTTGTTGTCGTACCTGCCGCGCGATGTATGAGAAATTGGCGCAGCAAGCAGAGGCACGAGCGCGGGATAGCGTGCGTAGCCAGAGCCAGCGTCTCGCGGTTTCAGCCTTGCGGCTGACTGCAACGCGAGACTCAACGATTCGCGCGGACCGCGAGCCAATCAGAGCGGTTCTTACATGAGCGGGCCCGCGAGATGCTTTGAGCATGTGGCGCGGCAGTTCGCGAGAGCGCGCGCGAATCTGGTCAGTTCTCGTGCTGACATCGTCGACTTAACGTTGACGATCGAAAGTGCCGGAAACGCAAGTGAGTGTGTGTGGTGAGAGAGAAAGAGAGAGAGAGAGAGAGAGAGAGAGAGAGAGAGAGAGAGAGAGAGAGAGAGAGAGAGAAAGAAGTGACAGTGCTAGGGCGGGGACACTTTGTGTCATCGCCGTCCCCAGGACTATCTTCCCTCTTCCGTTGGCGTGTGTGTCGCCAACGTCCTACAGGACATCAGCGAGAGCAGAGAGAGAGAGAGAGGACAACCAGGGCCAGCCGAGATCAACGAGCTCGCGGGAGCTTCTGCATCCTCGCCAGCCAGCTGCCGGGAGTGAGAGAGAGCGAGAGACCCAGAGCATCTGGGAAGCCAGCGAGCCTGACGGCAGCGGGGCTTCCTGAGCTTCGTGGGAGAGGAGGGAACCTGGGGTTCGCCCCCCCCCCCCCCCTCGAGAGGTAAGAGTTGTCTTTGTTTTACGCGAAATCTCCGGCGCGAGCAAGCGTGCCGTCGGAGACTCGTGTGTGCATGTGATAGGTCGAGTCTTAGGGGAGGTAGGAACTGGTATTTTTTACATGAATAATATGCAGAATTTATAAGATGTTAGTAGGTAAGCAAGGCCGGTTCTGCCTCCACCCACCACTCAATTTTTACATATGAATACAGCGTCCCCACTTTTTAATTAACTCACCTGTACAGGTGAGTATGTGCTAGAAGCCTCTAGATGTTTGGTGGTGGCGGTGGGGGGAGGCAGAACCGGCCTTATTTAAGTGAAAAAAAATTCTCAGAGGGGTAGGGAAAATTCACGCGGTCCAGGAATGTGTATGCTCCCGACAACATGATGCCTGGGGTATACTCCCAGCAGTCTGGGGTATACTCCTGGAAGCGTGCTGTTCAAGGTTAAGTCCTGGCAGCGTGCTGTTCGATTTGAACTTCTGGCAGCGTGCTGTTTCCAGGAGGCCGTTCGAGGTCAGAGGGTCTACAGATTTTAGAAGCGTGTGATGCTTGCGTCAGTGAAACGTCAATCGATGAGCATGTAGATGACTCGCGTGGTGAGATAAAGCGATCAAGTTGCATCCACTGCTTTTTGCGAGCATCTTTATACTTTAAACATCCTGTTATTGCTTTATTATTGACTGCTGTCACTTCAGTGCGTCCGAGATTTTTCTCTCATGCTTCCAAAACGTTGTGTGCTAGCCATGCAAATTACTTACAATTCACATTGATGACATGCAGCGTACGAGAGAGAGAGAGAGAGAGAGAGAGAGAGATTAGATTAGATTAGATTAAATTTATTGTCTGTACATTGTGTTATACAAAAAAGAGTAAGAAGATATATAATATAGGTATTTACAAAATTATTTTTACAGATATAGATTTAAATATTTTTACAGATAAATATAGCTTAATAATTACAAGTTAAAATGACAAATGAGGATGCATGTATGAGTGGCTATTTAGATTCTCTCTAGATTGAGGTAGTGTTGCCTGATCCGACGTTTGAAAAGAGGTATTGATTCAATGTTACGGAGATGAGCTGGTAATGAGTTCCAGAGATATGAGGCGCTTACGTGGAATGAATTCCTCAGCGCCTCTGTGGCGAAAACGGGAATGTCCAGGGGAGTCACCTCTCCCCTCACTGGGCGGAGTGCAACGTGGAAGTCGAAAAAGGCCAAGATGTAGGATGGAGTGGCAGTATTGAATAGTTTTCTTAGAAAACAGGCCGTAAAGTACTTCCTACGTCCGGCGGTGGTGAGCCATTGCAACTCACGCCTGTAGGGGGCGATGTGCTCGTCCCTCCTTATACCATAGATGTAACGTATTCCTGTGTTCACCAGTCTCTGTAGTTTGGTGTCAAGTTCTTGTGAGAGGTCACAGTATACCAATGAACAGTAGTCGATGATGGGGAAAAGTAAGGCCTGCACAAGATGCTTGCGCAGCTCGAAACCAGTGCTCTTTCTAAAAAAATACAGTCTATACATGAGAGAGTGTGCACGTTTACACAGTTGTGTAACGTGCTCTTTCCAGGTGAGTTTAGAATCAAGCACCAGCCCCAGGCTACGCACTGTCGACCGATATTCAACCTGGGCCTCTCCTATTTTAATGTAGGTGTTAGCGGTTGAAGGAAGAGCGTTTATATAATAGGAGGAGCCCAGGACGATCGCCTGAGTTTTGAGTACGTTCAGTTTGAGATGATTTAGCGCAGCCCAGCCCATTATCCTTTCGGCATTAGCACTCATCCTCTCGGAACAGGAATCGAGCTCCTCTAGGTGGCATTGGCTGTAAATTTGCAGGTCATCCGCGTAGATGAGATGAGATACGTCCGAGTCCAAGCAGAGGCCGATGTCATTGATGTACAATGCGAATAATAGTGGTCCCAGTACGGACCCCTGTGGTACTCCCGTGTTTAGCGGTAGAAATGTGGAGAGAGAGAGAGAGAGAGAACTCCCGGTAATACGTAGTAGCTTCGCATTGTAGTGAAAGAGAGAGCTCTTAATAATACGCAGCCTGATCCACGCTATCTCACCGCGCGAGTCACCCGACTGCGAAAGATGTACCTTCGACCATGCATACGTAGCATATAGATATGTATGATAGAAGGTTCAACTGCATGTTCGCTAGTCGCTGACGTCAGCATCGCTGCAGGCTTCCACAACATTCAATTATGTAAAGCCTCTGATCTTGAGCAGCCTTCTAGTGATAGCTCGGCTTTTGTACTTTACGCCACCCTTGCCTTCGGCTCAGGTGGTAATTCACACTCGCTATGGACTTACCAATTCTTTACCTTCCCCGGGGCATAATATACTATTATATATGAATATTATTGATTTCAGTTTTTCACAATTCAAATTAATATAATTCGATAAAAAATTAATTTTTTACTTCATTAACTTTACAGCATGATTATCAATAAAAAAAAATCAACCAATAAATATTTTTTTAACAATGTTAATTGCTTAGTAATTGAAAAAAACAAAATTAATATTTTTACATTAGCTGAAATGAAAAGTTAAATAAAAAAGTTAACCAGTCAAATTTAATACATATATTTTATAAAAGGTTACATAACTAAGATATTACAAGAATAATACATGATGATTACATTTTTATTCACGTAAAGTATAAAATATTTATTGGTTCACTTTTTCGAACCAGTAAATATTTTGTACTTTACGCAATTGTGCTCGTACACCATGAATAATAAGCTGTACTTCATAATTATCGGACTCCATTGCAATGATCGTAGCAGCGATGGTTAGTATATGCTGTCCAACAGAAGGACCCATCCATTTAATGGGAACACGTAAACGTAGCGTCATGAACACGTACTCGTTGTTGTTATTCATGTTTACTATAATAAATAAAACAGTGATTTATTTAAGACATGATCGTGGATGCGAAACGTGTAGAATGAGCAATGAAGAGAAAAGCATTTAAAAGAGAGAGAGTCTGCGCCACGGTAAAATGATACAAGATGTGCTCTTTAAGAGCCTTTCCAACATTAAATTTTTATTTTTTCTCTTTACGTCAAACAATTAATAAATTTGTTTTTTTTCGATCAAAGTCAAGAAATTAATAATATTTAGCATGAAAATTATTACAGTAGAAATGACATTTTTTAAAATTCTATCTCTCTCGTCAAAATTATTATATTACATAAATAAAAAATCGATACAGTGACTACTAAATTTCAATATATAGTTTTCTCAATACACACCATAGTAAAATAAGTAACACCACATGAATATATCACACCACAATGAGTGAGAGAGTGAGAGAGAGAGAGAGAGAGAGAGAGAGATATCCAACATGGTGGCGCCCACACCTGTCACCGATCGCAGTGCATTGTCATGAAAGAAAGAATAACAAATTTAATTTTTGCAAGGCTCCTAAAGAGCATACCTTGTATGATAATACTATGGTGTACATTGAGAAAACTGCATATTGAAATTTGCTAGTTACTGTATCAATTTTTTATTCATGTATTATAATAATTTTGATAAGAGATATAATTTTTAAAAATGTTATTTCTAATGTAATAATTTTTATGTTAAATAATATTCTTTCTTGACTTTAATATTGGTAACTAGTATGTTTGAATATACAGTTTTCTCAGTATGCAAATGAAAAATAGAGAGAAGAATACCACGTGAAAGAGGGATAAAGAGAGTGTACGAATAAAAGCTACTAATCTTACCTTTAATAGGAGAAAGATGCCCACTTGATTTTTTCACTTAACAAGCACTGGAGTGTTCGACTTGACAGTTGAAAAAAGTCTGAGGTCAGTAGATGTACTATCGATCTATTTAAAGGGTATTTATCAGAGAGAGGACAAGATGCGTAGCGTAACTTGATATTCAAAATATAAACTACCCAACACATGCTATTTGCTCCCAGATATTCTCTGTATTGTTCTGGAATACTCTAATGATATATATAAAAATGACACACATTTTCATGAAAAACAAAAGTTTCTGTCTACAATTTCTTTAGTAAAAGGAATTCAAAATAGATTAAAATGCTTACTAAAAAGTGGTGAAGTTCTACAACGATGTGAAAGACGAAGTGACTGTGTAAAATGGCAAGATTTAGAAAGTTGCTTTAATGAACGAATTAAAACAAGAGTAATTACAAATTTAAAAAACTTGTATATAAATACATTTGTAAAAGATGCTGATGCTTTATTCGAACCTCGAATTAAAAATATTCTAAAGAAAGAAGCGGCACTCAATGTATACGTTGGCAGCTAAATTTGTTGTAAAAAAAGCTGATCAAGAAGTGGCTGAAACAAAATATTTTAATACGAAAGCTGAAATAATTTTACCAACATTTGATTTGAAGGAATGGTGGATAACGAACGTTCAGGAGCTTATTTTACGAGATATAGAAGAATTTCAGGAACGAGACTCTGGATGGACACTGCGTGATATTTTGAATTTAAGTGTACACATAAATAGATATAATTCAATGCGTGCAAGCTCTTTCATAAATTTGCCTGAATTTATTAAACGAAAAAAAGCATGCGTTAATGTAGAGAATTTCGATGATGCATGTTTTAAATGGGCTATATTATCAGCACTGCATCCAGCTCATAATTCAAAACGTGTATCAGAATATATAAAATATGAAAATGAGCTGAATTTTGATGGTATAGAGTTCCTAGTTATACCAAAACAAGTACCTACATTTGAAAAACAAAATAATATTTCCATCAATATATATATTTTGAAGAAGCATAATGAGAAATTTACAGTTGTACCAGTTTATCTCAGTAAGCACGAGAAAAATCCACATATCAATCTTTTACTGTTACAAAATTATTATACAAATGATACTGATGAATAGGAGGCTGTAAACAATGAACCACTCAGATACCATTACGTTTGGATCAAGAGTTTATCCCGTTTAGTATCAAACCAAATATAAAAAAAAATCATCGTAAATATTTTTGTCATCGCTGCCTGCATTATTTTGCCAATCAAGATAAATTAACCCTACACGAACAAGATTGTATTCAAATTAACGAGTGCTGCATAAAACTACCAACACTAAGACAGCAATTTCTAGAATTTAAAAATTTTAGTTTCAAAGAAAAAGTCCCATTTGTCATTTATGCAGACTTTGAAAGTTTTTTGAAACTTTTTAAGGATATTAGTCCTGTGTATCAACAACATAAAGCCTTTAGCATTTGCTACTACATAAAATGTAGTTATGATGACTCATTATCTAGTTATCATAGCTATAGAGGAAATGAGCCTGCGAAATGGTTTATGAAGAAACTTGAGACTATAGCGAAGCAAGTCGAGGAAATTTTTAAAAAAGTTATACCAATGCAAGCATCAACATGGGCTTACGAGCAAGCTTTTCAAGCAGCAACATTATGCCACATTTATGAAAAATCACTCAATGAAAATCGTGTAAAAGATCATTGTCATTTAACGGGCAGGTAATATCTCACTACAAAAATACTATTTATCGCTATAAGAATACTTATATACCTGAATATTTCAGATACCGAGGTCCAGCACATGAAAAATACAACTTAAATTATCAAGATTCACACATCATTCCAATTATTTTACACAATTTTACTGGATATGACTCACATTTCCTCATCAGAGATATTGCTAATGGCTTTACTGGAAAAATAAATCTTTTGCCATTAAATAAAGAACGCTTTTTGTCTCTCACCAAACATATTAATAGCTGTGATATCAAACTTAGATTTATCGACTCTTTTCGTTTTATGGCATTTACTTTGGATAAGCTATCTTCATACCTCGAAGAAAAGAATATACTTTTGAATGAATTTGATCGAGATCAATAATATTCACCTTTTACTAATGAAAAATTAAAATTATTACAAAGAAAAGGAGTTTTTCCCTACGATTTTTTGGATAGTGAGGAAAAGCTTTCGATTACAGAAATTCCATCCAAAGATAAATTTTACAGCAGTTTGTGTGATAGTGAAATTTCTGATAAAGATTATGAGCATGCAAAATATGTTTGGGAAAAATTTAATATATCAAATTTAGGAGAATATTCCGATATATATCTCAAAACAGATGAATTGTTATTAGCTGAAGTTTTTGAGAATTTTCACAACAGTTGCCATTCAGCGTATGGCTTGGATCCTGTACATTATTACACAACACCTGGATTGACATGGGATGCTATGCTTAAATATACAAAAATAGACCTTGAACTACTTACTGATATTGACCAGGTAACGTTTATTGAGCGAGGCATAAGAGGTGGCATAAGTCAATGCTCTAATCGTTACGCCCATGCGAATAATAAGTATATGGCTGAATATGATCCGGAAAAGGAATCGAAATATTTCATGTATTTTGATGCTAATAACCTCTATGGATGGGCGATTCAACAACCATTACCTTATGCAGATTTTCAATGGGTCGATGAAAATACCGATTTTAATGTGCCAGATGATTCAGAGTTCGGTTATATCCTTGAAGTTGACTTGGAATATCCACAGCACTTGCATGACCCTCACAAAGATTTACCGTTCTGTCCGCAGCACAAGAAACCTCCAGGCTCGAAATTGGAAAAACTCTTGACAACTTTAGATGCAAAGTCACGCTATGTTCTTCATTATCGAAATTTGAAACAAGCTTTCAAGAATGGATTATATCTAACGAAAAATTACAGAATTTTGAAATTCAAGCAAAGACCTTGGCTGAAAGAGTACATTGATTTGAACAGCAAAATGAGATAAGAGGCTAAAAACGATTTTGAAAAAAATCTTTATAAACGGATGAATAATGCTGTATTTGGAAAAACTATGGAAAACGTGCGGAAGAGAGTTAATGTTAAACTCGTGAAAAACTGGGAAGGTAGATATGGTGCAGAGGCTCTCATTTCTAGACCAGAATTCCATAGCCGTACCATCCTCGATGAGAATCTCACACTCATCGAACTTAAACAGACTGAAGTTTTAATGAACAAGCCAATCTATGTAGGACTCTGTGTTTTGGATTTATCGAAAACTCTAATGTACGACTTCCATTACAATTATATGAAACAAGAGTTTGGCGATATATGTAAACTGCTCTATACAGATACTGATAGTTTTTTGTATGAATTTGGCTGTGAAGATATTTACGCATTCATGAAACGAGATATTCAGAATTTTGACACTTTAGATTATCCAGCTGAAAATATTTTTGGACTGCCTCGTGTCAATAAGAAAATTGTCGGTCTAATGAAAGATAAGTGCTGTGGACAAATTATGACTGAGTTTGTGGGACTACGCAGTAAAATGTATAGTGTACGCATAAACGGAAAAGATCATGTAAAAAAGATTAAAGGTGTAAAAAGCTGCGTAGTTGATAGAACAATTAATTTTGATGATTACGTTGAGTGCTTGAAAAACTATTCTATTCAATATCGACAACAGTGTATCATACAATCAAGGTCACATAGAGTGCATACTGTTAGACAAACAAAATTAACATTAAGTCCCTACGATGACAAGCGGTATTTAATGCCAGGAAGCACGGATACTCTTCCTTGGGGGCATTATCAAATATTAAATGAAAATTGATCGTTATGAATTTTTGTGAGTAAATCATAGAGAATTTTTAGTATGAATAAAAAGTTTTTATTATAACTTTTACAAATCTGATTTATTTATCCAACTATTATGTGAATCATCAAATGCTAACAATTTTACATACAACTGATTCCCTCGCTTTTTCAGTACTTTTTCTACAAGGTAAACATCTGGATATTTGGCTTTGAGGAGTTCTTGCTCATAAAAGCCACCAGCGATAGGTTGATCTTGGTAGTCCTCCAGCTTGTACGTCAGCACTGGATGCGTTGGCACAACTTGACTTATGGTGAAAATCTCTGTCGACCAGTTGGGTATATAACCCTTTTCAAATACTTGCTTCATTTTACTCACTCGTACCTTATCTCCAACTTTAAATTTTGCTTTCTTCTTGCTTCCTTGGTGAGAGAAACGTTTAAGGACTTTAGCTTCATTCTCTCTACTGACATCTTTCGGTTTCATACCGATGGTGCGATGTATGCTGTTATTGTACTCTGCCAGTAAATCAGGCAAGATATCGACCCATTTATAGTTGCCTCGTAAACTAAATTGCTTCCACAGCTTGTTTTCGAGCGTGCGATTGAAGCGCTCACAGATGAAAGCTTTTAAATTGCTATATGTTGAGTAGAGATTGATGCCATAACGATTCACGAGACCTTCAAACGAAGAGTTGTAAAATTCTTTTCCTCGATCGCTATGCAAGTTGTTTGGCACTCGATCCTGCTCTAGAATAGATTTCGATGCTGCTGTAACTTCGTTTCCCGTTTTCTGCTTTAAAGGTACGGCCCAGGCGTACTTTGAGAATACATCGATGACAGTCAGTAGGTAACCTCTATTTTCTTGTGCGTAAGGTAGCATCTCTACCAAATCAGCCTGCCAGGTATCATCTAAACCACGCATTATAAACCTTTGCCGCTGATAATTACGACGAGCTGGTTTATGAAGCTCCTCTACTAGTCTAGCCTTTTGATGTGTCATTATTCTGAGCAGTTTTAAACAAAATTTCGCATAGTTCACTAATAGCCAAATCTATTTTTCTCTGTTTTTCCGCATTCTCATCCTTGATGATTTGTATAGCTAATTCTATAGCGTCAATTGCTTTTCTCAGATCACTCGTGATTGCGTGAACAGCGTGAATCTTTGATTGAATTAAACGTTGAAGCACTGCTAAATTTACCGCATCGTTTGCTTGCTGTGGTTCTGCTATATTACACAAGTTTTTGCTTCCAATGTCGAAGTGTCCGTCGGCAGTGAGTTTATAGCCAACACCAGGAGGACCACGACGACCTTTGGAGCGATTTAAGTGACGTCCAAACACATCAACGCTCATTTTGTTACTGATTTGAATTTGTTGATTATAGCAATTAATATATGATTTTGGTTTCACGCAATTCTTCGATAATGGAATGAATCTCATTTACCTGGCTATTATTACCAGCTAATCTTTCAGCCATGAGTAAACATAGACGATCAACTAGTTCGTTAGATCGTTCCAAACATAGTCCATGAGAGTACGCTTTCTAGCAATTTTATATCGAGGTAAGAGTCCACGACCATACTTTACAGGGCTTTGCAACTTAAATAGAGGCGCAATTATGGTATTATATTTATTGCCGTTTTGCTGACGTATAGGCTGATCGAAACTGTAACGTTTTCGATGTGCGTTTGTAGCTTCGAGAATTTTCTTATAATTTTGCAAATCATCAAGCTGAATCAATGACATATCTGGGTTTAGTTTAAAAAGCAGTTCTTGCAAACCTTCAGTTTTTGCATACTTTAACAAACTCCCGTTTCTATCTAAAACGCTAACATATTTTTTGTAGATTTCTATGGGTGAGTCACCGATCTTTAGTATTTCACCATCTTTACGAATTCCAAAGATATGATCAAAGTATCGTTATTGCTTATTTTGTTTGAGCAGCGGAATATACTTGTCGTTCGTATCAATATTCTTCTCATCCTCTTCCTCGCTATCAGTTTTGGCAATTCTAAATGAAGCATCAACTGTTTCATTGAGTGGTGTATCATCGAAATCATCATGTTCCTCATCAAGTTTATCATTATTATCATCACGTTCCTCATTAAGTTTATCATCAAAAAATTCTTCTTTTTGAGGTTCTAGCTTGATCTCTTGTTTCACTTTCACTAGCTTCTTCAGCGGATCTACTATGGGTTTAAAAGTTTCACCAAGAGCTTTTTCCGTGCTAGTTTTAGCTTGCTTTAGCAAGAATGCCTTTTTTACGTCGACGGTCTGCCATGTTGACTCTTCGACTATTTACAGTCTACTGCAAATACTCAGGGTCTGCTGTAGGTTATATATTTGTGGCAAAGCAATCAAAACCTTATCTGTAACGTCCATCGATGAGTGCTCGCTCCTTGTCGATAAAAAGAAATCCATGCTGACCATCATTCCAGCATTCTTAGCATAAATCTTTGAAGTTTGTATATGTCATATCGGAATTCACATATATGTTTAAGATTTACATCATCTTGGCGAAAAACTACCAGCTCATTTACGTTATCACGTACCAAATGTTTTGGAATGTGAGCGTACGACTGACAGAGATAGAAACAGTCTACGTTTTTGTGTCTTCCCATGTAAAAGAAGGCTCTAACGTTGTCCTGTCTCTCGCAGGCGACGTCGTGGAAAATCATGATTGAATCAGGGAGTACGTCGTTAGGTGCCACAACTGCATCATGCTCACTGAAAGGGGAAGTACTCCATGCCGGGCAAAGGTTGTAAAAGCTGCTCGAGAAACTTATACTTGGGCTGTTTCAGCGACTTTGAATAGATGTACACGTTTTCAACCATTGGGATGTGTTATAAGAGCGAGCAATGTATTAGTTTTGCCACAATTTGATGGTCCACAGAATATTGCTCGAATATTGTCAGGCAGTACTTCTCCATGACGTTTTCGAATTTTCTGCTGCTCTACTAGAGTATCGAAATTCGACACTGGCAGCTTGATTTTTTGTTGCTGGAAATCCCTCTGAACGCTTCATCAGCCTAAGGGCAACTGTCACTTTAGCTTTAAAAAGCGCGTTTATAATGTGTCAAGAACAGTCGAGAGCTGTCCTCTTATGCATCGTGATCGTATACAAGCAGAAACAACGCAAAGGTCGTGGTGTATTAAATACACTTTCCAGTAAAGCTGCATCTTCCAGGATATCAGTACTGTGGACCTGGTACTAAACTAGCAAAACGACTATCACGTGGAGATCCTGGAATCAATGCTCTTGATAGAGCTTGTAAAGAGCACGATATTGCCTACTCACAGAATCGAGAAAACGTCGAAGCAAGAAACGCTGCAGATAAGATTTTAGCTGCAAAAGCTTGGGAGAGAGTCCGGGCGTCAGACGCGGGTGTTGGAGAAAAAGTAGCTGCTCTCGCCATAGCAGGCACCATGAAGGCAAAATCCAAGTTTGGAATGGGTCTTAAAAGGCAATTAAAGAAGCAGACGAAGAAGTGATCAAAGCTGCTTCCACTTCTGCTATTCCAAACAACAACTCTCAGGCAGTCATTCGTAGCGCTCTGAAGGCTGCTCGTCAAGCTGTAAACAAGGCTGGAGGCAAGAAGAATGTCCGCATTCCATGTGTGCTACCAGTCCCATCCAAAATTGGAGGATTTCTACCATTCCTTATACCGATATTTGCTGGTTTCAGTGCAACAGGTGCATTAGCAGGTGGCGTTGCTGGTATCGCCAAAGTAGTGAACAATGCTAGTGCTGCTAAACGACAGCTTGAAGAGAGTCAAAGACATAACAAAACAATGGAAGCTATTGCACTCGGCAGCGGTCTATATCTGCGACCTTACAAAGAGGACTATGGTATGTACTTGAAAAAGTATCGACAAGGCATGAGTAAAAAAAAACTTCAAATTAACGCAACATGCATTAACTGACGCTGATCTGATAAAATATGCACGCATCTTGAAAATTCCATATTTTCGAGCTGTTTACATGCGAAATGCACTGCCAACGAGTGGACCACATTATCGTGAATCAACTATCGTCAATCTCAACGATGAAAGTGGACCTGGCACGCATTGGCTTGCATATCGAAAATGAGGCAACGATGTATTTTGATAGTTTTGAAGATTTACAGCCACCTCAGAATCTTATGAAATACTGGAATGTGAACGGAGTCAAGTACAATCAGAAACATTACCAAGACTTCAACACCTACAACTGCGGCCATCTTTGTCTAAAATTTCTTTTGAATGCTATATAACTATTGGTTGGGATTCCATTTTACTCAGTATTGTTCGAATAGTTATGGAAGACTCACTAACAGTGAGCCTATCTGGAACATCTTCTGTACTGCAAGCTCAATATTTTCCACCGCTTGAACTCTCGCCAAGTAAAAATTACGTTCTTGGACTTGTGGAACTGCTCACATTTAATTCGATACCCAACATAGACAGAGGCAATAACAAGTTTTACGTGGGAGAAGAAATCATCATTTTGCCTACAGGCAGCTACGAAATTGAAGACATTAAGAAGATTCTGAAAGAGGCTCTAGCATCAAAAAGCATAACAATCAAACTCAAGCCGAACAATAACACCCTTCGTTGCATGGTCAAGTGTAGCCAATCAATTGATTTCCGGCCAGAAGATTCTATTGGAAAATTGTTGGGTTTCACAAGTCGCGTACTACCATCAAATATTAATCACGAATCTGATTTGCCAGTAGCCACGTACTTCTTGCCCAGTACTTCTGGGGCATACATAAACGAGCATAAGGTACACACCATACACGAATTCTTTCCAGCTGTTTCGCCAGGCTATAAGATCATCGAAGTCCCATCACCTATTACCTGGTGAAGTTATAACAGTTAGATTACACATCAAATCAGTCTAAGCATAATGGAAATTGTGTACAACACCAAAGTTGGTAAAGGCTATATGTATAATAATAACTTGCAATGCCGTCGAGCAATCAGTCGTCAACGAGTGCTGAAAGTGCTAACATGTCAAAACATACAGTTTCTAAAAAGTCTGGGTCTAAGAGTCGTAAAAAATTAAGCTGTATACTATTTAGCTGTTTTCAACGAAATGGAGGAGGTGCTAAGCATACAATCACCTGTCATATTTGACGAATCTGTTGCGCATTACGAGATTAATGCGCATCAGCCCTATACTTTATCAAATTTCAACCACAGCGACGAAATTCGCATAGGTATACAACATCAAGATATATGTGTGCTGCCTTCACGCAGTTCACTACATATATGCGGAAAATTGCAAAAACCAGATGGCTCTGCCGTCGAAGGTACAAGATTTGTAAACAACGCTGTATGTCATCTATTTGAGGAAATTCGTTACGAACTCAACGCCATCGAGATTGATCGATGCAAGAATGTGGGCTTGAGAAGTCTTATGAAAGAATTCGTATCATTCAGCCCTAGCTCAGCGATTGAAAATGCTGGCTGGCTCAACATCGCAGAGACTCAGCGGCTTGATGATAATGGCTACTTTGACGTATCAATTCCACTTTCTATGATCCTGGGTTTTGCCGAGGATTATCGCAAAATTGTTGTGAATGCCAAACATGAGCTTATTCTCACAAGATCAAATTCTGATGTAAATTCAGTTATACAGACGCAAGTAGTCGTGGCCGGTATAAATGTTTACGAGAATTACAAAATTGAAATCACCAAAAGTGAATGGCTGATACCATATGTAGTGCTCTCGGATAAACATAAAATTAAATTGCTAAACTACCTGGAAAAGGATAGACCTGTCACCATAAGTGTTTATAGCTGGGAACTATATGAGTATCCATTGTTGCCCAGTACATCAAAACACGTGTGGACTGTTAAGACTGCCAGCCAACTGGAGAAGCCTCTCTTCGTTATTCTTAGCTTCCAGACAAATCGCAAAGGACGAAAAACAGCCAATGCTAGTCGCTTTGATCATTGTAATATAAGCAACGTTACATTTTTTCTCAACTTTCAACACTATCCCTATGGAAATCTCAATCTCAATATTACTAATAATCAGTATGCTCTACTCTACGATATGTATGCCAACTTTCAAAATGTGTACTACAACAAAGAGGTAGAACCAATGCTGAAAGAGGTCGACCATGTGTTGTATGCCCCTCTCTTTGTCATTGACTGCTCAAAACAAAATGAGTCACTTAAGCAAGCATCAGTTGATGCACGTCTCGAATTTGAGGCTAGGACAAATATTCCAGTTGGCACCTCTGTATACTGTCTCATCCTACACGATCGTATAGTCGAATACAGAGAGCGTTTTAAATTTAGAATCGAAAGAGCAGGAAAAATTATCGTACCTGTACTTGAAAGAAAACTAAAAAAAAAACTAATTGAGTTCTGTATAAAGTAATGTTGAATAAATGTATTAATTTGAATTGTGACTATTGCATTTTAATCCTTTATCCCTAACCCTTATGCATACTGTTAAATACACTGACGCAAGCATCACACGCTTCTAAAATCTGTAGACCCTCTGACCTCGAACGGTCTCCTGGAAACAGCACGCTGCCAGAAGTTCACATTGAACAGCACGCTGACAGGACTTAACCTTGAACAGCACGCTTCCAGGAGTATACCCCAGACTGCTGGGAGTATACCCCAGGCATCATGCTGTCGGGAGCATTCACGAATTTTATTTCACTTAAATAAGGCCAGTTCTGCCTCCGCCCACCACCACTACCAAACATCTAGAAGCTTCTAGAATATTCTAGAAGCTTCTAGCACATTCTCACCTGTACAGGTGAGTTAATTAAAAAGTGGGGACGCTGTATTCATATGTAAAAGTTGAGTGGTAGGGTGGGGGCAGAACCGGCCTTGCTTACCTACTGATGTTTTACACAAATCTGCACATTATTATTGTAAAAAAGCTAAGACTTTAAAACGTGGTTTATAGGGGTCCTGGCGATGGTTTCACGATTTTTTTTAATTATTATTTAAAAAATTTCAAGTGCAAGAAAATAGGTGTTCCAATTAAAAAAAATTTTACATTTTAACTTAAAAAAAATGTATTTTGTATACCATTATTAATTTATATAATTTTAGCATGTCATTAAATTATATAAAATTATTGATCAATTTTTGAAATAATAATGAAATAAAAAATAGAAAAAGAAACAACGCGCCTACAGCATATACGATATGCTGGACAGTACCTTCGAGGTCGTATGGAAAACTGTCCATATAATATTGTCTATCTGCTAAATTACTATATTTGTTTGGAATTCTCAAATTTAGACGTTGGTTTCATCTCATGGAACCACAATTATAGTTAACCTTCGTCTTCTTAACTAACAATAAGAACAATTTAAACAATGTCGGCAGTCGGAGGGATCTCTCTAATGCTTCATTTCCTTAAAGTAAAATTTATTTCATTATTGAGAGATCTGATCTGATCAAGATTTTCATAGTATGATAAATGTACTTGTATTTGTTTCAATTTCTCAAATTTCATCATTTGTCTTTTCGCGTTTTGGAAATTATAATTGTGATTCTTCTTATAGGCAAAGAAATAAAGATGTAGAGGGGTGTGGAGGGGCTGTAGAGGCAGTGTGGAAGCACTGTGAAGGGCGTGTAGAGGGGTTGTGGAGGGGGTGTGGAGAGGCTGTATACAGAGTAATACAGAATAAATGTGGAGGGGATACACACCTAAAAAATAACGTAATTTTTGACACAATTTAACGTTATTATGTGAAAGGGGTGTGGAGGGGTAAGTGGATGAGCATGTAGAGGGGATATGAAAGGAGGCAGAGGGGGTAGATCCAATTTTAGACTCAGAAATAACGTAATTTGTAAAACCATTTAACGTTATTTTGTGGAGAGGAGTGGAGAGAGGTGGACAGAGGTGAACATCCACATGCCCCTTCACTAATATAGGTATATATATATATATATATCATAGTTATGTGGACTTGAGAGAACGATTAACCCCCTCCTCATTTTTCTTTAATAGAATTGAGTTTATAAAATTAGGTAAGTGATTATGTGTAAAGTTATACTATATGCCTTTTATATATTCATCAATATGCAACAATTTAACAATAATACAATGGAATAAGTTTATTTTTCTTTAAGAATATTAATTTTAACCTGTATTCATTGTGATTGATGTAAATATTTATATATTTAAAAATATTATATGAAAAATAAAATTCAAGTAAAAACGTATAATTTAGAAGTCCCAAGAAATAGTCAAGTAAGTAGTAATTATTATTGTTTATAATAATAACCTGTTTTTAATTTTTCTAAATATATATAAAAACAATTATATAGTTTAATTATGCGTCTTTGGAAGATGTCTCTGAAGAAGAATCTGTTATAGAAGATGAAACTTCTTCTGTACAAGAAACTTCATCTTCTGAAGAATCTTCTATTAAAGAAGATTACCGAATCTGGTTGGATGCTCAAGAACTGAGCGTATTTACTGTGAAGGCCCATTGCGTCATGTTACCCAACCAATGGGAACAGATGACATTTATTGTATTTGTTTAATAAGTAAGGATGAGGTACCGCCTTGTCCATTTATCAAATATATTATTATTAAATAATTTTTATAGTGGTTTTTAATTATTGTTATAGTATTTAAAAAATGTTGAAGCTAATATTCAAAATCGCTGCTAACTGAATTACGATAGAACATCACGAGGCCCTCACATTTCTACGCACATGTAAATTTAACAATCAACGATTGCGAAGATGGAACCTGGCCATCTAGGACTATAATTTGAACCCGGAATATATACCTGGGAAACAAAACGCAGTAGCGGACTATTTAAGTCGGATGGATAGAAATGGTCAAACAAAAGCAGAGAATAAAGCAGAAATAATTATTACTGCTATTGCTCAACCAAAGTCACATCGCGAATTCAGAAATATTTGTAAAAATATTGAGAGAGATCAGAGAAATGATCCACAAATTCAAAAAATAATTAATAAATTAGGAAATAAGGAAAAAAAGGCTTGTACACGAGATAATAGAAAATATTGTACGAGATAAATTATTGTATCGTATATAAAAAAGCGAAAGAGAGATCTAAAATTATTATACCGTTGAACATTTTAAAAAATTTTGTAAACGAAGTCCACACCGAGTACGGACTATATGTATGGGGGGGGGGGGGGGCGAAAAGTAAATAAAATGTTATCAGAACATTTCTTTGCGCAAGGCTTACGCAGAAAGATTGCTAAAATTCTGAAAACTTGATAATTTTATGAAAGATGACCATAATTGACTTCTTTTTATACATGATTCCATTATTTTTATCCGGTTACCATGGCAAACTATAGAAAGTGTTTGTCAAAAATCGCCTAATGTAAAAATAATTTTACCACCAAAAAATCATTATAAGCGCATAAATTGTGAAAAAACGTATTTATTGGTTCAAAGGTATGTTTTGAAACCATTGAGATTTCATCCTAAATTATAACTTGTGTATTTTTCAAAAATACTCCATATTTTGAATTAGGACAAATATTACATGTTCTTTGTTCATTAATGTTAAGTGGCAATTAGAATATACTACGAACAGTTTTACCATTAATTAATAAATTAGCAGCAATGCCAGTCAATGCTGTTGCAAGGAATGATATATTTAAAGATATTAAATATTTAATAATAACATTGTGTAAATAACTTTTGCCACTACCACCTGGAAAATCAAAAAAATATAATTTACTGCCAATATTGTTAATAGTGCTATTTATAATTATATCAAATATCCGTTTTTGATCTACAGTTAATGTATTAATTATAGTATCCATTGTATTAGTATTATAATTTTTTTATGAATTCATTATCGACAAAATCGTTTGATATGTTATCAGTTCTTTCTTGCACTAAACTATTATCATAATTGGGAATATTAAAGTCATTTAATCTCATACCCTGTAATAATAATATATTTTTTAAAGCTATATTTTCAGCTTTAACTTTTTCCAATTTCGGATTTATAAAATGAATTTTGTATTTATTATGTAGCTCTAGTGAATTAAAAGGTCTTTGAAAAACAAGTATATATGCAAACAATTCACACATTGATTTTGGAAATTTAAATAACGCAGCTTCTTCTAAACAATTATTCTATTCTTTGCCATTACTAATAAGACCTTGTTCGATCTATGAAATAGAATTCGAATCTAAATTTGACCTAAAAGTCTTATAACAGAATAAAAACGATAATAATCTTAAATATATAATTTTTTTTATTATATGAATTAATCTTTTTAAAAAAAATTTGATGATATTTTACGTTGTAACCATTTCTAATGGACCCAATATTATTATCATTCTATTAATATTCATATTCTCTTAATGTACATTCAATATACTATTAGCTAAATTACATAAATTTTGTATTCGTTAAATTCATGGTAATTTAAAATTAAATTTCTGACGGATAAAAATAATTAAAATAATTATATATTCTGACCTTGATCTTGACATTTTTATAAACTTGTCACATTCTCTGTGATATGCCGATGTATTCACATTCATAATTGCTTGCGATTGTTTACGTTGGAAACATTGCGACTCTTATCATAATTGTTTGAAATTGAAAAAACATAATTTTTATTAAAATCATTATTAAAAATATTATTTGTGTATGTCTGCGTATGTGTATATTATATAAAATCTCACAACCCGTGCAACTACGCACCCCAAGCTAATGAGATTTTTTATGTTTGCTTCATAAAGACTCTTAATCTTTTGTAGATTTTTGGTCGTCAATTAATTAATATCATTTTCGATTTTGATGAAGTGTAATCATAAACAAAAATAAATCAGTACATAAAAAATGATGTAATATCATTATATAATAAGTCATGAATTTGCTTTACTACGAATCGTGAAATTAAGATATAATCATTATTATATCAATTCATCCAATATTATATTTGTCATCATATATTGTACGATCATGTTTATTCGGTTTATTGTGGATGATTTATTGGTATAATAAAATGTTAAATATAATAAATTAGATGTTAATTATAATTGGTGAAATTAATTATAAATGTATTCATCTATTACTGAATCTTCAATCACGAAATATGATACCATATATTCTGTTAAATTCTGTCATATACACCATAAAATTATATACAATTAAGTGTATTATGATATGATTTGCCAAAAATAATGTTTTTTTTCCTTTCATTTACAAGTCCTTGATTTAATATTTGTTGCCGCAGCAATAGATTTGTTAACGAATCGCAACGTGCATTCCTTACTCGAAGGAAACACTTCACGGTGATTTTCACTCGCAAGATCCCACTACGAAGACGGCCCGACTGAGCGACGGGCTAACGCATAAGTATCCAAAATAGCGAGAACACCATTTATCTTTATAGAGTAGTTAATTTTGACCCGAATGAAATTGTAGACATGATTATGATTTTAGGAGAGTACCAATGTGTTTATGTTGATTTAGAAACCAGGCGTAATTTTACCTTAAAATATAAACCTTTATATAACAAAAACCGAAATTGACTGATTGTTGACGGTGCAAGCCAGTTGAATGTATTTTTTCACCAACTTTTCGAGGTTTTTCGTGATTTTTCTCTTATAACTTTTTTGGCGCAATCTAGATAAAAACCGATGGCACCATTCGATTTAACAGGTCAAAATACGTAAGAAAATATAGTTTTAATAATGAAAATCCGAAATCGTGACCGGTTTCATAAGGATAAACGAAAAAACACATTTTTCCCATTTGTAATACATGGGAAACTTGACGTGCTTTAAAACACGTATTAAATCGCAATATAGATTTTTTTCAGCTTTTAATTTTTTTTTCATCGCTTGTGTGTGACTCTATATAATTATCTATCATTTCTATATTTTATAATATAAAAGAAGTAAATTAAAATCTAACTTTTCTCGTAAATACATTATTTATAGTATTAAAAACAAGTAAGATCTATATTATTATATTAAAAGTGATAACATTGATGTGGTAAATAAAAAGGAGGGTCGGATTAAAAATAGTAGGGTGTCTCAGGGTAGTAAAAGGGAATGTCGAGCGTCAGAGAACTATATAAGATACTTACAAGGTTATTTTCAGTATTTTATTTATTTCTTGAAAATGTTCTTGTTATTTAAATGAAAATCCCGTCGTTCATGCTGAAACTAGTACTGCACAATACGTGTATAAAGATTTTGAACTCTATTTGATCCATACCCATCTTATCCACTGGGACTATTTATTTTTTATTTCAGCCAACTAGACAGACATCTCTTGTAGTTTGCAGGTCTATTTGAAAATGATAACCAAGACAACAACCGCTTGATTCAGCTGGAATAAAAAATAACACATATATTATAAAATTCAATAAATATTATATTTAATTCAATTACTCATGGGTTGACTAATCTTTTTCTCCTCACAATCTGAAATATGGTTCTTCGTCGCAGCCACAATATCCACTGTCATTTGTCGGAACGGTTATTGTATCCAGGATTTGCTATGTCAATAAATAACTTTAAATCATTAGGTTAAGCTCATACAAGATTACATACGAGATAATTTTCAATAAAAATTATGAAAAATTAGACTTCGGACGTAGGAGGAGAACCCTGGTTTCAAATAACAACTCTAATTTTTAATTAAATGGGGAAGTTTCGTCCTTGGTGAGGACTTCTTCAAGCCATTAGAATTATAAAATAATATTACAGAAGAGACAAGTACATATAGCTGGCAACCATGTAAGCGGGCGCAGGAAGGGAAAGAATCGCCTGCGCCTACCTCTGAGTTATGCTGATTTGTGTGATGACTGCGTTGTCGGGTGTGCGCGAGTCGGACATCGAGAATATGTAAATTCATGTTCTGCTTTTTTTGTAAGATCGACCCGCGAAAATAAAAAAGGTCGCGGAGCAGATATATGAATGTGCCTAGCAGATATATGAATCCTTTTTCTTGAACTAGATACTTCTATTATACATTCTACAGATAATTACTGCGCAATTGATCATCACGCCCCTTCAATTGATATTTACCATTGGATTTGTGGCTGTATGGGTGAAACCGGGCTAGGTTCAGCTGTAGTTTTCTTATTTTTGTAAGTTTTAATAGTAATCACATTAGTATTGAAGTGTCTGAGAATAAGTGAAAAGTATACTAGTATAGTGTTTTATATGTTTCAGAAATTACTGATAATTAATAACCTCTAACACATTACTAACAACTGGGTGGAGGCATAGAACCCTATTGTTCAACGTCCATACGTGTTATTTTTTTTTAAATGGAGGTAAAACCATTTAGCTAAGCTCTGGAAATAATAATCAATACTTACCAGTATAACACAATAGCCAGAGCAGTGACCTGCAACTCGTATTTGCCAAGTCTCTTGATAATATTTGCCTACGTCCGCTATTATCTTTACCAGTTAGAGCGCACCCGTGAAAAAAATAAACCTCTCATATGCGTCGATTATATTAGAGGGGATGAATGACTAACACGTACCCGCAAAATCAACGCTATATCCGTTTTCTTTCTCAAAAGTTATCGGGTAGAATTTGATGGATGATTGAGGTTACTTTCGAATGCACGAAGTCGTATATATTTTTTTGCTTTTGCTTTCTAATAATTTTCCTGTTTCTTTTCTTTGTTTCATTAAAATACTAATTTGGCTTAAAAAGTTTTTTTGTTTTTTTTTGCGCACGCACCTCTTCCTTATCCATCTTTTGAAGGGGGAAATAAAATTTCGAATGATCGTCAAATTTGATTTTGGGGGCACTAAAACGTCAGCACGGCAGGAGAGACCGCGCGCGCCCCCAACCAACCGACACTGGAGCGGCAACAACAAGGAAGTATACAAGATGCAACATAAACAAACTGCCGATACGCACAGTATATGGGACTACGAGAACTATATAAGGCCAGCGCGCACAACAGCCAGTACTCAGATTGTCGCGAATGCTAGTCTGCTCAGCTCTCCGGACTGAACAGACTATCATCTTACAGGGGCTCTCGCATGCATGGCTCTTATGTATGACGAGAACAACCCAACCCGCTGTATCTCACACTGTTTCTCGAATAAAGTCATAATCCGATATTATGACTTTATTCGAGACGATTATTTTCGTATGTGACGATTCACACCTTAATAATGTATTGTATTCTTCTTTGCTCAAGTTTGTGTATTCTTGGTTCAAATTTGTATGCGCTTGAAATACACTGCGTATTTTGGATCTTGTATTGTCGAGAATACATGGAATTTCATTCGGTTTAAATTAACTGTTTATTTATTAATTGCGTGTAAAAATTTACGAGTTGAATGCATTTTTGAAAGAGTTGAATGCATTTTTGACATCCAAGGTAACAACAGCGCAGTATTCCTTTTACCCTCCTTTCAATCTTTTGCCTCTATCGCAATTCATGCAGTACCAATCACTAAACTCAATACGTCTAGTGTTGATCTACGGAAGTCGTATTGGAATTTTGTAAGTCCACCTTTCCCTTCTATGGTCTACCTACCTATTTCTTCCTTGCCCAGTGCTCCCGTCTTTTAATCCGATGATACTCGCTATGAGCATCCTCTGCCTGTTTATCCCAACAGTATGCTGGTGGTTGTCTTTGGTTTGGCACTCTTCTTGGCATAGCCGCGTTGCAGGCTCGGATGATATTTTCCATCACCTGTTTAGCCATGCAATTTGCCGTCCCAGATAGTTGTATTTCCTCCAGGTCCAACAGGAACATCTCTTTATCGTAATTTTTTGATTCCCAACCGACTTTTTGATTTCTTGGTGATTTCTTGCTCTTTGAGTAGCACTCGGCCTCATTGGTTAGTCTTTTGGCTGCCCCACTCTATGACCCGATCTAACATTTGCTCGAACTGTTCCATTGGTGCCTTAGACGAAGCATAACAACTGTATATGTGTAAACCTGCTACCTTCGCTCGAACAACTTCTTCCGTGAGCGTCATTATTTTTTCCTGGCAAGCAACGTTCTCACATGCCCAGATCGCCTCATTGCGAGTGTGGTTCCTTTCCCACGATATATTGTTCACATATAATGGCTACGTCAATCTCCGTTTCATGGACGTACTGATTGAGTAGGTTCTGTGCTACCTCGCAGAGTTTAGATTTAACTGCACTATATTCATTGTTTTAGTTTCTCCATTTCTTCCAATGCTGCTAAGTAGACTGGGTATGTGTAGTTACCAGCTGCGTGGTTCTTTTTCCCTTCTGTACCTCTTTCATGGAAGAGTACGGAGTTTGTTTGGCTTTTATAATCTCTCACTTTATGCTCTCTGCTTCCATAATTGTAGCAACAGTTATTTTGATTCTGGATTGCTATGCACTTTGGGTGATATGACCAAAACCTAGGCATTTATAGTGGAAGGTTTACTATACGGTAAATAACAGGGTGGGACTGTTCTATCCGTTGAGCCAATGCCGCCTTATTCCGTCATTCTCGTTCCTGCTCCGACTACCGGCATAGCGAGGACTTGAACCTCGTTACAACCCCCCCATAGAGTCGAATTATCGTCCCGATGTATACACTATAACGGGGTAATGCTTCCGTCAGCAATCGCGTAGACGTTAGCTGCGTGCAAGGCAACGGCTGTCGTGGAAACTACCTCGAAATAATTGAGACAAGGTCTCGTTTCCTCGGGGTATCCTTTAGGCTCGCAGTGAACCTAAAGAGGGAGAGTGAGAGAGAGCGAGAGGGATAGAGCGAGGGACAGCGAGAGAGTGAGAGTAAGCGAGAGAGAGACAGCGACAGAGCGAGAGCGAGAGAGAACGAGAGAGAGCGAGAAAGAGAGAGCGAGAGGGATAGAGCGAGGGACAGCGAGAGAGCGAGAGTGAGCGAGAGAGAGACAGCGACAGAGAGAGAGCGAGAGAGAACGAGAGAGAGCGAGAAAGAGAGAGCGAGAGAGAGCGAGAGAGAGCGAGAGAGAGAGAGCGAGAGAGTGAGAGCGAGAGAGAGAGCGAGAGAGAGCGAGAGAGCGAGAGAGAGCGAGAGAGAGCGGGGGAGAGCGGGGGAGAGCGATAGCAAGAGAGCGAGAGAGGGAGCGAGAGAGAGCGAGAGAGAGCGAGAGAGTGCGAGAGAGAGGTGTGCTCCCTCTCGCTGCTCTGCCGCTGCACCCTGCAACATGTAACTGGGTTACATTAAATAATATAATAATTGTATGCTGGGAAGGTAATGATGAGTTAACATCATTCCTCATCATAACTATCAATTTTTATGTAATTTTTATCTAATTCATAATTTTTTCAATTTTTTTATATACCGTCTATTTCGAAGAAATTCGGAAATAATTTCTGTGTATTTTTTAACTACAATTTTCTTTTACTTTAATCTTAATTCAATGATTTTCCAATCATTGTACAAATTAATTTATCCTTTTTGAAGCGTATCATCTTCAGATTTTTATGTAATTTTAATTGTGGATAAGTATTCATACATGTATGCGTATGCTACCCGATCGCATGATATCCCAATTTGAGGCACAGTATCCCGATAAATCGGGTCTAAGTTCAAAAAGTTTCCCGTGTAATAGTTGTAGCGATTGATGCTTATACCTACCTTGAAAAAATGTACCTGTACCGGTTTATAGAGTTTGAATACTAAAGTTTGTTATTGCCTGCGAAACGTTGTTGCAAAGTTTTTCTTTGAATTTGTACATTATATTTGAATATAATTTCTCGAGAAGTGTGCTAACATGAACGGATTTAACGATAGATTTTCATTAAATGCTTTGTTTTCCACAAAGTCGAGGATAATTCTTTTTAGCAATTGACCGAGTATAACGTTATTGATCGATTGACCGAATATTCTGGTGTGAAGAGTAAACGACTTTACTTAAACTTTTGTTATGGGATATTTAATCGTGATTTTTGATAACGCTTGCGCGTGTGCTAGTAAAACTCCCGGATTTATTTTCACTCTCCGAACTATGAGCGTGGCTTTTCTAATGCTAACTTTGAATTTTCCATTCGTAGTCACATTCATTAGACAACATGCTTCATTGATTATCCTGATAAAAGAGATCGTAATGAATGTGTCCAATCATGACAAAGTATCGTCGAGTCTGTGAAAAGTATCTACAATTTTGCAGCCCTTTGATTACGGGAATCGGTAGCTGCGTAGTGTTCACTACCATAGCTGGCGTATAAAAAGCAGCTAGTGTATCCTCGTACCATAAACTCGCTGTAAAGTGTGATTCTTTAGCAGCGGACGAATAGTAGAGGAACGTGTCGATATACGCTCTGTAAGGATATGCGTTATTAGGCGCTGAAACAATTTCCTGATCGAAAAAATGTCAATCTCATTGAAAATCGAATGCAGGTATTTATTGATAGGTCCAACTTAAACGTCTTTACTTGCTCAAGCACACTCGTCCACGAATATGATGCTTGCTTGAGCCAAATCCAAATAATGCTCGCTACTTTTCGGTAGGATGAACTCTAAGGATGCATCGACATCGTAACTGAGAGACGACACAGGTTTATGATGTAGAAAGCTATTGCTCTCGATAAAGCTTTGGATGTCTAGTAAAGTGAACAGATCCAGTTCACTGGCCATACACTTAAATGATTGAGAATTTAAAAGAACTAGTTTTCGCGCACACTATTATATACGTGGGCCAAAAATATCCGTAATGCTTTTCAAAGTCTGACAACTCCTCTTTTCAGGCCTCTTCTTCTCTCTCACAACAGCGGTGGAACTGATGACTCTTTTCTTTCTTCCTGATTGCTTACGTTTCTTGCTACCGATATTGCTCGATCTGCATGTCTTTCTCGACTGACGCCTTCGACGCATTTCGCGTGATATATAACAATCCATTCATCTTGTCGGCGATTTTTTCACCGACCTTTTTTTTTAAATCTTTTCTCAGACTCTTTTGCAAGTTATTTGAATGCCTCTATAAAATTAGATCCTTTGTTCGTAACGACGTCCAAGATGTTTATTTATACAGCCTCGTTTCCCACAGCTTTGGCTCCAGATGCAATGTGCGGAAGGATTTTACGAACAAAGTTACCGCAGACAACTCGCCCAACTAGTAATATTACTCCAAAAAATATTAATTTTTGTTCAAAAATTGCTCCGAGAAGCAATTTTTGTATTATTTTCCAGTCGTGGACGGCGGTAGAGGGACCGCAGGAAAGCGTATCCGTGCACGCGGGTCGCGTAAAAACATGTATACGCTTAAGTGCGTCACGCACGCCGCCCCGGTGTAATCATATAGTTGCGGCTTCTCTCTTCCGGGTAACGTTACTTTGCGGCCTCCTCCTCATACTCCTCCGCGGCCCATATCCAATCGTTCTAAAATTAAATTTAGAAATCATATTAAGCAACTCAATAGGGAAAATCTGCACATTTTTTTATTATCTGGCAAAAAACTCAGAGCGACAACGCTGGTATCTTGTGCAATACCGGACTCGTCCTATAGTTCACCTACGTACGTGATACCCACAAAACCGACCGCAGACGGAACAAAAAGATGGCTGGTGACCGATTTCAGGAAATTAAACAAAGTAACAATAGGAAAAAACTAGCCAATACCCAATAGGGCGGAATTAATCGACAGTGTATCATCCGCCAGATATATAACTGCAGTAGACTTGAGGACTGGATTCTACCATATACCCATGTTACCACTGTTACCAAAGATTAGGTATGGGCCTCAAGGCCGCCCATCGACCTTCAATCTCTGATGGCTTTGACTCTAGCGGGTTTACAAGGGACAGAACTATACGTCTACTTACACGACATAATTGTTTTCTCAAGACCTTGAGGAGCACGGCAACAAAATCAGCCGATTAATGAAAAGACTATACGCCGTCAACTTGGCAGTTGTACCAATGAAATGTCAAGTCTTACAGTAAGATGCACACTTCTAAGGTCATATCGCCAGACAAGGTAAAATTCGGGCGAATCCTAAGAAAATAGAGACAGTGAACAATTTTCCAGTACTAAGCAATGCCAAGAAGATAAAACAATTTATAGGACTCGAAGGATATTAGACAATTCATTAAGCATTTTTAAAAATCAGCAGCGATTCTATCTAGACTGCTAAGAAAGGACTAATCTTTCGTATTTGAAGGAGAACACCAGCAGGCCTTCGACACACTACGCAGGCCACTGTGCAAGGAACTAGTAATGAAAGCACCAGATCTAACTTAGTTATTCCTAGTAATAACCGACGCATCAGATTATGCGATAGGTTCCCTCTTGAGTCATGATCAGCTAGGCAGCAACCAGTCTTGTGCATATGCATCACGCGTTCTTAAGGGACCAGAGTTAAAATATTTCACCTATGATAGAGAGCTATTAGCCGTAGCATTTGCCAATCCTGGCCCTGATCGCATTCCGAATCTTTTTATAAAAAACTGCTGGGCTTCCTTGGAAAAGCCCATTCTTTCATTATTTAAAAAGGTGTTGGGTTCTGGGTACTTTCCCAAGGCCTGGAAAATCTTGTTTATTTACTCGAATTTCAAGAATGGGAGTAGGCAGGATCTTACTAAGTACCACCCGATCTCTCTTATAAGCTGTATTCCCGAACTCCTTGATGCGTTTTTAACTTCTACGTTGTCAGATAAACTTCTTTTTTAGACCACGGATAGACAGCATGGATTTTTTGCCTGGTTACTCGACTTTGTCAAACTTGTTGATTTTAAATTATTTTATCCCTGAGTCTTTAGAAGCTTCATACCAAATTGACGCTATTTATATAGACTTTTTTATGGTTTTTGACAGAGTAGACTACGGCAGACTATTATCCAAATTGTGGAACTGGGTTATAAAGGGTACAGCTTTTAAGCTCTTATCTGCTAACTTCTCCGACGTTATCAGACTGTGAGGATCAATGGATGCGTTTCTCCATTGGTTCATATGAAGTCGGACTGGTTTTTAAACTAGTGCATACAATTCTTTTGTGTAATTCGTAGTCATGATCATTCAGTGAAAGACAGCTATCTTATAATCTGCAGAGTCATAGAGCAGTCTATGAGAATCAATGTTCCTCTAATTTCGGTTTTTATTCTACGTTGAACAGACTCAAGAGATCGTTAAATATTCCTCCTGAACGTATTAGATGTATTAATTGTCTAATAGAGTTCAAGATCGTAGTACAATCATTCGTTACGACATTCTAATCTTGTAATTATTTCTTATAACTAGTTCAATTATACCTTACTGTATATAATTTTCTACCAAAGGGGCATTTTAGCCCGTTTATAATAAATATAATAATAAATAAATAAAAGAAAACGACGAGTCGTAATCTATATAGAATCAGCAGGAGCAGACAATATCTCGGACTCTGATGATGAATGACTAACAGAAGGAGGAGAAGCACGTAAGGGAATGAAGAGAGACTTTATAAAAAACTACACGGCAGTGAAACAGGGAAAACGTACTCGGTATGCAAGGCAATATCTGAGTCTAGAGCAACATCAGAACCAATCACTAGTCAGCCCGATCCAAACAAATCCTTAGATAAACAGATTAGGGAGTACAATATGGCCATCGGAATACAGAATAAGAATACTCCACAACGTCTGGGAACGGCGATCCAAAAATGCCTATACGTAAACAGTTTCTTAACAGGAGTGCACCAAGATTTCACAGAGATGACGTAGAGATCAGCACAGACAGTAACAGCAGCCTAGGAGAAGTTTTAGAAGACGAAATGCTGCAAAATAAGCGGATAACATCATATCAAGAGGAAGATAAGTTTGATGTTGTATGTTCGACATAATCTTAAAAAGACGTTTCGACGACAAACCTCTCATGCTGGATATAACAACGGGTATGAAAATGCTACAATTATTGGTTGAAAAATATGGAATAACAACATTCAAAATTATAAGAGAATTAGGATTAATAACATTCGGAGATTGGAAACGTGTCATCAAGCAATGCAACAAGATATTTAATGGAAAGGCACTATCCATCGTTTTATTCAAAACTGATTTGTTTCGCCCGCCGTGGTTCTATCGTGATGATCGTCCGAGGTCTCCTCTACTCTCGGACTTATGAGTGCTGGCTCGTCGCCTAGAAGTCTTCGGCCTACCTCTCGGGCTAAGAGTTGCCTTGGTTCTCACGTTACCCTCTCGTCCTCTGGAGTCTCGTCGGTAGTTCCGACGGCTCCTCGTGCCTCCTAATCTCCCGCTCTTGTCTCAGGGTCCTTCGGGTTAGTTTGGCTCGAGTGCTCTCTTTCTCTCTTTCTCCTATGGCGCCACTCGGCGTCATATTATGTAGCGGGTTGTCTCTCTCCTGCCACCTACATGGAGAAAAATTTCGAAGGTTCAGCCTTTCTATATTATTTCGGTCGTACAGATTTCTATCGATCGTATGTATTTATGTCTATTATGGGATTATAGTATACCGAAACTTGTACTCTGTGAATTGTATAATTTACGGAGTATTCACACTTCCAATTCGAATGTTCTGCACTCTATTTTCGTCATTCCCCGATTCCGTAAGTTTCGACATTCTGGAAATACGAGCATAAGCATCTACGGCTTTGACTTTCGAGCTCTGAGACTCCCAACTTCGAATAACGCGAAGGACTAGAAAGAGGAGAGAGGTTCGCTTGTGTAGTGTATATACGAAAGTTTCGGAGTCCCCGCTCTCCCGCGTCCATACATGCACGAAAATCGTTCAGTATTTACACTTCGAATTCGAAGCCTAATCATTCGTAATTAGATGGAACAGAGCACAATATTATTCGTGTTCCCGTAGTTTCCAAAGTATCGAATGCTGACCCTTCGAAATTTTTCTCCGTGTACATGGCAACATTTTAACATAGCAAGCCTTGGCCAGTATTTCGATTTCTATTTGGAGACAGATGTACTCTTGCTCGGTGACTTTCATATTGATCTATATACAGATAGATAACCAAGTCTCTCTTGTTGTTGATGGATCCCTTAACTGTGAAAAAAGTCACTGCTGGAGGCTTCCTGCCGACGAAGAAGGTTACAGAGTTGGAAAAGGAACATTTCTATTTGGTGACATCATTGAGAATGGTAAACACCAAGTATGGACCAAATATTACAGATGAACTCTAGATGAAGAGTTCCCGATATTCCTCCCAGGACGGGCATTATCCGCTCTTAAGAAGCTGAACAAGCTCAACAAGCTGAAGTTGAACATAACCTACATTGGAGATAACAGCGTGCAGGTAACGCTTAAGTGCGTGCAGAGATGACAGAGGGATAATTTCGAGTTGGTTGTAGCTCACTTCAAAACAAGAAATTGTTGTTGTTGAAACTGAAACTTGTTGAACACTCTAGGATTGGTCGAGCGGCGGCGTACAGTGTGCCAAAACAGTAATTGCGATGACAAAATAAAACTTCTCGGACTAGGAGCAACCGATCGGGATGATTTTTTTTAAATTATAGCGTATGCAATACAGATTTAGGGAAAACTACGATTTTGTTCAGCAATCGTTTCTGATCCAGGCAAATTGCTGATATCAGCAATTTTTAATAAATTCCACATTTTACACTTCTATTGCGGTAAAAGTGCTTGTATATATAGTATATCACCAAATTTATGAAAAAAAACATACAAGACTAATATATAAGTATACCTGTCATATATATATGTATATATAGGTGCAGGAATTAGCAATTTTTCGATAAATGCAATATTTTAAGTTTCTACTGCGGTAAAAGTCCTTCTATATATGTGTAGATATTTATATGTATACATATATATATATATATATATATATATATATATATATATATATATATATATATATATATATATATATGTATGTATACATATAAATATATACACATTTTTTTCACAAATTTGGTTATATCCCTTACGAAAAATGTTTGCACATGATTATGCATATATTTATGCACACAATTATGCACACGTTTATGCATTGTGCACATATATATATATATGCACAATGCATAAATCTATGAATAAATATATATTGTAACGGGGTGAGACTGTCTTCGAGAGCAGGAAAATATAAAAGGAGACGCCGAGACGGAGAATCGATCCGGCGCTCCCGAGATTCCTAGGCGCACGCTCTATCCATTGAGCCAATGCCGCCTTATTCCGTCACTCTCGTTCCTGCTCCGCTTACCGGCATGCACGTTACAAAGCGAGCGAACGACGCCTCGTCGGTAAAAGAGCGATCGACACTCGCAGCGGAAGGAGCCAGCTCGTGAGTGGGCACGAGGGGGGAGTAGTTCGCTCGGCAGGCGTGCGCGGCGCTGACGCGGGGGCCTCGAGTGCCGACCAGCACGGAGGCGATTAGGTCTCGCTCTCTTTCATCTCGGCTCACGTCGGAACAAGTCTTTTTGAGGCAGGTCAGGACCGTTGGAGGCAAAGCGGGATTGCACTGAGAACAGCACCTTAATCAAGTTGCAGCTACGAGTAAGTATGGTCAATTCAGTGATAAGTTTCGGTTTGCGGGCAATACAGTGCGTGAGTACTTATGTGCGCGATATTCCACGGCCACGCGTTAGCTGCCGTGCCTTTGTTGTCAGTTCTTGTTCGCGGCCGCGTCGTAGATTACGCTTCTTGGCTCTCGTTTAGGTTCGCTCTCCCCTATATTGGCTCTCGTCTAGTGTTAAGCTATCGTCTCCTTAATAAGCTATCGTCTCCTTGAACAAGCTATCGTTTTCTCCCACCTCTCACGGCAACCTGTAAGCTATAATCGCCTCATAAGCTATCGCCTTTTCTCCCTAGCTACCGCCTCATCACAAGCTATCGTTTTCCTCAGCTATCGTCTCCTCTCACAAGCTAACGCTGCTTCGCATTTCCCAGTTATCGAGTATCCCCAGCTTTCACTAATAAACCCCAGCTCTCGTTAATATTAGACCGTCACCGTAAATTCGTTCTCGCCATTTGATTAGCTATCGAGTAGATTAGTTTTAGCTACTTAGTAATAGAGCATAAGTAAACTATTAAAAGATTAAAGCGCGGAAGCATTGTGTATAATTACTACAGTGTAGTGGGTAGGGACAGTGAGACCCAGTATTGTGTGTGTGTGTGTGTGTGCGCGCATCACGGTCGCGGCAAGGTTGTCGTCAAGCAAGAGGTTACAGAGTTTGCTCGCAAGTAGTATATGGAGTAGCATTAGGACGTAGTTCTGGGGATTCGCAAGCCCGTGATGGATGCGCCAATCGTCCTGGCCGGCGGGCTCGTTCGGAAAGGCGAGGCGGGTGGTCGACCGCATCGTCAAGTTGACGGGCGTTCAAGCTGACGAGTGTGGATGCGGCGGCGATTGTTCGATGGGTACGGGCAAATTTATCGGCGAAAGAGTTCTTTTATGGGTTATTTTTGTGGAGCCGCTCGCGCAGTGTATCTGAGAATCACGACGACCTTGTGCGGCGACCGTGTGCGGGCGCGTAGTACGTGAGTCGCGGAGTGTATTGCGAGGATAGAAGTATCGGCCAGCGGGCCATGTGAGATATGTAGTATTAATTGACAGGGCGCTGAAGTTATTCATGTAATGTTCGAAAGTTAAATATAAAGAGAAAGAGAAAAATTGAAAATTCATTAACTACTGAATCAAGTATTGTCATTAACCCACGACCTTGAATCGACCACCTTATCCTAACAGAGCTAGCCGATCTCGATCAACTGTAGCGTCGATAGGCTTCAACACGTAATGGCATCACCAAGCAAAGGGATCTCAGATCCTTTGCATCTCGCATGCCTTCCGCCCGGCGGCCTGCCGTCACGTATTAATTGGAGTTTCATCGGCGCGCAGTCGAATAATGAAACCTACCAAATCCAAAGGTTTCAATATGCCAAGTAGGTATGCCAAGGTATCGGCCTAGATCCTCTGCTTTCAACACAAATTATATTAAATCCTAAACAACACTCAATACAACAAGCCCCCCCTCCCCCCGCCTTCTCAATGATAATATGTGATTTTCGATTTCATATTCTTAAAAATGACATTGGCTGAGTGGTCTATGTAACCAGCTACTAATTTTATGCTCTGCCTTGGAATCCGACCCTCGGAATTTTGCTTCCTTCTAGAGGAAGCTTTGTAATAGTAAAATTTTCATTTTCGCTAAAACTTTATAGAAATGTGTTTTGAGGTGTTTGCAGTTCGAATAATGTGTTTTTTGTAGAAAATATCCGTGCGGATGGCTGTGTGTCTGTATGTATACCGTGATATTTCTGAAACTACTCAGTCAATATCAATGAAATTTGACATGCATATCTATTTTTGGATTCTAAATTTGAGAAAAACATTTATTTTATTATTTTTTTAATTACTTTTTTTATAGCCATTTTTTGATTTTCGAAAAACGTTATTTTCTTTTTCTTTAATTATTCCATTGTTACAAACAATTCAGCTAAAATGCATTTAAAAGATAATAAAATTACCTATTTTTCCCCGTTTGGTCCTCGGGATTTACCGCTCCGTTCGGTAGATAAAATGAAAAAGTTGATTTTTTTTCAAAAATTCATATCTATTAAACTAAACAGCATAACCTCACGAAAAAAAATATGTTGATGGGTTACGTGTCAAACTATATTCCATTAAAATTTAAAGTTATTTGGCTACTTATTTTTTTAGTAACAAATCGGAAACTGATAAAAATGAGTTTTTTTGAGTCTCTGTTACGGGCGTAGAAAGGCCTTATTGCACTTGAAATTTCTGTCAAAGTTAGATCTTTTGATTACCTCGGCTAAGTTCTTTTCGCAGCTTATGAAAACGATTAGTTGAAAAGATATTAAAATACAAATTCTTTGTCTCTCACCCTGTATACCCTGTATAACTGCAAATTATTATTTTTGTTAAAACGTATAACTCGCTAACCAAAACTCAGAATATTTGGACAAAATTCATGGTTTTATGAGGTTATGTGGTCTATTTATGATATAAATTGCAAATCATTTTATTAAGAAGATCCGGAGAAAAAGAAATGCACTATCAAATTAATATACTTGAACGATACATACGAACAAGGAACAATAAATTTGTTTGGAGGAAGCTACGTGCTAATGAATTGGCAGCGGTTTTTTCCTTACATTTATCAATGTTTCTCTTTTTCTTTATCACAACGATAATCAAATTTTTTAAATTACATTTATTAGGCAGGATCGGGGTACGCAAGTACGTGTTGTAGTTTCGTTAGCGAAAAATGTGTACGGCGGAATATCTCAAAGTGAT
This sequence comes from Muscidifurax raptorellus, assembly GCA_020010945.3. Lineage (NCBI taxonomy): Eukaryota > Metazoa > Arthropoda > Insecta > Hymenoptera > Pteromalidae > Muscidifurax > Muscidifurax raptorellus. The sequence continues at coordinate 1,087,520 of JAHUUD020000026.1, forward strand.
TTTCAACGGTTCAAGTTGAAATTTCGTAATATTGCAACTTCGAATACCATTGCGATAATGTAAAAGAGAAACATTGATAAGTGTAAAAAAAATTGGCCGACTACAGATTTGCACTTAGAAAATAAAATTAGTGTATTCAAACGTAGATCACTCGTTTAACATCATTAAAAATTCATGATCGAAAGTCACATATTAGTATCGAAAAGGCGGGGTGGCTTATTTGTCATATTGAGTGTCGTTAAGGTTTATACATAAATCATTGTTAGGCTTGACTAAAATTAATTCTAAAAATGACAGTTTTTTTATTGCAGAAGTAACGTTGTCTCATTGAGAACTCGATTGTATCTTATTGAACAGTCTTTTGCCCCTCATCTTTTTCAAACGAAGCGTCAATGAGAGTGCTGTAACAATGCTCCGGGTTCCGGTCCGAGATAACCTCACTGTCGGTACTACAGAGGACGCTACCGTATGAAGAGAACATTTTATTTTCTCAATTCGGATTTTCGGTTTTGGTATACAGCACTCTTACGCTTTTGCTTAGCGTCCTTCATTGCCTGCTGGTAGGCTTCTACTGATTTTTGTCCTCTTCCAGTGTTATAGTATTTCTTTCTTGTCCTCCACTCCTGTATCCTAGTCCGGCGACACTCGCTACGAGCGCTATCCGCCTCTCTATCCCATCATTATATTGGTGTTCGCCTATGATTAGGTACTCTTCTTAGCATAGTAGCATCACAGGCTCGGATGATATTGTCCATCGCCTTTTTAGCTTTGCTGTCAGCCGTCCCAGAAGGATAAATTTTATCCAACGCCAACAGAAACAATTCCTTATCATAGTCCTTCGTTTTCCAACAGACTCTATTGGTCCTTGTATTAAACAGCTGCTAACATACGTTCGATCTACTATAGATCCTGGTCCCCTCTTTTAAAAATGTTGGTACAACCTTCATTAACTAGTACCAAATCTAGGAGAGCGAATGCATACAATAGTACACGGTCCCTTGGATTAGACCTATGGCTGCCCCAGTTTATGGTCAATGAGTTAAAATCGCCTGCTATTATTATTGGCTTTCTTCTTGTCACATACTGTACTAGTCGATCTAACTGTCTTTCGAACTGTTTGATTGGCGAATTAGGTGAGGCGTAGCAGCTGCATACTTATATTGAGACATAGGTATACGTGCGCAGTATTGTTGGGGTGTATATACATCTGCGCAGTAGCATTCAGATGCATATAAACATGCGCAGTAGCGTTGTCGTGTATGTATACCTGCGTAGTAGGATCGAGGTATATATATGTACACATTCGTGGTAGCGTTGGGATCTGTGTACGCACGAGCATAGCTTTTTTATTGGATTGTTTATTTTTTCTTAGAGAAGGAGGTATTAAGAAAAATCTTGGAAAGACCATAACATACATTCTTGGTAGAGTCATCGTAACAGCCCCATCCTCAATGTCAGCCGTGTGTCAGATTCTCACCGACTCATATCTTTATATTTTATTTTCTAGGCATGCATAAGGAAACAGCAGAGAGACAAAAACAAAGCTTGAACGAAAAACACAAGATCTCTATTTTAACTTGCGTTTGTGCGCCCAATGCTGTACAAAAATCTAAAGGAATCTTGTCTAGATTTGTGTCAATTCGATTTTGTTTTAATTCCCATACTTGGACTAAAATTATTATTTAATGTACATTTGGTCATCGAGACATCTTTATTTTTACAGATATATATCAAATCATACAATTTAAGTTTGAGTATATTAATTAAAAAAATCGCTACCAATTCATTGGCACGTAGCTTCCTCCAACTAAATGAATTGTCCCAATAAATAAAATATTGTTTTCATATTTTAATACATGAAGTATTGTATATGGAAGATACATGCAGACTATGCATAATAAAATCAGATATAGATTATGCGTAGATTGTATACAGTCAATTGGATACAGATCATACACAATCACTTACATACTGTAGTTACATACAATTAGATAGCAGTATAAAATGCAGGTGTCAACTAAAAAGATAGGCTGTTTTGGTATCTTTATACCTCCTTCACCTCTTGACTTTACAACCTACTCTTTTTATAGACCTATACACCCCTTCCTCACTTACTTTGACACCCCAATAAGTCTTTGAGCCCCATCGGTTAGAATGTGGAAAAAATTTTCATTCTGTAACAATACTTAATTTAAAATCCAAACATCTGTAAATGCATTTCTATGAAGTTTTAGTAAACTGAAAATTTTACTATTACAAAGCTTTCTTTAGGAGGAAGCAAATACTTGTATAAAAAAAATTGTCCATCATATAAAATACTTCTAATTGTTCAAATATTTAAGAATATAATTTATCAATATAAATATTTTTATTTTGAAATGTTTATGAATACAAACAAATTCTATTCCATATGATCTATAAGTCGTATACAACTTTAAGCTCTCTATAGTAGTCTGAATAGCTTAATTAGTAATATAGTGGATTGTCACACTGAGTATCTGAGTTCGATTTTCAGGTAGGGAAATATTTTTTCCTTTCCATTTCTTTTTTTTATCGGTTTAATTTGTTTAAATTCTAAATAACTTATAGTTAAGCCAAATCATCAGCTTAATACAAATTTTATAAGATAATAATCTGTTACAACGCCGTTGCCCTCAGCGGGATTTTGGGCGCCGTCGCCAACGCGGGCGAAGTGGGTACCTATCACCACTACACAGCGCGTTCTCAGGTTGTGGATAGAGGAACGACCCCTGAGAAAGAGGTTAGCTGCCAATAAATTGAATAAGCAGTCGCGGACAGCTAATAGGACCAAGCGTGGGTGTGATGAGCGCACACTGGCGAACGCATTCATCTAGATACACTACGCAAGCACCACCACAGCAACAACAAACACTCTACACTATCTTATTCCCTACGTTTTCTTGCTTCCTATCTTTATCTCTCATCCTAATCTTTCTCTTCCTCTCCTCCATTCTATCTTTCTAATACTACAAATTCACACAAAATGGGCCAATAATCCTGCTGCCGAGAAGGATGCAGGAGCGATGACAACTGCCCTGAAAGGGGATGTGTAGAATGATTCGTCACCTGATCTTACGCGGTAACGATGCCAGCGAAGGGGGGCGTTAGGATGCCAGAATGAAACCGTAGTGTGTCTGACAACGAGTTGACACTGTCCTCGTCAAAGTCGAAAAGCTCTCATACTTACTTCATGGCTCAAAAAAAAAACAAAACCAAACCAAAAGGGGCTTAAGGGTGGGAACCTGGAATGTCCGCAGTCTTTACAGATCGGGCGCGTTTCGCGAAATCATAAAAGAAGCTGAGAAATACTCTTTAGACTTGGTAGCAATACAGGAAACTCGGGTAACTTCACCTTCATGTATAGGGGCGCGAGCAGGCATTTCCTAGGTACCGGATTTCTCGTGAACAAAAGCATCATATATTCAATTAAAAACTTCAAATTCGTGAATGACAGACTTTCGTATATTACTATCGAAGGGGTATGGTATAACTATATCGTTATTAACGTACACTGTCCTACGGAGGACAAAGAAAAAGAAATCAAGAATCTCTATTACGAAAATCTAGACTAAGTAATCGACCAATTCGATCTACAGAAGTAAGAAACGCGAGTATCAGTAGAATCAATTCAGAAAGATAGAAAGAAAAAGTAAGGAAAATAACCCGTGCGAAATATATAAAGGAATAAACGCCATTAGAAAAGGTTTTCAGAGTAGGTCGCAGTTGATGAAGGATGAGGCCGTGAACCTTGTAACAAGCGAAAACGAACCGCTGAAACTGTAGAAAAGTTTTTTCGATAGGCTATTAAATGTGGATGAAAATTGCGAAGAAATGGGGGATGAAATACACACTGCTGAACTCCATATGGAGGAACCGAGTTATAAAGAAGTGGAGGCCGCGATTAAAAAACTGAAAAACAATAAAGCCGCGGGAATCGATTCTATACCAGCTGAATTACTTAAATACGGGGGAACCGCGCTCACTTTCAAAATTTATGAACTAATATACGCTATTTGGAAGAATGAAACAATGCCGGAAACCTGGAATGAATCTATCATTTTACCGATTTTCAAAAACGGGGATAAGACGGACTGTAATAACTATAGGGGTATCTCACTTTTAGTAACGGGCTACATAATCATACTTCTGCCAAATGTAATACAAGCCAGATTCACGCCATTCGCGAAAGATATACTAGGAGATTATCAGTGTGCATTCAGGTGCAACAGATCGACAAGCGGTCAAATGTTAACCATAAGACAACTGTTAGAAAAAAAGTGGGAATATTGCAAAATTATACATCAGCTATTTATAGATTTTAAAAAAGCGAACGATTCTATTAAGCGAAGCAAAATGTACCAAATCCTAGTGCTTCTCGGTGTACCGAAAAAACTCGTAAAATGAATTCAAATATGTCTGAACGGAAGCACAGGAAAGGTCCGAGTAGACGGTAATAATATATTCGAACCCTTTACGATACGCGACGGTTTGAAACAGGGTGACGGACTTTCCACGGTACTCTTTAACTTAACGCTAGTGTATGCTGTTAGGAAAATGCAAACTAGCGAACTAGGCGCAACACTTAATAGTGGAACAACACAGATTCTGGGCTATGCAGATGACTTGAACATAGTGGGGGATCATACGGAAACGGTAGCAAGAAACGCGGAAATTCTCATTGAAGCGGCTAAAGATACAGGGTTAGAAGTGAGTGAATCGAAAACGAAATATATGATAATGGGTAGGGAAGGCACCTGTGTAGGGGAAGGGATCTCGGAGTTGGAAATTTTACTTTTAAAAGGTTAGCGAATTCAGATATTTGGGTACAATTATAAATGATAAAAACGAGATTAAAGCCGAGATCGACAAAAGACTCCATTTGGGTAATTTTTGTTACTACGCCGTGAGTAAATTATTAAAATCGAGGCTGCTGTCCAAGAACATAAAAATAAAGATATATAGGACCATAATACTGCCGGTGATTCTGTACGGGTGCGAAACGTGGGCACTTACTAAAGAACAGGAAAATCGTTTTAGAGTATTCGAAAATAAGGTTTTGCGGAAAATATACGGGCCAAAGAAAGATAAGGAAACCGGGGAGTGGAGAAAATTACATAATGACGAGCTACATACATAATCTATAAGCATCATTGAATATTATCAGAATAATAAAATCATGGAGGTTGAGATGGGCAGGGCATGTACCAAAAATGGGGGACGAACGTACGGCAGAGCGTGTTATGAGGGACAAGCCAAACGGAACGCGACCTCTAAGTAGACCTAGACACAGGTGGTTGGACAACGTAGAAGCGGACCTGAAAGAAATTCGGCGGGAGCGTGGACTATGGGTTGGATTATCACAAGATAGGGCTGCGTGGAAGGCTTGCGTAGATGAGGCGATGAACTTCCGAGTTCCAAATGCCATTTCAAAAAATAAGATAATAATATATAAATGATACTAATAACGAGGGTATTAATCTCTGTCTACGGACGACAGTTTGCTTCACCCTTGGGTATTCACTGCCGTCATGCGAGCGATCAGCGAGTAAGCTAACCCATTCAGTTTCACCTGAACCGACAATTAGGACACTCTCTCTTCTCGCATAGGGAAGCTTTTTTACTTCAGCTTACAGTCTCTGAATCAAGTACCAAAACTCATTACTACGGAGGCTCTCCCAGGAGCCCCACAGAAGTACCCGAAAGCACCGCGCTAGAGTCGTAATCCTTGGTAAGAGTTCGCGGGTTTGTTCTAGTAACCCCACGTCTTCCACTTCGCATTTGAACTAAGTGGCTCCGGTTTACACCATTCCACCATGAAGTCTGCTACCACTGCCAAATAGAGTCCAACCCTTACCCGGGGAACACAGTGCGATCTGGCACGTTCGATATCGCACTGCGGGACTTGGCTTCCCGGCCCTGTGTACTGGTGGTCCGTGATGCCAGACATCGGTTCGGTGACTGCTTGTTAGGCAGCCTCCTACCCAGATTTCTTCTGTGAAGAAAGCGTGGTGGTTTTCCATACGTACCAAGCTAACGTTCCAAGAATTTCCATCTTCTCTTCCAGCCAACCCTTTATTCGAGTTTGACTAACTCTCTTATCAACGCATACTTGGTTCCATTCAAAGGCATTGTTTTGAAGTAGCCCTTAGGTACCAAAAGTGTGATTCGAATCAGGTAGCGCACCAGCAAAGCCGCCGAAGCGGGACCCCGCCGGTACCCCGATCATCCTCACCAGTTGGCTATCATTAAGCACTAGTCAGGGTCCTTAACCTTTCAGAAAGATCAAGACGCTATCCAGAGGTCAAGAGAGAGTCGGGATTCGTTCAGTGTCTCCCCCCCAGGTCATGTCGCCTTCTGTTTCCATACTAACCACTATGACCCAGATCTATTCTGACTGATCTCATTCGTATTTTCATTTGTTGGCCCTTCTTCTCTAATTAACGCTCTGTTCATCATCATGGGCTTCGTTCGAAGTAGCCCTGCGCAATTAGTTCAGGGTAGTGCATCGACAAAGCCGCATAAGCAGGACCCGGCCAATGCCCCGAACATCCTTGCCAGTTGGTTATCAATAAGCACTAGTCAACGCCCTCTACCCATTAAAGAAACAATCCACTGTTGAAAGTGCAAGGAAGGGCCATGACCCGCTCGATGTATCCTGCCGGGGACTGTCGCTTTCAGGTGCCCTACTAACCACCAGCTCTACAGAGCACCACGAGAGGCCAAAGATTTGTGTTATAGAGGGGCTTACGCCTCTCCGTCTTTAAAAGCAGCCGTTGACTCGTCTCAGACGCCCAAAACTGCGTTAGAGCGAACAGGCTCAGCCTTTGGTACCCTTTTTGCGTGTTCGAAAACCCGTCTATTAGCCAACCGATCCCAACGCCATTCGATATGAAGGTCTCCAGGCCCGGGGGGTTGTGGACATCTATTACTGCGAGGAAGTTAGAGAGTTTGGTGCTTACATAAGACCCCGGAGCATCCCTGCCCGAGGGCATTTGTGTGAACCTTGGCCATTAAACTTAGATAATATATAAATGATAATCAGATGATTATTAGGTGATTGTCACCTAAGTTTTTTCAATAGGGTATATAGGGGAATTGGGGCTTGGCACGATTATATGAATGCTAATTGATTAGTTAGTCAATCGACCTAGAATTGAGATGTTGCGAGTGTAGACAGTTGCTTCCTTATTGGCCCCCCTCTTATGAACATGCTAAGATGTGCGTTGTATGTCTGAGGGCGTAGTGCTCTGATAGTTGGTTTTCTACTCTCTTATTGAAATCAGTCTTCCTTTTATGAGAGTGTAGATATGTGTTTCCTACCTGTAGCTTCTCTCTTGCATCTGATTGCTATTCTGCTATAGTTGGTGGCTTCTCTATTATCCTGTTGTACTCGTCATTCTGTTTTCTATCCCTTGGGGTAATTTCAGCAATAGGTTCACCTATATACTTACTATCGATTTGCATTTACGCGAATACATAAAGAATGCGCATTTCACCTCCACACATTTAAAAAAAATTAATTTGCATATTTCGTCTGTATGCAAATACAATAAAAACATGTATATGTTGCATATACACAATCATAATATTATAAAAATAGGACAGAATCTACGATGATTTTTCAACATTTGTGCGATTAAAATCACATATCACAAATGTGGTGCATTAGACACTCTTGACACACTAATTTAAGGGGTCACACCACCTTTAAAACTCGAAAATATAATTATTTTTAATTTTACACATTACAATTTTACAATTTTAGATAAGTTGGATTGATTTGAAATTTTTTATACATACGTAACACAACTTTATATTTATTTGAGACTTTTTTTAGCCTACTTAGTCCCTAATGTACCCTAATAAAAAATCAAACATCGAAAAGCACCGTCCACATTATTCCAGGACAATGTACGGCCCAATGGGGCTGAAAATTCTTTAACATACTTTAAATGCACTGGTTTTGGTATGAATGGAGGATATTTAATTTAAGCGAATAGAAAACTTTTTAAAAATAAAACAAGTCAAAAATTTAGTTGTTTTAGCTTATTTTTTATTATTTTTGACTTGTGCTTTTAAGAGTATGTCAAAAACTTTTCTGCCCCATGCGTCCACCTTCTCCTCTCTCACCCACTCTCACCCTCTCTTTCTCTCTCTCTCTCTCTCTCTCTCTCTCAATAATTTATTTGATGTCTAGGTCATTTACGACATTTATCTAGGTATGGATATTATTGGAGTTATAAAGAAGTGGAGGCCGCGATTAAAAAACTGAAAAACAATAAAGCCGCGGGAATCGATTCTATACCAGCTGAATTACTTAAATACGGGGGAACCGCGCTCACTTTCAAAATTTATGAACTAATATACGCTATTTGGAAGAATGAAACAATGCCGGAAACCTGGAATGAATCTATCATTTTACCGATTTTCAAAAACGGGGATAAGACGGACTGTAATAACTATAGGGGTATCTCACTTTTAGTAACGGGCTACATAATCATACTTCTGCCAAATGTAATACAAGCCAGATTCACGCCATTCGCGAAAGATATACTAGGAGATTATCAGTGTGCATTCAGGTGCAACAGATCGACAAGCGGTCAAATGTTAACCATAAGACAACTGTTAGAAAAAAAGTGGGAATATTGCAAAATTATACATCAGCTATTTATAGATTTTAAAAAAGCGAACGATTCTATTAAGCGAAGCAAAATGTACCAAATCCTAGTGCTTCTCGGTGTACCGAAAAAACTCGTAAAATGAATTCAAATATGTCTGAACGGAAGCACAGGAAAGGTCCGAGTAGACGGTAATAATATATTCGAACCCTTTACGATACGCGACGGTTTGAAACAGGGTGACGGACTTTCCACGGTACTCTTTAACTTAACGCTAGTGTATGCTGTTAGGAAAATGCAAACTAGCGAACTAGGCGCAACACTTAATAGTGGAACAACACAGATTCTGGGCTATGCAGATGACTTGAACATAGTGGGGGATCATACGGAAACGGTAGCAAGAAACGCGGAAATTCTCATTGAAGCGGCTAAAGATACAGGGTTAGAAGTGAGTGAATCGAAAACGAAATATATGATAATGGGTAGGGAAGGCACCTGTGTAGGGGAAGGGATCTCGGAGTTGGAAATTTTACTTTTAAAAGGTTAGCGAATTCAGATATTTGGGTACAATTATAAATGATAAAAACGAGATTAAAGCCGAGATCGACAAAAGACTCCATTTGGGTAATTTTTGTTACTACGCCGTGAGTAAATTATTAAAATCGAGGCTGCTGTCCAAGAACATAAAAATAAAGATATATAGGACCATAATACTGCCGGTGATTCTGTACGGGTGCGAAACGTGGGCACTTACTAAAGAACAGGAAAATCGTTTTAGAGTATTCGAAAATAAGGTTTTGCGGAAAATATACGGGCCAAAGAAAGATAAGGAAACCGGGGAGTGGAGAAAATTACATAATGACGAGCTACATACATAATCTATAAGCATCATTGAATATTATCAGAATAATAAAATCATGGAGGTTGAGATGGGCAGGGCATGTACCAAAAATGGGGGACGAACGTACGGCAGAGCGTGTTATGAGGGACAAGCCAAACGGAACGCGACCTCTAAGTAGACCTAGACACAGGTGGTTGGACAACGTAGAAGCGGACCTGAAAGAAATTCGGCGGGAGCGTGGACTATGGGTTGGATTATCACAAGATAGGGCTGCGTGGAAGGCTTGCGTAGATGAGGCGATGAACTTCCGAGTTCCAAATGCCATTTCAAAAAATAAGATAATAATATATAAATGATACTAATAACGAGGGTATTAATCTCTGTCTACGGACGACAGTTTGCTTCACCCTTGGGTATTCACTGCCGTCATGCGAGCGATCAGCGAGTAAGCTAACCCATTCAGTTTCACCTGAACCGACAATTAGGACACTCTCTCTTCTCGCATAGGGAAGCTTTTTTACTTCAGCTTACAGTCTCTGAATCAAGTACCAAAACTCATTACTACGGAGGCTCTCCCAGGAGCCCCACAGAAGTACCCGAAAGCACCGCGCTAGAGTCGTAATCCTTGGTAAGAGTTCGCGGGTTTGTTCTAGTAACCCCACGTCTTCCACTTCGCATTTGAACTAAGTGGCTCCGGTTTACACCATTCCACCATGAAGTCTGCTACCACTGCCAAATAGAGTCCAACCCTTACCCGGGGAACACAGTGCGATCTGGCACGTTCGATATCGCACTGCGGGACTTGGCTTCCCGGCCCTGTGTACTGGTGGTCCGTGATGCCAGACATCGGTTCGGTGACTGCTTGTTAGGCAGCCTCCTACCCAGATTTCTTCTGTGAAGAAAGCGTGGTGGTTTTCCATACGTACCAAGCTAACGTTCCAAGAATTTCCATCTTCTCTTCCAGCCAACCCTTTATTCGAGTTTGACTAACTCTCTTATCAACGCATACTTGGTTCCATTCAAAGGCATTGTTTTGAAGTAGCCCTTAGGTACCAAAAGTGTGATTCGAATCAGGTAGCGCACCAGCAAAGCCGCCGAAGCGGGACCCCGCCGGTACCCCGATCATCCTCACCAGTTGGCTATCATTAAGCACTAGTCAGGGTCCTTAACCTTTCAGAAAGATCAAGACGCTATCCAGAGGTCAAGAGAGAGTCGGGATTCGTTCAGTGTCTCCCCCCCAGGTCATGTCGCCTTCTGTTTCCATACTAACCACTATGACCCAGATCTATTCTGACTGATCTCATTCGTATTTTCATTTGTTGGCCCTTCTTCTCTAATTAACGCTCTGTTCATCATCATGGGCTTCGTTCGAAGTAGCCCTGCGCAATTAGTTCAGGGTAGTGCATCGACAAAGCCGCATAAGCAGGACCCGGCCAATGCCCCGAACATCCTTGCCAGTTGGTTATCAATAAGCACTAGTCAACGCCCTCTACCCATTAAAGAAACAATCCACTGTTGAAAGTGCAAGGAAGGGCCATGACCCGCTCGATGTATCCTGCCGGGGACTGTCGCTTTCAGGTGCCCTACTAACCACCAGCTCTACAGAGCACCACGAGAGGCCAAAGATTTGTGTTATAGAGGGGCTTACGCCTCTCCGTCTTTAAAAGCAGCCGTTGACTCGTCTCAGACGCCCAAAACTGCGTTAGAGCGAACAGGCTCAGCCTTTGGTACCCTTTTTGCGTGTTCGAAAACCCGTCTATTAGCCAACCGATCCCAACGCCATTCGATATGAAGGTCTCCAGGCCCGGGGGGTTGTGGACATCTATTACTGCGAGGAAGTTAGAGAGTTTGGTGCTTACATAAGACCCCGGAGCATCCCTGCCCGAGGGCATTTGTGTGAACCTTGGCCATTAAACTTAGATAATATATAAATGATAATCAGATGATTATTAGGTGATTGTCACCTAAGTTTTTTCAATAGGGTATATAGGGGAATTGGGGCTTGGCACGATTATATGAATGCTAATTGATTAGTTAGTCAATCGACCTAGAATTGAGATGTTGCGAGTGTAGACAGTTGCTTCCTTATTGGCCCCCCTCTTATGAACATGCTAAGATGTGCGTTGTATGTCTGAGGGCGTAGTGCTCTGATAGTTGGTTTTCTACTCTCTTATTGAAATCAGTCTTCCTTTTATGAGAGTGTAGATATGTGTTTCCTACCTGTAGCTTCTCTCTTGCATCTGATTGCTATTCTGCTATAGTTGGTGGCTTCTCTATTATCCTGTTGTACTCGTCATTCTGTTTTCTATCCCTTGGGGTAATTTCAGCAATAGGTTCACCTATATACTTACTATCGATTTGCATTTACGCGAATACATAAAGAATGCGCATTTCACCTCCACACATTTAAAAAAAATTAATTTGCATATTTCGTCTGTATGCAAATACAATAAAAACATGTATATGTTGCATATACACAATCATAATATTATAAAAATAGGACAGAATCTACGATGATTTTTCAACATTTGTGCGATTAAAATCACATATCACAAATGTGGTGCATTAGACACTCTTGACACACTAATTTAAGGGGTCACACCACCTTTAAAACTCGAAAATATAATTATTTTTAATTTTACACATTACAATTTTACAATTTTAGATAAGTTGGATTGATTTGAAATTTTTTATACATACGTAACACAACTTTATATTTATTTGAGACTTTTTTTAGCCTACTTAGTCCCTAATGTACCCTAATAAAAAATCAAACATCGAAAAGCACCGTCCACATTATTCCAGGACAATGTACGGCCCAATGGGGCTGAAAATTCTTTAACATACTTTAAATGCACTGGTTTTGGTATGAATGGAGGATATTTAATTTAAGCGAATAGAAAACTTTTTAAAAATAAAACAAGTCAAAAATTTAGTTGTTTTAGCTTATTTTTTATTATTTTTGACTTGTGCTTTTAAGAGTATGTCAAAAACTTTTCTGCCCCATGCGTCCACCTTCTCCTCTCTCACCCACTCTCACCCTCTCTTTCTCTCTCTCTCTCTCTCTCTCTCTCTCAATAATTTATTTGATGTCTAGGTCATTTACGACATTTATCTAGGTATGGATATTATTAACTAACTAACAAAAAAGATTTCAAAATTGTATTGATTTAATCATAACAAATTGTTAATTTTGTAACGGTTGAGTTTCCCTCGCACTGGGTTTTGTCAGTCGGGACCAGGATTCGGAGAGGGAAGTTAGGTTAAAAATAATTCTGTTTGGTTTTAGTTTAAGTTATTATATATTTAATGGTCAATATGGAGCGCTGTCATTCGCCACCTGTAACATAATCAAACAAAAGTACGTTGTTTAAAACGACTTGTCTCTTATAATAAGTTCTTAATATCTAGGCGGTGCTTAACATCTACTCGGTGCGGTTACGGTGCTTAACATCTATTCGGCGCGGTTACGGTAATTAACATTTAATCGGCGCGGTTATGGTACTTAACATCTACTCGGTGCGGTTTCGGTACTTAACATGTACTCGGTGCGGTTTCGGTACTCAACCTCTACACGGTGCGGTTATAAATACTCCATCGCTTACATATAATCGTGTACGCTAGGCCTATAGCAAGGCGGTTCGATTGTTCCCCCGTCCTGTATGCGTACAGTGACAGCAGGGATGGCGAAGCACCCAGGTGTGTATTTGATGTCGCGGAGTCCTTGCAAGAACGTGTGCGCACGATCTTGTGCGGACTCCGTGCCGGTTCCTGGCTTCCTCCTACCCTGTGCGCGCACAGTGGCAGGTGGAACGGAGGAACGTCGGAGTGGTGTTGGTGTGTGCTGTAGGTGTTCCACAGGACTTGATTGAGACGTGTGCGCACGACTCAATCCGGTACAGTGGCCGTTTCTCACGGTTTCCTTTGCCCTGTGTGCGCACAGCGACAAGTGAAACGGTGGAACGGTGGAGGTGTGTGTGTGCAGTGTCTTAGATCACAGGATCTGATTGAGACGTGTGCGCACGACTCAACCCGATACTGGGATTGCTTCTCGCGGCTCCCTTTACCCTGTGTGCGCACACCGGTAAGTGGAACAGCGGAACGGTAGGGCGGTGGTTTGGTGCCTGTAGTTGCGCCACGTGTGCTCACGAAAGCGCTCCCCCAGGTACCTGGTGGGTCTGAATTACTCTGTGTGCTCACAGCGGTAATTCAGATAGCGGTGCGGTGATTTCGAGATCTGCGCCGTTACGTGTGCGCACGAAAACGGCCAGATGTCGGTAGTTCTTCTAGTGCCCTTCTAGCGGTATCGTGTGCTCACGACAACGCTTGGATCGGGAGCTCTAATCGAACTGCCCGCTGTGCTGTCGTGGCTGGGCTTATATAGCCCCATTCGCCGGCGCCAACGCCCTCTGGAGGTGAGTGGGTCGAGTATTGTGTGTGTATTCGTGTGGTGCTTTTCGGGCTCTCTTCACTGGTGTATGTTCGGTGGTTTGCGCCCGTCGTCGGTTTTACTCGCGGCTGTGTTTGCGTCGCTCGAGCACGTGTTGCTATACATGAGTATTCGGCTTGTGCTCGCGTTGTTGACGTGCGGGTTCGCCCTTCGCTCGCTTATGTGTGTGGCCGTTTGTGTATATTTTGCACGAGACTGATGTCTCGTTGCAATTTTAAATTTCAAAAATATTGGAATGATTGTTTTGTAGTGGCCGACGTTTCGGAGGGTCAATCCTTACTCTTCTGGGTCTCTAATATTGAAAATATAAAGGAGAAAGGTTAACAAGATCAAATAAAATCAAATCAATACAGCATTTTTTTAAATACTTCCATAATCCAAGCATTACAAATGTTATCTGTAAAAGATATATTGTTAAAAAGATTAAAAATTAAAGAGAAGCTAAATGAACAAGGCTTTAAAATTTAAAAACTCAAGACTGAGAATATTTAAAAACGATATAAATAATAGAAAATAAATATATCTAAAAATTATACATATTGTTAGCATGATACTAGGTACTCAACGTGGACATACTAGAACAATTAAAATTAGTAGGGGCCCTTCCTCTCTCCTGATGCTGCGCGTATACACTCTGCTGACTTATCGACTACCTTCTTCCGCTCTCTGCTGCAGATATAGGAATATTTAAAAAAATGCTTTATTGAACGTATCTAATTTGATCTTGTTGACCTTTCTCCTTTGTTTATTCTATAAAAAAGTCCCAGAAGAAGGAGGATTAATCCATCAAAACGTCGGTCACTACAAAATAACCATACTCGTAGTAATTATTTTCCAAACCCAAAATTAACTAAAAAAACTACGTCGCAAAAAATCACATATTTTTAAAAGGCAGATTATGCATAATAAATATCATTTTATAAAATTTTATTTGATTCGCCAGCAGAAGATATTTTATTTTACTCGATGAGCTAGATGTAAATGATAAAAGTGAAAATGTACGAGTTAACTTCGCTCTCTCCTATAGGAGCAGTACATTCGTTTGATACCTACACGTCCGTGAGTTATCAGCACCTTTCGATAGCTTTTATAAGCTCGTAAAAGGGGATAAAAATAAATAAAATTACACATTTTTTGAAATTTGAAATATATTATAGGTTTTTAACATATGTAATCGTTATACATATGTAAAAAATAAAATGAATTAAAATTTGTTTAATTACCGTTATTATTTCTAATAATTGAACATAATTAATAAAATAATGTTAATAATTATAAATTTATCAGGTTTTAGGAATGATGAAATCGTTGCGTGTCCTTAAATTAATAGGTAATCCAGTGATAAAAAACATCAAAGCCTATCGAAGAAGTTTAATATCACAATGTAAAAATTTACAATATTTAGATGATAAACCCATCTTTTCTAAGGATCGAGACTGTTCAGAGCTGACTGGAAGCGTGGTAAATATTTTTCTATATCATAAGAATATCTCACCGCTGTTGCTGTCGACGCATCAAGAATGCAGATAATTTACCCAGTACGTGATTACACTTTTGCCATGGCAATAGGGTCGAACCATCTATTGCATGGGTTGTCCTCTATATGATCAACCTATGTATCGTCGCTCCCAACGAACAGTAGCCCAGTTCCGATTTGTAACAAAGATTAGCTCAGTTCAGATTTCCTATGAAAAGTCGCCCAGTTCATCAGGAGAATATCTGAACTGGCCTACTTTTCGTAGAAATTCTGACCTGAGCTATTCTTCGCTAGGAGTAACAATATTATCACAGTGCGTATGATAACCCCGTGTAAAATACCTGTGGCATGGATAACAAGCTGCGCTCTGTACACATTTTGTACAAAGATTTAAGCTTAAATCAAACGATACGCCTCGATCATCTTAACATAAATATAATTATTTATTTTCATTTTATTTTCATTCACGTAATCTAAAAGTAAAATCTAAATAAACCATGAAAATACCAATTAGAAATTGTCGGTTGGTGAGCGAAGCGAATAGGGTGGCATTAACTAATTATTATACTAATTGTTATTATTATACTAATGTGATACGCGTTGTCTTGCTAGTTTTACGCGCTATTAATCCCACTTATTCAGGTAAATTACCCAGAGAAGCGCTTTGGCGAGCACTAGGGATAGAAGGTCCTGAAAGGTTATGGAGAGATAGATCGATGATGCCCCGGACAGAAGCTATTTTCCAACATTTTGGACAATTCGTTCCAAAGGGGTGCACAGATCTTCTACTGCAAGGACCAAAAGGACAAGGAGTGGCTGATTAGTAATGTCACTAAATGGTCGTGTGCGGAGGGCACCCAACTCAAGACTATTGGGATGGGGAACCTCCACAACCGGGTCAGAGCAATGATCTATCTATTCCCCGGAGTGCGTATTTCGGAAAACGTGGTAAAGCGCTTGAAAAGGCAAAATACTACACTGACAAAGGATTCCTGGGTGGTTACCGAAAATAAAACGGTGGAGGTAGTCACCTAGGGTGTGAAGAAGGAGGAGACGACGATTCGGGTACTGGTCGAAAGTAATGAGGTCGAGGCACTGAGGGCCCGCGACTTCAGCCCTTTCTGTGGTGGTGGCTGGGCGCATGTCGTCTTGTTCAAGGAAAAAGCTGGAGAAGGATTGGGACTGACTAGAGAAGAGGTAGAAGATAAACGGGAGAAGATGGACGACAAGGCAAATGCTGAGGTAGATGCAGGAGGCGGCGGCGGAGCAATATGAATTGGGCCGGCAACAATGCCTGTATGCACTATGCGTCTGTCGTATTGGCTAGACGCATAGTGTGGGTACATACAGGTATTTGCCACAACTAAGAACCTTGGATTCACAACGGCAAAATCGCAAGCTTAATCGAAATGGGTACACTGATTAATGGCAGCTCAGTATCAATTAGTACGTATCTTATCGTTAAGAGGCTTCAAGCAGAGACGATGCCAAAGCAGTGCTCAAGGGAATTCTGTAGGAGGGTTAACCTACAAGAACGCTGGAGGGGAAAGTCATTATAATTGCCGCGGTATACTTTCCCTATAAGGAAGCGAGACAGTAGTCCCGTGCAGCGGTAACCAATAGGTGAGCACGTAGCATCGGCCACACGGGAGAGACGGGGCCTCGATGGTGATCGCCGAGTGCTCGACCGGCACTCCCCTGCCCTGGCTGATCCGGATCGTACGCGTCTGCAAGGAGCTCCCGCTAGTTATTTGAAACTGTGATTTTCCTGTGGCCATAGTATTAAGAGTGCGGTTTTATGTTAAGAGAAAATTCGTGAATAATCGTGAGCCTCGCTGTAAGTCGTCGGACGTGAGTGAGGGCTGCAAATCAGGATTCTGAGTTGCGTCCACAGTATTGGCATTCAGTTAGAATAAGGTTTGAGTGATGAATTTGTCAAGATGAGCAAGAGCATGAATGTGCGAATAATAATGGTCTACTTTACCATAGGCGGTTCAGTAGCCTAGTTAAATTTTAATTTGATTTTTTGGATAGTAATATTTTTATGTATTAGTATGTTAAGTTTAATGTTTAAAATAAGTACAACTAATTTATAAGAAAAAGCCTTACGACATAAAAAACCCAGATTTATTTATACCTTGTTTGAATTATACAGTAAAATGATTATGATAGAAAAAACTAACAAATGGATATAATAACTGATTAAAGATAACCGTATGCGTCTCACTCATGCACGATATGATACACAAAATGTACAAGTTTGATTACACTTTTAAATTCTTAAAAGGTAACACTTTTATTCTTGTGAATCGTTTAGCCCAAAGGCGAGATAAGAAATGCAATGTGATTCACAATAATGGATCAGCCCGGTGGGCGAAATAAGAATGATAGTCACAAATGTGTGATATACGATTTGCTTCGAAATCGTAAGACGCGAGGGAGCTCCGCACGCTTTGGTGGTTGTTCTTGACTGTGCGGTACAAGCCAGAGGCTAGAGAGATTCAGTGAGTTAACGCAGTTGCGAGAGCGAAACGCCAAATACTTACAATACTGCCACCTTAGTGGAGTTTTTAGACCTAATCCGAGCGCTCATGCGCTAATCACTTGACCACTCTGACACACACACATTCAAAGCGCGCGCGTTTTTAAATATATATATATATATATATATATATATATATATATATATATATATATATATATATGTTCATGTATCGTCCCTTATGTGGACAATATCTACGGTGAAACGGTACTTATGCAGACTTTGGCGTACTTATGCGGACTGGCGCATAAGTCCACCCGAAAGTTCATATATTTACTGGCACTTATGCAGACAGTCTGCATAAGTCGTTCCGTACATGATTCGGTGTATATGCAGACGCGTACGCAAACATCCTGATAAATGTTTGAAAGTGTTTAAATATTTTAAATAAATTAAATATATAAGATATTTATCAATAAATAATGTTGTGCGGACACATTGATGCGATATTGCGTGTGTATGAATACATAAATGTCATTTTTATACTTATATAACCTAATCATCATTTTATTTATGTAGATTAGATAGACGAAATATGGAATGCGGATTGGCATGAAAAACTTATTGGCTCATCTCGGAAGTAGTTACTTCATGACCAATAATTTATAAACAAAACAAAAATAATAAGTAGAGGAAAGACTCAAATTTATGACATCCGAAAATTATTATACACTAGAGCTCGTATGCGAATGGCGGGTTATTAAATTGTGTCCTGTATTTATTAATGCATCGTTTTTATTATAACTATTAATAGTTGATATTAATATTTTGTATGTATGTATGTACGCACGAAAGCATACATAGTATAGTTATACGTCATGACATATATAGCTTAAAAAATTTACGTAAATAACTTTAAAGTTGAAAACTTAACAAAATCTTGCGTTTTTACATGGTTTCTACATGGTTTGTAGAAGATGGCCAGTAAATATGAAAGGAGACGTGGTTTGGACTGGGAGACTGAATTATACATTAAATTAGTGGAGTTTGCTGTTAATAACAAAATGTTACTTGACAATGAAAATGTTCAGAAAATGAAAATCAGTGACGTGCAGAATATTTCAAAATTTATTTTTCCTAAGTATGGACATTACAAGCAATACAAAGAAAATGTTTTACTTTTTATACAGTCTGGTTTGGAAAATATACGCAGTGATTGTACTAGTAAGTATAAAATCTACAAATTGGCTATTTATTTTTAATTATTACATTTATGCTTTAGTGAAAAATAAACAAGTCCAATTAGTCTAGTTTGGCTAGACGGGAGTTTTTAAGGTTGCTGAACACGAATGTCGCAACAGCGACTTTAAAATATTAATTTTGTACTGTTTTTGATAATGCTTCCTTAATTGTTTTGCCTGGTAGCCAGTTTTGTGCTATATCACTTTATTGTGTACACTCTACATGCAAAGTATCCGCTATAAATGATTTGAAAATTTGTCAATGTAATCTGTTAGTTAAATTACCATTGGTTGTTGACAGATATTTTTCATGTTGAGTGCACTTCTAACTAACGCTTATAATTTAATAAATATCATACTCTTACAAATGCTCTATGAAATCTAAATATGTACGTTGAACATGTTATCTTTCAAATTTTAGAATTTCAAAACAATGCTAAGGAAATTATAGCACCAAAATTGAAAAGTTGGATAGCATATAAACATAATCTTAGTCAGGCACTGATCCAAATTACTCCAAAAGATGAGTTAGATGAATTTCTACAATCGTCTACTTACCAAATACCGCATGAAAAACGAAAAATGATTTTAAACAAGATTTACAATGTTACGGATGAACAGTATGAAGTAGGAATGATGCCAAAACTCACTAATGCCCTTTTTTTTAATAGAAAAGAAATTTGTGATGAAATTTGTGAAATCAAATTAAATTCATTTGATAATCCTAATGATGCAGTTAAAATAGTTCAGGAACTAAAAGGAACTTTAAACCAGATCAATCAAATTAGTTCAGAAACTACTAATGAGAACAAGAATGACGAAAAAATAGAACTAAGCAGTACGGAATTCAATGCCACATTTAGTAATGAAGGAAAAATAGTAGAAAATTTACGTCTAAACTGTTCTAATGAATGTAATAAATTAAAGGGAGGAAAGAAAAAGTCTGCAACACGTAAGCATACATAATAGTATATTTTGATACAAGTGTGAAAATGATGATTCTAGCACAAGTGTGAGGTTAGACAATCACATGAGTACAGAATAATCTTACAGCGGGTATAAACATAAAGAAAATTAGAAAAATAAATACATTTTTAATCTTTTAGAGCTACCACATGTCATTACAAAGGATATGATACAATTTAATTCGCAGAATGGTAAAGAATACATTTATTTTATATGTTCTTGCAGATTGATTTTTAGAATATCTTTTTTATAAATCATTTATTTTACAGATAATTCTGACAATGAACAAGTTGAACTAATTAAGAAATTGATTATCTTAAAAGTTGTTTTAGTCAATAATGATGATACATCAGATTTTAATAGATTTATGACCAGCACTAAAAACGTAAATAAAAACATCAAAAACAATATTTTGAAGCAAATATACAATGACAATGTTCAAGAAAGACATTATTTCTTACTGGATTTGCTGGTGGTATATCGACACATAATTAAACAACACATTATAGAAATACGTAAATTATTTAAAAAAAATAATATTAATACCAATCACTTTCGTGGAGCTTCTTTTGAAAATATAGAGAATGGGTTTTATAAAGGTGAGTCAATATAATTAATAAATTATTTGATTATAACTATTGATATTAATATTTTATTTGAACAACCTTATTATGTAAGGGTTATAAACATGTATATATATATTCCCCATTGAAAATAATTGCTCGCATCTTTGGTACAATAGCTGGACAAAATAACTTTAAATATTTGGAATTCCAGTCATCACACGTCCCATGTATTTCTCATGGGAGGTGACCCGGTTGATGTTCAAAATGATTCAAGTCATTTTGTCCGGCTAGTGTTCATTAAAAAAATATGTACTTTAGGCCATAACAAAGTAATAATGGAAGAATGCATGATAATAATGGTATAATTATCATGCAGTTAATAATACCAAAAAAAGGTTATATTGCTATGTTATTTGTTATTTTACTTTTAAAAGTTTATATTTTTTTTAATGTTACATAACTTATTTTGGGTGTTATTATCCACATTGTACTTTTATTAGTGACAATACAAAATATAAATTGTGTTCTTTAATAGATTTAATCAAGGGGACAAAACCTATTAAAATCTGAAAAAAATATTGATAATTTTATCTAAATAAATTATTCCTTATTAACACAAATTAAGGCGACACACCACCTTTAAACCCTGAAAAAAAGAACACTATGAAAAATTCATAAATTTTAATTAAATTATTCAAAATTTTTTTGAGTTATATTTACACTATATACCTTCAATTTTATCATGCTAAAACCTTTATTATTCCTGCTGGCCCATTGTGGCACTCGGTGCAAGAATTTGTGAACTTTTTCACTGTCACTAGGATTCCAAGCGAACTAATGGTTTTTTTGGGCTCAAACTCAAGGAGGATACTTTGTACACTTGTAGTTTTGGTATGAATGCAGGGATTTTAATTTGAATGTTTAGAAATGATTTGGCGATGAAAAAACTGCATTTTTTTTAATTTTCTCGCTTATATTGGCACCTTTTTGTGTGTAGAACATTCTCTAAACATTTAAATAAAAATCCCTGCATTCATACCAGAACTAAAGGTGTACAAAGTATCCTCCTTGAGTTTCAGCCCAAAAGAATCATGCGTTCACTTGGAATCCTACGGACAGTGAGCTGAAATCAGTAAAAACAAGATTTAGTGAAAATCAATTTTAAAGTTTATGGAAATTGTTGAAAGTATAACTTAAATTAGTGCTTACTCAAACCCTTTGGGACCAAGTTTTCTATGTTCCACACACATAGACGTTGACTCTCAGCAATTATGAGGTATATTCACTTATACCTCTGGGTGCTGTACGGCTTTTCTTACCTGCAACAAAAAAAAGGCATTTCATGAATTTTTGAAAAAATGTGATAAGAAGGTTTTTTTTTCCTTGATAATTATATTACTTCATACTTATCTTTTCTTTTGGTTACTGTGCTGAACCTTCAAGTGGAAACTGATAGAAAATTACCAGTCTAACCTCCAAATGTTTGATCCAGGTGCTCGGGTCTCTGTAGCAGCTTTTTCTTATATAATCACTGCAGTTTTCACGGAGTCGTTTGGCTACTTTTTTAAACACTTCAAGTACAAAAAATATACATCTATTTTCAACAGGGATGATGAATGAGGGATATTGTTGCATGATATTTTGGCTTCACAACTCTTTTTATAGACTTTTTATAGAGGGATTATATAAAATATTCAATAATTATAATCACTAACTTACCAAATTAAATCAAAATACGAATGAATCGTTGTTCTGCAAATTTTTATAACATTGCAATAATCTTTTTTTTTTAAATTCTCTATAAAAATAATAAAAGAAAATTGATCTTGTCGATTTTAAAAGTGTTTGGCTCCTTAACAAATCCTGAATTATTACATGGTAAAGTACATATTTTTTATACGTATATAAAATACGCATTTGTTTCCACAGGGTTTCCTCTTTTATAAGGAAATGATGCAATAACATTTTTTACAGCTTATCATAAAATTATGAACTTATCCATCACAAACAAGGAAGTAATAAGTTTTGGAGAATCTGTTGAACAAATTCGATCATTCACATCTCCTGAGAAATCTGAACCCTTAGCACTACCCTTGACAGTGTCTGAAAATTTGAAAGTCTGTAATGCTTTTGAAAGGTATGTAAAATAGCACATTATAATACAAGGATCGTATGAGGCATATTCTGGCAAGGTAAGGTTAAGCGGCCGAGCAAGGGCCCTTCCGCCGTGCCGGAATATGCACATACGACACGCGTATCGTACAACTTTTTATAGCACTGCGTGGCATAAATCCGCATTTATGTCACGCCTATCCGTGGCATAAGTAGTCCTTTATTGCCACGAGTTGAGCTACTAGTAAATAAGTTTTTTAGGCCCTGTTTAATGCACATACGAATTTTCAAGATATATTGCTACTACTTTTATCATAAAGTATTTATGATAATTTCTAATATTATGCTCGATTTGAGATTTTTCTTAATGAATCGTAAATTTTTATGAAAGAAGGTATAGCAAAGTATACATCTTTAGTTGCATTCATTTATTTAGTTTTTCTACATACTTTTGGGTAAACTGCATGCATATTTTCTGTAGATCCTGATGTAGTCAATCGTGCGAAATTGATTCTTTACCTCTGGATATTTTATGATTTGACTGCTTGTACCTATTGATAAAGCCTAGCACCCTTAATTTAGTGAATCAGCTAACCTGATGTAGAATTGAACCTGAAGTAAAATCGAACCTGAGTCTCTCCAGCGTACCAGGCGAATGCCTAACCGCCTGAAAAAATTTCTTAGTTTATTCAGATATATTTCTTGCTTATAACAAGCGGCTAATATAAGTCTCGAATAGAAAAAAAATTCTCAAGTTTCATAAACATAATAGTACATTACGATACTATTGAAATAAGTAGCCGTCTACAGCACGGCGTGTATTGACACCCAAACGCAGCGACGGCACCAAAAGCCGTGGTTTGAATTGACATCCTTTAAAACCTGAAAGATCGCCAAATCCAAAAATTTGATGGCTATCGTGGCGTCTTCCTTGAAAATTCGACAGCTCCGTCACCAAAGTTATGAGCTGCAGACAGTAACATCTCGGCGAGTCGCTCGAGGGTGGAACTGCATTTACGAATCGAGGGTCCGTTGCCTCTCAAAAGCGAAAAGATGAATTAGGAAATGTTAGTAAGCGGGAGTATAGCCGTTTCGATTTGTTAAAACACTAGACGAAGTGACCTTTATTGAGCTAATCTCGTCGTCGCTAGCACCTCACATAAGTTACGATAATGCACGCGAATGTCCCCATTTTTTTACTCTTGGTCAATAATTTAGCTACACGTACAACTTACTCAGTATCAGTAGATCGGCGTGGTTTGCGGCCCATTTGTCTAATTCGATACCACCGGTTTTGAGAATGCCTACAAGCTCGTGGCGTTTATGGACCGCAAAAAGTGCGTATTGCCAAATAGAGTGTAAAATATGTGCTGTAGATTACAGTTGTAGATCGGTAGTCTATTGCGGGTTTTCTTGGCTCGTTTAAGATCCTGATCTTTATTAATTCGTCAGACAATCTCCGGATGTCCAAAATAGCATCTACTTCGAAAAAGTGGTGTCTGTAAATACTTGCACCGACCTTATTTTTCTGGAATCAATTTTCTCGATGTCCTTGTCTTATAGCACTGATAATTGACAGCGAAGAAGACAAAGGACGGAATTTATACTATCGAGTACCACGCATTTTGTTATTGGCATTTAAACTTTTTTTAGTAAATGATTATCTTATTGCGAGCATTGCTAATTGAAAGACGAAATTGTTACAATATCTTACGTTTCTCTGTATCGTGACCGAATGCTAGAACGAACGAGATTACAGCGACACCATACTTTTATTTAAAATGGCGTATTAATTCCGTAACCATTGCTATCTTAATATTTGAACTGCAAATTGATTTATTTTCTGATTGATGGTTATTAGATAAGCAATGGTATCTCTGTAATCCCTACTCTTCCGGCATCAGGCCACATGTCTATTGAGGTAGCTCAGCCATTTGACAATATGTTGCTAATTTTTTGCTCAATATTTGATTTTTTGCTTCAGCCGTTAGGGCGTAAAACGTCAGCAACAAATTGTAGAACAATTATTTCTCAGTTTTATATTTTTCTAATGGATTAACGAAATCAGGCCTTGGCGCAGGGTCAGTTATTGGTCCTTATGGGTGATTTCGAGAAAGTCGAGACAAGGCTACCTTTCAGCAATAAGTATTTAGACTCCTCTCCATATTTTAAAATAAATTCGGAAGAAATAAGGGTGCGAGGAAAATCCTTTTTTTATTTAAATAAATAAAGGGTTTTCCTCACACCTTCGTTTCTTCCGAATTTATCTTTAAGCAATAAATTTTGCCGTTAGCTTCATTGAAAATGGTCGATTAGATCAAAAGTTCTAGCTTAATAAAATAAATTTTTCTACGGTTCCCTTAAAAATTGCGTGTCCTGATGACACCTTTTATTTTAGTGTATAATGTTATTTTTATTTGATCTTTGCATGAATATAATCTTTTTTTAAACACGCATGCTGACATGAGCTTCCTCGACCATTTATTATATTTATATTTTAAACGCTTCAAAGGTGATGGCTTTTTAACCTCGTTACTAGAAAGCTTCGTATTTGTATTCTGTGTGCGATATAAAGGTAAAGTAGGTGGGGTGTTCAGCACGAAACATAGAAAAATGCCTAAGTCGTACTTTACGACACTCGCGCCCGAGCGTAGCGAGTGCGCTTAACGCCCTGCCATGAAGAACGAGTTATGACACGATTATGGTACGATATTTTATAGCACTGACAAGCATAAATCCTCTGTCACACGTGGATAAACACGGTGCCATAATGGACTACCTATGCCACGGATAGGCGTGACCAAAGTGAGTATTTATGCCACGCAGTGTTATAAAGACCTTTATTATGCTTGAAAGCAAAGGAGGGATTTGTGCCTTTGCTGTACGAACAACACAATTAAAAATAGAAAACTAATATTTAATATTTCTTTCCAAAAGAAGACATATTTATTTACTAACTGTTTACAAAAGAAAAATAAAGATTTCTCAAAACATTAAAAACAGGCTCAAGATGCTTAATTTTTTCTCCCACTTTCAGGCATAAAAAAAGGTCTACTTTGGTCATGCCCGTCTTAGAAAAAGTAATTTAATTTAAGTTTTGAAATAGTCATTTATGGTATATACTTAAATTTTTGATAAATTGTTCTATTTTTTTAAAAGTTCACACCTTAAAATAAATTTTAATTTTTTTTTTTAGTGATAATAGACCCATGATGTTACCTTTAAGAAAAAACACATTAGCCCTTGCAATAGCTGATGATTTGGCTACACTAGTTGTACTAGATTTGTATTATTTACGCATTAAAACTCATAAGATAAATAGATCTCTATCACAATTTATACAGCAAGAAAAAGAGCTCGAGGACAATATCTGTGAAAATATAGATGATTTCATATCAAAAAAAAATACAGTTAATAAAACAGCCGCAAAGTTATCAGAGCTTATTAAAGTCTACATGCCAGATCTAAAAATACCATCACAAACTAAATTAATAAAAGTAATAAGATCTTATTTAAATCTGATTGATGAAAAGTCTGGCGTTAAAATACAACCTTGTTTCAGGTGAGTTTAATTTTGTTACGTATTTCTAAATGTTAAATAAATATTTTCAATAAAAGTATTTCACAGGTACAAAAAAGAAAACAATTTAGGAGCAAAAGTATGTGCCACAAAATTATGGCGAAAAGGTTCTGTATTTGACATACTTTGTGGATATTCTGTCAATTTACAACATGAAGAGTCCAAATATCTAGAAGAAAATGGTCTTAATTTTTCCATTTTACTAGGAACAAACAAATGTGATAAGTTATGGTTGGGCCCTGGTGCTTTCGTTAATCATAGTTGTAACGCAAATAGCAAAATAAATTGCATGAAGATAGATAACATCGTATGTCTTGAAGCAATTCGCGATATTGAAGAATCAGAAGAAATAACTTATTGTTACAGTCCAGATTATTTTGAAGCAGGAGAATGTGAATGTCCCGTATGTTTAGGAAAATAATCTTTAGATGTACAATTGTAAACCAAATATTATTCACAAGATTGTTTATAAATTTTAAGTATATATGTAAATATGTATAAACTTTGTAACTTTATAATATACCAAAAAAGTAATCAAAAATTATTGTTTTTATCCTTGTAGTTAAAAACTTTATTTCAAACATATTGCACATTCCAAAATCCCTATGGCAACAATAAATAGTTTAGTTTTTTAATAGACTTAATCGATGTATCTTAATGTAAACATAGGCAAAATAAATTATAAAAGAAAGTTATACATTATCTATTTCATTGCCTCTAAAGAGATTTTTAAGACTACTTTATCGCTATTAGAAACAGGTTCTACATCTATTATCCACATTGCTGCTAATATGTACAAGCTAACTTAGAGATATAGTATTTGTTTTTCTATAAATAGTAAATTTAGAATCAACTAGTGTGAATCAAGACCAGTTATCTAATCCACACTTTTATTATCTAATTCGATTGCTCTAAGTAAATTTGCAAAACTACTTCAGAATTTCGTAAATAAAATGGATGAAAGCGTGGTATACTCAAATGTAGATTAAGACAGACGTTATGCAATGTAATTATCGGTAAAAAAAATTCTATAGTCCCGTTCTAAATCTATTATCCACATTTCTGAATTTAAGTACAAGCAAACTAATAGATTTAGTATATGTGATTCCTTAACCAATAGATTGAAATGCGAATAGTAAGGATCGTGACCAGTTAGTCATAGGCATAGTTTATGCTAGAATACCAGGTCCTGAATCTATCATCTAGATTTCTGCAAGCCATAAAAAGAAGACTAACATCTTAAGTATTTGTCTATCGGTATCTGATATAGCAAGAATGAATTAGTCGGATTCGTACCGGTTACTCACTTGAAACTTTTATTATCTTAGTTGATTGCTAAACAAGAGGTTTGCTCAACTACTTTGGCATTGTGTAATACAGGAAAACACGTACGTGGCATACGGAACTGTAAATTAATGCAGGCGCTATGTAATGTAATTATCGATAAAACAGATTCTTTTAACCAGGTTCTAAATCTATTATCCACATTTCTGAATTTAAGTACAAGCAAACTAATAGATTTAGTATTTGTGATTCCTTCACTAATAGATTGAGAAGCGACCAGTGAGGATCATAACCAGTTAGTCATAGGCATAGTTTGTTCGAAAAGACAAGTTTATAAATCTATTATCTGGATTTCTGCTAGCGATAAAACGTAGACTAACAGCTTAAGTGTTTGTCTATCGGTATCTGATATAGCAATCAACAATTAGTCAGAATCGATACCAGTTACTTAATGAAAACTGTCATTATCTCATGTGATTGCTAGAGAAGTGGTTTGCTCAACTACTTTGGCATTCTGTAGTACAGGAAAACATGTACGTGGCATACGAAACTGAGAATCAAAGCAGGCGTTTTGCAATGTAATTATCGATAAACAGATTCTTTTAACCGGGTTCTAAATCTATTATCCACATTGCTGCTTTTGAGTACAAGCAAACTAATAGATTTAGTATTTGTGATTCCTTCACTAATAGATTGAGAAGCGACCAGTGAGGATCGTAACCAGTTAGTCATAGGCATAGTTTTTTCGAAAAGACAAGTTTATAAATCTATTATCTGGATTTCTGCTAGCGATAAAACGTAGACTAACAGCTTAAGTGTTTGTCTATCGGTATCTGATATAGCAATAAACAATTTGTCCGAATCGATACCAGTTACTTAATGAAAACTGTCATTATCTCATGTGATTGCTAGAGAAGAGGTTTGCTCAACTAGTTGGCATTGTGTAGTTCAGGACGACCCGTACGTGGCATACGAAACTGTAAATCAAAGTAGGCGTTATGCAATGTAATTATCGGTAAAACAGATTCATTTAATCATGTTCTAAATCTATTATCCAGATTGCTGCTATTGAGTACAAGCAAACTAATAGATTTAGTATTTGTGATTCCTTCACTAATAGATTAAGAAGCGACTAGTGAGGATCGTGACCAGTTAGTCATAGGCATAGTTTGTGCTAGAAGACCAGTTACTAAATCTATTATCCACATTTCTGAATTTAAGTACAAGCAAACTAATAGATTTAGTATATGTGATTCCTTAACCAATAGATTTAAATGCGAATAGTAAGGATCGTGACCAGTTAGTCATAGGCATAGTTTGTGCCAGAAGACAAGTTTCTAAATCTATTATCTAGATTTCTGCTAGCGATAAAACGTAGACTAACAGCTTAAGTGTTTGTCTATCGGTATCTGATATAGCAATCAACAATTAGTCAGAATCGATACCAGTTACTTAATGAAAACTGTCATTATCTCATGTGATTGCTAGAGAAGAGGTTTGCTCAACTACTTTGGCATTCTGTAGTACAGGAAAACACGCACGTGGCATACGGAAATGTAAATTAATGCAGGCGTTTTGCAATGTAATTATCGATAAAACAGATTCTTTTAACCAGGTTCTAAATCTATTATACACATTGCTGCTTTTGAGTACAAGCAAACTAATAGATTTAGTATTTGTGATTCCTTCACTAATAGATTGAGAAGCGACCAGTGAGGATCGTAACCAGTTAGTCATAGGCATAGTTTGTTCGAAAAGACAAGTTTCTAAATCTATTATCTGGATTTCTGCTAGCGATAAAACGTAGACTAACAGCTTAAGTGTTTGTCTATCGGTATCTGATATAGCAATAAACAATTAGTCAGAATCGATACCAGTTACTTAATGAAAACTGTCATTATCTCATGTGATTGCTAGAGAAGTGGTTTGCTCAACTACTTTGGCATTCTGTAGTACAGGAAAACATGTACGTGGCATACGAAACTGAGAATCAAAGCAGGCGTTTTGCAATGTAATTATCGATAAACAGATTCTTTTAACCGGGTTCTAAATCTATTATCCACATTGCTGCTTTTGAGTACAAGCAAACTAATAGATTTAGTATTTGTGATTCCTTCACTAATAGATTGAGAAGCGACCAGTGAGGATCGTAACCAGTTAGTCATAGGCATAGTTTTTTCGAAAAGACAAGTTTATAAATCTATTATCTGGATTTCTGCTAGCGATAAAACGTAGACTAACAGCTTAAGTGTTTGTCTATCGGTATCTGATATAGCAATAAACAATTTGTCCGAATCGATACCAGTTACTTAATGAAAACTGTCATTATCTCATGTGATTGCTAGAGAAGAGGTTTGCTCAACTAGTTGGCATTGTGTAGTTCAGGACGACCCGTACGTGGCATACGAAACTGTAAATCAAAGTAGGCGTTATGCAATGTAATTATCGGTAAAACAGATTCATTTAATCATGTTCTAAATCTATTATCCACATTTCTGAATTTAAGTACAAGCAAACTAATAGATTTAGTATATGTGATTCCTTAACCAATAGATTTAAATGCGAATAGTAAGGATCGTGACCAGTTAGTCATAGGCATAGTTTGTGCCAGAAGACAAGTTTCTAAATCTATTATCTAGATTTCTGCTAGCGATAAAACGTAGACTAACAGCTTAAGTGTTTGTCTATCGGTATCTGATATAGCAATCAACAATTAGTCAGAATCGATACCAGTTACTTAATGAAAACTGTCATTATCTCATGTGATTGCTAGAGAAGTGGTTTGCTCAACTACTTTGGCATTCTGTAGTACAGGAAAACATGTACGTGGCATACGAAACTGAGAATCAAAGCAGGCGTTTTGCAATGTAATTATCGATAAACAGATTCTTTTAACCGGGTTCTAAATCTATTATCCACATTGCTGCTTTTGAGTACAAGCAAACTAATAGATTTAGTATTTGTGATTCCTTCACTAATAGATTGAGAAGCGACCAGTGAGGATCGTAACCAGTTAGTCATAGGCATAGTTTTTTCGAAAAGACAAGTTTATAAATCTATTATCTGGATTTCTGCTAGCGATAAAACGTAGACTAACAGCTTAAGTGTTTGTCTATCGGTATCTGATATAGCAATAAACAATTTGTCCGAATCGATACCAGTTACTTAATGAAAACTGTCATTATCTCATGTGATTGCTAGAGAAGAGGTTTGCTCAACTAGTTGGCATTGTGTAGTTCAGGACGACCCGTACGTGGCATACGAAACTGTAAATCAAAGTAGGCGTTATGCAATGTAATTATCGGTAAAACAGATTCATTTAATCATGTTCTAAATCTATTATCCAGATTGCTGCTATTGAGTACAAGCAAACTAATAGATTTAGTATTTGTGATTCCTTCACTAATAGATTAAGAAGCGACTAGTGAGGATCGTGACCAGTTAGTCATAGGCATAGTTTGTGCTAGAAGACCAGTTACTAAATCTATTATCCACATTTCTGAATTTAAGTACAAGCAAACTAATAGATTTAGTATATGTGATTCCTTAACCAATAGATTTAAATGCGAATAGTAAGGATCGTGACCAGTTAGTCATAGGCATAGTTTGTGCCAGAAGACAAGTTTCTAAATCTATTATCTAGATTTCTGCTAGCGATAAAACGTAGACTAACAGCTTAAGTGTTTGTCTATCGGTATCTGATATAGCAATCAACAATTAGTCAGAATCGATACCAGTTACTTAATGAAAACTGTCATTATCTCATGTGATTGCTAGAGAAGAGGTTTGCTCAACTACTTTGGCATTCTGTAGTACAGGAAAACACGCACGTGGCATACGGAAATGTAAATTAATGCAGGCGTTTTGCAATGTAATTATCGATAAAACAGATTCTTTTAACCAGGTTCTAAATCTATTATACACATTGCTGCTTTTGAGTACAAGCAAACTAATAGATTTAGTATTTGTGATTCCTTCACTAATAGATTGAGAAGCGACCAGTGAGGATCGTAACCAGTTAGTCATAGGCATAGTTTGTTCGAAAAGACAAGTTTCTAAATCTATTATCTGGATTTCTGCTAGCGATAAAACGTAGACTAACAGCTTAAGTGTTTGTCTATCGGTATCTGATATAGCAATAAACAATTAGTCAGAATCGATACCAGTTACTTAATGAAAACTGTCATTATCTCATGTGATTGCTAGAGAAGTGGTTTGCTCAACTACTTTGGCATTCTGTAGTACAGGAAAACATGTACGTGGCATACGAAACTGAGAATCAAAGCAGGCGTTTTGCAATGTAATTATCGATAAACAGATTCTTTTAACCGGGTTCTAAATCTATTATCCACATTGCTGCTTTTGAGTACAAGCAAACTAATAGATTTAGTATTTGTGATTCCTTCACTAATAGATTGAGAAGCGACCAGTGAGGATCGTAACCAGTTAGTCATAGGCATAGTTTTTTCGAAAAGACAAGTTTCTAAATCTATTATCTAGATTTCTGCTAGCGATAAAACGTAGACTAACAGCTTAAGTGTTTGTCTATCGGTATCTGATATAGCAATAAGCAATTAGTCAGAATCGATACCAGTTACTTAATGAAAATTGTCATTATCTCATGTAATTGTTAGAGAAGTGGTTTGCTCAACTACTTTGGCATTCTGTAGTACAGGAAAACACGTACGTGGCATACGAAACTGAGAATCAAAGCAGGCGTTATGCAATGTAATTATCGATAAACAGATTCTTTTAACCAGGTTCTAAATATATTATCCACATTGCTGCTTTTGAGTACAAGCAAACTAATAGATTTAGTATTTGTGATTCCTTCACTAATAGATTGAGAAGCGACCAGTGAGGATCGTAACCAGTTAGTCATAGGCATAGTTTTTTCGAAAAGACAAGTTTATAAATCTATTATCTGGATTTCTGCTAGCGATAAAACGTAGACTAACAGCTTAAGTGTTTGTCTATCGGTATCTGATATAGCAATAAACAATTTGTCCGAATCGATACCAGTTACTTAATGAAAACTGTCATTATCTCATGTGATTGCTAGAGAAGAGGTTTGCTCAACTAGTTGGCATTGTGTAGTTCAGGACGACCCGTACGTGGCATACGAAACTGTAAATCAAAGTAGGCGTTATGCAATGTAATTATCGGTAAAACAGATTCATTTAATCATGTTCTAAATCTATTATCCACATTTCTGAATTTAAGTACAAGCAAACTAATAGATTTAGTATATGTGATTCCTTAATCAATAGATTTAAATGCGAATAGTAAGGATCGTGACCAGTTAGTCATAGGCATAGTTTGTGCCAGAAGACAAGTTTCTAAATCTATTATCTAGATTTCTGCTAGCGATAAAACGTAGACTAACAGCTTAAGTGTTTGTCTATCGGTATCTGATATAGCAATCAACAATTAGTCAGAATCGATACCAGTTACTTAATGAAAACTGTCATTATCTCATGTGATTGCTAGAGAAGTGGTTTGCTCAACTACTTTGGCATTCTGTAGTACAGGAAAACATGTACGTGGCATACGAAACTGAGAATCAAAGCAGGCGTTTTGCAATGTAATTATCGATAAACAGATTCTTTTAACCGGGTTCTAAATCTATTATCCACATTGCTGCTTTTGAGTACAAGCAAACTAATAGATTTAGTATTTGTGATTCCTTCACTAATAGATTGAGAAGCGACCAGTGAGGATCGTAACCAGTTAGTCATAGGCATAGTTTGTTCGAAAAGACAAGTTTCTAAATCTATTATCTAGATTTCTGCTAGCGATAAAACGTAGACTAACAGCTTAAGTGTTTGTCTATCGGTATCTGATATAGCAATAAGCAATTAGTCAGAATCGATACCAGTTACTTAATGAAAATTGTCATTATCTCATGTAATTGTTAGAGAAGTGGTTTGCTCAACTACTTTGGCATTCTGTAGTACAGGAAAACACGTACGTGGCATACGAAACTGAGAATCAAAGCAGGCGTTATGCAATGTAATTATCGATAAACAGATTCTTTTAACCAGGTTCTAAATATATTATCCACATTGCTGCTTTTGAGTACAAGCAAACTAATAGATTTAGTATTTGTGATTCCTTCACTAATAGATTGAGAAGCGACCAGTGAGGATCGTAACCAGTTAGTCATAGGCATAGTTTTTTCGAAAAGACAAGTTTATAAATCTATTATCTGGATTTCTGCTAGCGATAAAACGTAGACTAACAGCTTAAGTGTTTGTCTATCGGTATCTGATATAGCAATAAACAATTTGTCCGAATCGATACCAGTTACTTAATGAAAACTGTCATTATCTCATGTGATTGCTAGAGAAGAGGTTTGCTCAACTAGTTGGCATTGTGTAGTTCAGGACGACCCGTACGTGGCATACGAAACTGTAAATCAAAGTAGGCGTTATGCAATGTAATTATCGGTAAAACAGATTCATTTAATCATGTTCTAAATCTATTATCCACATTTCTGAATTTAAGTACAAGCAAACTAATAGATTTAGTATATGTGATTCCTTAACCAATAGATTTAAATGCGAATAGTAAGGATCGTGACCAGTTAGTCATAGGCATAGTTTGTGCCAGAAGACAAGTTTCTAAATCTATTATCTAGATTTCTGCTAGCGATAAAACGTAGACTAACAGCTTAAGTGTTTGTCTATCGGTATCTGATATAGCAATCAACAATTAGTCAGAATCGATACCAGTTACTTAATGAAAACTGTCATTATCTCATGTGATTGCTAGAGAAGTGGTTTGCTCAACTACTTTGGCATTCTGTAGTACAGGAAAACATGTACGTGGCATACGAAACTGAGAATCAAAGCAGGCGTTTTGCAATGTAATTATCGATAAACAGATTCTTTTAACCGGGTTCTAAATCTATTATCCACATTGCTGCTTTTGAGTACAAGCAAACTAATAGATTTAGTATTTGTGATTCCTTCACTAATAGATTGAGAAGCGACCAGTGAGGATCGTAACCAGTTAGTCATAGGCATAGTTTGTTCGAAAAGACAAGTTTCTAAATCTATTATCTAGATTTCTGCTAGCGATAAAACGTAGACTAACAGCTTAAGTGTTTGTCTATCGGTATCTGATATAGCAATAAGCAATTAGTCAGAATCGATACCAGTTACTTAATGAAAATTGTCATTATCTCATGTAATTGTTAGAGAAGTGGTTTGCTCAACTACTTTGGCATTCTGTAGTACAGGAAAACACGTACGTGGCATACGAAACTGAGAATCAAAGCAGGCGTTATGCAATGTAATTATCGATAAACAGATTCTTTTAACCAGGTTCTAAATATATTATCCACATTGCTGCTTTTGAGTACAAGCAAACTAATAGATTTAGCATTCGTGATTCCTAAACTAATAGATTAAGATTCGACTAGTGATGATCGTGACCAGTTAGTCATAGGCATAGTTTGTGCTAGAAGACCAGTTTCTAAATCTATTATCTAGATTTCTGCGAGCGATAAAACGTAGACTAACAGCTTAAGTGTTTGTCAATCGGTATCTGATATAGCAAGAATGAATTAGTCGAAATCGATACCGGTTACTCACTTGAAACGTTTATTCTCTCTTTCGATTGCTAAACAAGAGGTTTGCTCAACTACTTTGCCGTTGTGAAATACAGGAAAACACGTACGTGGCATACGAAACTGTAAATTAAAGCAGGCGTTATGCAATGTAATTACCGGTAAAACAATTTCTTTTAACCAAGTTCTAAATCTATTATCCACATAGCTGCTTTTAAGTACAAGCAAACTAATAGATTTAGCATTCGTGATTCCTAAACTAATAGATTAAGATTCGACTAGTGAGGATCGTGACCAGTTAGTCATAGGCATAGTTTGTGCTAGAAGACCAGTTTCTAAATCTATTATCTAGATTTCTGCGAGCGATAAAACGTAGACTAACAGCTTAAGTGTTTGTCCTATCGGTATCTGATGTTCCAAGAATGAATTAATCGGATTCGTACCGGTTACTCACTTGAAACTTTTATTATCTTAGTTGATTGCTAAACAAGAGGTTTGCTCAACTACTTTGGCATTGTGTATTACAGGAAAACACGTACGTGGCATACGGAACTGTCAATTAATGCAGTCGTTATGCAATGTAATTATCGATAAAACAGATTTTTTTAACCAGGTTCTAAATCTATTATCCACATTGCTTCTTTTGAGTACAAGCAAACTAATAGATTTAGTATTTGTGATTCCTTCACTAATAGATTGACAAGCGACCAGTGAGGATCGTAACCAGTTAGTCATAAGCATAGTTTGTTCGAAAAAACAAGTTTCTAAATCTATTATCTAGATTTCTGCTAGCGATAAAACGTAGACTAACAGCTTAAATGTTTGTCTATCGGTATCTAATATAGCAATAAACAATTAGTCCGAATCGATACCAGTTACTTAATGAAAACTGTCATTATCTCATGTTATTGCTAGAGAAGAGGTTTGCTCAACTATTTTGACATAGTGTAATACAGGGAAACACGTACGTGGCATACGAAACTGTAAATTAAAGCAGGCGTTATGCAATGTAATTATCGGTAAAACAGATTCTTTTAACCATGTTCTAAATCTATTATCCACATTGCTGCTTTTGAGAACAAGCGAACTAATAGATTTAGTAGTTGTGATTCCTTTACTAATAGATTGAGAAGCGACCAGTGAGGATCGTGACCAGTTAGTCATAGGCATAGCTTCTTCCAGAAAACAAGTTTCTAAAAATATTATCTAGATTTCTGCTAGCGATAAAACGTAGACTAACAACTTAAGTGTTTGTCTATCGTTATCTAATATAGCAATAAACAATTAGTCCGAATCGATACCAGTTACTTAATGAAAACTGTCATTATCTCATGTTATTGCTAGAGAAGAGGTTTGCTCAACTATTTTGGCATAGTGTAATACAGGGAAACACGTACGTGGCATACGAAACTGTAAATTAAAGCAGGCGTTATGCAATGTAATTATCGGTAAAACAATTTCTTTTAACCAAGTTCTAAATCTATTATCCACATAGCTGCTTTTAAGTACAAGCAAACTAATAGATTTAGTATTCGTGATTCCTTAACGAATAGATTAAGATTCGACTTGTGAGGATCGTGATCAGTTAGTCATAGGCATAGTCTGTGCTACAAGACCAGTATCTTAATCTATTATCTAGATTTCTGCTAGCGATAAAAAGTCAACTAACAGCTTAAGTATTTGTCTATCGGTATCTGATATACCAAGAATGAATTAGTCGAAATCCATACCGGTTACTCACTTGAAACTTTTATTATCTCTTTCGATTGCTAAACAAGAGGTTTGCTCAACTACTTTGCCGTTGTGTAATACAGGAAAACACGTACGTGGCATATGGAACTGTAAATTAAATCAGGCGTTATGCAATGTTATTATAGGTAAAACAGATTCTTTTAACCAGGTTCTAAATCTATTATCCACATTGCTGCTTTTGAAAACAAGCAAACTAATAGGTTTAGTATTCGTGATTCCTTAACTAATAGATTGAGAAGCGACCAGTGAGGATCGTGACCAGTTAGTCATAGGCATAGTTTGTGCTAGAATACCAGGTCCTGAATCTATTATCTAGATTTCTGCTAGCGATAAAACGTAGACTAACAGCTTAAGTGTTTGTCTATCGGTATCTGATATTCCAAGAATGAATTAATCGGATTCGTACCGGTTACTCACTTGAAACTTTTATTATCTTAGTTGATTGCTAAACAAGAGGTTTGCTCAAGTACTTTGGCATTGTGTATTACAGGAAAACACGTACGTGGCATACGGAACTGTCAATTAATGCAGTCGTTATGCAATGTAATTATCGATAAAACAGATTTTTTTAACCAGGTTCTAAATCTATTATCCACATTGCTTCTTTTGAGTACAAGCAAACTAATAGATTTAGTATTTGTGATTCCTTCACTAATAGATTGACAAGCGACCAGTGAGGATCGTAACCAGTTAGTCATAAGCATAGTTTGTTCGAAAAAACAAGTTTCTAAAACTATTATCTAGATTTCTGCTAGCGATAAAACGTAGACTAACAGCTTAAATGTTTGTCTATCGGTATCTAATATAGCAATAAACAATTAGTCCGAATCGATACCAGTTACTTAATGAAAACTGTCATTATCTCATGTAATTGTTAGAGAAGGGGTTTGCTCAACTACTTTGGCATAGTGTAATATAGGGAAACACGTACGTGGCATACGAAACTGTAAATTAAAGCAGGCGTTATGCAATGTAATTACCGGTAAAACAATTTCTTTTAACCAAGTTCTAAATCTATTATCCACATAGCTGCTTTTAAGTACAAGCAAACTAATAGATTTAGCATTCGTGATTCCTAAACTAATAGATTAAGATTCGACTAGTGATGATCGTGACCAGTTAGTCATAGGCATAGTTTGTGCTAGAAGACAAGTTTCTAAATCTATTATCTAGATTTCTGCAAGCGATAAAACGTAGACTAACATCTTAAGTGTTTGTCAATCGGTATCTGATATAGCAAGAATGAATTAGTCGAAATCGATACCGGTTACTCACTTGAAACGTTTATTCTCTCTTTCGATTGCTAAACAAGAGGTTTGCTCAACTACTTTGCCGTTGTGTAATACAGGAAAACACGTACGTGGCATATGGTACTATAAATTAAATCAGGCGTTATGCAATGTTATTGTCGGTAAAACAGATTCATTTAACCAGGTTCTAAATCGATTATCCGCATTGCTGCTTTTAAGTACAAGCGAACTAATAGGTTTATTATTCGTGATTTCTTAACTAATAGATTTAGAATAAACTAGTGCGAATCGAGACATGTTACGAAATTTTGACTTTTATTATCTCTCTCTCTCTCTCTCTCTCTCTCTCTTTCTCTCTCTTTCTCTCTCTCTCTCTAGTTCATGACCCCTTAAAGCTTCATAGTGCCGATTTAGTGTTAATAGCTTGTATAAAATATGCATCTAGAATCTATGTTCATCGATTTGGAGTTTATAGAACAAAAAGCTATACCTATATTTTCGTTTGTTTCTCTATTCTTTTAGGGTATGTAACATTTTAATAAATATTTTTAGATCTATATAAGGGAAATATAAATATTTTTCGGTTTGGCTCATCGAGCGATTGCTGAATAAAAAAGTGAATTTTGTCACACTGTGCGCCTGACTGAAGTCTTGAGTGTCCGAGGCATGCGTTTCCGACATTCTTTGTCCAAATGTTATTAGAAATCTACCGTCGCTAAGTGCTTTTTAGGTTGCAGTACTCAGACACATTCATCAGCGCTTCTAGGAAGTACCGTGTGATAATGGCGATAAGGATTGATATCTATGTGATAATATTAATTTAAATGTGATATTACTAGCGTAACCTTATATATTTTTCAATTATGACTGTTTGATATGTTATCCAAAGACATGAGCTGTATAAAAGGAAGACTGATTACGATGTAAATGATAAAAGTGTGCAATCTGCATTTAAAGCAACATTAACCATGATAGCGACGCCCTCTTTTCGAACTGTAATAATAAGGGGATGCCGTAGCCATAGCCTCGCAAATCCGCCGCTAAGGTTTCAGTATTTCCAAACTTTAAAACGAATATTAAAAGTCCAATCGAAATTTCCCTCGGTCGAATGATTTATTACATTTAACACTGCAGCGCTACAAACTTGTTTTTTTTTACATGCTTTATTTAAACATTTATATGTAAGAAATATAAATTCTAGGCACATAATAAAAATGCATATGTCAACTGTGTGATTTTTATTTTATTGAAAAACTATAAATTATAAAATACTTTTTAGTATTCTTTGGCACTTTAAGGTACATATTCGATAGA
Organism: Muscidifurax raptorellus; assembly: GCA_020010945.3. Lineage (NCBI taxonomy): Eukaryota > Metazoa > Arthropoda > Insecta > Hymenoptera > Pteromalidae > Muscidifurax > Muscidifurax raptorellus. The sequence continues at coordinate 1,127,047 of JAHUUD020000026.1, forward strand.
TTTTTATCTTTGATTGCTCTATTACCTTAGATTTTAAAAAACTTCAATATCGCTTTCAGCGATAATTATAATTTGCCCGCCTTAGTGTAGCCAGCATTGTGAATAAATGCACGCACTAACAATACATCTCTGCCTTCCAAAATTGGATACTCCTTTTGCATTTGATGTATATATATAGTACTCACTCTTTTTGGCAAACCATGCTCTTTGATATAACTATCAACTGCCTGTCTTTCTTCGTCCGACCATGTAACTTTTGAACCTGTAGGATAATATAGTAGTTAAAGTAATGCTTTAATGATAAAATGTCATGTATCGGATTTTTAACATTTATTTAAAAACTCAAATATAGTACTAAGTCATAACTTTGCTAGAATTTTCACGGTTTTACAGACCCAGTTTGCAACAAAAATGATATTTTTGCTTCTCACGCTTTTAGCTTATGTTTTATAAAAAAAAATCAACAGCGCTATCGTATTCTACGTGGAAAAATACATCAAAAACATCTCTTACATATTTGAAACTGATGACTAATGATGATGGTAGAAAATAGGCCAACTAGGATGGTCTGTTCACCAACGGTTGCCCATCGGCGTTGGTCAACCGTTGCTCAACCAAATTCATCTATTAGAAGCCTGCTCTGTGTGTAGTAGCAAACATACGCCCTGCAGCTGATGCTGCGCATGCGCACTATAGTCACTCGTGGCGACTCGTGCGTACACCTTTTCACATAACCCCAAAATTTAATGAAAGTTTATACTCACTTAAAATCTAATTCTACGATGTAAAACTATATTATTGTTCGATCTAATGCTTATTCATTAATAATAGAGTCATATTAATAAATTATTTGAGCAGGCATTGATTATTTATATCTTTTTCTACGAGTTTCAAAATTGGATAACCGTTGACCAATCGATAGTGTAAAAGCGTGACGAAATAAGCGCGTCTGTTGATCAACAGTTGGCGGAACTGTTGGCCAAACTTTATAAATTTGGTCAACCGTTGGTGAATGGTTCACGAACGTTTTTACCAGGGGATTGACTGTCCTTAAATGCGAAAGCAATAAATACGCAGTGGCCAAAATATATGTTTTTTACAAAATGAGTCATTTTAAAAGGCATTTTAAGGGGACAAGTCACCTTCAAATCCGAAAAATAGAATCATTTTTAAACTTTCATGAATAATTCCGATTGATTTGCAATTCTTTACACTGAAATAACTTCACTTTACCCACATTTTAAGATTCTTGCTAGTCTTTTTGGGCCTATAGTACCGCAATAAAAAATTCAAAACTGATAAAAATCCTTTAGCACTGTCCACGCGATTCCTGGACAAGGCATGGACAAAATAGGCTGACATTTTTTGATACACTTTGAATCTATTAGTTTTGGTATGAATAAAGGAAATTTAATTTTATTGACTAGAACATTTTTTAAAAATGAAACAAGTCAAATAATCGCAAAAAAGCTGAAACTTTGACTTGATGATTTTTAAAAATGTTCTTGTCATTAAAAATAAATTTTCTTCATTGATACTAAAACTAATAGTTTCAGAGGTATATTAAAAAAATGTTGATCATTTTGTCCATGCCTTGTCCAGGAATAGCGTGGACAGTGCAAAAACATGTACTTTTTGCCACTACGTATTTATTGCTTTCGCATTTAAGGACAGTCAATCGTCAGTTTCAAACATATAAAAGATGTTTGTTGTATTTTTTCGCGTAGAATACGATAGCGCTGTTGTTTTTAATAATACATAAGCTAAAAGCGTTAGCAGCAAAAAATCGTTTTTTGCAAAATGGGTCTGTTAACCGTGAAAATTCTTCTTTTTTTCTCAGCTGCCGCACCGTTACAATCAGTTCTTTTTAATTTGTACACTATTAGCGGAGTACGACCAAAATAAGTCACCTCCACTTTATTGTATAAACAAGCGATAGATTCAGTAACAAATTATTCAGATTGACCATTAAAATACAATCATTCTATCATTGAAGATGATAAAATTTTACGATTCCGATTTACATTAACATAGTAAGAAGCGGGACGGATTATAACACACTACTTTATGAAAAAAAGCAAACTTTGAAATCTTTGTTAGTTACAGCCTAAACTCGAATCACATATGAATCGATAAATATAATTCGTACTAACCTTTCTTTCTGGCCGGTTCAGAGTCATTGTCACAGTCGCTATTATTGTCTCTCTTCCTTTTTAGGGAGTTCGTTTGTTTGTCTATTCTCTTCTTCAATTTCTCTAGATTAAGTTTTTCGAAAAAGTTTGTGGACTTTGGGTTTGCGTTTAAGTTCTCTTTTGAAGCTAGAAAAAATCAAAAAGATAAATATGTATTTATAAAGATCTAAAAATAAAAAAGGGTTATTTTATTTCTTATTAAAAATGTAACTGCTTGAAGTCTATATCTCTTCTTTCACACTTATCTATGAATTATTTTAATTTTGTATATTTAGTGAGTGGGAAATGGGATGTGAGAATGCAAGTGTGAGAACTCCATTGTGCCGAGCACGCCTGGAGGTCAATCACGGCAGGGTAGGCTTTTGTTTTGTCGCCAATCGCCTTGTTCTGGAGAAGATGTACTCCAAGAAAACTCCTAGCAATCTTCGTTGTGACAACTTCTGCACATGACAACAGAAGCACTCGCTGGTTATGCAAGCCTAAAATCGATTCAAGCCGAAAGAGGCGTGTGCTTAGGACAGTCTTGAGTTATTCTACGGATAGGAGCGAAACCGTAGAATATGCATGAGGAGACAAGGGCAAGCCCACATGGAATCGCTCAGTTAACAGAGAATTTCAAATGTGAATAGATCATAAGAATACAGAAGAGTAACTGAGTGCATGCGACTGGGAGGAATATATGCCGGAATTCGCGTGGAGAAATCTATAAAATTAGTTTTACCGCAGCCAGAAAAGCCCGCGATCCGAAACCTCAAGGTCGATAGTACACAGCTAAAGCCAAATCGTCGCGTAGAGAAGCATCGTAGGTGTGGAGGTCAGAGAAAGATAGAAGCGATAAACAGTTGGTGAGTCAAAAGTTGCAAACGGTTAACATTTTGAAAGACTAGAAAATTACGAAATTCACAGGTTAAGAGAAGTTAGAGGACCCAAAAGAATTCTTGGAGTAGACAGAAGAGTGTAGAGACGGTTCCACAATAAAGGGCGGCTTTCTTAGCAGCGATTCCATGCTGTTTAGTTAATCTCGAACGTTGCGATTCGAACGCTGAGAAACGCGCATAGCGACTTCTAGCAACGGGATTGGCGGTGTTGCGAATGTTGTTTGCTTATGGAGTTTGGTTATGACAGCTGCTGAGAGCAGACGTCAAACGAGTAATCAATTAAGCTGGAGTTACATTTTGGTTTGTTAATAAAGTATCATTGATTTGTATATACCTAACCCGGTCTGAACAATATTGCCAATCTGGAACGTGAGCGGTACTTATCTTTGTTAGACCCGAGAGGAGCAGAACGATACAAAGGTAAGCTGTTGCTGATCAACACGCGAGTGCGCATGGCGACGGAAAATTTAGGCAAAATGCAGAGAGTAATGCAATCAGATCGACACACGAGAAGAATGGACTTTAAGATTGTGCCGGATCTAGACCACGACACGATTTTGAGGATAGATTTTTACAACAAGTATGACGCAGATACGCGCCGATGGGAGAAAATTGTGAGAGTGTGCCAGGAACCACGGAATGGCCTTACGTCAGCGACGAAAAATAAGGAGATTTTAATTATTGCTGAATGCGCCAATATTTAAGCACTCGAGCTGAGTGAACGCGAAAAAATAAAATAGTAGTCTATGAGGTGTTAGCTAAGCAAAGGAGAGAAGCACCTGGCGACAATAGAAGAACTCTTTTTTTCAACTTCTTGATCAACCTTAGATCAGATTGAGGTATGTTGGTAGGTCGCAGTTTCTTCGTTCGCATGCTTCGCAGTGTTTCAGCAAATAGCGGTTGGCGCACAAAGCGAGAAAGAGTTGTCTGCGTGGGAATCCTCATGGGAAGCGAAGCCGTTAAGCACTGATTTATCGCGAGCGCGGTTCTCATAGAGGAGCCGTATTTCTTAAGGGAATCTTTCGGAAGGAATCTTTTGAGGTATCTTTATTCATACTTTTACTCTGCACTACAAGTAACGCTATTAGACTCATGGGAAAAGGCCAATCAAAGTAGTAGCGGATCGTAGCTGGGGTATATAACCATCTAGACCAGTTTGTCGCTCGTGAGTGAGGTCGCGCCGCGAGAACTGCACCTCCTTTTATGCGCGCGCTCGTAGCAGCGCCGACGTGGCCGAACTGAAAGAGCAGCGCTGTTGCGAAATGGAATGGCAACGAAGCATGCAATGGAATATGAACGCCAACGGCCACAATGGAAAGGCTGTTGGATCTCCCAGCCATCATACCAAAGAGGACAGAATGGATCACACAGACTACTTACAAAGGGTATATGAGAATATAGTGTTGTTCACAGATGGGTCAGAGAATAAAATGGGGTGAGAGCCGGGGCGTGAAAAGCGAGGAGCATCAGAGAGATCGTATAGACCCTCGACCGTTATGCGACGGTATTCTAGGCAGAGGTAAGGGCCATCGCAGATACAATTGAGAAATTGCTGGATAGAAAAACGAGTTTTACGACCATCACCTTCTGCCCCGACAGCAGGGCAGTACTAATAGACCTGGATGGGATTACTTACAGCTCTAAGAAAGTACTGAGATGCAAACAGGCGCTCATGGCATTGATTGCACAGAATACTGTCAGGCTAGTATGGGTGCTGGGGCATTCGGGAATAAGAGGTAACGGAACAACTAATAGATTAACTGGAAGGGGGGCTCAAGGGCTGCGAGCAAAGGCATGTAACAGCGCCATACCCACTTTGCGACGGTGTGTTTTCCGTCGCAAAGTGGGGGGAAAGTAGAGAAGCAGAGAACGAGTTTTGTCAGAACAGCGGAGCTACGAGAATCGACGGCTATTCTGAAGAAATCTTCGAGGGGAGAAGATTCTCAGAATGTGTGAACGCGGCAGCGAGGATGTAACTCCGCTACGACAGAGAAAGTCGTATTATGTACGTGAGTGCGAGAGAGAAAGAGCTGTGAAGTGCAAGGCAACGGCGAGGTCAATCAGGAGACATGAGAGAGGGGAAGAGCGCCGATATCTAGTCTGTTTTAAGACTCAGAAAGATGTTCAGAACTCGTCGATCTCCGTTGCGCCGGGAGAATACTCATGTGATTGGTTGAGCGATACAGAGCGAGCCTGAGGGCTCGAGTCGCAGCGCGAAGGCCAGCACTATAGCTCCAGCTATCGAGAGAGTACAACGTGCAAGTGTATTCAAGCATCGAGCATCGAGAGTTTTCTTCAGAGCTACCTTTGTGTGAATCGTGCTAAAATCACCTCGTGCTTAACGTCATCGACTAGGGCTTCTCTAGCTTACTATAGTTCAATACCTAGCTGGACTCGCAAATACAGTGTTGATAACGAGGATCGCGCGCGGGGTGGAAGCGTGTGAACAAAGCCGAGTAGATCGAGGGCGAGCGTATCGTCACCAGGCGCCAGGTTCCGACGAAGTAGGCGGGATTGTCAGTCAAGATGAGAGGGCGAGGAGGTTCTAGAAGAAGATCCGAGGCATCAGAGTCGAGTGTTAGTGGAGTGTGTGGGAGACGAGAGCGCCAAGAGTAACGAATAGGGTAATTGGGAGAAAGGGGCGCTGACGAGGGCGTTAGAGGGGAGAGAGAACGAGCGTGCGTACGGCCACGAGAGCCATCGCAAGCTGGCATTGAGAGCACCAGAAGCTATAGATATATCGAGTGTGTATGAGCAAGCAAAAGCGATTTAACGAGGGTAAAATCATTGTCGTAATATTTGTTGAATTTGTTGAATTCAGAACGTTAAATAAATAATAGTGACACGGATACGGAGCCGCGAGAGACATAGAGCCAATTGTTTCTGCGGGTTTTGCCACGTCAAAACCTCCGAGATGAATGGAACACTAAAAGTATGGCTAAAGACAAAACTAGCACGAAAATGGAAGAATAAGGTGGGCCTTAGACAAGCTAAAGAGTGTTTTGGGAACATGACCCAAAAATGGTTGGCCACCATCAAGACGCTGTGCAGGAACCAGTTCAGGATTATGGTGGAATGGTTAAAGAGATGTCAGAGCAATAGATTCGCCACTAAGTATTCAGTACTTCCAAAATTAAAAAAAAAATAAAAGTCTGATCAAAATTTCCCTTAGTAAAATCATTTATTAATTTGAATACTACGGCGCTACGAGCTTGGTTTTTTAATACAAGTTTTATTAAAACAGTTTTATGTGAAATTATCGAAACAATCGAAATGTCCTTTGGTAAAATGATCTATTACACCTAACACTACAGCGCTACGAGCTTAGTTTTTCATTACAAGCTTTATTTAAAAATTTATATGAAACAGAAAAACAGTATTTTTAGCTACGACATCTCCATAACGGGGCACTGGAAGGTGCGATACCATATACAAAAGCTAGGGCTCTGGGAGATCAGTTTTAAAGAAAGCAAGTTTGCACTAACCGGCAGCAGAGGGGGCTACTGTTTAGAGAATCTACGGTTACCTATACACAGAATAGAACAAATTTTATACAATATATGTTTGATTATTACCTTCATTATCTTCAGCATCGGGAATATATTCCGAGTCAGCAGAGGTATTGTGGTCCATACTTTCGTTACAAGGGTCCTCTACTATATCTGTGTCCACCTCATTTGTAGGTAATGATGTTGAGAGGCCTTGGGCTTGCTCTAATAATGGTGTTAAGTTTACCAGTTCTCTCATTGGAATATTCTGTCGGTAATAGTTTTTGTGTATATCCATTTCGTGTCCAAGAAAGTTTGCTAAATCTTTTAAATTAGCATCTTGTATGTCGATTGCATACATCATCGTAGCTAACTGTTTCCTTAAAAGTGTACCTCGCAATTTCTTGCTTTCTTTGACGCCACATTTTAGCGAATAAGGTCGTATGATTTGATACGATTCATAGTAATGATCGATGGAAGTATCTTCAGATTCTTTCGCAAATACGTATTTGTTTTTTTTAAGTTTATCACTTCTATTCTCTAAAATGATGTTAAGACTTGCAAGAAGCCTTTCATGGATTAACAAACCTACATTACGTAATCCTTTTTTATTCAGTAGCTGAACTCGTACATATTGTCGGGCTACTTGTTTAGATTTTTCAGATAATTTTGTGAATTCACTGCCTGTACACGCATCGTCGATACGGTAAATCTTAGAATGATTCAAATCTGATAAGAGTAAGCGAGAAATCTCACCCTGCCTTCGACGATTAAACAGTTGAATCAACACAAGCGTAGATTCGTTCAGAGTTTTCAAAGCTTCATAGCGAATTTTTTTATTTACAGGATCATCGTCATTAGGAGTATTACTCAGAGTTTCTATTGCTTTCATACGGATATTCTCAGTAAATGAGTGGAGCTTTTGAATATCGTCAATAGATGGAAGTTTCTCCATAGGTTTTTCTTTGGCTTTTTCTAGGAAACTATCTCTTGATTTTTTATTAAGAGTTTTGAATTTGTCAGGCAATATACTTTCGAGAGCAACTATTTCAGAAGCAAGGTCATCCAAGTTATTTTCAGTATAATAACCTTTGAAAAACTTTAAAAGCTTGTTCAACAGTGTTGTCAATTCAGGAATTTTGTTGACTTTATTAACCAATCCCGTGTCTGTATCGTGTTCTGCCATTTTTTTTAATACCTCGCATATTAGAGTAGCATTGTTTCTTCTTAAGACATCTTTCAAATATTGAATTTTATCATTACGTTTGCGCATATTCATAACCAATTCACCGAGTATTCTTAACTGATGGCTAATCATGGAATAATTTTGATCTTTATTGTAGTAGTCTACCAAATTGTTTCCGTATAAAACAATGAATTTATCTTGTTTTACAATATCTTTGACCTCTCCAGATGCCATTTTTTTCAAAACTAAATCACGCAGTCTTTTGGTAGCTTCTGAGTGAATATCTGGAATCAAATTTTGACATTCGTTTACGAAACTTTTTGAATTTGGTATTTTTGATTGGACAGGACAAATGTGCTTTCTTATATACGATTTTTTCAAAAATTTGAAGCAGTATTTACATGGAACATAATCTTTACTCGTTTCTTGTGAAGGCAGTTCATAATTATGTATTACTGGCATATTTCCGTTAGATGTTTCTTGTAATACAATGGTAGGTTTACTTATGTTAGAGATATCGGGAAACAAAAATTCTCCTGTACTTTCATCGACTTTTCCACGTATAATTTTTTTTTGATTCAATTTCCTTACACCGTACATCTCTTTTCTTTCCGATGAGGCATTTATATTATAGTCCCCTAAAGATACTAGCATTTTTAAAGCTTTCTTGCGCTGATCAGGATCTAAATTCAATATCTGTTTAACATTTGTATCGTTTTCGTGCACTGAGATAATATGCCTTTGAATTTTATCGACAATTTTGGCTTCACAAAAAAAGCATACGTGTATTTTACCCTCTCTCTTAGTTACACTGGCATCCCGTCTAGAGACATACTTTTGTTTCAAATCGATACAGGGCGATCCTTCAACATTTAGATTTAAGTTGTTAGTAATAATCTTTCCTGAATCGTCAATTTTTATCTTATCTGAAATATACAAAATTTATATTGTAGTTGACTTCAACAATTATTAATACTTAGGTGGAACTGATTTAAAGCCAGTCTTAACCCCTTAAAAAAAAATAGGATTTTATGTTTGAGAGTTTTCGTACCTGTGTTATTGTTTACTCTAGATTTATACGTCTCACGGTGCTGGCTCCGTGTAGCCATTTTCGTATTTTTACCTGCCTCTGTAACAGTATGTTCGCTAGAACTTGTCCTCGATCTTCGTTCTAAAATTGATATAACATACTACTTTTAAAAATGTCATTGTTTTTACATAGTTAATATTACACATATTATTTCATAATCAGAGATTATAAAATTGAATTTCGTACCCTGGTAGAAATTGATTCTTTTAATAGCTAGTAACAGCCTACTTTTAATAGAACTAGGTAAGAACTAGACATTTTTATTAGTCTAGTTTATGCCTAACGGGTAACGTTTTTTACAATACTAAATTGCCATTTATTATTTAAATTTTTAAATTTATTTTTATATTTTCATTCTACGAAATACCAATAAAATAAGAGAAAAAACAGTACACGTTGGCCACAAACTGCCTAGTTTAACTATCAGTTACTAACGACCACGCCAATTTTTGATAGACAGATTTCTACTAGGGTACAAGTCATCAATCATACCTATTCCCTTTTTTGTGTTGTGAACAATGCTTCTCCTAGTCCGACTCCTTGAACGTCGAGGTATATTTTTCTTTGAAATAGCAACAAATTCTTCATCAGAAGTTATATCAGTGTTATGAGCAGCAGTTTGTCTTGAACTTTTCTCTAAAATTAAAAACGTAAAATTTGTATTTTAAATAATTTGATTAATTTTCTTTTAATAGTTTAATTTTATTGCAAAAAATGTTATAGCACTGCGTGGAATAAATCCTCACTTATGCCACGCTTATCCATGGAATAAGTAGCCCTTTATTGCACCGTGATAATCGCACTCACTACGCTAGTGCGCTAACTTTACGGTGCAAAAAAGGGCTGCGTATTCCACTCGCTGCGCTCGGGCGCTTATACACGCCGTGCTGTAAAGTACGACTTATTCCACTAGTATCGTGATTTACTATTAGTTACGTGTAGAAACATCACAGATGTCAATAAGAAACCGATTAGGAAAGTGCATCGTCAATGGTGGCCGTAGCTCAAACGGTAGAGTGTAAGAATTGTAAGTCAAAGATTCGTGTTTAAGTTTCTAAAATAATAATAACAGTAAAAATGACTATGACTAAACCGTAACAATACAACTCAATATTACCTTTTGTATTTTTGTTGAAATAATCATTTTCTTTTTATTAGCTTCGCTAGCAGTTTTAGAATATTCAGCTTGAACATCGTCTGAATCTGTTTCGGTTTCATTATTTTCTGATTTTGACCAAGAATGTTCTGAGTTATCTGATTCGTCATAGCTATTTCTTCCTAAAATTAAAATTAAAGTTCAATCTTTTATTTTACTAGCCTAAGTACTCGCTCGTGATGACAACATCGGATATTCATATTAGAAAAAAATGCTGAGTCACGATTTCGAGGACCGGAAAATTAAAGTACATATTTGAAACATCGAATTAATATTATGTAGATGTAGATTAATACCAGTAGAATTTAATGGAGGCACAATTGGGATTGCAAATGTGTTTTTCACAATGTTCTTGGAAGTTATAGGAATAATTTTATTTTAATTCACGTTTCCTGATCTCTTATAATGAGAAAAAGTATTTACCTTCTACTGTAGTTGTTCTGCTGATTGATTCAGTTGTAAATCCGTCATTGGCTTGGCTTACTTCTACGTTTTTTTCAATGCCTAAGTTAGAGTCCATTTTTGAATTTACAGCGTAGTCTGAAGTTCCATCAATGCCTGCATTTCTAACCATTTCCAAATTTCCATCAACGTCCATATTTCCATTAGCGTCCAAATTTCCATTACCTTCTGAATGTACAGCGTAGTTTGAAGTTACATCAATGCCTGCATTTCTAACCGTATTCAAATTTCCATCAACGTCCACATTTCCATTAGCGTCCAAATTTCCATTAACCTCCGAATTTCCATTAATATCAAAGTCTCCACCAACGTTTAAATATTCGTCAAAGTCTAGATTTCCACTAATGTCTACGTCTTCAAAAAATACAACTAGAAAAATTATTTTAAGCTCTAATTATGGCCTTTCAATGATGAAACATATATTTATATAAATAATAAAACATTTCAGAGGCCAGGCAAGAGTTAAAACATACCAAAAACGATTTTTTTTTATTATTGTTTAGAATGAAAAAATGTTTGCCATATACGCTTCCGAATCCCGAGTTTCTGTTAAAAAATGGCTTTGACAATGAATAACATAAAAACTATTTTAAATATTTTTTGAACCAAATTCTCTTAAAGAATAACAATACATTGTACAACTAGCGGCGAAAATGGGCTTTTCCAAGCAATGCTGATATTTGAGCATGAGTGGTAGACCAGGGCGCCGTATCATCCGAGTTTGGAAAAACACATTCGTCCCTTGTTGTTCGCCGTATTTTTTATAACCAGTGTATACAAAAGACCATTTTTGTTGCCTATGAAGTGGATCAAGGATAGATTTTTTTGAGTTGTCCATTACAGTGTGAGTGTATGTATGTGTGTATATATGTTCCTGGTAAAACTTTTAAAATATAGCAATTCAAAATATTCAAAATGTTTAAAATTTAAAATTTTTTAGAAATGTTTTTAAAAGTTTTACATTTTACAGCTTTAGTAAGGAAACGAAGAAAAAAAATAAATTGAGAGTACCGAAATTTTCGATCCTCTCTGTTTCCGATTCTCAGATTATTTTAAGCTTATAAGGGGCGAATACAGGTTAATTTATACATGTATTATGACCAGGGACTCTTGCTCTACTTTTTGATTACGCTCGGAAAACCATGTTCGGTCCCCTTTATAGGCGCCGAAAATGGTCTTTTCAGTGCACGTGTTATAAAAATATACTAGTCACATTTCGATTTATTATATATTCTTTTTCGAAAGTTGTCTTGCTGCTTGTATAGATGATCGCTATGTATTCTTGCGAGACTTTATGCTATCGCTTAGGCATGTCTTCATCTTTTATAAAGTAAGCGTGTCTGACATTTAACATTTTTTCAAATGATATCAATGGTTTGTTTTTGCTTCCTCCTAGGAAACTTTTTTTAAGTTATAATTCAAACTTGACCACTTGAGTAGACCATATTAAAAAGTATACTAGGAATTCAAGAAGCTAATAATTATAATGAAAGAAAAAAAGATGCAAAGATTTATAAAGAATTATTAACATATTGAATCCCTTTTAACTTACAATTAGCAAAAAAGCAATCAGTTCATGTTATTATTTAGAAAAAATAAAAGTTTATACCATTATTTTTATTTTCATGTGTCACATAATCTTCTAGCAATTGGTTTTCTTCATCAAGATAGTGAACAGGGATGGACGATATGTCAAAAGATTTATTCAGACTTTTAATAGAATCATTCAACGATTTTCTTCTGGCAGCATGTTGAATCACGGATACACAATTAGCCTGTTTTGGTGTTGGATTCTTTGATTCAATCTGTAAGCTTTTGTCTATATGAAAAAATATAAAAAAATCGAAGGTTTATAAATCGAAATCAAAAATGTTGAAATGTTTTTTTTTAAACATGTTAATGAAAAGAGCTTTTTTTCGTGCATGAAAAACGAATTGAAAATTAAGTTTTTCATGCAACGGGAGGAAAAGTTCTTCCTCCCGCTGCTTTAAAGTTTTAATAATTGTTATAAATTCTCATAAGATGTTGAAATTTGTTAGAAAATGTAAAAAAACTGATATACACTAAAAAGTTTTCAATTCCCACTTATTTTCCGTGCACAAAAAAGGTCCTATTCATGCCCTAGTTTAAAAAAGCATGTGTAACAAGGGAGAAGTGGCTATTTTAGACGCGGGTGATATTTTGAGCACTCGTATCCGTCTCGAGCGCCTACAGCGCTATCGATTCCCATTCGTGCTCAGATATCACCCTCGCTAGAAAAAGACAATTTTCCGCCCTAGTTGCACAATATACTATTGTAGTTATTACTTACAGCTGTCATTTAGATAACTTTGAGACAACAACGCACTTTGAATAGATACATTAAATTCATCCGTTATCTTTACAAATGGTAGCTCTTGGTTTAACATTTTAGCCATTTCTATCAACATAGTCCTATTATCTATAAAAACAAAATTTTACAATTAATGACTATTAAATATACCTAATAATGTGAGTACATAGTATGATAAGTGTATTTGGCCTCTGTTATAAAATAAATGATTATCACTGATAATTGTCTTTAGTATATGGTAAAAAATGTATTCAAAATAGCCTAAAACCTAACCTAACTTTCACGACCTCATGAACAATTGCTGAAAACTAACGGAGAGGATTAGAAAATCTTACGAAGGAATGAATTAGCTATTAAATTAATTAAAATGCAAAAACACTACATATCTTGACGAAGAAACGCAGGAATAAGACCGGTGCGGTACCACATCATTGTTTCTTTTTTGTTTTTTGTTTTTATCTGAAGAGCTGGAGGAATGCTTGATGCACCATGACAGGACCAGTGCAAGACTCCCCATGTGTGAGACTCTCCTGGCGTGGGACAGTCGCCAGGCATTCTCACTAAATCTCCCCCTCTTAAGGGCCGCGAAGATCCCCCCGGTAACCGCTTTCGCATTCCTTCGGGGGGTCGCCTGTCTTAAGCTATGCTAGCCGTCAACTAGTCTTGTAAACAACCGTCATTGTTTTTCGCGCGGAGAACCGTCTCCACGTACGCCGTTATCTCGTCCCAGTTCTGCTTGCTGTCAAGCATCGTTTCAACTACAGTCTCGGGCGTGAACGCCCCTATCGTCAGCTCCAGTACTCTACGTTTTTCAGCCCAGCGAGGGCAGTCAAAAAACGTGTGTCTCACGTCGTCCCGTTCGTCACCGCAGTATTTGCAACCCGGTGTCGCTACCTTGTTTATCGCTAACAGGTAACTCTTGAAGTAGCCGTATCCGGAAAGAAATTGGGTGAGATAAAAATTGACGGCCCCCCATCCTCTGCCTACCCACGGGCCTACCTCCTTAATCAATGATTTTCATTTCGCATGATGGCATTCGCTCCATCGCTCCTGCCATTTCCGCATCGTCCTATCGCGTTCCTCAATTCGGATTTCCACCCTAGCCGATTCCCGGAGACTCTCGTAGATCCGCTTGCGTTCGATCGCAAGCAGATCCACGGGAATCACCCCTGCGATAACCATTGTCGCATCCCCGGAGATCGTTCGGTACGAGCACGCAATCCGAAGCGCCCATCTACGTTGCACCGCCGTTATCTGCTTACGATACTTTTTCTTCTCCATGGCATCGGCCCACACCTCCGCTCCGTATAAGAGGATAGAGTTTGTGGTTGCCATTATGAGTCGTCTGGCTGCCGGCCTAGGCCCGCGCACGTTGGCCATTCATCGACTAAGCAGCGCCACCCTAATCGCCGCCTTTTCGCATACGCTATCTAAATGCGCTCCGTAGTACAGCTTCGTATCTAGGGTTATCCCCAGATACTTGGAGTAACCCTAGGACCTTCGTCGTTATTGTTACGTCTCCAACGCGCATAGGTATGATAGTCTTGTACATCTTCTACTGGATATAATCAAACGGTTTCATTGGACCCTTATATGTAGCTGAATAATTCCATTAACGACGTTCGCGTCCATGCAATATTGTTCTACGAATAATTATCAAGGTCGTGGAAATAAGTTGTGGTCGATCGTTTATGTTATTTAATCAAAAAGTGCTTAAATTTAGTTAAATAATGCTATTCACCGGGATCGCGTAGACCGGATGAAATTATAGTAATAATGATCAAAGTCGTGAAAAGAAGGTCTTGTAGATCGGCTATTGGATATGATCAAAAAATTATATTTGAGCATTAAAAGCATCTTAGTAGTTTATTTTACAAGGTTTGCGTACATGAGATGGTATACTACGAATAATTATCAAGGTCGTGGATATAAGGGATTCAAGATCGTTTATGTTATTTAATCATAACGTAATTAAATTAAGTTAAACAATGCTATTTACCAGGATCGCGTAGACCGGATGAAATTATACTAATAATGATCAAAGTCCTGGAAATAAGGTCTTGTAGATCGTCTATTGGATATAATTAATAAATTGTATTTGACCCTTAAAAGTAGCTAAATAGTTCCTTTTACGTGGTTCGCGTCCATCCGATGGTATTCTACGAATAATTATCAAGGTCGTGGAAATAAGGTCTTGTATATCATTAATGTTATTTAATCAAAAAGTGCTCAAATTCAGTTAAATAACGCTATTGACCAGGTTTGTGTGGACCTGATGTAATTATACTAATAATGATCAAAGTCGTGGAAATAAGGGCTTGTAGATCGTATATTGCATATATTCAGTAAATTTTATTTATGCCTTAAAAGTAGCTTAATAGTTCTTTTTACGTGGTTCGCATCCGTGCGATGGTATACTGCGAATAATTATCGATATAATTATAATTAATAAATTGTATTTGACCCTTAAAAGTAGCTAAATAGTTCCTTTTACGTGGTTCGCGTCTATCCGATGGTATTCTACGAATAATTATCAAGGTCGTGGAAATTAGGTCTTGTATATCATTTATGTTATTTATTCAAATAGTACTTGAAATTACTCAAGTTATTCCATTTACCGGGATCGCGATATTTTATACCAAGAATTATCAAGGTCGTGGAAATAAGGGCTTGTAGATCGTATATTGCATATATTTAGTAAATTTTATTTAACCATCAAATGTAGCTTAATAGTTCGATCGGTCGAAAATGGCGTGAGATATCGCATCTCACACATTTTTCGATGACAAAACTATAAGGCACTTCCGTGTCGCGGTCGTGCCTAAAAAGGCGCCATAAACCCCGATAACTCTATATATGAAAGTGTCTGCGCAACTACCGGTAGTAGGCCAGTAAAAATAGCCATGAAATCGCCCTGCGGTGGAAATGGCTGCATTTTGGATATTTGGTAAATCGGGGTCGGAAAAGCCGATTCTGAAATTTGCAGCTTCTTAGGATCGGGGGGTCTATGCAAAAACGGCGTGCAAAAGTTATTTTCGCGAATATCTTGAGAACGGCTAAACGTACAGAATAATAGGTCACACCAAACGAAAGGGCGTAAAATTTTGCATTAGAAACGATTTTTTACCCGTTTCCGATAAGTGCAAAATTTTAAGATAAATAATGGAACAGTAACTTGCTCGCACGGCAGCAGGGGAAGGGGGGACGCGCAGACGACATGGCCGCCGCTTTCCCCTCTCGCGCCGCCGGAGAGACGGCGCGCTGCGTTTGAACGCGCGTCGAGGAATCGGCGCTCTCCCGTGATACATAGAATATTCTTATGAAAATCGAAAAAAAAGTACTCGAGACGATTTTACTAATCGATTCAGAATTCTCTAAATCAAATTTTTAGACAGGTCTCCAGAGAGACTTTTTTTCAAAGTGAAATAATTATTATTGACACATTAAATTACCGTGATTGAAATCGGGAAAAACGTATCCAAGTCGACCATTTGGATTGATTCAGAATCGTCTGAATCGAATTTCTAAACAGGTCTCAAGAGAGTCTTTTTTAAAAGTAAAATAATTATTTATTTGTCATTAACGAATTACCGCGATCAACATCGCAAAAAACGTATTCTAGACGACCATTTGGATCGATTCAGAATCGTCTGAAAATAAAAATTTAAAATAATATATTTATAAACCTTTTGGGTGAGAAAAAAAAACATGTAGTTTGAATTATATTATTATATCAGTAATTAATAATAACTTTGTTATAAGTTGCTAACTTTGAATATTGTATAAATCTTTTCAAAATCCGATTTACGCAAGTACAATTTTTTTTAGATATACCATCACTATATTACATTATATTAATAGTATTAGCCCAAGTGATATCTCAGAAAATTTCTCAGACATTTTCAGCTAAAATCTCAGAATAATTTTCTCAGGTAAATTCTTGATTATGATTCGCTCCTGAAACCTGTTTATCGAAAAAAAATTTTCCCGCAAAGCTACAGACATAGTCACAGACTATTTCACAGAATATTGACAGTTTGAATATTTGACAGAATATTTCAAAACACAGCTGGTATAATCCTGGCATGTGTTTCACACTGGGTAAACGCAGCTAATGTCTTTGCAATGCACAAAAACAGCTGATATTTTTTAAAAGTGTTTTAAAACTAATCTAAGTAATGTACGTAGTGCTTTTGGGGTTATAGTTTATAGCTTGTATCCAAAAAGAAAACAAAGTGAAGTGTTTAAAAGCAGAGTAGTGTAGTTTTTTTAAAAAGTGTAAAGTTCAGTTATTTTCAACATATGTGTAATCATCGAGATATCAAGAGCAGGTTTGCGTGTACCCATCAAGACAAGAAGTACTCTCGAGAAAGAGGCCAGTAGAGGCAAAGAAGATTTGTAGAAGTAACGAGTGAGAATGAACCAGCCAACAAGTCAAGACTTCAAGTTCATCAAAGAAGATACAAACTCCTGCAGCAGAAAATACCTCTGAGATCTGGAATAGGTTGATTGAAATCAAGATTCTATTTCCTGCGCTCAAGGAACGTTTGATTCACAACCAATGCCATGCCAAAGTTCAAGTTGGCGAATTCAAAGTTAAGGGATTATGATTAAAGATTGAATTAATGTGTTTTAAGTGGGCTCAGCTGACAACTTTTAACTCAGGCAGAAGATTGGCATCAAGAATAATGCTTGGATAAACAATTTATAAGAAGAGCAGTAGTTACATTTCATGCTCTTGGAGTTGGACACGCTGGTCATCATCTATTTTGTGGATTGATCAACTGCTTAAAACTTATGGCTCAGTGAGCATGTGATACAATCAGCGAACAATTTAGTGAAGTGTATAAAAAAGTAGCCAAGGACTTCGTGAAAACTGCAGTGATGTAAGAAAAAACTGCTAGAGAAACTCAAGCACCCGGATCAAACATTTGAAGGTTAGACTGGTAATTTTTTATCAGTTTCAACTGGAAGGTTCAGCACAGTAACCAAAAGAAAAGATAAGTATAAAGTGATATCATTATCAAGGAAAAAATAACCTTTTTATCACACTTTTTTAAAAATTCATGAAATGTCTTTTTTTTATTGCAGGTAAGAAAAGCCGTACAGCACCCAGAGGTATAAGCGAATATACCGCATGATAGCTGAGAATCAAGGTCTATGCGTGTGGAAGATAAGTAAAATGCGTTATTTAATTAAATATTCCTAACCTATAACCTATGACAAACAGATTCTCTTTATGTATACATCGTATTTGGTCTGACTTCTGTTTAAGGAAACAATGAAACTACGATACAAATTATTAATTGCCTTATACTCGTACAATCACTCATGCATCACTCATACAATCATACGAGCTGATGAACAGCTTCATTTACTCATGTCGCCACGAGAAGTCACTTTACAATTAGTCATATGCATTAAAAGCACATTTGATGTAAAAAAATTAGTAGATAAATCAGCCTCTGCATGGAACTTTTTATTATTTATTATTATACAAAAATTGATATTTGTCGTAAGTTTATCTATATAAAACAATGTTCATAGAGATTATTCTCTAGAAGAAAGTGAAAAATCTGAGAAGAAATAGAATGATGATTCCTCTTTTTTAAAGTAGGTATTTTGATAAATTCAATCTGAAAAATACCATTTTTGTGTTCAATCATGCTTTTATAGGGGGATCAATCAGAAATAGAGTTTCATTAAAATCATGAAAAAATAGATTTAGATATAATAATAATAATAATATATAGAGCATAAGCTGCCTAAATTGCTCAGTTAAATTTTATGGAAGAAATTAATGCTGCTTGAAAAACCAATAAACCACGTAAAAAAGACTTCTGCATAAAAAAAACTGAAAGTTTTTGTTTAATAATGTCACAAGTAACATTTTCTGTTTTTATGAAGTGTGGTGTGAATGTATTATAAATATACTATCCTGTTATGTAAAATACGTCTATAAGAATGATCTAATTGACCACGTGAACATTCAATTAGAAACAAATCAAATGTTTCCTCTACTTTTTAGGATGGGGTGATAAAATTATGTACTAAAAATACAAATACTTTTAACGGAAGCTAAAATAATGTTTAATAAAAATTTTTTTATAATGCTGGGGTAACCCAAACCCCTGGGTAAATCAGACTCCTCTATTGCAGAAAATAATGTATATTAAAAATTATCTTATGATTGTGGAAAACTTTAAGAGAGAAAGAGTAAGAGACAAGAAGGCGATGTAGTACTAAATTCATTTGAATACAGTAAAAATAGTGGCTATGGCAGGGCTACTTAAAACATTGAGTCGCCTTCAATGGAGTTAAAATTGGAGAAGGAAGCAGACCGGTCTGCTCCTGACCAAGTCGGAGCACAGATAATAACATTGATAGATTTAATTTGCATGACTCATATTAGTCAAACATATATATAGAATTATACTATTTATACCAAAGACAAAATCAGTGAATCCATTATATATTTTACTTATATAATTTATTGTTTTAGTAAAAATAGGAAGGATTGATACTTACCGTTTCTTGCTACAACTTTACATGGCACCTCCTCATTAATGTTTTTATACTTAAAAGTCCACACTCCAGCATCGTTTTTCCTTATATATTTTTTATTGAGAACTGAGTAAAAAT
Organism: Muscidifurax raptorellus; assembly: GCA_020010945.3. Lineage (NCBI taxonomy): Eukaryota > Metazoa > Arthropoda > Insecta > Hymenoptera > Pteromalidae > Muscidifurax > Muscidifurax raptorellus. Next base: position 1,146,473 of record JAHUUD020000026.1, read on the forward strand.
CCTCTTTTAAAATTTGAATTAAAACATTACTCATTTTGAAAAAAATTATTTCTCAAAAAATAATTATAAATTGCAAATTATTATGCATTTAAAATTAAAAAAAGTATTTGCACAAAGAGCGGCCGAGTGTGGAGATCTTTTTTCTATTATAAATAACATAAATAATATAATCTACTATTTACAAGGCTCAAGTTTTTTTCTCAGTCTATATGTATGTACATACGTGAACGAGCGCGCGGGATAAAGAGAATATAGACTAAAGTATTAATATTAAGGCTCTCGCAAGGTCCGCAGTGTAAAAAAAACGTGAAGGAATAGCGAAAACCCGATAGGTGGCGCGGAAGTATGTTAGTTAGCATTTTTTCAAATTAGTGGTTTATTATCAGTTCTTGCCATATAATACTTATTGTAACTATGTCGGCATAAGTAATACCATTTAATACTAGGTCCTCATAAATACGCTTCCATTTTATATTTGTCTGCATAAGTAATAATGTGCTTTATTTTGTCCTCATATCGACTTTTGCATTTTATGATTTGTCTGCATAAGTAATAACATGCATTATTTTGTCCTCATATCAGCCTTTGAATGTTATTATTTGTCCACATAAGTATCCCAAAACTTATGCAGACACTTATTATAAACAATATGAAACTTGTGCAGACATAGTCTGTATATGTCACGTTGCATGTACCATATATAAAAACGCTTATAACTTTGTTAAAACTCAATATATAATGAAATATTTACGATACATTGATATAGAAATGCTTTATCTACCGATGTATGTATGTTACGATTGATTTTGACACTGTCCGCATAAGTCACGATACATGAACATATATATATATATATATATTACTTATAAAACTAGGTTAGGTCGTAACAGTGTGTGATTTACGGGAAAACGTGTGCGAGTTGGTTACAATCCGATACTTTAAGACGCGCGAGAGTCATAGCTCGTAGTTTGGGTTAAATTCGGCTATCTGGGTACCTTGCGTTTCTCCTGTTAAGCATAAGGTACGCAGCGAGCTATGTGGCTACCTTACTTTTGTTAATTATAAAGTGTTTAACTGGTTATCTGGCTATTTATCGGACGTCTATAAGTTCGGCTGGTTAGTAATAGTTAACTCGGATTCTAACTTGCGTATTTGTAGAATACGTTGTAAAGTTGACGTTAAGTGAAGTTGCTTGAATAAATCGAAGTGTCATCCAACGTGATAAGATTAATCTATCCCGAATCACCCACTTTCCTATACCGCCTTGCGGGACTGAGCAAGCCGAGCAAAACCCGAGTTTTGTCGAATTCAGACAAAGCTCGCGAGACTTTGGCGCTCATCGGCGATCGCCTGGTACCCGGGAATTTAGTTAGAAAACGACGAGACGCGGGTATTGTAACGTTACTCTAGTCAGTGCACTTACGTAAAGAAAATCACACACGTTATAAACTAAAACATGAAAGTGTTTTCGATATAACGATTTAATTGAAGTCAATCTCTGTATTATAAAAGAAGAACCATATACATTTGTAGTACCCAGTATGGTGGTTTGAAAAGTATTTCTGAATACAGAAAGTAAACATAGTTTTGTACCGTGATTCGCATGCAATGTGTATATACAAAATTAAAATGCGAATATCTCATAAATACGTAATTGTACACTATACAATCTATACAGAAGTGTGGTAAGATATTTACAGTTGATTTAGTAAAGAAAACGACAGTATTTAGAATTTCATATCAATCAGCGCATCGAAATAATAAGAAACGTATATTAAATCTAAGAAAGTGTTTTATCACAATTTTTATTCATAGTCTATATCAATGTATATAGTTTTATCCGAATCAACGTAATTTAGAAAATTTAGCGGTTTTTCAACGTGATTCAAGATAAATCAGGAAAACCTGATCACATAGTTAAGAAACTAATAAACAGAAATACATAAAAAAATGAGTACTAAGTAAGAATATCAAGTATATAAGTAAGAATACCAGAACTAAATGTGCACTAACGAATGACAATGGTTAGCATCGTTAGCTGCTCCGTAATATAAAAACTAGGACACTAAAGCTGGATGTAAACTATCTGCTGGCACTACATAACAGAGGTTAGAACAGTTACAATTGATAATTTTTAATAACATACAGGGTGTAACGTGGCGGTTACCCGGCTAGAATTGATTTCCAGTGGGCAACTCCCGAGCGCCAACGTTAACAAAGAACTACCGATCCGGCCGAATTTATCTATAATGGTCGCCAGGCCGGCAGGTAGCTTCGTCTTCAAACAATCGTAACGCGCCGCGGCTGAAACAATCTCTCTCAGAGGAGGTTCCGTCGTCGACACAATACGTGGAGTACTCGGGCGTACTCCACTCCGCGTACCACAGTATAGGATATCGGGTTTAAAGAATGACACAGTCACTGATTAAAGGTATATGAATGATCAACAGTATTTATTATTAGACTGGCCACGAAATAATTAACTCGAACCGATATGCTACAACGAATGCTCTATTACATTCTCGCACTCAAAAATGGCTGCCGCACGCCTCGGCTAAGTCGCACCGCACCACTCGCGCAATCACGCCAACGAACGCCAACGCAAAACCTGACCACAATCGACTACAAAGTCCCCGATACAAATGTGCAACGAACCTTCGATTAGTTATCAATCTGTTGTTTTCTCGCCAACTCGCTTTACAACCGTCGTCCTTCTATTCTTATTCCACGTGGTACGATTAAATAATAACTACTTGTAGCTGACTCCTTGAGCGAGATGCTGCTAGGATGCTAGTCCGGAACAAAGTGTTCTGGACGGTGGTCTGAAGCCGAGAGAGCCAAGTGCTCCCGTCCGTGGTCCGAGATCAAGAGAACGAGTCGCGCGCCGCGAGCCTCCTTTTGTCGCGAAGGACCTGTCCGCGAACCGCTAATTGACGTGTCATCGACACACGTCAATTAGTCACACAAAGCGCGCGACTTTCAAACCGCAATTCATCCATTCCTCAATCCTCACTCAAACATCCTTACAATTACTTAAAACTAAGGCCGGCCGCAACAATAATGCCGGTGCGGAGAGGCTTCTTTAGCCCCTCCACTCACGCTATAATACATTCAGGTCGCACGTGGACCTCCACAGGAACCCAACCACACTTCACACGCCTCACACAGGTGTGGGATACCGTACTCTAGCCGCTGGAACAGGCCGCGCGTGCGCGCGCATTCGCTGGTTCCAACAGCTGCTCGCAGCGAGGCTTCCCCCTCTCCGCTCTGCCGAATCTCTCGCTGCTTCATGCTCCTGCTAATACTAGGCAGCTATGGCTCTGGTCGCGACTCTTTCCTCCCCTCGTTACTTCTACAAACAACAAATAAGGGATTATTTTCCCGTTGTTGTTGCGACGCAAGTAACGAGAGCGAGGCGAGGAATCAGTGCTTGGTCTGACGAGCGAACCTCGTCACAAGGGGAGCAAGGCAAAGTCATTTTCATCTTCTGGACCTTAAAATACAGCAGAACGCAGAAAGAAAATTTGCAACAGCTAAGATAGCCTATCTAATAATAATCAATCTGAAAAATTACAGTCCCAAACTGGAAAACCGCGAGTAGGTATGCAAGTGGATATGGAACCAGGATATAATAGAATGAGAAGTGCCACAGTAGTTAGTTTTCTACTGATTTACAAAACACGTGTATTAAATTTCAGACCTCCAGATATAATACAACTTCAATGGCATTATAAATAAGTTCCTCATGAGAAGGATACGGACAATAACATATCAATAATTTCCTAACTAGCCATCTTTAATTTTGCACATGTATTTTGTAAGTCAATAGGAACCAAACCACCATGATGGTTTTTATTTAACTTTATTTTGTTTTCAAGTTTTCCTATAATCCTCCATACAGCTTATCAGTTTGCGACTGTGATACTTCAGCAAAATTCTGGTGAGCATGGTGATCCCAAAACTAATCGCATTCGTTACATAGTAGGGCTGATATATGATTTGAAAGGTAAAGGAATTTCTCTTATTTCAGATGTCAAAAATTGTATGATAAGCAGCATCAGCCCGGTGAACTGCGACAGACTCATGATTGACAAGAAAATCTTCTTGGTGGTTCTTTAACACCTTTGAATTATCTCTTTCTCTTCAGGTGACTTGGTTAAGCAAATAGGTGTCCGAAAGTAGTCGAGTATGTCAGCAATTTCACTGCGTTGAGTGGTGAAATTGAGGACTTTCAAATTAAATAAGTGCGACGAAGGTGAGCGTTAGGAAGCGTACCTCGGCGAAATCGTCCACACTTCCATGCATAGTTAACAGTTGGATGATTGGACTCAGCGTGAATTGAAAGATAATCAGGAATAGTAGAAGTCGATAGATCATTTTTGGCAGGTAAAAACTGTTGATTTCGAACCACGTACTGCACACTCGGCTAGTTTGGAAATTCATGGGTAGTATATCCATTGTTTGATTGAAAAGAAACACTTGTCAAATATTATAATTTTATACCTTGAATTTTTTTACAATTTTCATTGTTCATGTAAAAAAGTTAGTATTGGTAAAGTCTAACTATTCGTGTAAAAATATAAGGAAAATGTATTAGAAAGATGGAAGTGATTCTAAGTCTGCGATTCTGAGAGATCGTAGCGGTATTCTTTGTCTTATTTTATATCTCTTGAATAATACAAAATCATATCCATCTAGTCGCTGTATGATACATGCGCAATTGCTTCAAATGATGAGGCGATTCACGACGGATAAGTTTAGCAAGGTATTTACCAGCAACAAGGTACAATTTTCCCTCGTATGGTTCATTATCACGCATACAGACACACACACGCACACACATATATATATATAAGTAGTATGCCCCTCGCTTTGGGGCACCCAAACAGTCCCAGAGTGTCGCAGACTGAGGATGATCCAAAACTAGTGGGAGGGGGTACTAGCCCCAGCGAGGCGGTGGTGGGGAGAAGTCCTCGACGGTGGTGGGGGAATGCTCTTTCCCAGTCTGAAATTTTTTAGGCGGCGGTAGTGAGAGAAAGTGATGACGTCGTATTTTTATTTTTTTATTTTATTTTCGTTTGAATTAGACATATTTTATTTTTTACATTTACTATGGGAATTGATAAGAAAAGAGGATGTCAATAGATATAAGATAAGTATATTTTTCATATTTTTAATAAATCGATTATTTATTATATATATATATATATATAGATATATATATATATTATAACGGGTTGCTACCCGTACCCACGCGGTATTCGAGGCAGGTTGAGCGAGCGACGACACAGGTAGCATTGGTTATAAGGATAGCATGCTTGCTTAGAGATCTCGGGGACGCCGGATCGATTCTCGGTCCCGGAGCTCCTTTTGTGTTTTTCGTCGCTCACCTAAGGTCCCACCCCATTACAATATATATATTGTATATGTCATACGCCAAAAATGGCGGAGACGAGCGCAGGCTCGTCACATCGGCAAGCTAATCGATTTTACAAATGCCACACGAAACAAGAAGTAAAAATAGTGGTGTGCATAATTTGTGAAAGTGTATACCATACAAGTGAATTTTCCAAATTAGAAAAAGCGATTCAAATAAGTAGTGTCCTAGGAATTTGTCCTGAACATGACGGTATAAACCTAACCTCGAAAACGAGTACTAATGTGCTGAGTAACGAGGCAAGGTTGATAATCAGTCAGGTGAAAAAAGCTCAAAATATCGATGTGAGACAAATCCTACAAGATATTGAGATGGAAGAGGATAATTGTGAAGATGATGCGATGCTTATAGACAATTTAAAAAAACAAAATCGTCTATTAAAAGAACTAAACGACGAGTTAAAAGATAAAAATATGATACTAAAAGAACTGGCTGAAAAACTAAAAAGTGAAAATAATATGGTGGCGACTAAGTCATATGCGAAAGTAGCAAGTGTAAATAACTATAATAGCAATAATAAAGTTAAACGTGTGCCAAAAATTATCATAAAAAAAGTTAAAGAAGAAAATATTGAAAAAGTTAACTCTATAGTATCTCATTATTTAACAAAGGATAAGTCAATACAAACCAAAAAAGTGATTACAAAAAAGGATGAAGTGCTAGTGAACTGTTTTAATGAAGAAAGTACGGAAAAAGCTTACAATGTATTAAAAACAAAAATATCAGATACGTGCAAAGTAAGTAAAGAACAAGTAACGCATCCTGAAGTGAAAATAATCGGAATAGATAATTTTGAAAATATGGACGATAAAAGTTTGGAGGATGACATCAGCAAACGAAATTTTAGCAAATTGGGAAAAAAATGTGTATTATTAAACACGTACACAAATAATAAAACAAAATTACAAACTGCTTTAATTGAATTGCCTGCAGAATTATATCAACAAGTAAGAGAAAATAACTATAATAGAATTTTCGTCGGTTATCAAAACTGTCGAGTTTTTGATTACTGCAACGTTAGACCATGCTATAAATGTGGACGCTATGGTCACAATGGGGCTAAATGCAAGAATGAATCCATCTGTCTAAGATGCGCAGAGGATCATGATACGAAGGAATCTAAAAAGAATAAATTAAATTGTCCAAACTGCGAATACAGTAATCTTAACTATCATACGAAATACAATACAGAGCATATAGCTACAGATAGACAAGAATGCCAATTATTGCAGTCGTTATTATATATTAATTAGAAAATATATTGATGCCACTGATTATCCCATCATGCCGAATTTACCAAGATATTTCGGTATAACAGAACGCACAAGGAATAAAACTTTCGTTACAAAAGCATCGGGTATATCATCTACATCACTGAATACAATCAACGCGCAGATAGCTGACAAAGTGAAAACAAATACAAGGAAATAGCAATGGAGCAACACTTAAATTTTGATGAGGTAAACAAAGCCGAACGTGATGTAGAGGACATTGACTCGTTCAACAGATTCGTTTCGCAGAAGAAGAATTTAATAGTATGTGTTAATGTGAGAAGCCTTAATGCGAATTTTGAGAAATTAGAAGCGTTTATAGAAAGTATGAAAAGGAAACCGTGTATTATAATTTGTACAGAAACATGGAACTTACAATATCCTCTATATTATCAACTAAATGGATACAGAAATTACTACAATGAAAGTAGAATTAACAAGGCTGATGGAGTCATGTTATACATCAGAAATAATATTTTTGAAAACACAACGATAGAAATAGTTGATAGATTGACTGTTGTAAGTTCGTGTATAAAACTAATGTCAGGTGAATCTATAACAATATCAGCGACTTATAGATGCCATCAAGTATAAAAAAGTTTTTGTCAAAAAGTATTAATATAAAAAATCACTGCATTTTTGGAGATTTTAACATAGACATATCTGATGCAAATTTATCTAGTAATAACTTCTTTGAAAAAACAATTAGTCAGGAATTTATAAATAATTATCTTGAACATCAGTATACACCATATTTTCGTGGAATTACACGACCATCTCTAGACAAGGAATCAGGCTCATGTATAGACAATTGTTTTGCGAAGACGGGTACTGTTGAAATTGAATCATTTAAACTAAATGTTCCAATTAATGATCATTTTCCACTAATCATTACAATCGATGAAATTAGAATTCAAAATGAACATAGTAACTGTTATTCTTATATTAATTTTGGAAAATTAAAAAATATAGCGAATGAGGAAAATTGGAATTCTCTTTTTAACGTACAGGATTCTAACTCTGCTTTAAATAAATTACTTGATATGATACACAACTGTATGGAAAGAGCTACTATTACTAAAAAATTAGGCAAAAAAAATAATAAAGTACTACCAAGAAAAAAATGGATAACTAGTGCAATACTAGTATCATGCAATAAAAAAGAGAATTTGTACAAAATTTGGAAAAAAAATCCTATGAATTGTTCTCTAAAATATGAATATAAAAATTATAAAAAAATTTTAAACAAAGTTATCAAAGAAGTTTTGTACAAATACGAAAATAATGTAATAAAAAATAGTAGTGAAAATCCAAGACGGTTGTGGAAAATTATCAATACGAAACTTGGCAAAACCTTTAAACGAAAAAGTGCCCCGGACTACTTAATGATCAATGGCAGGAGAATAGAAAATAAGACCGATGTTGCGAATGAAATGAGCTAGTATTACTGTAGAATAGGTATAGATTTGAGCAACCAAATTCCCAAATTGGGCGCAAGACAACTAAAACTTCCAGCTAGGAATGATAATTCTATATTTATACATCCAACAAATAGTCATAGATATATTTGTATCTAGAAAATAAAATATAGATACAAATATTTAATCTTATTTTGTAATGTTTGGTAAAAAAAAAAAAAAAAAAGAAGAAGAGAAAAAAAAATGATGTAATTAGTTTGTAAGAATTAGTGTAATTAGTTATGTAAGTATGAATGTACCATACCTATGTACAGGCAATTGTATTTGCCTCTATAGGATGTCTTGTTGCTTACAAGGCATTTGTATATGGTCTAAATAAATAAATAAATATATATATATATATATATACACCTTAATCATTATTATGCGCTGTATTCATTGAGTATATGTGAAAATTTATTGACAATAACATTACGGCCAAATGGAATTTCATCTTTCATTTCTTTCGCACGCGTTTGTACAGTGGCTGTGATGGTATCGAACCATTCATCGTCGACTAGATCAATAATTGTATAAATGCCAAGTTTCATAACCGGTGTATTATCTAAATTAACACTCTTAATATAGTCTGCAGTCTCACACGCAAAACAACTCACACTACCTGTTACAAGCTTCAGATATTCTAGTCGCGCATTAATATAATTTACAATAAACTCATTTAAACAGAGAAATTGAACTTTTATCATGATGATATGTTGATGATACCGTCTGCTGGCAACACCAAATGTCCTGGGCAGATTATTAGCCTCGATTTCAATAATCCTGTCATTCTGACTGTGGGTGAATTTTACTCTCCATCACGTGTCCAAAGTGTAGGGAGTGCTCAGAAGCTGAACTGGGTGAAGTTTGCTTTCCTCCTATAGTACCATGCTGACTTGATTTTACCAGCAACACGACCTTTAAACGACTAACTCTGACACTCTCATCCCAGAGTTATAGTACAAGTTGTTGGGGGAGGTGAATAAGATTGGTGGCGGGATAATGATGTTGATCGTAGAAAAAATAGTCTCGTGTACGAGAAGGAGGAGGAGCAGATACTCGTTGCATGGCAGTGGAAGTGGAACTGGTGGGAGACAGAGTATCGAGCAAGCAGAACGCTGATTTAAACATTCCGAGAATCAAAAGAAGATAAAAAAAACAGAGCATCTTTATTATCAGCTCGTGTTACAATAATGATATCTTGGAACTACAGCGTTGTAAACACCTGACAATGCAACCGCCACTTCCAATAAACTCATCGTCAGCAGTTTTTTTCTCTTTTCTTTACAACAGGCATATTGTCTGGCCACGTCATCATTTTTTCGCAAATTGTCTGCAGATAAATTGTCGAGAAATTTCTCGAAACTCAAATCAGCGGACAAGTAATGCAAAAACATAATGCAATATTGTCCATAAACATCGGAAAAATCGCTCTGTAGCCGGACATTATTCCAGCGAAATTGTTTACAATTTTTGCGCAATCGATTTATATGATCAGGAATGAATGCGGGAAGGCCAAAACTATCAAAGTAAAAAGCCCTACATGATAATACAATGCATACCCGAGCTTGTATAATCATCTGTATTTACCACAAACGCTGACGGTTTCGTCCACACCTTCGGTATCTGATCGGCTGGGAATACACCGACAGTATGTGAACGGATTATCGACAGGTTCATTAGTATCTGAGGACTGTCCATTGCAAAGTTCGCTCAACGTGCTCTAGTTAATTTTTTTTTCGACGCACACACTGACAGTTACGATTTTAGCCTCTGGGCATTATTTAAAGCCCGGCGATAATTTTGATGACAAGTTTTGACAGCATGATGCATATAGTAAACATTAGACGACAATTTATCGAAAGACGGACACTCTTCATCGTACTCGAGATTGAAAAATTGACGAGGAATTATTTTGTGCAGTACCGCCCATTTATCACTGCCTCTAACGTATATTTTTCGCACACTTTTCAAAAGTTCTTTCAAATTTTTTTTCACAGCCTTTAGGTATTTCTCTCCGTCAAAGTAGTCGATTGCGTGCTGGTACTGGGTCAGCCAAACGTTCTGACTTCATATATCTTCACTCAGATGATCAAGCGCTATTGCTGGTGTCAACATCCAATGACTGCTAAAGTTACCATTGACAGCCACTACAGCAATCTCTTTTGGCATGTTCCGATGTCTAGTGCCTTTGTAGAACTGAATGTCAATGAACACGTCCATTCTTGGCTGACTAGATATAATATATATATGCAGTTCACAGAGTAGCAATATACGTGAGGTAAACTTTTTAACTGCTGAATTCTATGATCACTTGATGCGACGCATCAATTTCCAAAATATTATCATACTCTGCGTACAGAATGTAATTTACCATCTCCGTTAGAGCATTACCGAAACGTACTTCTAATCTCACGTTTCCCTAATTAATCAATTTCTAATGTGTACAGTCATTTGCCGATAAACCTGGAGTCAAATCAAAGGCGAATAGACAATAGCCATGGGGATATGATTCACGCGTCACTTAATTCCCCTCATTGAGAAAGTGTATACCTGTACCGGAGAAGAGCGTGTCATACGGATCCACATATAGATTTCTCGTTGTAAAGTCTAGTTGCAATAGCTTTGAGGGCACCTGTGCCCCATCTACGTACAAGCATAGAAAGTTTATATTAAAATGTTCGAAATTGAAGGAGTTGAGCGCACGATCGCCATTGAAATCTTTGTTATTGACAAAACCCAGGATAATTCTTTTCGGCAGCTGGCCCAATATGATATTGTCCAATGTTTTGCCATGTATACCACTATGCATAGTAACTACCTTGACTTCCACCCTTGTCAGAGGATATTTAGCCGTCGTTCATGAGAGTGATTGAGCGTGTGCTAGCAATATACCCGGACTGATTTTCACGCGCCTGACTAGATTGGCCTGAGAATGAGTGTTTGTAGGATCCCTCATGCAAAAGTTATCGCGAGACTTTACTAAACGTACTCGCACTTCGACACTGTTTAGCAGTAGTTTCTCTTAATTAAACACAATTGTGTGGAGGTATCCAGCCAGATCAACAGGTTTATTAGCAGCAAGCAATTTTCGTCTCCTTACGAGTCCCTCGTTCCGATTTTCTGTGTCGTTCATATTTCCAGCCTATCGTCGCACCACAAGAGTGCCGACAAGTGGGAGGATTTGGCGGCAGGTCCATAATTCAGCAGCGTTTCGATACGTGCTCTGAAGGCGTAGGCGTTGGTCGGCGGTGACGTAGGTTTCTCATTGAAAAACACATTCACTTGATTGAACAGCGAATGCATCAAATTATTGACTGGTCCCACTCGGGCTACTAAAAGTCTAAAAGCCGCTACTTCATCATCAGTTATATCTTCTTCGGACGTGCTAGATCTTAAACTTACACCCAGACTGAGCATTGTATGCGCGAGATCGAGGTATTCATCGCTATTCCCGGGTATCACAAATTCTATAGGTGAGTCATCGGTAAAGGACGATATAGGTTTATAATGAACCCAATGCGAACCTTTGATTGTCAATTGGGCCGGTGGAATGTCAAATAATAGCAACTCCGACTTTAAACATTCGCACAAATGGGTGTGTAGAAACGCCATCTTTAACTGTCGAAAATATCTCTAGTCGTTCTGCTCGTTTTTGTCTTTTTCTTTCCACGTGTCGTTGTCGTCTTCTTCTTTTTCCTCTGTCTCCTCATTTTTCTTGTTACACGTCTCTTTTTCACACTACCACCATCACCACTTCTTGACTTGCGCTTTTACGAGTACCAGTCTTGTGTTTTCTTCCAACACCGCCTCTCTTTCTTCTGTGCGCAGTAGTGACAGGTCCAGCGAGCAGTTGCAACTGAGCCGGGGTCCCATACCGTGATATTTTATATCCTGACCCCTCCATCAATTTGTCCAGTTTTTCTTCGGCTTTTCTCTTCAATATTTCGCCAGATTCTCTCACACGATTGCGAAAGGACTCCTTTGCCGGTGTATTGCGTGACGCAACGTCAGATATAATGTTGAAACCCGTAAGTACCGACTCCTTGCCCACAGCTTTGTTTCCTCGACTGATGAGTGGAAGGACCCCACGAAATATGCCGGGCAGAAAGGAGCCGATGCCATCGTAACCTCTTTGGTAGGGAGAGTCGATGTAAATATGACCAACGTCACGCTGTAAGGCTTTTTCCCCTTTTCCTCCATGGTAGCCATTACCAACTTGACCGTTAAAGTAATCCTCGTAGCGATTCATGTCTAATCGTCGACTTTCTTGAAATGAAGTGTTACGGTCACTGTCCCATAGTCGAATGGTATCGATTGCCCACATTGGTCTCTTATATCTATTTTAATTATCTGAAATGAGCTGAATAATAGTGATATGTATATTGGCGGGGAGAAGCTTTTGATTCGGGTAGTACCATACTCGTAATTATAGGTATTCAACGATATAGCTCGCAACAGTCGCGGTTGAACATCACCTGTCACATATGGCTCACAGATGTCGCTGTAGACCATAATGATGGCTGGTAGTCCGTTGGAAAGTCGAGCAGGTCTATTCGACTCTATTGTGTATTAGTCCCCTACAAAACGAATTATTTGTCTCTCCTCCATCTCTATTTCGAAAATTTTTCGCACTTCTTCCGGCAAGCAAAGCTCGTGAGTGAACTTTGAGTAGCTAGTCTTCGCGCAGGTTCTGTTGATCGTTATATAACCTCCACTTTCGACTCTCACCTTAAAATTATCATCGATACATTCTAAACTATTTATTTCCTCAACTAGACTGGGAATGTCTCTATAACAACCCGAGCGAATCAGCGATTCTGAGATTGCAAAATCTTCCACTCTCAGCTCATTCGTCTCGAGTCTTGTGGGGAGAATTTATTTCGGTGAAATTTTGTTCTCCTTTTTGTCGGCTGGCACGTGTTGGAATATTAGAGGTATTTGAATTTCAGTGAGCGCGACTACTCATGAACCGTAACTGTGTAACATAATGCGTTGTAGTGTTTTCCGAGAAATAATACATACCGATGTTACTAGGCAGAATAATGTAAAATTGATCCTTCATATTTCCGAAAAATGGCTAGCCTTGACCCAAGAATTGAACTTTTCTAAATAGCCTTTCCAGCTGACGAAATACTCCTTCGAGCGTTCCTTGCCTCAGCTACGCAAAATTGTTTCTATTTCGAACAATCCTATATTCATATCCTTCCGTACTCTGCCCAGCTCCTCCGCGTAGAAACAGCTGTCTATGTACTCACCTGAGAGATCTTGCAAATATTAGATAGGTGGCTGACGTGTCAGGTAAATCCGTGTAATTTTAAATAGCTCCAATGTCAACCCGCTCTCGTAACCCTTCTCAAGACAGTTCTTGCACGACTGACGCGGAACAGCTCACCGACATTGAACTTGGCCCTCATTATTTTCCGTTCATTATTCTTGTCGTAACGCTATCGTAAATTCCTCCGTGCTTTGGTAACATTGTATACACTCACGGATGCAGGTGTCATTTGCGTTGCTGAGTGTTTACTGTGATCGATGTATCTTCGTGTATTTTTGTGGGTGAAAACAGATTCGCTCCTTAATAGTTCGTATCAGTCTTTCAGCTATGGCTGCTTTCGCATCCGAACTGCGTGCCACTCTGTGCATGTTATCGTTATTGCGCAAAACTTGCTTTGTCTCACCACCTACGAATTCTTTTCCCTTATCTGTCTGAAGACATATTGGCAGACGTCCATTGCTTCTCAACAGCCTACGTGAGAAAGCCTCAGCGACGTTTTCCGAAGTTTTTTCCTTGATCGGCTCCAGCCAACTATATTTACTGACAACGTCGATCACAGTCAGAATATAACTGTAACCGTCGTTGTAAGTTTTCAAAGATCTCAAATCCATAAGATCGGCTTTCCACACATCATCCAAACTTAACACATTGTAAGTACATCGTGGAAATCGATGTCTAACCGGTGATTGTTGATTATAAGCATCTTGACTCTCAAGCCACTACACAACACTATCACGATTAATTTTTTTTCTTTTTTAAAAAGTTTATCAACACCGGCGTACGCTGCTGAATATGGAGGCGCGTAATAAATGTTCTCGAATCTTCTACCACTATCTCTACTCATTGTGCATTGATTCTTTCGTCACTCTTTTTTTCTAATTGTTTGCCTTATGTTCTTTTTGTTGTTGTTGTTATTGTTTTTTATCCTTTCTTTTCACAGTATCATCAACTTTGCTGCCACTATTGTTCAATTTCTTCTGTACTTTGTCTTTCATATTCATCTTCTTCTTCTTCTTGAGCGCACTTTTGATGCGTGAAAAAAATTTCTCTAACGTTATCTTGCTCATCATGCAGCAGACTATCATCATTGCCAGTGTTCGCTCATCTCCATCTTTTCATCCGCGAGCATTCGCAAAAATGCAAATTCAGCTAAAACTCGATTAGCCTTGCGTCTGTTGCCTTGCTTGTCCCCGTAGACTACATTCCGCTAGTTTTGTACCTGGACCACAGAACCTGTAGCCAGGTACATGAATTTCAAACGATAACCGATTGATCAGCTTATCCAAATCACTATTTTTCTCTATTTCTTCTTCTTTGTCTTCTTGACCGGTGACTTTGGATTCTTCTCCCGGCTAAACTTGCCGCTCATTCGTCTCCATGATGTAACTTCAGCAGCGGTTACGTTAAATTTTTTTCAACTACCTTGAGTGGTCGTTCTTTCCTTTTTCGCATCTGTACTTGCACTCGCTGTGCTATACTCTCATCGTCGTCGTCGTCGTCGCCGTCGTCGCCGTCGATGTCGTTGCGTCTGTCAGTATCAACGACGTTTACACGACTGGTGGTGGCAACAACAGAGTTGCGACGTCGAGTTCCAAATTGACGAGCAATATTATCTAGTATAACATTTTGTGATGGGTCGAGACCTCTGACACCACCTAACGGTAGTAGTGTAGAATTATCGATTGGGTTAACACCTGTTGTATCGGCTACTATGTTTTACTAAACACGCTTGTTACCGATTTATTCGCGCGGTACAAAGGATTCGTGAAGAGCAACGGCCAATTGTCTATATCCAGGGGGTGAACATTTTCTACTTCTTACAGTATCGTTTATTAGATCGACCATGTTAGTATTGTTTATACGCTATGACACATATTCCGTCAATGCAACTCGGAATATACGCGCTGCATTCTGGCAGACTTTAACATAGTTTTGTAGTACATGAAAAATGAATTAAGTGGATAGAAATATAGTACACGAGTTAGTTATATTTACAATATATTTTACATTCATTAAAATTACTTTCAAGGGTTAATACAATAACTAAATCAGTTGGGCACCAGCTACGGTCGTAGTACGAATATAATTCTAACTGCTCCGAGCAGTCTTCGCGGATTCAAAGTTTAACAAATGTTTGACAAGCGCGGGCGCACACAATATTTAAGTATGACTTACTATACGAGTGATGCTTTAGAGTTGGGAAATCGAGTCGTCTCGCAGGATTCTCTCACAAACTTCCTCGGTCTGGACATTTCCTGACAATCCTTAGATCTTACTTCGACGCGCGACGCAAGCAGTACACTGTTCTCCGGAATGCACGTGGCGAGATATGACGGAGATTACGATTTGCTAAAACTTTCAAGTTGCTATTGTGCAATGCTAGAACAGAGTGGCCGAGGCCACGGAGATTTGGTAGTGGCGAGGCTCGATTCCGAGTTGCTCTTATCGGCCGTCGAGGCGCTGAGAGGACCGGTCACATGACGGGGAATGGGACTCAGATATGTGTGTGTATGTGTGAGAGAGAAAGAGAGAGAGAGAGCGAGAGTAAGAATGCTGTACTGCTACCGCGTAAACCGCGACGTACAGTGCCGCGAGTGTTTACAAGTGCGGCTTCTTCTTGGTGTCGTGTATCTACGACCAGTCAGCTGATCCTGTGATTGGTGCTGGTGAGTAGGCCATCCCGTCTCCTTCACGAGGTTCCTAGACACGGGTGTCGAGAGTACTGTTGCAGCTTATGGTTTGATAAGTGGGAGTGGGAGGTTATGATACCTACGTATCACGTTCATGTGAGTGCTCGCTGTACACCTCTGCCAGTGTTTATGTGCAGTGATTGCGTTTGTTCCAGGCTGATCGTGTGCATGCTGCTCCTCTCTTCTGCCAGGACATCCTGAGAACAGCAGTGTCATTCGATGATGGCTGCTTGATCTGTAAAAGGTACTTTTCATTTCCATACTTTGTCATAGTGACCCAGTACTAATCTCTTCTTCTTTGTAGGAGCTGCTACAGGAGTCGTGGTAAGTAGCAGCCTGTATCGTTTTACTGTATTCTATCTATTGTTTCTTTCTCTTCTGACAGGATACTAATAGCTTCTTTCTTTACAGGGAACTAGTTAGGATGGTGACTGGCCTCCCACCGACTTAGCGCCTGCCTGGGCAAACGGATTCATGAAGGAAAGATTATAAGAGGGATATGGGTATAGCTTAAGGTAGCATGTGAGGGGATAGGGTAACTGAGGTACATGTACTAGTTAGGTAGGGTTTAGTATGTGAGGGGTTAGGTGTTGGGAAGGTTTGCTCGCATTGGCAACATTGAGCCTTTCTTAATTCTATGCATTCTGTTCGCTATCTAGGTTTTCTGTTAGCATGAGCAGTACTGGTGGTTGCACCATCGGATCCTCTCCTCTGCTATGTAATACACTCAAAGTGTGGCGTTACAACACACACCACCTATTGTCACGTCACCATTTGCATTTCAGGTGATATTACCACTTACTCGTAATTTACGAAATACTTTGCCAGCATTGACTCTGTACTTTGTAGGCACACTCTCCATAATACTCGTATCAATTCGGTCCTTTTCTTCAACTCGTCCTCGATCCTCGGCATCAGCATCTTCATCATCATCATCATCGTCATAATTCTCATCCTCATTATTACTTTTCATTTGACGCTGCTCCTTATTAACCATTTTTCTCACCTTATTGTAGCTATCGGCATCCTTGAAATGAAGATAACGTTGCAGTACGAAAAGATATTGACTCCATTTTTCGCGCTCACTTTTGCAGGTAAACGAATTAAGTATGTTGCTCATTTCAGCATCTAGCCTACTGATCACCGTACCTGGTGTGAAAGTCTTTAATATCGAAGCACTATTTCTGCTACCACCGTTTACAAGTGTACTCTGTAAGCGTCCAATGTTCTCATGCGGTACAAGCACCATCTTTCTATTGTGTTCCATGTCTACTTACTGATGATACTAGCCAGAAGTGCACCAATAATTGGAGCTAGTAATGCTGGTAAAAAGCCACCGCGCTGTACAATGATTTTCTTCTTCTTCGATAGACTCACTCATTTCCCCATCTAAGATCGCCACTATCTTCTCATTGTAGCGTATCTTGACAGGTTTGACAGTCAAGTGGCAGTCAAGCTCCAATTTAGTAACCTTCTTCGTAGAAAGATATCCTCCACTAGCGATCTTATTCAGAGCCTCTAAGTCCATCTGAAATAATTTAATAGATAAATTTAAATAATTCTTTAATAATAATAAAAATAATGATAAACATACATACTTTTTACGCAGAGAGAGATAGAGAAATAACAAAATAATGGTAGTACTTTGTCTGTTCCCAGTAGACTTATTATTATTATAGACTTATTATACTCGTCGAATTAGAACGGCATCTTATATACACCTTCCAGATCTTTAGAATAGAATAGAATAGAAAGTCAAAAACATTTTGTACATATCATAGTCATATCGTAGTCAGTATACATTTCGTCGATATAACTTTATAATGCGTAACCTTTATTCATCGTTAACTCGGCCTCAGTACGCGAATTCGGGACTACGAGTTCTTTGGGGTCCCTGCTCGAGGTCCTATACTGGTTTCTCTCAAAAAGAGCAGCAAGATATGGAGGCTGCCTCATAACTATAGCCTTGTACAGCATGACGGCGGCAAAATACTCTCTCCTCTCTCGAACCGTTATCCATCCCAATTTCTTTCTGTACGGGGAAATATGCTCGTCCTTCCTAACACCACGGATATACCTTATACAAGAATTCTGCAGCCTCTGAAGTCGAGACTCAAGCTCCCCTGAGATATCTATGTAAACAAGAGAGCAAAAATCCAGATGAGAGATTGCAAGAGCACTAGCTAACCGCTTACGAAGCGCCTCAGTTGTGCAGGATCTGAAAGATCTAAGACCATATAAAGCCCTATTTACTTTACGACCAACTGCATCAACCTGCGGCTTCCACGTCATTCTCGAGTCCATCATAACACCAAGGTTAGTCACAACGTCAACAAATGGAACGAAAACGCCAACAATTACCAACTTCTGTCATTGTTGAGGATGAACATAACAGAGTAGCCTTGTAACTATTATGGATATAAAGAGCCACTCCACCCCCCTGGGTATTCCTATCCTGTCGAAGAACCAAGTATCCATCAACCGGCGCAAACACATCATCAACATTTAGCCCGAAACAGGATTCAGCCGCACCAAACAAGTGATAGAAGGGACGAGCACCTACAATGAATTGGCGAAACATTTCCATATGTTTATTCAAGAACGTTGCATTCAAGAAACCAGCCCTCAATCCCTCGAGCTCAGTCCCCTTAGCCTTTTCTCCGTTTAGTCAAACATTATTAGCCGTATCCCGCGCTTTGTCACACCAAGATACTGCATCGTTCGCATCGCAGAAATACAGTTTTATACCGCTGTCACTATCTTTATAAGGTTAATGGCGCGAGTTGCGCTGTTATAAGACGCAGCAATTGCGTGCAAGTCATCAGCTGTCTTAAACGCGTGAGCAATATCCCTGTCTCGTCTTTTTACCATAAAACGACCGCCTCTATGCCAAACATATTTAAAGCCTAGTCCACGAGCCAAGCTTTTGAAGCTTCTAAATTGAAGAAAAAGTTCCTTCTGTAATAATTCATTTATAAAAATTTTTCTATGAATTAGGCCATTACTAGTTTCCTGGTCCAAAGACGAAACGTTAATATGTCTAGTATTTAGGCCGGAAACGATGCTTCGCACGCATGATGTCTCCCATCAACAACCGATTCGATAAGCGAACTATCCACGGCGACAATCGTTCATCCTTCTCTGCTGTGCACAGTTTCCGACCGGAGCAGACGCGTGGAGACGATATCGGCCCTCGCGACCGATGGCAAGATGGTGCTGAGAACAGCATGGGCCACATCACCACGCTTTTCCTCCGTACCATCGAATACGCTAGAAACTATAATTTCAGCGAGTTCTCATCACCATCCAGCCGAACCATCGAAGGACCGCTTGAAGGATTGCGATCCTCCTTTTTTTGGTTTCTACCTCGCGATCGACGGCGACTTTTACAAATTTTGAAGTCGCCTAGAGAAACGTCATTATCCGCAGAGGCACCTGCGACATTACTAGAATTTTTTGAAATAGTATCTCCGACGATAGCGCCCGCACTATAAGCAGAGGTATCCAAGCTCCTGAGTGATACGAATACTTGGGAAACATCAGTACAACGAACACCTATGTCCTCTGTAGTGCCACCATGATGCGAGCTGGATCTGTCCTCACTGCACTTTGATGCTGTAATATCAACAATCTTTTCAATTTTTTCATTAAGTTATTTAATTGTTCCTTGAGCACTCTATTTTCCTGAAGCAAGAGCAGGCGATCATTATGCAAACCATCAACTTTAGTATTTTGCTCGATTATTATTTTTTCAAGTGACGACACTTTATCTACTAGAGTGTCAATAATACACGATTTCTCAACCGCTGGGGCCGGCCCCTGATTAGCAGTACTAAGTTTTCTCTCCACAAGAGATTTAAGATCACCCATTGCCGTCTCAAGTAGACCAAATTGTGATGTAAACAAATCCAGCATGGTCGGTGGCAAATTGCAAAAACGTAGCGCGCTTAATTCTATCAACGAATCTCCGGCTACCTGTTTCCTATTGCAGTTAGGTTTCTTGGAGGCAACAGCTGGCGTTGAGGTTGTAAGGTTGTCCTTAAGGGATACTTCAGCACCTGTAACATCATTGTTCATATTATCGATGTTATTAACAGTGCTGTTAATGTTTATACTGCTGGAGTTGCAATTGATAACAGCAAGCACAATTATAAATAAGATAAAGCACAATTCTTTCCACCTCTAGTGCGCGACCGCCACCACCATTACCTCCACCATTCCAAGAATGATAATGTCAGCATAACTGAAAACGTTTAAGAGCACGTATAAACACGAGAGCTGAGAAGCAGCACGGTGTTTCCGTGCTGCTACGTATACGAATAAAGAGCACCAGACTACACAGTGACTGAGTTGTTATTAACAGCCCTTTCCCTCTGGCTCCTGGTCACAAGCATCTACACCCACGCGTACGGAGATGTAACAGTGGGGATACACAGCCAATAATATTCTCACCTTTTACGACCATCATCTGTAAGTGCCAGCTCGTCGTCCAATCACCGCAAACAAGGTATGACTGTAACCCCATGATAGGTTGGATGTTCATCTTCACAGTGTGTGTGTGTTTTTTTTTTCTTCATATACTGCTTTAACGGCTTCTTGGAAGTCTGCGGTTTTAACTTCTTTTGTGCGTTTGAGCTCTATGAGGGGATCTCCCGCCACCGTTTTGCGTATTTTATTTACGCTATCTCCTATGGCATTCAGTGAAGGAGCAGTTCTCAATGTTGACAAAATGTCCACGTAGATCCTTTCTTCCGGCGCTTTAATGATAAGAACGTCCAGTCTGGTCGGTCTTGCCCGCTGTGTTTTGTCTCTACTGATCCTACTCTGGTTGTTAACGCCAGGAACCTTGTTCTCCTTACTTGACTGTTTCCCCTTTTTTTTGCCTTTCTTGTAACGACTTCTTGTCAAGTTGCCTCTTTAGGTCGTTTACTCTCTTTCTCCTCTTTGTTACTCCTATCCTGCGGAGTATTTAAGGCCTCCCTTGGTTTACCCGCCTTTTTCGGTTTCAGACTTGGTGTTGTCTGAGTTTCCTTGCTTTCCGTTCCTGGACGTTAACCATTTGTGTGTGTGTGTGTGTGTTTTTTTTTTATTTTTTCTTATAGAGTGAGAGGTTAAGGGCAAATCCATTATGGACGATATGGCACCGTCTGGTACCACCTGTGTGGGAATCTCACCCACTAAACCCTTCGTTTACCGTTAGCTTTTGAGTTCCAACAGCAACCGAATCCTCTCCGTCCTCCTTACCGACCCTAAGTAAGTTGGACCTGGCTCTTTCTCCAATAAGCCCCCCCGCGGTAACACCGTTTGAGTATTGCTTCGCGGGGGAACTTTGGGCTACCGCCCTCGTCTGTTGATGTGGTCGTCATCACGTTTTCCGCTGCCGTCTACTTCTTACCGCATCGTCCGGTCGTCTGTTTCTTGCTGCATCTCACGTCTTCTTCTTCTTTTTTCTTCGTCCTTTCGGACCTTCTTAAGGATGTCTGCAACAAAATTGTTTATTGCGCTCTATCCGTCGGCCGAAGTCATCATGGCGTTCCTGTTCATAGCGTGGACATTCACTGAACACATGCTCAGCGTCCTCGATTACATTCAAGCACGTCGGGCAATCCGGGCAATCCTCCAATTTAAATCGGTGCAGATACGCCCGGTAGCATCCATGTCCACTCAGAAACTGCGTTAGGTAGAAATTTACTTCCCCATGTCTTCTTTTTGTCCAATCTTCTACACTTGGTATGAGGCGGTGTGTCCACCCTTCCTTACTACTAGAGTCCCATCGCTTTTGACACTTCGTCATTGTTACTTTCCTAGCGGCATCCCAAATTTCTATCTTGGTTTTGCCGCTGTCTCGTCTTTTTCCTTCGTCGATTGATTTTCTCTCCCTTGCTAATAGGTCTATTGGCGGGAGACCGGCAATAACGCAGACCGCCTCGTCCGATACCGTACGGTAGGCAGACGCGACCCTAAGTGCATTTCGCCTGTGCACTGAGGAGAGCTTTCGTCCATATGCCTTCACCAGTACAGCGTCTGCCCATATCGGGGCTCCATACAACATGATTGATGTACTAACGCTTGCCAGTAGCGTTCTGCGATTCTGTGTGGGACCACCCACATTTGGCATCAGCCGCGCCAACACTGCGGTAGTTTTTGCGGCTTTCTCTCCTGCTGCTTCCAAGTACTGTTTAAAGGTCAGCTTTGCGTCTAACGTTATACCTAAATATTTAATAGTCGGTTTAGAAGTAATTTCATGACCGCCTATTCTCAAGGTGATTGTCTCCGTCTTCTTTCTGCTAGATATTAGGATAGCCTCCGTTTTATGGCTTGCAAGCTCCAGATTCGCATTATTTAGCCACTTCTGTATTTTAATGATAGCTTCGCTAGCAATTTCAGCTACCTCTTCTTTCTCTTTTGCTACCAACACCAAAGTTATGTCGTCTGCAAATCTTACGATCATTGCTCCTTCTGGTAATTTTAGCTTGAGTACGCCATCGTACATAATGTTCCACAACGATGGGCCCAGTACAGACCCCTGTGGAACTCCCCCGGTAACCTTATAATTCACCGTGCCCTCCTCGGTCTCGTATAAGAGAGTTCTGTCCTTGAGGTAGTCAGACATTATTCTTCTTATATACGGAGGAACTCCTAGTCTCACTAGTGCTTCGTGAATTTTGCACCAATTTGCAGAGTTAAATGCATTTTTAACGTCAAGTGTAACCACCGCGCAGTACTTTTTCGTCCCGCCTTCCCATCTTTTCCCGCTTATGGCTGTCCGTGCTGTATTCACCACTAAGCCGATAGCGTCTAATGTTGAGCGGCAGCCTCTGGCCCCTCGGTTTTGTCTTCCATCCTAACGAAGATTATGCGCTCTAATACTTTGCCCTGTGTATCGAGCATGCAGAGCGGTCTGTATGACGACCCTTTTCCAGGTGGTTTGCTACCCTTTGGTAGCAACACAAGCCTTTGCTTTTTCCAGTTTCGTGGAAACGTTCCTTCTGTGAGACAAGTGTTGTACAAGTCTATAAACTCTGCTGGGTGAGCCTGGATGGCATGTTTCAATGCAATATTGGGTATGCCATCAAGTCCTGGAGCCTGATTGTTTCCAACCCTCCTGCAGGCTGATAGTAGCTCCTCCTCCGTAATTAAGGGTATATTATCTACATCTATTTCTTCTACCATAGCACATGGATTGTCCGGCTGATTTGGGAAGAGTGTTGTTACCACCCTGCTTAGTACCTCTGGGCACTTTGGTGGGGGTATGTAACTTCCCTTGATCTTCTTCATGACAATTTTATAAGGTCGGCCCCAAGGGTCTTTATTGACCTCATCTTGCAGCTCTCTTAAACATCTTTGTTTACTCTCTCTTATACACTATTTAAGGTTGCCATGTGTGTGTGTGTGTATGTGTGTGTGTGTGTAACTTCAGCTTACCATGCGTCTTCCGTCCTGAGCCTGAGAGATGTCGCGGAGAAGATTTTCAGCAATTTGTTACGAATATGCAACGAGCAACGGACATACAGTGTAACTGATACCTGAGTCTATTCGTTTCTACAAATCTAAGCTTCATTTTATTCACCGCGAACTGTGCGATAAATATTTTCCATGAAGTGAAGAGAGTAAGAAAGAGAGAGAGAGAGAGAGAGAGAGAGAGAGAGAGAGAGAGAGAGGGAGAGAGAGAGAGAAGACGCACGTGCAGCTGATAACGGGTTTTTGGGTGCAACAGCGTATCGCTTGCTCCTTCCCTGCGTGTGTGTTTGTTGTTGGACTGTAAGCATTCGTTCTGAGCGTGAGAAGTTTATCAGCTATAGCCGACACCTGATAACCTGTAGAATTCAGCTTTTAAAAATCTGTCAATTTTCAAGATATTTGAAAAATTTAAAAGCCAATCGACAGAGCATATTAAAATATGCTTACAGTCCAAAAATCTTACAATCTTAAATGGCTCTAAAAGGCTTACAATCCAACCTTCTATCTTAAAAATTGAAAGATTTTCAAATTCTTACATTTCTTGGATATTAGATGTCGGTTATAAGCTCGTATATTCTATTAGCCATTTTTTTAAAATTCAATTTTCAATATAGAAGGCTTGATTTTTGGACTGTAATCATATTTTAATATGCTCTGTCAATTGACATTTGAATTTTTGAAATATCTTGAAAATTGACTTATTTTTAAAAAGCCGAATTCTGCAGGATATCATGTGTCGGCTATAAGCTCGAGCGCAGCGTCTGAAACCTTAAGCTCGGACTCTCTTCTCTCACTCTCTCTCGTGATGTCAGTGTCGTCTTCATTGACAGTTATAACGAAGATGACGACTACGACGACAACGTCACTCCAAGAAGTCTGTAGCTGAAACTCTGAAAAATATATGTATGAGTAATAACGTCTCATTGTCATCCTCTCAGTCAGCAGTATCAGCAAAAACTGAACGTGGGACTTTTTTATATCTCTCAAGTCTCATCGGACAAAAAACGACGTCATCTTTTTCAGAAGTCTATGCTACAAATTCTGAAAAAGTATAGGCTGGTGAAACTCTGCTGTGTGTTTCTTTCCTGTATCAGCAAGAACTTAGCGTGAGACTTTGTACACGAATCCTCCTCTACATAGACTGTACAAAGACAGTATTTATAGTAGAAGCACTTCCATATCTCCTCAGTCTTTTTGGATCAGTCGAGACATACTCGTTTTCGTCGGACTGGTCAGAATTAGAGCGACGGTTTTTGGCGAAAGTTTGGCGTCAAGCGCTTAGTATCGCGACAGTTGAGGATTCACACATCCTTACAATGTGTGGAACAGTATGGGCCTCTGATCTGGAACAGCAACTGATGGAGATCCTGTGCCGGAAACTACACTTTTTGGTGTTACACTGTAGGATAACTACAGTGTACTACAGTG
The DNA here is from genome assembly GCA_020010945.3 of Muscidifurax raptorellus. Lineage (NCBI taxonomy): Eukaryota > Metazoa > Arthropoda > Insecta > Hymenoptera > Pteromalidae > Muscidifurax > Muscidifurax raptorellus. The sequence continues at coordinate 1,171,495 of JAHUUD020000026.1, forward strand.
TACACCGCGTAATAAGCACGACCATCAACATGCACAGATAATGCTACGACGCCATTGTAACTACGGTTAAACTTTTTAATTTATTTGCATTAAAAAAATTTACCAATTTTTTTCTCGATTTATTATTTCCAGTAATAAACCAGATGCTTCGAGATACTGAGGGAGACGCCTTCATCAGGGCATGCAATGAACAACGAGAACAACAACAACCATCGACATCTAGTTGTAAGTATTGCATTGATTAGAAAACAAAAGATTAATTTTTTTAATTGCAAATTTTTTGGATTGGCTCTAACTAAAGTTTTAGAATTGAGAAACACAGGCGGGACAGTCGATCCATATCATCGAGAGCAGCAACCATCGGCATCTAGTCGTAAGTATTGAGACAATTAAAATTAAAAATCAATTCTCGTTTTTTAATCGAAAATTTTAACCATCTCAATACTTAGTTTCAAAAGCAAATCTAGAAACATCTGCAAATCATCAAGATGATATACGCAATGATGAGTGGTAAAATGTTATATTTATTATTTTTTTTTAAATTTAATTATGGTACGTTCCTCACTCCAGTTTCACGAGAGGATCAAATCATATCGAGAAGAAAACAAAGCAGCCCTTTGAGAGGTGAAGATGAACCACCATCCAATATAAGTGGTTGTAAGTATTAAGCTTGCAAAATAATTTATTTTATCTTGTTTCTCGTGTTATAATGGCACGCTCTAATACTTAAGTTTTAGAGACAACAATGGAAAGACTCTAAACACATCAACCAACTCATCCAAGCGATGATACCATTAATAGAGGACGCAAACGCCGTAGATAAAGCAGTAGGAGTAGCAGTAGCAGTAGCAGTAGCAGTAGCAGTAGCAGTAGCAGTAGCAGTAGCAACAGTAGTAACAGTAACTGTAGCAATAGTAGCAGTAGAAGTAGCAATAAAAGTAGTAGTAGCAGAAGAAACAGCGATACCGACACAGCTGAAGAAGAAGAAGAAGAAGAAGAAGAAGGTAAGACTGAAAATTTGATTTAAACATTTGTTTAACTTACAATTTAAGTAATATTTACGAATTTATAATCCTTACAGGTGTTTATTTACAGAATGGGGAAGGAGGAGAAAAGCCTTGATTCGTCGTTGAAAATGAGTTAACGCGTCTCTATCGTCGCTTTGGCTATGAAGGCCGAGAAATTCGAGGGATCATACCACGACTTCCTACAGATGCAAACATTTACGCCTGGTTAGAGCACTGCGTGAAAGATCTCCATCGTCTTCTTTGTGAGAGAGGTGCACCGACAAACCATATTGGCGTAATTATCTTATCGCAACAATTCAATTATGGACCTCTCTGGCTGTCATTCAGACTTCTGGAAGCATTTCTCGTAAAAGATCTTTGGACCTTACTGTACAGTGCAGTGAAAAGTGCAAATGAATTTAATGTGAACGAGAGAGTAACGGTAAATTATACCCCTGTTAAAAGTATTGTGGGTCGTGGACGTGTGCGTCTAACCGAATTTTCAGTGAAAAAACAATCAATACTAACCATTAGCAATGATGAGAATCTTTTTCTACCGAGGAGCTTAGCCGCCGCGTATACTTACGCTGTTCGAGGTCAAATACGCACAGGAAAACTTCAGGCTTACTGGGATCTAATACGAAAAAGTCAAGGAAGGAATTTCCAAAAAAATGCGGCCATTGAACTTGCTAATTTGGCAAACGTCAGAGTGCCCGATGAAGGCTGTGGACTCGTGGAACTGCGCAAGTTTCAAGATTATTTTGCTACTCGCGCCACGGCTATTGTTTTGTATAATTTTTCAACATTTGCACAAGGAACTCCGCCTGTCTATGACGGTACATAATACGTCAGTAAAACTCGCGGCAATGTTCTTCTCGTATTGCAAATTATATACTACGAACGTGAGAATCATTATCAGCCTATTTTAAATATCGTTGAAGCGAGTGGTAGTGCCGGTTACTGCATACCATGTAACAAAAGTTATTGGTGAGCCGAAGAGCATAGATGTTCCAATCGATGTTATAAGTGTATGCCATCACCACCGTACATTATATCGGCAAAATTTCGGGGAAAATGTAATGTGTGTTTAAGATTATTTTTTGGTAATACCTGTTTGAAAAATCAAGCTAAAATTGGATCGTATAATAGAGAGGGTAATGTGTGTAGTAAAGTCAGACTTTGGCAAGTTTGTTTCAAAATAATTCAAATAAATTAAAAAAGTGAACCTCATGTGTGTGGTATGTTTTTTTGTTCAACATGTAAATTTGGAATGCCCATTAGACATCCATGCTACGTACAGTCAGTAAAACAAGTGCGATCAACAAAAAAAATTTTATTCTTGTTTTTATTTAAACTCAGCAATGTCTGCTGATACAGGGTGATAAGGAGAAGAAAGTATACGTTCCGAATTTGTGCGTTGTTCAAAAACTCTGCACCTACTACCTGGAGATTGAAGACATTTCCATTAGATGTAAGATGTGTGGTATTCGTGAATACGTGTTCAATCGTGAGCCGGTGAAGCAACTCGTTGAACTTGCTTTAGCACCAATACAGCAGTTTCATCAGGTTATATGCATCGCGCACAATTCACAAGGGTTCGACGCACAGTTCGTATTCAAACACATTGTGGAAACATTTAACGAGACTCGAGTAGTATCATCGATCATGATGAACGAATCAAAAATAATTCTAATGGAAGTTCTAAAGACAAAATTCATCGACAGCTTGAACTACTTCCACATGCCTCTTAGTAGTTTACCAAAAGCCTACGGTTTACCAGACGTTAGGGAGAAAGGAACCTTTCCACATTTATTCAACACGGAAGCAAAATCAATTTTACGAAGGTCCTCTACCACCTCTCGAATCATTTGCCGTTGATTCGATGAGCACCGGTGAACAGGAGAAATGTTTAAAATGGTACGATGAGCAAGTGCGAAACAGTTACGCGTTTAATTTACACTTAATGCTTATATAGCTACTATATTATATTAAAATAATGTATACACTTGTGCGTAGTTAGGCCGTCACGTCGAGAGTGAGTCAAGCCGATGGCTTACGTCTGCGTAAGGCTCGCTATTTTGCAGATACACATACCTTTGAGTGTCGTGCGTATACAGTGCACACATACACGTACATCCCTGTGTCTCGCGTACACTACACTTTTCAATCAAAGAATGGATATAGTACCCTTGAATTTCCAAACTACCAAATACAACAAAATTAGCCGAATGTGCAGTACGTGGTTCGAAAGCAACAGTTTTTACCTGCCAAAAATAATCTATCGACTTCTGGTATTCCTGATTATCTTTCAATACATGCTGAGTCTAATCATCCAATTGTTAACTATGCACAGAAGTGTGGGCGATTTCGGCGAGGTACTCTTCCTAAAGCTCACCTTCGTTGCACTTACTTAGTTTGAATGTCCTCAATTTCACTACTCAACACAATGAAATGGCTAACATACTCGACGACTTGCGGATACCTATTTGCTTAGCCAAGTCACCTGAAGAGAAAGAGATAATTCAAAGGTGTTCAAGAACCACCAAGAAGATTTTCTTGTCAATCATGAGTCTGTCGCAGTCGACTGGGCTTTTGTACTTTTGACTGGACCGTTATATAACGAATAGATAACCAGACAACCTTCGAACGCTATCAACTAACAAAAGGAACACCAGATAACCAGAGATTTTCCGCAAAGCTATAAGTATACTGCTAACTACAACGCTTTTCCCTTTAAATAGCCGATTTTATATAGTTAGATTGCCAGCGATTTAACTAAAACTACAGACAAAGGTGTCCAGTTAAAATCAGCACACTCATACTTTCCGTGAATCACACTCTTGCCCGTCCTGGTAATTCACACTCACCTGTATTATCATAATTGACTGCGAATTCTACAGACGCTTTTCTGTATCCCGGCGTGGAGCTCTCGCCGGCGTCCGACGACATATGGCGAGATGTTCCTTCGGCATCGGCCAGGGCAGGAGAGGGACGAGCGGGCACTCGGATATAACCCCCAAAGTCCACGGCCTTTCCCTACACTGCTGAGGAGCGCGCTTGCCATTGGCTGTTGCTACGCGTACTTCTCTCGCGCTTGCTCGCGCAGCCTACTCGATAGCGCGCGTCGTTCTCGGTCGTCAGTCAGCGGCACATGCACTGTGCTACTATACTCGCTTATAACCGTTGGCTTTGACGCTCGCGAAATTCAAACGCGCACGCAACTGACAGCCACAACTCGCAGATAATTCAACAACAAAGTGTCACCGAAGTCAGGGCCCTTGAGTCTAATGTACACTTGCAGATCTTAAGGGTACACACCATCTTTAAAACTCGAAAAAATAATTATTTTTAATTTCACACAGATAAGTTGGATTGATTTGAAATTTTGTATGCATACGAAACACAACTTTATCTTTATTTGAGAATTTTTTTGGCCTATTTAGTCCTAATGTATCCTAATGAAGAATCGAACACCGAAAAGCACTGTGCACATGATTCTAGGATAATGTAGGACCCAATCGGGTTGAACATTTGTTGACATACTCTTAAAAGTACTAGTTTTGTTACGAATGGAGGAAATTTTATTTAAATGAATAGAAAACTTTTTAAAAATAAAACAAGTAAAAAATTTAGTTGTTTTAGCTTATTTTTCATTATTTTTGACTTGTTCTATTTTAAAAGTTTTCTATTCATTTAAATTCAATTTCCTCCATTCATACCAAAATTAGTACTTTTAAGCGTATGTCAAAAAATGTTCAGCTCGATTGGGCTCGATTGTCCTGGAATCATGTGGACAGTGCATTTCGGTGTTTGATTTTTCATTAGGGTACATTAGGACTAAATAGGCCAAAATTATTCTCAAATAAAGATAAAGTTGTGTTCCGTATGTATAAAAAATTTTAAATCAATCAAACTTATCTGCGTGAAATTAAAAATAATTATTTTTTCGAGTTTTAATGATGGTGTGTCCCCTTAAGCGCGATACACAGCAGTTTGTGTCCCTCGACGTCCTGCGGATGAACTGCACCGCTGACTAGCTATTTAAGATCTAGCGATGGCACAACACTCTCACAGTCAAGGAGCCAAACCCGATCGGTCGTATACCAATTGGCTAATTCAATTATTAAGTCGAAAACGTTAGCGTGCAGTTCCCGTAAAGCTGCCATGGCTACTCCACGAGAACTTTTCTCATATTAAGGCGGGCATTCCAGCATTAAGCATCCGAAGTACAGAAGACGGAAATGCGTCGTCTAGTCAAAACATGTGACAAGGAAATACATGTCATAATTTCCTTTTGTTTCTAGATAACAAGGCGTTATTCGTCAAAAAAAATCCAACACTTTTTGGGTTGTAAAAAAAAATATCTTTGCTCCTAAGACAAAGAAGGCTTTTAGGCTTATGGAATGCCAGCCATAAAAACTCAGCACTCGAATACCCTATATCGCTGTCGGGCCGACAGCGAAATTTGGCCTGGGAAGTGTGTGTCTCTTCTTGGCATAGCTACGTCGCAAGCTCGGGTAATATTTTCCATTACCTGTTTAGCCTTGCTGTTTACCGTTGTAAGGATCGATGCCCAAGCATTTTTTTTGTTTTTATTATTTACTCACTTAGTACAAAATCGAGTATATTTTCTCTGGCGTTCTTTTTCCGAGATATGCGTAGCCTTTAAAATTCATAAGAAATAGAAATAACACGTTTGTACTTCGTAAATCATGCGACTCATTCGGTCTAGTTTCAATACCCTCGTTTCCGATAAAACAATGGGATATGCAAATTCGCATGATCGAAGATGCGCCCGGTAGAAAAATAAGCACCAAAAATTTAAACACTCGCGCAATATATTGCCCGCTGCCCGGCACATTTCAGTGAGTTGGACGTACTTACTCGTAGCTGGCGACTCAGGTGCCGTCCTGCTTGGAGACGACCAGTTCCAACGAGAGCCGAGATGTAAGAGAGAGTCATACCTAATCGTCTCCGTGCCGATCGGTACTCGAGGTCCGCGAGTCAGCGCCGCGCGCGCCTGCCGAGCGAACTAAGGTAAAAGCACCAGTACTGGGACAGTTTGAGTATAAGCCGTTAATATAGTCTCAAATTCTAAAAGACTGAGGCACTATGTAAAAAAAACTTTAGTCCTACCTTGTAATACAGACAATTTTCTATGAAATAAAAAATTGTATTTCTAGACCCTTGCTAACTTAATAAATGATTATTTTTCTAAATGATCTTATGGCCGGAGTAGTTGGACAACCCCTTCAACATGGCAGTAGTAGCGGGACAACATGTGAACCAGTAGTTGGACAATATGAAAATAAAAATTCCGTAAAAGGCAATATTGAAATAAATAAATAAAAATATACTTTTTGAATATGAACTTTATTAATCTTTTTAATAAATAATTCAGAGTATATTTAATAATACTGATATAATAATATTTTTCTTAAATTAATTGACTTTCATTATAATTATGCTTATGAAATAATCATAAATCTATGTAAAAGAAATAACTTGTACGATTCAATTTCATGCTCATTGATTAATTTTTCGATTTCTTCTAATCTTGACGCTAAATTTTTCTGTTGTTCTTGCCATAGTTTAATATTTTCTGCATTTTTTTCTAAATTGATTTTTTATTTTACTTCCTTCAATTCAAAGTTTAAAGACTTTTTCTCATTCATTAATTGCTTCTTTTTTTCTTTGAATACTTTTTAAATACTTTGCTATTTTTCTCTTAATTCTTTCATTATTTCCCTTTGTAACTTTTTTCTTAAAATTTGCTGTTCTTTTTTTCCTCTTCTTTTTTGTTCAAAATTTCGAGCAAACTCTCAACAGTGGAAACTGTTGGAATATTTTCCTCGTTAACATTCTTTTTTTTCTTTTTTGTGAAAGATGGAATAGGAAAAGCTTTTATTTCTTTAGATATTTAAAAGTTTTCGTTAGTGCTACACGTATCAGTTGTAAGCTTGTAACTTGTGAAGTGTGATTGTATATCAATTGCATTATCTGTCTGCGATGCAATATTTTCATTTCGATTCTCCAACATTGTTGTCCCAATATCATTTTTATTATGAATAGACACGTTAGAGTCATTGACTTCAGAGCTGTTTATCGACAAATCCAAAATTTCATCCTCAAATATACCAGAATCACGAGTATTTGAATCTTCAAGAAATTTGTCGATATCATTATCAGTCTTATTAAAAGTATTTTTAACTGTCAATAGGTATATATCACTCTCAGTATTATTAGCAACACAATCCTGTGATACATCGACACAACTTATTATTCGATGCAATCTTGTCAGTGTTATTATCAGTATTTTCAATCGTAGATAAATCCAAACCAATGTCAGTATTACTAACTAAATAATCCTGTGATATATCTATACCATGATTAATATTATAAACTGTACAATCGTGTGATACGTCAATAACGTTGTCAATATTATTAACTATACGTAATCCTGTGATACGCATTTACCGTTGTCAATATTATTAACTGCAACCTTATCAGTATTACTAACAGTATTTTCAAGTGAAGAGACAACCATTGTGCCATTCACAATATTAGATAATGTAAAATTACGTTCATCTGTAATACATAATATTATTGTAAATAAAATTTTTTAAATCTGAAATACATTAATAATTTCTAAGATCAAACATGCCTGAAAGATTTTCTTCTGTAGCGAAAGAACTTTCTGTAGTTTCTACTGAATCAGGTATTACTGCCACAATGGATACTATTCTGCGTACACCAGATTCATCGTAAAACTCAAAATCGCCCAGCGTACGATCAGAATCTATAAAGTCCTCTTCAATAAAGTTATAACTGCCATCAGGATTACATTGTTCATCGACAATGGCTATATCAATAGGATTTTCTTCTTCGTTTTTCTTACTCTTGACATATCTTGAGGTATCAATGTTTACTTTTTCAATATTTGTGATCTAGGACCATTTTTGCTGGGCGCAGTACTTATATTTACAGTGCTTTCATCGTTGCTTATGTCCTTATTACTAGAATCTAAATTTACAGAATCAGATGCCTCTTCACTAACTTCTACATCACTCCCTTCAGTATCTGTATAAGTATATATATGTATAATTAATTGCATTAAAATTATATTATAAGAAAGATCTATACAATATCCATAAAAATAAAAAAGGAATTATTACTGTAGAAGTTTTGCGTTTTTCGCTAAACTTCGAAAAGTGCTTGGTACTCGACGTGACCAGTCCAAAATTCTTCAAATTCATTTTGTTGGAATTCTTCTAAGACATCATCAGAAAGCATTTTATTTTCCAATACATGTAAAAATCTTGTCCGATCATCGGTTGACTTTTCATCTTGACTCTGTGTTTCAGGTGAATTTAAATCAGATTTCTTTTTACTTTTTTTGTTCAAAACATTATAAGCTACTGCTTGAGTATTAAACGGATACAATACACAGGTTCGAAAACCGTTATGAATAGTGGTTGTTAGGTCGATATTCTTTAACGCTAAGTCTAGAATTTCTGGAAATACGTACTTTTCAATGTTTACAATATTATTGTCTATTCTTTATTCTCGTACAACTTTTTTGTAAGCATTCTTCAACGGGTGAAATACTGACACATCTAAGGGCTGTATTATGTGTCTGGCATTTGGATACAGAGCCAGAAGTTCTATTTTATTTTCATAACAAAACTTTACCAATGGAAGTGACAAGTGCGAAGAGTGACCATCGACATATAATACAACTGGGAATTCTATGTTATTTTCTGTAAGCTACTTAAAAAAAACATTTGAAATGAAATGATAAAAACTTTCAGACGTCATCCAGCCTGTCTCGGAGTCTCCAACTACCCAGCCTTTTGGTATTTTTTCCAATATTTTATTTTTAGGAGTTTTTTTTTGGATTATATAAAATCATTGGTAGTAGCATGACACCAGAAGCGCAAGCAACAAAGAGAACTGTTAAAGAAGCTTTAGCATTCCCAGATACAATTTGGTATAGAGCGCGTGCACCTCTTTGTGTGATAACAGTATTATCACTTGGCACTAACATAAATGCTGATTCGTCTAAGTTATACACTCGACTCGCATCTATCTCAAATAAGTTTTTCTTTGATAAATACTTCTGTACATTTCCAAACCATTGTCTGAGATCAGCTGTAACAGCTGCTCTAGTCAACGTTAAATTTTGAGCAATTCTCTGTCTTAAATGACTGTGCCTGCGCATAAATGCATTAAACCAATGCTTGCCAGATCTATTATTTTTAAATGGGTTCTTCTTTGCATTTTCTACTAAATACTTCTGAACACAATTAAGCAGATGTGTTTTCGTGACCGGGAAACCATGCTCTGAACAATATAAAATTCAGTCTACAATTTTACTTTCTTCTTCTGCACTAAGCACTGGTAAAGGACCTTTTACACAGTCAATAGGTGAGAAATTTTTCAACTTGGCATATAACGTAGACTTAGGTACACCAAAATCTGCAGCAGCTTGCGTTAAAGTTAGTCCGTCTTCTTCTAACGCATTAAGAGCTTGTCTAATCTCTTGACTACTGTATTGCTTTCCTACCTTCTTCTTCTTGAACTGTCGTTTTACACCTTTTGGAGATTTTTCTTTGATATAAAAACTGTTTTTATCAAGAACATTGATTTTGACACTGCTTTTATTACTATTCTTGACATTTTCCTTGACAGATTTTTTACGTGTTTTTACTTTTGGAAGCATACTTAACGTCTGTAATACTGATTAACATAATGTTTTATTTATCTTACTTATTTTATTTTTTTTACTTAAATAACTCAGTTTACTTACCGCCAATTACAAATTGATGAGTAATTTTGAGGTTAAAACTTTCAATACAAGTTTAACTGTAAACACTAGCACGATTCTCACAAATATTTTTGTAAAAGATATGTAATATCTCAGAACTTTACTTTTATAAGGAATATTTTATATATTTCGTTTACATTTTTGTATAAATTAATGCAAAACTTCCACAACGATACACGTGTCCTACTACTGATACCCGCAGGAGCAGAACTTGGACATGTGGCGCCATCTCGTCCTAGTACTAGGTATCCGTTTGAAAATGGGGAGGTTAACTTGGACAAGAAATTTCGAAGTTATTAATTGTCTTTTTTTACAAAAAATTATGTTTATTACAATACAAGTCGCACCTAACAGTTTGAAAATTGAAATTTGAATATCCGCGGGGAGGTGTACGGCTTCTGCCTGCTTGTATCCGATATGGTCGTCATCTTCATTGTCTGCATTCGATGTCAGCCTATCGGACGCGCAACATACACTTCCCACCCACCAATACTCGCATATACTCGCCAACATAACCACCCACACACTCTCAGCCCCCATAGCCACCCGATCAAACAAACTCACCTACACATCATTCTACATTTGCATCTTCACTAACATGCCTACGTCCTTATCTAAGCACGTGAGCGGGGTGTTTTTTTCTTTTTCACTCTTCCATTTTCTCATGATAGTAGCACATACAAATCTATACCTTCACTTCTCTCCTCTCCGTCGCCTTCCTGACCTTCTTTAAGATGTCTGCTGTGTAGTTGCTGACTGCGTCCCATCCATCTATTGAGGTCAGCATAGCCGTCATGACTGACTCAGGGGTTCCATTGCGGAATCCCAGATTTCCTTCTGAGTATTGTCCCTTAGCCATCGCTTCTTCTCGTAGTCGTTCTTCCTCTCCATTGCTAATAAGTCAATAGGCGGCATACTTGCTATGATGCACGCAGCCTCGCCCGATACTGAACGGTAAGCGGATGCCACTCTTAATGCCTATATTGGAGCTCCGTACAACATAATCGAGCTGGTTACGCTGGTTAATCCGTCTACTTTGAGTTGGTCCTCCTACATTTGGTATCAAACGCGATAAAGCAGCTTAAACGTTTGCTGCTTTATCACTCACCGTTTCAAGATGCTGTTTAAACGTAAGTCTTGTATCTATGGCAATGCCCAGGTACTTAATAGTCGGTTTAGAAACAATCTCGTGCCTATCCATCGTTAGTGACCCATTTCCATTCTCACTTTTTGAGGCTTCCGAGGAAGCCACATTTTTTCTGGAATTGTATTCATCATTTTCTCTCTCTTCTCTACTCATGTCAGCAATATTTTACTCGGATTTTTCCCGAATCCCAGCCTCCCAGAAATCTGCTGGACTGCAGATCGATAGAGGCCAAGTGGGGAGCGTGTTCTATGAGTGGGAAGGTAAATAAGGGATGCCCACAGGGCGGGGTCTTATCACCAACACTCTGGTGCTTGGTGGTGGATAGCCTGCTTCGTGTCCTCAATGAGGCGGGTATCAATGCACAGGCATATACGGACGACATTGTCATACTTGTGAGAGGAGACGATTGAAGACTGGTGTAACAAAGTAAAGTTGGGGGTCAACCCCAACAAAGTAAGTGTCATGCTCTTTACGAACAGGTACAAGAGCAAACCAATGACGGGGCTACATCTGCAGGGGACCCGGCTAGGGCTGCCAAGGAAGTAAAGTACCTGAGAGTTATGCTTAACTCAAAGTTTAACTGGGGTAGCTACATCAGAAAGAAATGCTACATGGCAATTAGTACTTAATATATTACAACATATTACAACTTAATAAGGTAAGATGACTTTATGAAGCCATTATCAAACCAAGACTCATGCACGGATCCCTGGTATGTGGACACAAACGCAAGCTGAAAGTACATAGCAGCGCACTCGACAGGGTACAGAGACTAGTTATGGAAGGTATAAGAGGGTCCATGCGGACCACGCCCACGGCCGCGATGGAATCACTGTTGGACTTCCCCCACTAGATAGGGTGGTCAGGGCGCACGCCTGCAGGACTCAATGCCTAATTGTGGGCAGCTCAGCACACGTGCGCTATGAGGATGAAGGATTACGAGGTAGTTTCCTGATAAAAGATAGGGATTGTGATACAATAGAAGTGACATTAGACTTCTCTAAACCATACAAGGTTGTCCTCCTGAATAGAGAGTAATGGAAGGAGGGGACACATCTCTTACTCAAGGGGAGCATAGCGTGGTTTAAGGACGGCTTCAAAGGCGAAAATGGGGTTGGAGCCGGGGCTTGGGAAAGAGGTGGAACGGGTGAGATTGTTTGCTCACTCGATCAACATGCCATGATTTTCCAAGCGGAGGTAAGGGAATGTATAATGGATATAAATATATAATGGTATAAATATATAATGGATATAAATATACAGGGTGTCCCATTTTAATTTACCACCCCCTAAAACTGATTAATAATTTGCTCTGAGAAAAAATGTTTCATATAAAATTTGTTGGGTTCGAAGGAAGGCATCTTTTGGCTATTTTAGCTGCGACCTTGAACATGACCTCCAAGGTCATTTGAAAGTCAAGACTAAATTTTCATATGAAATGTGCATATTTTTATGGCGGATTCGGATTCTACTAAAAAAGAGAAACACTTTTTGTCCGAATCATTTTTTTAAAAAATCCTAAATTTTTGTTGTAAACGGCTTTAAAAAAGTTGAAAAAATTACTAATATCTCTTATTGCCCCACCCTTTAAAAGAAGTTAAAAATTTGCTCTGAGAAAAAAATGTTTCAAATAAAATTTGTAGGGTTAGAAGGGGGGCATCTTTTGGCTATTCCAGCTGTGACCTTGAACATGACCTTCAAGGTCATTTGAATAAGATTTATCACAGATTCGGGTTCTACTAAAAAAGTAATACTTTTTGTCTTAACCATTTTTTGGTCATCAATAGGTAGCTCTCCCTTTAACTGAAAAGAGAATTTGTCCTAGAAATAAGCTGTTTTAGATGAATGTTACTAGCTTCAAACAAAGACAGAGGTATCCTTTGGATCACTTAAAGCAAGACCTTCACGTCCAGCCACTTAAGGCAAGACCCCGTCCACCCACTTAAGGCAAGACCCCGTCCAACCACTTAAGGCAAGACCCTATCCAGCCACTTAAGGCAAGACCTTCACGTCCAGCCACTTAAGGCAAGACCCCGTCCAACCACTTAAGGCAAGACCCCGTCCAACCACTTAAGGCAAGACCCTATCCAGCCACTTAAGGCAAGACCTTCACGTCCAGCCAAGGCAAGACCCCTTCGTTCAGCTAGTCACGGAAATTTCAACCTCTCAAGTGCTCTATCAATTGCCCATTTTGTTGAATGCACATTTGTATTCCCTGCCGAAAACTTCTTTGGACATCTATTAATGTTTTTGGGGTGAACGCCCGGAATGCTGCAACAATTCTCTCCATCATATTTTGTGCCGTCGTCGGGGCTTCCGCGCAAACTCTCTGCTTCACGGCCCCCCACAGAAAGAAGTCCAAGGGGTCAAATCTGGCGATGGCGCAGGGAATTCACAGATTGGACTACCAATTCCAATCCAACTATTTGGGTATGTCGCGTTCAGAAATCTCCTGACAAGTAGTCTACGATGAGCGGGAGCACCATCTTGCTGGAACCACATGTCTCGCCTTATTTCTAGCGGAATGTTTTCTAGAAGAGGTGGAATTTGGTTCTCGAGAATATCTAAATAAAGTTCGCCGTTTAAATTACGGTCATAAAAAATTGGACCCACAACGTATTCCCCAACTATGCCCGCCCAAACATTAATTGACCACCGTCTTTGTGTACGGTGATATCGCTGCCAATGTGGATTTTCTTCTGCATAATAATGCGCGTTATGAAGATTAACTCCTCCCATATTGTCGAACTTTGCCTCGTCTGTAAAGAGAGCCCGATCAAAGAAAAATGGATCTGTGCGCATTCGTGTTTCCGCCCATTGACAGAATCTAAGTCGCCTGGCAGGAGGCAAGTGATATGGATGAAATCTAAAATGACGCAATACACGGGAAACTGTTGATCTGGGTACTCCATGCATTCGCTGAATTTGTCGCGTCGAAATATGAGGATCCTCGGCAATTACAGCACGAACCCCAAGCGCAATATGCTCTCTTGGGCCCGTCCGTCGCCTCTTCCTTCTTAAGTTACCTCCTTGAGCTCTTATCGTTAGAAGTTTAATATTCCTCTTACTAGGATGACGAGCGTCCGGATACCTTTCAGCGTACAGACTCGCTGCAGCCTTGTAATTGTCGTGACATTCTCCCAGAATCTTGCTCATGTTGACTATCTCTACTGGCGTGTAGTCAGCCATTATCTGTTGTAGGTAGATTTTTTAGGGAATATTTAATCTTACTAGAAATAATTTATTATAAGTATTTTTCTGCTCTGAAATTCAGAAAGTCAATGAAAACCTAATGATGAGAAGCTTTGAGGAGCTGTAAGAATTTACAAGCTTTACCAATAGAACGATAACGAAGCAAAAAAATGTCTTTTAGCGAGAAATAAAGCATTTACGAGAAAAATATTTCTTAAAAAGATGCGTACTTTATCACAGAATCTGAATATGATTTAAAATATGTACAATTTTACTTTATAAGAGAATCTGAATATGATTTAAAATATGTACAATTTTCATTAAAAAAACTAAGCTTGATTTTGATTCTCAGTTGAAAACATGCCCCTTACTGCTCAAACTTGCCCCAGATGATGTCAAACTTGTCCCAGTTGTGACCGTAAACTTGCCCCAGATGATGTCAAATTTTCCGCAGATGACGTAAAACTTGCCCCAGAGAATGTCAAACATATCCCGAAGATTGCAAACTTCCCCCATGTTATAAAAAATGAATCAGATTAGCGTTCTAATGAACTTTGGTTCTGTTGATAAATTTTTTGGTAATTTCATTTCTTTGAAAAAGAGAGTATTTTCCATTAAAGTGATGGTTCTTTCTTAAAATGAATTTAAGGTTCGAGGTCAAGGTCATAGCCAAGCTTCAATTGCCGGAATAAAAATCGAGGATTACCGTTAAATAAATTGACTGACCTTCGAATGACCTTGTTGGTTAAGGACAAGTTCATGGCTAAGGTCATACTTGGACTTAAATTTGTAAAATTATGTACGTTTCTAATTCCTCGGATAAAATGTAAAATTTTTAACTTCTTTTAAAGGGTGGGGCAATAAGAGATATCTAGTGATTTTTTCAACTTTTTTAAAGCCGTTTATAACAAAAATTTGGGATTTTTTCAAAAAATGATTCGAACAAAAAGTGTTTCTCTTTATTAGTAGAATCCAAATCCGCCATAAAAATATGCACATTTCATATGAAAATTTGGTCTTGACTTTCAAATGACCTTGAAGGTCATGTTCAAGGTCGCAGCTAAAATAGCCAAAAGATGCCCCCCTTCGAACCCAACAAATTTTATTTAAAACATTTTTTTCTCAGAGCAAATTATTAACCAGTTTTAGGGGGTGGTAAATTAAAATGGGACACCCTGTATAATGAAAACGGCAAAGGAGCTGCTGAGCAGAGGAACGAGCTGCCAGATAGTCACCTTCTGCTCGGATAGCAGAGCTGCTCTGTTGGTCATAAACAGTGTCAGGGTACTCTGGAGTTCGAGGAAATGAGTTAGCGGATAGACTAACAGGAAGAGGAGCAAACCGGCTCCGAGTCAAGAAGTGCCACGTGGCGGTAGATTTCTGTGAGATCAATAAGGCGATAAGAGACTGGCTCAAGGAAGAGCTGGATGGTAAGTGGCGAAGCGCCACTGGACTTATTGTTAGACAATCCAAGGACATTATAGGGGAGGACACATCAGAGGAATGGCGAACGACCATAAGAAGCCTGGGCGGAAACAAGCTCAGGCTGGCCGTGGGATGGCTGACAGGACACTGGAGAGTTAGGTACCATCTGTGCAAGATGGGACTCCGGGATTCAGGCACCTGCAGGTGGTGTGGAGCGGCCAGGGAGGCAACGCCTCACCTACTGTGTAAATGCCCGACCTTTGTCGGGACGAAGCAGAGGGTATGGGGAACATCACTGCTCGACAAGGAGTTTGTGAGGATTAGATTAGATTAGATTAGATTTATTTGCTGTACATTATGTTATACAAAAAAAGAGTTAAAAGATATATAATACAGAAATATTTAAAAAAGTGTTTGTAGAAAAATACAGCTTGAAAATTTAGAAATTGAAATGAAGAATGAGGATGCATATATGAGTAATGGTGTGAGACGAATGCTTTGAATGAGTGTGGTATGCATGATTGTATATGGGGTGAGAAATATTATTTAAGCTGGATTCAAGACGGCTATTTAAATTTTCTCGAGATTAAGGTAATGTTGCCTGATCTGACGTTTGAAAGGAGGTAATGATCTAATATTGCGGGGATGAGCTGGTAATGAGTTCCAGAGATATGAGGCGCTTACGTGGAATGAATTCCTCAGAGAGGTCACAGTATACCAATGAACAGTAGTCAATGATGGGGAAAAGTAAAGCCTGCACAAGATGCTTGCGCAGCTCGAAGCCAGTGCTCTTTCTAAAAAAATACAATCTGTACATGAGCGAGTGTGCACGTTTACACAGTTGTGTAACGTGCTCTTTCCAGGTGAGTTTAGAATCAAGCACTAGCCCCAGGCTACGTACTGTCGACCGATATTCAACCCGGGCCTCTCCTATTTTAACGTAGGTGTTAGCAGTGGAAGGAAGAGCGTTTATATAATAGGAGGAGCCCAGGACGATCGCCTGAGTTTTGAGTACGTTCAGTTTAAGATGATTTTGCGCAGCCCAGCCCATTATCCTTTCGGCATTAGCGCTCATCCTCTCGGAACAGGAATCGAGCTCCTCTAGGTGGCATTGGCTGTAAATTTGCAGGTCATCCGCATAGATGAGATGAGATACGCCCGAGTCCGAACAGAGGCCGATGTCATTGATGTACAATGCGAATAATAGTGGTCCCAGTACGGACCCCTGTGGTACTCCCGTGTTTAGCGGTAGAAAAGTGGAGAGTTCGTCATTGGTACCAATGACGACCTGCTTTCTGCCTGTGAGATAGGAGGCGAACCAGCGGATAACCTGCTTAGAAAAGTCGAAAAAGATTAGCTTTTTGAGTAGTCTGGCGTGACACACTGTGCCAAACGTCTTACTAAAGTCAAAAAGAAGTAGAAGTGTTACCTTCTTTCTGTTTATTCCAAGCCTGACATTATCAGTCAACTTAATTAAGCCGGACTGTGTGCTGTGGCCAGTGCGAAAACCAGTTTGTAAGTTGTCAAGGAAAAGTCTTGACTCAAGATACTCTGAGGTTTGTCTGTGCACTAGCCACTCCAGCGCCTTGGACAGGAAACAAAGAAGAGAGATCGGACGATAGTCAGTTAAGGCTGTTGATGAACTGACTTTATTCAGTGCATGCATCAGTGACTTTTTCCAGTCCGAGGGGAAACTTGACTCGCTCAAAGAAAGGTTGAAAATACGACATAAGAATGGAGCGAGTACCGGCCGTGCTTTGTAAATTACAACCTGTGGGATGCCGTCACTACTCCTGGCCTGGAAGTCAAAGTGCATCACTGCAGATAAAACGTCCGATTCTGTTATCTCTCTGAAGTAGAAATGTTCGGGAATGTTCAGACTCTCCAGGGTCTGCATGTATTCCTCCACAGTGGGGGCCAGTCGGTCGTGGCAAATGCCGCTGAAATATGCGTTGAGGTCTTCAATGGAGAAACGAGAGGGAGGTTTTACTTTGGAGGTGGTGATTCCAAGTTTCTCAAGTTCTCTCCAGATCTCACGGGCATCGGTCAAGGAGGACAGGCGTGTGTGATAGTAGTTCAGCCTGGCATCCTCGACCTGCCTATGAGCATCGTCCCTCGCTATTCTGTAAAAATACATGTCCAGCGGGAGACGTGACCTGCGAAACCGTCTGTAGAGTCTGTTCCGTTCAAGAGGTCACGAAGAGCCGTAGTAAACCACGGGTGACGCTTCGGTCCAGGTGTCACTGTCCGTAATGGGGCGAGATGAGTAATGGCGTTAGTCAGGTTGGTGTTAAGGGTGGTGATGCAATCGTCAAGTGATGAAGTGGCGAGCGATGACCGGTCACATGCACCGAGGTAGGCCTTCAGTCTCTCGGCACAGATTACTCTGTAATTTCTGTATGTAAAAGTTTTAGGGTCGTAGCGTGGTATCTGTACGTCTAGAGTGGCCGTGATTAGGTCATGTCCGTTTATGAATGGTGTGTCAGTTTTCCAGTGCGACAGCAGGCGATCCTGCTCGTCTATTAAGCAGAGGTCAAGCCAGGTGTCAGATTCCAGTTTATGATGTGTTGCATCATAAGGAACCGACTGAAGAGAGTTCTCCTCTACGAAGGCCTTGATGAATTTGGCATCTTCAGATCTAGAGAGTTGGTCCGCATTGAAATCCCCCATAATTATCTTTGTGGAGTAATTGTGCATGTGTGTCGTGAGCTTTTCAATGAAGTCATTACCTTGAATGAAAGGTGCATGGGGTGGACGATACACAACTCCCACAAAGATAGGGGAGACCTCTTTTGCGGAGATCTCGCAGAAGAGATACTCTGGCTTCCCTGGCTTACCCAACCAGTAACCGTCAGATGATGTCAGAACAGTAACCGTTAGTGAGAGATGTATGTAGAGGGCCACACCTCCACAGTTTCTGTTCCGGTCCCGTCTGTCCTTGTCGTCCAGCCAGGTCTCAGTTACAGCTATTACGTGATAAAGGGGACGAGTGGACAAAAAGAGCCTTACCGCCTCAATGTGACCTGTTAGAGAGTTTGCATTGAAATGGCAGACCCTTAGACCGTCGGACAGAGTTGCCTTGGAAACGGATGAAGATGAGGTGAGCGAAAATGAAGATGATGGTGGTGTAGGTGGAATGAGGTGTATCGTTTTTAGTTGACGTTGCTGCTGCTGTTGATCAGGGGTCTCCTGGCTACAAAATTAGACAGTTCTTCATCGCTGGCGATGATGGTGGCTCGCTCCTTATCTTCAGCAGTGCGGATGAAGATTCTCCCGTCTCTCACGTAGGATCTGCACCCTTGTCTCCTCCTGGCCTCCAGCCTGGCCCTAACACGAAGTTTATGTATCTCTGGGGGAAGCAGCTCGTTGATGTTGATGAGACCCTGATGGTCTGGGGCTAAGGCCTTGGCTTCCTCCAGTAGATTGGCATTAAGCTCTGATGTGTGGAGCTTATCCTTCTTTATTTTCGCCGCCAAGGTGGAACGTATAAGGGCATAGGAAGACAAAGTGACAGCGATAGGTGGAAGTCTGCTGTCAGCTGCCGAGGTATTGTTGACTGCGTTAAGTCTTCCCATGATCCTAGTGGCAACGATATCCCTCTTAATGAGGGTGGGATCAAGGACAGAAAGCACTGAAAAAGCCAGGAGGTTGAATGAACTCTCTTGAGTGTAGTGCAGTCCGGTGATGACCACCGCGGTGTTGTTGCTCTGCTCCTGACGATGCTTGATGGCCGCTAGTTACCTTCGTAGATTTGTGATCTCGAGGGGATCAGCGGCAGCTGGAGAGATGTTGCTGCTGTTCGCTGAGAGCAAGGAGGCGTGCCCTGATGTAAGCTGTTGTAACTGTGCCTTCAGCTCGGTGATGGTTGTCTCAGCATCTGTCATGCGAGTTTGGAGCTGAGGCAGTACATCGAGGGCTTGAAGGCGCTGTTCGAGGGGGCCTAGCCTTGCTTCAAGCCCGGAGATCCTCTCCGTTAGGAGTCTCTGAGCCTCCACTGCGCTATCCTGCTTGGCACTGATCTCCCTCAGAGCAGCGAAGATGTTTTGGAGGGTGGACTCCATTGTCGACGCCGATGTCTCTATAGTGCGTATCGGCGATTGACTACGCGAGGGATTAGTGGATGGTGGTGCAGACTGAGTCTTCTTCTTGGCGATCTTGGATGTTGTGCTACTGCCATTGAGAGAGGACTCAAGTCTCCTTCTTATTTGTGCTTCAGCACAGGCTGAGCACGCAAATGTTGCAACAGCTCTCACCATCACAGACCGAAAGGAAATGCACCTTGTGTGGAAGTAAAAATTGCATATTTCGCATTTTTTGGGGTCTTTGGTCTGGATGGCTTTATCACAGGTATGGCAGATGGTTTGATATTGCTCCGTGAGCTTCTCCACGCTATTGCTCATTTTTTTTCTTTTTGCCGGCAACTTACTGGCAGTTGATAAGGTAGAGAGATAAGGTAGAGCAGGTAAGAGAGCTTGTAAAACTCATCGCCAGATGGTGGTAGTGGTGAGTAAGTAGAGTGGAGCGCACCGACCTGTGTTTGATGGAGCGGGAGCTGTTGTTCCGTCGACTCAAGAGGTGTCACCACGTGTATGTCCGAAGAGATAGAAATCAAGCCAAGCAGAGAAAAACGGCGCCAGGAGATTTGCAGGTTATGTTGCAGTGATGAAGTTTGAAGTGCAGAAAAGTAGTAAAAGCAAATGCAGCCTCCAGTGAATTTTACATCAGCTTGAAGGTTGCATTAAGGAGCGTGCAACAAACTGTAAATGAAAATGCCCGAGGGCAAAAAACGGCAGAAAGCAGTACAAAAACAGACGCGTGCAGGGAAAGACAGTTGTTGTACTTACGGAGGGAGAGAGAGAGGTGGTAAGGACGGTGAGACTGGCAGACATCTGTAGGATCGCCGATGCCATCAACAAAAGATTGGATTGCAGAAGAGTACTTGCGAAAAGAGGAAACAGATAGACTAGCAGTAGGAATACTAGCACCTTAGTATGATGTAATATTAAAGTAAGGAAGGGGGTTGACATAATGGGCGCAAGCGCGACGAAGCGCTATATGACGGATGAGAATGCAGTTCGCAATAAGCAACAGACTCATAAAACGTCACCGGAGATCGTAAACTTAGAATGTCTTCCATGATGTTTCTTTTTCTTCTGATTACAGCACAACAATATACAAATTACTTTCCACCTCCATGAACGGTTATTGCTAAGTTTAGGCGGATGGCATGTCCCTCGTCTTATATACCCTCTACTGACACTGATGTTCGTGTAAGCGATTCCCATTTTCACACTTGTTTGAGATGTAATCCGACAATAATTATTTCTTCACAAAAATTAACTAGATTTCCGTCTTGATTGAGTATGCCTAATTGCAGATGACTAATGTGACATTGCACTCCACTCGAAGAGCGTTGACCTTGACAAAATTTCAAGTGCAATAAGGTCTTTCTACGCTTGTAATCAAGACTCAAAAAAACTCATTTCTATCAGTTTTCGATTTATTACTAAAAAAAAGTAGTCTAATCACTTGAAATTTTAATGGAATATAGTTTGATACGTAACCCATCAACATATTTTTTTTCGTGAGGTTATGATGTTTAGTTTAAGAGAAATGAATTTTAAAAAAAAATCACCTTTTTCATTTTATCTGCCGAAGGGAGCGGTTAATCCCGAGGACCAAACGGGGAAGAATAGGTCATTTTATTATCTTTTAAATGCATTTTAGTTGAATTGTTTGTAACAATGAATGATTGAAAAAAAAAATAATGTTTTTTGAAAATCAAAAAATGGCCATAAAAAAAGATAAAATTAAAAATAAATGTTTTTCCCGAATTCGGAATAAAAATAGATATGCATGTCAAATTTGATTGATATTGACTGAGTAGTTTCAGAAATATCACGGTATACATAGACACACACATCCATACGGATATTTCCTAAAAACACCTAATTCGAACTTCTAACATCTAAAAACATGTTTCTATGAAGTTTTAGCGATATTGAAAATGTTACTATTACTAAGCTTCCTCTAGGAGGAAGCGAAATTTCAAATTATACAACTTATCTGTGTAAAATTAAAAATAATTACTTCTTCGAGTTTTAAAGGTGGTGTGTCTCCTTAATGTCAATTTGGTAATCGAAATCTTTGTTGTTAGAGATATATATCAAATCATACAATTTAAGTCTGGGTATATGAATTATGACGGACAATAATCGTACTCGTCATATCCCCAGCATGCTCCTCTACTAATATTCGCATATTATATATGTAGAACATTGTTGCAGGTACCACTAACGTAGAAAAGGTGAGAATCCGGGTGAGTAGATTAGGAAGAGTGAAGGAACACCTGCGCATTACGGGCATTACGGCTACAGTGCATTACAGAAAACCGTGAGATTTCATGAGAGCAATTATTTTGGAATCTTGTATACAACGTGTGAGTTTGTGTGTACCTCTATCTCGCCACTTCTACCGAGAGAAATCTGTTGTCGCGCTGCGCTGACCTCTCTGTCAAGGAGGAATCACAGACTGCGCCCTACTCAACGCGGACCTCCAGGATTCCTGCTTTATACGAATCACAAAAGAGTCAGGCTAATTGTAAATACCAGCTCTCTATCTTTCTCTCGAACACTGCTCACCAGAACTTACCTCTCCTCCCACCGCCGCTTCACCTGCAATGAGTTGTCATTTGGTCACGATGTATTGTTTACAATAAATAAATGCCACCAAGCAGCTTACTTGCTATGCTTATTTCATTCGCTTGTCCTTTGCATTGCCAGTATTAACTTAGTAGCTGAGAACCCAACCGGCTTCACGGGCACGTGGATTTGCTACAAATTGTCTCCGCATAAACTGAGCTTACCGGTAATACATCAATTTGGGCACACTCATCCCTAACGTTCCTCAAATAACGAAGAAAACGAGGCCCTTATCGGTTTCGATTATAACGAAGGACTGTCTAGCTAGCACTCCGTTATAGACTATAAAATTTAATTTAACTATCCTAGTGATAATGTTTTTTTGCCGAATTTTGCTAAACTATGCTAGACTTTGCCAAACTTTTCTTTAGTGTTAAATTTCGGACACTTAGCAACGAAAAAGTTTGCAAAGTTTGCCAAAATTTAGCAAAGTTCGGCAATGTTTAGCAAAATTGTAGAAAAAGACTTACAGAGCTATAGCTAAAAAAATATTGTTTTGCTTGATTTTTCCAAACTTAAAAAGCATTGCTGAACTTACAAATCTTTGCCAAACTTTCTAAAACTTTGCCCAAATTTTGCCATATTTTACTAAATTTTGCCAAATTTTGCCTAGCACTGCTTAACTTCTTGCAAACGTTTTCTAATTTTGACAATGATCAGCTAACATTATAAACTTCAATTTTTTGTTGTATAAGTAAATTGGTTTGCTTATCTTTGATAAACTGTACACAAATTTGACTATTTTTAGTAAACTTGGCTAATCTTTGCTTAATTTTGCCGAACTTTGATAAACTATGCAAAAATACTTTAATTTTGCTAAATTGTACCAAATTTTTACAAACATTGCTAAATATTGCGAAACTTTACCACACGTACCTAAATTGTATCTAAACTTAGGCCAGGTTTTGCACAGTCAGGACAAATTTGGCAAACTTTTGCACATTTTGATAAAGAAATTATTTTGACTTACGTAAAGAAGTTGTCCATTATTTAAAAATGTTTCTTATTCTTTAAATATTTAATCATATCATTTATAAATACAAAAATAATTTTTTTAATTTCTATGAATACTAACTAATTCTATTCATTGTGAGATATCAAAAATTAAAACTTCAAGTTATCTCTCACTGTGTAGAACTCTAACTGTGTTGTGAATAGCTCAAGTAGTCTAATGGCTTGTCACGTCAGAATCTGAGTCCAATACTTAGGCAGAGAAAATTTTCAGCAGCTTGTTTAATTGGTTTGAATTGAATTAAGCTTGGAAATATCCATTTCTGAAACAAACGAATCGTTATAGTCGTTTAGATTGTCTACGATAGAATCTAGCACACTTAGCTCTGATTAAACTTGTATACACTTTTAGTTTTCAATGCTCCTTTTGAAACCTCTTTCTCTCTGGCTCTTACACCGACCTAATGATGCCAGCTCTGTGACGTGCCATCTTTTGTAGTGAAACGAGACAGCCGTCTCATGCAAACACACATAGAAACTCAGCCGCGCGCACACCAACACGAGGTCGAACACAACAAACAGAAAGGCAGACCAACATGAATAGCGCCCGCACAGAAACTACCACAACGATACACAGACAACAGCCCTGTATACACTAGCGCGTAGCGGCTGGCTATATAAGACCAGTCACCAGACTAGGAAGACAGTTCAGCTCGAGCGTTTGATCTGTACAGAGCCGTCCGCACACGACACTGTGTAGAAGAACCGATTGTGAGCAAACTGTGCACCTAACGTCTCGTGAGCACACGTGACGGTGATTCTACGACGACCGTCCGTATTTCTGATTACCATCGTGTGTAGACGAGGTAACCAGTTAACCAAGGAGACAGAGAGACAACCTCCTCGTGAGCACACGTGGACGCTGTCTCTAGGCCTCACCGACCGTACTTAGCACCATACCAAATCGTAGTTTGTCTTGCCTCTGTGAGCACATAGGGTAACGAAAACTCCGAGTCAAGGGAACCAGGAGTCGCACCAAGTCGCGCGCACACATCGGGTACCGCTACCCGCACCATACCGTCGCACCGTATTCTCTTTCTCACTGTGCACACACAGTACAAACCAGCCACCATTGTGCGCACACAGGGTGGTCAGGAACTGTAGCTCCGGGAAGCATCTAGAAGCAGCGTAGCCGTGGGCACACGCCTCCGTCGCCGTCAAATGGAACGCTAACCTACACATACCTACATACTAGTATCGTACCGAACCGTACCCACGATATTGTAAAACCATCCCGTACCGCTACCGAGACTTTTTAAAGAGTATTGTAAACGAAATCTTTCTAAACCATACGCGTTGGTTTATCTGTCAGATTGGAGAGAACATCTAAACTCCAAGTGTAATTTAAGCTCTGTAAATATATGATGTTTAATTAATACAGATAAACATTATTATTTTCCATTTCCCCATTCCGAATCCTGGTTCCCGACTGAGACATTTGTCACAAGGGGAACGCAACCGTTACAGTAGAATAGTCCCTACGTGCTCTTCACTGTTGCCTTCGACAAAAATGATGTTGTAGAAAAGAATACGGGAACAAAACCTAAATAAATTTACAGACTCAGAATCTTTTATTAAAACTTTGGATACCTGCTTAATGGGCCATTGAATTTTGCCAAAAGCACTTAACAGTTGCTTCCTGTTCCTCGGACAACCCACATGAGTATTTTGTAAATAATCAAAAAGCAACCATATAATACATTCCTATATGCACTATTTTTAATAATTCCGATGAGGATTTGTTATACGAATTAGATAACAAAATAAAATCAAATGAAATATGTGCTTGCCCGGAAATCAATATTCAAATTAATAATGTTCCAATAAAAGTTCTGATTGATACCGGTAGTCAAGTAACTTGTATTTCCGAAAATGTTTATAATTTAAACATTGAAAAATTCGAAAACGGTCCAACTTTATACCTATCGTCAGTACGATAATTCGAGGCGCGATTGAGCGTAAGTCGACTCCTACTAACTAATGTCACATCCCGCCTATTTTTCAAAATTTTTGCTTCTTCATAATACTGTTCCGCCTAACTTTGAGCCCGATTTAATGAGTTTCTGGATGCACCACGCCCAGTTCACTACTACCGACGCCGACCCCACCTATACACGAAGAAAAATTTCGAATGTTCAGCCTTCCATATTATTGCGGTCGTACAGATCTCTATCGATATCATGTTTTGCAGTCTATTTTCGTCATTCCCGAATCCGAAAGTTTCGGCATTCTGGCAATTCGAGCATAAGCGTCTACCGCTTCGAATAATGCGAAGGACTAGCCTAGTGTAAACACGAAACACTGCCGCGTGGAACAGCCGACAGTCGGCACACTTGCATTTAAGTTTCGAGGCCTGAGACTGCGAAACGTCGAGTCCCTGCGATGCGAGGATTTTCAGAGTCCCCACTCTCCCATTTTCCCGTCCATACATGCACGAAAATCGTTCAGTATTTACACTTCGAAAGTATCGAATGTTGACCCTTGAAATTTTTCTCCTTGAACACTCTCTTGTACATGTATATAGATATACAAATCCATACAATACCTCTCATTTGCATATCAAAGCCATAAAAGCTCGAATTCAAACACAAGAGCATCAGGTTTATACATGCGCCCGCACATTTGCGATAATTTTAAACATTTACTAGTTTAAGTTTATGTAACTACGAATAATATTTTTATAATAACTTATTAAAATAAGCCTAGACATATATTGTATCATAAGGAAAACCCACGCTAAACATTATTCTCAGCATATGTGCTATCTAAAAATAAATATTCGAAGATAGAATTTTCAAGAAAAGAGAGTATTTTATCACGTGTATATTTTCCCACAGATGCACGCTAGAGATAAGCACATCGGCAGATGCTTAATGTTTAGGGGGAGGTAAAGCACGCCAACATATATACCGCGGCGTCACACATAAACACATACAAAATTCGGATTAAAACAAGGATATAAGTATAAATATATGAGCCAAATTTAAACCAATTAGTATAAAATTTACCTCTGTTTCAAACAACAAAGAAAACTATCCAAAATCTATTAACTTTTATCCAAAATCGATTACTTTTTTCAATTTTTCCTTTTGCTCTCAATTAAAATCTATCATACTTAGAGTGCTGAAATTTTGCATGGTGATTTGTTTCAAGCTGTTAAAACAATATATGCACTTGCCTTTATCTCAAGTGCTGTAGTTTAGATTTTCATATCAACACCAATGTGTAAATTTTGCCCTCTGAGCCATGGGGTTCGATGTGGGTCAGCTAGCAAAGACAGACAAGCAAAAATTGTTACACTGCATATAAGGCACTATAAGGATGAATTTTGCCTGCGACTAAGTCGAACACTGAGTTCGAAATATATTTCAAGATCATCACTTTTACACTTCATCATTGAGAATCTTGAACACACAAATTTTACTTAATGTTTCTAATATCTAAACCCACATAAAAAGTGTACTTTTCAGGGTTAGTGTTGAGAACGTTATGTCATGTTTGTACATATGCATAAATATGTGCAAGGTTATGTTGTAATGTATAAGTTCGCCATAATTTTATGGCATATTATGCCCACTTACCATCGCCTGTTAACAGGGACATATGGCCACCATGTGCCACATGATCTGGCTACTGGATATAAAATTTGACATATCGTGGCCATATTAGCCTCAACTTCCTACGATGGTAGATGTACAGGATGGCCGATGATGAAGTCTAGGTAGTTCCCACTTGGTTTTTGGTGTCTAGGTATAGAAATCATTCGAGGGTACTGTATTAGAACAATCAGTGATTTTATTTCATAGTGATGAAAATGTCACAAAAATGCCATGATTAAAAGGTTCAAAAAATACTTATATTTTGTTTTTACGAGAATTATGAAATACTCAAAACAATTACTAAAAAGGACTGAATTCTATTCCGCAACGAAATAACAGATAAAAAGGAACTGAGATCAATAAACCAAAGTCAAGTTTATTATATTGATCCATAATGAAGCAACAAAATTTTGTTTGGTCAATAAAGGGCTTACCTAACTTAAAGTTAAGTTATATAGTGATCAATTAGATCAAAACTTGCCATGACCATTTTATTGTACTTATGTTTTAAAATACCTTAAAAAATATAAATTTTTATTTTGGATTGATGTATAATATGTTATTTCCCGTATCGCAAATTTCTAAAAGTGCCCATTGAATTTCGAAAATATATGCCAAAAAAGTAAGAAAAACGTTTGTCATGTAAATTTTTAAAATTTCAACAATTTTCAAAAATTGGTTTATTTGTTAAGGTGGCTATTGTATCGTTCACTAAAGCATTCTAATGGTGAATACAGCTTAGAAAAAATATCTCCAACTATTTTCCTTACTTTGATTATGTAGAAATAGCTTTTATCTACGTGGTTGATAGGTTTATGTTGGTCACAATAAGTAAAAAAAATTACATTATTTTTTATTTTACGCCATAAAAATAAAA
The DNA here is from genome assembly GCA_020010945.3 of Muscidifurax raptorellus. Taxonomy (NCBI): domain Eukaryota; kingdom Metazoa; phylum Arthropoda; class Insecta; order Hymenoptera; family Pteromalidae; genus Muscidifurax; species Muscidifurax raptorellus. Next base: position 1,199,281 of record JAHUUD020000026.1, read on the forward strand.
AGTTTGTTTATTTCATGTCTATTTATAAACCGTTTTATGATTCCTGTGAGCTAAAAAATCATTATTTAAAAATTACATGAATTTCGTTAGAGATGTGAACTTTCCATTACAATATATCTGATCGATTTTCAGTAATTCATAAGATCTATACGATCTAGAGCTCTATTATTTAAGTACTTTAATTGAAACTGTATAATTGCTGCTACAGCATTTGAAGTCTGTAGCGAAAAGCTAAAATGAAGCTTTTGAACTCTATTCTATTTAATAATCAAGTATTTTGCTTGCTTACTGTAGTTGTTTATCGCTTTTAATGCTGAATGAAATTGAATACAAAGAGATATTTTCCACATCCCGGATTTTATTAACGTTTTCATTATTATTGCTGTTTCTATTACTATTAATATTATTATTTTTTATTATTATTATGGTTATCGTTATGTCATTACAATATAATTTACATGATAATTCCAATGGAAGAATGAGATTTTGATATTTTTACTAGTTAGTGCATGATTTAAATAAAAGAAATAGATTTTAAGAAGTACAACAATACTTATAACAATAGTTAATTTCTCTTAAATTTATTGAGAACAGTCGATTTGTTACAATCTTTATTATTTTTTCTATATTCAGATATAACTTGAAATAAATATTGCCTTTGATCCTCTTTTGTCGATAGATTGACGCATGCTTGGGTTAATTGTACTGCTCTTTCTCTCTCTCTCTCTCTCTCTCTCTCTCTCTCTCTCTCTCTCTCTCTCTCTCTCTCTCTCTCTCTCTCTCTCTCTCTCTCTCTCTCTCTCTCTCTCTCTCTCTCTCTCTCTCTCTCTCTCTCTCTCTCTCTCTCTCTCTCTCTCTCTCTCTCTGCTGAGTCGTTTAAGACTTTGAGGTTTTTGACTATATTTCTAGAGGCAAATATACAAATTCATCATCCATCCAAGATTCGCAGTCTTTTTTTAAAAATTCTTTATCAAGTCCGAATCTATCAAAATTAAAATGGATTTATTGGTGATAAAAGTATCCATCGATACATCTTTTAAACTATCTATCGACACAAATGAATTGCAATAAATTTTTTTTGGAGGTAGATCTTCAAAATCTTTATCCATTTTTTGCTTGATATCTACTGGGATGGCTTCATCGAAAAAAGCCATTGCACTTTTTCCGGAGCTAAATATCAGAGATGATTTTAAAATTTTGCTACAGTAGCCTTTGAAATCTTCTTATCTATAATTTAAAATTCAACAATTCTTTTTATTAATTTTAAATCATTCATTATTCGGGGCCTTTATTGCAAGTGGAGCGATATATCAAGATTTAAGGTTAACGAATATAATAAATTTACAAACTTAGTAAAAATGTAATTTTTCTGATGCAGTCAATTAAACTGCAGAAAACTATCTCTTATTAAATATATCTTGATAGAATATATAGCTTTAGCCATCCTTCTTACGTGCGCATAGCACCAGGTTTACAAAGCTTTAAACTCTCGCATAAAAACAGCAGACTTAAATATAAGAGTTCCTTGTACTCGTCTCTTGGTAATGGCTTTGTCTAACAATAAAATGTACGATTTCTGATTTTTGAGCATATAAAAATGGTTCCAAGTTTTTAAGTTCATCATTTATTTTTTATGTCTTAATAGCATTCCAGTTATTTTGGAATCTTTTGAAGACAGGGACATCTGGTACATTCATAGCTGGAAAATACACAGTAAAAACTCCTTTTAAAATTAGTTCGAACATATGGTGTCGATAAGCCAAGTACAATAAATCTTTTTCCAGCATATTTTCTAATAGAACAGCTGCACTACTATTAGGACCGAAATTAGAATTTCTGGTGTCAAAGCATACAGCTTGAACAATTTCAGTACATGGCCATTCTAATAGTGCGTTATGAGTTGCATGAGCTATCGATTCACCTTTTGAATTTTCTAAAGCTGGTACATCAATTAATTTTATAATTGAATCACTACTTAAAAGAATCGGCAGGCGATCAAATTGTTTGCAAGCTACAGAGTCAAGAATCAGTTTTCCGTCCCAATGTACTACAGCATGAGTAGGAATCGACTCTGTAAATAATGTTTTAATTTTTCCAGCTGATTATTTTCGAACGATATTTCGTATGTTATTGAACGATGTTTTATTGAGAATGAGATTAGCTGGATTTTGCCCCAATGAGTGAGCAGTAGTAGCTATTATACGTACTGAGTTTCTATGTGAAATTTTACAGATATCCAGAGCAGTTACTAATTCTTCTGACATAATGTTAATTGTACCTCTTTTTTGTTGACTTATGTAATTGCGACCATATATGTCGTAATTTGATTCTTCAGATTCTGTAAGTGTAGTATTCTCACTAGAACTTATGAGATTACTAAGATAATAATTTACTGGACTACGTTGCATGTTAGTGGACTCTAAATTTAAATTTTAATATAATAAAAGCTCGAAATATATATATTCTAAGAAAGTTTTTATAAGTATTAGATCTCAGTGCATAAGAAATTTCAGGCTGTACTATTTTAGATGTTGATGGATTTGTGTTATCGTTATTCTCAGAATCTAAATTATTTTCAGACAGTAAATAAAAATATTTTGACTTGTGTCCTTATATGATAAAATATTAATTTTAAATTACTTTTTATTATTTATCTTGTATGAAAAAAATCATGTTCTTTGCTGTAATCAGCTATATAACTGATAGATTTGCGAAGTAAATCAATATTTTCTAATTTTTTAATTTTATCCTTGATTCGACTATGAGAAATATCAAAAACATTTTATAAAGAGATTTCAAAATTTTGTTCTTTTCTCTTGTTTTTTTTTCCTAATGATTTTTGAACATTTTTATATTGCGAATGCAAGTTTACAACCTCATGTTTATATTTAGTAAGTCTTGAGATTTAAGCCTAGCTTTTTCCCAAAAAATAAATAATTCTTTTGTTGTCATAATTAAACTATCTTGCAACCTAAACTTCAATATTCTAGTTTTATGGAATAAATACTGTAGGATATGTAAATTAGTTAGCAATGTACTCTTATTGAATTCAGTTATAGTAAAACCAATTAAAGGAATTGGTACATTTGCCATTTCGCAAATATATAACAAACGATTTGAAATATGTGATATTGTAGTGGTGAGGCTTATTTGTTTTTGACATTTTTCATTTGAAACATGCATAATTTTATTAAATTTCATTATATATAAGTTATTTTTATAGATTTTAAAATCTCAAGCGAAAATTGATTTATCTAGAAATAGCTATTAAAAGCTAATAAGATTTATAATTCATTAATAATATGTAGATTTTAGACTCTTGTGATAGTTAGTAATAGTTTCTAGCTTTTATTAACTCTTATTAGCTTTTATTAGATTTTACTAGCTTTTATTAGATTTTTAGATTTCACGACATATAAACGCACGACCCTTCAAAAAAGCTAATAATAGCTAAGAACTATTATAAATTTTATGTCACTATGAGTAATCATTAATAATAGTTTGTAGATTTTATTAATTTTTATTAGTTTTTATTAGCTTTTGGGATTTTATAAAAAAATGATCGACCTTTCAAAAAAGCTAATATTCTAAACTGCTAAAAAGTATTACAAATTATATATTTTTTATTTGATTATTGTAAGGAACTTATTTAACTAAAAATATTCACAACTCAATCAAATAATTAATAACCAAATATATAATTTATTTAGTAGCAAAATCAAAATATAAGTCTCGCACTAATATGCGACTTCTTGGTTTCTCGGTCAGAACGAGACTGGCGTTGCCTCTGCTTCTCTCTGGTAAGGGCCAGTGCCAGTCCAATCAGATGTTTATAATCTTTTATAAACATCTCTGCACTGCTTGAACGATTCCTTTCTTCTACAGGCTATAGGTTTTCTTCTTAGAATAATCTATCCATAATGAAATATTCCCCACATTATGATTTGTAAATATCATATATTTACATAACTGATAAATACAAATTTTTATACGATTAGAGAACAATTAAATATAATAAGCAGAGTATTTAATAAAAAATGGTATTATTTCAGGATACTGATTAGAGGATATTTCCTACATACGAAAATCATAAAAATCTACTAAAAGTTTAAAAACATTAAGAAAATGTAAAGAGAAGCTGTAAAACTTTATTAGGTGTTATAAACTATTGCTAGAGTCTCAATTCTACACTTTATAAAATGTTATGAATATATAATAAAAGCTAATAAGTTTTATTATAAAGTCTATTTTATTATTAAGTCTTATATGCATGCGAATATTTCCGCTTGGGTTATAATTAAATAGTAAATTGTTAACCAAGAGAGGAAAATAGGTGATTTTTGCCCGAGTCGGGTTCGGTGCCCGAGCCAAGCGAGGGCGACCATAAAGACGTGACAAAAATCCTGTTTCCTCTATGGTTAACATATTACTTTTTCCAACGAATGGACTAATGTTATTTAATTTGAATTTAAAACCAATGGATTGAAAACCAATTGAACCTGTTTTGCAATTTAACAAATGTCATGTATTAATTAATATGGTTCCACAAACGTAGATACATTAATTTCAATTTAAATGTATAACCCAAGAAATGTATTATTATTTTGTTAATCATAAAGAATTTATATTTAATTTTTTTATTTACGATTATAATTGTTATAAGTTATATTGTTTATAATTATTGTTCAATAAATTAATTGTAAAAAGAATGTTAAATCTTATTTTTTGGACAGTGAGTTTATTTCTTTCTTAATTGGCGAGAAAAAACAGTGTCTTTTGTGAAAATTGAATCATTTTTCTCCTAAGGGAGGAAAAATAAATCATTTTCCCCCCTAGGGTAAGAAAAACTGTTTTGCTCCCTGAAAATAGACATAGAAAAAGTCTTTTGCGAAAATTGAATCATTTTTCTCCCAGGGGGGGGGGTATATTATTTTAACTTTCTAGTACATAAATAAAGTTAATTCAGCTAAAAAAGAATTTGCCCCAAATTCTTACGCTTTCGTAAAAATGGTAGTTTTATATAAAAACTTCACGTTTGCAAAATGTCGTGGTCAATGCTAGAAATATGGCTAAGATATGGGCTATGAAAAAATAACAACGAATTAACTCCACTCTTCCTTACAGTAATAAATTAAAAATTTTGTAAATTAAGAAATATTAATATGTAATAAATAATTATAAATACTGATAAACGTTGAAAAGAAATATAAAATTCTGCGTTTCAATACCTGTATTACTTATTATTATTATATATTAATATTTATCAATATTTATCCATATTGTTAGCCTTGAAGTTATTAGCCTCGAAGCAGCACGCCGCCTCGCTATGCGTTGCATTTACACCGCTCGTTCCTTCGCGCGCTAGCCGATTAGCCGGAGTAGTATATGGGCTGGTATGGAGAGACTGGGCGTGGCCTAGAGTGACGTCACCAGTCCGTGGCTGGCGCCAGTTGTTTACCTTAACAGAAGTCCGTGTTTATATAAACACTAGCTGATAAGGTTACTAAACATAATTTACGACCGGTACTGTCATAAACAGTCTGTCATCGATGGGTGCCTTTTGTTTATTTATAAATAATTATAAATAATTTTAAAAAAAAGCTATATCCCGATAAACAGTCTGTCATTGATTGGTGCCTTTTGTTTATTTATAAATAATTATAAATAATTTTAAAAAAAGCTATATCCCATATACGATGCCAGCCCTCCCCCCTTTTACCCAAGCAGACCCGAGCGCGACTCTCTCTCTCTCTCTTTCGCTGTTTACTCCATACCGGCCCCGAGCTCGAACGCACGTGCGCGACTCTCGCTATACCCCCCCTCTCCTTTTACACTATAGTAGCCCGTGAGCTCTGGGGCGGTGGCTCCCGCCGCTGATGTACCGGACCTGCTTCTTTCTCCCCACTCTCTACGCCATACTCACGCGCGTCCGCCAAAGCTGCCGTCTACCTGCCGTATACCTGCAGTTTGTCTTTTATTGCCCTTGAGCCGGCTCTGATCCTTTTTGCGCTGTAAAGAAAGAGATTGTTCCACGTATATAATTTATATAGTGACCCTGAAAAGGGCTGATTGTTTTTTGAAATATGTATTATCGCAATTAGTGTTTCAACTTGCTGTAGCCGTCTTTCTCGGGGCACGAAAAGGTGTTTATGGAAAATGATTTTTGATTCTGTGACGAGAAGATAGAGGAGGAGGATGAGGATTTTTTAGACAGATTATTATAACCACTTTTCTCTGGATACGAGAAAGTATTAGTTGAAAATGACGATTGATTGTTCTGTTTTCTTGGCTCCTTGCTTCTCATGAGAGGCTGTCTCTCCTCTAACGTAGAACCTTTTTTCTGCTCTTTGCTTTGCTCCTGTCCCTTGGTCGAGTTGCTGCTTTGACAATCGCTTGACGAATGATTTGCATCGAAATGAACGCGTGCATATATAACTGTACTAATCGGTGCCGCAAAGCTTATTCTAAATTTCTGGTTTGGGGATCGTTGATGGGAGGGGGTTTCGCACACGTAAAAAGAGAAATTTTGGCACAATATTTATTTATTAAAAAACGCGTACGAGTCGAACGACTCAGTTTACAAGCTAATGCAATAATAAAATGACACACGAGTGCACAAACATACTTACATAACCACATACACACGCACACACACACACTCTAAATTTTGACGCTATAAATTATATGCAAGCGATACACCTACACTTGCGAGTAGCATGGTGCTGGCGCAGTTGACGTGTGGGTCCTCCTCGCATTAATCCAGGCACCAACTCTTTTGGCGGAGTAGGCATCCGATGAAAGTTGTAAGGTACGCTGCTATTCCGCCGTACTGTCGATGGCGTACCTTGGACGCTGTTATCGTCACCGTCGTTGTCATCAACTGCTGATGATGGTGGAGGTGAAGGCGATCTTGGTGAATACATATTTAGGATGCAGGGGCAGGGCTGTCCGTTGCACTTCCAGCAGCTGTTGGGGAAAAATTTCTGTATGTAGTTAGAGGGGGACCGCACCTCTCCACTCTTTGCTTTTTATCGATGTTCTTTGTCTTAAGAATGCGAGACCGTTGGTAACCCTATACTCGGACTGGATTATTTGTATACACTTGAGCTCCAGCGTCGTGGGCTTATCAGAAAAAATCGGAGACGAGGTGAGAGCGAAACAAAGGTCTCAATGTCTCGCGAATCAGCTCCAGGAAGTATCGTGTAATCATGGACTTGGACTTTGTTTTATTATCGCCAACTGATTAGTTTTCAAAACTAAGCAGAGAACGAATAATCGAATTTCCGCTAGACCCTTGAGAACAAGTGTAAACTGTTTATACAGAGATTACATGTCCCCGGTAAGAAAAATTAAAAAGGGTCAGCCATAGAGTCATAAAAAACTGTTTGATCCGTGTCACCGGATTTAGCGGTGGCGATACCCATTCTCGGAGACGTTCGCTATTCGCCTAAGGTTTATGACTGGTATATGCCTAAAGCGCAAACAACGAGTACGGTATTGAATTTATTTATTTCGATCACTGCTGGCACCCTAGATTTCTCAGCTATGACTGTAATATGCGCTGTTTTAAAACAAATCCCTCTCTTTAACGTTTCGCTGCTCTGCGATCGTCTTATTCGACGAAATCACTCCTAAGAAAGGCATGATATTTTCATATCAACCCTGAGCCGTCTATAAAACTCCTCCGTACGCTAACGCAGTCATCAGTCTCTCAAAATGCGTGTCATTGAGAGAGCCAGCTTACCACGTATCGCGGAAATGTCCAGTGCTACAATCGAAATTCGCGATGCGATCCTGCGCGTAGCCAACGCTCTCAAGACACGCCACCTACCTGTGCAGAGGAAGTGTACCCGCGAGTGGTATGTGCGCGTTCATCGGATGTGCGATAAGAGGCTGCGACGCGAGCTGCGCTGCTTGTTGACGCATTGCGCGTACCGCTTGATAGCCGATTTTTATCAGGGATACTTTAAACATTCTAGTGCTGTAATAAAAATCGTCGGCAATTTCTTGGTGCAACGCGGTGCACGCGATGTGTACTGTCTGAGGCATATCATTGAGGACTATGGTAAGTATTTACAATGATCCCTACAATCAGTTTTTTAAATAATTGTACTTTAATTTTGTTCTTCTTGTAGCGCGAATTACTCTACTTGCGGACTCTGAGAAGAGCGACAGCGATGCAACGCTATTTGTTGTGTCGTCACCTCCTTCACCACAGCGAGCCACATCATCCGAGGAGGATGAGGAGGAGGAGGAGGAGGAGGAGGAGCAGGAGAAACAGGAACAAGAGGAGCAGGGGGAGTAGGAGGATATACAAGTTCCTATGGAGGAGCCCGTGGAGCATGAGGCTGAGAGCGAGGTGGAGGACAGCGATCATGGCGTGGCGATGATCGGTCTGGTGTCTCCGAACAGGCTGTCTACAGAGCGGGCGCTCCGGCACCTCTGAGAGGTAGCGAGCAAACGATGGAGGCTGCGATGATTCTGCTCTCGTTGCGCTACGAGCCAGCTCCCGAGTTTGGTCCTACGAGAGCCGAGGTTTTCGAGGGCTTTGCGACTCGGGATGAGAACGCTGAGGAAATTGCGATGAATCCGTATGCACGCTTCGATCAATACAGCTCGTTCGACCGTCGTATTAATAAAAGTAAGAGAAATATTTAAATTTTAAATTTTCTTAAAAAATTATTATTACTAACAATAATAATTTTTTAAGTTATCAGACGTCGTTTGAACGAAGGCATGGAACCTTGTCCGGATGCAGATCGAGAAAATGACGCGGCTATGATTTTTCAAGTTGCTGCGCTACGAATCGTGAATAACGGTGGTGCGCGGGAGGTACGTTGGTTAAACGACTTGCTTGAAATATCAGCAGACGACATATTTTCTATGACTGCGTCCGAGATGGCCGAGTTGTTCAGCAACATCATTCTATGTTACAACGGTCGTGCGGAAGAATAAAGGCTTCGTTTCTTTGCAGTCGACGACAATAATATCAGCAGCAGCAGCGAGGAAGAGGGTCCATCATCGCTGGAAATATCAATGGACTCTTTAACAGCGCTGAGCCCTACATTGTCGATGCTGCAGGAGGTCGGGTTCTACGATGCGGGTCACCCGATCATCGATGACAGCACAGCGAGCGACATATCGCAGGTAGGCGGCGGCGCTGGCGACGGCGGCGATACCTCGAGCGAAGAGGCACCGTCGCCGGACAATAGTATTGTAAGCGGTTCTGCTACAGATTCTGATTCGAATCAGGAGGAGGGGGAGGAGGAGGAAGCTCGTAGCGATGAGCGTTATCGTCGCTTCAAAATTATCGCGAATACGGTGCATCGCGTACGGAAATTCCGTACAGACGCTCGCCGTCTGACGCTACGCCTTAAAACACCCCCGCATGGGACCAACATGCTGAGCTGGCTTGAGTTAGCAACACGTGATATTTACGAGTTTTTGCTTACTCTAATCAAAAACGGGAGCAATCGCGTCGGTGTTTCTATCTCTAGCGAATATTTCGCAAACGGGTCAGCTGGGCTCTCGTATCGTCTCGCTAGCGCGCTGACTGGCGACAATTTATGGTGTGTGGTGTCTGGACTCGTTCAGAGCAACGCAAATTTTCGAGTCGACGAGTCATTTACCATTTGTTTGACCGTCGTAGAGATGCCTGTAGGTGCAGGCGACTTTCGACGGAAAAACTTGACCGTCGACAGCGTTGCTCAACGGTCCATCATTCAGATCGGCAATCATGATAATCTTTGTTTGCCGAGAGCGCTCATCGTAGGCGAGGCGAAAATCGCGCTTCAGACGAACGATACCCCGGCGATGCGAGCCGAGTGGAACGTCATCCGAGACGGTCGTAGGCAACTACAGTATGAGCGAGCTGTGAAATTGTGCCAAGATGCCGGTATTCTCGTACCTCGTGAAGGTTGCGGTGTACGAGAGCTTCGACAATTCCAGCATTATTTTACTGCTCGTGGTACAGCTTTAGTTGCTTACGAGAAAGACTCGATGGGTAGCGGTGAAGCACCATTTTTTGATGGACACAGCGATGCCTGCACAACCGTGATATTTTTGCTCTACTCCGAGCTTCATTACGACGTGATCGTCAATATTTTTGGAGCTGCGAAGGACAATTTTTCTGTACTTTTTGCAATCGCGGCTACAGTAATATCGAGCATCACAACTGTAGGCAGCTGTGTTCGCGCTGCTTCGTCTCGCCACCCTGTAGCGTAATCGAAGCTTTGCAAAAATGCGCATCGTGCAATCGCAGTTTTTTCGGCGATGTATGTTTTCGCAATCAATCGGTTGCGGGATCATACAAAGCGAAGCACAAGCGATTGTGCGATGTGCTGCAGATTTGTCTTACCTGCTGTAAAAGCGTGAACCGGCTTCGCGGTAAGCACGAGTGCGGCAGAAATTGGTGTCGACATTGCAAGTCGACACGCGGTTATAATCAACACTGTTTTATACAGCCGAAAAGAAATGATGCTTCAGCGAAAAAATATCTTTATGTTTTCTACGATCTGGAAACGATGCAAGAAGCATCGTATCGTGGCGATGAAAGCATAAAGGTGCACGTCCCGAATGTCTGCGTTGCACAGCAAGCCTGCACGGAGTGCATAAGTTCTGACGACATTTCAGAATGGTGTCCCTCGTGCGGCGTGCGTGAGCAGGTATTTACCGAAGATCCCGTCGGTCAGCTGCTACAGCTTTTAGTACGCGACAAAACCGATTTTGAAAATATAATATGCATCGCGCACAACGCACGAGGGTACGATGCTCAATTCATTTTACGACGGCTTGTCGAACGTAAAATAAATTGCGCACCAAGCATCATACTGAATGGTCAGAAAATACTGTGCATACGGTATGGACGCGCAAAGTTCATCGATAGCCTCAGCTATTTTCAAATGAAGTTGGCCGCGTTGCCTGCTACATTTGATTTAGGTGAGACTACGAAAAAAGGCTGTTTTCCGCACCTTTTTAACACCTCGGCTAACGCCGAATACCGTGGGACCATACCGGATGCGCACTATTATTCACCTGACACTATGTCCTCGAGCGAGCGCGAACAGTTTTTTCAGACAAGCACTCCCAAAAAGCCGTCGAGTGGCTGCTGCAGTGCGAGCGAGAGATCGGTCGCGAAATCGTGCATGCAGGCAGAGCGCGCGAATATCGACTTTTCGAGGGATTTTTGGTCGACGGGTTTTTACCATCTACCAATCCAGCAGAAAATTCCATTGTTTTTGAATACCAGGGCTGCTATACGCATGGATGCCCTGAATGTTTCAAAAACAATCGCAACAAACCGAATGCCTGGGGTCGTACTTTCGACGCGTTGCTCGAGAGTACACGCGCTAAAATCGCGCAGATCCAACAGGTCGGTTACGAGACGCGCGAGATTTGGGAGTGCGAGTTTGACAGAGTCAAGCGTGAAAACCCCGAAATCGCCAAGTACGTGTCGGAGCATCCGCTCATCAGCAAAATAACGCTTAATCCTCGTGACGCGTTCTTCGGCGGACGGACCGAAAAACTTTTTTTCGTATCCCTTTTCGTATTCCCAGCGCGAGTGTCACGCTGAACACGATTACGAGCGCGACGTCGACGAAATAGAGGCTGCATTGGCACCAATGACTGAAGAAATTATACTCGACAGCGTGCCCAAGAGTTACGCTCAAAAAACGCGCCTTTTGCTGAAACACTGGAAAACCATTGCCGGCGATCGTCTCAAGTGGGATAGCACTGGCAGAGTCAGTATAGACGGCCGGCCCATACAAGATTCCAACCTTATAGAACTGATTAGCGACGTTGTCGCATGCAGGAAAAAAACACCGGATCAGTCAGATCAGTCTGAAGTGCCCATTGGCCGTTTACCTTTTGCCAAATTCATCAAGACAGTCGATACACCGATAAACCTGATTGGTAATAGTGAAAATTGGTAAAAATTTGACAGAGCCGAATAATACAGCGAAACGACGACTACCTAGTAAAGGGAGCATCGACGCGTTGATGGAAATACACAACTCTAACAGCAGTAGCGAATCACCGACATCGCCTGTTTTGACGAGAAATCAAGCAAAGAAGAAGTGGCTATGCCTCGCAAACTTTTAAGCATAGCGTCGTCGTCGTCGTCGTCGTCGTACAAGCAGCAATACTACGATGTCTCGCATGAGGCTAGTTACGCGGGTGCGCGCAATCTCGTGCGTGTAAATCGAAAAGGCAAATTATTTAGCACGGCTGACACGCGGGAGAAAGAACGTATATACGAGTGGCTTAGTAATCAAGACGCCTATACTCTTCACAGACCCGTTAAGCGTAAATTTCCGCGATTAAGTTACAACGTGAGCAACATTGACGATGTATGGAAGTGCGATTTGCTTCAATTAACCACGATCAAAGAGCACAACGATGGATACGGTTACCTACTCGTAGTGGTAGATGTATTCAGTAAACACGCGTGGCTGGAGCCTCTACGCGATAAAACTACAGCTAACGTCACCGCCGCCTTCGGACGAATACTCGAGGTAGCAACGGTCGCGTCCCTATACTCTTACAATCCGACAAGGGTAAGGAGTTTGTAGGCTCGACGTTTCAGGCATTTTTGAAAAAACGCGACATCAAATTCCGTACAGTTCGAAACCCCGATATCAAAGCGGCTGTTGTGGAAAGACTAAACCGTACTATACGCGAAGGAATGTGGCGATACTTTTCGCACAATAACACCCAACGTTATATCGACGTGGTGCAGAAAATCATAGAGGCTTACAATCATACGCAACACAGCGGTACAAAGATGCGCCTCTGTGACGTAAGCATCTACAATGCTGCGAAAGCGCGCGAGAATTTAGCGAAAAGAGCTCGTCTGCAATCGACTTACAAGAATAGCGAAAAGATGGCGTCAGGTGTAATCAATAAATACAAACCCGGATCTTACGTACACATTAGTCGCACGAAAAATACTTTCGAGAAGGGATACGAAAAAAATTTTAGCGAGGAAGTTTTCAAGATTAAGCGCATATCCAAGAGACAGCAGTTACCAATGTTTATTCTGGAAGATTTGAACGGTGAGGAGATTGACGGCTTTTTCTATCTCGAGGAGCTCGCTCACGTTGGCACGAAACGCATGTCGGCCGCTGCTGAGCAATTTAAAATAGAACGCGTAATTCGTAGAAAGGGTCGTGGGCCGAAGAAGCAACTACTCGTCAAGTGGGTTGGCTATCCGGACAAATTCAACTCGTGGATCAAAGCCTCTGAACTACAACAAATTTGAAAATGGATCAGAACGATTTTTACCTAGTTCTACCTAGCAACAGCAGTATGATGTACTATAACGAAAGCGCCACAAGCTGCTTTACAACGCAGCTCTCGCGCGAGCTCAGACTCAGCGGGAATTGGTCCGTTGCACTCGTCGAAATTCACGTGCCGAGCTCTCTCACGCACATTCAAGAATCGGATGCCTTTTAGACGTTTTAACAGTCGGAAAAGGCAAAGCAAGAAACGCATTTTTTTCCGCAAGGTATTTACGACAACATCGAGCAAGTAGCCAACGAAATAAATAAATCACCCGCTTTTCACGATCATTTGCGTCTCGAAGCAGCACCCTTTCGAAAGGGCTACTACATGCTAAAGCGCAAGTGTGCCTGCAATGATCAGCATCAGATAACGTTTAACGAAAAAATTTGCCGTGTTTTCGGTTTCGAAGATTCCGAGACTCGGCGGAAAAACGGCACCTTTATCACATCGTCAATGGGCAGTGTAATCACGCTAGAAAACATACCAGCATCGCTTTCCCGAGCTATTCCCGATTAGCTCTACGTGTACACGGATGTATGCGAGCCACACACTGTAGGCGACACTCAAGCTGCTCTACTGCGTATAGTTTCCGTGGATAGTGCAAAATACAAATTCGGTAGTAATATCGTGAGACATTTTGCAGCTGCTCATTATATTCCGCTTTTACATCACAGTTTTCGCTCGATTGTCATAGATATAAGGGATCAGCACGGAGTGCGAATACCATTCAAGTATGGAACGCTGACGGTTACGCTTCACTTTAAACGTAATCGGTAAAGAGAGCAATGATGAGTCACTACATACGCTACTACGACGAGCAAGTAGGCGGTGGAGGAGTGAGACACGTCTATTCCGGCTCAACGTATCAGCGCGGACGAGGTGTAGGTGCGTGGCTCGGAGGTTTATTTCGAAAAATTCTTCCGTACATCGCTTCCGGTGCCAGAGCTGCGGGCAAAGAGGCTATGCGCACAGGTATCAACGTGTTAGACGACGTTGCAAATAACGGCTCGAATTGCAAGGAGGCGTTCAAATATCGTACTAAAGAGTCTGGACAAAAATTGAAGAGTAAAGCCGGTGAAAAGATAGCAGAAATGATGAAAGGCTCTGGTTATAAATCACGCGCAATGCATCGAAGGCGTCAGTTGAGAAAGACGCGTACATCGAGTACAACCGGCTCTAGCAAAAAACGCAAACAACATACGGCAGGGAGGAAGAAGAGAGTCACGAAAAAAACGAAGAAGAGGCCTAAAAAGAGAAGTACTCAGCAGTATCAGCAGAGTTTGAGAAGTGTTATGGATATTTTTGGTCCCAGGCGTATTTAGTTTAGGGTAAAAATGGCATTTTTACATTCGCACTCAACGTAATGCATGTCCAGCGAGCTGGATCTTTTCACGCTTCCAGCCACCCAAACATCCATTGAAAGCAGCAGCTTTCTGCATTATAAGCCTGTGTCGTCTCTTAGCGACGATGTCGAAGCCCCATTGAAATTTGTCATGCCGGCAGGTAGCGAGCATTACTTTGATCTGGCTCACACTATGCTTCATGTTCAAGCTAAAATCGTACCCGCTGACGAGGCTACCGATACGTCCGAAGACCTTAAAGTCGGACCGATAAACAATTTCATGCATTCAATGTTCAATCAGATTGACGTTTTTTTCAATCAGATAATTGTTTCACCGCCTAATAATACCTATCCTTACAGAGCGAACAAAGGGCTGGAAAATCGCAAATATTTTACACAGAATCGACGATACTTTGACATCATTGGGCATCTACATCACGACCTCTTTAGTCAGGATAAAATGCTGATTAATGGCGTAGAAATGCGCGTACGTCTAGTGAGGAGTAAGGGTGCTTTTTATAGAATAGAATAGAATAGAATAAAAATTTATTTTGCACAAGTCAAAAACATTTTGTACATATCATAGTCATATCGTAGTCAATATACATTTCGTCGATATGACTTTACAATGCGCAACCTTTATTCATCGTCAACTCGGTACATATAACGGCGTATTGCTGTCCTAAAACTACTAAGCGACGGAAGACTTCTCAATTCGCGCGGTAGCAAATTCCAAAGTCGTGCACCCTGGGAACTGAAAGACTTCATCCCAGCCTCAGTACGCGAATTCGGGACTACGAGTTCTTTCGGGTCCCTGCTCGAGGTCCTAGACTGGTTTCTCTCAAAGAGAGCAGCAAGATATGGAGGCTGCCTCATAACTATAGCCTTGTACAGCATGACCGCGGCAAAATACTCTCTCCTCTCTCGAACCGTTATCCATCCCAATTTCTTTCTGTACGGGGAAATATGCTCGTCCTTCCTAACACCACAGATATATTTTATACAAGAATTCTGCAGCCTCTGAAGTCGAGACTCAAGCTCCCCTGAGTTATCCATATAAACAAGAGAGCAATAATCCAGATGAGAGATTGCAAGAGCACTAGCTAACCGCTTACGAAGCGCCTCCGTTGAGCAGGATCTGAAAGATCTGAGAACATATAAAGCCCTATATAATTTACGACCAACTGCATCAACCTGCGGCTTCCACGTCATTCTCGAGTCCATCACAACACCAAGGTTAGTCACAACGTCAACAAATGGAACGAAAACGCCACTTTCAACCTCAATGCCGGGCAGCTCTAGACTTTGTATTTTATTAATGTTATATTCCGAACCAAATATCACAGCTTTTGTCTTGCTAACGTTAAGGCGGAGCGCATTCTCGGTCGCCCACGCCGACACAGCTCTCGCCACCATCGACAAACGATCCACACCCTCCACAAGATTGTCTCTAGCTACCTGAGTATATGTTTGGAGGTCATCGGCATAAAGCAAGTGCCTAACACCGTCTGATAGTGAACCCTCAGGTCCCTGAGAATTGGCCAAAACATCCTGAAGATCATTTATGTACAAACTGAAAAGCAGAGGTCCCAACACCGAGTCCTGTGGTACTCCAAGATTGGTAGTGAGCCAATCTGACTCGCCATTCGTTTTTGTAGCTACTCGATGGTTACGTCCTGTGATATACGATCCAATCCACAGAACCACCGACTTAGAGAACCCTAATCAGCTTGCTAAGGAGTTTAGAGGGAGAAATGGTGTCAAACGCCTTGCTAAAATCAAACAGCAGAAGAATAGTCAGTAGCTGCTTCTTGCTGTTAATGCCCGCTCTGATATCCTCGGTCAAGCTTAGAAGCGCCGTCTGCGTGCTATGGAACGGGCGAAAGCCCATCTGACGGGAATCAAGAAGCTTCTTCGATTCGATGTATTCCGAGATCTGATCGTGAACGATCTTCTCAAGTACCTTGGTGAGGAAACACAGCAGAGCAATTGGTCGGAAGTCCGAGGCAGTAGATGGAATTGCTCTTTTCTTCAGAGGAACCAGATGCGCCCTCTTCCATGCTGCAGGAAAAACTCCCTTTGACAGAGAAAGGTTAAAAATTGTAACCAGATGATGATCCAGAACCGGAAGAGACTTTGCAATGATATCCTGAGGAATACCGTCTACCCCTTTCGCCTGTGATGTAAAATGTGCAACTGCCAGAACAACATCAGAAAACGTTACATCACGAAACTTAAAACCATCTTCACTGGCCGTTGCAAGGACAGCATGCAAGTCCTCCTCACGCTCTGACTGAGAAATGGAAACACCCGCAAAATGAGTATTTAATTCATCTGGTGAAAAGCCATGCAATTCCTCTCTAGTCCTACTTAACAGCCCAAGATTGCGGAGCTCATTCCAGATGTTTTTATCGCCATTCAAGGCCTCCGAGATTTTATTCTGAATGAAGACATCCCGCGTCTCTGCCGTGCGTAGCTCAGCCTCCGCAGCGAGCGACTGAAACTCAGTCCACAGGCGATTGTCACGCGTACGACGAAACCTACGTCTAACAGCATCACGTCAATTATACAGTTCTTGAAGCTCGACGTTGATTCATGGCGAGAGACCCTTCCTCTTTGGTTTAAACTGCTTTACGGGCGCAAGTTCATCAATAGCAGCCACGACATTTCGGCTGAGAGATTCAAGCTTCTTGTCTAATGTCTCAGCAGGACAGAGGACAGTTGACCAGTCAAGTGTCTCAAGGAGAGAAAGAAGCTCACCCTGCCTAACAGATTTAAAATCTCTGAAATAAAAGGAGCTCAAAGTAGGAGGTGACGACCTAGGAGCAGGGATGGTTAGGTCA
Organism: Muscidifurax raptorellus; assembly: GCA_020010945.3. Classification (NCBI taxonomy): domain Eukaryota; kingdom Metazoa; phylum Arthropoda; class Insecta; order Hymenoptera; family Pteromalidae; genus Muscidifurax; species Muscidifurax raptorellus. The sequence goes on from JAHUUD020000026.1 coordinate 1,216,750, forward strand.
ATGATGTTGTGCCTGCTCGGAAAGGTCACCATCAAGTTATTCGCCATTAAGTTATCGAGAAGGTCTGAATTCTCAGTGAAAGAGATACCCAATGGTCTGTAAATTACAGCAACAAAAACAGGGGGTAATTGGCCCCTCTGTACTGTACACATGAGATATTCAGGAATTCCCGGTTTGCCAACATCTGTCATTGTTGAGGATGAACACAACAGAGTAGCCTTGTAACTATTATGGATATAAAGAGCCACTCCATCCCCCTGGGTATTCCTATCCTGTCGAAAAACCGAGTATCTATCAACCTGCGCAAACACATCATCAACATTTAGCCCGAAACGCGATTCAGCCACACCAAACAAGTGATAGAAGGGACGAGCACCTGCAATGAATTGGCGAAACATTTCCATATGTTTATTCAAGGACGTTGCATTTAAGAAACCAGCCCTCAATCCATCGAGCTCAGTCGCCTCAGCCTTTTCTCCGTCTAGTCAAACATTATTAGCCGTATCCCGCGCTTTGTCACACGAAGATACTGCATCGTTCGCAGAAATACAGTTTTGTACCGCTGTCACTATATTTACAGGGTTAATGGCGCGAGTTGCGCTGTCATAAGACGCAGCGATTGCGTGCAAGTCAGCAGCTGTCTTAAACGCGTGAGCAATATCCCCGTCTCGTCTTTTTACCATAAAACGACCGCCTCTGTGCCAAACATATTTAAAGCTTAGTCCACGAGCCAAGCTTTTGAAGCTTCTAAATTGAAGAAAAAGTTCCTTCTGTAATAATTCATTTATAAAAATTGTTCTATGAATTAGGCCATTACTAGTTTCCTGGTCCAAAGACGAGACGTTAATATGTCTAGTATTTAGGCCGGTGAATATATGCTTCGCACGCATGATGTCTCCCATCAACAACCGATTCGATAATCCACGGCGACAATCGTTCAGCCTTCTCTGCTGTGCACACACTTTCCGACCGGAGCAGACGCGTGGAGACGATATCGGCCCTCGCGACCGATGGCAAGATGGTGCTGAGAACAGCATGGGCCACATCACCACGCTTATCCTCCGTACCATCGAATATGCTAGAAACTATAATTTCAGCAGAGTTCTCATCACCATCCAGCCGAACCGTCAAAGGACCGCTTGAAGGATTGCGACCCTCCTTTTTTCGGTTTCTACCTCGCAATCGACGGCGACTTTTACAAATTTTGAAGTCGCCTAGAGAAACGTCATTATCCGCAGAGGCGCCTGCGACATTACTAGAATTTTTTGAAATAGTATCTCCGACGGCAGCGCCCGCACTATAAGCAGAGGTATCCAAGCTCCTGAGTGATACGAATACTTGGGAGACGTCAGTACAACGAACACCTATGTCCTCTGTAGTGCCACCATGATCCGAGCTGGATCTGTCCTCACTGCACTTTGATGCTGTGATATCAACAATCTTTTCAATTTTTTGCATTAAGTTATTTAATTGTTCCTTGAGCACTCTATTTTCCTGAAGCAAGAGCAGGCGATCATTATGCCAACCATCAACCTTAGTATTTTGCTCGATTATTATTTTTTCAAGTGACGACACTTTATCTACTAGAGTGTCAATAATACACGATTTCTCAACCGCTGGGGCCGGCCCCTGATTAGCAGTACTAAGTTTTCTCTCCACAAGAGATCTAAGATCACCCATTGCCGTCTCAAGTAGACCAAATTGGGATGTAAACAGATCCAGCATGGTCGGTGGCAAATTGCAAAAACGTAGCGTGCTTAATTCTATCAACGAATCTCCGGCTACCTGTTTCCTATCGCAGTTAGGTTTCTTGGAGGCAACAGCTGGCGTTGAGGCTGTAAGGTTGTCCTTAAGGGATACCTCAGCACTTGTAACATCATTGTTCATATTATCGATGTTATTAACAGTGCTGTTAATGTTTATACTGCTGGAGTTGCAATTGATAACAGTGTTATTATCAACTTCATTATTATTACTATTACAACTGTTATTACTATTATTATTGCTTTTAAAAGACATAGCATTATCTTTGACTTTAATTTTTGCATTATTATTATTACTACCACTGTTGCAACCAATAGGAGTATTTTTTGTTTTACTCCCATTAGCAGTCGGTGGTATGTTATTACTGCTACGATTTGTGTTATTGTTACTATTATTATTATTAATTTTAACATTAACAGTCTTTTTCAACGCCAAGCCCTTACTTCCTGTTTTATTTATTTTATTAATATTATTATTTATACTAATACTGCCATTGCTAACCTTTTTATTATTAATGTTATTGTTATCGCCGTTGTTACTACTATTACTATTATTATTATTGTTATTATTAATATGACTCTTCTTTGCTTTGTCTGCACCGAAAATGCGTTTTTCGCGACCTAAACTATTAGTAGCAGCACCTGATTTCACCGTCGACCTCATCACATTGCATTCTTGGCATATGTAACTAGTATTATTGGCAGTGTTATCATCTATGTTATTATCAAGTACCGACCAAACATGGCAGATATCATGATATGGTTTATCGCAGTCGTTACATCTGCGAATAACAGCATTAGAACGATTTATTTTCTTGCATTTCGTACATGACAACGGTGCCATAATTATTATTAATAATTAAATGACTCAAGAATTGGTTAATTAATTATTACTTTATTTATCTGCTTAAGTTCACGCTAAGTTAAATCTGCAAGTAAAAAAAAAAAAAAAAAAATATCTAGAATTTAAAATACAAAGTTAAAAAATCACAATTAAAAATAAAAAAAAAAAAAAATTGAAAATTCGAAATTTAAATTTAAATTTAAATTTAAACTCAAGACGATTCCCGCGCTCAGTTCAAAGATGCGCACGCTCGAAGTCGACAGTGCAACCAACCTACGAGAAATTCGGTGCAGATGTACCCGCGCTCTAGTGGCGAAAATTATTCGCACACATACAGCAACGATGACTAGCGTTTTCGCGCGACTGGAACAGGCCAGCACTCCCCAAAAGATCTAACCTCAACGATTTTCTGTCTTGCACCACAAGCGAACCGCCACCCCGATGATCTTCTCCTTGGCTCGACGTTGATGATGACGGCGATGAGAGAGAGAGACCCGACGACGACGACAGTGCAGATGAGAGACAGACGGCTGGAAAATCTCGGTGACAGCCAGAAGTTGAGGTTATGTCGGCCCGCCGAATTTCAAGCAGCGAAAAAAGCCAAAGTACACCGTTCTTCCTACAATAAATTCTTTCGACAGGACGGCCAGAAAGTATATTTGCAGCCACCTGTAAAATAAATCCACGCACAGCGTGGCGGCAGTAATAATTCTTAAGAAATTTGAGAGAGAGAATACAGGTCTACTTACTCGCGCGCAGTCCACTACATACCACACTTTTTGTCTGATGGATGTGACAACCGATGGAAAATTCAAACTCAGCATCCAAGAAGCTACACTTACAGTTCGCAGAGTAAAAATCAATCCTGAAGTTTAACTGGCTCATGCGCAAGCATTATCGAAAACCACGACTAAATATCCCATAACGAGAGTCTAAGTTAAGTCGTTTACTCTTCACTCGGGAATATTGGGCGATTCAATCGACAACGTTATACACGGTCAGCTGCCAAAGAGAATAATTTTGGGTTTTGTGGAAAACAAAGCATTCAACGGAAACCGCGCATTAAACCTTTTAATTGTCAACACTTCTCTATAAATTATATTTCTCTCTACGTCGACGGCATACAAATTCCAAGCAAACCTTTGCAGCCACGTTTCACGGATCTCGACAAACTCTACGTTGACGCTTTTCAAACACTTTACACGGGCACAGGCGTACATTTTCTCAACAAAGGTTTTGGCATTAATCACTACAACTATTACAAAGGCAATTTTTTGACGGCCTTCGATCTCACTCCTGATTTATCAACACACTGTGCCACACATGGGAATCTCGTGCGCTCGGGTAGCATACGCATAGAAGTAAGATTTGAGACGGCTCTTTTCACTGCTATCAACTGTATCGTTTACGCAGAGTACGACAACGTTCTGGAAATCGACTCTAATCGCCAAATCATAACGGATTTTAGCGCTTGATGCGCACGCACACTCGATCGCAGCGCCTCAAAAATAATTTTTGATTCGCGCTTCATAAAGTGAGCGCGATGACAGTCTGCAGTTAGTCTCTCTCTCGAAACAGCCAGCACCTAACGTACTCGAGCAGCAATAGCATCATCGTCATCATGACGGACTACGTGATCGATATTCAAGGTTTTCGGGATATAAATAAAAAATTTATTCCCAAAGAAGTTGGAGTTTATCTCTCCAGAGCCGTATAGTTGGCCATTGGATCATTCGCGCGCCGTGCAGTTTTACCGAATTACCCGCGGATATGCAGCAGACGAATAATTATTGCACTCTCGATGTACACGGTTTAGAGTGGCACGATAGAGATATCTCCTTCAAGAATTTGCGTCGTAATCTGTGCAACTTGGTGAAAGACGCGCGCCGTATATATGTCCGTGGTCAGGTAAAAGCCAAGTTTTTGGAAAAAGTAGTAGCTCGAAGAATCATCAATTTAGAAGATTTTAGTGCTCCTTCATTTGGCGAGCTCTCTGTGCAATTCCCTAACGCCTTGCTGTGCACCAGCCACGGTATCAAGAAATTCGAGAACAAGAAAAATTTTTGCGCACTGCGTCGAGCCTATCAAATCAGAAGGTAGATACACTCAATCGTTGCCAGTCCTCATCGAAGCGATCCGTACGAGATAAATAGCCAAGTAATGTACCAAGCTATATTAGATTACGATCGGCTGCAGATGGAGAGATATTACTATCCCGAAAGATTTCACGCTAGCAACGTTGTGGACGGAATTAAAAAAGAAGCTGATGAGAAAAAAGATGGTATGGTAGAAGAAGAATACGTAGATGCATCATCAACATGAATACGCGTCAAATAATCACAGCTATTAGAGGATTAAAAGCCGATTCAATAGGAGTTTACGCTGCTAATCGCGTTCCGAAATTGCTCTCCACACCGACAGCTATTGTAACGAATCTCGACACGTCCGATCAGTCAGGATCACATTGGGTTACTATCTTTATAGATAAAAATGGATACGGAATTTACTTTGACAGCTACGGAGTTGCACCCGTATCAAAGCATCATCTTGATCGACTCAGAAAAAACTGCACTCGATTCGACTGGAATAAAAAACTAGTGCAGAGCGTCGACTCTAAAGTATGTGGCGAACACTGCATTATGTTTCTGTATCATATGTGTAGTGGCATTTCTCTACGAAAATATCTACGTTTTTTTTTCATCAGACTTTGTCAAGAATGACGCATTAGCCGTTAAGTTTTATCGAAGGCTCATGAAAAGAATGCAAAATAAAACAAAGCGTCATCGCCATCATCGAGTCAACGCATTCCCACACACGAGTTCTACAGGACGGGGTTTCTGTAATCAAATCTGCACAGCCAAGAACGGATGTTTATTATCTGAGTAGGTTATACAAACGTACTAGCTGTGACAGTAGCATTAAACAAACGAACTTCTATCGATATCAAACGTGTCTCGTTTTAATATGGAATGTAAATACTGTAACGGCCGTTTCTAGAAAGAACTGCGACTCGTTGAAACTAGCTCTTTGTCCCCCCGTCCTTTATAAAGATGTCGTGGCGTAGTCGCCAGCCATCAGTCGTAAGAACACTCTCGTCAAGTAGACTTCGTGTATGTAAAAAATCTTTGCAATGGATTCGCCAGCAGCAGCAGCATCAGCAGCACCAAGTGCCGAGTCTTGGAAAAATAAGTCGATCACGTGCAACTTGTTGTACTCGACAACGTACGCGCTCAACAAATCAAACTGCAAGCGTGCAACCATAGGCCTGGAGTATTACAGCGGTTACTACAGAGCAGTGTTGAAAATTTGTGCCAATGGATCCCCAGCCAAGTATGTGACACTCGACACACACAGCTGGGAAGTAATCAAAGATCAGATGGAGGCTACAGATGCATATCTGAATCACTCCTTCACGTTCTACCAGGATTTTGGAAATCCTAGCAAGATCCTTCTTCCAACTCACGATGTCACATTCACAAACAGCTTCGGAGCAAGGGCGATCGGTATCGAGGAGAGGCCAACACTAACATCACCACCTACAGCAGAAATGACAACCCACAACGGTCAGCAGTTCATCAGCAGTGTCGGCGGCCATGACGATGAAACACAACAGCATCCACCTGCACAGCCTGCGTGCAAGAAGCAGAAAAAGTACGAGAGTCCGCCTAGTGTAATTATGCATCAACAAACGTTCGCTGGCTTAAGACAGATAAAAGAGTGCATCGATTTGCGTTTTAAACAGCTCGAGGAGCTTTAGGGATAAGTTAATCGCGGCGTGGACTCAATTTTCGATTATATAAAAGACGCTTTGAAAAGAGAAAAGGCTGAAGTGTGTCGTGAAATTCTGAAAAATGTAAACTCGTTCAAACAATATTACGCTCTTCATAAATATAAAACAGACGAAATTGTTAAGGCAAAGTTAAATTTCGCCACTGTAAGCGTCGATGTTTTAGATGTAGTTTTAACAGAAATCTATGTGTTTGGCTTAGCCAGAATCGCAAAAGATGTGTACGACATTATGTTTCCGGTATAACTTTTTTTATTCATCTCTTATCGATAGTTTCTAAGCTGTAAATATGCTTCATTGTTCTACACACACATACACACACACATACACACATAAATATATCATGTATTCAATTTTTACTGTTTTATTTAATAAATATAAGATTGTATCAAACAAAAAATTTTTCTATTTTTTAATGTGTACAAATCCCTTCAATAAATTCCAAAGCTGAAATTTAGAGTAGGCTTTGCGGCACCGTGTAGTAGGAAATCATACAGGTTATATATTATTACAGCGCAGAAAAGATCAGAGCCGGCTCAAGGGCAATAAAATGTGTACAGATCCCATCAATAAACCCTAAAGCCGAAATTTAGAGTAGGCTTTGCGGCACCGTTTAGTAGGAAATCATACAGGTTACTCATTATTACAGCGCAGAAAGGATCAGAGCCGGGGCAAGGGCAATAAAAGACAAACTGCAGGTATACGGCAGGTAGACGGCAGCTTTGGCGGACGCGCGTGAGTATGGCGTAGAGAGGGGAGAGAGAGAAGCAGGTCCGGTACATCAGCCGCGGGAGCCACCGCGTCAGAGCTCACGGGCTACTATAGTGTAAAAGGAGAGGGGGGGCTACGGGCTGGTATAGCGAGAGTCGCGCACGTGCGTTCGAGCTCGGGGCCCGTATGGAGTAAACAGCGAAAGAGAGAGAGAGAGAGAGAGTCGCGCTCGGGTCTGCTTGGGTAAAAGGGGGGAGGGCTGGCATCGTATGCGAGATACAGCCTTTTTTTAAAAATTATTTATAATTATTTATAAATAAACAAAAGGCACCCATCGATGACAGACTGTTTATGACAGTAACGGTCGTAAATTATGTTTAGTAACCTTATCAGCAAGTGTTTATATAAACATGGGCTTCTATTTATATAAACAACTGGCGCTAGCCACGGGACTGGTGACGTCACTCTAGGCCACGCCCAGTCTCTCCATACCAGCCCATATACTACTAGCCGGCCCGTTTCTTGGAACGGCTCGGAATCTTGTCCCAACGTGCTCAGATGAGCACTTGTTACATATACTCTACACACACTCTCACACACTCGCTCTCTCATACACTCGTACTCTCACGCTCAATACTCAATACTCCCCGTCGCCCGCGATCGCGTCTGAGTAAGCTTACGAAGCTAGGTGAAAGAGCCCAGCGCCTAAAGTGGGGGGAGCGGCTGGCGCACAGGGAAGGCGGCCCTCGCCCGCCGCGACTGGCTAGAGACTCTCTCACCAGAGTTTTTTATACGGCAGCTCTTCCTTACGCATCTGCTATACCGACCGAGAACTTTTATTTAAAAAATACATCGGCACATTGAAGGAAGGCGAGCGAAAGTGAGAATAACTTTTCAGAACCCTACTACCCCACGCGCCGCGAGTTTATATGAGTGAACATTTATTTAACAAATCCGTCGGCACATAGGCGGAAGGCGAGCGAAAGTGAAACCTACAGCTTCAAAACCAACATTCATAAACCAATTCAAAATTACCCCACGCGCCGAGAATTTTTATAATGGAGTATATATAGAAATAATGGGACGGCACATTGGAGAGAGGTGAGCGATAGTGAGAACAATTTCTCAGACTTCAAGTACCCTATGCTCTATGAGTTTTTATACGAGAAGAGTTTCTTATAAAATCCGTCGGCTCATCGGAGGAAAGCAAGTGAAAGTGAAATATACAGCACCAAAACCAAAATTATTAAAACCAAGTACCCCACGCGCCAAGAATTTTCATAAGTGAGTATCTTTACAAAAAATTCGACGGCATATTGGAGTAAGGCCAGCGTAAGCGTATTAAAAAAACAAGGGATCTCAGTTTTTTAGTTAAAACCAATTCTGTAAAATGTTTTTAATAATGTCAGTACTAGTGTCGATAATTTAATAAATAATTGTAACAATAAAGAAGATAAATGTACGATGAACAAAGTCTTGCTTATAGTGCAAATTTGAGCCGCTATGATTCCTTGCTATATGTGCTGATACAATTAGTGTGCGCTGACTTAAGGTAAATTTTATTTTACGAGTGGAACTTTATTTTATTTTTAACTAGCCATCGGATAATTAGAAATACGTTGATGTAAAGCGTACGTGCTTATGCACGGCAATGTGTTAGATCCACTAAGAATTTATTTTTTATTATAAGAAAAGTCTAAAACGGAGCAAGAGTGAGTTTTAACTTGTAAACTAAGTAACAGTTTTAGAAGAAAAGTAAGGAATGACAAGAAATAAAATTGTAAATAATACTTTATTTTAAATTTTAGCAATGCAATATGTGATTTATCAAAAATATTAACCAGAAATGTTCATGTTCTTGATAAATATGCTCATATATTACATTATATATGATAAGTATATAAAATAATATAAATGTGTCTAAGACGTAAATAAGTTATCATGAATGTAAAGTTGTAATTTATTCCATTGAATTGTAATGTATTTTTTTGGCACACGCAACTTATTTTTACATTCAAGTACAATATTTATATAAATTTTAAAAGAGAACTTTTAGCTTTAGTAGTACATAATGTGAATACAAAATATATAATTCTATATCGATATAATATAACGTTGAAAACAATATAAAAAAATATAATTACGAAGCAGTTGTATAACTGCTGTATTAATGCGCTTATTTTTAAAACAAAGCAATCTTTAACAAAATTAATATTTTTTCGTAATTTATAATATTAAGGGGCCTCCGAGGCAACATTATATGTTGAATTTATATATAGTAAACGAGAAAAAACAAGGATGTTTCTGCCTCCCATTATTTCATGAAAAACCTTTGAAAATTTTCCCAGCTTGAGCCGAAGAAAAACATTTGAACTCGTCACCGATATAGATATATAAGTCCAAGTAAATGTTGAAATTCCGCAAATGCAAAGGTTAGTTCGCAGAATTTTGACATCTGCAAGGGCGATATATCTATATCGGTGACGAGTTCAAATGTTTTTCTTTGGCTCAAGCTGGGAAAATTTTCAAAGATTTTTCATGAAATAATGTTAGGCAAAAATGACTTGAGGTTGCTTCTCAGCCAAGTGAGTACAATAAAGAATCATCTCGTATTTTTGTCATTCCCAAAAACGCTTTTTTTCGTTAATTTAATGGCGCAAAGACATCCTTGTTTTTCACGTTTATTCTAAATAAAATTCAACATATAATGTTGCCTCGGAAGCCCTTTAAGGAGAACGCTAAAAAACAAAGTAAAGTTATTAAACTGTCATTGTAATTAATTGCTGATTTAATTTGTTTAATTTTCTAATTTTTATAGGTCTGATGACGTTGCTATCTTCTTCTTTGACATAATCAGAAGTTTTACAATGACGTATTCGCAACCACCACTAAAGTCCAAATCTACGTTATTAAAGAAAATAAATTTTTTCATTAACAAGTACTACCCGATTAACTCACTACAGCATTCCTAAGTAATTGTATGAAAGTATATTATTTGCATACTTATATGTTTACACGTACATATATAGTATATATGCATTAATTTCATCTTTTTTTGATTGTTTTTAATTATTTTAAATTAATTATTATAGAAGATTATATAATAATAATACCTTTGTCTACGTCGTCGCTGAAACTTGATAATGGTTCCAATTCTTCCAATAATTTGTCAGATATTGAATTATCTTCTAACATTATTTCGGACTCCTCAAAATCATCATCATTATGTATATTGGCGCACAAAGCTACGAAGTCATTGGAAGTTATTTCTCCTTTGTCCAAACGGTTCCAATATTCTCTTACATTTAATTTAATAGTACTCTTTGAAGAGCATGAAGTCGCTTTATCCATTTGTAGAGACTTTAGTTTCAACCTATATTTCGCCAAAAGTTCTTTCAGTTTTTTTAAAACAAAATCAAAACAAACGCAGATTAACTATTTCAATATTAAAAATAAATACAGTATTTTTTTTCTTAATAATTAATTAATATTCACTTATAAAATTCGTTGACGATGGGCGTGCACGCAGCAATTCCTTTAATACCCTGTGATAGGATTCCAAGAAGTTATTAGTTGTGTCGAAAAGTCTATATACGCAAAACCTGGAAACCTTCACTTTCTTGAGCCACTCATTTTCGAAATACGTTAAAAATTTCTCAAAATAATTTCAATACAATCTTTCGCATTCCTCTTTTAAAAAATCGTAGCAAGACTTAATTTGTTGGCTTGGCAAATAGGCCAAAGCCATAAATTTTAGAAGCATAAAATGCTTTTCGGGATTTTCCTGCTTATTTTTTTTTACTGCGGCCCCTTTCTCTAGTGCATTTTTGTACAGAGCTTTGAAATAAAAATAAAAAAATCAATATTAATTCATTAAATTTAAATTAATAAGTGAAAAGTTGAGTGTATCGCATGTTTACCTGGCAGAAATGGAAATGACACCCGCATACTTTTATATTAGGAAAAGTTGTCTTAGTTCCTGTGCGCATGCCACCTTCAAAATCAGACATACAATAATCAGGTTTTATGGCTGGATGCTTTGATCTAATATGAGTGTATTGCATAACAGCAACGTAATCTTCAGTTCTTTTGCCTTGCATCAGAACCCAAAATGCCGGTAGGACCTAAAAATAAGAACAAGAAAGAAAAATTTATATTAAGGCCCCTACATACCATAGTTGTGCGTAAAATGTACATATGTAATGTCCCACGTTCATATAGATAGATATATATGTATGTATATCCGAGTATGAATGCGAATATATGTATGTATAAGTATACAAATGTACGTGTATAAGATTGAACGCCTTCGTTCACAAACTGCTTACAAAGGCATTACGAAACCAAGCGCCAAACACCAGAGCAACACACTGACCTGCATGTCAGCACTCCTCGCGCGCGAATTAGGTCAATTTACACGCGTTAACCATTCTGGTGGCAAATGTCGATTGGACGATAGTCATCTTTAACTTCTTAATTACAAAACTCCTTGTATCGACACCAGGGCTTTAAAAACCCTGGAGCCGATCCACGCAGTGCTTTTTGTGTCAGAACTGATCGGTAGTACGGCAGAGCCTGTCTTTTCTAGTGAGCAGCCAGTGTCAAGTCTGTGTAGTGATTAGAGGCGCGTTTACTCCGCACTAACACGATTAGGAGCGCGTTTACTCCGCCCCAACATAGACAATACTGACGGGCCCTTTGGAGTCAGTAGACAGACCGTAGAGAGACGTCCGGGCCAAAGGTCCGCCGAATAGCAACCCGGCGATAGTGGAATACCACAGCTGCACTAGTATAAGTTCAATATAACGCCACGAGTATCGTGTAGTTTAAGTACATCTACGATCGACATCTGCCAAGCCACGAAGGAGTTTAGTAATATCCAGGAGTGACAGATAAAGATCTAAATGTAAGCATTAACTATTTATAATACTACAATTAGTACCACACTATAACAAACAGCGTTAGTAAAATAGAAATTAGAATAAACGAAATTGTAACCAACATAATCGCCGGCTGAGTTCTCGGGTTGTAATAACATCAATAAATATAAAAAGTGAATCTAATCTCAGTGTGACCTCAATAAAATTATTAAATACACATAAACAACCCTAATCCTACCTTACGCACGTCATCAACGAGGTAAGTGCGGACAGACTATCGTCCGCTGAGTTAAGAGAGCGAACAGACTACCGTTCGCTGAATTAGAAGATCGGACATTCCATTGTCCGCCGAATAGAATGCGTCACGCTTAACTTCATTTGTACCATTACGCAATACTATAAGTCTCAAGTAACAATAAGGCTCTCGAGCCTATGCTAGTTCCCGCGAATTAAATAATTATTTGTAGAACTCGCGCAGCCCGTACTTATACTAAATACGGTCTTTACAAAATGGCATCCCTGGTGGGGAACTAGTTATTGTTACTAGAGCAACAATATTAGAAGTATTATAAGAAATCAGAAATTCTAGAAGACAACAATTAGAAGTTTTAGAAGTTCATGAAGAATTTAAGATAATTTAATGAATTTTATAATTTTATAATTTTAAGAATTTAAGAATTTTAGAAATGATCTTACAAACCTAGAAGAATTGCGAAGTTTAGAAATTAACAGATTTTAAAAATTAATAAAAAATAGTGATTTTTTTTGTGTGCAGATTAAATAAATTTAGAGGGTTCAATTAGTTGAGGAAGCTAGAAAATTTACGGAGTTGATAAGTCTGCAAAAGGGTCTGCAAAATGTCAGAGTTAAACCAAACTAGGGAGGAGATATTGGCTATGGAAAATCCCAAGGACAGGATTCTGGCCTTGGACGCATTTTATCGAGTCCAATATATCAACCTGGAGAGACAGATGGCGGAAATGTCCCGCATTATAGTCGAATCCAACCAGACGAAGAGTATAGAAAAGGCTACCGCGCATACACCAGAATTTGACGGGACCAGTTTACCATTACGGAAATTTTTACAAGACGTTGATAACGGATTTACCCTTTACCGGTAGAACTGGAGCCACAAATTTTAAGAGGAGTAATTTCCAAGCATAAGGGTAAAGCTAGATAGTCCTTAGAGGGCAACACCTTTTCTACCCTAGCAGAGTTAAAAAGCCATTTAAAAGACTGTTTCGTGCCGTCGAGATCATATGGGTATTACTTGAATGAAATTCAAGCTGCCTCAATGAGAAAGGGTGAAAATGTCCGCCAGTTTTATGGACGACTCAATGTAATGATAAACAACGCCAGTGCAGCAGTTAAGGAGGGATTGACCGGAGCATATGCTAAAATAGATCCGAAGCCACAATTAGAGCTACTGCCTTGGAGGCTTTCGTTAATGGATTGCCTGATGGGTGGAGGACAGGCATGGTGGATTCGGCTCCACAAACACTTGACGCTGCCTTAAAAACGGCCCTGAATTATGAGAAGGCACGAATGAAAATGTTCGGGGACAATTATGTGTATACCAAGGTTCATTACGTATATTGTAATCCGGATCAGAAACCTACTGAGAGAGAGAATTTGCCAGATTTCCAACTGTCAAGTAGATCAAGAATTAGGAACGTAAGGAACTTCGAGGAGGAAGATGATCGTGAAGTAAGAAAAGTGAATTTCCATGAAGCTACCTATAATAGAAATGAAGTTAAGCATACTTATGATCCTAATGACACGTATTTCCCTAAAACTGTAGTGGAAAATGGAAGGATAAAGGCACCACCTCAACTTAGTTATTCTAGACCATCCGAACCCATGGGTCCTACTAGCATATTAAAACGGACATCGAGTCAGTCAAGAAGCAGGTCCGTGTCGCCGGCTAACAGGTATGCTCAAGATACGTCCGCAATAGGACAATTTAGACATGGATATCCACATCCGTTGAGTCCATATCCCTATATGCCTCCACCTCAGTACGGGTATTACCCAACCAGTAATCCACTGTATCCTTATCCGTACACGAACCCCTATATGCCTTATACAATACCGGGACAACTGCCCCCGGGTAATTATTATCAGCATCAACGAAGATTGGAAGAGAGACAATATGAGCCCAAGGGGGATAGAGGTAGAATGGACTCAAATAAATACGATGATCAGCAGCATTTAAACTGGGAGGAAGACGAACCAGAGAACCACACATAAAGCAGACGTCGCACGACAATAGTGAGACTATCTTCAATGCTCAGAACAACACCGTCGATAAAATTAAAGATAGATCAATTAGCGGTCCAGAAGGCGGAATGCATCATAGACACAGGAGCCCAAATAAATGCCGTTAAGAACAGTTCTCTAAAGTCGGAAGTAATTATAGCACACAATGACTTTATGAACATTATAGGAATCTCTGCCCAAGGAGTGAACACGTTAGGAACAGTGAAATTGTCTGTTATGGGGAAGGACCACCTTTTTCAGGTATTACTTTCAAATACCCCAATGACGGAAGATATTATATTAGGAAACCCTTTCTTATATGGTGAAAAGGTAAATATCATGTTTGGAGAGGAGGTTTTGGTCACCGAGAGTAATCCAATCACGCCAGTACCATTTGTGCATAAAGGCTTCCCAGAGAACGAAGTGGACTGGGACGAAAAACATGGGCCGAGACGAAGAGACAAACCAACAGTCAAGAGTATTACGGCGGAGCCAAAAAAGTATGAGTTTCCATATCAAAATGAAGACATAAAGCCGGAAATGATCGATCTGCCAAAGAAGTCATTAAATTATAAGGGAGTAAAATCTAACAGTAACACCATTTTTAAACTACCGGCATTAGCCTCTGTACCTGTAAGGATACCAACTACACCTAACTCTGTGAAAGGAGTGGCATATCTAAGACGTATAACAACGGTACCGGGAGTAATCCTAGGAGATAATATAGTCACAAATAAAAAGGGTTATTGTGAAGTTATGGCCCACAACTATGGGACGGAACCGGTAGAAATTGAAATTACCCCTCAGTATTTGGATCCCTATGAATTCAGTGATGAAGACGATTTCCCAGATTTTCCAGTAGAAGGTGAGCCTCCCAGGAATAAGGGGGAGAGAATAAAATTTATTACAGAAAAAGTGGTAAAGTGTTATCACAAAAGGCATAGTATCCAACAGATTAAGCGGATAATAAAAAAATATTCGCATCTGTTTTATTTGCCAGGAGATCCGGCACCAAGAACGTTAGGTGTTAGAGGTAAAGTTACTAGGCGTAAAGAGTAGGAGTTTCATGGTTTTACGCCGGGCGAGCTGAACGACCATTTCACTGGGATATCTGTCTCACCCTATGAAAACCTGGATGACGCGCTGGACTTCATTTCTACTGCAAGTGAGGAAGGCTTCAAGTTTAGTCCAGTCAACATAAATGATGTCATTCTCGCCATTGAACACTTTTCCTCACAGGCGAGGGGTGTTGATGGGGTCCCTCAGGGAGTGATCGTGAAAGCTCTCCCAATAATTGGCGAATTTATTGTAAAGATATTTAACTCCTCTTTCGCTCTGGGTATCTTGCCGGGTATTTGGAAGCAGGCGCAATTAATAGCACTAAAAAAGAATAGTGCCCCTTCATCTGTGTCAGACTTTCGAACTATAGCTCTACTCTGCTTCCTATCTAAAGTGCTCGAAAAGTTAGCTCATTCCCAAATCACGGAGTATCTAAACAAAAACAGAAGTTTGGATCCTCTCCAGACTGGTTTCAGAAAACATCACAGGACCCAGACGGCGTTAATTAAACTGACAGATGATGTACGTATGGCTATTAACAGAAAGGAGGTGACGCTCTTGCTGTTATTTGATTTCAGCAAGGCCTTTGACACCATATCACCTACGAAATTATTAACTAAGCTGCAACGGCTGGGTTTCTCACGGATGGCTCTCTTGTGGTTAAAATCATATCTTCAAGGCCGCACGCAGATGGTTACTTCTACCAGGGATGGTAATTCCGAGTGGTTGGAAACCAATCTGGGTGTTCCACAGGGTTCGGTCCTGGGACCTCTGCTGTTCAGTCTGTACGTTAACGTCCTACAAGACTAACTAGACAAAAGGACGACAAAACATATTTTTTATGCAGACAACCTACAGATTTACCTCCATACCACCAAGGGTAAACTTGGGGAGGGCCTGACGCAACTATCCGAAGCCGCAAGGCGGGTGTCAGAGTGGGTGGAGAACTCTTGACTGCGTCTGAACTCTAGCAAAACCAAGGCAATATTTTTTGGATCCAGAAAGAACGTCAATGATATTAAGTCCTTGAATTTGCCTTGGGTAAGGATGTGTGATGGAGTGATCGTCCCTTTTGAAGATGCAATGGTGAGTCTCGGTGTTACATTAGATAGTAAATTAACATGGAAACCGCAAGTAGATTGTATTACTAGAAAAGCCAATAAAGCCCTGTATAGCTTGCGTTTTATCAGGGATTGTACCACCGAGGCTCTAAGGAGAAGGCTGGTTGAGTCACTGGTCCAACCCCATCTGGACTATTGTGCTGTGGTGTACCTGGACGCGACTGACGAACAGAGAATACGACTACAGCGACTAAGTAATTCTTGTGTAAGATACATCTTTGTAGTAAGAAGGGACGAGCACATCTCCCCCTACCGGAGAAGACTGGGCTGGCTTAGTACTGACTCACGTAGGCTTTATTTTAAAGCTATACTCCTTTACAAAATTATGAGATTGCGTGAGCCAGAGTTTCTGGTATCCTTTTTTAGCAAGCACCAGCCCAAGCCTTCCGCAAGGGGGCCCCCGCCTGAGCTTTATGTTCCAGTGGTGAGCACTGAAAGCGGCCTAAAAGCCTTTCAGATTCAGGGTGCACGTTTCTGGAACTCCTTGCCCTCTTTCATACGCCTTTTACCTTCTCTCGCATCCTTTAAGGAAGTAGTGCGCGGTTATATGCTCGGCCTTGAGCCCTAGCCGTCCCTCATGTGGGCGGATGACGCGGGTATTCGATACTACGACCTGTGATATTCTCGACGAGAATTCTCGACGAGAACGTTAAGCTGACTGTGATATGATGGGTCTACGACCAAATTTATTTATTTATATTAGAAATATCTCTAAAAAAGAGATTCTTCATTTATTTATATTAGAAATATCTCTTTTTTTCAACTCACAGTACGTGGGTGGATTGATAAGTTATCGGCCTGACCAAGAAAAACAACGTTTTTAAGAATTTTTTTTTTATTTCTCAACATAATCTCCTCCAAGGCTGATACATTCCTCATAGCGGTGTTCTAGTCTAGTAATGCCATCTCTATAGACTGATTCATCAAGCTCCTCAAAATACCCATTTACAGCTTGGATTACTTCTTCATTGTCAGAAAATCTCTTACCGCCGAGCCATTTTTTGAGGTTAGAAAACAGATAATAGTCACTCGGGGCTAGTTCTGGAGAGCAGGGAGGGTGCGGCATCAATTCAAACTTCAGATCGTTGATTTTAGCCATCGCAACGATTGACTTGTGCGCTGGTGCATTATCGTAATGAAACAAGATTCTTTTCTTCACCAGATGAGGTCGTTTAATTTTCACTTCGTGGCTCAAACGTTGCAATAAGTCTGTGTAGTATTGACCAGTGATAGTTTTACCCTTTTCAAGGTAATCAATGTATGTAATACCTCTTGCATCCTAAAAAACAGTAGCTATAACCTTGTTCACCGAAAAAATTGTTCGCCTTCTTTAGAGTTGGTTCCCCTGGTCCAATCCACTGTTTAGACTGTTCTTTGGTTTCAGAAGTGTAGTGGTGGACCCAAGTTTCGTCAATGGTTATGAATCGACGCAAACATTCGCTTGGATTACGCTTATACAACGTCAAATTGGCGATAGAAATGTTTTTTCGAATCAATTTTTGGTCGACTGTTAGCAAACGCGGCACCCATCTTGCGCAGAGCTTTTTCATATGCAAATGTTGGTGTAAAATATTTTGCACACGTTCATATGACATATTACAGGTCTCAGCTATCTCACGCACTTTTAATCTGCGGTCTTCCAGCACTATTTGATGTATTTTTTCGATCATATCTGGAGTTGTGACCTCAACAGGGTGTCCTGAGCGAGGCTCGTTAGAGGTGCTCACACGACCTCTTTTAAGCTCGGAAACCCACTGCTTAATGGTTGAATATGATGGGGTGGATGTCCCCAGTATTGAGTCCATCTCTTCTTTGATTACCTTCGGCTTTAACCCCTTTAAATAGAAGTATTTGATGACAGCACGATTTTCCAACTTTTCCATTTTTAAGAAAAACACAGGGGCCTCTTGTTCA
Organism: Muscidifurax raptorellus; assembly: GCA_020010945.3. Taxonomy (NCBI): domain Eukaryota; kingdom Metazoa; phylum Arthropoda; class Insecta; order Hymenoptera; family Pteromalidae; genus Muscidifurax; species Muscidifurax raptorellus. The sequence continues at coordinate 1,235,088 of JAHUUD020000026.1, forward strand.
GTGTGCTCTCAAACCTAAACTTACATGGCGATCGGGCTGAAACTATAGCTACAAGCTATCTAAGGATGGTACTATATAACGCCACTTCAAGGTAGGCCTAGTGGCGCCAACTCTTGGTCAGGCCGGAAACTTATCAATCCACCCTCGTATAATTATTATGTAAATGACAAAACGTCACTTAACAATATTATAAAGTTTTTTTAAACAAATGCGAATCTCTTTTGCAGAACGAATCCGTGGTGTCCGAAAACGAGGAGGGGAGCGAGGTGAGACAGGCAAAAGAACCCGGCGATTAGAAAAAAAATCGCACGGATCAGAGCGGTGATAGCGGTGAGGAGGCGGCGAAGAAGAAACAACGAGAAGAGCAGACGAAACAAGGGGTGATTAGTAAAGTGCCGAAGGCAAAGAAGAGGAAATTAACGGAAAACAAAATATGCAAAAAGGTATGTTTATATTTTTTACGCGTACTTTGATTTGAATACCAGTACCCTCGAAGTGCTAACTGGTATTTCAGTCGGATACGTGTACTCCGATTTGAATACATATTCATTGTCATTTCACCCTTCAAAGGCGGCGACGACGATGACGACGGCAATCATGTTGTCGAGAATTCGGTCTCGCCTCCTACCCGAAACCGTTCAAAGTTGTTCCGTTTTTCGGAATTGTCGACCTACAACAGACGACGCCGAGATCAATCAGAATAGGGGAACGTCAGTTCATCAAAAGAATAGGAAAATCCGAGGATGAGCTCAACGAGGATCAAATATCAAGACTGTTTAAAATACGCGCTGAAAAGACAGCCGCAAACTATATAGGTGAACCGCCACATCCACCGCCGCCGCCAACGCTGACGCCCCCCATGCCCGAATTGGACCGCGAAGAATCAAAGACACCGCTCATGGAAAATAGAGGTGCGCGGCGGAGCCCACGGAGCTGCAAAAGGAAGAACAAGCAGGGCTGGCTCACAGCGTGTACACATTGTGGACAAGCTTGAAGAAGGTCAAATGTGTATGGATCGTTTAAAGAACGATTCCTCGGCTAGAGTTAGCGAGCGCGGCGCTGTTCAAAAAGATTGACGTTGAATCTAAGGATCAGCTGGTTTTTTCTATCGAGCGGGTAGTTTTCTGGTCAGATTCCATGATCGTTTTATGCTGGTTAAAAAGGGCTCCTCATGTATTAAAAACATGTGAGACTAATAGAGTAAAGGATATCCAAGAATTGGGTGAAGAAGTCGAATAGAGACATATCCATTCGGGGGATAACCCAGCTGACTCGTTATCTCGAGGACAATTGCCTCACGATCTTTTAAAGAACACAGTCTTTAGAAAACTTTTTAAAAATAAAACAAGTCAAAAATAATGAAATGTAAGCTAAAACAATTAAATTTTTTACTTGTTTTATTTTTAAAAGTTTTTTATTCATTTTAATTAAATTTCCTCCATTCATACCAAAACTAGTGCTTTTAAGAGCATGTCAAACAAATTTCAGCCCGATTGGGCAATTTTTGTCCTGGAATCGTGTGGACAGTGCTTTTTGGTGTTCGATTTTTAATTAGGGTACGTTAGGTCTAAACAGGCCAAAAAATTCTCAATTAAAGATAAAGTTGTGTTACGTATCTATACAAAATTTCAAATCAATCCAACTTATCTGTGTAAAATTAAAAATAATTATTTTTTCGAGTTCTTAAATACAAAAACAGTCAATCTCCTGCGCGCCCTGCAGTCATTGCAGCAACAGCACTGCCCTCCAATATGGGGAGCACGCTATACAACATCCTTGCTGCACTGACAGACATCCGTGCTAAGCAGGACGAAGCGGTGGAGGCGCAGCGAGACACCTCCGAAAGGATCTCCGGGCTAGAGGCAAGGCTAGGCCCTATCGAACAGCGCCTTGAAGTTCTTGATGCCCTGCCCCAGCTACAGACTCGCCTAATAACTGCGGAATCCACCATCTCTGAGCTGAAGGTGCAGTTACAAGAGCTAACATCTGTTCATCTTAAACTTCAGCTCGTGCATAGCAGCAACAACAACAACATTAATGATGGACCACCTTCCCCTGCCGCCACAGTTCCCTCCGAGATCGCCAGTCTTCGTAGGGAGCTCGAGGCTATAAAACATCGGCAGGAGGCATCAAACAACAATGTTGAGATAACTGGGCTGCACTGCACTAAAGAGTCCTCTCTACGCAAACTCCCTTACGGGTCATATTGAGGCGGTAAGGCTTTTCTTGTCCACTCGTCCCTACTATCACGTAACAGCTGTAACCGAAACTTGGCTGGACGACAAGGTAAAAACCATACCCCTACTTGACAACTACACACTTCACAGACGGGACAGAAACAGAAACGGTGGAGGTGTGGCCCTCTATATTCATCACTCACTCACAGCTACGTTTCTGACATCGTCTGACGGCATCTGGTCGGGCAAGCCAGGGAAGCCGGAATATCTTTTCTGTGAGATCTCTGCAAAAAGTCTTGCACCCATCTTTGTTGGCGTTGTGTATCGTCCGCCCCATGCCCCCTTCATTTAAGGAAATGACTTTATCGAAACTCTTATCACACACATGCACAACTATTCCACGAAGATAATCATGGGTGATTTTAATGCAGACCAACTCTCTCGGTCAGAGGATGCTAAGTTCATCAAGGCTTTCATCGAGGAGAACTCCCTTCAGTCTGTTCCTTATGGTGCTACACATCATAAACCAGAATCAGACACCTGGCTAGACCTCTACTTAATCGACGATCAGGATCGCCTGCTCTCGCACTGGAAGACTGACACACCTTTCATCAATGGATATGACCTTATTACGGCCACCCTAGACGTACAGATTCCACGCTACGAACCAAAAACTTTTACTTACCGAAACTACAAAGGAATCAGCGCCGAGAGACTAAGGGTTTATCTTGATGCCTGTGACTGGTCATTACTCGATACTTCATCACTTGACGCTTGCATCTCCACTCTCAACACCAACTTGAATAACGCCATCAATCACCTCGCCCCATTGTGTACAGTGACTCTTGGACCAAAACGTCACCCATGGTTTACCACGGCTCTTCGTGACCTCTTGAAACAACGGAACAGACTCTACAGACGGTTCCGCAGATCACGTCTCCCGCTGGATCTGTATTTTTATAGACTTGCGAGAGACGATGCTCATAGACAGGTCGAGGATGCCAGGCTGAATTACTATCACTCACGCCTGTCCTCCCTGACTGACGTCGGCGAGATCTGGAGAGAGGTTGATAGACTTGGAGTTACCACCTCCAAAGAAAAACCACCCTCTCGCTTCTCCATTGAAGGGCTCCCAGGCCAGGGGCAGCGCCGGCATCCCTCAGGTTGTCATTTGCAAAGCACTGCCGGTACTCGCTCCATTACTATGTCGCATTTTCAACCTGTCCTTGAGCGAGTCATGCTTCCCTTCGGACTGGAAAAAGCCACTAGTGCATGCACTGAATAAAGTCAGCTCCCCTACATCTCTAACCGACTATCGTCCGATCTCCCTTCTATGCTTCTTGTCCAAGGCGCTGGAGTGGCTAGTGCACAGACAAACCTCCGAATATCTCGAACCAAGACTTTTTCTCGATGACCTACAAACAGGTTTCCACACTGGCCACAGCACGCAGTCCGGCTTGGTCAAGCTGACTGACGATGTCAGGCTTGGCATTAACAAAAAGAAGGTAACACTTCTATTGCTTTTCGATTTTAGCAAGGCGTTTAATACCGTGTGTCACGTCAGGCTACTCAGAAAGCTAACCTCCTTCGTCTTTTCTAAGCAGGTCATCCGCTGGTTCGCTTCCTACCTTACTGGGAGAACTCAGGCTGTCATTGGTGACAGTAATGAACTCTCCAACTTTCAACCACTAAACATGGGAGTACCACAAGGGTCTGTATTAGGCCCACTGATATTCTCACTGCATATCAATGACATCAGCCTCTGCTTTGACATAGACGTATCTCATCTCATTTATGCGGATGACCTGCGAATTTACAGCCAATGCCACCTTGAGAAGCTTGATTTCTGTTCCGAGAGGATGAGTGCTAATGCCGAGAGGATCATGGGCTGGGCTGCGCAGAATCATCTGAAACTAAACGTTCTCAAAACGCAGGCGATCGTCTTGGGCTCCTCCTATTATATCAATGCACTACCTTCTATGGCTAATACTTACATTAACATTGGAGGAGCCAGGGTTGAATATCAGTCGTCTGTTCGCAGTCTGGGACTGGTGCTCGATTCTAAACTCACCTGGAAAGAACACGTTACACAATTATGTAAGCGTGCACACTCGCTCATGTATAGATTGTACTTCTTTAGAAAGAGCACTGGTTTCGAGCTGTGAAAACATCTTGTGCAAGCCCTACTGTTTCCCATCATCGACTACTGCTCATTAGTTTATTGTGACCTGTCGCAAGAGCTTGACATGAAGCTACAGAGACTGGTAAACACGGGTATTCATTACATCTATGGTGTAAGGAGGGACGAGCACATCACCCCCTACAGGCGCGAGTTGCAATGGCTCACCACCGCCGGACGTAGGAAGTACTTCATGACCTGTTTCCTTAGGAAACTTTTTAACACCACTACTCCATCTTACATCATGGCCTTTTTCGACTTCCACGTCGCACTCCGCCCCGTGAGGGGTGAGGTGACCCCTCTGGATATCCCCACCTTCGTCACAGAGACGCTGAGGAATTCATTCCATATAAGCGCCTCATACCTTTGGAATTCATTGCCCGCTCATATTCGGGACATCAAATCACTGTCATCTTTCAAACGTCATGCAAAGCTACACTTCCTCATTACTGAAAACACTTAAACACTACACAATCACCTACAACTATACTACCTCAACATTCAGTACACTTACACCTCACCCTATCGTCAAACCATCAAATCATCATCATCATTCACTCTATCCATCCATCTACTACATCTTATCTCTAAGTTAGCTATAAGTATTTATGTAATCTTTATATTGTATTTTTCTTTTAATGTTTTTTTTGTACAACAAAATGTGCAGCAAATAAATTATCTAAATCTAAATCTAAATCTAAATCTCTCTCCCTCTCCCTCTCCCTCGCCCTCTCCCTCTCCCTCTCTCTCTCCCTCTCTCTCTCTCACCCTCTCCCTCTCCCTCTCCCACTCCCTCTCTCTCTCACCCTCTCCCTCTCCCTCTCCCACTCCCTCTCTCTCTCTCACCCTCTCCCTCTCCCTCTCCCACTCCCTCTCTCTCTCTCTCTCTCTCTCTCTCTCTCTCTCTCTCTCTCTCTCTCTCTCTCTCTCTCTCTCTCTCTCTCTCTCTCTCTCTCTCTCTCTCTCTCTGTCTCTCTCGCTGGGTCGATTAAGCGCGCGTGTTAGGCTCGACTATCTTCCGTTTTAGTTGCCGAGTTCCCTCCCTCCGTATCTTCCGCGATCTACTCGGCGCGTGTGTGGCTGTACAAATCGAGTGTGCAGCTCTCACTCCCGGGTGACCTAACCACGAGTGTTCCCGACGGCTCGTCGCAAGTCTTTATCTATACATCGTGCTTCAGGTGAAATTTCATTAGTCAATCATTTTTAAGGTGAAACAAATTAATTCAACAATTTATTTACTTAATTAGCAATGTAGCAATACATAATGAAACGTACTTGCATTAATTATATTCATATAGATCAGTTTCATACAAAATATTCATAAATATCTGATAGTAATGTGATGTAGATAAAAAAACCATTTCAAAACTAACAATTTTTATTGAATTGAAGATAGTCATTACATTTATGTTAGAGAATTTAATCATTATTTAGTTAAAAAAAGAATTACTTCTCGTTAATACTTGTATTAAGCAATCATTAAGGAAAACTTATTAATATCTAAAGTACTTCGAAGTAACGAAATACTGTATTATACACAAATATATAGTAATATTTTTTACTTCTTATCAGATATAATACTCATTGGTATCATTATTCCTTCATCAAAATTCTTTATAGTACTTTTTGCTCTATATTTTTTCTTAGAACAAAACAATTTTTCTATCTCAATTAAACTTTTATCATTTGTTTCAGGTAAAAAGAAAATAATAAATAAAGTACCAATAAAAGATGTAACTGCGTAAAAAAAAAATATGCCTTGTTCACCCATAATTATGTTCATTTCTGGATAAATTTTAACAGTAATAAAGCTAAAAATATATGCAAAACAAGTAGTGAGACCTGACAAGATATCTTTAACAGAGGTTGCATAAATTTCGCCAACCATTGCAAATGGTATTGTAAGAAAACCAATTGTGCTCATAAATATATACATCATAATACACACCGCAGGTATAATTCCACCATCCTGTATTACAAAATTTTTATTTTTAATGAACAAGTACATCGACAGTATTAGCATGAAGGCGGTCATGCCAGAACCAGACACTATTGACGGGATTCGTCTCCCAAATTTCTTCGAGATTAAAATAGTTACGAAAGTACCACATAAACGAGTCAACCCAATTAAAATAGCTCCAAAATATCCATCGATTTCCAATCCAGCATTATTAGTTACATCTACAGCGTAATAAATAATAGCGAAAATTCCTGAAAATTGTTGGAAAAAGAAGAAACAAAGCATTAAAATAAAAGGTTTCATAGTCCTGCGACAACGAAGTTCTTTAAACAATGCATTGTATTTTATGCGTTCAAAAACATTAGGTTTTAATTGATCTTCAAGATCAGGAGGTAATAACTGATGTTCGGACAATCCATTCAACTTTTTTAAGATTTTCTCTGCATCCTTCATCCGTCCATGATCCTTAAGCCATACTGGGGACTCTGGTAGCATTATTGCAGTTAGCATCATCGCCACGGTAGAACAAATAGCACAAATTAGTGCTATAATTCTCCAGTTATCCTAAAATAAGATTTATTTTTCTATTATTATTATTATTAGTATTAATCATCTTTTTTATATACTGTACAATATATTGGAACTTATGCATATATTTGCGGATGTCCGTATAAGTCTGCTTTTGGTTTGTTTCATGAGGGTTGGCCAAACTTAGCCCAATAGCTCAATTTAAGTCGTGAAGTAAATGATAAATGTAATTGAGTTATTCTGGGAATGAAAACTACCGACTTTAATTTGATTATTGGGTTAAGCAATACGGTAGTAAAATAAATTCAAGTCGCTGAAGGGGTGGGATTGAGTTACTAAACAATTTCCCTTCCGCTACGCAAGACCGCACGTGCAAAGCCACGCTGCAGTTTAAACACTGGCACCGTTGTCAGGTCCCGTAAGGCCTAATGAGTGCGACAAGTGTCGACGCAGTGACGTCAGCGTGGGAAAGTAGAGCTTGGAGACGCGTGGGAGGTCAGAAAATAGTTCCGAATGTCCCCAAGCCACGCTACTTCACGGCACCTCGACTTGAGCCAAGCTGCCGAGCGGACTCACATTTTTGTATTCAGTTTTTTAATTCAGTTTATCATCTTTGCATTTATTCTTGATGTCTAATTTTTGGTCACATCACGGTAATACATATTAAGTTCTTTGTTGCAAATTGTATATTTCAATAAATAAAATCATTGCACAAAAGAACATCGTAATGGTCTTTAAATTGGTTTAAAGAATTTAAGTTCCCAAGAATCTAATCAGGTCCCGAACGAGACTTTCACTTGAGGACCAAAAGGACAGCTATAAAGAAAGAAAGGTGAAAAGGAGCAACATTTCATTTCACCCACCACTCTTAGAGCAAGGTAAGGAAGATCTTTATTTTTATGTTACAAAAAGAGAGAGTGAGAGAGAGAGAGAGATAGAGAGCATTGACACTCAGGAGCGATTCAGTAAGTTGAGTCTCTCCCACAGCTGTACAGCTGTGCACGTGTCAAGAACGTACAAAAATTATTTATGTAAATGACAAATCGTCACTTAACAAAAATTAGTGCGTGATTGTCAAGCTGTAGCTGTTTTTCTCTCTCTTTGATGCATGCCTGTAGAAATTGTAGTTTCCTAAAAGGAAAAAAAATATATATTAAAAATTAAATAAAACATTTTTGTATACGTCCAACAATGATGATATAAGTAATACTCGTATTTACCCCGTTCAAAAATTTAAAAGATTTGTGAATAACTGAAATAAAATTGAAAGGCAAGGGCCTATTTAGAATAAACATATCACAATGTTTTTCATATATGCGAGGTGTGAACATTAAAATTTATACGCAGTCAAAAGAACTCACCAAAATCTGGTTGACGAGCAGACGTAAGCTGTGTTGGCTCTTTTCTGCCACAGTCGAACCAGGACGTAGCTGACGCAGGTGCTCAATAGAGGAGATAGGCTCCGGAGAGTGTACTTGATTCTCTGCGCCTATACATAAATATACCAATCGGCATTTTTGAAAATTTATAGTATAATGTTGTTGAATGGCCGACAACAAAAGGGTAAGGCCATTCACAATCATTGTCTCACACCCATACTACGATAAATAATTTAACGGTTTACATACCAATTAAGTGGCGTTCGCGAACAAAAGAAGTCCCCGGGTGCACATGCCTGGCGTATGAAGATTACTGACACCTGTAACAAAGACATACAATTTACACAAAGCAACTTGCTCTTTTGCTGAATTGATGAAATTCAAATAGAACAATATAAATAGAATACTTATCTGACAAGCATCAACAGGTTGCACTGCTTGGAATACATTGGCTTGGGCCCTTGAAAATTTTCATTTACAACTTTGGTCTTAGCTAGTTAAAAAACCTGAAATACACACACACGGATAGAGAACACACTCGTGAATCTGCAGATTATGGGTTTCATCAATAAATAACGCGTTGTATACAAAACACTCCAATAGAAAATACGCGACGCGACGCGCTAGGAGGTTAAACATGCGACATACAGCGTGTAACAGCCAACGCTTCGTGTTTGTTCAGAGCAAATACCAGCGCAGGCGTGTGGAACTAGACGCGACACTAGGGACACTATAGTGGTGTAGACCTAGTTACTTGGCACCACTATAGCGGCCATTTTTAAAGAACAGAGGGCGCGCGCGAGATTTAAATCACAATTCATGCAAAGTCGACATATAGATAATGTTTGACAATAAAAATTAACTAATTATTATAAATAAATTATAAGAGTACAAATATAAATAAATAAACAATTTTTTTTGACAATAAAATTTTTCTTGGTAAATTAAATATTAAAAATAAAATTTTACTGGTTTCATTTTCTTATAAATAAGATTTATTACATATTACTGAAATAAAGATCAGTGTTTTAAATAATTAGTGTGTGAGCATCTAAGTCTGCAATTTAGTAACGGTTGATTATTAAATTTAGATTAACAACAAACGAATTTTAATGATAATAATGATGTTATTGGTTTCTTTCTTTTTTTATATACATTGAGGATTTTTGCGAATATCATTTCCTTTTGAGGCATTACTCTAATGCGTCAATAATTGAATATTATGGGTTAATAATTATTCCAAAAATTTTAACAATAAATTCGTGTTTGAGAAAAGACCAAAATGGGATGAGAGCTTCTGAGGTGGTGTGAGATAAATTGAATTGCACTTTAGTTTGGGTTTGATACTATATACATTGTTTATTTATACTGCTTACATTGTTGACTGAGAATTACAATAGTTTAAGACTAACCTTAATTATATGCTGTGTACTCCTTGAGTTTGACCGTTGTGTGTGTGTGAATTGCAGGTGAGGATTTATTATTAACTGAGAAATGCACCTTAATGTAGATGACTTCCTTACGTGAGTTAATTGAACATCACGTTATTCACCTCGTGGGCAGTAGGTAGCTTTGAGGTTACCTTGAATCCGCAGTACGAATATTATTGATTCGTATGACGTTGAGGTTTACCAATTTCTGCACTATGTAGTAGAAGTTGAGTATTCCTTGTGAGGTACACCGAGAGCAGTTGAACGGATAATTTGCTTAGCCTTCCGTTAAGCACGCTGAGAAAGCAAAAGAGTAGACGAGTTCAAAACGAACATAGAGCGAGAGAGCAGCATTGTTGACCGGGAAACAAAATGGCCGCAGCACGCGCCTCCTATGCTAGTCGTGAGAGTGAGCGAGACCGCGATAGAGAGAGAGAGAGACCACATGTGTCGTCTCTGGCGCTCTCGTCGGCCTCTGTGTGGCGCGAGTATACCTAGCCCTCCTGACCGCCGCGCCGCTGAGTATTACCGTGTTGTGCAGGCGGCGGGAGATTTAAATTTACTCCACAATTCCCAAACATTCCGCCCGCCATCAACCACCAGGTTGATTATGATCTCCTGCGGGAATGGGTAGCACTGCCAGTTTTGAGATAGGCCGAATTAACTGACTGGTTGCTGTCTTGATGGTGACGACTCTTGTCAGATTGTCCTTGCCTGGGTGGAGTGACAGGACTCTGGCGAGTGGCCACTGGCTAGGAGGAAGTCTTTCGTCGGTGAGAAGAACCATAGTACCAACCTTGATTTGATGAGAAGGGTGATACCATTTTGAGATTGACTGGAGTCGTTGCAGATAGGTATGAGACCATTGTTTCCAGAATTGTTGAATCCGTTGTTGAATGAATTGCCATCTAGAAAGTCTTGATTCTGACAAATTGAGTAATGATGGTGATGGTATCGAGTTGAGTGGTTTTCGTATGAGAATGTGCCCAGGAGTGAGTATTTCCAAATCATCTGGATCTTCACTGAGAGGCTCGAGAGGTCTTGAGTTTAAAATCGCTTCAATTTGCATGAGCAACGTTAAGAATTCTTCCAAAGTGAGTAGTGTATCCTTGATAGTTCTTCGAAGGTGAAATTTTATTGATTTCACCACTGCTTCCCATTTGCCTCCCATGTGAGGAGCCGCTGGTGGATTGAAATACCACTGAGTACCACGGTTGAGTAATGCTGTAACGACTTGTGAATTTTCCCGTTGTGCTTGTTTAAACTAAGTCCGAAGTTCCTTGTCTGCACCAATGAAGTTGGTTCCACGATCTGAGTAGAGTGCTGATGGATTGCCTCTGCGAGATGCAAATCGTTGATAAGCTGCGAGAAAACCTTCAGTTGAGTAGTCACTGACGAGCCCCAGATGGACAGCTGAGCTTGTGAAGCACACAAAAATACATATCCAACCCTTATATGTTTTGGATCCACGACCCTTCCATGATTTGATATGAATAGGTCCGGCATAGTCGATCCCAGTATGAGTGAAGGGTGGTGATGGAACAACTCTTGACGTCGGTAATTGTCCCATGAGCTGCTGAGCCTGCGAGCCCGAAACCGAGAGCAAATCACGCACTGCAGTATTTGTGATTTGGCAGGTGCTCTGCCACCGAGTATCCAAAATTCCTGCCGAATGTGTGCGAGCGTTACCTGAGTCCCACCGTGAAGAGTTTAAAGGTGAGAGTGACGAATGATGAATGAAGTCAGTGGGCTGCTACGTGGAATGATTGCTGGATGTCGATGAGTTTGGCTAAGTTGTGAGTTTTGTAACCGACCTCCTACACGAGCTATACCTTGAGTGTCCACGTAGGCAACGAACCGATTAAATACGTGATTGGTTGGTATTCTTGAGTTATGCAGCAGCTTTAATTGATTAGCAAAATACACCTTTTGAGTGGATATTATCCAATATTCCTTTGCTTGATTCAGAATATCCGTCGTGAGTGTGGGAGTGACATGAGAATTACCTCGAATCCTTGATTTGAATTTGTTACATGCTATCATGCACCAACCTGTTATTCTGAGAAGTCGAGTGAGTGATGAGCATCTCCATATAAGGTCCCAATCATACCTTGGAGTTTGAATGGCTGCCTTGAGTGTCACCTTTGGTCGCCGTTCTGGAATGTCCCTTACATCAATCGAGGTTGCTTGAGACGGCCAATGATCACTGTCCTTAGATAACCAGGACGGGCCAGTCCACCACAGGTGATGAGATGACAGTTGTGATGTGTGTAAGCCTCGAGATGCACAGTCAGCTGGATTATCTGTGCCTGGGACGTGTTTCCAAGTTGCTGCTGGTAGAAGCTCTTGAATAAGTGCGACCCGGTTTCCTACTAAGTCCTTCCATCTAGAAGGGTGTGAGTGTATCCATGCAAGAGCAACCTTTGCGTCCGTCCATAAATAAATGGAAGAGATGTTTAGTTTGGAGTTATCTAGAAGGTGTCTTGCTAATTTTGTGAGTAAGAATGCTGCTCCTCACTCCAACCTAGGAATGGAGTGTCTCTTGAGTGGAGCTACCTTTATTTTTGATAAAATGAATGTTACCGTTGATGCGGTTGTCAATTCCGATATCTTGAAATATAGAACCGCGGCCATTGCCAGTTGTGATGCATCAGAAAATCCATGAAGTTCCACTTGTGATTTTGACAACGTACCCAACCACCTAGGGATGGAAATATCTCCAAGTTGGGTGAGTTCATTTCTGATGAGCAGCCATTTTTCCGCCGTTGAGTTTGGGACTGGATCATCCCATGATATTTTGAGTAGCCAGAGTTCTTGTAGAAGGATTTTTGCCTTAATGACAACCGGAGCGACGATGCCCAAGGGATCGAATAATTGAGAAATCTCTGATAAGATAGTCCTTTTGGTGATTTTCTTCTGAGTAGGCAGCAGTGTTACCTTGAATGTGAATTGGTCAATACTGGGGAGCCACGTTAATCCGAGTATTTTGGTTGCACAATCATCCAACGACACAGCTGTTGTAGCTGTGGGCTCCGTCTTCAATTCTTGAAGAAGTATGGCTGAGTTTGAATTCCATTTGGCTAGAGGAAAGCCGCCCGCCTTGCGAATTTCGGTTAATTGAGAGGAGATCAACTTGAGCATATCTATTGAGTCCGCTCCTCCAAATATGTCATCGACATTTCGTCCATATAGGATTGAGTCAGTGGCCAACGGGAAGCGATTTCCTTCATCTTGCACGAGTTGTAAGAGTGTTCTTATGGCCAGAAATGGAGCAGATGTGGTACCGTAGGTTACAGTCGAGAGCTGATAATGACCGATATTGTTTTCTTCGTCAACCCATAGAATGCGTTGTAAATTTCTATCTTGAGGATGGACCATGATCTGCCGATACATCTTCGTAATGTCAGTTGAGAATATAAATTGATGTCGCCGTATGTAGATGAGAACGTCCACAATATTGAGTGAGAGATTTTCTCCACAATACATGATATCGTTAAGTGAGTTGCCATTGGTGGTGTTGGCAGAGCCGTTGAATACAACTCGCAGCTTGGTCGTGAGACTGTCTTCTTTAATGACACTGTGATGAGGAAGATAATATGCTGGTGTTTGATTGATGTTGTTTTCAGCAATCCGTTCCATGTGACCAAGTGAGAGGTATTCTTTCATAAATGAATTATACTGAGCACGATAAGACGAATCCCGTGAAAGCTTGTTGAGTGTACGCCTGAAGCATGCAAGTGCGCTGTTGTGAGAATTACCCAATACCGTTGGAGACATCTTCAAGGGTAGTCGAACTTGATATCGACCAGAAGCATCTCGTGTATGAGTCTTGACAAAATGTTCTTCACAGCGTGCATCTTCTTCACTGAGTTTTATCGATGTGGACGTTGGTGGTTCTTCATGAACCCAAAATTGTGTGAGTAGTTCTTGGAGATGTTGTGCATCCATAGCAACCTTGTTGTGAAGTGCTGCTACTGCAGGTGAATTTGACCGGAACGATCCAATGATCACCCACCCAAAGATGGACAGCTGGGCGATGGGTTCAGTCCTAAAGCCACGGATGATGTTGGGTTTTATGACAGCACCATAATAATCTGCACCGATGAGTATGTCTACTGGTTGAGGCTTCCAAAACTTCGGGTCAGCTAACTTTAATGGCTGGATGTGTCTCCAGTGATGATGTTCACATAATTCTGATGGTACTGTAGCTGATACTTCCTTGATGATGTGTGCCGTAATGTGAAGATTGATTGGTTTGTCGATCGTTCTTAACTTGAGTGATACCTTTCCAAGAGTTTGAGAATTGAGTTTTCCTCCAATTCCGATGATAGGTAATGATGAATGTTGACGATGAAGATTGAGTAAAGCCACCGTATTTTGTGATATAAATAAGACCTCTGATCCTGAGTCTATCAAAATCCGTAATTGATGAGAAGTTGTGGTTGAGTCATACCAAGCAACGGCGGTAGCTGATAATGAAGTTGGATAAGTTGAGTTTTTTCGTATGTGAGGATTACCGTTGGGGATGATTGTGCCAACTCCCTAAGATTGATCGAGTGTGGCCCTTTTTGAGTTGTAATTGATTGGTCCCCGTTCTTGAATGATGTGAATCATCGTGTGATGGTTGCCATTGCACGTCTTACACCGCTGAGTAGATTTACAGTCCTTGGCTGGATGACTGCCCAAGCAATTGTAGCACAAGGGTTTGTCTGCTACAAATTTTCTCCTTAGAGTATCGCTGAGTCTCCGGAACCCCGGACATGCAACGATGTAATGTGTTTCACTGCAGTATGAGCAAGGGTGCTGGGCTATTCGAGGTGTGTGAGTGAGTTTCGTCCCTGATGATGTGGATAGAGCTGACCGATCAGTTGATCCCACATGAGCCCGTACACCCTGAGTGGGTTTTGATAATTGTTGAGTTTGACCGCTAGATGATTTTTTGTTGCTGGAGTCCGTAAGTTCGAGAGCTCGTACTCGTGCAATCAAGAAGGCCTCTAGTTCTTAAAAGGTCGGGACGGATGTTGATAATCCCAGCGACGTCTCCCAGGCTTCTCGTGATGGTCGATCGAGTAAGCGTAGCAGCCGGTGCATCAGAATGCAATCTCCCAGTTGCTCCTTTTCAACCAAGAGAGTCGCTGCCTTCCGCACTCGCGAAAATGCTGAGACTACGGTGTTGATGTCTCCAGGGCGACCTCCTTGAACTGGCGCAAGGTCCCTCAGCTGATCGAGATGATTGTTGAGTAGTAACCGTTTATTCTCGAACCGCTGGATGAGAGCGTTCCATGATGGTATTAGAGAATCTCCAGCAAGAGTATATCCGTCAATTAAGCTGAGTGGCAAGCCCTTGAGTGAGTTGCGAAGATAGTGCAGCTTTGCCACGTCGGTGAGTCCAGGCCGATTAAGTATCATGCCGGTGAATAGCTCCTTGAATCCAGGCCACTCTGAGTAATTGCCGCTGAAGACTGGGAGGTTGATGTTAGGGAGCTTGATGTTCTCATTGAGGGGTGTCGGAGAGGGTGATGTCACTTGCAGTTACTCCATCGTAGAAAGCTTGAGCATCACTTGGTTATATGCCTTGTATATTTGTAAAGAAACATCCTGCGTGAAGTAGGGATGTGTCAGCAGTGACACGAATCCTGCGTTTTCCAATACCGCATGCTCAGACTTGAAGGTGTTAAATAAGTCCTGAGCCTCCCTTTTCCATTGCTCTATCACTAAGAGTTGAGCTTCACCGTCGAACGTGGAGATGACCTCGATGAGATTGAGGATTGCCTTTAATCTGCTGCCCTGCGAGTTGAACTTGCAGAACAATGACGCTGGTACAGCATTCGGTGATTTTGACCGGGTAGATCTAGCGTTGCCGTCCATGAGGTTAATTCCTAGTTGATTCGCCACCTGTACTCCGGTTGGGACCGACACGGTGTTGGATGGTCCAGTACTCCCGTTGTCGATGGAGCTGCGACGGGATGAAGATGCTGAGCCAGCGCCAGGCAGGTTGAGTAAGTCGTCAATCGTCTCCGTGTCGATGCCTTCGGCACTGATTTGAAGTTTTGCCTTGGGCTCTCCAACGTTCCTTAAATCCATCCTGTTGAGTCACACTCGAAATTACCATAATATTCAACCGCTCTCGGTACACACACCTCAGAAATATCCGGCTCGAAGGACCATAAAATGTGTTTGAGAAAAGACCAAAATGGGATGAGAGCTCCTGAGGTGGTGTGAGATAAATTGAATTGCACTTTAGTTTGGGTTTGACACTAAATACATTGTTTATTTATACTGCTTACATTGTTGACTGAGAATTACAATAGTTCAAGACTAACCTTAATTATATGCTGTGTACACCTTGAGTTTGACCGTTGTGTGTGTGTGAATTGCAGGTGAGGATTTCCTATTAACTGAGAAATGCACCTTAATGTAGATGAGTTCCTTACGTGAGTTAATTGAACACCACGTTATTCACCACGTGGGCAGTAGGTAGCTTTGAGGTTACCTTGAATCCGCAGTACGAATATTATTGATTCGTATGACGTTGAGGTTTACCAATTTCTGCACTATGTAGTAGAAGTTGAGTTTTCCCTTGTGAGGTACACCGAGAGCAGTTGAACGGATAATTTGCTTAACCTTCCGTTAAGCACGCTGAGAAAACAAAAGAGTAGACGAGTTCAAAACGAACAGAGAGCGAGAGAGCAGTATTGTTGACCGGGAAACAAAATAGCCGCAGCACGCGCCTCCTATGCTAGTCGTGAGAGTGAGCGAGATCGCGATAGAGAGAGAGAGAGACCACATGTGCCGTTTCTGGCGCTCTCATCGGCCTCTGTGTGGCGCGAGTATACCTAGCCCTCCTGACCGCCGCGCCGCTGAGTATTACTGTGTTGTGCAGGCGGCGGGAGATTTAAATTTACTCCACAATTCCTAAACAATTCGTTTTTTTAATCATGTGTAACAGTGATTTTCATTGAAATTTTTTTGAACATCTATCAAAGCAATTTTAGACTCAAGCTTCATTTTATTTTTGGAAAATTTTTCACTGGTTGAAGAATTGTCTACCGTTTTCTTTAATTTGTTTATAAAAAGCGACTATTTATCATAAATCTCATAAGTCTGCTTATCAGCAGCTTTCCCTGGATCGATAGCGGTCATTCAATATCCTGAGGTTTGCTCAATAGCATCCTGATCCTCTGGTCTGCTTAGTATCGACTACTCTTGTGTATCTCGAGTCAGCTGAGCAGCGGCTCTCCTCGGACCAGCTCAACAGTGGTCATTGTATCCAATAAAACCACAACCCATGAAGGAAGAAAATTGCTCAGGCAGAGAAAAATTATTTAAGAAAAAGAGATCGGGAAAGAAATATTTCTTGCAAAAATTATTATTTGAAAAGAAAGCATTAGAAGAAAGACTCAAGGAAATAAATGATCAATTGTGCAATTATTATCGGGTGGCCAATAGTATAAACGCGAATAACAGTAAAGTTTCTGAAAATAATTTGAATTTTCAATCTGAAATAAGCAAAAGATTTAATTAACTTTCGGAATTTGCTTTAAAAAAAAACGAATAAGCGCAAGACAGTTTAATTTTTTTTTTTTGACACAAAAACCCACACTTAATTACCCCTTAAACCAGTTTGAAGCATTTCCTGGTAACCTTGCGCCCCACGCTTTAACGACCTATAACCCGACTGAATGAACAACCTCAACATTTAGATCCCTTATAAATTATCTCCTTTTAAAAGAAGAATAGGGCGAGGGAGAACAGATTTTGCCCATTTAAAATTTTTATACAAAGATACAAAAAGAACATTCAAGATGAATCTTGGCGATGAAACAAATCCCAGAGGTGCCAGGGCAACGATTGCAAACTCATCTAATTCCAATTTCATGCTACTGAATAGCATAGCGAATACTTTCGCACTCATGAATTGCATAAGCGGTATACCTACCTTTGATGGCAAACGAAGCCTTAGAGAATATAAACAAGATTTAAGAAATGCAGCGTCTTTAGTAAGTGAAGACATACAACCACAATTTTTACATAACGCCTTACACAAGATCACCGGACCAGCGAAGAAAAGCTTAATTAACAAACAAATTACAACAGTGGAAGAACTGATAGCACACCTGAAACAGAGATTTGGACCAGGGAGAAACTTCAGCTATTTCAACAATAAAATTCAAAATGTTCGAATGAGAGAACATGATACCGTAGGTGATTTCTATGATAAAATTAACATCTTGCTTGGCAATGCAAAAACAGCACTCCAAGAAGAAAAGGGAAACAGTTACAAGAAAAAGATGTTGGACCCATTGAAGTCGCTCGCAGTAGATATATTCATAAAAGGTCTACCTGCCAATTTAGCTGAAAGAGTGGGCTACAGCAAACCAGCAACACTGCATGAAGCCTATGAAGAAGCTGTACGTTTAGAAGCGAGAATGGAAGCTAAAATAATTCCAGACTCCAGACCATATCGTGGCAAAAGTCATGCCAACAATAATCCAAGACTATATAGTGAACCACGAACTGGAATGTATTATATAAATAATAGAAGATATGATGACGAAGATCAATATAGAAATGGTCAACATAGAGAACCTCATTAAAAAGGTTATATGAAGGAACGGAATGAATATGAGGAACCTGAATACATAGCCTACGTGCAAGACCAATCCCAAAATGGAGCACGCGATGGATTTTCTGGCAACCGTCGCCAAACAAATGGTTATCAACAAAACCATTACCAAGAGAACAATTACTTCTATATCCAAATTATGCAAATCGTTACAATAACACAAATTATGGAGATGCATTTCGCCAAAATCACAAATACAACGACAACCGACAAGAAGGTAACAGTTGGCGTGAGAGAAACAATCATGCCTACAAAGGGAGTCAAAGAATATTCAACCCTCAAACCGAAAGGTATCAAAATATACAGAATCGACCCGATAGACGGATCAACAGTAGCTGGGGTAACGAAGATCCCAGATACGACAATCAAAATAATAGGGATAATTTAAACTAACAACAGGCTCGTCACGAACCCAAGATGACGAGCCAAAAGCAGAATTATCCGAGACAAAACGACCAGCAGACACCAAGGAGTATGGACCAAACAAGTTATCAAAAACAAATGCAGGAGTTTAACCAGAATCGAAATTTAAATCAAAGGAGCCTGCACGAAAATCAAGCAAAAGCCCCAGTGATGGCGATACTAACAAGGCCCAAGAGATCGCAAGGATGTGTTCCACGAACTATAAGGGACTTGAAAACTATAATTGGGAAGATGGAGAGGCAACAGCTGTAAGAATAAGGATACCCGAAGGGACAGAATGACCGTACTTAGATTTCATGATAGTTAATGGTACAACCTAGAATCTGATAAAAATCGGAGCTTTGCATGATAGATGGCACCCAAACTGGAACATAGTGTGGTAGCGTAGAGGACAAGAGCAAAATGTGCTCAAGTAGAGAGTCCAGTAGGATAATACATCAAGCAAGGAGTACCAAGGAAGACGTCCAAACCCATTGGTGCAAAGAAGACCGCACAAACCGAAACACCAATTAAAACTAAGACACCAGTCGCAGAAGCAACTTCTATCCAACCAAGAGAAATGTCAGGAAGTTCATCTGATATAGATTCGGACATTTCAATGACAGTCAATCTATCGAGAAGTACATGGCTGTCGTCGACGGCTAATGAGGACAGCGACTTAGATAAACCACCATTACCAGATCGCAGATACCGCGGATTACGCCAACCAGACTCAGAAGCTATAGAAGATGAAGCCCAAGAAGTACCAGAAGACGAAATATCTTCTTCAGAAGACAGTCAGAACAAAACCATAAGCAACGTCGCAATAGATATGAGCGCAGTTAATAGCAAATTTATCAGTCAGAACCACCCTAACAAAACAAGAAGTAGAAGAAGCTAGCAGTACTTATTTACATCGAGGGATTCGACGTGATCGCTTAAGCTTGGGAGAGTTGGAAGAACGAGGAAAAAGGGAACACAAAAACTAAGATTAAATAACACTGTATTTAGCCCCAACCCCTCGCAACAATATGGTGGCTAGACAAGCCTCCCATACGTTCCTCAGCCTCACAGGGCCTTCTTTCTGGCTCCGCATACTCGCATGCTGGATGCTCTACTGGCACGTGAACACCTATAAAGCGGCTTCTCTCTCTCCGCCTCGCACGACACGCCAATAACTGCACTCCCTTTCTTTCTCTCTCGTACTCGCAGGCCGCGCAGTGCTTGCGTTCGCTCTGGTGTGCCCGGCATCGCACACGGAAATCTCGCGCTGTTCTCTCCTTCTCTCTCTCTAACACACACACACACACATATACACACACGCTGACGACCGGACGATGCGGTAAGAAGTAGACGGCAGCCTATAATAAAGAAGGTACGATAGTAGATTTACTAGATATGGACGCATAAGGAATGACAATCACATCAAGGAGACAATGGCAATATCCCTATGCCCCCCCGCGAAGTAATACTTGACCGTGGTACCGCGGGGGAAAAAAGGCACTGAAGACGGAGCTTGGCCCTCCTCACCGACAAATCGGTAAGGAGAGCGAAGAGGATTCGGGTTGCAATTGGATTCTATATTCGGTCGCAAAACGAAGGGTTTTAGTTGGTGAGAATCCAACACACGGTGGCTCAGGCCATGTCATGGTCTATTAAGATTTTTTCCTCCAACCTCTTTCTCCAATAAAAAAAAAAAAACATACACACACACACTCGACTCTCCAACGGCATGGATACTCGCGTCAGAGATTCCGCGTAACAGCAAAAGACACCTACCTCACGAAGGGGGGGGGACTATTCCCGATAGTCCTGGCTGGCCCTGGTCGTTCTCTCTCTCTCTCTCTCTCTCTCTCTCTCTCTCTCTCTCTCTCTCTCTCTCTCTCTCTCTCTCTCTCTCTCTTTCTTGGACGGCTCCTAGTAAGTGTTGGCAACTGGCTCAACATGTATAGATATGGAATAGATATTTCCGCCATTCCGTCGCATTAGTGGCATTACTTGTTTCAGAAGTGCCGCGTCCTTGAAGACCGAGTAGTTTGTTGATACCGGTGTTCTGCAAAATGTCCTGCACGCATTCGCCCTAAATACCTTGCTCAGTAGGGGTGTTCCAACAGTGTTTCCATAGCAGCCGTCGTGGTGTCGCCCGCATGGGTTTCATGTCGCAATTGTGGCCCCATACCACTACCCCATAAGCGAGTCTTAGTCTGATGATTGCATATTTAGAGACCATAACCTATCATTATGCTAGGTTAAGAGATAAATATATGAATAGCACAAGCAATACTAGAAACAAAAGTATCCAGCTTCCAATTATTGAGAAAATCATAAATAAAAAACCAGCTATTTTGTAGCTATAAATATTTTTAATATTTTCTCGATCAAGGAGAGACTGAAAAGATTTATAAGAGAAAATTATATTATATAGTTAAAGAGAATTTTTATATTATACTGTTACTTAACTTTTGCGGGAATTTTAAAACAGATTCTAATAAGATGACTCAATATCTTGTTGGATCTGATTTTAGTTTTTAGGTTTAGACTTTAAGTTTCTAGGTATGTACCATCCCTATGTACAGACAATAAAGTTTGTCTCTGTAGGATGCCTCTTTTCTAAGGCATATGTTATATAAATAAATAAATAAATATATAAATAAATAAATAGCCGTCTCACTTTACCCGTTTCTAGACCTCAGATATTTCTTTATATATATGGGGAGAAACACGTCAACTCACCAAGCGCGGCGCGCGAGCGCTAAATCCTGTTGTTTTCAAATCGCGCTGGCGGTGCAAAAATGTACTAAAAAAAAAAAATTCAAGATATCATTTCGATGTGTTTTTTCCTCAGATTTCCAATAGTGTGGTCAGATTTCCCGAAATTTTCCATTTTCTCGGTGAAAAAACACATAAAGTGTTATATCTCGAAAAAGGCTTTTTTTATATATTTTAAATGCTTTTAAACGAAAGCTTAGGTTTTTTTACATAGAAAAAGTGTTTTTCCTCCGAGCGCTCAATTAATTTATTATGAGTAATAGAACGCCGAAGAGTAGAAGCTTGGCGCGCGGCGCGGCTCGACGCGGCGTGGCGCGCGACTTCGGTCGTACTGAGTTTCGGTCTGCCTATCAATTATTTATTCATGAATAACTGTTACCAAGCCTATTCTTCAGATTCAGCTAGTTTTTACGATTTTCTTTAGTTTTAGTTTTCTTTGTTTTTAAAGAGGAACCACTGTCTCAGGTAGGAGTCTTTGTTTTCGCTATTTTTTTTTGTCTTAGTTATAGGTTTCTTAGATACATTTTTTTCACATTTTGTAACAAGTTTCTTTGGATTGATACTGATTACTAGAAGAAATTTTTTTTAACTTCAATGTATTTTCATTAGTTGGGATAAATGCATGATACTGTAAAGTTCCTGGTATAGGTTTAGCTTTATCTAACCTTGGTTTTAGTTCTAAAACCGTTTTTTCATAAGAATCTTTACTGCTATAAAAAACTTTAGTTTCTTTACAATAATTTATAGCCCATTTATAAAGATCTTCTGCTGTCAAAATACGATTGTTCGACGAAAGTTGTAAACTAGCGCGCCTGACGCCTCTTTTTAAGTTTGCCCCGATACCATCACAACCACCTTTGCCGTGCGCAGTGGCATGAAAATGCCATTCAGCTAAAATTCCAAAATCTTTTTCATGAAATAAAAGATTTTGCATATTAGACTTATTCTTAAAATGCTGACCTGCCCCATCCGTTATATAATAAATTTTGTTGACTTTGAAATGAGATTTCAGATAGAGGATAACAATTTTTTGATATTCATAAAATGCAATAGTATCATGATTTAGATTGTCGGATATTACAGCAATACTAATATGCTTGATCTCATTATTTTCTTTGTAATAAACTACAACTGTAAAAATCGTTGCCTGATTATTATTCCAGTGGAAGGATTGTGTGGAATTTTATATTACGAATGCATGATTTTCCGCGAAATCAAAACACACAATAAATTCCCCTTCTTGAAGATTTTTTTTCAAGTCAATTACATAGAGTGACTGTTTCCTAGCGAAAAAATCGTGAGTTTTTAACTTCATCAACTTTTCGCATAGCGTGTTGAGAAAATCGTAAACATTCTGACTTATAGAACCGATTGTACATCGATCTGTTTGAAACCAAGATTCAAACTGTATCAGAGAAATATCTTTTTTTCAAAACAATTAAGCAAATGGTCTCGCAGTATAGACGTATTAGGACAATCTAGACAGCCACCTAAATAGCACTCTTCACGTGGATTTTTACAGACGATTGCCTGAATGCAGTCATGATAATTTTTAAGGGGTAGTTGAGTATCTTTTGTCAAAATTTCTAAATCAGTAGCTTCTAGCATTAACTTAAAATTCTCGTGATGTACATATACGCATACATTATGTGTGCCACTGCTTCCAGCTAAAACACAATGGGTTGATCTTAATTGCATGAATTTAGTTAAACTAATTTTGACATCTTCGTACTATTTTTGAAATAAACAATAAATTTCATTCAAATTACCAAGCAGTAATCTTTTTTGAACTTGTTCTCGTTTGCCGTTTTCCTGTTTTACGGATAAACAGTCTTTTAGGCCTGGCATAATTCTACTTATGTCATCCTTCTCAAAAAAATTTTTAACTAAATTTACAGTTTCATAAACTAGTTTTCATGAACTAGTTTTATAAATAATCATTTCGGAAGCCGCAATGCGCTGCGCCGCGCCGCGCCGTGCGCCGAGCTTCTACTCTTCGGCGTTCTATCACTCATAATAAATTAATTGAACACTCGGGGGAAAAACACTTTTTCTATGTAAAAAAACCTCAGCTTTCGTTTAGAAGCATTAAAAAATATATAAAAAAAGCCTTTTTCGAGATATAACACTTTTTGTGTTTTTTCACCAGGAAAATGGAAAATTTCGGGAAATCTAACCACACCATTGGAAAGCTGAGCAAAAAATACATCGAAATGATATCTTGAATTTTTTTTTTTAGTAGATTTTTGCACCGCCAGCGCGATTTGAAAACAACAGGATTTAGCGCTCGCGCGCCGCGCTTGGTGAGTTGACGTGTTTCTCCCCATATATATATATTTCACAGTTTAGTCTAGCGTTGAATGTGACTCCCAGGTATTTGATCTCCTTTACCAATTTCAGGGGTACACCATAGAGTTTCAGTCCTTCTATCGACTTGATCTTATACCTTTTCGTGCACAGCATGACACTGACTTTGCTGTGGTTCACCATCAATTTTACTTTATTAAATTATTCCTCCCTATATAGCACAGTGTAAATTGTATTAGACCTGCCAGCACATCCTCGTTGTCTCCTCTAACCAGGATGACGATGTCGTCAGCATATGCGTTTATGACGGCCTGGTTCAGGATATAAAGCAGGTTGTTCACTATTAGGTACTGTAGTATTGGACAGCACCTCTCCTTATGGGCATCCCTTTCTTACGATTTCTCTGCTAAAGTGCGATCCCCGGGCTGCAATTGCCTTCCTAGTTCTCATCATTAAGCTGATGTCCAGAGAAGCCACCAATACCAATCCTCTGTTTTTCATACCCTCTTGAATGAAGCAAACCACGTCCACAAATGCTGTGTCCACGGAATTCCTTGTCTGATATGCACACTACTTTCTGTGCAGTGGCACCTCTAACAGTGATGAAGTTTAATGTATGCGACTCTATGCGTCGCAGCCGTATTGAGTCAGGAAATATCTAACCGATTCGCCAAACCAGAGCATGCTTGTAAACAGCGAGGACCAGACGGTTTCCCGCAAAGCGGCGCCGGGCTAGCTCGCTGTTGTTGCCTGGCGCGAGGCGAGGAGAGTTTCGGACGCGGGATAGTGCGTGTGACCAGAGCCAGCGTCCAGCGAGTTCAGCCTATCAACTCGAAGAAATGCGAGCCGCAATGGCCCGCGCGGTCCGCAAGCCAATCAGCGCAGCTCATATATGCGGACCCGCGAGATCGACTTGAGCACGTCGCGCAGCAGCTCGCTAGAGCGAGCAATTTTGTCAGTTCTCGTTGTGATATCGTCGACTTAATGTTGACGAAATGAGAGTGCTCACAACGCGAGTGATTTTGCGAGAAAGGGTTTGTATGTGTACCAGGCACCGGCGCAGAGTGTGCCAAAACAGAAATTGCGAGGATAAAATAAAATTTCTCGGACTGAGATCAAGCGATCGGCATGATTTTTTTAAAATTGTAGCTTATGTAATACAAATTTATAGAAAACTATACGATTTTTGGAAATTGCTGATATCATCAATTTTTCGATAAATTCAACATTGTACGCTTCTGCTGTGGTAAAAGTACGTGTATATATAGTATGTGATCAAATTTGTGAAAATGATATATAAGTATACCTATCACATATACAGGGTGTCTCATTTTAAAACCACCAACCGAAAATCTCCCAACCAAAGCATTTTAGAGAAAAATTTATTAAACAGAAGTTGTCAAGTTTCAAGGGGGACACACAACGATGACCTTGACCTTGAATTCGACCTTGACCTTCATCGTTATTTTAAGGTCAAATTGATTTTTTTTAATGGAAACCCACATTTTTTATACCGGATATGGAAAGAGCGGAAAATTCTACGTCCGACTGTGATCTTGACCTCAACCCTGACCTTCACCTTCAGGGTCAATATGAGGTCAAATCGATTTTTTTATGTTAACCTTTAGTTTCATTTCCTATTCCGATACTGCAAAAAATTCTAAGTATCAAATGATATTTAACAATTTCTACCGACTGACTCTTCTAAGGTTGAATAAAAGGGCTAACACCGCATAGCAAGGAAGCTTCCCTCTGAGAATACTAATCTTGCAGGAAGCTTCCAGAAAGTTTCCATGCTATGTGAGCACCATACTTTTTGCACCATCCAGAGATAACGACGTGGACGTAGTAAGTTCTGTTTCCATTGGCATGCTGAATTATCGTGAGTCCCCTTGCCTCTTACCTTCGAGATGCTAGATTAACGTGAATCCCTTTGCCGCTCACTACTGTAACTATTAAGGTTTTTCTCTCGCAGCGAATGTCTAAAGTGGCTGTCATTTACTGGAAGGCAAAAATTTACTCCACTTTGGGAATGTCGTGTGACCAATAAAATAAGGGCTTTCATTTCAAAACATCGTTTTGACCTTATATTGACCCTGAAGGTCAAGGTTAGGGTTGAGGTCAAGATCATAGTCAGACGTAGAATTTACCGCTCTTTCCAATTTCCGGTATGAAAAATGTGGGTTTCCATATGAAAAATCAATTTGACCTTAAAATAACAATGAAGTTCAAGGTCGATGTCAAGGTCGAAGTCAAGGTCAAGTTCATCGTTGTGTGTCACCCTTGAAACTTGACAACTTTTGTTTAAAAAATTTTTCTCTAAAATGCTTTGGTTGGGAGATTTTTGGGTGGTGGTTTTAAAATGGGACACCCTGTATATGTATGCAGGGTGTCTGAAAAGTTCCGGAACGGCATGATAACATCTGAACTAACAATGGTAAAAAAAAAAAATAAAAACACACGGTTATTAGAATTTTTTCCCTGCTTTCCGATGGGGACCTTGAATTTGACCTTGACCATGACCTTCAAGGTCATTTGAAGGTCAAATCGATTTCTTTAAATAAAACCCTCCATTTTTGACCCCGCAAATGAAGGGAATGGAAAATTTAACGTTTATATAGGGTCTTGACCATTTTTAAATTTTGACTTTTGCAGGTCATGAACAAGGTTCATCCCAGGTTCAGTTCGATAACTCGAAAACCAGGATTCGTAGAGAAAATTATTTAAGACACAATATTTATGATTATGACCTACAAGGCCACTTGTAGATTAAATCGTGGATAATTTTGCGTCTTAAAAACGTATCCAATTTTAATCTTAACTTAACTTGATTGCTTCATCGTAAATTCTACATCATCAACTTAAATTATTCCAGTATTCTAACAAACTCATTGTTGAACGTCCCTGACATTATAAATTTGTTAGTTATCATTATCTTACTTCTAAACTGCTTCAGCATAATTTTCATCCCGTAGACTCAAATTACTCCACTTCTACTTTTATTATTAATTGCTTAAATATTCTCGACATAAATAATAATAATAGTAACGTCTTAATTTTTAAACCTTCTATTAAATGGACAAGATTTGTTTAAATGAATAATCAACATTAATAATTTAAAGAAAGTTTCATAATAAACCATAAAACTATTTTTAAAATTAAATTTTAATTTGACCATCAGAGATATTGTTAGTCAACAATTTCTAAAAAATTTCTTCGTTTAATCTTTTCAATCTCAGTCATCTTTCATTCAATTTCAATTTACCAAAGCTTATTTTTTATTTCTTAATATCTCGTGTTATCTAGAGATTGACAACATTTTTTCTGGAAAAGAAGTATTTCTCTAATTTTGACTTGATAATAGTATTTTCTCGTTCATTAGTCATTTTTTCATCGAATATTTTTCAGTAGTTAATTTGTCATTTTTCGCAGTCGTGCATATTTATTATATGCACATAAACATGCAACGACTTAATTAAAGAGAAAGAATTTGACTTTTGATGATGATGGGCTGGGGTGAACTTAGACGATCTTACGAAGATGCCAAAACTCTCTTCGATGAAACTTTCAGACTTAGCCTTACTCCAATTTCTAAATCTACAGTATCGAGGGCTGTCAGACGGTTTCATGATATAGGAAGTGTAAAAGATCGTCCTCTTTCTCGACCGTCTACAGCAACAAACGAAGAATAATCACTAGATGTCTTATTATCACTCACAGAGGATCCCCATATTTCAATACGCAAAATGTCTCAACAAAATAAATATATAAATAACAAATAAAATATTTTAAAATTTGACCATGGAAGATATGGACAAGGACAATTCAGGTTTAATACGATAATATGAAAACCAGAATTCGTAGAGAACAACATTTAAAACGTAATATTCATAATATTTCTCCAACTACCTGATTAGGACCTCGAATTCGACCTTGACCATGACCTTCCTGATGATTTGAAGGTTAATTTTGTTTAAATAGGACCACCCATTTTTGATCAATTAAGGCAGACCTGGTATTATCCAAGCAGTTAAGGTAAGACTTGGTGTTGTCCAACCATTTAAGGCAAGACTTGGTGTTGTCCAACCAGCTCGGGCAAGACTTTGTATTGTCCAACCATTTAAGGCAAGACATTGTGTTGTCCAAGCAGCTAAGGCGAGACTTGGTGTTGCCCAACCAATTAAGGCAAGACTCAAACCGACCAATTAGGGCAAGAATTAGTTTAGCAAATGTACAAACTGATGACCTTCGGTTTCTTGACAGTAACCTAATCGATAATAAAAACTATGAATAGAATTTTGAATGTGTTCTGCTGAAATCAAAGTGTTTTCATCAATTATCATTTGCCGTAATTCATCTAAATTTTGTGGCTTAGTTTTATAAACACGATCTTTTAAGTATCCTCAGAGGAAGAAATCTAAAGGAGTCAGATCAGGTGATCTGGCGGGTCATTCGATAATACCTCTGCGGCCAATCCGGCGATCAATGAACACAGTATTCAAATACTGTCGAACATTACGTCCAAAGTGAGCTGCTGCACCGTCCTGCTGTATTTAAATTACCCTCTATGAAAAAGGGACCAATCAATTGATTATTCAATATTTCAGCCCAAACATTTAATTTTTCGGGATATTGAGTTTTGTCTTCGCGCATCCAGTGAGGATTTTGCTGAGCACAATATCTGCAGTTATGTCTATTCATAGTACCAGTTAATTGGAAAGTAGCTTCATCTGAAAAGACTATATTGGAGGCAAAATTATGATCTTCAACAATCCAAGACATCATTTCTTCGCAAAACTCAACTCTCCTATCAAAATCATCTTCATTCAGCTCTTGCACAAGATTAACCTTAAATAAATAAATAATTAATATCACGAGATACTAAGAAATAAAAAATAAGCTTTGGTAAATTGAAATTGAATGAAAGATGACTGAGATTGAAAAGATTAAACGAAGAAATTTTTTAGAAATTGTTGACTAACAATATCTCTGATGGTCAAATTAAAATTTAATTTTAAAAATAGTTTTATGGTTTATTATGAAACTTTCTTTAAATTGTTAATGTTGATTATTCATTTAAACAAATCTTGTCCATGTAATAGAAGGTTTAAAAATTAAGACGTTACTATTATTATTATTTATGTCGAGAATATTTAAGCAATTAAAAATAAAAGTAGAAGTGTAGTCAAAAATCGCTGATTTCTGCACTATATATACATCTATAGGATAGATATACTTATATATTAGTCTTATATTTATTTTTTTTACAAATTTGATCATATACTATATATACAAGCACTTTTACAGCAACGATTGCTGACAAAAATCGTATATTTTCCCTAAATCTGTATTACATAATTTTAATTTGTCTTCGCGATTCCTGTTTTGGCACACTGTGCGGCGTTGACACCTCTGTGTCGCCGCCACCATCTGGACAATCTGCTTATCCCGTTAGCAAGCCAGTCACCAACGGCCTTTTTAGGAAGCCGCCTCGGAGACAGAGAGAGAGAGAGAGGGAGAGAGAGAGAGAGAGAGAGAGAGAGAGAGAGAGAGAGAGAGAGAGAGAGAGAGAGAAGACGAGCAGGGCCGGCCAGGATCTACGGGAAGCAGGGTTTCCGTGTCGCCGCCAGCCCAGGTGCTAGAAAGAAAGAGAGAAAGCATCTGGGAAGTCAGCAGGCATAACGGCAGCGGGGCTTCCTGAACTTCATGGGACAGGAGGGACCCTGGGGCTTGTACCCCCCCCCCCGCTCCTCATCAGGTAAGTGTTTCTTTGAGGAAATCTCCGACGAGAGCACGCGTGCCATCGGATAGTCGAGTGTGTGTGCGTGTGTGTGTGAGAGAGGGAGATTAGATTAGATTTATTATTTTTAAAGGTCACTGGGTATAGCCCTATACGGCGCTGGGGGCAATGTACAATAAGAATAACTTTCATATACAGGACGATGTACAAAGGAATAATTCATATAAACACAAGTTTAACAAAAAGTAAAAAACAATGTATGCTCAACAGTGTAAAGATAGAAAAAATACATTGGAGTCAATGGTTGTAAACTATGTGCGAAGCTCAGCTAGATTACATAACTAGTTTTTGACCAGCGTAAACTACAATAAACAGACTTAATCTAGCAAGGCAGTAATAACAAGAGCTTACACAAAGATTAGCGTTTGTTCAGCAGGTCGTTGATTACATTGAATTATACGCTGTTGTGTGGAAGAGGGTTAAGAACAAGATTTGCATTGCTCTCTACTCTTGCTCGCCACTGTTTAACTTCCTCATGTATTAGAAACGCGCAAACTAAAGTCTTAAAATTAGATAATGAGATCTCACTAAAAACCATCTGGTGACTGCTCAACATGTTCAAGAGTCTTGACGCAGCGTAGTGAAAGAATCCCTCAATTGCACCCGTATTTGCCAGAGGAGTAATGAGAGGCGCTGGAGGTCGTCGAAAGATAACGCGTCTGTTAACAGCGTCAGCATTCAGTCTAAAAAGATTGGCCAGGTAGACTAGTTGACCAAATGTGATCACTGAGTAAGCGATTGTGGCCATAAATAATAAGCGCCTGTCATCAACCATCAACTAGCCAATCGCAAACCTGTAGGGCGTTACGACAGCCCTCAAGGGAATAAATCCATGCACAAAGCAAACACACTGATTGAGTAGTCAGTACTAAACTACACACGCGTAATCAAAGTGGGGAAAAGTAAGCCGTTCTACAAGTCATTCTCTAAGACACCGAGACAGTGCATGCCTGTGAAACCTTAATAAATAGAGCACCCCATTCACCCTGCTAGAGATTTAGCTCACGTGACGAGTCCAGTTAAGAGTTTATCTGGACACCCACATCCTTAACGTGACTAGAATACTCAATGTCAATCTGAATCGTTGGAAGGGTGGCCAGGTCAAGTCTGGAAATGAAAGACTGACTGCCTAAGATCATCAGTTTAGTCTTAGACGGATTCAGTATTATTTTGTTCCTGCGCGCCCACTCCGATACTCGAGCCGCATCATCCGCCAACATATTAATGTGAGCATTTAGTTCATCCGGTGAACAATGAAGGAAGATGCGTGTATCGTCTGCGTATATACCCTGTTTGGCGTAGTGAAGAGACTTTATGGGGGAGATACAGACATATCGTTACTACGGACCACTTGAGATCTCCCTTTAGGTAATTCGCAAATCATTTGACCACACGATCAGAGCAGTTCAAGGCGCGAAGCTTCTGGAGGATGAGCTTATGGAAAACAGTATCAAAGGCTTCGGAGAAATAAAATAAAATGAGCAGGGTGAGCTACCGCTTCCCAATTGTCACCTTTACCTCCTCCGTAAACCCCAGTAGCGCAGTCTGCGTTGAATGTCGTGGTCTGAAACCAGACTGTTACGCATCAAGAAGATTATGCGTATTGAGATAAGTAAAATGTTGCTCGTGGATCAGATGTTCGAAAAGCTTAGAAATTTTAGGAAGAAAAGCAACTGGCCGTGTGTCTGATGGAGAAGTTGGCGAATACACTTTGGAGAGTGGTATAATGGAAGCGAGCTTCCAGCAGTCAGGAAAAATTCCTTGCTAAATCGAGCGATTAAAAATCTCCACAAGATTGGGGCGTAGAGCTGGACAAGCAATGCGTAGCATAGCAGTGATGATAGCATCAGGGCCAATTGTCGATGAAACTTGGAAAATAGCTTTTGTCTGCGGCGTCATCGATCTCCCTCTCCAAGACCTTTAGGACCTTCTTTCCCTGGTCTTCGTCAAGGCGCTTCTCTGGGTAGTTTACCGGAAATAATGGCCACTTTGAAGTCAGTGACCACTACTTGGTTATAGCTCTTTGAAGTATCCCAACCAGACTCTTCTTAAACTCCCTCAAAGTGTAGCTATCGGAATGCTGCTTTTGATGGTACTCGTAAGAGTCCGAACCTAAGACTTCCTTGGAGTGCCCTCCCGGCGCTTCTCCCTCAGCTTCGCTCCCAATACTAGTTTTCTATTTGCATGCATATTCCTCTTCTTTTGATTACCATTTTCTGTTTTCGAGAAGGTACCGGCATTTGACGCTAGGACGGATCTCGTAGCCGCTCGGTGACTTTCCTGGGAACCTCCACCGGTATTTATCATCTTAACGAGAGTCGCCTAGTTTCCCAAAATACTATACGTGAGAGCTTAACTTGAGCTGGGGAGCTCCTTTGTTGCTGGCACTTTTGCAACCGGTTCATGTATCTTGTCTATTTGCATATCTGAATAAAATGAATGTGTTAGTGTGAGTAGACCGAGCCCCGCCCCCGCTTTCCGGACCAGTTAGCCCACAAAAATGTCACGCTCAGTGAAAGGACAACTCCAACACCTCTGGTCTCAGCAAGATCCACCTCTCCCGATCCAACATGGCCTTATCCGGTCACCAACCGGCACTATGGGATCAGTCGGGATTTCTTGCCGAGTGATAGGACAGCCAGGTCGTGCTGGTTAGGCAGAGCCGGATCATTAAACTGTGAGCGTCAGACAACCTGGTTTTCTTGTTGTACTCTCAAATCGAAGGAGTCAGCCCTTCTCAAGTTTATATATCCCTATATAATATAGTTGCTACTGTGATTTACGCACTCCACCACCCTCTACTTCATTTCACCTTCCCTCAGTCTCCATCTACGTCCCCTCCACCTCTTTTTATCCCCATGCATTTTCTCTTCTTTTACCTTTACTTTCTTCACTTTGGCTAGTTCTATTTTTTGCAATATGACTAATATTATTTTATATATTCTGTGGAGGAGATCCATTAATTTGTTGGAGGGGAGGACTGGCGTCGATGTCTCCTTTAACACATAGTTTATACATAATATTTAACATAGGAGAGTCCGCTCAAATGAGGGTGCCACCAGAGTCAAAAGGAGCGAGTATTATTGGGCTTGAGAACATTATACTTCGAGTACGTTAATATTTCTATGTATATTAAATTGTGTTACTAGTTAATACTTATAATACGCGAGATGTTATTGCAATATATTGTAGTGAAACATCAACGGAAATGGGAGCTTATCATAATGAATTAAACATCTAAATGATTAAGGAATTTTAATTACATATAATTACGAATTTAAATTAATTTATAGTTAATAATGACAGATTTCTACACCTCATATTTGTAGTATAATTTATGTCGAGGAACGTTGTTAAGTCGTCATAACTCTCCGCGCATACAATTATTATATTATTTAATGTAAATCAGTTACATGTTACAGGTGAGCAGCGGCAGAGCGGCGAGAGAGAGAGCGTACCGTGACGGTAAGTAGGGGAAGAGAGAGCGAAAACTTCGCGCGCGACACTTCGCACGCGTGCGACAGATTTGTTCAGGCTAGCAATCGGCCGGATAACCTATTGTTACTTCGCGCAACCTTTGACCAGGGCTGTCTTTTGTTGACTCGATCGCATGTGTAGGTAATGTGTTTGACACGGGCTCACGGCTACTTGTGAGACCTCCTGGTGCGATACCACTTGAACGCCATCCGACTAGCAACTACGCCGACTCGCCTGCGAAGGAGACGTCCTGGGCTCGAGCCTTTCCAAGAACGAGCGAGAATTACTCACTGTCTGGCCACGTCGTTCACCTGCGTCTCGCACACCCGCCTGTGTGCTCGTGTATCTCATTTTGAGTACAGACAATATATTCGTTTCTTTCCTAAGTGTAACAATTGAGTTCGGAATCATTTTAGCGGACCCGCTTCCCGTCTCCTTTAAACTACGTTCCCGGCCGCCTCCGCGGGGATGCGTATCGCTTCACGATACTCGTGCATACAAGCTGCAGCTAGCCAAATTCGACCTTGGCCAGTTCACTGCGAGCCTCGAGGATACCCCGACGAAACGAGACTTTGTCTCGATTATTTGAAGGTGATTTCCACGACAGCAGTTGCATTGCACGCCGATAACGTCTGCGCGATTGCTGTTGGAAAACATTACCCCGTTATATTTGCGCCCAACCGTTAGTGGCCTTTTGTTTATTAGAGTACGGATTATTTAGCGAAATGCGTAGTTATTCCTAGAGAAAAACAAAGGAGCGACACGCACGAATTCGAGGAAGTTTGTCAAAGTCAAAATAGAAGGTAGAAGCGAGGCGAACACTTCGGCGAGAGTGGTTATTGACATTGCTCCGAGCGCACGAGAGCGCAGTTGTAAACACTCCGAGTCGCTGAAGCATAGGCATAGCTCATGGCGCGATTATATTTCGAATACTTCGAGAATATTATAAAGTAGCCAACTGTGTGACGTCACACGCCCAGTAGAGACTAACTCGCTCACAGTGCGAGGCCGTACGGCGAACAGCTGAGATACTTATAACTCGTTAACGAAAACTCAGAATGTTTTGACAAAATTCATGATTTTATGAGGTTATGAGGTCTATTTGTGATATAAATTGTAAATTATTTTATTAAGAAGATCCGGAGAAAAAGAAATGCATTATTAAATTAATATACTTGAGCCATGCATACGAACAAGGAACAATAGATTAGTTTGGAGGAAGCTACGTATGCCAATGAATTGGTAGCGGTTTTCTGATGTCATCCTTGACAAAGCAACGTATAATTTTCCGTGACAAAATACTAGAAACTGTAAATATAATCCAACTGTTTCAAAAAATTGACCTTGAGATTTATTTATAGTCATAGCGAAACTTGATCGTATTGGGAGTTGTCTTCTTATCATTTGAAAAGGTATTTGAACAATATTAATTAATTAAGAGAAGAACTTAAGGTGAGTACCGCCTGAAAAGGGTTGAGTGAGTGAAAGGTTATAAATAAAACACAATATATTTCGCGAGAAACAAGACAACTTGCCTCGGCGTAAAACCTCTCACGAAGCAGAGAGGAAAGCCGGGGCAAGCGATAGATTTATTGAACAAAAGAAAGGAAATTACAATTATTAAAAGAGAGAGAAAAGAGATTTTAGAGAGAAAAATGATAAAGATAGATTTATGCTAACGCGAGGTACCTTGTCGCACGCCATCTTATCTATACGATCGCCGTTTTTCTCCACCACCACTCGAACACCGTCGCCTCGGAAGGTGCTGAGCCAAAACTCCTGCCGCAGGTTCTGGTCCTGAAGAACTGGACAAGCTAGGCCTAGATGAACGCGCAGATATGACCTTTACCAAACGCGTTCTGACGTCTCGGGCAGCCAGACGTTTGGCGACGGGCAACAAACCGTTGCCGTGATGCGCTCACCTTAGAAGGTTCACGTCAACACGTGGACACCTTCCGCATAATTGAAAGCACACATAGACACTCGGGAAGAAACGCACGCAGTCGCAACGAAGTTAAACGCACTAATTTGGATGTTTGTTCGTACGCACGAGCTAGACGCGATACTCGCTCTGAAAAGAACGAACGTATCCTCCTACCTATCCTAATATTATTTAAACAGAACTATTGATGACTTGTAACTGCACTCAATCACCCGTACTGTCTGACAGAACAAGGAAAAGTGAGCTTGGTGGCGGCGCACGCGGGCCCTTCCCGCTCGTTCGCTCAGCGGCCCAGCCAGGAACGCCAGATGTGGCACACACCGTCCGAGAAATTTAAATATTGATTCAAAAAAATTGTTCGGAAATTTTTTTTTCACTATTGAGTGATTCATTATAAATCAAAAGATGAAAAGTTACTGTAATAGAATAATATTTTTTTGTCAAATTAACTTTCCAATAATTAATCACAATATGGCCCCTTTTATGCTATCTTCAAGGATTAGCAAATGGGAAAGTACGCATACCCCCTAAACATGCTGGCGATACTTTGCGCGTTTAGCGCCGCTCTCGGCGTGCAGCACGTGCTTCAGCAAATGCTCGGCATATGCCCTGCACGTGCCGACGATTCTTGCCGCCCCGGTAGGTGGCGCGGTAGGCGCATGCCGCAGTATTGCCTATCTAAGTCCCACTGATGAGAAGTTAAAAATTCTGGAAATACGGGAAAAAAGTATAGGAAGCTGCTTGGGACATTATTAGAAAGCATACTGTGCAATAATTTGTTATAAAAGTAGTGCTAAATGGGCTTTTTTTATTAAAAAAGGGACCGATATCGTTGTCACGCGTGCAGCACGATATCGGCACGGAGAGAGCATGCGTTACGGCACGCGTACTGCTGAAATGACCAGCTCGTGATGTGCATAGAGACTGAGAAGTTAAAAATTCTGGAAATACGGGAAAAAAAGTATAGGAAGCTGCTTGGGACATTATTAGAAAGCATACTGTGCAATAATTTGTTATAAAAGTAGTGCTAAATGGGCTTTTTTTATAAAAAAAGGGACCGATATTTGGACAAGCACGCGTGCTGCTGAAATGACCAGCACGTGATGTTATAGGGGTAAATAAACGACAAAGGACATCGATCTTAAGATTTTTGGGTCTCTGAACACGATCCTGACATCAGATTTGCAAAATTAATTATTTAAACAATACTGTTTATGAACAATAATTGCAAAATTGTAGATTTAACAAACACTAGTGTTATTCTGGGGGTTTTGAAGGTCGCTGAACAAGAATATGACATCCAATTCGTAAATTAATATGTTTAAACGGATTTATTTCAATAAATTATTATAAAATTAATATTTTTAGAATTTTAATCCCAAAACCATAGGAAATATAGGGTTTTTGGGATTGCTGAACGCGAATCTGACATCAGAATCTTAAAATAAACTATTTGACCGAATTCGTTAAAATAAATTATTGTGAAATTAGCCCTTTTAAAAATTTTATCCCGGAACTGTATCGTATACAGGGTTTTTAAGATCCCTAACAACGAATCTGATGTTAGAGTCGTGTTCAGCAACCCCAAAAACCATATATTTCATATAGTTGGGGATTGAAATTCTAAAAATGTTAATTTTACAATAATTTATTGAAATAAATCCGTTTAAACATTTTAATTTACGAATTGAATGTCATATTCTTGTTCAGCGACCGTCAAAACCCCCAGAATAATACTAGTGTTTGTTAAATCTCCAATTTTGCAATTATTTTTCATAAACAGTATTGTTTAAATAAATAATTTTGTAAATCTGATGTCAGGATCGTGTTCAGAGACCCAAAAATCTTAAGATCGATGTCCTTTGTCGTTTATTTATGCGTACTTTCCCATTTGCTAATCCTTGGAGATAGTATAAAAGGGGCTACATTGTAATTAATTATTAGAAAGTTAATTTGACAAAAAAAAATTATTATTTTACAGTAATTTTTCATCTTTCGAATTATAACGAATCACTCAATAGTGAAAAACAATTTTCCGACCAATTTTTTGGAATCAATATTTAAATTTCCCGAACGGTGGGTGCAACATCTGGCATCCCTGGGGCCAACGGCGCACCACGACGATACATGCGGGCCCAGCGGCGCGAAATTTAAAACCTAAGCGTCGTAGTGTGACTGTTACTGCAATAAAGAATGGCGTAAACAGTATTTCATTTAACGATGCATACTTTTTCATATCTTTGATAATTAGTCTCGTCCCGTTACAAAGTCCGCTATCGATATCTAAATTTCTCAAACAACAAACTATTGCACCTTTTCTCAAAATCCATTTATGTGGTGGTAATCCATTAGGGGTTAATGAATTTAGAAATTCGATTGGTATAGATTCTCTCAAAATATCATCAGCTTCAGCCTCAATTCTGTCATCACTATAAAATACATAATTTTCTCCATCGATATACTCAATTATATTTTCGTTGAGTTTCAATACATCGAAATTTAAGGGTGATAAAATTACTTTATATTAACAATAAATCATTTGAATCAATTTTACTTAAAATAATAATTTAATCGATTTCTGTAATTAAATTATCATTACAAATAAATTTTGTTGGGATTTCTTTGACAGTATGTTGTAATTTATTTTTTGTAACATTTTTATGCTCACCCATATTAAGAAGCAAATTTTTGAATTCATGACCTGTTTCTTGTAGTTTTAAATTTTCGCTTAATGATAACTTTGTAAAATACGACTAGGAATTTACTACTTTCTAAAGCAAATTCCAATATTTTTAGCCGATTACCATGTTGTACTATAGAACTATAGAAAGTAACTATACAAAGGGTTTGTCTGAAGTCGCCGGATGTGACGATAATTTTGCCACCGAATAAGAACCTTATTATCACATAAATCTTGAAAACCTATATTTATCGCTTCTAAAGCATGTTTAGAAACCATTGAAATTTCACCCAAAGTTGAGAATGGTAATTTCAAATACTACAGTATATCGGGAACGCTAGATGTTTGATGGCATTATTCTAGAAATCATGTAGAATTAGTTGTGACTCGTGAATCTCCTAAAAACAGGATAAATGACTCATAAAGTGTTCTAATTCATATTGCATATTCCAGTTAAAACAAAAATTACTTCAGACTGCTCATAGATCATGCAGTGTTCTATTTCATTTTACATATTCCAGTTAACACGAAAATGTCTTCAGACTGCCCATAGATTTGCTAATAAATTTATTAATTAAGTTGGAAATGGTAATTTCAAAGACTATGATGTAACGGGAATGCCAGAAGTTTAATGTTATTATTCTAGAAATCCTGTAGAATTAATTATTACTCGCTAATCTCCTAAAAACAGGTTAAATGACTTATACACAGTTCTATTTCATTTTACAAATTCCACTTAACACGAAAATGTCTTCAGACTATTCATAGATTCGCGAATCTACTTTATATAATTTGCTTTATCTCATGAAATTAAGTTTTTCTAAACATCGCTAAATTCCGTAAAAATTAATTGAGAAAATAAATTTTAATAAGTAGGTTTAAAAAAAATTCATGTCAACGTATACTTTAACCAAAGAAATATTAAATTCCGATTTTTTATTGTTTAATTTTTAAATTGTTAAGAGCAATATAGCGTACGTACGTACGTACGAATCATATGAACTCGTATTTCGTTTGTAGAATGGTTTTATAACACATGTGTTAGGTGATTGTGAATCACCTAGCAATGTTAATTAAATTATTATGCGAGTTGATCTCGCGCACGCAACTATACAGTTACGGGAGATAATAATGAACTTTCTTACCTTGTATGCTTTGTTATCTCTCAATGATGAACCCAAAAATCAGGTTCTCTATTTCTTCCTGGTTCAAGGAAGATCCAATGTATGTATGGTTGGTTAAAGCAATTAAACTGGACTTAAATATTGCTTAAAGAAGCTTCTGGCTTTACTTGGTCCCCTTTTATTGATAATTACACTCTGTATTTATAATATATATATATATATATATATATATATATATATCCGTAAACTTAAAAATGAGAGATAAAATATAACAACTGACTTTTGAACAAGAATAAAATAAAGAATAAAACAAAGGAAAACTACTAAAAAATTATCGTCCGCTCGGCAGCTTGGCTCGAATCGGAGTGCTTGAGGTAGCGTGGCTTGGGGACGCTTCGGAAGTATTTCCGGACCTCCCACGCGTCTCCAAGCTCCACTTCCCCATGCTGACGTCAGTGCGTCTGCACTCGTCGCATTCATTAGGCCTTACGGGACCTGTTAATGGTGCAAGAATTCAAAACTGCAGTGTGGCTTCGCACGTGCGGCCTTGCGCAGTGGAGGGGAAATTGTTTAGGTCAGCGAGATTCTTGGCTACCTGATACTTTTGTGGCCTTGAGTCTCGCTATACCTTTCATGTGTAGAACTTTCTCGATTTTATATTCGAAATAATTGTTCGATTATAAATATCGCAAAGTTGTCACATAACATCCTCCCCCCCTTGAAAACGTTTGTCGTCCCCGACAATCTTCGCGGGTCCTGCGGGTGGTATGGTTTAGTTGGTGATCCATAACAAGTAAGGTTCAATGATGTGAATATATCAGTTAATGAAAAGAAAAACTAAAGTCTCAAATCCAGGACAAGGGCGAGCATGTTACAGAGATGATTTGTTAGTGTGCATTTTGATTTTGTAGGTATGGAGCAAGTTTTTATGACACGTAAGCGTTATGGTTCAACCAATCGTTTGCTTAGTTTGCGGGGTGTGCCGTCATACCCTACACAAGATCTATATGTTTTTTTATCTCGGTAGTTTATGCGTTGTTCCCCCCTCTTTTTTTATACATGTGCTTTACGTTCATTTGTCCTTTGCTCAATTTGGCACAGTGTGTCCCGCACATGATCTATGTGATGTTTATCATGTGCGCGGCATGCGACCTTTCGAATGAATTTCATTCTCTTATTTGCACGATGGGATGGGTTTATTGGGTGGGTCATCTCTTTCATGTCTTTGATTTGGTGTTGAATAAAAAAAAAATAAAGAAAGCTTATTGAAATTGATTCAGGCAGTCGCCACTTACTTTTTGCTTGATTATTTGGTCCCAGGGTCCTTTACAATCTATCTTAATTCCTGTTTTATTAGTATTGTTAGTTTCCTTTACTTAATGTACTACTTATTCTGTATTGTGTAAATTGTATATGTATTGAAATCTTTTAACTATTTTCATTTGTTAGTACTTATTCCTAAGGATGTTTTATCTTATCTTTAAAGTTGACAATATATTTTATTTCGTGATGTGGTTGGTGGGGTTCGGAGTTAAATGGTCCGGATTTTATTATGAAAGTATAAAATATAATTTATTAGAAAAGAATCTTACATTAAAATGAACTGTAAAAGACAATGATTTGGTCCCATTGTTTTTTTTTTTATTCTTTTAATTCTTTTGTCGGGATTAAGATTGTTGATTCCTTTTCTTCTTCTGCTATGCTCTGGTCGAGCAGGGTCTTCGTAGGTGTTTCTGTGGTGGTGGCTTCTTCTATTTCCATCAGAAGTTGTTCCCACGGATCAAAATATCTAAGGTTTGGTTGATCTTCTTGCTGGTCGAAAGTGATGAGGTTTGGCTGATCGTCTGCCTCAATCGTTGTTTTTGGACTTGTTGGCTTGGAAGGCTCAATTGTTTTGCATTCCAGCATGTGGTTGGTCCAAGCTTTGTATGGTACATCCATTCCACATGCCGAATGTCTTATTGTTGTTTGTAAGACCTCAGAATTTTGCATGCTGCAGATCGTGACATGGTCCTTTTGGTTTCTGATATCTGCCATCTTTCCGCAGACTTTGTGGTTCTTCCTATATATTCGTACGTCTTTTGGTAGATGTCGCTTACTTGCCCACCTAGGTTTGTAGGCCTGGTTGCATTGGTCCATTGCTGCGACCGTGTCCTCATATTTGACAAATTGGACAAAGCCCATTTTTCATTTGATACTGGGGTTGTTTGCTTGGTCCTTCATGACCACTTGGTATATGTGGTCGATTGGTCCAAACCTCATAAATTCTTTTAGAAATTCCTCCGACGAGTATCCCAAGGGCACTAATACGCAGAAGCGTAGCCCTTCTGTGTCGTCCAGTTCTCCCGTTATTACCGTTGGTTCCAAGATCGGTCTCTGGCTGAGCCTCAGTTCAAGAGCCAGTTGTGGCTCTTTCAGTTGTGGTCCTGTTTCTTGTCTTTGGTTTTCCTCTTGGGTGTTTGTTGGCTTCGAGCTGAATATTATCGCAGCAGCTACCGCGTCCTCTTCTTCATTGTACCGTACTTTGATGGTGTATGTGTTGACGGACTTGTGGTATCTAATGTCCATGACACACATGCCAAAAGTTCACAATATCTTTGCGATGTTATCAGGGTGTCCAATGAACTCTATTAGATCCTGTTTCGGTCCTCGCCTTTCTACCTTGAGAACCCTCGTCTGGTTGAGGATTTCTGCTGGCTGGAATTCCATTTCTGAAACATAAGAAATAAGAAGAAAATTCTTTACTATATAGGTTTGGGTACGGGTATTTATTATAGTTCTTATTTAATATCATGCTTGGTCATGCAAGATATATTGGGTCCCTAGTACATGGAATTTGGATTGCCTTTTTAATGATGTATGACATTGTCAATTTTCTTCCCTTTCTCTCTTTCGTTATATTATTTTGTAAGACCTCAGAATTTTGCATGCTGCAGATCGTGACATGGTCCTTTTGGTTTCTGATATCTGCCATCTTTCCGCAGACTTTGTGGTTCTTCCTATATATTCGTACGTCTTTTGGTAGATGTCGCTTACTTGCCCACCTAGGTTTGTAGGCCTGGTTGCATTGGTCCATTGCTGCGACCGTGTCCTCATATTTGACAAATTGGACAAAGCCCATTTTTCATTTGATACTGGGGTTGTTTGCTTGGTCCTTCATGACCACTTGGTATATGTGGTCGATTGGTCCAAACCTCATAAATTCTTTTAGAAATTCCTCCGACGAGTATCCCAAGGGCACTAATACGCAGAAGCGTAGCCCTTCTGTGTCGTCCAGTTCTCCCGTTATTACCGTTGGTTCCAAGATCGGTCTCTGGCTGAGCCTCAGTTCAAGAGCCAGTTGTGGCTCTTTCAGTTGTGGTCCTGTTTCCTGTCTTTGGTTTTCCTCTTGGGTGTTTGTTGGCTTCGAGCTGAATATTATCACAGCAGCTACCGCGTCCTCTTTTTCATTGTACCGTACTTTGATGGTGTATGTGTTGACGGACTTGTGGTATCTAATGTCCATGACACACATGCCAAAAGTTCACAATATCTTTGCGATGTTATCAGGGTGTCCAATGAACTCTATTAGATCCTGTTTCGGTCCTCGCCTTTCTACCTTGAGAACCCTCGTCTGGTTGAGGATTTCTGCTGGCTGGAATTCCATTTCTGAAACATAAGAAATAAGAAGAAAATTCTTTACTATATAGGTTTGGGTACGGGTATTTATTATAGTTCTTATTTAATATCATGCTTGGTCATGCAAGATATATTGGGTCCCTAGTACATGGAATTTGGATTGCCTTTTTAATGATGTATGACATTGTCAATTTTCTTCCCTTTCTCTCTTTCGTTATATTATGATTATGTAAATGTGTTGTATGTGCATTTGGGAATAGGGTTACAATTTTTGTTTTATATGATGGATATGTGTTTCGATTCGGGATGGGATGAGATTATTGAGGATAAGGTAGGGTATGTTTTGATTATAACTTATTTTGGGATCCTAATTTTCATTCATCCACATTCATCTGTTCACATACACTCTCAGTTTTGCTTTCGCTTCTTATTTTAATCGTTGGTGCGGGTTGGTATTGAGGTTCCATTGGTCGGTTGATTTTTCTTTTTTCCAGGGTTTCTAAATACGCTAGCGTCTTCTTCAGTTCGTCCAGAGTTGGTGTTTGATTGCTTTGCGGCGACTACTTCGGATCTCTAAAAGTGGTCCACATGGTTTGTTTTTGCAAGTTACTTCGTGTAAATTGTAGAGATTTAGGTCTATCTCCTTTTTGCAAAATGAATGGAATTTGGTCTCCATTTTGGTTTTGCCTCGTATCTGTTTTCTCGGTTCTGCAAAAGTTGATTTGTAAATAGGATTGCTCTTCTTCCTTGCCTCTTCAGCATTCCG
This sequence comes from Muscidifurax raptorellus, assembly GCA_020010945.3. Taxonomy (NCBI): domain Eukaryota; kingdom Metazoa; phylum Arthropoda; class Insecta; order Hymenoptera; family Pteromalidae; genus Muscidifurax; species Muscidifurax raptorellus. Next base: position 1,278,252 of record JAHUUD020000026.1, read on the forward strand.
GTCTTTGAAGTATTGTACGTATCCGTAGGATAGACGTCCCTTTTTATCTCGTACAGTCTCGTAGTATACCATTGGTCCGAATTGAGCAAAATGTCTGAAGAACGTTTCATCCTTTTCTTTGTCTTTGCCTTCCCAAGGTAATAGGCAAAATAGTCTGTTTTTGCTGAGTTCGTTGTTGTGCTGTATGTTGGTCATTACATGCACTTCTGACTTCATATTGGGTTCTCTTTTCTTCGAAGTTGGTATGTCTTCTCTTGATAATGGTCCGGACATCAGTTTTGTACGTCGTCTAAGTTTATTTTGTTTCATCAATGATATTTTTAATTCATTGGCCTTTGTTGCCTGTTTTTCGGTGCCAAAACATAGTGTGACACTTTTGCTTTTTGGGTCCGTTCGATGGTATTCCACATATACGGCATGTGGTGTGCCTATATATTCGAATTCCTTTACTATGCTCCATAGGGGTATGCTGATGTCACAGAACATAGATGTGTTGGTTGTGGTATTCATGGTGTCCTAGTCTATAAATAAACATTATTTTTAAAGAATGTTAGGCTAAATAGTCCATCGTATGAAGGTTTAAGTATTCGTGCAATCATTTGCTCAATGGTTGCCTTCAGCACGGTTCTGAAAATTGTTTCGAAGTATTTTCGGTGTTGGGGGTTTTGGGTCATTTATGAGAATAGTTTCTGCTTCTATGTTGGTAGGGTCTTTATTGGTATTTAGAGTTGGGTGCTCTACCAGGTAGATGTTGTTTTTTGAATTTGATCTTGCTCTAGGCATCATTATTCTACGTTTCATCCCTATTATTATTATTATAATTATTATGACCACTAGCTGGAAGGTTACACTACCATACAACAAATTATTTGTATGGTAATCCCGTCTTTTGTGACCTTTGATCTCGTTTAATTCAGTGATTATTTGTCCCAAAGGCTTCGTTTGGTTAAACCCTGATTTGGGTCCGAGTATATCGATGGTTGGTGGCAGATCATTGTCAAGGTCCGTGGCTTCAGGATTTTGGGATGGATACATATTTTGTATTTTTAGGTCAATCTCGGGTTTGTACAGGTATGTCAGTTGGCTCGATCTGGTTTCTTGTCCGATTATGAAGGTGTCTGCCTTTCCGCCCATGCACGCTGGTGAGATACGTATGATACCGGCAACTTTCAAGGTTATTTTTACGTCTTCTTGATTTAGACACGAGAGTCGCAGCTGATCAGGATCTGTCGTGGAGAATAGCCACGATTGATCATTCTCTAGGTTTTTCCATTGCGTTTTGGTACCGGTCTTGTATTTTATATTACAGTTTTTCAATGCTTGAGAATTAGGGTTTAATAACATTGTTGCTTCGCAGTCTTGGGCGTTTGGAGCACTCTGTAGAGGTCCTAGTACTGGGCAAATTGATGTGTAATGGGTTCTAATGCATTTGGTTGCAAGGTTGTCATCAAATTTTATATATTTTTCTTCATTTGAATTTATTGCAATGTACTTGTGTGAGGGCTCTATGAAGGCTAATCTAGTAGTTCCATTGGTTTTGTGTTGTGGTATTGTCACCGCATGTAATTTGTATGTTTGATAGGGGTCTCTTTCAACCAATGGGATGTGTAACACCGCGATGGTCCTGCCATTTTCGTGGATGGCATCGATTTCCGATCTGGTTTCTTGGGTACTATCCAGATGGGTGAATTACAGGGAGAATTGGATTCTCTTATAATTTTGTCTTTGAGCTTTTTGGCTGCGCTTTCTCTTACAACTTGTTTGTGTTGAGGAGGATGTCTGTATTGTTTAGTGTTTATAGGTACATTATTTTCTAAGTGAATATGATGCTCGATTATGTCGGTGCACGGGAGCTTGTCTCCTGGCAATAGAAATCGATCCAGAAAATCTTCAATTATGTGGTCCACAATTTCTAATTCCTCTTTATTCAAATGATTTCTTCTGATTGAAGCCTTCACTCGTTCTAATCTTTTGATTTGGACAATTGCATCTCCATCAAAATCACTGTCTGTTTCTTGCAGAAAGTCTGGTCCGGTGTCGAAAGGTATTAACTCTTTTGGGTCTACTTCTATCATTACATCCTGTTCACTTGTATTTATGGCCATTATTTTGCAGGTATTGTTCACATTATTGACCACGCCTTCACCTAGAAATACGTTATCATTTCCTACATGTATCCTAGGAATGTAGCCTTCCTTTAAGTCATTTTTGATTAGGTTAATTTGGAATGCTTGTCTAGTTCTAGCTTTTATCATGTATTTTTCTTTGTCCGTGGTAACGTTTTCTTGGTTCTCCATATTTTGTTCCATTGATTTGCTCTCGTCATCAATTTTCGCTTCCACTTTTAGTACTTCATTTGCTTGTTTACATGTATATCCTCTCCTTAGATTCCTTGGCTGATGTTCTTCTTCATGTACTATGAATGGTATGGGACGTATGACATCACCACTTACCATGAGAGCATTCTTATGGTAGGAGATTACGGCTTCTTCCTTCTTTAGGTAATTCCTTCTTAACATGCCATCTTGTTTTATAGGAAAATCGTCCTGTATTATTTGAAATTTTACTGGGGTTCCTCTTATATCCAGGTACACTGACCCTGCTGTCCACACTGTCTGGTCTGTGATACCTCCTAATTCTCTGGCATCTTCAATGTTTATTGGTAAATCATCGTGCAGAGCTCCGATTTTTATTAGGTTTACGGTTGAGCCATTATCTATCATGAATTCTAAGTACGGTCGCTGTGTTCCTTCGGGTATACTTATTCTTACAGCTGTTGCCTCTCCATCTTCCCAATTATAGTTTTCAGGTCCCTTACAGTTCGTGGAACACATCCTCGCCATTTCTCTCGGGTCTAGTTAGTATTGCCTTTACTGGGGCTTTTGTCTGATTTTCGTGTAGGTTCCTTTGACTCGAATCTCGATTCTGGTGGTACTCCTGCATTTGTTTTCGATAGCTTGCTTGATCCATATTCATTGGTGTTTGCTGATCGTTTTGTCTCGAGTAATTTTGGTTTTGGCTCGTCATCTTGGGTTCGTGACGAGCCTGTTGGTAGTTTAAATTGTCCCTATTATTTTGGTTGTCATATCTGGGATTTTCATTACGCCAACTACTAGTGTTCCGCCTGTCGGGTCGGTTCTGCGTATTTTCATACCTTCCTGTCTGAGGATTGAATATTCGTTGACTTGCTCTGTAGGACTGATTATTGCTTTCACGCCAACGGTAACTCTCTTGTCGACTGTCGTTGTAGTTTTGGTTCTGGCGAAATCCATTTCCATAATTTGTATTATTGTAACGATTTACATAATTCGGATTTCTATAAGTATTCTCCTGGTAATGGTTTTACTGATAACCATTTGTTTGGCTGCGGTTGCTGGAATATCCATCACGTCGCACATTTCGCGATCGATCTTGCACATAGGCAATGTATTCGGGTTCTTCATGTTCATATCGTTCCTCTGTGTAACCTATGTAGTGAGGTTCTCCATGTTGACTGTTTCTATATTGATCTTCGTCATGGTATCTTCTGCTATTTCTATAATATGTTCCAGTCCCTGGTTCACTATATAGTCTGGGATTGTTGTAGCCATGAGTCCTGCCACGATATGGTCTGGAGTCTGGAATTATTTTGGCTTCCATTCTCGTCTCTAGACGTACAGTTTCCTCATAGGCTTCACGCAGTGTTGCCGGTTTGCTATAGTCCACTCTTTCTGCTCAATTTGCAGGTAGACCTTTTATAAATATGTCTACTGCGAGCGATTTCAATGGGCCCATCATTTCTTTCTTATAACTATTGCCTTCTTCTTCTTGGAGTGCTGTTTTTGCACTGCCAAGCAAGACGTTGATTTCATCATAGAAATCACCGACGGTGTCATGTTCTCTCATTCGAACATTCTGAATTTTGTTATTAAAATAACTAAAGTTTCTTCCTGGCCCAAATCTCTGTTTCAAATGTGTTATGAGTTCTTCCACTGTGGTAATTTGTTTGTTGATTAAATTCTTCTTCGCTGGTCCAGTGATCTTGTGCAATGCATTTTGTAAAAATTGTGGTTGTATGTCCTCACTCACTAGAGATGCTGCATTTCTTAAGTCCTGAATGTATTCTCTAAGACTTCTCTTGCCATCTAAAGTTGGAATGCCTCTTATGCAGTTCATGAGTGCGAAGGTGTTTGCCATGCTGTTCATTAGCATAAAATTGGAGTCAGATGCAGTTGCATTTGTTGCTCTAGCACCTCTGGCAATTGTTTCGTCGCCTGGATTCATTTTGAATGCTCTTCTTGTATTTTTTATATGAAAATTCTTCTTCTTCTTTCAAAAGAAAATAATTTATAATGGGTCTAGATGTTGGGATTATCTATTCAATCGGGCTATGTGTCGCTAAAGTGTGGGTGCAAGGTCACCAGGAAATACCTCAAACTGGTTTAAGGACAACTAAATGTGGTCTTTTGTCAAAAAAAAAAAAAAATTAATTGGCTTCGTGTTTATTCATTTCCTTTGAAGCGAACTCCAAAAGTTCATTAAATTTTTTGCTTACTTCAGATTGAAAATTTAAATGATTCTCAAAAACTTTATTATTATTCGCGTTTATTTTATTGTCTTGCCGGTAATAATTGTGCAATTGATAATTTATTTCTTTGAGTCTTTTCTCTAATTCCTTCTTTTCAAATAATAATTTCTGCAAGAAATACTTTTTTCCTGATCTCTTTTTGTTAAACAATTTTTCTCTGCCTGAGAAATTTTCTTCCTTCATGGGTTGTGTCTTATTGGATACAATGACCGCTGTTAAGCTGGTCCAAGGAGAGCCGCCACTCAGCTGACTCAGGATTCACAAGAGTAGCCGCTGCTAAGCAGACCAAAGGACCAGGTTGCTACTGAGCAAACCTTAGGATATAGAATGATCGCTATTGAGCAGATCCAGGGAAAGCCGCTAATAAGCTGACTTATGAGGTATATGATGAATAGTCGCTCTTGTAAGCAAACTAAAGGAAAAAGGTAGACAATTCTTCAGCCAGTGAAAAATTTCTCAAAAATAAATATTTGACTATTAGTGTAGGATTGCTTTGATAAACGCTAACAAAAATTTCAATGAAAATCACTGCTACACTCTTGTTTTGAAATAAATAAAAATTTTGCACCTTCAAATTGAAATAATTAAATTAAATGGAAGTGATCAAAAAGTGAATTTATTATTTAAAATATTTGCATGAATATTAATGCATAAATATTCACCGCATGGACGCATTAGAGTGGTGCCTCAATCGGAAATGATATTGTGAAAATCCTCAATGCATATAAAAAAAAACAAGAAACCAATAATTTTAATATTATACTATACAAAACTTTATAGTGTCTGAATTTCACTCTAATTATTTAAATAATTGATCTTTATTTTAATACTCTGTGAAAAATCTCATTTATAAGCAAATAAAACCAAAAAGTTGTAAAATTCCCCGAGAAAATTTTATTGTAAAAAAAAATTATTTATTTATTTAAATTGGTACTCTAATAATTCAGTTTTAATAATTAGTTAATTTTTATTGTCAAACCTTATCTATATATCGGCTTTACATGAATTGTAATTTGAATTTCGCGCGCGCTCTATGTTCTTCAATAATGGCCGATGTAGAGGTGTCAAGTAACTAGGTCTACACCACTACCCGATTAGAAATTGCGTACGGCGTGCCGGAGGTATAATTAGGCCCTGAGTTGGCAAGCCTGAAGTAACCTTAAGGTTAAATTTCATGCATGTAACGGGGTGCAGGTACGGCCCGGATCCGGCTTGCACGACTTAAAATGATCCGGAAAATTGCCTGAATGTAGCCGGAGAATAAAATATAATCCGGGAAATACGTTGGTGCAGAATGAGTCCTGAAGTCGTCATATCAGTTTGAGGTTAGATCTTGGGTAGTCGGGTTAAATGCATTAGATGTTTTAGTAGAAAAATAGATGTTTAAAATGTATAACAATTTGGCAAGATTATCTCAAAGTAATCGCTTGAGAATTATGAATTATCGCCGAAAACGGAAACTAATTAAATCTGAAAAGAAATCTGCAAACTCCAGTAAAAAACTTTGCATGCAAGATGCAAATAAAGAGGAATCTACTCTGCTAAATGAAATTGGAGCAGTCGTACAACCAGTTATTTTTCAACCTGATGAAATGACAACTGATGAACAATCACTTATTCAAGCTAATATTGTTCCAAGTAAAAAGTGTCAAAAAGAAAGTGTTTTTGAAACTGTGGTTTGCACAAGTAAATGCGACACACAAGATCTCAAGATAAACTTTGATAGATTTTCTTCTGAAAGTGATACAGATAGTGATGATAGTGATGATAGTGATGAAAGTGAATGTTCAAATCGAGCTGAGGATGTAGCTATAAATTGTGAAACTTCTGATAAATTAGATATTGCTGAAGATTTAAGAATGTGGAGTAAAAGGTTTATTGTTCCGTATTCACATGTTGATGGTCTTCTATCAGTATTAAAATCTTACCACTCAAATCTTCCACTGTCATCTAAAACACTCATGAAAAAGAAATACTAATCAAAGCATGAGTTTATAAAGTTTAATCCAAATGCGATTGGTGATGATTCAGAGTATGTTTATTTTGGAATTGAAAAACAGTTAAAGCGCATCGTCAACTCCAATTTACTCGAGGACAAATCTTTGAAACTTCAATTTCATTTTAATGGTTTGCCTCTTTATAGTTCAAGTTCCAAGGAATTCTGGCTAGTGTTAGGAAAAGTGTACACAAATAATAATTTATATCAACCTTTTGTAATAGCTGTTCATTGTGGTAAGGGCAAGCCAACATGTGTCAAACTATATTTAATGGAATTTACTGAAGAGTGAATAAACTTTTAGATGCGGAAAACTCGAGCGGCTATTATGAAATGAAGACGCTACGGCAAAATTATTTTACAACTATTAGACTACTGGATACTTCTTTGGAAAAGAGATCGAGCATTTCGTTGACGCCTGCCTTTTCAAAAAAACTTTGGAAATTTAAGGTCAGATAAATCCTTGTCTAATAACTATTTAATAATTGTTTAATTATTTAAGTAAAAATCTATGTTTTTGAGAAAAATAAAGTGTTTTAAGTATATCAACCTTTACTAAAGTATAACCTAACCTATCTCATTGCTATATTTATTTTATATTTTAATAATCGAATCTTGGAAATGCCAAAATTATCTTTACATTTAATCCCTCTAAAATCATTCAATTATTATTTTGATATTCCAATAAATAGTACTTCTCAAACAATCAATATTTGTATTGTTTTTCTCTTTCTCTTCTAAATGTAAATTGAACTTGTTTCTGTAAGTTTATCTTTTTCTAGCCTTTCGCAGTATAATGTTTTATAAAATTGCTTCTTGAAATTAAGAGTTTCGACTAACTTAAATTAATATTCTATTATATTAATGATGCATAGATGGATGATGATGCTACCGTTACCTCGCCAAATTTTGCAGCTATTGAGATATTCAAGGTCACTGATTTTGATTCCAACATTAGAGTCAGCGTACCCTTTAGATATCTACATGAAGAAAATCAACAATCATGTGTGCAATTCCTGAAACCACTTTTTACCACAGATGATATACAGATGCTTCCTGGATTTTTGAAAAACGCCAATATGCCAGCACCAGAGGATTGGCCTAAATTTCCTTGCAAGATAATCAAACTATTTGGTTAAAACATTATTCAATACATAATATTCACATTTAGTCGATAATAATTTTGAATCAGTCATGTATTTATTTACAGAAACATTTGATGAATCACAAGCATTATTTAGAAGTACGAGTAACCAGAAGCCATTTTATTCAGCACAACCCGCAAAGCCAGCACAACTCGCAGGACCAGGACAACCCACAAAACCAGCGCAATTCGCCAAGCCAGAGAAATCCACAAAATTAGCACATCTCTCAAAGATATTGCATCCTCCAAAGCCACAAATCCAGCCACAAATCCAGCCAAAAAGTACTGTGGAAGTAATAAACAGTGTTGACGTAGAAATTCCAGGTGACAACGGTGAAGACCTGCTAGACCTTGACGATGCAATTGAGACCCAATTCGATGAAGTGGTAGAGGTAGAAACTACATTCCCAGTACGTGAAGATTATATTAAAGAAAGCATGAGTGATGTTCCACCGTGCATTGGACAATCTAATTTGCCTGGAGAAGAAGGAGAAGGCGCAAAATCAAAAAATCAATTACCTGACCCACCAAAAAGCAAAACCTCTGGTACTATTACTATATTTTCATATTAAATTTAGAGTTGGTTATTATCTGATCTAATTGTAAATTAAGATTGTAGAAGTAACTAATGAGCACATCGTTGTAGAAAATATTTCATCTGCTATAGCCACAGTATCAGATATCAAACAAATATTCAAAGAGATGTGTGAAAATGTTACAAAGGAAATAATACAAAAAATTGCTGGTAAGTTTCTGAAATATCACAGTTACAGTAAATATTTTATAATCCATAGCCTGAACTTTTCCTATTGTCTGGTTGCAGAGCTTGATACAAAAGTTACTAATATTGATGGCAAAGTAATTAATATCCAAAAAGATGTGGATGAGTTGAAAACTTTCACAGTAGAGAAAAGGCCTTTTAAAGAATTTGAAGAAATATTACCACTAAACAAGTTCACTGAAACGCACGAACTTAATTTTCCGTTAAAAACTATGGATGAGTTTATAAGTTTCGAGGAAAAACTTGCAAATGATGCATTTAAAGATTTGGTGAGTTATTTAAAATGTAAAATTTATTCTCCTATAGAATGTTCATCTTGTTCAGCTGGTTTTACACAATTGAATTTTGCCTCTTTTAGAAATGTCATTTTATATGTACCATCAATACAAATTATGATTTGTTTCAAGTCTGTAATATAACTATAAAAAAAATGCTCTCTCGAGAAGTAATAATGAGTTTTACTTCACAAAAGCAAAGCAAAGACAAATCAAAAAAATTATTTAAAGATACTTCGCTGTATCAATGTTTGAAAGGTAAGAAAATAATATTATTTAATATAAAAATGTATTTTGTAACAATTTTCAATCCGTATATTATTATTTTAATTAAATTAATATCTTTTACAGAATCACTGATGCATTGTTATAAGGGTAAACTTACAGTAGACGACAAAGCATTATGCCAAACTATTGGCATTATTATTAACAATGCTTCGGACTGGGATGGCTACAGAGCAAAGAGACAGAGATTAAACGTTCAATGATGGTTTCAAAAGAAGTTACAAGTTTTAATTATGAAAAATGTTTGTATAAATTGCGTACTAAAAAAAAGAGTTTTGTAAACATGACATATGCTAGTGTTCGTTTCATATATTTTATTGTGTTATATTGGAATGTAAAAAAATGCTTAACTAATTTAAATAAATTATATTGATACCCATTTTCAAAAGTTATAATTATATTGTTGAAAATTTCTTTGAACTATTAAATACTACTATTTATATTTCTCCATTTTTGAATGCTACTTCAGGTTCATATAAGGCCCTGATCTAAAAACCGGATTTATACAATGCCGAGACTTCAGGCATTTTAATAGGGACCTTATAAGGTCCTGATTTTGCATTCGCGATTAAACGAAAATCCGGCATCTTGCCAGGCCCGGATATGCACCCCGTTACATGCCTGATATGGGCCAAAACCGGGTGCCGGATCAGGACCGGACAGGGAACTTCAGGTTCCGGATCCGGCCCCCGTCCTCGCCGTACTTTCATTTCTAGTCGGGATATAGTCTCCCTAATGCCGCGTCTAGTTCCATGCCTGCGCTGGTGTTTGCTCTGAAAAAACACGAAGTGTCGGCTGCTACACGCTATATATTACGCGTTTATCCTCCTCGCGCGTTGCATATTTTTCTCATCGAAGTATTTTGCGTAAAACGCGTTATTCATTGCCGAAACCCATAATCGCGGATTCGCGAGTGTCTCCTCTACTCGTGTGTATGTGCTTTAGTTTGTTCAGTTGATTAGGACCAAAGTTGTGAATGAAAATGTTTATGGACCCAACAAGATGTAGCGCAAGCAGTGCAACCTGTTGCTGCTTGTCAGATCAGTATTTTATTTATAATATCCTGATTGAATTTTCATCAATTGAGCATAAGAGCAAATTGCTTTGTGTAAGTTGTACGTTTTTATTATAGGTGGTGTCAATTTGTATACACCAGGCGAAAGTATCCGAGGACTTTTGCTCATTTGCGAACACTACTTCATTGGTACGTAGCCCTTAAGTTACTTATTCGAATATGAGTATAAGACAACTATTGTGAATAGTCTTACCCTTTTGTTGTCGACCATTCAATAAAATTATATTATATATTTTGAAATATGCTAATTAATATATGTATATATAGGTTCAGAGGGTCAAGCACGCTCTGCGTTGTCTTATACTCATATTCGACTTATTCGAATATGAGTATAAGACAACTATTGTGAATGGTCTTACCCTTTTGTTGTCGACCATTCAATAAAATTATATTATATATTTTGATATATGCTAATTAATATATGTATATATAGGTTCAGAGGGTCAAGCACGCTCTGCGTTGTCTTATACTCATATTCGACTTATTCGAATATGAGTATAAGACAACTATTGTGAATGGTCTTACCCTTTTGTTGTCGACCACTCAATAAAATTATATTATATATCTTGAAATATGCTAATTAATATATGTATATATAGGTTCAGAGGGTCAACCACGCTCTGCGGGGTCTATCACCTCTATCGAGCACCTGCGTCAGCTACGCCCTGGTTCGACTGCGGCAGAAAAGTGCCAATTCAGCTTATTCTTGCTGGTCGACCAGATTTTGGTGAGTTTCACTGAGTACATATAAATTCAATATGTTCACACCTTATGCATGTGAAAATATTACAATATGTTTATTCTGATTGGGCTCTTCCCTTTTAATTGTATTTCAATACTATTCGCACATGTCTTATTTTTTTGAATTAAGTAATATTTAGAATGACTTGGATTTTTTTTTGTGCATTAAAATGTTTTAAACTCTCTTTATAGTAATCGTTACCATAATTTTACTGCATCGTACAACAAAAAAACTAACGTATTGGCCAATTATTTAATTTAAGAGGGTTAAAACAATTTAAACTCTCTTTGTATTTTTCAGATATTCAATCCTGGGTCTTTGTATCGAACGCGTGGTTGTGACGTTACCACACGACGCAACGCTATGCTTTTTGCGCGTCTGCTATTGCCGATACCACGCGGCCTGGTAATATGAACTTTTCTTAATTCTTTTGCATTTTTCTTTTGAATATTTATTAATTTTCTTCGCGTTTTTATTATATATTTATTCGCGCTCTTTTTATTATAATATATTTCTTTGTTTAACTATTAATATATCTTTTCTTCTTTCGTTTTTTCTAGATACTACTACCTTTAGCGGCATGCAACGAGAGAGAAAAATCAACAGACAATTATGCGCAAGATCTCGGTGGGACCTCCAATTTTTGTTAGGTGATTGTGAGTCACCTAGCAATATTAATTAAATCTTTGCGTGAGTTGATCTCGCGCACGCAACTATACAGTTACGGGAGGGACTCCACTCCTCGAATCTCGCCTGGCTGTCAGCTTAATCGTTCTTTTAACTGAAACGCGGATTTGTGTATAATGAACTTTCTTACCTTGTATGCTTTGTTATCTCTCGATGATCAACCCAAAAATCTGGTTCTCTATTTCTTCCTGGTTCAAGGAAGATCCAATGTATGTATGGTTGGTTAAAGCAATTAAAATGGACTTAAATATTGTTTAAAGAAGCTTCTGGCTTTACTTGGTCCCCTTTTATTGATAATTACACTCTGTATTTATAATATATATATATATATATATATTGTAACGGAGTGGTTTCTAGGCGGCTAACTGCCTATGTACCCCGTACAAATGCAAAATCCTCCTGCACTTTGCTTTTGCAAAATGCTGTACTCGCTCGTGTGGTCGCCTACCTGCGACGATGCTCCGGTGCTCTACACTAGTATGCACTACACTCCTGTGTAGTGCCCGCGGAGGCGGCGGTATTCGGCGGTTTGAATAGGAAGAGGGATCGGGACGACAATCAAATGTGCACTACCGATTCTAATAAAAGGCGTTTATTCAATTAAGAAATTCGTCGTCTTCGTTGCACGTATTCGCGTCGCGAGAAGGCCGCAAAACCTACCGGCTCAACGACTGGGGCCAAATGCCTCGCCAGTCGATCGCGCATAAATAAAATAGAGATTAATTCCTACTTTATGTCGCGGTTATCTCCGTCGTGCTCTGGCCAGGGAGTCTCCGGCTCGACCTTGCCGTGTTGCTGTGCGGTGGTAGCTCTGGTTGCTGCGGTTGCTGCGGTTGCTGCCGTTGCTGCTGTTGCTGCACTCGTTGCTGCTATTGCTGCTCTCGATGCTGCTGTTGCTGCTAGGGCTGCTGTCTGTGCTGCTGCTGTAATCCTATAACTTTTGGCGCGCGTCGTCTCTACTGCTCGCGAGTGCGGTCAAAAGTTAACTCTCCCGAATTTTCCTTGAATTACCAGATCTCTACCGGCCTTCCCGCGCTTCGGCTCCCCGCGCCGACGTGCGCGTCTCGCCGCCTGTTACAACCCCCCCCCCCCCCCTAGAACCAAAATATCGCCCCGAGTTTGGTTCTATCATACATAGAGGGATAGGGTGGCGCCAAATAACAAACTCCTCATCTGCAACAATAAACAAATCAAAATTTATTTATAAAAGGGGGCGCCCGAATGAGGGTAATTAGGGCTCTGCGAAGCTTGGTTAACCCTCTCGTGGCCGCAGATGAAGCAGCTTCTTTTGGTCGTCCGCACTCCATGCGGACGAGCTAGCGTTGGCGGAATTGACCCCCTGCTGCTGGATCGCCGGCGCCTCCTCTGGGACCTGGACCGTGAACGGCTGGTTCGACGCCTCTTGGATCCCCTGGGATGCTCCTCACGTCTGTCCTCCGACGGTCCCCGCGTCCGTGTGCGGGACCTGCTGCGCCGCACGACCGGCGTCGTTCGCCGGTTCACGGGAGAGACGTGCTCCCGATTCCCAGACCGGTCACGCCGGGTAGAGCCACCACCTGCAGAGCGCATAGGCTTCTCTGGTTGTGGTGTGCTCTCCGAACGCACATCAGTCCGCGGTCACCTGCACGCCCCTGGCCGGACCCCTCGGCGAACATCGCCTCTGACCGCGTTCTTGTCGGCGAGTACTTTTCACGCCCGGACCTTCTCCAAAGCCGCCTCGGCTTCCTTAGGGGCCCGGGTTGCGCGGCTCTGCTCCTCTTAAGCACGCCGCCGTCGAGCTTCCTCGCGCGCCCGCGCGATGGCTCCGGGATGGGGCACTATCTTTGGGCCGACTCTTTGGCCCTCAGGTCTCCTATGACGGCGCGACTGATCGACGGCCTTGAGCGCCGCCTTCTCCTCCTCGATCAGCCGCATCCAGGCTTTCGAGCGCTGCTGGAAAGCCGATCCATATTGGCGCACGGCGCTATCGTAGCGCCTAAAGGCCTCTCGTGCCAGCCTGCGAGCCTCGAGGTTCGCCTCGATCGCCTCCTCGATCACTGGCCGTGGTTTGGCCCACTCCTTCTCCACCTCGCTTGAGGCAGTCTCCAGAGCAGGTGCTGATGGTGCTGGGTCCATGGGCTGGGCGGACTCCAACCGCGCCGAGATGGGCAGGCCTGCGAATCGCAGGCGGCGCGGCGGAGCCTCACCGTCTTCTTCCGGTGGCGGGTTGTCCACATCGTTCGGGGACGTCTCGAGGAGCTCTTCCTCCCGAATCTCCTCCGCCCAGTCCCTCCTTGGTTGACCCTCCTCCTCCGACAGGTGGTCTAGGTCCATAAGGACCTCCTCGTCCGTGAGGGATTCCGCCGGTAGGCGGGCCTCCTCAAACATTCCGCCTACCTAGCACGGTTGCGTAAGCCCTTAGGCCGACCAGGCTTTCTCTTAGCCGTGCCTGTCGCGCCAGCCTAGTTCGTCGGCTGTGCGGGCACAGGTAGAATCGCGAACTGGGCCTTTCGAGGCCTACCGCGCGGCCTGGCTATTGGCCGCCCTGTAACTGGACCTCCCATCTACTGCGTAGCGTTGCGTTGCCCGCGCATCCTACGAGGGGACGGGGTCGAGTCTCCTACGTCGTCACCTTGACACTCCGTGGTACATTGAGGGGGGCTCACACGTCGAGCACTACTGTGCTGCGATCTCTCGTTACGCGTATTGCCACTCTGGTTGCCTCCAGAGCGGTCTTCGCTCGTTCGCAGTTCCCGTCGCGTGTCTGCTCTAACTTCCCTAAGACAGTCTGCATTACCTGCTACTGTCTCCTCTTCTCGAGATATTGCCCTCGCCGGATAAAATCGTTTGAGTTGATTGGCATGGACCAAGTCTATCACTTGTCCTTCTTCGTCCTTCAAACGATACGTGTTGGTGCCCAAGACATCTATAATCCTGTATGGTCCAACATATGAGGGGGCGAACTTGGCTGACCGTTTATCCGCTGCGGAAGAAAGCACATAATTGCGTTTCCATACCAAGTCGTCGACTTTGAACTCCGCCTCTCTGCGTCGAGCGTCATAGTATCCAGCTTGTCGCTCTTGCTCGCGCTTGGCTCGTTCAGCTGCATTCTCATACACTTGGCTCAGCCCTTTCATGCTGTTCAATCAGTCGGCGTATGCACTATTTTGTAACTCCTCTGCAGCCGCTATATCTTGGCTGCGCCTGGCAGATGCCGGGTTTGGTGGTTGCCTGCCTTATAACATCATCGCTGGACTAACCCCAGTTGCTGAATGCGGAACTGTGTTATATCCGAAGATGATTTCACTCAAGTGCTCATCCCATTTAGAATGGTTTTCGTCCATGAGCGTTCGTATCCTACTGGTTACCGTCTTATTGACTCACTCCACTGGATTAGCTTGAGGATGGTACACCGGCGTTGTTTTATGTTTGACACCGATCGACTCCAGATATCTATCTACGACATGGTTTTTAAACTCCGTGCCGTTATCTGAGAGAAATACTTCTGGAGCGCCATACCTCAAAACTATCCTTTCCTCTAGGTGTTTTACTATGGTAGGACCGTTTGCTCGCTTTACGGGAATACACTCAACCCATCGAGTAAACAGATCTTCGAATACGAGGATATATTCGTTCCCATGTACCGTTTTTTGTTTCAGACCTATCATATCACTAGTATCATAATAATTATCAATCATATCAATAATAATTATCAGACAAAAGTTGAAGGGTTTAAAAAGATGCACCTAACGGTGACCTTGCGTTTGACCTTGAGGTCGAATTTCAGGGTCATTAGTAAGTCAATTTAATTTTTTCGAATGAAACCCCCATTTTTTGATGATACGAGTAGAAAAAGCATGAAGTTCTATGTTCGGATATACTTCCATGTTGTAGGGTCAAAGTGACTTGAAAAGTGATACAGTTGATTTCAAAATCAACTTGCATTGCGTTCCAGCATGGAATTATTTCCTAGCATTATAAGTTGTTTTTGTGTTATATCCTGCTACAATAAATAATGCTGCTAAGTCAATATTTTGTTGGTGTTTCCAAAGACAAAGAGATTGTATTGGTAGGTACGATAGTTTGTTACCCTCCGAATGCATTAGTATTGTTGTTAATAATGTTTCGTAACTTCCTAGGCTGGCTTCTTAGTATTACTACTGTTGACTTCAGGAGAATGGTGCAATTGACGGAGCATCAGTAGTAGGGGCAGGGCTGATACTGCCACAGGCGGGTCCCGCAACACTAAATACCGACCAATGGTAACTCATATTAGTAGGTCCCTCTTTTACCGACAGAACATTGCATACCGACCGTGCTGCCAGCGATAGTAGCCCCCCATATCGGTACTGTTTTTGACGCTCTCCCAACCTGTTTTATCAAACGTGATTGGTTGAAATGTCAATATGGCTGATTCGTTCAGGAGCTAGCATCTGGACGCTGGCTGGGTGTCTGAGCAGAGATCTCGGGAGCACGGGTTCGAATCCTAGTCTCAGCAAACTTTTTCTGATTTTTTCTTTTTTAATCAAGATGCTCTACCTTATCGGCTACTACTATTACTACTATTATATCGATAGTGATGGATAATTTGGAATAGGATTTGAAGGATTAAAGGTTGGGATTAATAAATAAATACATCAAAATATTCATTTTTTATTTTAGTTTATTCAAAAAAACTTAAGAAAGGTACATAAAACATTATTTGTAAAGATATGTATTATACAATCTTTCAGAACTTCTTATAACCTTGATATCCTGGCATAGAATTTGTGTTAGTAGAATATTTATCGAAACAACTTTTCGATTGTTCTCTACTCTTATCTGTAGAGGAGCAAGGTTCTCCTCGATAGGTATTACATTGTTTATCATCTTGTACTTTTCGAGCGTCCTTATCCTTCTTAAGACGTGTGTATGAAATATTATTTCGATTCATCTTTTGAGACTTATCTTGACGGATGGTTTAACAAATACTGACTATCTTATTCTTCTACAAGCCTTATATAACCTTTCATACAACTTTCTTAACATCACCGCTTATGGGATTATATTTGACAATGCGATCATGTAAAATTAGACAATATGCAGTTGTATTTTCAGGTATATTAGCCTTACATTCAAATTCAAGACGTACGTCTACAGCTGCCTGTTTGAGTGACTCATTTTGTTTAGAACAGTCGATAACTATGAGTGGAGCATGTGTAATGAATTCTTCTTTACTTAACAGCGGATCTATTACAATTCTATCAGAGTAATACGCATTTTGAAAATTAGCATACATATCGTAGAGCATAGCAAACTGATTGTTTGAAATATCGAGATTAAGGTTTCCGTATGGATAACTCTGAGAGTTGAGGAAAAGTTTTACATTACTAATATTACAATGACCAAAATGACTAACATTTTGTCTTCTTACACCCTTTCTCGCTGTTTGAAAAGCCAGAATGATAAAACGTGGTTTTTCCAACTGATTCGATGTTTTGACAGTCCACACATGTTGCGTAGTTGTTGGAAGTACTGGATACTCATACAACTCCCATGAACGAAAACTCATTGCAATCGGTATATCTTTTTGAATATAATTAAATAGTTGTATTTTTCGTCTATCTGACAGTATGAGGTAGGGCATAAGACACTCTATACGAGTGATCTCAATTTTGAAATCTTCATATGAAGGTCTCGCATCTACCATTGTAGCTTCTTGCAAAACAGCATTCAAATCATTTCTCGATCTTGTGAGAATAAGTTTATGCTTAACGTTTACAACGATTTTACGATAATCTTCAGCGAAACCAAAAATCATAGATAGAGGTACTGTCACATCTAAGTTTCCATTAGCATCGGTTATATTTCCTACGTCAGTAATAGGTGTCCAGCCAGAATTTTCAAGATACTTTAGTTGACTTGGTGAGAAACAAGTGTAACCTTTCATCAAAGTCGTTGCAGCTACGTTTTTACAGCGATCAATCTCTATAGCATTCATATCATATCGAATTTCTTCAAAGAGATGACTTATAGCATTGTTCACAAAAAGGGTGTGTAGTACTGCAGTACCATCCTGTTTAGTAATCTTACCACAAATATGTAGAGAACTTTTAGATGGAAGTACACACAAATCTTGATGTTGTATAGCTATTCGAATTTCATCACTATTGTTGAATGCAAGTGAGGTGTAGGGTTGATGTGCATGAACCTCATAATGTGAGATAGATTCATCAAAGATGGCAGGAGATTGTACATTAAGAACTGTCTCCATCTTTTTTATTAGGTACGTAATGACAACAGCAACAGATAAATGTACAAGTTATTTTTTCTGTATTTTTCTCACTTTTTGTTCTATTCTTCCTCGGACTTTGAGACCGAGACTTTGTAGAAACTGACTGTTCCGACGTGTTAATCGTTTGATCACTCGTTGTCGACTGACTGTCTGGCGACATACTGCACTATTAATATAGTTTTTCTCAGCATTAAAAACAATACCCATTTTAACTGCTTTTAAGATGCAAACGAATCGTAATAATTTCACCTCGGAGATTAATCAAATCACCATCTTGATCTACTAGACGTAATTGTAAATGATCGATCACTTTCACAGATATCGGTAAGTATATTATTTGTTTGGGAACCTCAATTATCTTATAGCCCGGTGGAACTGCTGGGAAAAATTCATGTATTGTATGAACTTTCTGTTGATTTATGTATGCTCCTGTTGTAATATTACATTCAACTCGTAGAGCGTTCACTTTGAGAATAGCTACTGGTAAATCTGAGTTGTGACTTATATTTGGTTTCAAGAGTCTTGGAGTGAATCCCAGTAGACGACTAATCGAGTCACTAGGTCGAAAATCTATTTCCTGACTGCACATGCTGCGCAACGTATTATTATTTGGTTTGATACTAACTTTTATACCTCGAGTATCGAGAATTCCTTGTAAATTTCGATTAATATCCTCAATCTCATAACTACCCGTGGGAAGATCAATTATTTCTTGACCAACGTAAATCTTATTGCAGTTTTCATCGACGTTTGGTATAGAATTAAAAGTTAGCAGTTCAACAAGTCCGAGACTGTACTGTTTATGTGGATCCAGTTCTATGGGGGGAAAATAGTGCGTCTCGAGGATTGAGGAAGTGCCTGAAAGGCTGAGAGTCATCGACTCAACAACCATCTTGAGTAGACTAATTTAAATCATCAGCTCATTGCTTTTTATATAGACCGAAGCTATCCTTACGATTGAGCTGATTGCAGAGAAATTTGAGACAGAGATGACCACAGATAAAAGTTGAAAATTCCTGATACCTCTAATAACTGTATTTAACTTGAGTGACTTTCCAATAGTTCATAAGATCTTGGGGTGGTTGCAAATCTCCGAAACTGTCAAAGTATGTAATATCGTTACCATTTTTTCGATAAGCTACCCAATGCGTGCCGCTTCCACTAGCATCATCTAGATTAATGATTGCTGATTCTTTAGCTCGACAACCATTTTGCATATTTGAGTAGATCAAAGTCAGTAAGTGTACGTTTTGGTAGTCTTATTATTTCATTGAAGTTTTTTTTTCTACACTGTTTTTTTTTGTTTTTTTTTCAGAGCGATACCGTAACCTTCCTGATAAGGTTTCAGATACAGTCCTTTACCAAGCATCAACGTTTCCATTTTTTCATTATGTCTCTTTTGCTCTTCCAGTTGTTTCTTAGCAGTGTTTGCTTTATTTATTGCTTTAACGATTCCAGCAGCTCCTCCAGCAAGTGAACCTACTGCACTAAGACCAGCAAAAAGTGGAATAAGTGCTGGAAGAAAGCCACCTACTTTGCTGGGAACAGGCAATATACGTGGAACACTAACTTTACTTTTCCCACCATTTTTCTTTACATGCTCACGAGCCATCTTCAGCGCTGATTTAATCATAGAGCGAGAGTCATTGCCAGGAATAATTGATTTTGCAGTTGATTTAATCAAATTTTTTAACATAGTCTTTTTCTTTGAAATCGTTTTCTTTTTAGATCTTCCTCCAACACCCATACCAAGCTTTTATTTTAATATCATGGTACTTGCTACAGCTAAAGCTGTTGCTCTTTCTTTCAAACCAGCGTCTCTAGATTTCACTCTTTTCCACGCCTTCTCTGCTAAAACTTTATCAGCTGCGTTTCTTTCTTAAACGTTATTAGGATTCTTCGAGTAGGCAATGTCGTGTTCTTTGCAAGCAGCGTCGAGAGGATTGATTCCAGGATCACCACGAGCTAAACGTTTAGCAAGTTTAGTACCTGGACCACAGTACTGATAACCAGGCACGTGAAGTTCAATGGGTAATTTGTTAATCACTGTATTCACTAAACCTGAACCTCTCTTATGATGCATGATGCTAGCTCATAGCAAGCTCATGTGAGACTAACTATGGAAAACTATAAATTCTCATATTTATATTGTCTCGGGTCAGTAGTGATATGAAATTTTGAGAAGCATCATGGATCTTAAGAAGCAGTCAGCAAAGTTGCTAGTGATTAATTTTGATCTTTTGACACAGCAGCAGCAGCAGAAAAAACCACGTCATGGAAAATTGTTACCTAACAGTATAAGAGCAGTATTTTGTGGTCCATCAAATTGTGGCAAAACAAACGTCCTCTTATCTCTAATCATTCATCCTAATGGTCTGTCATTTGAAAATATTTACGTATACTCAAAATCTTTGAATCAACCAAAATATAAATTTTTGGAGCAACTCGTTAAGCCTTTGGAGGGAATTAAGTACTTACCTTTCGGGAACCATGATCTTGTCATATCACCTGATGAAGCTCGACCCAATTCAATTTTTGTCTTTGATGATATTGATTGTGAAAAGCAGGATAATGTCAAAGCTTTTTACTGCATGGGTAGACATAAAAGTGTAGATTGCTTTTACTTGTGTCAGTCGTATGCGCAAATACCAAAACACTTAGTGCGTGACAACGTCAACTTGTTGGTTATTTTTCGACAAGATGATATGAATTTAAAGCATATTTACAATGATCACGTTAATACAGATATGACATATCAACGTTTCAAAGATATTTGCTCAATGTGCTGGAATGATGGTAATCATAGTTTTCTCGTCATAGACAAAGATTGTAATATTAATGATGGTCGCTATAGAAAAGGCTTTGATCAGTTTATAATAAATATACAGAATACAGAATAAATTTAGCATACAGTTGTGAGACTCTAAGCTATCAAGATGTCTGATTTTCAAACTGTAGTCCTACGTGAAGTTGAGAAAGTTCGAAGTGCTGTGAAACGAAAGTATGATTTATTAAAATCACAAAAATTAGAAGTGGAAAAAAATTTGGAGGACTCATTCAAACCAATCGTAAAACCTCTAGAAAAGCTAATCGATGTAAGTGAACATAGAATAAAACAAGAAAAAAGTATTTCACCAGTTGTAGTTAAAAAAGAAAAAAGAAAGAAGAGAAAATTAAAATTGAAGCCGATTAAAAACAGTAAAAAGGAAGATAATGATGGTAATGATGGAGACGATGACTATGATGACGACAATGATGATGACAATGATGATGATGATGATGATGATGATGATGATGATCTTAGAGAATCAGCTTTTGAGTCAGCTGTAGGCGATTCGGATCAGGAAGAAACCATCACTAAAGATAGTGTTGCTGATGATTCAGATCATGAAAAAACAGTTATGAATGATAATGTTGATGAAAACGTTCAATTATTGTTCAATGGTCAAACACAAACATTGGATACAGTGTATGGTGTGCGTAAAATGCGTGATGATTCATTGATGATTGGAGACAGTCCTATAAGTTTTAATAAAGATAAAATTATTGTTGGTGATAAAGAGTATGGAAAAGCTACTGGTCTAGTTGAGCTATTGTTTGAAAAAAATCCTAATGATGCTTTAATCACTGATAATGATAAGAAAAACTATGCTAAAATTTTAAAAGATACAAATGCACACAAAAAATACTAGAAAGCAAGTGAGGATATTTGTGAAAAATCAAGTAAGAAATATACTAATTTTGTGAGTAAAATTCTCAAGATTCCACAAGGCAAAATGAGTGGAAAAGGACTTACTGACATCTTGACATACAAGATTGCTCATAGAAATGCTCATACTGATTACATGTATTGGGATGATCCAAACGAGCTTGTCGATCGTTTAAGATTACTTTTAGCTGAAACATCTGCTGGCAATAATAATCATATTAATAAAATACAATCAATCATTGAGGAGCTTCGTGAAGCTGGAATTATTGACTCAGTATCAAAATGAGCATCGATGTGTTTGGACGTCTACTGGTCCATGCTGGTACATCTCGAGGACCGCCTGGACTAGGATTCAAGCTAACTAGTGATGGAAATTTTGATTTAGAGAACCGAAAACTGTGTCATGTAGATAATGCCGTGGATCAAGATGATGCTGTAAATTTAAAGTCTGTAAAAAAGTTGATTAAACGGAGAGTTGAAAAAATTGTTAAAGATTTGCAGGAAGTGGAGAGCCTAGTAAATGACAAAATTATAAATACTGAAGCAGAATTCTCTAGGATAAATAATACGTTAGCAGATTTGCAAGAGAAATTACAAATCTTGGATTCTAAACTTGCAAGTCAGAATGAAAGCAGGACTAGTGGAGGAACTTCATAAGCCTGCTAGATGTATAAAGTTTTAAGTACTTGCTCACAGTCATTGACATATTTTCAAAGTATGCTTGGACTGTTCCAGTAAAACAAAAAACTGGAAAATGTGTAGCTCAAGCTATGAAATCAATACTATTGCAAAAAAGAGTATCTAAGAATTTGCAAACAGATCGTGGAAAAGAATTTTATAATAAAGATTTTGATAAACTAATGAAAATTTATAAAATTCATTTATACTCTACTTACAGTAATCTTAAAGCATCAATTTGTGAACGTTTTAATCGCACTATAAAAAGCAAAATGTGGAAGTTATTTAGTCTACGAGGCACTTACAAATGGTTGGATATTTTATAAGACTTAACTTTACAGTACAATAATAGTCGGCATCGAACAATAGGAATGAAACCTGCAGAAGTGAATAGAGGCAAAGTTAATCATATACTTAATAGAATTAGAAAGCCGAATATAAATCTGTTTAAACGAGCTAAATTTAAAGTTGGTGATAAAGTACGTGTAAGCCGAAACAAGGAGGTTTTCGACAAAGGTTATACACCCAATTAGTCAACTGAAGTCTTTATAATAGCACAAGTTTCACCTACGAAGCCATGCACTTATCATCTGAAGGACTATCAAGACAAGCCAATAGCTGGAGGATTATACGAGGAAGAACTTCTCAAGACTAAATATTCAGATATCTATTTGATTGAGAAAGTTTTGAAAAAAAGTGGTAATAGAGTTTATGTAAAATGGTTAGGTTTTGACAATACTCACAATAGTTGGATAAATAAAAATGATATGTAAACAAACAAAAATAAATTATGATTAATTAACTATTTATTGTAGATTTATTTTACATTTCCTTCAATTTTTTCAAAAGTATTGGCATTATAACTTCATTTGTTTGCGCAATTCTTCGTCTGAAACGTTCTCGATTACGTGCAACCTCCTCCCACTTTCCACATCGAGCTTCATGATGCGCAAATCTCCATGTATACATCAAGTGAATGGTGGGCTCTTCCTTGAATCGTACACACTTATCTTTGTTGCTGGAATTAAACGTTTCTAAATTGAATTTTGCATATAACATGTGTATAGTTATAATTTGAACTTACCCATTTTGTTGTATTTTGTAATGTTCCCAGGCAAGTGTATCGGTACTGTTTTCTTGCAAGAATCGTTTATCGTCATAAGGACTAAGAGCAATCTTTCTCTGTCTAATGGTCTCAACTTTATGAAGTTTTGATCTCATAGCATACTGCTCTCGACTCTGAATGCGTGAATTTTTTAAACAGTCCAAGTAGTCATTAAATTCAATAGTTTTCTTTACAACAGAAGCCTTAATACCTTTAATGTTTGTCATACTATCTTGATTATTCACGCGTGTACTGTACATTTTGCTTCTCAATCCAACAAATTCCGTAAGAATCTGACCATTACACTCATCCTTCATAAGTCCTATTACTTTTTTATTTACACGTGGCATATTAAATATATTATCTGCCGAATAATCTGAAGTATCGAATCTGTGAATATTCTTTTTCATATCATCATAAAAATCATTACATTTAATAGCATAAATCAAGCTATCGGTATCTGTGTAGAGTAATTTACAATCATCTTTATACATTGCTCGCATATAATTATAATGAAAATCATACATTAGTGTCTTGGAGAGATCTAGAACTGTGAGACCAACATAGATTGGTTTATTCATCAATATATCAGTCTGATTCATTTGTATAGCTACTAAATTTTCATTAAATATTGCACTACTATGAAAGTATGGTTTTGATATTTGAGCTTCAATACCATATCTTCCATTATATTTACTCATAAACTTGACTGAAACTCTTTTTCTTACATTTTCCATAGTCTTGCCAAACACTGCATTATTCATCAACTTGAAAAAATTTTTTTCAAATTCATTTTTTGCTACTTCTTTCATACTAGTGTTCAAATCAATGTATGATTTGAGCCATGCAGATTGTTTGAATTTTAGAATTTTATGTATTTTAGAGAGTCGAAACCGTTTGAGAGAGCTTGTTGAAGAGCTACATAGTGAATAACATAATTTCGTTAAGTATGAAGCGTAGCTAAAAGTTTTTCTTGCCTAGAACCCGGAGGTTTTGCATATTCTGGACAATACGGCAAGTCATTATGAGCGTTGTGTAGTTCGCTAGGATATTTTAAATCAACCTCTAAAATATAACCATATAGAGCATCTGATGTGATGGAAAATAAATCGAAATTTTCTAAATTTTCAAGCCACTGAAATTCATCGTATGGAAGACATTGTGCAAGGCTATGTCCATATAAATTATTTGCATCTAAATAAATCAAGTACTGATTTTCTGTATCTTTATTGTACTTTTCAAGCATATATTTATGATTTGATGCTGCATAACGATTTGAACACTGACTCAAGCTACCTCGAATTCCACGTTCTATAAAAAGTATCATATCGATATCTGTTAAAAGTCTTAATTGTGCGCCAGTATATTTGAGCATTGCATCCCAGGAAAAACCTGGAGTGGTATAATAGTGAGCAGGGTCGAGACCATAAACTTTCATGCTTTGTTCTCGAAAATTTTCAAAAACATCTGCTAACAACAAAACATCAGTTTTCATATAAAGATCTGAATACTCGCCAAGCGTTTGAACATTAAATGTATTCCAGACAATTTGTGCATGATCATAATCTCTATCAGATATATGTGAATCATTAAGCATACTAAAAAAATCATCTTTTTCTGGTAATTTACACTCTTCTAGCTTGTCCCATGAGCTTATATACTCGTAGGGTAAAACGCCTTTTCTCGTTAACAGAACAATCTGGTCTCTGTTACAATCATTAAATTCATGATTAACAATTTTATAGTCCTGTAGATACGATGCCAATTTTTCCAGTGATGAAGGCATGAATCTAAACGAATCCAGAAATCTGAATTTAATTTTACTATTCTCTACATGTTTTGTAAATGAAACATATTTTTCTTTTGTCAGATGTAGTAGATCAATCTGTCCTGGAAAATGATTTGATATATCGGATATAATAAAGTGTGCATCATAACCACTTAAACTGTGAAACACAACTGGTATTATTTTTGAATCTTGATAATTTAGGTTACAGGTAGTATGTGCCGGCCCTCGATATTTTCCAGTGAGATGGCAATGATCACGCACCTTGACATCATTATTCAAAAATTTTTTACAAATATGACACGTTTTTGAATTATAATAATCTGTTATTTCTGCTTGAGATAGAACTGGCATAGGTAAAGAATTCGCATATAAAGCACTTATTTGTTCTTCTATATTTTTTAACTGTTCAACAAACCACCTTGAAGCTTCATGACCTCTATAAAAGTCATATCTTGATAAAGAGTCATTATAGCTGCATTTAAGATAGTATCCTATACTATAAATTTCATGATTTTGTACTGGTCGAGTGTTAGTTTTCACATCTCGTCCTGTTGGTTTTAACAAACACTCACAGTCTGCATATATTATGAAAGGTAACTTTTCACTATAGCAATGATTTTTAAACATTATCACATTATTATCTTCACTAGGAAGTTTAATTCTACAATTATTTTACTTTTTACAATGTTCTTCATGCTTAGTCAAATCAACTTCTTTGTAAAAGAAATTTAAACATCTATCACATACAAACAGTTTTCTTATCTTTTTGCTTAAATCATTGCTAATTAAACGTGACAGACTCTTTATGTACACATAATGTGATTGAATTGTTAATTTATCACGTTCACCATCTAAATTATCATTCGCGAGTAAAAGAAGATTTATATGATTACTCTTCTTACATGATGTTATATAGAGAGGTACGATGTTTTTATTATCTAATCCAAACACATTTATTGAGATTGTAGTATTTTGCTTCTCAAAATTCGGTATCTTTTTCATTGATACAGGAAAATCGATACCTTTCATATGCAATGTCTGTTCATATTGAATGTAATTACTCAATATATTAGGATTAATTTTACGGTTTACAGGATACAATCCCGATAAAATTGCCCATACGAAGCATTTGTTATCATAATTTTTAACATTGATGCATGCTTTTCTATTCTTTATAAATGCTGGTAAGGGTATATAAGAGCTGCCAGTACGCATTGGATTAAATTTGTTTATATTTATTTGAATATTTACAATAGAATGTAGCGTTCAACCAGAGTCACGTTCCTGAAATTCCTCAATATCTGTGAGTAGAGATTCAATAATATTAGACTTAAACCATTTATTTGACGATGTTGCAGATAAAATTTCATGATTTTGGGTGTTAAAGTATTTAGTCTCAATACATTCTTCTTCTTCTTCTTCATTATTCTTTACACATGTTTTTGTAAATTTACATGATAAAACAGTGTTAACTTTAAAAGCTTTATCATTTGAACGCATCATTCTTTTTATTCTTCGTGAAAATAATATTGCAGAGTCTTGTAGAAAATTTATTATATTAATATGCGTCAAATTTGCTATAACAGCAACAGAAACATCATCTTCGTGCACCTGCTCGGCTAGCCAGTATACGAAATTATACACAGAGGGTGTGAGACAATCACACAAGGTCGTGGGTTTCAGTACGAAATGAATGAACAATGTTAACTTAGATTCGTTCTATATTTTACTCAGGAATCTTCTACGTAATTCATTTACAACAGGCGATCTCCGACCGCGCGCTTACAACTACGACATTCCCGTCGATTCACACACATACACGCTCTGTGGCTCGCATGCCACCACGCCGATGTTCGAGCGAGGAAGTACCGGCGCACGCCCTGGGCGCGTATCTGATCGTCTTGAATTTCTAATCACTGCTCCGGCGCCGAACTCGCTCGTGCCCGTCGGTGTAACCTCCTAGCCGCGGCGTGTTCGTCAACGCGCCGCCGGACGGTTTACCCGACGCGGACGGTGCAGCTGCCTCGCCCTTCCGGTCGTCTACCGGTGCCGACGACCGTAGCGTCCGTCGCAGCCTGCCCTCACGAGACTATGAATTCGCGTCCCGACGATAACCAACCTCTCCCGACGTACGCGAGTCTCCAGGCGTACCCGCCTTTGCCGCGCCGGTGACGTCGCCCGAACCTCGACGCGAATACTCACTCACTCCATACGATTATATCTAACTTAACGGGGCCGCTGCCCCAACTACCACCTAAATATTTTACGCTCGATTATTAAGTTTACTTAATGCTAAATCCTAAACTAATGCGAGTTTAACGCGCGACCTTGAACTAGCGAAATGTCGTGACTTTGTGTCGTCGTGTAGGTCAAGGTTGCGTCGCATACGAAAACGTGAACGATAGCGTGTCAGTGGAGTTTTGGTCTTTGTCTTTTTTGTATTCGTGAAACGGTCAGTGCAATACGACCGTCGTGTTATAATTGTCAGTGTCGGTGTAATAGCAATAATAGTTGTAGTGATAGCGTCAGTGTAATAGTAGTAGTCATCATGCAAACGATAGCGTCAGTCTCACAGCGGTAGTTAGTATAACGATAGCGTCAGTAAATTAGTTGTAGTCGTAGTGTAAACGATAGTGTCAGCATAATAATTGTAGTCAAGTGTAAGCGGTAACGTCAGTACAATAGTCGTCGTCAGAATATAAGCGGTAGCATCAGAATAATTATTGTCGTCAGTGTGCCACGATAGCGTCAATATAATAATTGTAGTCACAGCACAACACGATAGCGTCAGTACAATAGTCGTCAGTCGAGTATAAACGGTAGCATCAGAATAGCAATTGTCGTCAGTGTGCCACGATAGCGTCAATATAATAATTGTAGTCACAGCACAACACGATAGCGTCAGTACAATAGTCGTCAGTAGAGTATAAACGGTAGCATCAGAATAGTAATTGTCGTCAGTCAGTCATGTGTACAGTAATTATTTTTTACGGTAAAGCAGTCGAGTTGTAACGTACGCTAAATCCGCCGAACGGCTGAGCGCTGTTAAGCCGACGAAGCATGCTAAAACCGCACTCATGCTCCGCCGCCCTCCCGCCGCCATGTTGGCCACGTGGCGATATAATAATCGCGAGTTCGCGCTACTCCGCAATCGGCACACTTAATCCCGCGAACATCACTTAAGATAATTTTCACTCTACTCACAATTAGCAGCAGTCCGTCGCACAATGCCTTTGTCTACGCAACGTCGCCACGTGGTTCGGGTTTGGGTAGTGATCGGCGATGGCTCGTGTCGAAAGGACCAGTCGCTACGGCAGCCAGAACGAAAAAGGGAAGAGGTGATGACCAGCGCTCGCGTCGACCCCTCTCGCCGTCGACGTTAGGTTGGGTCGCTCGCCTCCTACGCTCGCTCTCGTGCGCTCGGGCCTAGCCGATGCCGGCCGAGGCTCCACGAATACGGCCGAACGCGCGCTCGCCGACTCGTGCCGCGGTGTTGCCGTGCTCTGCGCGGCCGCTTGTAACTGGCAGTAGGCTGCCACGTTACAATATATATATATATATATATATATATATATATATATATATATATATATATATATATATATATATATATACATATATATATATATATGTATATGTATATATACATATATAAGGTAAAATGCTTATTACATGGATAGAATTTGATAAAATTTTAGAAATTCGATTTCACATGAATAGATTGTATAACATCAAAAACATTAAAAACAACTTAATACCAACGTTTAG
Organism: Muscidifurax raptorellus; assembly: GCA_020010945.3. Lineage (NCBI taxonomy): Eukaryota > Metazoa > Arthropoda > Insecta > Hymenoptera > Pteromalidae > Muscidifurax > Muscidifurax raptorellus. The sequence continues at coordinate 1,307,106 of JAHUUD020000026.1, forward strand.
TTAAAACAATTATATTTCAATTAAAAAAACCCGAACCTCAAACTATCATTTTTTATAATAAAATATTTGTATATGTTTGTGTGAGAAATAAAATGTAAAAACAATGTATATATAGAGAAAATTTTAAAAATGAAAAATGATTTAAGCAATGTTACTATTTAGTAAGAATTCATTTGAGCCGCGCTGGTAGTGTTATAGAGAGAAGAGAATATGTAAAAAAAAATGTACTTACATGATGATCGATGATGATCTTTGTAGGTAATTCTCAGCACTCGTTTAGGCACACCGTTCTTTTATTTACTTGCACCCACTAGTTTAAACACTTTTTTAAAAAGTTTAAGTATTTTAAAATTGTGTATACACGCGCACGATCTTACTTCCCCGAGAGCACCGATTCGAAAGGCATCTTCGGGTCACCAAGTGTGTCCGAAAAGCTGCCTTCTGCATACGTGAAAGCAATAATTGTTAAATAAAGTAACCTTATCGGTTCAAGGGATGTGAATGACTCGAGAAATGTGAGACTACAGGGTAGGTTTCTCTGACGCGATGCTGCACGTGGATGCAATAATTGTCACATAAACTAACAGTTTCGGTTCAAGGGCTGGGAAAACTCAAGAAATATGAGACGATAAGCTAGAATTCTTAGACGCGCTCATTTTTCTATAGTATTTTTTTTTTTAATGTAAAATTAATGTTATTTTTACCAGTACGGTCTCAGTTTTCTATTGTAAGATACTTCTTCCAATTAAACTAATAAATTAATTATAATAATAATCTGTGCAGCAAGACAACTTAAGACAACTGAAACACATATCGTCCACAATTTGGTTTAAATAATATAATAGCTGAAAGAGTGGGGGTAATTTTTATGTAGGTATAATGTAAAAGCATTAAAAATATTTGTTTGTACAAAGAATTTGTTTAGCTGCATTGGTATACGTAGAGTAAAACATATGGGAAAGTGTATAGCTATATCGGCTGCACCGCACGCTGTAGGAAATCGGTGCACCGAAAATACGCTTCCAGACGCCTATGGGAAACGCATTTAAAATTATGAGAGAGAGGGTTGCTGTGTGTGCTCAAAGAAAACTCTAAGGATCTAGCTGCTTCGGCTGCACCGCGCGCGTCGTAGAGAATTGATGCACCGAAAATACGTCAGAGTGGGGACTATGTGAAATGCATTTAAAAGTATGAGAGAGAGGGTAGTCGAAAAAATCCGAGATCTAGCTGTTTCGGCTGCAGCGCAGGCGTTGTAGAGAATCGATGTGCTTTGAACGAAAATACGTCTGCAGACGCCTGAGTGGGGACTATGGAAAACGCATTTAAAAGTATGAGAGAGAGGGTAGTTGAAAAATCTGAGGATCTAGCTGTATCTCCTGCACCGCGCGCGCTGTAGAGACGTTACAAGCGTGAGTGAATCGAGTTTAAAAAGCTTTTTTAGTAGAAGGGGTACAAGTTTGGAGTATATTTAAGCAGTCTTCTGCTCCGTATTTGTATACATTTTCAAGTGTACTCAAGCAGTATACTGTGCTCTACATTAGTTGAGAAAGCTTGCTGCAGCTTTTGTAAGTATATTATAAATATTTTATTATTATTTTATATATAAATTTATTCATAATAATTAAATTGATTTTCATAGATAAAATGGATTTAATTATTGATATCCAGGGTTTCAAAGGCTTAAACGAACAATTTATATTCAAGGAGATCGCATACATCAATCCGAATGAACCTGGGGCTGTGGCACAACTCGTAGTGTTTTAACCACCTTACTCATGGCAGGATCTGCCAAATGAGTTAAAGTGCACCAATTTATGGTTGAAGTATTCATTTCATAGACTAAACTGGAGTGATGGAGACGTCCCATACAGCAAATTGAATGAAGTGTGCACAAGTCTTTTGGACATTTCACCATCGAGAAATGTCATAGTTTGGGTAAAAGGCAACCAAAAGAAAGAGTGGTTAAAGCCTTATTTACCACATGTACGTAATCTTGAGGAGCTCGGCTGCCCGTCTTTAAAGAGTCAAGGATTTCGACCACCCGTTGTGTGCACGCATCACCTCCCTGGGTGGAAAGAAAACTGCGCAGTCCAAAACGTGCACGCCATAAAAAACTGGCTCTGGGCAGTATGTGAGGATATCCTTTACCAGCTGCCTATGTATGAGCATTAGTGCTCATCGGATTCATCGGATTCATCAGATACAACAACATCAACGTTAGACGCATAATTTAACGTCATGTAAGTAATATATATATATATATGTATATATGCGTATGTATATATAATTTATCTATAATGTTTTCTAATTTGGTTGCAGTATGGATTCACTCAACGCAGTGGCAAAATCAGCAGCATACCTGCCAACTAAAAAGCTGAAAGATTTAGAAGTTGAGAAAAAATATAAAATAACTCAACTAAAGAAGATTAAGACGAGGTTTGGATTGAAGATAGTAACCGAACTGGAAAACAGCTTCGATATGTTTCTACCTGCACGAGTCTCATCACTGTTGACGAAAAATGCGGCTACGTTGGAGAAGATTGAGAGGGAAATACAGAGTCGAGATGTTTATATAAAATATCTCGGCGATAATTTATTATAATTTATTTAAGTTTTAAACAGAAAAAAATTCATAATATTCATACATGTATGTAAATATGATTATTAAGAATTTTTTTGTTAATTATAGTTATTGGTCTATATACGCGGGATTATTTACGCTTAATATTTTATTTTAAAGATTTCCATTTTTCAATTTATAAATCACAATTTGTAAACTTAAGGATTCTTCGACATTTTACCATATATGTATTAACTAAATTTATAAATCATAATTCTATTACTATTAAGAGTTCTAACGCTATTTGTATATTAAGGATTTTTAAATCATAATTATGTAATTCAAAATTTATATTATTATTATTATTACTATTATTATTATTAAGGATTTTGAAACATGCATTTACATAGATTTTTACTATTAAGAGTTCTAACGCTATTTGTATACTTAAGGATTTTGAAACATGTATTTACATAGAAAAATTGTTTATTCATACAGAGAGGTTAATGGATCGATGGATGAGTTTAGTTTTATAGTAATATCAAGTACACATTATTTACTCTGTTCATCTTGCGTTATATAATAAGTAATGTATGTTTTTTTCAAATAACCTAAAATAAAAAATGAATATTTTGATGTATTTATATATTAATCCCAACCTTTAATCCTTCAAATCCTATTCCAAATTATCCATCACTGTCGATATAATAGTAGTAATAGTAGCAGCCGATAAGGTAGAGCATCTTAATTAAAAAAGAAAAAATCAGAAAAAGATTGCCGAGACTAGGATTCGAACCCGCGCTCCCGAGATCTCTGCTCAGACACCCAGCCAGCGTCCAGATGCTAGCTCCTGAACGAATCAGCCATGTTGAAATTTCAACCAATCACGTTTGATAAAACAGGTTGGGAGGGCGTCAGAAACAGTACCGATATGGGAGGGGGAAGGGGGGGGCTATCGCTAGCAGCACGGTCGGTATGCAATGTTCTGTCGGTAAAACAGGGACCTACTAATGAGTTACCATTGGTCGGTATTTAGTGTTGCGGGACCCGTCTGTGGCAGTATCAGCCCTGCCCCTACTACTGGTATCACTGTTGATGATGCGTGGTTGGGGAAATCACCGGCGATCATATGCAGAAGTGAGACTATTATTTAATGAAGAATTCCGCAATGAAGGTAACGAGATCTCAAAATCGACACTTGTTGTAATAATGATTTTTTTGTGTTGGACTTACGAAACTTACTTATTTTGCAAATTTATATTCGATGTCATAATTAAATTAGTTCTACGTTCGACAATATGCGATAAAAGTTTAAAAGTTCGAACTGTATTTTGTTTTATTATTTCAAAACCTAAAGTACACATTGAAAAATAAGTTGCGACGTAATGATGTGAGGGCGCAGATACGCATTCACAGCGCAAGATAATGTTGAAAACAATCGTATGACCTTTGGGGTCATTCTGCCCCCACAATATAGGGGTACATTTGAACGTAGAATTTTATGCTCTTTCTAATCCCGATGTCAAAAAGTAGGGTTTCTATTTAAAAAAACTAAGTTGACCATCAAAAGACCTTGAAATTCGACTTCAAGGTCAAACACGAGGTCACCGTTAGGTGCATCCTTTTAAACCCTACAACTTTTATTTGAAGCATTGTTTTGTAAAAAACGTTTTTTTGGAGTTACGCTGTCCCGGTCTTTTTGAATCACCCTGTATAATATATTATTATTTTATAGCAATTTTATCCCAGTTTGACAAAAAAAGTAATTCGATTTTATTTGCTTTCAGCCGTTGAAATCAGCTATGGTATAAAGTAATATACTGTAAAGACCGTACTTTATATAAGGACGGGCTGCGCAGGTTACAAATAATTATTTAATTCGTGGAAACTGACGTCGGCTCGAGAGCCTTATGTTACTATAGACTGATATTTTATGGATTGTTTTCTATACGCTAATATACTTGTTCGCTATTACCTTTGTGTTGATGAGGTCTGTGAGTAATTCGGGTTGTATGTTTTGAGGTTTTTAATATAATTAACTTACATCGAATTAAATGTGTTCTAGTTGTTATTTATTCCAGAGACAACCCTGGTTCCGTGTATATGTTGTCATTTTATTTACAGTTTGACTCTATACGATTTCGTTATAGGCTAGTCTAATTTCGCTTTATTTAACTAGATTTATCGTTTCCTACTATGTATATATGTTGTTCTTAACTTAGGTTGACCTTTCTTTCCTCTGCCCACGCCGAGGAGTGCTGACTCGCAGGTCAAGTCACTCGCTCTGATTTTCGGCGCTTCTTCAAGCTCCTTCAAAAATACTGTAGATTTGAGAATCATCTTCTACTAAACCCACAGCAAGTGCTGCTACTTTATAAGTCCGATCGTTTGTATCTAAAAGTTTGCAGAGCTTTAAAAAAAGTAGCAACTTTTTCCTTTTTAGTATTAATTTTAAAAAGAATCTTTCACTATCTTTTGGTGACTATAGTTGAACATCCAATAGCTCCATATCTATTAAAACGATTTTGTTTTATCCATGATTTAATTTTTTTATCGTATCTGCAAAACTCTAGAATTCGAACATATTTTATATTTTTTGTAAAATTATCTACTTTATTTTATTTAAACCACGCTTTTAGAGTCGTTCCTGTGGTATTCAATACATCTTTTCCTGTATTTGCATATAAGGGGAGTTCTTGAAGGCGCCACGCTACTTCTATTAGACTTAAATATCTATCATCTATATATTGAATAATTTTAAGGAAAACCATTGGAATCAGCAATAACACCGTACCTATACGTTTTTGAGGTTGTTGAATCCGAATCCGGTGTCCGTTTTACCCCATCACGTCAGGATCAAGGTCAATCCAAGGTCAAACTGAGAAAAACCATTGGAATTGGCAATAACACCGAGCCTATGGGTTTTTGAGGTTTCTGAATCCGAATCCGCTGTTTGTGGGTCTACATTTTGATCTTTTTACCTTTCCTGTACCTGCATCTAGGGCACCTCCCTGTGGTGACGGCGGGCAACAGAAGTGCGCCGTTATATGGCTAAGTCTCTGAATGAAGGCTTTGATGCCGTCATGGCAGGTATAGGCAAGGCAAAGTTTACGATGCAGAGTGTCAAAAACCCAGTATCGCTGGCTGTTCAGGGTGCGAAAGCAGGCCCGCAGTCGTCGTCATCAAGTGACGGTAGTTCTACATCACTTGCTGACTTGGCTGATGTAGAATGTACTACTACAAGTAAGTTATCGGAGGGAGGGTTGCACGTGCAACACTGCCCCGCCCGGATTCGGATTCAGCAACCTCAATTACCTATAGGTACGGTGTTATTGCGGATTCCAATGGTTTTTCGCAGTTTGACTTTGGATTGACCTTGATCCTAACGTGATAGGGCAAAATGGACACCGGATTCGGATTCGCCGGGTCAAAAAATTAAAGGGTATAGGGGTCTCACTACCAGACCCTATGACTTTTTTTGCTGCTATTCCGTGGGACATCAGTGTATTATTGGAGCTGCACCGGACCATTTCGAATTATTGAAATTAGGTACTAAGAGATTAAAAGTAGATATATAAAGCAATATTTGGAGTCTGGTGAGGAATAATTTTGACCCTCTAATTTTTGGATAGAGGATCAATTTGGTGAAGAATGTCCCATATATATATATTATGACGGGCGGTGAGACGCGCACGTTGGCGCGGATAGCCAAAACGCGGGAAGGCCTATAGAGGGGACGCGCCATTAGAGGGAAAATTCGAGTCAGTTAACTTTGGTTCGCGAGAGTGAGTAGTAGAGTCTTCACGAGTGTTCCAAAGGAGTTAGCAGCGACAGCAGCAACAGAAACCACGGCAGCATAGCAGCAACAGCAATCTCAGCAGCAGAAAGCAGCAACGGCAGCACATCAGCAACTGCAGCAACAGCTCAGCATTAATGGCGAGGTCGAGAGAGGAACTCCCTGGCCAGTGTGAAGGATAAGGATCAACGCATCGCAAAAGTAGGGTCATACTATTTAAGTACGCGCGATCTACTGGCGAGGTATTTGGCCCCAGTCGCGGATCCAGGCTTTATTTGACGACCTTCTCGAGATGCATAATCGCGAAACACGCGTATACGCTTTATATTGAATAAACGCTATTTTCTATCTGAATCGGCCGTGTATTTATTTGATTAGCGTCCCGATTTCTTTTCCTATTCAAACCGCCGAATGCCGCCGCCTCCGCGGGTACTACACAGGGATGTAGTGCATACTGAGCACCGGAGCATCGTCGCAGGTAAGCGACCACACGAGTTCGGTCAGAATCTCGCAGAAGCAAAGTACAGGAATACTTTGCATTTGTACGGTGGCCATAGCCATAGGTCATTCATCCGACTAGAAACAGCCCCCTTACAACTGGCGCCTAATACGTGTGGATACGCGGGATAGGAAAATAAAAAATGTTGCGCGCGAACTCAATATAGGGAATTTCGAGAAAAGACGGTTGAATTTCCGCGAGTTCGAAAAGGCCTAGGCGTGATATATAGCATTATATTAGCGCCGAGCCGATCAAAACAAACATCGGTTAGTTGGTCGGCTGAGCAGCAGCGCGCGAGAGTAGGAGTGTCAGTGCGCGCTATATAGAAGTGTGCGAGCGCCGAGTACAAAGTAGCCGGCGCGTGTGAGTACACTGCGTAGCGGCGAGAGTATACGAGAGCGCGCGGAGAGTGTGTGCGCGAGCTGCTCGGTGGGAGCGTCTATGAGCGCGTGGAGAGGCGAAACCGTCCGCAGTAGTTGTGCACTTCCAGGTCATCGAGGCAGTTGCTAATATGATGCAGTATGTAGTCAAACGACCACTGATGACGAGTACGAGGAAGGAAATGCCAGTGACAAATAATCAGAAAACGTCACAGACGTACACTACAAATCCGACAAAAATTACTCCGAAACAGATGATGACGCCAGTGAAAATGACGTCAACAAGAATGGCAAAAACAACGAAACAGAAAGTGACGTTAGCGACGACAGACAAACTTACCATCTGAGATGCGACCCCTTAGAGAATATGACAATACATAGAGCCATTTCGACAGGACCCAAGACATTAACACTCAATTACAAAGGATCGTACATTGATGCGGAGGTTTTTATTCGAGTGCATGGTTTCTGCACTGTGAAGCGCCACGAAACTAACATTACAGGCGTAAATGTTATTATGGTGACATGTCAGCTGCCAACCCATGCGACTCGAACTCTAATCAGCTGCTTACAAAACCTGCATCCGACGCTACAACTAACAGAAACCCCGACATTAAAACAAACTGGTACAAGACATCACTTATCAGACAAAAACGAGACGAGTAACACTATTTGCATAAAGGACCAATTGACAAAACTAGACAATCACTCACAGACGAGTTCACAAAGTTCAGAAACATCAAAGACATGCAACTAATTAAACCAAGAACCGACATACAAGAATATTTCATAGTACTCATAGAATACCATAAAATATAACAGGCCATTGACGCGTTCGAGAACTGTAACAGGATATACATGCCGAAGTGGGCGACAACAAGAAAACAGAAAAACGAACACACGCACAAATATAAATACAAACGCACACGCACGAATTAGATCCCCAGAACAACACAAAACTTTACGTGATGACGTCATTCTTAACAGACAAACTCACTATTTTACAGGACTTGACGGATCCCAAAGACGCACGGCACGACCATCAAATAGGACATAGATCATACAAGGAAGGGATAGACGCCATAAATGTAATACTAAACTGCGATAGATAGTATGCTAGATGGAAGCAAACACCGGAGAGGACAGAGACGACGATGCATTTTGTCTGCGGAGACCAGATACCAAAAGAGTGCTTTAGACGACACACACACGCATGCGCAAGGAGACCCTAAAACAAAGAATAAGGACAAAAACACCGAACATCCAAACTGATGAACAACAGGTACAACTGACACAACAAAACGACGACGACGACACACCACATAAACAGACACAATACAATAGACAGAGTACAATAAACCTGACACAAACATTGATAAGGCAGAAGAAAATACCGACATGGGGTAAGATAAAAGAAGAATTACAGAAAATAGACTTCAACAAACTACTAGACAACAGCTTTTAACCGACGTACCGGGACTTAGGGCAGCGATTTGACCTTTGTCTAAAAACGAGTTACCGTAAGTTTGGCATCAAATGTAACGCAGTCATTGTTTTGATAGTCTTTTTCAAATTACAATTTATTCTTTCATAAAAAAAATCGAAAAGAAAAAACAACAATTATATTAAAAGCATGTACGTAACCGTAGGATGTAATACTAACACAATGAAATTATATAAACAGCGTCATAGAATAATAACACTATATAATTATAAATAAGTAAGCAAATTATATACATACATACTTTGAGTAACTAGAAGTAACTTCAAGCGTGAGAAGTAAGATTAGTTTTATTAATGAAATTTTAGTTTAGATTTTATATTATAGAGCAACTATGGATCATAGACAAAAAATAACAAGTAAGTCAATAATCAAATCAATGAAAAGGTCACAGTCAACATCGGTTTCTCCATTCAATCATCACAACATAGAAAAAACCGTTATTGTTTTCTAGACATAAAAAAAGGAGAGACAAAAGCTAATGACAAAAGAGTCAGTCATTCACATCAACGAATGACATAGACTCAAGAAAATCATCCGACCAAGTCTGAGATAGTCCAAAACAAAGTACTCACACTGATTAGTAGAAAGCACAGAAATAGGTTCCAGCCATACAATATCAAGTCCATGAACTATTTGCAAGCACTCACATTGACACTCTCACTTTAAGAAAAATATCCAAAAAAAACCCATCCAGGTAACACCTCAAACCATACACGTTTGACTCTTCTTCTCATGAAACACTTTTGAATATTTTAAGATGATATAACAACACGATCAACTTACTCTAACCTTGGACATACTACCATATACCTGTAGGTATATCAGTTTGTCGAGAACGACAAAACTCAAGTACCATGACGTAAAACATCTCCTCCTTCGAAACCAATGCACCTAGACACCGACGTTACAGTTTCTAGGCTTGCGGCTTTGCCAATATGCACAACATTTATAACACCTTAGCTTTAGGCCGAACTTAGTAACTGCAATGTCGGAGAGGGGAGGCAAGAAAGTTACAAATGTGGGAGAAACATGTGATGCTCTCTCTCTCCACCCATAAGCGCAGCGGCGCGTCACTCCGAGATTCGAGCAGCCTGCTAGCCAATTTTAGATTCAAAAGTTCAGATCCAAAGATTTTTTTGTTAAGAAGATAAACTCTGAATAATTTCAAGTTTTGTTTGCGACAGTATCTTGGCCTGAATTTATGAGAAAAAATAAAATAACAAGGATTTTTACGACATCGTACATAATTTGTCTACCCACCACCGTTCCAGCTGAATCAATTATTGAACCAACGAAGGATTTTTGTATGTCGAAAAACGTAATATTTAAATCTACTCCAGCAATAGTTCAAGAAGATTCAGCAAAACACACAGTCGAGTTAGGATATCGTTGTACTGCCGCCGGTATAGGAGGAGAGACAAAATTCCGACAATCAATGACGTAACAAATATAAATCAAATAGCAAGACAACCAACAGAAACTAGTATTATCTGGAAATCATATAAAAACAGAGATATTTTGTGAACCCTGACTGATGTTCCAAAATCGAGGTGGAAATCTTGAGATCTATCAACTTCATTTCGTTCAACTTCGTTGAAATGACCTTTTGAAATAGGTGTCCAAACGAGTTTTCATTGGGCATAACAGCGGTTAAGTTCCTATTAAAAGAGTTGATAAATAGGCTCAACTTTTTACCCTTATAAATATTAGATTTCATCTTAGTCCAATAAGTCCCAAAACTTGTTTTCTCTGTATTGGTACAGATTGGCTCTGTATCTAAATATAAGCTTTAGGCCCCATAGATAACAAGTTCTTTTCCAATGCTGCGACTAGTTATTGGAATTTTATTTTTGATACCGCCAGGTATATATTCTTTCTCTTTGCGATCGCTGTGATTGTCATATTCCTCATCTGAGATTACAATATCCGTTTCCATTAGCTCAAGTTTCTTATCAATTTCCATAGGTTCTTGGACTGCGATTGTTGTTACGGCAGATTATAGCGTTCCTACTTACTATACGTCAGCATACGCGATTTAGGATTTGTTAGATATATTAAAGCCAAATGTATTCGTCATACAGAAATACTAATTTTCTCGGCATTCTGCGTCATTATATTATTACAATCCGAAAGTCGGAAGAAAGAAGAAAAAGTATTTCGGTTGACTTAAATTTACTACACACGTAAATGACATCATATCAAATTTCTTAATATACCCAAATTTTTTGTATATCGGAATCCAGGGCACTCCTACACGGTGACGATGAAAAACGTCTTTTTCTGTTTTTTTCCGGCAAAGTCCTGGGGTTAAGATATGATGCTGTCATAGCCGTTGCACAACGTCGTACCCTACAGGGTTTCGAATGTCCTGTACCGGCGGTTAGACGGGGTGACCGCATCTCTACATTGGTGGGAAACTTGGCTTTCTGTTACCTTTGATGATTTCTGTTACCTTTGTGGAAAGTATGAAGTGCGAAAATATCGCAGAAGTATTTCTGATACATACAGAACTATTTATAGAGAATGCTTTAATTTAAAAGTTCTCAATGAAAATGCCAACTGGGTACGACGCAGTATATGCAATTAATGCAGAACAATGTTATCAAGATAGAAGAAAAATCCAAATAAAAATCAGTTCCCATTTATACAGCCTATGATATGGTCATCATCATGCCGAAAGGATTGCTATTTCTGTATGACCAACACGTTCGATTTTAACGTATCTAATAAATCTAAAATCATTTATGCCAATGTACCTTCAGTACAAACACCAAAAACTTCCATAAGAGAATCTGCAGTCCAAGAATATATAGAAATTAATAAGCAATTTGAACCAAAAGACACAAAAAGGAAATACTTGTTGACTAAAGGAACTAGAGCTTATATTTACCGTAACAGGGAGAAGAAGTTTCGGGAATTTTTCGCCACAGACGAAGACAACTCCTTGACGTTCTGTACAGATGTGAGAGGGTTGATGAATTAATTGAAACCTAATATTTATGAAGATGAAGAGTGAAGACTATTAATTGACTTCGAAAAGGAGCCTAAAACCTGTTCTTTTGTATAATGGAAACTCGTTTGCATCTATTTCAATAGCTCATTCTACAAAGTTGGAAAAAACATATGAGAATTTAGAGATAGTTCTTGACAAAATTGATCTCAAAATTGCTACCCTAATTATCGGACAGTAGTCAGGTTTTACAAATAAATCCATATTTCTTATGTTTCTGGGATAGCAGAGATAGAGTTTTTAGTCGATCCTTCTAAAATTTTGCTTCCACCCCTTCATATCAAACTTGTTCTCATGAAGCAGTTCGTTAAAGCTCTGAATAAGGGAGGTTCGTGTTTTGAATATTAAGGAAAAAATGTCCGGACATAAGCAACCCTACTGATAAATCTCACTTGAGAATCAAGTGAGATCTCAAGTGATTCTCAAGTGACAATCATGCCAAAATCTCAAGTGATTCTCAAGTGATTCTCAAGTGATTGTCAAGTGACTCTCAAGTGATTCTTAAGTTGAATTGTGCATAAAAAAAATAGAGAAATATATTATATTGTTTTAATTATTATTAATACCAATACTTTGCATAGTATGCATTACAGAGAGGGAATACAGGATATAGGAATACTGCAGAAATAATAAAATTCAACTTAAATGTTTTTAAATTTATTTATTGCAAAATATGTATAAAACGGTGTTCTTAATCGACAATAAAAAATGAAATAAAGCTTACATTATTGTGCCCGTAAAAGCCTGCAATTCTTTAAAATGCTTTTATATTCAATAATGAAGTAGATTAGGTAGAGGGCAAATATACATGATTTCAAGTATTTGCATGAAAATACAAATAGTCATGATCTCATTGGTTTGAACAATTGTAGATTCTGTGCTAATATGTTCTATTACTCTAAGGTTATTGTAATTCCTGCTGAATCGATTTCTTGTTGTAACAACATTACAGACAGTAAATTCTTAGTTTTTTTCGTCATCAGTAATAAAACTATTAATTTGTACAAATCTTTTGTCTTTTAATTGTGCAAATGAATTATTTGATCTTTTTTTCTTTCTCATAGATGCTTCGTATAAACATCCATTTTTTACCATTTTGAAATAAAGGTTTGCAGAATGTTCAGACAGCTGTAATCTTTCTAATATATCATTTGGTACACGGTTGCCAAGACCAAAATATGTAATATCCCTTATTTTACAAGTATTTTGCACTTTTGAACCAAGAAAATCATCACAGTACATTTTCACCAAAACATCCGCATGTTATATTATGATATACATATTCTTGTAGAACAGAAATAAAATGATTGATATTAATAAATCTTACGATTTGTAGTGTAACTCCTTTTGAACATTGTATTGCCTTTAACAAATTTTGGTTTGCGGATTCAAAAGAAAAGGTTGACTGACACCACAATGGTCCCCAATTTAATACGGTTTTAGAGATATGTAGTAACTGGTGGACATTAAACGTCATTGATTTTATTCCAAAATATTCTTGAGACTTAGCTACAAACTCGTGCAACATTTGATCGGCTCGATCCAATTCTCTTATATGAATACTACTTTGTAACAGGATATACAAGCTTTCAACAAATAGAAGCCAATGAAAAAGATGATTTCTGCTTAGGTGATCTGCTAAAAGCGGTACACTATAAAATAGAACATAATTTTCCCATTCACGTGCTTTCCAATCCTTTCTGTTACTTATTGGTCGGCTTAAACGTGAAATTTGATGAGGCGCAGTAATTATATTAATTTTTGCAATGTGCGCTCCGCGCGCTCTGTTTTAGATTGAACCTTTTTATAGGTTAGAAACAAACTATCACGCGCGTCCCGCCATCTATTTCGTAATCTTATTGGCCAATCGACGACCAATCAGAGAACGAATAGAATGATGATTCCTCTCTTTTTAAAGTAGGATAAAATCTTACGTCAGGTATAATATGAGGTATCACGTAATAATAAATTATTAACTTACAAGAAAGTACTGAGTTTGCACGGAGCGAATATTGTTTTTATTTATATTGTCTTATACTAATGAAGTACATAAAACTATTTTCAGAGTTTACAAAATCACAACTAGTAAATATCCATCAAAATGCTCTATCCTTGGAAAGAGATGATAATGTTTCCGTGTCTATCCCGCAATTTTCACCGATTCTTAATGATTCGCACTTATCACAATCTCAAACACCACGAAGTTCAAGAGATAAGTCGCCGTCTCGTTTACAGACTCCAGTAATTTCTACAGTAAATGGTCCAGGAGATCATCATTCGCCAAGTGTTCGTGTTTCAAAGATGCGTTGCAATAGATTATCGGGTTTGCAAAAGATTCTTCGTATAGATTCTCCACTACCTTCAGACAAACGCGCTTCACAACATTCGCTTTCAAATGCTCCTTTAAATTTAGATTGTAGTGATCAGTCAGATCACTCTGATTTAAGAATGCCTTCACGTTCACAGAGAGGTCGTTTGCCTTCTATAGCTTCAGATTCTTCATCAGGATCTAAAGATATTTCAGGTCCGAAAAGTCAGTCATCTACACCATTTGTGCCTTCTAATAGCTTGTATTCACCAGTTATGTCTCCACGAGATTCTCCTTACAATTCTCCGTCATGTTTAGAAGCAAGATCTGTAAAACGTTCGCTCTCGAAAAGTCACTCGCGTTCTCTAGCAGGATCTGGAAGACGTTCGCACTCTAAAAGTCGGTCGTGTTCGCTAGCAGGATCTCGAACAGAACAAGAAACACCTACTTGAATACCACCAAGACGGACAGGTCCATGTTCTCGAGCCCAAGTAGTGTCTAATCGCACACCGCTGAGACGGCCAGGTCCACGTTCTGTAACCCAAGAAGTAATGCCTACTCGCACACCGCCGAGACGACCAGGTTCCCGTTCTCTAACCCGAGAAGTAGTGCCTACTCGTACACCACCGAGACAACCAGGTCCACGTTCTCTAACCCGAGAAGTAGTGCCTACTCGCACACCGCCGAGACGACCAGGTCCACGTTCCCGAACGCAAGTAGTGTCCAATTGCACATCACCGTTACATCCAGGTTCTGCTTCACCAGGAAGAGAAGATATTTATATAATATAAGATTTTTTTAACTAGCTTTAACTAACTTAAGACAAGCTATATTTTCTCAATGTTCACTTTTTGAGGTTAGGATTGAAACGTTCGCAAAGATCGCGCGCAAAAGCGAACAGCCAATTAGAGTACGACTTTTTTAGAGAAGGATTGCTGATTCTAGACATCACATTATTTTGTAAATAACATTTATGCTATAAAAAAAATGTATAATTTTTAGGAGGAGAATCTGATTCTGCTGTTCCGATGCTGCAACAATATAAACCTAAGTTATACAGAAAGTATAAAAAAGCAGGGTACGATTTAAACTCAGATATTCCTGAATCACATGAACGTTATGCCATTGTGAGGAATAAGGTATATATGAAAACGCAATACTATGGATTGTGAAGTATTTTATCTGTTCATTAAATCTTTTTTATTTTAAAGGTATACCTGAGTGAAAGCAGGTCAATTGGACAAAAATCATGGCGGATCATTAGATCCAAACGAAAGTCTGCGTTCTTACGAGACTTAGGAACGGTTTTATGGACCAAAAAAGTGATAGCTCTAAGAGGCTTAGATTTAAGTAAATTAAAAGAAAAAACTTTTGGCACAAAGCCCATACAGCTTTATTCACCTAGAAAACTAAATTTATATCTAAGTAAGAACTATATGTAAGCATACTACAAATATTATACATTTGTCATTTCATACTTACAAAAATAAATATTTATTTTACGTAGGTTTGTATAGCGATTTCCTAGACACCTCTAATAGGTATAGACATCTACCGGATGAAACCAAAGATATTCTTATAAAGAATGCAACAGAAAGTTTGAGCTTTCATTCGAGAGATGAACGAAAAAACCAAGATGAACCAAATGATTAAACAAAATAATTAACCTTAAAAACTTGAATGTCTAGATTACATTTTGCGTAACATTAAGTTTATAAATTTATAACTGAATCATAAAAAAAATTGTTATGTTGGTGTTACATCTTATGTAAAACTTAGTTTTGAAAACTAAAAAAAAACGTTATGTTCAAATTACATTTTATGAAAATCCCACTTTAATGAAAATAAATATTTTTTTTACTTACCTTGATTTTTCCTAATGCAGTTTCTTTAATTTTATATTTATATTCCCGTTATTCGACCTAACTACAGTCTTCAGACGATGAGTTAAACGCGTTCTTCTATCATTTACTCTTAAATTTTCACTTTTCCAAATTAGAAATTTATTTGTATAAACAATGCATGTGAAATGAGTTACTAATCTGAGAATGTTCTTGAAAAACAGTTAGATTCTGAAAATTTACTTTAAAGATAAAATGTATTCTTATATTATATACAAATCGCGCACGGAAAAGAACAGCTAATCACGGAAAAAAATTAGGCATCCATTTTTGAAACGCAGAATTCACGATAATGAGGATTCGTAAAATACATTTATACTTACAATTCAACTTGAGAATCACTTGAGAGTCACTTGAGAATCACTTGAGAGTCACTTGAGAATCACTTGAGAATCACTTGAGATTTTGGCATGATTGTCACTTGAGAATCACTTGAGATCTTACTTGATTCTCAAGTGAGATTTATCAGTAGGGAATACAAAACTGAAAGAAGGTATATTTGACGGTCCTCAAATTCGTCTCGCAAATAAAAATGTTGTTACAAATATGATCCCTACAGAGAAGGCTGCATGGTCAAGTATTCAAGAAGTCGTAGAAAATTTCTTGGGAAATCAGAAGAATGAAGATTACGAAACTTTGGTTGAAGATTTTTTGGAAAACTATGGTAAATGTAGTGGCATTCTTATTATAGCATGACTTTTATCTTACAATACTTTTCTAAATATGCGGTAAATAGCTTCCACGGGTTCAACGTATCAAGTCTCTAAAAAATCTCATATTTCATCATGATTAATTAATGTTCCTTCATTAGATTCACCAATTGTTACAGTTGTGGCATCATGATCTTTATAAATATATTTATATAAATATTTAACTGATCTAATACTTTTAACAACTTCTACGTTGATATGACAGTTAAATTTCTGTAATAAAATAGGACAATATGATACGACCCATCTATTATCGACTTCATTATCATTAGTCTGCTTATGTAAAATTCCAGTATCCTTTCTGCGATAATTAGGATAACCATTTTCATCTATGTTTGTTTCGTTTAAAAACTGCTTAGGAAATTTTTTGGAACATTTTCTATCTACGTGACTCCAAGTACCATATCACATGGACCATGTATTATATTTTTCAAAACAATTTCTCACAATGTAGGATTTTACTCATCAGGAATTTCAGCAGAAATAAATATATCAACAATCTCTGAGGCGGTGATTTTTGAATCATAAGCTAAAGTTATCAAACAGTGCACATGGAGTAGATCTCTTCTTTGGAATTCAATCACAGATACATAAAATCTAATAAACATTCTTTTTTTGAATGAAATACTCGGGCTACAATATCAGGTCTATCAGAAGCCTGTTGATGGGGTAAAAGATTATCCACTACTTCTGGCCATTTGGAATTACATGTGATTGTAAGAAAAATATCAGGTTTACTTTATGGTTAATTAATGCCATTGCATCTTGATAATATTGTTGCATGTAGCGAGGTGAACCAATAAAAGTTGATGGAAGAATTATTGTTTTTCCAACTTGCCCATTGATATCGTTAGCTGAGTTTTGCATATAATCATGCAATCCTTGATACATATCTGCCTTAATTTATTTTTGACAATTTTTCAACCTTTACATAAGCATCTACAACATACTGTTGAAATAATCTACGTCCTGAAATAAACGGATGGAATTAATTTGGTCTAATAGCTATTTTATATATAGTATAAGCTGAATGTGTTACTTGACGATTATTACCATCATTGTTTCTATTTATGCGTTGTAAATTTTGATGCCATCCTTGAGTACCGTAAGGATAAAATAATGGATAAATCCATGGTTCAATATTTGGGTCTATTGTACTTGTACATTGTAAAATTTTTTTTTTTTTATTTCGAATAGTAACGTAGGATTCCGGAATATCATCATCAGCTGTTGTAGAAAAAATAGCAGTTACTTCATTAATTTGCTGAAAGTTGTATCTCCGTCTATCAGTACCAAGCTTTAATATAAATAATAATTGTAATTCTGGCATCGGTTCACCAGCGTTTAATAAGGATTGTTGATTGTTTATTTCTTGATTCTTCATTTCGTAGGATTTAGCAAAAATATTTTTTTCTCTTATTACTTTCTCTAAGATTTCTGATGTTTCATATAAACGTTTTCATATAAACGTAGTAGAAAGCCACAAATATCTAGGATTAATTTTCGACCTCAATATGAAATGGGATAAACATACTGATTATATTGTAAAAAAACTAGGTATTTAATTTTCATTTTTGCTAAAATTAAAAATGGAATGGATCGCAAAACATTATTGATGGTATATTATGCATTTTTTCAGAGTTTAGTTAACTATGGTATAATTGCCTGGGGAGGAGCATACAATAACTGTTTAAGTTCAATTCAAAGAATTCAAAAGAAAGTACTAAAAATTATAAATAATAAACACTTTTCAACACTAGACCTACCTCTTACAGTCAGGCAATTATTCCAATTAGAAGCTATTTCTTTCCATTATGATACATTAAGAAAAATATATACATCAAGCACTAGCAATACTAGAAATAAGAGTATACAATTGCCAAGAATAGGTAAGACTGTAAGTAAAAAAAACAGCTATTTCGTAGCCGTTAATATATACAATAATTTGACAAATGATCTCAAAAAGTTAGTATACAGCAAATCTGCAATAAAGAAAAGACTAAAAAATTATATAAGAGAAAAATATGTATTATAAAGAAGAAACGTTGTTATCACACTGTTACTTCATCTTTGGATGGACCTCCTTAAAGGTTGTTAAGAAAATTTTATTTTAGACATTATTTAGTTTTAAGTTAGTGGTAAGTTTTGTACCATCCCTATGTACAGGCAACTCTGTTTGCCTCTATAGGATGCCTTTTTCTGTTAGGCATATGTAATGGTAATAATAAATAAATAAATAAATAAATATTGAAGGTCAGAATTTCGTTCCATTCTTAAATGTATAGCTTCTAGTGGATCAATAATAAAAAATTGTCTATAAGATGGACTATCGTTGTCTTGTAGATATAAGGCAGTGTTAATCTGATAATATATTTGTCCTTGAATTTTAAAACAATATGGTCCTAAACGTCTTGAACGAAAGTTAACTAAGTTAGCATTGAAAGAAGCAAACGACAATGAATTATTATAGAGGCGTATCACACAATCACTTTTTTAAGAAGGAATCGTCAGTAAATCGGAGAAAGGTGAGCGAGCGCGAGAGTTAAATCAAAAACCAAACCAATCAAATCCAACTACACCTCACGCCGCGAGTTGTAGCTAAGGAATAGTTTTTCTTAAATATATAATTAAGACAGCCATTATTCATTCGAAAATCAAAACCATTATATCCAACTACCTAAGGCGCCGTCAGTTGTTAATAGGGGAATACTTTTTCTTAAATATATCGATGAAAAATCGGAGGAAGACATGCGATAGGCAGAGTTAATTGGAAAACCAAAACCCATGAGGGGTTAAACCTGGGTTAAAACCTAAAAAATATTGTTATGTAAAAATTTTTTTCTGTATTATATAGAAACAAAATTCTTTTTAATTAAAGTATACCTATTACACATTTTTAAATAAAAATGATATATAAAACAGTAACCCCAATACATATAAAATTACTCATAAATAACTGATATTCTTCATTTTTAGCCAGTTGCAGCAAGATATCTCAGCATCCGGATGACTTCAATTACCTCAAATTTTGGGAGGAGCTTTTAAATATCTATTAGACTTATTCTTCTTGTATAATAATTACTCACGCGTATGTTGATAATATTAGTAATTATAGTGGAACATTAACTTTGGACTTATGTTTCTTAATTCTACTCCGCTCAGGTTTAGGAGAAAGGTGTTCTGAAGTTCTCCCCCAAAATTTTAAGTTGATTGGACATCCGGGTCCTAAGATATCTTGCGACAAAGGTCCTAAAATCATAAAAATACAAAAACTGAGAAAAATGTATTTTAAGTTTCACTTAATATATTGTTATAGAAAGTATACTTATAATTTCTTTATTGGTTTTAGACATTTTTCTACTGAAAAGTAGATATGCCTTGATCAGTTTTACCAAGTTTGGAGTAAATCCATCTCATAACAGCTGAGTTATCCTGGTTTTATAGTACTGAAATAGAAAATGATAAATAGTTAAAAAATGCAATTTTGGGGCACAGAAGAATTTTTGGAATACAAGCACCAAATATGCATCATTACCAAATATGCATTCGTTGTAGAGATAATTTTTTTTAATATATGCATTGTTTCTAATGTTTAAACTGCATATAGTTATATGAACAAAAATTTACATAGATCAAATAAAATAAATTATATTAATTAATAAATGCAAATAAATAAACACTAACTAATATTATCCTTTCAGTAGCATAACAAAAACACTGCACACGTCAAGTTATAAGTTAAAGATAAACTTGTCCAGAGTGAAAAGTAGGTCACAGCTCTCTCTCTCTCTCAGAGGCTCCCATCAGGCTCTGTACCTCCTGCTGCTTTAAAGGTATTTTGAAAAAAAATATAATAAAGCAGAGGAGAAAAATTAAAAATTAGATGTGATAATTTTATGTGTTTTAGTGGTGTAGTGTTATGCAGTGTATCTATTGTTTTAGGCTGTTGTTAGTATTAGGTTATATGTATGTAAGCTTAGTGTGTGCCTGCTGAGTAATAATCATCTGAATGATTTCTCTTCCTTCGAGCTTGACGTACTGTTAGTGTGGATTCTGCTGCCTTTCTGTCAGATAAAAAAGACTTTCTTCGTTCATATTCTTGGCCCAGTTAACTGCGGAAGTCCCTGGTTCAACGCTGAACTTCTTCATTACGTCAAGTAATGCACTTATGCCATCATTGAAACAAGTCACTACAATATTCACTCCGATTTCCAGGACTATAATAAAAATTACATCAAAATTACTATTAGACACTCGTGGAAAAAAATTCATTTCCCCGCATAAAGTGCTCAAACCTGCATGACCGTTTCCAAGAGATCTCATAGTCAATACACTACATCTATTCACTTCGTAAGCATTGCGTTTTTTTACAACTTTTCGACTCGAGTCAATGAAAGAAACTCTGTTGCTCATAGTACAGGTGATCGATCACAAGCTCTGCAAACCAGAAATTCTTTTCATCCAGGAAAAAGTAAAGAAATGTCAAATATCCTATATTTTATAGGACCAGTTTGTACATATTTTGCTAAAAATGCTATTTGATATTATAAAATTAGTCAATAATTTCAATAAAATCGACCAATTGTAGAATAAAATATTTATCAAGATTCGCGAACAATGTTTTAGTCAGCGAATTCGATAAGTAGTAACGTTCATTTTTAAAGAAATAGTTTTATGGTTGTATGGTGAAATAGGGTTTAGATAAGTTATTATTTGCTGAAGCTCTTATATAGGTCAGTCAGTAAGCACAAAATTCGAAATTCATGATTACGAGTAATATTTTAATTTAATAACTTTTTATCGGAATATTCTTTACCAAAACGAGCTTTAGAAAAATTTATACGGTTATTTATTTGGAAAAAAATATAAATTGCCACCAATGAATTAAAACGCAAATAAAAGCAAATTTCCGAATATCGTATATTTCATAATTTTAATAATTAGGTGATAACTTTTTATCTAATTACTTTTTCCGTAATAATAATAGTTTAAATTTTTATAAATTTTTAAAAAATAATAATAATTTTCCGACTATTATTTAATTGTATTCTACGGAAAATTTTCTATCAAAATCATACATGAAAAGTGGTAGAATAATTTTTTTAATGACAATTAGACATCGTTGAATCAGAATATGAAAAATTCACGATTATTCGAATTACGATTTCGAATGCTTTTGGAGTTTTGTCGATAACTTTGCGAAAAAACGTTTTAAAATACATTTTTTTGAAATTTTAACCCAGGCTAGACCCGTTAAAGCAAATTACCTACGCGCCGCGAGTATCATAATAGAAATATGGATATTTGAAAAATAACTCGGTAAATCGGAGAAAAGCAAGCGATACCGACTGTTAAACCTAAAACCAACCCTTAAGTCCAAATACCACACCGTGAGCTGTAATATGAGAATGCTTTCTATAAAATGGATCGTCAGCAAATCAGAGGAAGGCGAGCGAGCGAGAGCGTTAAATAAAATAGAGCAGAATACAAACCCAATTAAATCCAACTACACCACGCGCCGCGAGGTGTAATAGGAGAATACTAATTTTTAAGTATATCGTCAGCACATGGGAGGAATGCGAGCGATAGCCAGAGCTAAATGGAAATCCAAATAACTCATGCACTGCGAGCTCTAATCGGAGAATGCTTTTTTTAAATACATATATTAAGCAAATCGGAGAAACACGAGCGACAGCGATTGTTGAATCGAAAACCAAAACCAGTAAATACAGCTAGCTAAGGCACCGCAAGTTGTTAATAGGAGAATACTTTTTCTTAAATATATTGATGACAAATCAGCGGAAAGCGAGGGTTAAACCTGAAACTAAAAACCTTCACGCATCGCGAGCTCTAATCGGAGGATACTTTTTTTTTAAATTTATCATCAGCAAATCGGAGGAAGACGAGCAAGCGCGAGAGTTAAGTCAAATACCAAACCAATTAAATTCTAGTACTAATTAATTCTAGTACACCACGCGTCGCAAGTTGTAATAGGTGAATGGTTTTTTTAAATATATCGTTGGCAAATCGTAGGAAAGCAAGCGATAACCGGAGTTAAATCGAAAACCAAAACTATTAAATCCAAATACCACTCGCACCGCTTAGCTAAAATAGGAAAATGCTTTTTTTAAATATATGGTCAGCAAAATAGGGGGGGGGAGGCGAATTTTCGATACGGCGGCGGCGACGAAACTTTTTTATTAAAGGAGTTTGAAACATATTTCAGCGATTTTACCGTGCTAATGGTCGGTAAAACAGGTTACTCTTAAGATCAATGTGATAACATCACAATATTGTATTTCGAATATATGCAAGGATTTAAGAAATAAGTTCAATACAATGTCGTGCATAACTCGCCTATATGTAATCACAAAATTTTGCATATCTCGTATATATGCAAGTAATTAAAACATAAGTTCGCGTATCTTGCGTATATCCAATTACAATATTTTAAACAAAACCCACCAATAATAATAGTATATAGTAATGGCAATAGTAGCAGGAGCCCCAACATGAACACCAGCAGTAGACTCTGTATGCAAATATCCTCGATGCAAAATATCCTCGATATGGACTTTCTTCTCCAGCAGCTGTAGCAAATCAATGACCCACATGCTTTGTACGTAGAGCAGTAGTAGGAATAGCAAGAATCGAAAAAATCAAAATAATCTCTCAACGAAGATTTCGCACTATTTCGCTGCAGTTACATGATTTTCAGCCTGGCACTTTTTATAACATTCACACTGGCACACTACGTTCTAACTGTTGTTTTGTTGCACATTTTAATTAGACATAACATATTATATTATGCCTAACACTTGACCAAGAGAAGACTATTCACATAGGCGCTGGCGTACTTATAACCTCTAAAGCGCCAACGCTAGCAGCAAGCCGGATTACCCAATAGAGCGAATCAAGCATCGAAACGTGAGGGGTGATTCGCTCTCGTGGGTCTGCTTTCTCTCTGCGTATGCGCGTGTATATAATGGTTTGACAACTGATTTAGCAGGGATGCCAGATGTGGCACCCACCGTGCGGGAAATTTAAATATTAATTCCAAAAATTTGTTAGGAAAACTGTTTTTCTTTATTGAGTAATTCATTATAAATCAAAAGATGAAAAGTTACTGTAAAATAATAATTTTTTTGTCAAATTAACTTTCTAATAATTAATTACAATGTGGCCCCTTTTACGCTATCTTCAAGGATTAGCAAATGGGAAAGTTCGCATAAATAAACAACAAAGGACATCGATCTTAAGGTTATTCTGACATCAGAATCGTGTTTAGCGATCCCAAAAACCCTGTATACGATACAGTCCCGGGCGAAATTTTTAAAAGGGCTAATTTCACAATAATTTATTTTAACGAATTCATTCAAACAGTTTATTTTACAATAATTTATTGAAATAAATCCGTGTAAACATTTTAATTTACGAATTGGATGTCAGATTCGTGATCAGCGACCTTCAAAATCCCCAGAATAACACTAGTGTTTGTTAAATCTCCAATTTTGCAATTATTTTTTATAAACAGTATTGTTTAAATAAATAATTTTGCAAATCTGATGTCAGAATCGCGTTTAGAGACCCCAAAAATCTTAAGATCGATGTCCTTTGTTGTTTATTTATATGAACTTTCCCATTCGCTAATCCTTGATAGCGTAAAGGGGGGATATGTAGTGGATCATGCACATAACGATCGTACACATAATGATTATGCACCGCAATTAATGACAAACATTTTATGCACAATACCTATA
The DNA here is from genome assembly GCA_020010945.3 of Muscidifurax raptorellus. Lineage (NCBI taxonomy): Eukaryota > Metazoa > Arthropoda > Insecta > Hymenoptera > Pteromalidae > Muscidifurax > Muscidifurax raptorellus. Next base: position 1,331,534 of record JAHUUD020000026.1, read on the forward strand.
TAATTTTGCACACTATTTTCAATAGAATTAAATAACTCGAACATAATCATTATGCACAAATTGATCATGCACATAAGATTAACACTAACTGTCAATGAATAATATTATACACAAAAGATCGTGCACAATGTGATTCTTTCAAGTCAAGTATTGTGCACAAAGCAGAAACCAATTTATTATGCACATAACCTTAATTAGAATTTGTGATTTCGTATATTGTACACAAAATATTGTGCACAAAAAAATTATTTAAGTATGTAATATTTCTCGAGTCTTTTGTACACAGTAAAAGTTATTATTTATTTTAAAACGAAACGTTGTGCACATTATTCTGAAAATGCATATTTTTTCTGTACACAGCGTAAAATATTGTGCACAAAATGCTTTTTCGATATAATAATTAATTGTGCACACCGAGGTGCACATTATAGTTTCTGTTAAAGATAATAGATGGCGTAAGTTGTATCTTGAGCAATAGGTATTTTAAAAATGATGTTCAAATGATAATTGATAAGATTTATTGAGAGAATTACATAAAATTATTGGTTTATGCACGAAAAATTATTTTAAGGTAAGTATTCAACTAAACATTAATTATTTATGAATTTTCTTTTAACAATATATCGATTAAATTTACTGGGTCAAAAATAGCGTGGAAACGTATATGAGCTTGTTCGTAGATATATTGTTTTTTAATCCTTCGTCGAGATAAACTGCTCTCGAAGCAGCCGCCGAGATAGACGTATCTTCCACTTAGCCATCGAGATGCCAATTTAAAAAATATGAAATTATATTATTTTTCGATTTTGCAAGCAATTAAAGCATGCGAAATTATTTTATTTTTTCCGATTCAAACCTACAGAAAGCCTTTTCTGTTTAAAAAACGTGTAAGCTGAAGCAGGACAAATAAGAAATTAGCTATTTCAGATTCGTCCTGAACATCTTATACTTACGCTTCAGAAAGCTTAGTTTCTTCCTATATCGCGCAATGTACCGTTGCAACACCTATACGATATCGTGATTTTACTTCAAGTTTAAAAGCTTATCACCTGAGATTTTATTAGTATTTTTCTTATGCAAATATCATGACAATTTATGTACTAATATTAATACCCAAAGTTGACGAGCAAAAAAAACAGATTTTGTAAATAAAATTTGTTACGTCCACTGCCATGTATGGGAACATGAAAAACTGACGCATCAACATTATCGTTATATGATGTATAAAACTCCCTGGTAGAAAATAAACCATCATGACAGATTGAGCAACGGTTTGCCAACATGACGTGGCCCAACTATGTCTAACTATTAGAGTCTTGCTCTCATTCTATTAGCAAACATGCGATGTGCAGCTGATGCTGCGCATGCGCGCTATAGTCTATTCGTGCGTAGCATGTACGTACACCGTTTAACATAACTACAAAGTTTAATAAGTTTACTCACTTAAAATCTAATTCTACGATTTCAAAAGCATATAATTGTTCAATATTATGCTTGTTTATAAATAATAGTCATATAAATAAATTATTGGGGCAGGAATTAATGATTAATTATGTTTTTGTGCAATTTTTAAAAATATGTCCACCGTTACCCATGGATAGTGTAAAAGGTGACAAAATAAGCGTGTTCAATGGCCCATCGCAGCTGGAACTGTTGGCCAACTTATACAAAATTGACAACTATAAAGTCGGCTATCCCGAAAACTCGTGTCAAATTCATACATTTCTGTGTGTTTATAAATTTAAAGTGTGTAATGAATTTTCAATTATGAGAATACCAATAAATATGAGGTAAGTACGTTGTTTATTTTTATATATGTAATTCCAACATATTAATAGATCATAAACTAATTGCTTTATAATTTTTCCTCAAGACAATTGAAGTATATTATAAATAATAATTGTATGTAATCAATAATTTATAACAAAATGTAATATTTTTCAGCGGGGTTATGCGTAGATATAAATTGAAAATTTAAAATAATTAGTTTGTATTTAATTTGACGAGTAATGAACTCGTCATACCTTTCATTAAAATTACATTTTTTACATGGAAATACTGTTTATTGAATCAATTATAAATACGAAATAAAATAGAATCATTCACCAAACCATTTGGGCATCATCGGCTAATTTTCGGAAGGTTGGGAAATCATACTTCAACCGCATGGTGATTGTTATACAATTTATAAGTTTTGATAAAAATATTTCAAGTAAATCCGAAACTTATTATCCCAGTAAATCTATATTTATTATTTCAAACAAATACATTCAGCATAGTATAAAATAATATGCCATATTAAACGTCGTAGCACACATTCGCGACTGGTTGTGCTTTCGTCCCATACTGTATCTCCCTGTGCCTCACACCATAGCCGCCAAGCTATAAGTATAGGCGCTAAAACTTCTACGGGGCGAACTAAGTGTATCCTAACTAAATGGTAGATGATAAAATGGGACTTCTCTCTCTCTCTTTCACACACTCACTGTCTTTCTCTCTCTGGCGGAAAAGCCGAATCCGCATAACTTCCAGTATCATAGCTGGTAAAAGCTTTTCACGCGCCGCTCTCAAGCCAGCTGTATCTTCCCTACATCAACTCCACCAGCAGTGTAATTATCGCCAACAGTGTGAGAGTGAGAGAGAGAGAGAGAGAAGGAGAGAAAGTGCGTCGAGAAGAAAAGTAGACACCGAGAAGCATTTTTTCATTTAGGACTCGAAGACGTTCTAACCAGTTTTTAAGTTATCGCAGACCGAGCTTGAGCTTGCTGTTGAGGTCATAAAATTTGCAAGGCAGCTTCTTTGCTTAAGGAGGTAATTTTATATTTTTAAGTTAGGTGTAACAAAAGTGCGTGGTAATACATACGTAAACATTTTGTAACATTTATAATAAAATACTTTTTATTGTGGGGGGTTTTGAAAACACGATGACGATTTCAGACTTGCATTTCTGCACGTTCAATCGAGCTATTACCGAGTAAATAATGTTTCAACTATATCAATTTAACACTTTTTATCAGAATAAAAAATTAAACAAATCGTATACTATAATACGCTAAACAGTAGGCTGTAAAAAAACGAATTTGCGCGAGTTCGCGCCATTCCGAGAAAAGACGGCACGCGTCGAGTGTTTCTTCTTTCTCTCTCTCCCTCTATCTCGCTCTCACGAGGCGGAGAAGCCGAGCACGGAGCGCTTCGTGTTTTACAGGTGAAGGAAGCTTGCCACGGGCCGATCGCAAGCCGGCTTTATCACGGCGACATAACCCCCACAGAAGCACTTAGTCGTTCTCGCGCCTTTGCCGGAGACGTATACGCCATATCGTCGAGCCTATTCTTTGTTGTGCCTTTTGCGACATAAAAGACAGTGCACTTATCGGCATCAGTGATAGTGTGTGAGAGAGATAGAGAGATACAACATCGAGAAGGGACTTGGACATCCAGAAGCATTTTTTTCATCCTCGACTCAAGGA